>CM036242.1:11933289-13244123 GCA_020698575.1 Bostrychus sinensis | reverse complement strand
TATGGTCATTAGGCTATGCAATGGACATTATTATTTATACTGGATGCATGGTAGCAGAGTGGTTAGTGCCTCTGCCTCTCAGCAAAGATGTTGTGGTGTTGATCCTCGGGCTGATTAGCAGAATCTCTCTGACTGGAGTACTGCAAGTTCTCGCTGCATACTTCGGCTCCCATTGTCCAAAGACACGCATGTGTTAGGTGAATTTGTGACTCTAAATTTCCCCTAGTGAATGAATGTGAGAGTGAATGGCTGTCTGACTGTTTCCCTGTGGCTAAGTGGCCTTTCCCTGCCTAAGACCCCTAGTTGCTGGAACATGCTCCATCCTCTCAAAACCCCTGACAGAAATAAGTGGAAGAAGAACAAACCTTTGTAGACATGGTTGCTTTACAATTTAGTGCTTTATACATTCACTCCTCAGTCACACTCTGGTGAGCTGTGATCTGTAGCCACAGCTACCCTGGGTCAGACTGACGGAAGGCTGGCTGCCAATCTGTGTCTACGACCCCTCTGACCACCACCAAACACAGTCACACTGACACATTCAAGGTGGGTGAAGTGTCTTGCTAAAAGACACGTTTACAGTGTGCAAAGCCGGTAGTGGGGATCAGACTGCAAACCTTCAGGTTAGTTGGGAAATGTCTCAACCAGCTGAGCTACTACTACCCCAAAATTTAATAAATGATGTAAGAAATACATAGTCTGTAAGTTATTAGATGGTTCCCTTACAATAAAGTGGCCAGCACCCCCTCACTCATAGTCAGTGTCCCATCCTATGCTGCGATACTACACTATGTAAGTTAAGGTGCTTGTCCCATATAGATGACATCTTGACTATGACAACTTACTTAGTTTTTGTTTTTTTTACAACTCTGAACCAACCCCAGCATATGACAAATGAGTAAACCAGCATCAAAGTAAACAAAAACAAAAACAAAACAAAACATGCACAATAGGCTCATCCTCCAGCGAGGTACTGCTGACCAGGATCTTGGCTCAAGATCTGGAGAAGAGTCCCAGAGCGCTGCACTGCGGCTGCCCACTGCTCCTGACAGGTTGCCCCAGCAGCATTGAAGGATGGGTCAAATGCAGAGAACAAATTCCCATATGGGGACAATAAAATATACCTTAAAATTAATCTTAAATATATATAATTTTTGTTGTTATTGTTTGTTGTTATACCATGTAGCCTACATACTACATACAAAAATAGATAGACATATAAATGATCTGCACTTACATCTGTTTCTGCAACCACAAAAAGTAATATTACTGTATCAAATAATATGTTGATTTTCACTTTTGCCTTGGTTGTAAAAAAACAAAACAAAACAAAACAAAAAAAAACAAAAAAAAAAACAAAAAAAACAAAAAACATCCCGTTTCTAGAGTAGCCATGAAACAGCCCAGGACGTGTGAGACTACAGAGTGGGTAGATGGATTACAAAATAATTTAAAAATGTCCTTTATACACAATATAGTATACAGTATTAAATCAAATAAATAATAGTTTTAGGGCTCTATCCGGTGTAGCATTGGCTTTACCACTGGCAGTGCTGAGTGGCTGCAGTAATTAGAAAGGCTGGGACATGCATTTGCAATGTCCTGCTGAGGCCCTGATCACCAATAACAGCATTTATTGTTTTCTAATCAGCAGTCCTTTGGCCGCTCTGTTCACTCAGTAAATAATGGAGATGTCAATATTGTCCCGGTCCTGTGACTCTGGAGCCTACTCCCGCCTCCCTTTTACTCACTTGCTCTTGGTACCCACTATAAACCAGCCTCATTAATCACGCATTATGTGGAAACGACTTCAACCTGTCAAGTGCCAAAAACTTGTGCTTGCACCACAGTACACACGCATGCCCACACACAACCAACATACTGTATATATAAAATTACACAGGTTCATTTATGCGACCAAAAATGCTAAAAATAATTTGGAAAATGTTTGAGAAACTGATAGAACAACATATATTAGTGGTCAAGCAGCCAGAATGTCATCTTGTCAGTGAGGCAGCTCCATTGATTAGCACTTCCAGCTTCTGTTCTGGCCCAGGAATTACCCCTCTAATCTTGTAGTGACTTATTTGCTGGAGACCAATCAGCCTGATCAGACGAATTACCCTCTGTGTAACTGCCTGGATGCCCAAAGAACTCCAGCAAGCACACAGAAACACACCTTTGTATTAGTGCACACAGTTACACAAATGAAACTGAATGCTACAGTGCATACATGCGCCTATTTTTAATCCTTTTTTTTTTTTTTTTTCACCAAAAAGCTAGCCATTTGTATTTTTTGACTGTATTTCATTACTGTATTACTTGCCTGGCAGCCATTCTTTTTTCTTTTCTATTCTAAAAATTAGTCCGGTCCCTGTCAAGTGCAGTTAGATTTCCAGGGGTGAAATCAATGGATACAGATGAAATCCAACTGGATAGGCATAAAACCAATCAGAAAACAGGAGCTGTACAATACACAGAATAGGTAAGTGGTGGTAAAGTGGTTAGTGTTTTCGCCACACAGCAAGAGGGTCCCAGGTTCATTTTGAGGCATTTCTGTGTGGGATTTGCATACGGTTTCTCCCATCAAC
The DNA here is from genome assembly GCA_020698575.1 of Bostrychus sinensis. Classification (NCBI taxonomy): domain Eukaryota; kingdom Metazoa; phylum Chordata; class Actinopteri; order Gobiiformes; family Eleotridae; genus Bostrychus; species Bostrychus sinensis. Next base: position 13,241,532 of record CM036242.1, on the reverse strand, counting down.
CTAAAACATGCACAATAGGCTAATTCTCCAGCTAGGTACTCCAAACCAGGGTCTTGGCTCTAGATCTGGAGAAGGGTGTTGTTGTGCTGTAGTGCAGTTGCCCACTATGTCTGACAACAGCACTGAAGGATGGGTCAAATGCAGAAAAAAAATCCCTATGGGGACAATAAAGTCTGCCTTACCATAAGTAGAATCTGTAATAAGGCATTAACCCCAAACATTTTTAATAAAAGTTTACAATTGGCCGGTAGGCACGATTGCAGGATCCCACACACAGAGAGGGAATGGGCCAGTAGTAGTAGTAAAGAAATGTTGCAGTCTTCTCTAGGTCAAATTGTGTTCAAATACAATGACTTCTGGAAGGTCTCCTGATCCATGCACTGACTTCTAGTACAGATTCATGACTGTTTTTAAAGTTGCGGACCTGAAGATCACAAGAATCAAGAATGTGTGGCTGCCTTCCAACCAACTCCAAATATCTCTGTTTTAACAATTGATGGGTTATATTGTGAATAAAATATGATTTACAGATAGCGTTCTATTTTTATTTTTTTACACAGTGCCCCAAATGGTTTGGAATTGGGTTTGTAACACACCAGTTACTACACTACCCTACAGTCACAGTAAATCGTAACATTTCGCTGAGCTTAGGCCACATAAGATAAAAATCGTGTCAGCAATGGTACTTTAGCGAAATCAGATGTGAGCAAATACCACTTACTTCTGTGCATAGTTCATCTTTATATGGTTTATGACGGCCTTTCAACTCTACCTACTGCTAATGCTTTCAACTTGTTTCTTGGCTATAGAACCACATAAAAGCTATACGTCGAAATGGCAGGAAATGATTAATCATGTTCTCCTGTTCACATGGTCCCACTCAGTATGTGATTTAGGCTTTAAAATAAACTGCTGTTTAGGTTGGGTTGCATCCATTTGGCAAACTGCGGGAGCTTGCTTTACTGTGTAATTATTCATGACCCCCACATCACAAATTGATTAGGTTTGGTAATGTTAGGTTGTCAGAACAAAATATAACACTGTTGAATTGAGCACAATAGAAATGTGGATTTTCTCCTCGATTTGGTTCCCTCCTTCTCCTCACCTTTCCTCCCCCCTCACTTTTATCCCCCCATCATTCTCGTTGCACACCCCCATCCACCTCTCTCATTCTAGAGGGGAAACAGCAGTGGCGACAGGCGAAGCAGAAAGCCATTTTTCAGTTTAAATGCCAAGTGGTTATGTAGCATAATATTCAGTCAGAAATTAACCATCTTTCCCCTGCAGCCTGTCAAGAAGTGGAGACTGAGAGCAGCGCTTGAAGCTCAAAGAGGTGCACCTGCCCGAAGCATTTAGTTTGAATTATCAACAATGGCTTTCTTTAGCACCACTGGGGAGATGAATTCACTCACATATAACATCTACAGTGGGTAGCAAATATTTAGAACATTGAAAGTAAGCCCGGAGTACCATTGTGCATTTTGAACATAGAACAGGAATTCTGACGGATAAAGAAATATGGTTAAAAATATGATTTGTCTAAAGGTAAGTGTATGGCCAGTGATTGTTGAAGGCTTCCTTATGCCATGCCTCATGCCCAGTGTTGCATGAGTATAAATGGGACATTCAAACATTACAGGAAACATGCATGTACTCCTGACTTGACCCCAGATAGGCACTGGCCACTCTCACGGGCCCCTAAAGTAGCACTGGCTGCACTGCCTGATGCTACACTTTAAGGTTAGTTTTAAGGTATAAGTTATTGTTTCCATAGGGAAGTGTGTCAGTGGCACTGGGGCAACCGGTCAGGAGCAGTGGGCGAACACAGCATTTTGATTAATCTGACCATAGAGCAGTTTTCTATTATGCCTCAGTCCATTTGAAAGAAGAGATGATGGCACTGTTTCTGGATCATATTCACATATAACTTCCTTGCACAATACAAATTTAACTTGCATTTGCGCAAACTGTGTTCATAGACTATGACTTCTGGTAGTGTTCTTGATCCATGCAGTAATTTCCAGTATAGAGCCATATTTATGTGATGCAGCGTTGCTTGAAGATCACAAGCATTCAATATTGACCTTCTGTCTTGTCCTTTGATTTGAGTCTGAATAATTTGAGGATTACTGTGGATGCAGGGATATGCAAAGACTTTTTTTTGCCCAAATGTTTACAGGTTAGTGATCCTCTGCCCACCTTTACTTGAGAGAGAAATGGTCCTTTTACACCCACTTACATAAATAACACTAAGTAAAAGACTCAATTTTGTGAACTGTGAATTTTGTGAATTGTTTTCTTTAGACTGTCTGCTGGTTGAGGTTTGTTAGGCCTAGTATAGTGTCTGAAGTACGCTCTGACACCCTGCGCATCCCCCTTGAAGTCCATGTGGGTGGACCCTGTAAAGTCCAATGCCCCTCACACCCCAAAAACACATTTGCACTTTACTTTCCATTGCTTCCTTATGTCATGCATATGTTCAAATACATGTATCAACAATTTCAGCACTTAAACCACCGCCTTTGCAAAGAACAGAGATTATTTATATACCAGCTTTGTGTTGCTGACAGCCATGCTAATTAGCCATAAAATGGCTTTGTCCAAAACTTGCTGCTCAGTACTCTGAAGGTCTCTGAACTCAAGTCCTCCCAACTTTTTTCACATGTGGACTCAGTTGTTAGGAGATTATCCAGAGGCAGTTCTCATCTGTAAAGGGCTCATGTGTGTCGGCTCGGCTTTGTTGAGTGCATCAAATGGGGTGCGCTGCTCTCATATGACAACAGAAAGACCTCAGCACTGAACAGTTGAAAATGTTAGGTATAACAGCCCACCTTTTTGCAAACAGAAAAAAATATATCCTTTTTATATTAAAAAAGCACCATTTATTTATTTAACCCTACCAATGGATTTGTTGTTGTATGTTTAAGTTCTTTCTTGTTGAGTCATTAGTCTAATGTATGTATGTACCCAATCCACAGGGCATGTGATCTACGGTAATTCACCCACAACGAATGTTCTTAATTAATTAAATATTAGGAATACAAGGACAGCATGGGAAGTCAAGCTGAGATTGATTATGACAGCGGTGGGTCGGCACTATAAAACAGCTCAGCAGTTTTGACTTTGTGAAACTCTTCATGTTCTCTCCTTGTCAGAACAACATGGACCCATGAGCTACACTGGGTCATGAGCATTTGACAATGATTCATTTCTGCTCAGTTTCAGCAACCTTTATCCAAGAACAGTGACGTTATGTTGTCAGTCCTTAATGGTACATGAGAGAATATGAGAGGGCAGTTTCTTCATATATAATTGTACATTTTAGCAAAGAATTTGTTATATGTTAATCCGTTTTTAGTGTTAGAATGGCCATTGACATTAACATTCAAACATTCTTCTGTTGCTTATTTCTAATATGGGCTGCAGGTGGCTGGAAGCTATCCCAACATCTATAGGCTAGAGGTGGGGTACATCCTGGATGATGATATTGTTGGTCAGTTTGCTTACACATGCGTGTCGTTGGACAGTGGGACAAAGTTGGAGTATCCAGAGAGAACCTACGCTAACACGCAGAGAACCAAGATGTCAAATGCACAATCCCCTTTCTGTGAGGCAGGAGCACTAACCACTAACCACTCTGCCAACATGCACCCCCACTGACAAGACCCATTTTTCTAGTAACACTTAAAATGTTGGATGTGTAGTTTTAGGCCGTTCCTGTATCATTTCTGTAACAATGCACAGCTATGGTAGCCCTATAGACATGTTATTGTGCACAAAACAAAACTACTGGAAAAAGTGATGATTTTACTGAAAAAACTTTTGCATTTTATTGACCTCCTCACTGTCTACTTTCCTTCCAGCAGTGCTCAGATGTATAGAGTATTAAAAACCCACATATCCAACATGATTTTGCACAATACTGCTTTTGCAAATATATTTTTTTTAAATTAATCGGTGAAGACATACAATTTTCATGAAAAAAAGCCTGATATCAGAGCGATGTCATCTCAATACAACATATTCCTGCCCACAAAGCCAAAACTATGCAGGAAATTACAATAATTTCAGCAACAATGAGTACAGACAGACATTCCCTGCATTCACAATCGCAAGAGACTCAAGTTTGATAAACACACTTCATACGTGAGTCCTCCAAAATGATTGTTAACAACACAATAGCGTTGTTGAGGGGAACCTGCGCATCAGCCCCTTTGTGTCCCTCCAGGAAACCCTGTGCCACATTTAGGTCCTTTGATTCCTCTGGAGCAGGAAGAGGATCGATAGAGGCTTTCAGAAGCGGCTCCTCCATCCATTCCCCCCGCGTTAACGACAGCCATAACTCAGCGCACTGGCAGGAAGGGAGGTTCATATATATATCTCACCCCCAGAGCTGTGACCTTTCTGTCTCCTCACTGACAGCTCCTACAGAAAAAGGTGTCAATTAATGACATTTAGAAAATTTCATATCACTCCCAATAACTCTGAGGCTTTTTATACCAACTCCTCTGTTGGCGCCGAGGACCAGTGTGGGCGTCGGTGAAGGAGAAGGAAAAGACAGAGGAAGAGACCTGTGGAGAACCCTGTCATTAATGTCACTAGGTTTCCACGCAATCAGTTTGAACCAGGAATAGTACAAACAGGCATACAGCACTTTGATTGCATAAAAATTAAAATTAAAATAAAAAATAAATAAAAAAATGCAATCATTTGGAAAACCCATAAAACTATATTTTATTCACAATATATATATAACATACAAATATTACTAAATAACATATGTTGAAACTGGGACATTTTTAGAAATTCAATATAAAATAATAGCTCATTTTGAGTTGATGGCAGCAACACATCTCAAAGAAGTTGGGGCTGGACATTTTTTAGAAGTAAAAAACAACTTTCCTATGATTTGCAACTCATTAGTTTTATAGGCAGCAGGCGAGCAACATATGTATGAAAAGAGCATTTTAGAAAGGCAGATAGCAGTGTTTCTGGATTACTTTCACGTATATTGGGTTTTTCTGTGTGGAGTCTGCATGTTCTCCACATGTCTAAGTGGGTTCCCTCCGGGTGCTCCTAATCAGCTTCAGAGCATGTACAGTGGGCTAATCCTCCAGCTAGGTACTTCTGACCATCCTGGCTCAAGATCTGGAGATAGGGTCAAAGTGACCGCACTGTAGCCCTGTCCAAACTTTTTTGAGATGTGTTGCTATAATCAAATAAAAAATACATTATTTTTTTTTTTTATTATTATTACTATTTCATAAAATTGTTAAAGCAATGTTAGCCTATAGTATGCTGTTTATAGGAAATAAATGTGGTTTTGTGAGATTTGCTAGTTTTTGTATTCATATTTATATACATTTTATGCGGCTCCCTAACTTTTCTGAAATTTAAGTAGTATTCTCATTAGTCAAAAAAAAAATCTCCTTTTTTGTCACAAAGTACATTTTTTAAATAGGATTAAATTGATAAAATGTTGGACTAAGGGACCAAAAACTTATGAAGACTGTTGCAAATTCTGTCTCCAGGATACATGATTCTTATTGACTCAAATGACAGCTTTAAATGACATTCATTACAATCCTGCTGTCATTGTTGGTTCTGGTAACATTATCTTGTCATTCTGTTTGATCACTCCTGTGCTTTTCTGAACATGCATCTTTGAATAACAATTTTACCATAAATGACACGACAAACAATGCTGCCATTACCTCATGTGGAAACTGATTGACTGGTAAGATAGAAAATTTGCCCCCCTCCCACTAGCTTTACAATTTCCAAAGATCTTTTGTTAAATAATGACTACTTTTTATGCATCCAAATAAGCCTGATACTATTACATTCATAGAACATAAAGCTACATTTATTACCGTCCCAGATATGAACTACTGATGCCTTGATATTTACCATGCCATTACCAAAATTACTGACTTGTGATTGCAAAGACACAAACACAAATATGTTGCCAACAACAAGAAACTAATTGCAGCACTGTAAATATTAAGTCCCTCCCCTTTTATTGATGCAACCAATCACAGCTGAGCAGACTGTTCCATAGCTGTACCACCAATCCTTCAAAATTATCTACAGTAGTCTGAACATACGCTATATTGCCAAAAGTATTTGCACACTTGCCTTTACACGCATATGAATTTAATTCTTAATTCATAGGGTTTAATATGATGTTGGCCCACCCTTTGCATCTATAACAGCTTCAACTCTACTGGGAAAGCTTTCCCCAAGGTGTAGGAGTGTTTATGGGAATTTTTGAGCATTCTTCCAGAAGCGCATTTGTGAGGTTGAACACATGTTGGATGAGAAGGCCTGGCTCACAGTCTTTGCTCTAATTCATCCCAAAGGTGTTCTATTGGGTTGAGGTCAGGAATCTGTGCAGGCCACTCAACTTCTTCCACACCAAACTTGCTCATCCATGTCTTTATGAACTGTGCTTTGTGCACTGGTGCAGTCATGTTGGAACAGGAAGTGGCCATCCCCAAACTTTTCCACAAAGTTGTCCACAAAGCTGCATGCCTAGGTGCTTGATTTTATTCACCTGTGGCCATGGAAGTGAGTGGAAGACCTGAGTTCAGTTATTTGGGTGGGTGAGTGAATATTTTTGGCAAAATAGTGTATCAATAAATAAAAATAAAAAAATAATAAAAAAATCAGCAGTTCAATTCCAAATGCAGTAAAATGCACATACATATATTCATTACATACAGAGTGAAAAAATTAAAGGATTTTTTTATTGTGATAATTATGAGATTATAAGATTATGTCATATTATGTTTTTTATTTATACAAGATACTTTAAAGAAAATATTAAAAAAAAAAAAGGTAAATGTTTGAAATATTTTACTTTATACTGAATCTGTTAATATAGGTTTTAATATAGGTAGAGTTTCAATACTGGAATAATTTCACTTGATTCACACTCTCTGATAGTATTAGTACAGTATTTCAGCAGTTTTTTTTTTTTAGTTTTCCAACTTGAAAGAATGTAAAAAATAAGGACATAGGACAGAAAATAAGGAATAACGTCTTCTTATGGGAAGCTGTTACTTTGACTTTGCAGAGAACACTTGGATTGGGTGTCTGTTGCCCACTGCTGGCAACAGTGGGGAATGAACAAAGCATAAAATGGCTAATTAGCATAGCTATGAGCAGCATGACACTAACAAATGAGTTAGATGAAGTCCGATGATGATGTTTGCCTCTTAGAAACATGCAGGAGTACTTCCTGGTTTCATAAGCCGCATGGCCCAGTGTTTTCAGCTCTTGAGAAGGGGATGGAAGCAGGATACAGGATTACTCAAACAGCTCAAAAAGCAAATATAGCGTTAATATTAGACCATTAATACCAATATCACATGGTTTCATATACTCTCCTTTTTAAATTCAAGAATGGGGTTTTCAGCCAATAGGTAAATCCTTGGTATTTACACTCTATGGCTCATAATATGACGTGTCTCCTATTCCCTTTGCATCAGTTCCATGTCAGTGCAGTTTTATAGAGAAGAGCTGTATTGGTTACCTTCTGGAGTTCAGGAATAAACATCCAGGGGGTGACATAACCTTTCATGTAGCGGCCGACTCTGCGCACACAAATAATTGAAGCCCTTGACCCTGTCTGGCAACACCTGGCTGTAAGTACAAACCTGACATTTGGATACCGCTCCGGGGGCCCCTTCCACCACTTATTTTTATATTCCAATAATCCATGACGGCCCAGGGAAAGGGAAGAAAACAGAGACTGAGGCCGGCACGAAGTGAGAAGTGTGAATGATTAAGATTGTCAAGCTCAAATAATGTACTGAAGAGACAGACTATAAATCAGGTTTTGTGACATTTTCAAAAAACGCCAGTGTGCGAAGAAAGCCGAGTTTTACAGTTGAAACCACCCATGCAATCATAAACACCAACACACACCCATCGCTCCTTGTCCTAAATGCCATTCATTCATTATTAATATATGGTGTATTTATTTATTTCAGGGCTTCCTTCCTCGGCCGCTGAATGACTGTAACCTTTTCAGTGCAATATCCGCTTGTGTTTTGAGGTCCTAGTAATGATATCTGGTGGTAAGTGCAGGGGTGTATTGTGGGAGGACAGTGGCTGGTGGGAAGGTCGGTGGATGATGGTTGTTGTTGAACTATGCCTGGAGTAGGCCTGTACTAAAGCTCTATTCCTACTTGAAGGGTACAATACAGTTAACCTAAGTGCCACAGTTTGAAACAAGGACCAATGATCTAGTTTGCATTTCAATTACAGAGTATTAGTATATGTGTTTTGTGGATTTGGAAAAGGCATTCAACCGTGTCCCTCATGGCATTCTGTGGGTGGTGCTCTGGGAGTATGAGGTCCAAGGCCTTCTGCTAAGGGCTGTCCCATCCCTGTATGACCAGAGCAGGAGCTTGGTTCATCACTGTATCAGTCTGTTGTGGTGAAGAAGGAGCTGAGCTGAAAGGCAAAGCTCTCAATTTACTGGTCAATCTACGTTCCGACTCTCACCTATGGTCATGACCGTTGGGTCATAGCCAAAAGGACAAGATCCTGGATGCAAGCAGCTGAAATAAGTTTCCTCCGTAGGGTGGCTGGGCACTCCCTTAGAGATAGAGTAAGGAGCTTGATCACCCATCAGGAGCTCAGAGTAGAGCCGCAGCTCCTCTGCATTGAGAGGAGCCAGGTGAGGTGGCTCGGAAATCTCTTCTGGATGCCTCCCTGGGGAGGTGTTCCAGGCATGTCCCAGCGGATGGAGACCCTGGGCAAGACCTAGGACATACTGGAGGGACTATGTCTTTTGATTGGCCTGGGAATGCCTTGGGATCCCTTCCTAGAGGTATGTGTCTGTGGAGAGGGAAGTCTGGGCATCTTGGCTTAGCCTGCTGCTCCTGCGACCTGACCCTGGATAAACAGAAGAAGGTGGATGGATGGAGTATAGGTGTGGTCATAACTGTATCAGCAATATTTACAGTAGAGGCCGATTTCTTTGTTTTTTAGACAATCAGCCACTGTCCTTAGAGTCAGACAGTAACCTGCACGTTTCTGTCTAGCATCGAGTACTTTGTTTTCACATCAGTTTGTTTATCTAATGCATGTAGCACTGTCTTACTACAGTATATGGCCCTTAAAGACAATATTTAACCACAGTGGAATTGAAGTTACGTTACGTACACCTTTCTACTTGTGGACTGAATCTAATGCAGCAGGCTTGCATGCAAAAGTGTTTGAATGAAGTCTAAAGTCTGGCTGGGTATTTTTATTTCCTCTCAAAGAGACATTTTAATGTTAAACAACAGCATCACATGTGCAGCCTGTGAAAGAAAGAATTCAAGCCTTTCTGTTATTCCAAGTCATAAATATGAACACGTGCCTTTGCATTATACACAAAATACATTAATCACATTGACTCTAATGCAGCCCTTGACTTTACAGCAGTTTTAAAGTGAATACTGTCTTCACTGTCCAATTCTGACATATTTGTTTCTGCTTTGTAAGCATTACTACACAAATAGCTATATTATTTATTTATTTATTTATTTTTATCAACTTAAAAAATTGGCCTTGCATATCAGCCAAAAAAGAAATCGGCTACTCTGAGATTTTAAAATTCAGCATCAGCCATAGAAAAACCCATTTCGGTCAATCTCTAATTTACAGTAATACTCAGTGTGGCACCCAAGCACATTTCTCTCAGGGACATTGGATTAGTGTGAATGCCCAAATATGTCGCACTTTCAAGTGAGGTAGGCCCGGTGATAGCAAAAGAGCAGGCAAGTTCATTAGGGTATGTGAGAGGCAGTCATATTTAGGCCAGTGTAAAGAATTGTGTACTTTTTTTCTTGTGATTCTGATGTATTTTAGTCTGTTTTGCTCCATAGTTTTTGTTTTGCTTTGTTTTTTTAACTCATCTTACAGCCAACTTACTATCCATTGTTCAGAAAAAGTATTATTCTTTTGTTAAATTTATTATATTTACTTTTCTATTTTAGCAATAATAATACATTTTATGAACAATGGAAAATAAGATGGCTTTAAGATGAGTTCAAAAAATAATGAAAAAGCGTAAAACTTAAAATATAAAGTTTTATTTGTTTTTTGTTTGTTTTGTCAAATTAGGTGAACAAAAAAGATATTTGTTGAAAACTCTTGAGGGATCCTGTTGCCTTGAGTTTTTGCAACATTTCTTTTTAGAGTGCAACAGTAACACAGCCACCCTTCAGCCAATCATTTTCTCATTTGGACATTGATGTAACCTTGAAAAGCGGTGTAGACCAGCCATTTTGGAGCACATACCTAACGCAAGGCCCAATTCTTTTGATTAAGCATGTGATTGGCCAAAGATTCAAGTATGTGCTGAACATTAAAATCTTTAATAATGAAGCCAGATGAGATTTCAAGGTCTTGTTTTTCACAGATAATTCCCACCAGAATAGAGAATAAACAGTGCCACCACAGATAGAAAGTTTAAGACTGACATCTCTTGACAGTGTTGAAAGAGAAGCTGCAGTGTGCGTCCTAACAGTGCTTGGATAGTGCTTGTGTTGCCATCGACTATGGCCCGGCCGGTTCAGTCGATGGTTATCTCCCTTCTCTGCTCCCCTCATTATTATTGCCACCACTGCCCTGCCTGCTCCTCCTCCCCTCCTTTTTTAACATTCACACTTTAATCATTGCCGCTGAAATGTTGTTTGCTGTCACCTCGGCCAAATTTACAACACCATCAACAGCATTTGCATATTGCCTAATATGGACATTTCCAATTGAGGCTGTCTCTCAACTGCTGATGGCTTGTGTTGTGTTTCATGGCTGTTATCCCCCCGCCACCGCTGCCACCTTCATCACCGCAACAATGTCCAGATAAGAGCGATGAAGTTAATTCCTGACCTCCCCATTGACTTGTTCCAACCTGCTGTCATTGGCTTTGTATCAAGAGCGGCTGGAGTGGAAACATTCTAGTCCTTGCGGGAGTCTAATCAGAAGAAAGTGCACATGTACTGTATGCAGTAACTGTACAGGTTTACATCAGTAATACTTAACATTGATAGATAATATTTTCACTTTATTAATGATAATGCTGATTTATCCTTAATGACCTTTTGCTTTATGGTGACTGGAGTCTATATTCCAGAAACTATGGGCCCAGGATGGGGTAAACATTTGGAAATGGCCAGTTGCGGGGCTGATACAAAGAAACACACCCTGACAGACAACTACTTGTTTTTTCACTTTGTATTTAAAGTGCATATTATTAATGTAACATCTCATTTAATCAAGTCTTTCATTACATTACATTCTGTACTTTACTGCACACCTGTATGACTTTTTTATTACTCTCATGTGCATGTGTGAAAAATACTTCAGAAGCCATGTGCTATTTTTATAACTGGCTACCTTGGTCAAATCATAAGCTTTTATGACAGTCGCTTTAGATTAAACACCTTGCTTGGCAAGAAACTTTTCTATATAAACATAAGTCAGTCCAAACATACAGTACATTGGCTACATGTCAGTTTTTCCATTCACTCATGGTTTTGTGTGTAAAATTGCACTCAATCAGCTAGTGTAGCCACATCGCTAAAGGATCTAGCTGTTCTCCAACTTCTCTCTCCTCCTCTTGTCCTTAGCTGCATGTTGTTTTGATACACAGCTGCCATCTGTGTGAAATATTAATGCAGTGGGCTGATTTGGGGTGTCGAGCAGTGTCACTCATTTGGCTTTTAATCATGCGGCAGCTTGTGAAAAAAGGAAGGAAAATAAGTTCCCTTCCTGGGTGGCTGTCAAAGTCTTCCCAAAGTCATGGGCACGTCGGGCGTCATGGCTGTCGCCTGTCTCTCTCCTCACTGACAGCTGCATTTTTGGCTCATCTCCGAGTGGCTCAGCGACTCTTTCACGTCTCGCGTCTCTTTCAGCCCAAACAAGGATGCCACTCATAAAAATTTAAATACAAGCACATATATGCCCTTCTTTCTGAAAAGCATGAATCAAAATGTTAAGATTTGCACACATACTCTGGTCACACTGGTAGCATTATAAACACATTTTGAAAGACTTAATTTGTCGTATTATCAGTGGTGTATTAACCATTTTAGTATAGCAAGACCACTAACATTTTGGTTTCCAAGACAATGATCTGATTAATGCACCAAAATTGTCACTGCTGAACATCAATGGGAGTTAATAGGGCAGTGCCTGGGACATATATTTTTTAAAATTTATTTATCTATTTATTTATTTTATTTATTTGTTGGTACATTGGTGCATGGCTATGCTAATATGATGATAGATAGGGCATGGTCACCTTTGACTTTTATAATCAGCATCACATATGGCGTGTGTACCACAATTTAATTAGTTTAGAACAAACTTTTTGGAGCACAAATGCTCCAATGGGTCAGTCCAAATCTGATAACATTTGCACATTACAGGTGTTTTTATTCATTCATTCATTCATTCATTTTCTACCGCTTATTCCCGTTAGGGGTCGCGGGTGACTGCAGCCTATCCCCGTAGGCGGGGTACACCCTGGACAGGGGCCAGCTTGACACGTCATAACCACACAAAACTGTTGATCTCAGATATGTCCAGAGGTTATGTTAAGGTCTTATATATGTGTTCATAGATGATTCCTATCACAAAAAGGTGATGCAGTATAACTGCATAAAATATAGAATAACTTTTAAAAGTGCCTCATTTAGCTAGCATTGCTATTCACAATGATATAAGACCTTGACTTTGAACCACAAAGCCCTTATTATTATCTTTGGCCCTGTCTTGCAATTGTACAAAAAGAAAAGGCTACTATAAATAAATAAATAAATAAATAAATAAATAAATAAATAAATAAATAAATGACATACAACACCCAAAACTGTTCCCTATAAATTGGTGTTATTTAAAAAAAATGTTTTTTTTTTTTTTTTAATTAAAAATAGTATGGCCCTGCGACTAGCTGGCCCCTGTCCAGGGTGTACCCCGCCTACGGCCCACAGTTACTGGGATAGGCTCCAGTCACCCGCGACCCCTAACGGGAATAAGCGGTAGAAAATGGATGGATGGATGGATGGAACATTGACTATTTCATAGTGAAAGGAATCATTGAGTTTGGCTCACAACTGATTCAGACTGAGAAGCAGACACACGTACTACAGAATAGCAGAGACCAAAGTCATCATGAAGCCCTGGGACAAGTATACCCCATCTGACATTGAGGGTCTCTATGATGATGATTTTGACCTCGAGGCTGTGCTTAACTTCCCACCTGCAGAGAGCACTCTGTAGGAGACACCAGGCAAGAGCAGCCAGGGACCAACATCTGAGAAGACCAGGCTGGTATGTAGTTTATATTTATATCTGTACCTGACTGTGATAGTGAATATGATAGTTGGAAAAACTGTATGTATGTAAAAATGTATATTAAACATGAGTTCTTCCACCACCCAGGCACCACCAACACCTGAGGAGAGCCAGCTGGTACAGGAGCTCAAAAGGCAGCTGGATGAGGCAAAAGCCACAGTTCTTAGTTCTCTTGTAGTTGGAAATCCACAAAAACGAGTGTCTCCAGCAGGAGCTAAAGGTGAAGGCAATGCTGGCCCACCACAGAGATGTCAAGTTAAACCAGGCAAGCCAGGTTCTCCACAAGACTCAGGAGGAACTAAAACAGCAGATCCTGAGCAATAAAAAGCTTCAGCATCAACTTAAAAAAGAAGAAGAGGAGACCACTGAAACACTGAGAATAAAGCAACTGGCCTATGCTAACACAGCCATTAAAAAGCTGACACACAACAATAAGCAACTTCAGGAAATGGTAAAAAGGCAAAAATAGGAGATAAAGGCCATTCAGGCTGTTAGGAGGAGAAACCTTCAAGGCATGCCTTACATTACCTAGAAACAAAAACCAAGACAACCAACAGCACAGAGAGAAACAACTCTAAAGATGCCCGAGCCCAAAAACAAGACAAAGTGGCCTTCAAAGCTGTGCATGAAGCCATCCCGAGGGATAAAGAGGAGTTAGCCAAGATGGTGATGGTCAGCAGAGTGAAATTGACAGACAAAAGCAGCAAGTGAAAAACTGGACAGCAGCTCTGATGACAGCAGAGGAGGAGGTGGTCTGCCTCACAATGGAAAAGGAAGATCTGCAGAGTGCTCTAATGAACAGCAAGGTAAAGAGGCGGCACACAGAAGAGACACTAGAACAACTACAGCTTGACCTAAGAAAAAAAGAAGTTGTGTAGGCGCACCTAAACTATATGTGGAAACTCCTACAACCCTTATCCCAACATCTCCCCTTTCTACATCACCATGTTCTCAATCTTCACACTCTTCCCATCCCATGCAGGATGAGTGTCCAAAATATCAAGTATTTTTACTTACCAATATTTGTGGTGTAGCATGCTAATATGCTAAAACTGTATACTAGGGCATGGTCAGCAGTACATAAGGTGTGTGTACCAAATTGTTTTTGTTTAGGGCAAGCCAAAGTGTTGTTCCATTTTAATTTTGCAGGGGGCACAGAGACAGAGGGTTCATTTATAGAGCATTACAGTATATCCAGGAGGTATATATGTACAAATGCTCCACTGGGTCCACTGGGGGTTTCTATGTTTTCCAAAGACTTTTAACCCAATTTATAAGAGCTTTAGATCCTAGATATGTCCTGATGGTTCATTTTATGTACAAGAGAGATTTTAATCATCACAACTTTCAACCAAATGGACAAGTTCCTAAGACCGGGCCATATTATAGTTTTTGGTGGGTCTCAATAGTCTCTATTATCAAGTTTTGATTTTCTGCAATGGAAAAAAGTCCCACACCCAATGTATGTTGAGTATCCGAGGGTCAGCATTTCTTAATATTTTTGTTTGCGTTATTCAAAATAAATAAATAAAAATAAATATATATATATATATATATATATATATATATATATATATATATATATATATATATATATATATATATATATATATATATATATATATATATATATTTATATATATATATATATATTTTTTGCCAACCCTGAATTTTTAGTTAAACAAAACTGAATGGTAAATTGGGGGTTAAAATTGTGATTATATTATTGCAAAGTATTATAATATAAGTAACACTATCATTATTATTAAAAATCTGATACAATAGAGCTAAAAACAAAAACACAAAATGACAATATATGATTGAAGTCATACCTGCTCACACTAAGAATGACAAATCATACATCTTGTCACCTTCTTTTTGAAAATGTCTGATCCCCACATGGCCCATTATCTTGGATTTTAACAAGGCCATCTAATTAATATTTATAGTGTAATTGCCTTATTTTCCTGAGGAAAATGAGGAAGAAGCAACAAGGCTAAAATACTGTTGTTGTTAATTAAGACAAATGCATTAATTATTAATGACGCAAACATGTCAAGCAAGCATAACTAATTATTCTGGTGTGTTAACAGTTGTTTAATGTTAGCAAGCAACTAAATTATTTAGAGCACCCGACACCTTATTTGGATTGTTTGAAATTTGCTGTGGTAAGTGGGGTGAAGGAAGTATCAGCGGGATCTTATGCACGCAGTGGGAAAAAGGCACAAAACTTGTACAGATGGGGCCCACCTAACTTTAATTGCTCATTATAGGTGAGTGTGAATGATTCGAGGAGGGGCTAGGGACTGACACAGTTAATTTAATGCATGACAAACTGTCAGCTTTTGGTCAAGGTAATAGAGAGGCTTTTTATGTGTTTTTTGTTCCGGTGGGACTTTTCTATTGGGGAGAAGGTGTCAGAGAATGAAGGTAACTAGATGTGACGGTGGACAATTTATGTTGTTATGTCTTAATTGTCACCTGATGTGCATGCAATCTGGACTGCTGTCAAAAAAGAGACACTTCCTCTCAGTGGAGTAGAGGGATGAAGTGTGGAGGCAAACAGGTTTGATCAGATCACATCCACATTAAGGTAGAGCTGACATCTTTGAAGGCCTCATGCACAAGTCTAGCTCTCGCAGTGCACAGCTTATGGATGAGATACATCTAATAATATTAATACATCAGCCTTTTTGGAGCACTTTTCTGTACACACAAAGTCGCTTTACAATTAAGGCATTATTTGTTCAAAGCACTATGATATGATACATAATATGGAGACAGTATTCTATATCTCAAATTTGCCTTTTTTTCCCTAATGACTGACCACTACAAATGATCTGATTGTGCGGCTTGGTAGAAAAAAATACCTATACAGTATATTCAGAACAGGTCGATCAAAATGACCTCTGAATTGAAAACCACATGGCTGCATATCTCTTAAAAATGTAAATATTACATTTCCACTCACCTCATCTTTACACAATTCTTAATGCTGAGTCCAATTAAGGCATTTTAATTGAAATCACCACAGTACTGATGTTTTTTGCCCATAAACACTGTCATATGAAAATTGTCAATTAGTTGCAAGCTGAAATAGCTGTCAGTTCTAATCATTCTGTGGTTGTTGTTTCCCACTTCACATTCACTTACAGCAATTTGATATCTGTCAAGGCTGATGCTTTCTGTAGAGGTAATTACACCTAGCTCAATGTAATCATTATGATAGAAATTATCATATAAACATCCATATGGTTCATGTCGCTCCAGATACATCTAAACCAGCATATTAAAAGCAAAACAAGGACGGAAGTGTCTGAAGTTGAATTTGTAATCGGAAGGATTGGTTTTGGTTATATCATGAAAGCAATGCTAAACTGTGGATGTTTAGCAGCTTGTTGTGATTATGGCAACTTGAAATAATTATGTAAAGTTGGTCTGAACATTTATACGACACATTTTCAAATCTTGTCTTGTCAACATAAAAAACTGTCTTTAATGACAGACATTGGTTGTAAAATGGAAACTATTTAATAATAACATCTTTACTTTGTGGAGCAGCTGGTTTCTTGGGAGATTCACAAATTCATAGCTGCATCTTGAACTTATCACTTACAAAGTCATGTCCACCAAACCATGGTGGAGGCACTGACAGTTATGGCACGTTTTAGGTTTGCTCTGATTGGACTTAAACTACCTGGCCACCAGGTTTTCATCTGAAAGTATAGCCTACATCGTTGGGGTTGCTGGATGGTGATGGTGGTGCTGGGTTGGTTAGTGTTATTAGTTTGTATTCAAAAACACAAATAACTTTACAAAACAGAAGCTTTATTTTACATGCACAGTGGAAGTAGCAAAATTGTTACAACTAAATGTGTCGGTAATGGGCAAAGGAATAAATTTCATCCATGGTGATAATTCAGAGCACTGTTTGTCTTTTTACAAATTATTCCTCCTAAAAATATTACTATTTAGTAGAATAACAGTAATCAGTAGTGATGTAGACCAGGTATAAGCCTAAAACAGACTTCATGCCTGCTGTTGAGCTGCTCTCTAAGCAGTGACCAGTCCCTGCCCCAGTAGTACTCTGACCTGAACTGTAGCCACCTCGCTTATGGCTCTACAACAACCCCAGGCCCACCCATTAGGACGCACTAATGTATGTGCACTCAGAACAGAACATGACCAACCCACTAAGCAAAAACCCATTCATGTGTATGTGCCAGTGCGACGCTAGAGCACAATGGATTACTGCCGAGCTGTTTACAAAGTTTAAAAAAATCAACTTGGACGATGCATGCTGTGACACCAATGCAACGCCAATTCCTTTGCAGAGATCTGTGCTCTTAGAGTTCTGCAAGGATTTTGCGCTGTCCCATACTTACTCCCAGTTATTTCACTATGATTATCTACAGCTGTTTTTTCACTAAGAAATAATATTGAGTTTTCATGACCAGTGTACACATCAACACTTAAATAACCTCCTTTTCTTCTATATTCCCCTTCATGTTGTCAAGGTCAGTGGTATACAGGCCCCTCACCAAGTTTTTCCAGTGCCCCTCTTTTGTCCTTCCATCCTCCCTCCGTCCCACCCTCCCGCCTCCTGATAGCCCCATGAATCATCCCGTCTTCCCCATCGAACTCTCAGACGCCTCCTTCCCACTAGCTCCAAGCCAACTTCCTCAATCCTTCTTCATTCCTGCTAACAATTTGGTAATGAAATATTGATTTTTAGTTAGATTCAAATGGATGTTATTAACTTTGCATTGATAAATTGTTCCCCCCTTTTTCCTTCTTCTTCTCTGTGCCCTCTCTGTTTTGGATAGAGTGTTGGTACTAACACCTGAGTCACAATAAAGCATTTACTCTGTGACCTACAGTGTTCCTTTTGGAGGCCGCACCTTAGGACTATTCTTCCACACATACAGACCGGCTGCTTGCATTAGAAGCTGTGAATATATACTGATTACCTGCGGTGGTCAATGACAATGGCTTATACTATATTTATTGAATGTTGTGAACTCAGATGAAGTGCCCTTTTCAGAGTGAGTCATGCATGGCATTGCGATGTCCTCTGCAGCTCTGGACAAACATGATTACTCTATCACAACACAATAAGAGTTGTTGTTTTTTTTTTTTTTTTTTTTTTTTCTGTGCTTTCTGCTCAAATGGGCCCTGATCACTGCAATTATATTCTGTTGCAACAAAAGAAAAAAATTTTGCGATTCTAAAGATACAGATTAAATGTTGCCTGTGAATGGCTGCCATGCTTAGTATTTTATTATAAGAGGGGAAGTCCCTGCAATTTATACTACATCAGAGTTGAAATGAAATAATATTTTGGCAGTATATATGGTTGGTGCTTTTTCAAAATTTGTTCAGGAATAACCAAAAGACACATTCTGTGTATGTAGATACTATTCAATACTGTATACAGTATATGCCAAATGTTTCAAATAATGCATACCATAAATAAAAGCACTCTGCAAACCTGAGATACATGTAGTTCATTGAGTATCTTTATTCCGCTCAGCTTTTGAGGTTACATACCATCTGCAATAATTGCATGTTGATTTGGGATATAGGTTTTGTGCTGGATGTCTTTTCTGATGCAACCCTCTCCTTTTATCCAGATTTAGGGCTGTCGCCAAGCGTACACTGGCTTGTGACCCTCCGTTTATGGATTAGTAACTGATGGTAATCCTGGTGGGTGGAAAAAACACCACCAGGTCTACACTAAAACTCTTTTGGAGTTTAAATACATACCAAACAAGGAACTCTGAAGAACAGATCAAATAGTGCATGTACAAAAATCCTTGCAGTAGAAATAAAACTTATGTGTCAGATTTTGTATTTGTATTGCCAATGCCATGAAGAAATCACACAATGTTATCAAATCCACAATTCTGTTTACCATATTATGCAAATGAATAGCTCTTTTAGAATTTGATGGTAGCAACAAGTCTCAAAAAAGTTTGGACAACAAAAGTAAAACAAAAAAGTTTTCTTATTAAAACAGCTCGACTGGCAATTGGGGTATTTGGCAACATGCATGTAACATGACTGGGTAAAACAAAAGAAACGTAGAGTTATACTACATTTCTTGTATATCCACTGTTAGAAATATATTTTGTGAGTCCAGAAGTTGAATCGACATGATTCCTCTGTTTTGCTTGTGTCACTCCACTCTCCAGAATGAGTGATATCTTTTCTGGTTTTCAGTTTGCTGGCTGACATTGAAATCTCAGTGACTGTAATTTGTTCCCTTTAGATGTGTTTGTTTTGTTTCTGACAGAGTCTGTGAAATGGAACTGTCAGAACGACGACAGACTTTGAACATGAAGGCTCTCCTTTTAACGAAGCCTCCAGTTGATGTTCGACAATGCTCGCTCGCTAACTCAATAGATGTTTATTGGCACTCTGATTCCCACTTTCAAGTTTCAATCACATACTTTTGTCATACCTCAGCAGTCACTGACTTTATTGATGTAATGTCATTGTAATTACATGCAATTTTAGTGCTACTTCCAATTGTTTTTTCACTCCCAGTCACACCCTAAAATTGCGAATAACCCTTCTTGCTTTTCTCTTTTTAAAAATGTAAAATTGAGGCTTTAGAGCTTGTCCCTAAACTTCTAGCTCTGAGTTCAGCATTAGAATGAGTATCTCTATCCCTGAAGGAGATCAGGGATAGAATGGGTTTCCACTATGTTATGTTATGTTTTTGCTTAGTTTTGTTTGTTTTGTATTTTTTTGTTTTGTGTTTTTCATTTGAGCTTCTTCTCTTTGTAAACACACTTAGCCATCGCTAGAATAAACACTTTGTATTACTAGCAGCCATTCAATTCAGTATTGACCAACAATGGAAACATTCCCTATTTGAATGTGCAAGTATATTAATAATAACGCTATATATTAGGCCATATATTCAAGGTTGGTGGTTTAATCCCCATTACTGCCATTGCAAACCGTTGTTGTATCTTTGAGAGAGACGGTTACCTACCTTGCCTTTATGAATGTGTTAGTATGGCTGTGTTTAGTGGTGATCACAGAGGCCGTAGGTGCAGTTTGGCAGCCACTCTTCCATCCATCTGCCCCAGGTCAGCTGTGGCTGGAGAAGTAGCTCACCACCACCGAGTGTGACTGAGGAGTGAATAAATAAAGCACCTAAATGTATGACACTTTTAGAAGCTTGTAAAGCACAATATGAATTGAATTTGTTATTATTATTATTATTATTATTATTATTATTAGATTTAAAAGTTTTTTTTTTTTTCACAAATGCAAAATAAAAAAAAACAAAAAAAAAACACTATAATTTCAAATAAAAAAACAGTGCTTCTTGCTAGGTTTGTTGCAACATTTCACAGGATATCTTCACAGTTTTCTCTGTGAAGATATCCTGAAACGTACCCACTCCACCCCCATCTCTATCTAGTATTAAAACCTACGATTTGACACAAGATGGACGTGGTGGACAGCCAGAGCCCAGGGGACACAACTGGGGTTGCATATGAGGCGTCCGTTACTGAGAAGGCCATTTACATTTCTCTCAGTGCGTTCTTCCTGACAGCGACACAATTTCCTGTTCCGTCTGGCGAGCTTTTGACTGCGAGCGAGGGACTGAAATGTAATCTTTGGGGCTCGCGGCGCACTCGGCCTCCCCTGAGTATTTTCCCCAACCAAACCCTTGAACTCTGCTCTGGTAATCTTTTATTCCTGGACCTGGTGCGTTTTAGCCTGGGAAACAGTAGAGCGCTCAAATACAAACTGGCTAATATCCTGACCATAAGATAACTGCGCTGGCCCCTGCAGGTTGGATTATGTCACACACTTCACAATGGCCAGCTACCTACTCGTCTATCCGCCTGCCAATCATTTCCCAGTGTTCCTGCATTTGCCAAGTTTTAAAATGTTCCCAGCCATGCATGCAGTAGAAGATTGCAAAAGAGAGAGGTGGATTATGTGTCTAAGAGTCTCTACCATGACCTGCTATAGTCGCTGGGGAGTGCCGTGTTTGAGGTCATGTTGATTTCTCAGGAGAATGGCTCTCGACGGAGTTCCAGTAACAAGGAAACATGGTCTCTATCTGCTGCCACTGTGATTTATGTTGAGACAACAGATCACGGTGCCAGACAGCCCTACACAATATGACACAGTGCACAGGATACTGCAGGGCTTGTTTGTGACAGTGACTGGCACAATTTAAATAGATGTGTCCCTTATCTAGGCTTCTACACAGAAAAATAGGTACCTCTACCAGGAAGGATACCAGATATCAATAACATTACATTTACAAGATTCTTGTAAAAATGTTAAAAGAAATGAAGTACTATTAATGCAGTAATGCAGAAAGGACTGGGAATATGTTATTAGGTCACATGGATATAAGCTTATACTTAAATGTCCCCTATACTACTAAATCAACTTTTTTGATCTTTTAACCATGTTATAATGTTGTTCATACCGTGAAATGTGCATGTATTTTCAGAATGCCAACAACAAGGAATCCCTCACAAAACATTGCCCAAAAGTTTAGAGGGTGAAGTACCATCTTGTAAACTCCTACCCCCTTTACTCCATATAATTACCAACAACTAATTTTTCACATAATAATCACAACAACATATGTTCATATGTGTGCATGTCTTCCCAAAGATAAACATGCATGCATACACCCATGCATTTTCATATGCATTATTTTAAGTGATAAAATTGGATATACTAACGCAGTAGTGACTCAAATTATTTAAAAAAAAACTGAGAAAAGCGTAATATGGGACCTATAATTCTCTCCATCACCGGACAGGTCTCAGTGTATCTTGTCTTAATTTTTTGGTTTGCTTTTTTTTTCTCTTTCTCTCTAATTTATATAGAAATACCAAGTAAGGAAGTTAACGCTTAATTGCTGAATATTTTTCGTCATCACCCTTCATTTGGGCTACACACAAGAGAATGTCAAATTTGTCCAAATTGCATTGTGCAAAACCAATATCAACATGGATTAATTTAGTGTAAATCTAATTTAAATGTCATTAAGGGATTGTACCTGGAGAACTAAGATGACATACATACACAATGCTATAAAAAAGCATCTGACAATATTGCTACTTTAAAGAGTAATTTACCCCTTTGGTCTATCCACTGCACACACATCATGAAAAATACTGGAAACATGAGCAAAGATCAGAGACAGAGGGGAAGAACCACGATCAGGGCTGAGGCAGAGGCGGGACCTGGATCTGTGACTGATAGCTGTCAATGTACTGTAATGGGATGTCTTCCACACAGCAAGAGAGGACTGGGACAAGAGCAGAAGAGTTGAGAAGAGAGGCAATGGCGTGCGGTAGCATGGAAATAATAGTCTGTTAGGAACTGCTGAACAGCTGTAGCCATTGTTCAACATTAGAATGGCAGCACTTATACACTTCTCACCACAACATATACATTTCAACAGTTTGAACAACAATGTGACCATAGGGCCATAATCAGTGAGATGTACCCCTAACCTCAGTTTATATGGTTTTAGGGATGAATTACTCTCTTATGTCTTATGGAGGTTTTTGTTACAAATAAGGTTTAGGTTAAAACAAACATTACAATAAATAGCTTTTTGTTATGTCACGAAATAACAACATAAATACAGTACATTACTTAGTTTTCTTAACTGCTACAGCTACCTAACTAAGAAAAGGTATCACCCAAGCAATACAAGGACATAACCTGAGTTGTATTCTCCTGGGTCACATTGATATTATATATTATTAATTTATCACTATAAATTCCATAAATGTTTAAGACTGTGGCTTTAGTGATCAATGCTAGCTCTGAAAGCCACTAGTGTAAAACATCATATACTGTACTATGATGCTGCAGCTTACCCATTGCTGCTTTTTACGATGCCGTGACCTTTGTTAGGCTTCGGAAGATACATGCCCCCTTCACTTCTCCTCAGCTCGATGCTACGAGGACATATTAAATCTAGATAGGGCTGCTGTATTAAGTAGGGAGACTGTCTCATGCTACATGTAGATAACCTTCTGTTATTAGCTCCCTGATGGCCAATCAATACGCCACTTCCTAGCTGCCGTGGATGAACCAAGTCCCTCACCTAGATAATCATCTCTCACTGTCTGATGCCGAATAATTGGTAGCCTCTCAATCCCAGCTTGCTTGACAAGGGTGGTTTGCATATTAAAAACATTGCGCTAACAGTCTATCATTCTGAAGAGAGAGAATAAACATGCATATACATAACATTTGGAGATAATTGAGCTGGGATGCATTGCCAAACCCAGAGGAACAAAAATAGCTTGATAAAGAGAAGCAAGGGGATGGGCTTTGCTTAAAGTACACTGCTGATTACTGCTCTGATGCCATGCATAGTGAGTGAAGGATGGTGTTTATGACTGTCGGGAAAATAATCATAAAAAAAAGGGAACTGCAGCAAAGAGTTGAGTCCCCGATGGCTGTCTCTCGGTGGAGCACAGACATCATCTTCCCACTGAGCTGCAAGCCCCTGGTGGACACAGCTGACATGGATGATGAAGACTGTGAGGTTTAAAAAAAACAAAAAGAAAGAAAGAAAAAGTCTTATCTGTCCACATCTGCTCCTACCCTGTATCTATTCCTTTTCATTGTCACAGCTGACCCTTTTAATTATATTCCACTAAGATTGATTGATTAAGTTCATGCTTTGTTATTGAAATAAAAACTAAAAGGAGTTGAAGGTGAAGTGGTACAGACTTTAATTAATGATCATCCTATGCGATACCACTCGGTTTGCGCGTTCACGTGAAGGGTCTGCCACATTAAGGGCTGTACGAAACTGATTGAGCATCGAGGGCAAGTGGCTTAGTAGCTCCTCCACAGGGAGTGTGGGCCTGGTGCAGACTTAGGAGCTGTGTAAAAACACACTTCAGCTTCATATGCAAAACGCTTCATACAAGTTAGGATCTGTGTTTATCTTAGAGCATAAATGTGGCAATCTAGACATTAAATAAGTCCAAATTTATCTTTACTGGTTCTAAAAAAAATAAAAAATAATCAACATAATACAAATAGGTCGACAAAACACATTACAACATTAGAACAGAGCAGTGTCACACAGCCACTAAGTGCTAAAAGCCTGAAGGCCTAGGTTTGGCTTTGAACAGATGCAGGTCAGTGATGGAACGTAACTCAATGGGCAGAGAGTTACAGAGTTTTGGATCGGCCACTGCAAAAAAAAACAACAAAAAAACAACTGTCACTGTCTGCACCAGGACCAGGAGACCGCCAGCAGATGTTGCCTAGCAGATCACAGAGCAGAGTTGGATGAGACTTAGGGGTTGGTGAGGGGGTTAAAATCTCACACAAAATGTTAAAATTAATTCATAACTGGACAGGGAGTACAGGACAGCTGTGATGTGCTTGTGTCTTCAACTGTTACTAAGCAGGTGGGCTGCAGCATTTTGCACAAATTGCAAATGATAAAGACCAGCTTGGTTACCTCCCACATAGAGCACATTACAGTATTCTAAATGGCAAACAAAAGCATGAATCACTTTCTCCAGGTCACAACATGTGACATTTGTGGGCTGTGCATGGAGCATACTCACGGTAAAGGGTCTGAAAGCTGTCTCATGCTGTGAAGAAGGGAACACCGTTTAGCTGTGGATGTGACTTCACAGAGAGTGTAGTGGAAGTGCATAGGGTGAGGGCGTGGGGATTAGTTTTAGAAAGGGCCGTCTTATTCAGCGTAGTTCACTCCTGGCAGTAGCAACAGCAAGAACAGAAAGAAATGGCATTTCCAATCAGTTCTGTAGCTGTGCACTTTTTCTAACTTGGAAAAATGTGAGTGTATATGTGATAATACTCTAGCATTTAGTATTTGATTTTTGGATTTACACAATGCACCTTGAGCATTATGTATAAATATGTCCTTAATATTATGTCCAAATAAATAAATAAATAATGAAGATTAAATTATTTTACCGTATGAAACTCTTCTGTGATATCATAAGGTAATATTGCTATTACTTGGGTGAATAATGAAACAAGTTACATGCTGTAAAACATGTCCTAAATTATCCTTTGGCAGGAACTGCAAATTCCTCTCAGTGCAATCCATTTCAGCTGACATTGCTCTCTCATCTCCCTGGAATGAGGAAAGTAAACGGAACAAGAATGAAAACAGTTTTCCAATTTTGAAGGACTGCAGGGTAACCCAACACTAACTCTGACCTCTTTTTGTCTAGACGGAGGAGACTTAAGGTCAGTCACTCTATTTCCATGGGGTTCAACACTGGCTGACAGGATAAACTTTAGATATAGCTGTCACCCCTGTCACTGTGTCCCATGGTGGTAGTGAGGGCCTGTGTGTTTGTGCCAGTCTTACAAGGGGCAGTATCAAGCCAAAATGTGAGTGCCATAGAAGAGAAAAGCTGCTCCAAAATCAGAATATATGGACAAAAGTGGAAGATTGGATGGTAGATGCTGACATCCAGCAGAGTGCGCACCCACTGGGGCTGCTGTTCCTGGGGCACAACTATGGCCAGGCACCAGGGGACCACCAGGACACATCCAGATTTTGAAGGGGTGTGAGGGCCAGTGCTGTCACTGGTGGATCAGTGGAAGATGCAGACACTTTGTACCCAGGTTCAACCAGCAGCACTCAGGGGACAATTCAAATCTGTGGCTGTTTGTAACCTCTGTAACACAGCAAAGATAGGGAGAGTCAGACAAACAGTACATCAAATCTAGTGTTGATGGGTCAAAGGCATGAAAACTGTACAGAAAATAAACAAGTGAACTAGTGAAGTTGTAGAAGATGAGCAACAATGCACTTTTACTAGCCTGGCCTGCCAGACAAACTTTCCTATTCTACGCAAAAAGTTAGTCTGGTACCTCTTCGGTAACATTTCGTTCCTGAGGCGGAACAATGACAGGCAGAGTAACCAATCAGAGAAACAAAAGGTGGGACATAAGCTGTGCACTGCTGACCCAAACAAACATGGATTCCTGCCTTTTTTTCATAAAACACCAGAATACGACATATTATGAGCAGCACTGTACTTATTTTTGAACGGGGACAGCCGCAGAAGCCAGTTGTACAAAGATTTGTTTAAATTTTTATTTTTATTTTTTTATGCGTTTCTTACATTGCATGTCAACAAGATTTAACGCCAACAAGATGAAGAAAAAAAATCCCACAGAGAACTGAACATCAACACAGACTTCAGCAGAACCAACATGAAGGAAAGTTATAAACACCAATAATCAGCTCAGAGAAGTTGTTAAATTAGCTTGGTAGCAAGTGCTACCTTGGTTAGTGCTTCCGCTTTCATAAGACGCACTGCAGATAAACGACTGTGATTGGCCATTTCCAAATTGAATCAAAGAAATCTGCCGCCCTGAGAGGGGAACCAGACTGTCCTGCTTGTGAAAAGCAAGTAGGACAGTCTGACTCGCCAGGCTACACTTTTACAAGAAAAGTTATACCATATATTTTCCATTATATTGGCATTTTAGATATATTTCAAAAAATGTATATAATACAATTAAAAAAGGTTTGTGACCTAATAGTAAAAACACCTTCAGTGTTTGGGACCACAGGGGTTTGCAGACAGAGCCAGCTCTAGGCAGAGGTGATAAAGGCAGCACACACAGGGACTGGGGCTCCACTGGGCATTGGGCAACCACTTCAGGAGAAACAAATATTTACACAAAAAAGTTAATGGGCAAAAAGTTTGATTAATGCTCCAGTCTTTGTAGAGCAGTAGCTCATGTTAAAATGTAAGCTTTGTTATAATAAACAATATTTTCTCTTGAATCTTGGAGATGTGTCCATACTTTTTCTAAAATGTATGTAAAATGTAATTTGATTTTATAATCTCAAATGCACTAGAATACAGAAAATTTCATATATTTTGTAAAAAAAATTCCTGGAAGAGGGCCCCTAGACCCTTGCAAATCTAAAATCTTGCCTAGGGCACCAGCAGTGCCAGCGACGGCTCTGTGTGCAAACATACCAAAACACATTCAAATACTTGACTTTATACAGGACTATGATTTGCTTTTACTTATTCACTAATAAACCAGTGCAAATAAATGTAAAAGTGCAGACCTGGCATAGCGTGGTTAAACTACCAGTGTTTGTTAAAGTCAGGTCCAATTGTGTGGCCACATTACGTCCATATGTGTGCACTGTTACACATGTCCACTGTGTGTGTGTAAGTATTGACAGTGTACTGACAGGATGTTGATTATCTGGCCTGCAGGAGGCTGGATCCTGTCTGGACGTCAGGTGGGAGTCACAACACTCAGGAGTGATGAGACAATCAGACAGAGGGACAGAGAGGAGGCCATATGTCAGGACCAGAGCATGTGACAATAAGCTGTCCGTCTCTGCTGACAGCAGTGTAACACTATCAGGACTGGGCACAGCAGGGCTTTGGGAATGATACACAAACAAATCTTTCCTGCAAAAAAGATCAGATATTTTACATGCACACTGTGTAATATGAAACAGCACTGAATTCTTGACTTTTTCCAAACTGTTGGTCAAAGTTTTGTTGAAACTTTTAATGCTATGGTTTTGGACTTTCTTGTGGAAGGCTCAGCAGATCAAGCAAGAGGCTACAACTACACAGTACTCTACTACCTAGTGCAGCATTATTTTCGACAAGTGGTGTCAGGTGGAGGCAGGTACCACATTATGAATTTCCTTGGGTATCAGTAAAGTATCTGTCTAATCCAATCTGTTTTGTGTGATTACAACACCACTCAACTAGAGATAGGATTTGATTTTAGCAAACTCTTGGAGATCCATTCCTTCCAAAGAGCTGCTCAAAAGACTGCCTCATTTTTATATGTATCTATTTTAAACTTGTTGGTATTTTATGAGGAAAATAATCACACAGGAGAAAAATATGGTAAGATTTAGATCAGAAGTATTCAGACTATCTGCTGGCAGTGGAACATCTGAGTTTGAATTTATGAAATATAGATTATACTTTCCTGTGGGTGACAGTAGCACAGTGGGTTAAGCATTCACCAACTGGAGGGTTGGCAGTTCAAATCTTGCCCAAAGAGCTAAGAGATAATAATTGACATGTGTGGACTACATTTTCTACACATGTAAAAATGTGGCTCCATATCAAGATAACTATTTTGTATTTAGTTTTTGTAATAAATTTGTAGGTGAATAAACCTTGATTTGTACACCTATAAACTCAGTAAAACACAATAAACAACTGAGCAGGCTCTAATGAACATCCATGCAAAATCACCTTTAGAGCAAAAACATTTTTAACAATACAGAAAAACTCTAACTGCAATATTCATATTTCAATAAACCACCTTGTGTGTATACTACTCAGCTGCGCTCCTCTTGTGTCCCCATAACTTAAAAAAAAAAAAAAAAGAAGGCCTCACAATTGCGAGACTCGGCTCTTATTGTGCGTTTTAAAGAGCCAGTCAAAATATTTTGTTTGGTCGTGAACATCACACTGATTGTATGGTATGGTAAAGAAAGCAATGCATCTTTATAAATATTATAAATATAATGTTTCTCATTTTTTATTTTCATTTTACTCCATTGGATTAAAATCCATCGAAATGAGAATGTTCCATTATTTGTAGTGTGGTCAATTATTCATAAGCTCTGGTGTGCACATTAAAAGATGCAACTAAAATGCTCATTAAATTTGCATAAGTGACAACATTTAAACAAAGTACATATACATAGGCTGAGTTCATTTAATAGCTCACAGATAAAATGGCACAAGGTATTAGAACACGGACCTGTTTCTGAATAAAATAAAAATCTTCAATTTTACTGAATTGTCCTGAGCTGGCTAATTGACTTTTAATTAATCCCATTGATATTTCATCAAGCACAGACCATGCACAAAGGTACTCTTCCTTGCACACAAAAAACTTATCAATTTATTTCAATGAACAACTTGGGAAATATTGTTGTTAAATAGCAGGTGAAAAGCATGTTTCCAGGGAACATTAGGAGCCTTAAAGTTAAAATGTTTTCTCTTTGGAATACAATATACATTTTATACCTCTACAGGAAAGTACAATACCCAGTTATAATCAGCCTGGGTTTAAAGTTAGCTCCAGCCAGTAACTGTGGATTATTAGAGTCCTATAGGTGTTTTTTTTTT
The DNA here is from genome assembly GCA_020698575.1 of Bostrychus sinensis. Taxonomy (NCBI): domain Eukaryota; kingdom Metazoa; phylum Chordata; class Actinopteri; order Gobiiformes; family Eleotridae; genus Bostrychus; species Bostrychus sinensis. Next base: position 13,212,016 of record CM036242.1, on the reverse strand, counting down.
TTTTTTTTTTTTTTTTGCTGCATTATTTTTGCAACATTACAATAACACATATACCTTTTAAAACTTCTCAAGTCAGCCAGTGAGTTTATTGAAAAAGTAAAAAGTAAGCCCTCGCCAGTAATTTTGGACCATGAGAGTCCTGGGTGTTTTTAGCTGTGACGCTGCAACTTCACACTGATACATGGTCCTTTTAAAACTTCACAAGTCAGCCAGTGAGTTTAGTGATAGCAGTGTGATGTGTAATGAAGACAGAGCAGAGACTGGTAAATGTATAGAGTCATCAAGGGCACAGGGGGAAGAGAAGAAAGCAAGTAGCAGACGAACAGAGTGATAAAGAGAGGTGATGGACATGTCTCATCCGAGCTCTGACACATTCATCAATACTCTCAGGACGCTGAACAGGATTCTTTACACACACACACACACACACACACATTTCTGGTCTCTGTAATGCTAGGTTAATGAGACAATATAGAAACTGGGGAATATACAGTAGGTACAGTTCGAACCTATGCTCCTTGTAACAAATTGCTGTCCCCTTTTACCAATATTTTGAGTCCAAAGAATGGTTTTCTCCACACCCTGGAAAGCAAACTCAAAACAATAGGGATCGGACTAATAGTTTGTGTAAAACAGAAAAAAGAATCATGATGGCCATTAGCATGTAAGTAGATGGTAGGTCCATATAAAAAGAGACATTGCTTGAATGGAGAATGCACTCTAAAGGGGTTATATTCTGCTTTTAGTCACCTCTGTAACTGTTTGATAACCTTTAAACACATTATCTGACTGAAAGAAAATGTTTTAATACATTAAGTCCTCTACTGGTGCCATGGAGAAACAGGTGAAGAGACCAGCTGAGGGTCTTTCATAATCACAGAAACAAAAGCACTTCACTTCCTTAAACTTTTTGCTTGATGCAAGTTTTACTGAAAAATGAAAAAGAGCTGTGAGGAATCAGTGGACCAGAGCTGTACACTGTTCTTTGGTTAAATGAATGAGAACTGACTGGCAATAAAGAGCATTTTGAGGCCTCAGAATGGCTGTGCCAGAGAATTGAGGATTACTTAAACATGTGTGACTAAAGCAAAAAGACAACTCCAGGTATGTTTGATGAGAGAACAACATTGTAACACAGTAGAAAGCTTAGAAAAGTTGATTTTGCATAATGTAGCCAAATTAACAAAAGATTTTTTAAGGATTTTTAAGTGTTTTGCCTATAAAATTGAAATCAAGGAGAAAGAGAGGGGAAACCTGAGCTCCGTTATGTGGCGCACGCTCTACCCGGTGAGCCACAAATGCAACACAACAAAACTATTATATAGAGAGAATACAGAAGCAATAAAACAAATTGTATAGGCTGTTCATTTATTCATTCATTTTCTACATCTTGGAGGCTAGAGTCTATTCCATCTATTTTGAGCATGAGGTTGGATACATCAATGACAACCACTTCTATGTGGAAGTTGAGGCAACCTGTGTGATAGTTGTAACATTTCTGCAGTATTTTTCTCTCTTTTTTTTTTTTTTTTTTTTTTTGTCTGATACTGACTGACAAGATGGTGGTCCAAGTCTTGAATACTCCATTGCGGTGCCGGGCCACACACGCTGGATCTGTGCTTGTGTGTGATTGACAGCTAGCAGGTGCTGGGTGAATGAAGTTGTCAGGCTGGCTGCTGATCACCAGTGCGTCGCCGTAACAACAGCTGAAGGCTCAGCTTGACGCGCCACTGCACTTGAAGGTGATCTCTTCTTTTACTGTGTGTGTGTGTTCTGTTATAGACAATTATACAAATCAGTCATACTGTATTTACACTTACCCAAATGTAAAAAAAAAAAAAAAAAAAAAGTGATGTTAAAGTGATGTTAGTTAAAAAAAATATTAAAGTTGAAGTAAAAGTACTTAAAATTATTATTTGGGTAAACATAAACAAGTATGGAATGTAAAGTGACAATGTAAAGTGTATTGTAACTGCTTTTCCCACAACTTCTACTGCTATTACTACAATTACCACTGCTATTATTGTTTTACTCTAATTACTATTACCATCATTTGCAAGCAAGGGCTCTGCTTAAAACTTTTTTTTCATTAAAACTCAAAAAAGACTGAAACATGTGCAGGTGACTCTAAAAGTGTTGCCCAGGGCAGACAATAAAGGAGCAATAAAAAGGTCATAGCTCATTAAAAAACTTTGGTGACAGTTCTGTTTCTTCTTGGTAATGCCATTTTCTCAGGATAGCTACAAAAAAGTGTTCATATCCTAAATATGGTTCAGAACATTAATGTAGAAATTTAACTTTTAAGAGATTTGTATCATATAGCAGTTTTTCCACCAGTTGACTTTTCTGTGTGTCTTTGATTGCTTATGGTTTATTATAGCGTCCTGTTATTTATGTGAACCTACTAAAAAGAAAATAATAACATAAGTTACACTTTAGAAATATACAGTCAGTTGTTATTAAAATGTATTTTCAATTTCAAGCGCCCCAGCATTATATTCATGTGCAGCACCATCATTTTTTTGTTTATTTTATGTTTTTTACTATACTGTTGGTGCCACATTTGGCCCCATTGACTTCCATTATAGCAACATTTTTTGATTGTGCTACCATGGCACTTTATCATCAGAAATTCTTGTTTGTTGAGGGTCTCTCCTTTTGATAAGAGACCCAATTTGCTATTTTTTTACAGTTGACATCCAAGTGGCAACATTAACTCTTTACATAAGCCTTAGTTTTCTAATGCTTTTGTATGGAGGTCTATGGAGTATAGCAGCATATTAGTGTTTGTGAGTATGTGCATGTGAGGTTTGTGAGGGGGCTCTGAGGAGTATGTGTGTATATACAGATTGAACTGTGATGAAGCAGCCCCCTTTCACACCAGATTCCCCCATAATCACACTCACAATAAAAAAAATGTGTTATAATGGGAGTCAGTGGGGAAAAAGCATTATTAGTTTTGATCAGAACTAAGCCTTATCAATTGTTAACAAAGTGTGTTTTTACTGACCCTACATGATTAGCCATACATAACACAAAGCCTCTCAAGCTTCTCCAAAACTTGCAGTATGCTAAGAATTACCTACAGTATGGTTAAGTTATACAGACGTCCTTGGTTATGTGAATATTCTCTTTTCTTTCATTCATTAGTATTAAGTCATATGCAACCCAGAAGTGTCCATGCATCATATTCATACCCGCAGTGGCCACAGTTCTTTGTCTCTTTCAGCTCCCCAAATTGTCCTTGGCCAGCCTCACAATCTCCTCATCCACCCCTCCTCCCTATTCACAGATTTTTAAACATTACTTCTCATGACACAGTGTCCCTTTCCTTGTTCCCTCTTCAGACTGTCCCAAATGTTGCATTGAAGAGTTTAGACTGAGTTGTGCGATGTCCCGCTCTGTGTTGCCTCCAGATATCTATTAAAGGGCCCAGGCAGCGCTCTCTATCACAGCTCAGACACCAGATGTTGCTTGCATCTCCACTCATTGCCGATGTAATGGGCCTGAATGCCGCAGTTTGCGACTTCACTGGCATCCATCCTGTGCAATGCGGCTCCAAAGGAAAAACAAGGGAGAGAGACACAGCCAGCCAGAGCTAGAGAGAGATGTGTAATTATCCTCCATTACCACCAACTCTTTTATTTCCCCCAGCAGCAGAGGAAACGCTGGCGCAGAAATGACAGCTATCAAAGTAAAGATGGGCGTTGTGTTTCAGCCGCTGAGGGGAGATTCACTGTCTGTCTGCACTCTGTCACGGAGTGTGGGTATAGACTGTGTTTAGTTGTGTATCCATAGGCGTACAGATATTTTTCATGCTTATAAAGGATTGCATACAAACCCATCCATCTGCTGTCTATACAGTCCTATAGTCTGATCAGAGCTGTTAATGCTTTACACGTTTGATTTTTATATTTTATTTTTATCATATTTTAAAGGCAACAGTAGCACAGTGGGTTAAGTGTTTGCCCAACAACTGGAGAGCAGGTGGTTAAAAAAAAAAAAGAAGAAGAAACATGCAAAATCATCACGTGACTGGTTTGATACGGTAACCCCAAGTAAGAAAGGGAGCAACACACAAATGAACTTAAGTGACATCCCATTCTTAATCCATAGGGTTTAATATGACATTGGCCCACACTTTGCTTCTATAACAGCTTCAACTCTTATGGGAAGGCTTACCACAAGGTTTAGGAGTGTTTATGGGTCTGTCTGGTGTAAGGTTGAAAAAGAAACAAAAAACACAAAAAAAAATGGCATAAGAATAGCCCACTTTTTGGTAATTATTCCCTTGTTTCCAGTGCCAAGCCATTCTCATCTCCACAATGGGAAGAGAGGGGAATTTATGCACTTGGAGACATGTTTATCAGCACGGGTCTTCTTTCTTTTAATGATCAGTGTGTTTCCTTTAACCTGCCAGCCTCTTCCTTGTTCTTGTATCTCCAGCTGAGATCCTCCATAAAGGCCTATGGTGTTCCATGGAACGAACCACTCACCACACCACCAGAAGTTACATAGCATTTTAAATAATAAAAAAAAAAAATCTAAAAAGGGTATTGTTTCACAGGTGTAGAATATTATTAACCATAAATTATAAACCACTACATATTGAGAAAGTGTGGTTTAGCAATTTAGGAGTATCATTGGAGAATGACAGTTGGAAAAAAATATGGAGCACTATTATATCCTCATCAAAAAATCCAGATCATTAGATAATTCATTTAAATGTTGTACATAGAACTTACTTGACCCCTCAAAAAAGGTATCTGATAAAACATAAATCTACTCCAATATGTGATAAATGTTCTGATAATGTCATAGGTACTTTTATACATATGTTTTGGGACTGTAAAGGAGTCGTTATATTTTGGAAAATAGTTTATTCTTATTTAGTAAAACTACTGGACAGAGATTCGCCTCACTTGTTTTGTTAGTTAGTGATTTTTCACATTTATCTGACTGAACTTTTTCACAGAAAAAAGTAGTACTGGTTGGGCTAACTGGTGTCATTGTGAGCTAATTATATAATGGTGTTCTGTTTTTTATTGTTTTCTGTTGGAAAATGGATTTTGACCAAAAAAGAAGGAGTGTTTATGGGCATTTTTAACCATTCTTCCAGAAGTGCATTTGTGAGGTCAGTCTGTGTCTGTGCAGCCCAGTCAACTTCTTCCACACCAAACTTGCTCATTCATGTCTCTATGGACCTTGCTTTGTGCACTGATGTTGGAACAGGAAGTGGCCATCCCCAAACTTTCAAAGTTTTCCACAAAGCTGCAGCCTAGGTGCTTGGTTTTATTCACCTGTGGCCATGGAAGAGATTGGAACACCTGAATTCAGTTATTTTGGTGCGTGAGTGAATAGTTTTGGAAATAAAGTGTAAATAAAATCCTATTTATGCTTAAAGTGGCGCTAACCCCCCTGTAAGAGGCAAACCCCACCCCCAGGCAAATTTTCAACTGACTCGCCACAGGGGCGTGTGTCTGTGAGATGGTTTTATACCAGAGCCGCGGCCTGGGATGTAGGCAAAAACCAAGAGGTACTGCTTTAGGCCAATAGGAAAATTCAACTGCAGAAGCCACACTTCAACCACAAGAGGGCAGCACTAATACAGTTTTAGACCGATTATTGAATTAAACAAGTTTACATGAAAATGCCAAAAATTGCACAGTAACAAGAAGACACCGTTAGAGCCCCATTTAGGCAGTTTATTAGCAAAAAAAAAAAAAAATGTTTTGGGGCTTAGTTACTTAAGTTCAACTATATTCTCAGTATGGGTATGTCATGTAGAGGTGGGGTATTTGGGTATCTACAGGTGAGATAGAGTAATCTTGGTGCCAAACACACAGAGCTGGGGCAGCATGTTAAATTCTTGCGAGATTTGTGAAGTCCTAAATGTACAAAAATTAATTTTGTCAGGCTCAAGCATATTTGTTTGGGTCTGGATCGCTGGTGGTTCAAAGATTTGTGAGGCAATAATATTCCAGGTAGGCGGGTTTTAGGTTTGCCAACAGCAAAAATCTATACTTTTATGGTATTATTTCACATCTCTTTCTGGAGATTTGCATTGTTGTTAGTGTTTCAAATGTGATTATGATCAGAAACACTCATCTTTAATGTGATAAAACTTTGAAGAGTGTTTCTAAAAATTACTGTTCTACTGTCACAGGTAGTTTTACATGCAGATAAAGCATTTGATCAGGTGATGCTGTCAAGTCATGTGTTCCCCTCAGTCATTGTTGGACCATGACTGATGGAGAGACGGGTCCATAAAAAGACTAGGTTTGAACAAAGCAGAAAGGCTGACTTCACTATTTTGCATGCAGTCTTTAACATGCATGTTCCTGTTTAAACTGAGTCTCTGAGTGGTCTTGTCCACGTCAATCACAGTTAAACCATGACTCAGAGAAACTCCAGCAGCATCATGTCAAATATTGTTATCTTGTTAATTAGTACATCAATATGAAGTTCTCAGTTTGTAAGTGAAAGTCAATTTTGACAACTCTCAACACAAAAATGTAATTTCCTCATCATGATCACATTTGCAAAGTCTCAAAATCTGAAAGTGGTTCAAGAAAATCGCTCATTATGAAATATAAGGCCTGGACCCGGCATATTGACGTGACTCATGGTCTCTCACCAGTTTTTACAAGATTGCACTGTAAAATTTTACTGTAAAAGTTTATTTTTATGGTACATTTCTGGCCACCCCAGCTGCCAGTTTTTTTTTTCACCTTTACCATAAATTTGTCAGTATTTTTCTGTAAATTTTACAGAATTTTTTAAAGGTAGCGTTACGTGTAAACATCATGACGACACTGAGAGATTTTTGCGTAGATGCTGCTATAGACATACAAAAAAGTGCAAAAATTTCCTAGGACATTTTGCTGTGATTGGCTAAAACAAATTAAAGTGCAGTCACTAGTTGGAAGTTCATCTCGCCTACCAAATATTCTACAGAAAGTTATTTCCCTTTTACAAAAGGGAAAGTTTTCAATGGAAGACAGGGGCGGGATTTCGCCTGGGTGGGTGTGATTTAGTGAGACATCGCTGTGGATACCCTGGTGCACATCCACGACTCATGTAGCATTTATGCTGATAAGTATTGAGTTTATTTGTCAAATTGGTTAAGGTTAGGAATAGGTTTAGGATTACTTTATTTTATGTAATTAGTACAAGTATGTGACAAGTATGTGACAGTAAAATATTCTGTGCTGACAACATAGCAATAAACCAACCCTAGCCTTATCCCTATATCTCTCACCAAATAAACTATTTATTGGGCTAGAGAAAAGTTGAGTTAACGGTCACCAACCGAGTGTGTGATGTCAGATATTAAGCCCTGCCCCCAGATGAAATGCCTGGTTTTTAGTTAGTCCCCTTTGAGTGGTCCATTTAAGACCGCCAGTGAAACTGCTTTGTGCCAAATGGCTTGCACATGGTTTCCCCTCACAACCAGCATGTTTTTTACTTTTTGTTCAGATGTGCCTCTGCTAATGTTAGGCCTTTTGTTTACAAACTGTTACATAGGTCTTGTGCAGACTTGTACTAACAGAGATGGTGTTCACCAAATACAGTACAATACCTTTAGATTTGAAAGTGAAAGGTTTTCGTTTTCCTGAGACAAAATCATTGGCATTGTGTAATGAAAAGCCGATCCACAACAAAATCATTGCTTTTTTGTAGAAATGAGTTGTCGTGTTAACAGCACCTGTATGTCTATAGACATTTGGCTTGTTTAAATGATGGAGAACTTATCCATATTATTGCCTGCTTGCTCTAATGCGATGTGTCGAACAAAAGGTATGTAGCTATGTGTTGTCCAAAGAAGGCCACTTTTTTATGGCAAAGTATTAGTGATCTGTTTGTCATGCACAGCCCCAGCTCCAGCAGACGACAGATAAATCTCTTCATCCCCGTTGCTGTTATCATGCTTCACATTTGATCTTGGAGGATGTGGTCACAGACAATCAAAATCATAATTATGGATACAGTGCAGCGAGGGGGACATTTTAAAATGGTTCTGAGGTGACCAGCGCTCATCTATTTATTTTTATAGGGGTCTCTGCGCTGGCAACAAACTTGATTTATTTCCCTGTGCTTTTAAGGGTGCAAGACCCAGACATTCAGAAATGAAGTGGAACGCTGCTAAGAATTTCAAATGCACTTTTAATACATCCCCCTCATATTGACGTTTAGGTGGGAATCCGTCTTTTTTATTTCTGTCATTTCTAGTGTCGCCAGCATTGGTACATCACTGTGTGTGTGTGTGTGAATGTGTGTGCGCGCGCATGTGGCAACATTTATTTCGCCTCATCGTGTGTGGAGAGTGAGAGGGGAGGTGTGTGGAGGGTGGAGGGACTGTAATGGTAATCATTTTTTTTGTGACTGCGCCCAGGGTCTGGAGTGGCTGTTGCAGAGGACTTTGAGATTGATCTGGCAACATGCGCGCACACACACACACACACACACACACACAAGCCCTGAAGAAGATATGCTATATGGATCGCATTCATCCCCCTCTGCTTGCCCTCCCTCCATGCCGCCATTTGATTAATGATCCAAATATGTGAATAAAAATATCAAAACAACTCGTCAAACCCAGGGGTGCCACACGCTAAATAGCTTTAGGAGGAAAGTGCAGGGCTAACAACTAGAACGTGTTTATTTTCAAGTACATGCAACTTTTTTTTAAATGTTCATTACTTGATGCTTTGGAACATGTGTATGCTTTAGGCTGATGTACGGATTTGACAGTGTAGTCTTTGTACTTTGTATTTTTCCAGTATTCCCTGCAATGCAACTAAAGAGAACACTTGAGAACTTGAAACTTGAGAACATATTATTTGACCCTTGTATTCCAATTTTAAAAAGTTATATATATATATATATATATATATATATATATATATATATATATATATATATATATATATATATATATATATACCTTCATTTTTTTCTAGGTTTTTTGCATAAATCTTTTCATCAACTTGTGCCCAAAATTGTAACACTTTTTATGCCAGTATATGTGTCTCAACTTTTTAGCCAAAAAACATTTTCATTTTCATATTTTAATATTTTCAAAGCAAAGGAGTTATTACAGCCTTGGGTTTGTCAAAGATTACCAACAAAATTAATTTGTACCAAATAGAACCAAAACCCACCCAACAAATCCCAAATCCATCTAAATCAATGTTTTTTTTTTTTGTTTTAGTTTTTTTTGTTTTTGTTTTTTTTTTGTTTTTTATGATGTTATTTTTTATGAGGACACTTTTGTCACTTAACAGGAGCAACATAATAATTTTAGTTGTAGTTGAGTGTAAAAATGAAGTAATATTAGATTATTGTTTAGAATATTAAAAACATTGTGAATACACACCTGAGCCAAATTTCATTTTTTAAAAAAGGTGAGAACGACTGCAAAGTTGTTAAAAAAAATTTAATTTGTCTTCATTGGGGCACAAGGGTTAAACATTTCCAGCTTTCTCTTGGAAGAAGGTTTTTAATTACATTTCTATGAAAACAGCTCAATTAAAGAAGAATTTCAATATTTTGCAAACATATTGTTTAATTAACTACTGAAAAGCAATGTGTGATGAATTTTCAAGGTTTTAAACTAATTTTGTAGAAAAATAATTGTAAGGAACTTTCACAGTCTTTGCATTCTTACATTATGTGTTCTTTAAAGAGTAACTCAACCCTCTTCAGGCCTTTCCCAGAAATGTCTACTCTGCTGTTGCTTATGCTATATAAGTAGTTATAATATAAAGATTAGTAGTAACTATTTCTGAGGTAGGGCTGGGCTGACTATCTGGATATGGTCTTGTGTTTATGTGTGACTCTCTCCATGGAAAGCCTGTGTATGCTTAATTTACAATGGTGGTACTCTTAGCCCCCTTCTAACACAGCAGACCACTAATTGACATTTTCATTAACAGCAAATTTATGTTCCTATTTCTGTCTGTGTTAATGACCATTTTCCCAAGTAGTGCTATGGGCCCTGCTAATGGACATGGAATAAAGGCAGGAAACTTGTTTAATTATGATAGAAAAATAGGTCGTACACGCCCGTCTCCTCAGAGGTGTCAGTGTTGTGAGAGGGAGGTGGGGAAGCTGGGTGATGGCTGGAGCTGACAGATGATTGAGACACGTGGGAAGAGTGAAAAGACTATGAAAAAGACACCCACAATTAACAATGCTTTAATAATAGACATCTTAGATCAGTGGACACTCATATCTTGTGGCAACAGCTACATTTTTTTGGCCATCAGCAGCTATTCATGCCATTGCCTCACCTGTGGAAAAAAAATGCCAGAATTTTGTAGCAGCTTCGCACACAATGCTGCAACTTAATGGCACATTTTCACATTTTCATCACCTGCCCCATGACATGCTATAACTTAAAATGGCAACAGCTGCACTGTGTGGGACCTGCCACAGAGCATCTCAACTTAGTAGCCCCTGCTGCTAAACACGCTGAAACTAAGTGGCACCTGCCACAAAAGATGCCTCACCTCTGTGGCCCCCGCTAAAAATCAAAATCAATTTTCTTAAACAGAAATTAAAGAGATTATGTCTATGTTCCCATGGCCCTATGTTCTCACAGCTATATGTCCCAACAGCCCTATGTTCCCATGGCCCAGTGTTCCCACAGCCCCTTTTTCCCCACAGCTCAATGTTCCCACTGCCCAACCTTTCCACAGCCCTATGTTCCCACATTTCTAAGAATAGTTTTGGGTAAATGATGCATGTTTTCCCTATTCTTATTTTAAATTTTAGAAATGTGGAAACGTGAAGCTGTGAGACTATGGGCCTATTTCTAGTTTTTTTGTTTTTTTTTGTTTTGTTTTTTATCTTAGAAACTTTGCAACATGTGGGAACATAGGGCTGACCCAGATTTGGGAACACTTTTATAACACCTATGCATTAAGAAAATGCTTAAATATTACAAAATCTGACATGCGATTTTGACATTTTAACATGTGAGGGGAAAAAATGGTTAAACAGGTTAATAATGATCACATATAACACTATGTATGTATGTAAGTAGGTGTGTGTATGTATGTATATATGTATGTATGGGTGTGTGTATGTATGTATGAATGTATGTATGTATGTATGTATGTGTGTATGTGTGTGTGTGTGTGTGTGTGTGTGTGTGTGTATGTATGTATGTAAGTATGTGTGTGTGTGTGTGTGTGTGTATATGTATGTATGTATGTATGTGTGTATGCATGTATGTATGTATGTATGTATGTATGTATTGATGTATTGTATGTATGTGTGTGTGTGTGTGTGTGTATATATGTATGTATGTATGTATGTGTGTATGCATGTATGTATGTATGTATGTATGTATGTATGTATGTATTGATGTATTGTATGTATGTGTGTGTGTGTGTGTGTGTGTGTGTGTGTGTGTGTGTGTGTGTGTGTGTGTGTGTGTATGTATGTATATGTGTATGCATGTCTGTATGTATGTCTGTATGTTGCCTATAGGAGGAAGGAGTGACAGTAATAGAGACATCAACAGAATAACACAGCCTGAGGAGCTGACACTCATCCACTCAGACAGACACACATCCTATGGCGGCCAGACACACAAATTCCACTGGAGACATGGAGAAAGCCTGACATGCACATAGACAGTGTATTAGATCAACATCATCCCCATTCACCATGGAGATGATTCCATTTGCAAGACTGCTCAGCCTTTTGATGGTTTTAGTGGAAGGAGACATGCAGCCCAGTGGAATAAATGCCACTATGCTGCTTTTCACATACACATGTGTATATTTTTATATGTATGTATAAGTAATATTTCAGGCAGGCAGCTGTCATTGTTGTGTAAAGGGGATATGTATTATGCTTTTATTCATATTTTTACACAAATCTTGTTCGCCCATAGAACAGCATTGTATCTTTTAAAACCTTTATAAACATTATCTGGCTAAAAGAGAGTTTTTTATTAAGTACTTGGTAACATTTTATAATAAGGTATATCTATAAAGCATTTACAAACATTAGTTAATCATGAACTAATAAACATAAATATATTAATACATATTAGCAAGCAAAGAGATCATGTGCTTGTTCATTATTAACTAATGGTTAATAAATGGCAAACAACTTAAAGTATATATCGATTAAATGTTTGCTTGCTAACATTTATTAATAATTAGTCCATGATTAGTTCATGATTAACTAATGTTTGTAAATACATTTATAAATATATCTTATTATAAAGTGTTACCAAGTACTCTACTGTTGCCATAAAGAAACAGGGGAAGAGACCAGCAGAGGGCAGAGTGTTACACTCTTTTGAACGTTAACATAGAGAAAGCACTTCACTTCACTAATGTTTTGTATGACACCATTTTGCAAAATAAAAAATAGCTGTGAGTTATCAGTGGAAACAGAACTGTACACATTTTTTTGGATAAATGAATGAGAGCAAACTGGATGTAGAGGGCTTGTTGATTGGTCAGTGCAGAGTGGGCAGAGGTTTGTGGTGGAGGTTCGTCAATCTGAGCACTTTGAGATCTCAGAACGGCCGTGTCAGAGAATAGAAGATTACTCAAGCCAGGTGAATAAAGCAAAACACAACTCCAGGCATGTTTTTGCTGAGGGAACAACAGTATAATACGGGAGAAAGCTCAGAAAAGTCAATTTCTGCAGAGGCTTTTGCCACTATGCAATCTGGTGGCTTAAAACAAAACTTAGTCACTTTTAGTAACAACGCTCTGGGCCAAAAACAACACTTGCAAGCATGAGCATTGCTGACCCAATGTCACAAAAGTGGCAAAAATTTTGGACGGATAAGAGTAGAAGGTAATCAAAGTAAAGCCAAGCAAGGGATCATAGGAGCTAACTGGACTTGGGTATTTGTGGTCGTGCGTTTACTCAAAAATGTAGGGGAAGCTCCATAGAGGAAAATAGGGCAAAAACAGAGAAGAAATTTAAAAAGTTACTGAGTTCTGCTTTAATCATTTGGGTATTTTTGAGTGTGCTGATTAAGCAGAAGCATTTGCAGTCTTTGGCCCTGTTTAATCGCTCTTGAAGGTAGTAACTTTTCATCTCTGCTTAGTTGAACTGTGGAATAGGAGAGATTTTGTCAAATTTGAATCTCATCATCAAGCTGTTTCACTAAATAACGTTTATATCCTGAAGCATACTATTTATCTTTGTTGTATTTGTCTGTGGCTGAGAATTTTCTCTGCCTTTTGCCTGCATTCTTGTAGCTGCTACTTGTTTCCACTTGTCTCCGCACTAATGGGAAAACAAATATCGGATATTTGTCTAATTCTGTAGACAAGGACGAAGCTGTCCCTCTCTTTATTGGTGTCATGAGAAGGCATCAGCCCAGCCAACACATTCATCTCACTTTGTATGAATAAGCTGCTCTCGTGCCATGCACCTTACTCATGTAGCCACAATTATCCATAAATTAATAAAAGCTGACTGGTTATTACTAGGAGAAAGCGGGAAAGAGAGAGGAAGAGACAGATGCAGAGTGTGGGGATATTAAGGGCTGTACAGTGAACAATCTCCGGATAATTAACAGGAAGATAAACAAAACATAAATTTGGATATTGCATTTATTTGGACTACCACTCAAATATGCGTGAACCACGTTCTTTTAATTAAAAGATAAATCTATGTGACACGCTGCTTCCCAGTTAATTATTCAGTGCTGTACAATAAAAACAAAACCCATTAAATATGCCATGCACTCTATTTCTCCATTAACAGTAAAAAGCGCTCATCCTGGGGACAACATTTCAAATTCGGCTGTGGCTCGGTTTTCTTGTTTTTTGTTTGTCTTTTTTCCAGTTTTCTCCTTACTATGGATTTGATGCAGACCATATCCTTCTCTATTTATTACCTGAATTTTTCTTTTTTTTTTTCTTTTTTTTATCTGTAATGGTAATACTAAAAGATTGACAATTGATCATAAACCTATTCAGCTTCTTTTGAATACAATAAGCAAATGGATAATCCGATGAATACTTACCAGTGTTTTGTGTCATTTCTTTCTTTAATCAATTGTGTTAATTGGTTGATCTCTAATTTACATTGAATGCATTGGTAAGTGTCCTGTATGACCTCCGAAACAAATAGAAATGTCATATACCTCTGCATAGAGAGCACCATTTAGATTTTTTGTTTGTTTGTTTATTTGTTTGTTTTATGGTTGGCACAAAAAAAAGCTTGTACATTTCTAAATGAGAGTCATTAAATGAGGTTGCATTCATACACAACACTCAACATGATGGAGTCTAGTTTACAAGCACAGAATGTTTGAAAGTACTTTGAGAAGTTTCTTCAAAATCTGTGTAAAGGTTTATAGGCTATATAAGCTGTGAAGATAGAATAAATTTTTGGTCCCCTCATGTTGCATTCATTAATTTATACAAAATAAAACATAATTAAACATAATTAATTATCTTCCACTTATTCCCATTAGTGATTGTGGATGTGTTGAGTCTATGGGTCCATGTATGGATTCATGAACAGGTACTCTATGGACAATGGCTTGACACTTATGGATTTGAATATTCTGTGTAAATCCAATTGCAAAAATCACTTTATAATATTATTTTTCATGCCTTCCACCAGCCTTTCTGGGTCTTGAATTCTGTGACTTGCTTTTAATTTTCACTATCTGAATACATAACTTTTGATACCCCAAAAGCCTTACAGCGATGTGGCATTTACCAAACTTTTATGTTTTTATTTCAAGACAATCACAAAGACCTTTTTTTTTTTTTTTCAGAGGTAGAGGTTTTATTGCAGAAAACAACACCAGATCAATTTTACTGCTTGAAAGTACACCAGGACTTTTAACCTATCAAATGAACAAAATGTCACCCAAACAGATGTGTAGTAATAAATAATGACTGAGAATACAACTTTTAAATATAAAGGTATCTAAGGTTAATATAAGATTATAGTTTGCAGCAAAACCCCTCTCTCTAGACTCCAGCCATAGGTATAGAATTCTTTGTTATACTATTTTTGTATTTTACTTAGGAATGTGGGCACGGATCTCAAGCTAAAATAAACAGTCATTAATTTTATTATTTTTTTTTTTTACTAGCACCAGTGATTAGAATAACTGTGTGTACTACTGCAGTTTGAAGCTCAGCGAGGATCAAAGAGCATGGGGACAATGGGATGGATTATTTTGGGATTACAGCAGGGGGAAAAGCCATATCATTCTCAGAAATGGACAAAGACAACGAGTCACAGAGGAATGACGACAAATTCTGTTCTCCAGTGCTGAAACAAAAAATGATTGCCTCATATGAAACAGTATGATGAAATTGCACTGATCTGCATGTTTTAGTAAGCTCCAAAAAACAAAGTACTGGTGCCAAAAGGGAATGTGTACTGGTTTGAAAACTTCTTTTTCTCACACTTACACACAGATGGATACAGAGTCATATAAAGTCATAGCCATTAACAATATGGTAGAGCCTTAAAAAGTATACAACACCAAGCCATCTGGACCCCACTGGAAATGACCAAATACTATCATAAAAAGCAGTAAACATGACTGTCCTGCTGGTTGAAAAAAGGAGCGTAATGTAATCAATCCATTATTTCAGTTTGCACAAACTTCTGATATACAGCATTTGGTGTTAAAGAATCACTGCATACAGTAGTCTCTTCAGAATTCCGTTTTTTACATATTGTGTATTGATAAAATATGTTGAAAGTTGCATGGATTTGGCAGGAAATGTGGCGATATGGTGCACAATCACAATTTTTTATTTTTTAATTTTTTTTTACATTTTTGTCAGATAGCCAAATAACTTTAAACAATATTTTATTAAATTAAGACTTTTTGTTTAATTAATTTTGCCCTTTTATTTGGTTGATACTGCCCCCTGCTTTCTGATTGGTTCTGCATTCTATTAAAGCCAGAAGTACTTTAATATGTGTCCATTTCTTCCACCTCCTAAAAGTACAAATCAAATGAGCAGGCCATACTATGTATGTATTGTTTTGAAATAGAAGCAAAATTAGTTTGGCTTCTCAGGCTTTTGATTTAGAGCAGTGATTCTCAACTGGTGGGTCGGGCCCACCAGTTGGTAAGGCCTTTGTGATGAGGAAAAAAAAAAAGGTTTTGTTAAAAAAAAAATCTTGTGTCATCAATTTACACTCCTTAACAGTATGGGGAATTAGGTGTGCACAAAATCCAGTTCTCTAATGTTACTTTTACACCAAAAGATGAAGTAAGTGCTGCTTATTTTTTCTTGAAGCAGAGTGTCTCTCAGTATTTATCTGAAGTGTTGTGGTTTTAAATTAAAATGCAACATTTTCAATGTAAAAGGGAAAACGTTCCTCTCTAGCATTTACACTTGCTTGCTTTATCTTTACATTTCTTATTTTTTGTGTTGGCTTACTGTGATATTCTGATATTATACTGTCTCAAATCCAAACTGCACAACGTGTTTATTCAATACATCTGATCAGTTAAATATCTTGTATTTGTCTTGTCTTTATTGGTGGGTCACGAAGCCAAACCAGTTGAGAACCACTAGTTTAGAGTATATGGTACAAAACCTATTTCTAGTTTTGGGTCTCCAAGAAAACAAGGCAGAAAGATCATCCAGTTTACACTGTAGCTTAAATATCTAAAACATAAATATAACACGAGAAGAATTGATAACTAAATTGTACAGTGCCTTAAATAGCTACAACAACACATATATTAATATTTTGCTTGGTATTTCACATCAGTGGTTGGTGAAATTTTTTATAGATAGATTTAAGACATAGGGTTAAGTTTTTTTTTTTGTTTTTTGTTTTTTTTATTCTTAATGTTTTTGTGTAGAATGAAATATAAAGGTTGCAACAGTAGTGGCAAAAGTCACATAAGGTGAACTCTGACAACATAACTGAACTTCCTTGTGCACTTACATTTACTTCCATCTTCCCTTCATAACTTCCTCCAATCTCTTAGCTTTCTTCCTAACACTTACTCTTTTCTCTCAAAGTTTACATCAATCTCTACGCAGTTACTTTTCCCTCACTTTTCTTTTTTCTTGGTGTACCACATCAGGCAAAGCTGTGGCACTAAGGCCCTGGGGTTTTAAGACTCTGCCTTCCACCACTGTGTGTATGTCTGTGTGTGTGTGTATGTGTGTGTGTGTGTGTGTGTGGCTTTGTGCGGGAAGATATTGACTTTTTCCCAAGTCCGGATCATTTCTCTTTATCAAAAAAACATTAACAAACCTCCCCACCCGCCCCCATAACTCCCAGCCTTCCCTTATACCACCAACACACACTTAACAAAGCACCATATTTAGTCCTCCTCGCCTCGTAGTACAAGCCGCCGCCGGCACAACAAAGTACAATCAAAGTCTATACTTTTCTTTTTTAAGCCTTTACAAGAAACCTAGCTTGATTTGTACAAGATCAAAACAGTCTCTGCTTTCAATGATTTATGTTGTCTCTTGTGCCCCTTAGAAACATGACCCATATGATTTCAAATACAACGCTACTTATATATAAAGAGAATGGCTTTGTTCAAAATAAAAGCAAAGTAGTGTGGTTAAACAGGGATGAGAAGCTAATGTGGTGTGAATGATTATCTCGTTTTTTGTTTTTTTTTTCACATTTTCAAATACAACCCCAATTCAGAAAGAAATGTGATGCTGTAAATAATAACACAAAAAATCTTTTATCACAATAGAACACAGACACCATTTCAGGTGTTGAAACTCAGATATTGCATGACAATTAATAGCTTATTTTGAATTTGAGAGCAGCAACACATCTAAAAAAAAAAAAAGGGACAAGGGAAACAAAAGCTGGAAAATAAAGTCTTATATAAAGTCTCTTGCAAACAAAAAACATCTTGAGGAGCTTTTTGCAACTAATAAGGTTAATTATTTAAATTTGGGTATAAGAGTTTTTGGGACCTCAAGTGGTACTGCATTAAAACTACTGCTGATTTCATGTGCATGTCGGACATTCACACTGGTAGTTTTCTTCAAGAGTGGAAAGCAACTTGTGTGTATTTACATTGTTTTTGGTCCGATGGTGGGAACTCAGAAAAGTAACAATCGAGTTCACTTTCCTTGTCTTTTCCTTGGCTTCTGATTAAGTACCAAAATATGTTGTTGTTAAGTTGTTATGTGTCTTAATGGTGTTGAAGAGAAGATGAAACACTGAGGCTGAGTCTAGTGTAGCACAAAACAGACATTTCCATAGCCTCAGATAATAAAAATCTATCTTTTAGTTTCAGATCCTAAAATTGTAAACTCAGAACAAACTCACTGTTAAGTTCTGCCATGTTGAATTAGTGAAGAACATCACAACTCAGGCACCCCATATTGCTTTTAAAATTCCGATGTACCTGGCTTCCCTTTGTTCTCTACAACTCAACAACTTTATGGGGTGTTCATGTCAGAAACTTACAATGAAGCCTACAATACTTGAACAGCATCCAACTTCCAGAAGTCATTGTCTCTGAATACAGTTAGCCATAGCACAGGTTATAGCTGCATAATTTAAAGAAGCCCCATAAGTCAAGATAGGACTTCTGGAAGTGTTCCTGTGAATGTCTGTTTTTAATGCAGTGTTACTTTAGAACCAGGACAACATGAGCGTACCATACATCCAATACTAAAAATGCTGTCTAAATGCTTATTTTATAACAAGATGTCTTAACTGAAATGTTGCCTATTAGCTTTATTAGCTGCAAAATACTCCTTTTTTTTTCTCTCAACTCCATCCAAACGTGTGTTGCTGACAGCAAATTGAAAATGTGCAACACCTGATATGTTGTGTATTTTTTATTGTTAAAAAAATATGGATTTATGATATTAGCATGGCATTCTGTTTTATTCTGCATTTGACACGCCAACATTTTTGACTTGGGATTGGAGCTTTCCTACAGACAATAGTCCTACTTAATGCTGAGTTTGCTTCTTTACATTGTCATCCATCACTATAATACCACACATTCAGTCAAAGCCCCATGACGTGGACGCCTGTAAGATGTAAGATGACCCACTAGACATGAAATTGGCCCAAACTCGGACAGGGACAGGCCCATAACGTCGAACTAATGGCTGCTTTAAATACACAGTTGATTGATTTGTGCTGGCCACACTCTACTGGCCTGTATAAAGAAAGTAAGGAAGAATGGAGAAGCCAAGACCGAGGTGATTGGAGGGGCTCCGGCCAGCTGATGGAACTTAACTTGACCCCCCTCTCCATCTCAACGTACTGTCCCGGGTCGGGTTTCAACTGTACGGCTTGTGAGTCGTTTGAATTGATTTCCTCTGCAGTGACAGCTCCAGTCAGGCTGGCACCAAGGACCCTCCCTCCCCAACCAACATAGACACGCCACGATTGCCGGCACACATCACAATACTAGGAAAAATGGCCGAAACTGGTGTTATGTTCTACGTATACTGCTATTGGTGGTGGCATTGGCGTCCGTCCCCCCCTACAGTAAATCTACAAAATCGTTTACACAGATCATTTTTCTGATAAAAGCATTATTTTTGGAGGGAAAAAAGTCTAAGTCTAATGATTTTATTCATCCGACTTCCCTTTAGTTTCCCAGCTTCCCATCTGTAGTGATTTCTCTCAAAAGTACAGTTTCGAACACTCTACTCTTATAACACCTACATTTAGCAGTTGAAATTAAAGGATAAATCACATCGGCACAATACATAGAATATTATGTTGCTTTGTAAATGACCACCGACTTTTGATAACACAGAGTATGCTTAGTTTAGTAATGTAAAGTCTATTCACAGCATTGTCTGCCATTTCATTGTCTTGTGTGGAAAAGTCTGTTGGCTCTATCCCAAACAACATTCATCTTCAAAGAGGGCAAACAAGACTGCCATATTGGAATTTAACTGCCCTTTCTTGCATGTTGGTTCACTCTTGAAATGCGGCCTCCCTGTTGTCGTTGCTGCTCCCGTTTGTCCATTGGCCGTCCTCTTGGATTTTGTCAGTGGATTCAGACTCGTGCCGGGAGCGTTTGAAGCGGCGATCCGGATACTGGCTGTTGTCGAACGGCATGCGGTGGACACAGAGGACGTGGGTCTTCAGGTTGCCCTTCTGGGAGGCGCTGTATGGGCAGTAACTGCATTTGAAAGGTCTCTGGCCTAAAAAAGAGAAGGAAATACATTTTTAAATTGGTATCACAGTTATTCATTCTTATATATCAGTTCAGTTTTTTTTCCAAAGTACTTATCAAATACAGTCATATACATAAATAGATACAGTAAGTATTTAATATGAAAGAACTTTAAACATCATTTGTGTCATGCTGATGTGTTCAGATGGTTTATGAAGAGACCAATGTATAGAATTTCCTGCTTCTTGACTATGAAATAACAGTTAAGTTAGTTTTTCCCAGTTTTGGAACTGGCAGAAAAAGTACACTGCCTTATGACTTCCTGTGGGTGGGTTATACACTGATCAGGCATAACATTATGACCTTTTAACATTGGTGACTCTTGTGGCATTATTGGTGGTAATAATGTTTTGACAACCTGCCTTCACACACCCTAGCATACACACTAGTTAATCTGTTAGCAGTGGAAAGTAAAGAATTTGCACTTGTTTAAGCTAGTTTGTCAAGGGCCAACCAGTAATTTTCATTTTCTTACTTAATGTCTCGTTCATTTTACTTATCCATCAGGTAAAATTAGTACAACACATCAATACTTTTCTTAACAAATATTTTCTGTGACATGGCTAGTTTATGGTGGGACGAGATTCTTTCCATTTCCAGTGCTCACTGGAACGTTCAGAAATTTAGAAATCCTTCTGTAGCCAGTGGCACCAGTGCCATTTGTCTTGAGAGAGCTCTTTGCTTTGTAAAGAGGGAGGATTGTGTTCTGATTACTGAGATATGAGTTGGTGTTTTGGCTTTCCATGTCTTTTTGCACCTCATGTTCAATATTTTTTCTTGTGTCATTCTATTTTATTACACATAAATGGATGTATTTGTTTTGGTTTCTCTGTATGTATGGATTTCTTGGGTTGTTACCTAATGTTGGAAAATTGCATGTCAGTAGTCATGTCAGAAATGTATTTGAGAAAAGCAGCAACATGTTTAATGCATATGTTGGCCATTGTATATAAATATCTTTGCCTGCATGTTTTTTCGCCTTCAGGTAAATAGTACTAACTGTGGCAATTTTTTCAAGTTGAGAAATGCAGAAAAATCTGCAGACTACATTTGGGCCAAAGTTTGAACACCCCTGGTATAGTTGAATAGGAAAGTTGCTCTCTCTGCTGAAAATGGAAAAAGGATTGAGGCCCAATACACATTGACAGCTAACCAGGTATCAGTTGAGAGATGCATGGGGAATGGATAAAGATTGGACAGTCTTCCTCTTTAATGTGTACAACAATGTGAGCAATGCCCAAAGGTTGGCTTCTCCAGGCCTGTGTACTGCCTGAGGCCTCACAAAGGTGTGTTCAATAACATAACGGATTGCAGTGACAAACTGAGTGGAAATAAAAGGTGAAGTTAAGGAGAAAGAGTACGGTAGTAATTTTCTCTTCTGTGCCATCCCCGAAGCATCGCCTTTGCTTTTTTATTGAAACAAATACATCCTTCCAAACATTACCCAATGCCTAATACTCACCTCTCTCCATGCAGCCGGAGAGAGCCCCTGCAAATTCATCAGAGCTAAACTTTTGCAGCTCCCCCGAATCGATATGCATCTTCTGAAGAACGTGCATATACATCTAGTCCCTCCAACACAATAGCGAAAACGAAGCAAAGTATTTTTTTTTTTCCTATCTCCCCTCCTCGCCATAGCTCCTGCACAGAATGTTCCTCCTAGATTGAATCTGATCATCACTGCAGCAAACACAATGGCCCTTAATAGCGGCAGCCGTTTGTTTGAGGGATGCCGATTACACCGCCATCATAACCCACTTCACTTAGCTCATTCACTCCGCAGACAGACAGAAAGGACAAAATGGAGAAGGAGGAAAGAAGGAAAGAAGAAAGAAGAAAGGAGGGGCACAGCAGAGAGAGTCGGAGCCCCATCTGAAGTACTTTAGGTTATTAATAACAGTACATTTGCAGTTTGCTTCTTTTTTTTTTTTTCTTGTCCCCTCTTATTCAGCTTGAGATGCTCTAAATCAAATTAACATATGGGGCTTAAAAGAGGGCTAGGGATAGGTGCGCGGAATATCAATAGGTTGGGGGAATTAAAGTCTGTTTTGAAGCAGCAGCTAGCGTACACATGAGATTGGTGGCACGGCCGGCTAAGATGGACACACCAGCGGTAACACGTGCAAGCCACGCGGGGGGAAGAAAGGCGAGATTTGCGGCTACTTTGTGTTTGGCAATCTGACACCAGCTTTGGAGGCTTCTGATATTACATTGTTTGCTGCAAAGCCAGACAAAGGGGATTGCTACAAGTTTGGAGGCTTTGGATGTTCCAGTTGTCTGAATTTCCCGATAAGCGAGTCGGCGACACACAATGAAGGGTCCCCTTTTATTCGTGCGCGGTTTAATTTCACACTCTCTTACATTACGTTAAGTCCGAGAGGCAGAATATCTCATCCCATTTTACACTTAGACAGAGCGAGTTATGCCCCCAAACAACTCTACTTGTTTTTTTTTTTGTTGTTTTTTTTCTATTCCCTGTTCTCTTTTACTGTTTGTCTCCATAGACTTTATAAATAAATAAAAATAAAGCTTGTTTTTATCTCCAGGGGGATGTTTAGTTAAAAAAGAGGAGATTGTGAATTGAAAAGCATGGGGTGAAAGAAGTTAAGATCAGATGTATAAGCTTCAGTCAGGATTGAGATGGACGCTAACTTTTACTGAACTTTGAGATTCTATATTTTCTTATGGATTAAAAATGAAAGTGTTCTCTTCCACACATATATTTTAAAGGCACTTATCATGGACATTAATCTGTGCCCTGTAGTTTGAGTGTATAACCCTAACACCTCACATACTTAATACGAGCCAATGACGACACTTGGACCACCATTCCGGCTCACTGTGTCTGTCTGACCTCAGCCACATTGCTCTCCCAAGTCAAAATGTGTTATTTTGTCAACATGAACTATCTATCAAGATTTCATTTAGAATGGTGGAGAAGACTGATAAGATATGCCTCTATTGTTATTATTTGGGTCTAAATGGATAGTGTCGAGAGCGCAACAACAACTCATCCAGGAAATTGCCCAGGTCCTGATGCAGTAAAGCAAGCCTGGAACAGCACACTACCACCGCCATGTGTGACTGTCGCTGTTTTATGAAATGCTGTGTTAGTTTGATGTTAGATAGATCTTTTGTCTTCTTTTTGGTCAGGAGTGTTTTCACTTTGAAAACTCTCCCATGGATGCCATTTGTGGTTCTTGAAATGTTGTTCTGGGTTGTTTTGTGATCTCCTGGATAAGTTGTTGATGTGCTCAGGCCACTCCTGGGAAGATTCACCACTGCTCTAAGTCTTCTTGTGAATAATGGCTTTCACCATGGTCGGCTGGAGTATGAAAGGCTTAAAAATGGCTTTGTAACCCTTTACCTTTACTAAGCTTTCCCAAATATATATATATATATATATATATATATATATATATATATATATATATATATATATATATATATATATATATATATATATATATATTTCATTTAATATATTTTCATTTATTATTATGGGACAGTGCACACTGATGAAAGGACAAGCACCAGATTTAGCACAGTGCAAGTTTCCATCTGTTGTCCCATGACTACAGATGGAAACTGTGGTGAATCACAGTTAATTCATGATTTAACAAGAGGGCAATAACTTTTTCACATAGGCTCAAATAGGTTTTGATAGACAATAATTTTAAAAACTGCATTTTGTATTTACTTTGGTTATCTTTGCGTAATATTAAAAAGTGTAAAACACAGGACACTTTGACACAAATATGGTTGAAAAAATTATGAAAAGTCATGTCACACAATAGCAATCACAAAGGTGACAAAGGAAAGCGCTAAGTGAAAGAAGTTTCAAAATTTTCTACTAGCCTTTTTTTGTTGTTGTTGTTGTTGTTTGTTTGTTTTATATATATATATATATATATATATATATATATATATATATATATATATATATATATATATATATCACAGAATCACATATGATTATATATATATATATATATATATATATATATACATATATATATATATATATATATATTTATTTATTTATTTATTTAGACCACAGATGTGAAAACACGAAAGCTCCTAACCATGCATGGAGGGTTCCACCCCAAATCCAGCACCCTGAGACTGTACACTAAGCGCAAGGAAGGAGGCAGAGGACTAGTGAGTGTCAGAACCACTGTCCAGGATGAAACATCCAAGATCCTTGACTACATCAGGAAGATGGCCTCAACAGATGAAGTTCTCAGTGAATGTCTCAGGCAGTGGAAAACAGAGGACGAGGTGCTGGAGGAACCATCCTGGGAGGAAAAGCCCCTACATGGGATGTACCATCGACAGATAACTGAAGTGGCTGACATCGAGAAATCCTACCAATGGCTAGAAAGGGCTGGACTGAAGGACAGCACAGAGGCACTGATCATGGCTGCACAGGAGCAGGCCTTGAGCACCAGAGCAATAGAGGCCAAGATCTACCATACAAGACAAGAACCCAGGTGCAGACTGTGCAAAGAGGCCCCTGAGACAATCCAACACATAACTGCAGGCTGTAAGATGCTGGCAGGGAAAGCATACATGGAGCGTCATAACCAAGTGGCTGGTATAGTGTACAGGAACATCTGTGCAGAGTACAGTCTGGAAGTCCCGAGGTCAAGATGGGAAACACCTCCAAAGGTGATAGAGAATGACCGAGCTAAGATCCTGTGGGACTTCCAGATCCAGACAGACAAAATGGTAGTGGCGAACCAACCGGACATTGTGGTGATGGACAAACAGCAGAGGAAAGCCGTTGTGGTTGACATCGCAATACCAAGCGATTGTAACATCAGGAAAAAGGAACACGAGAAACTGGAGAAGTACCAAGGCCTCAAAGAAGAACTTGAGAAGGCCTGGAAAGTGAAGGCAACAGTGGTGCCCGTGGTCATCGGAGCACTCGGGGCAGTAACCCCCAAACTGGAAGAGTGGCTACAGCAGATCCCAGGAAAAACATCAGACATCTCAGTCCAGAAGAGCGCAGTCCTAGGAACAGCAAAGATACTGCGCAGAACCCTCAAGCTCCCAGGCCTCTGGTAGAGGACCCGAGCTTGGATGGATGAAACCGCCCACGGAGGGCGAGAGGACAATTTTTTATATATATATATATATATATATATATATATATATATATATATATATATATATATATATATATATATATATGATTCTTCAGTCACAAATCAAGCACTGCAAAAGCTCCCTGTGTCAGAGAGGCAAGGCCTTCATTCTTTATGTAGGCGCGGTTGGCTGGCCAACTGACTTTTGAGGGGTAGTAACAATTATTTTGTAAAATTACATAATTTTTACATGCTAACATTAACTTAAAATCCATACAGACAATTTTAATTTAAAAATAGATGCTATAAATGATTGAATCATGTAACATATTAAACTGTAATTAATCTTGCAACATTTATTACAAAATTGCATTTATTTCCTATATGATTTTTGTTAATGCAAACAACAGTAAAAATGACAAGTAATATTTAATCCAAAAAGTACATTAACATTTGAATCCACAGATGCACAGTAAGTGTTAGAGTGCAGACATTAGCAGAGAGGAGAGAAGAGGACCTGCAGAGTCAGGACATGGAGGACTTTGAAACAACTGCAGCAACGAGACCAGGCTCAAGTAAGTCTCTAGTTCCCTTTGGTTTGCTCATGCTTTAGGTTTTAAAGTGGTTTGTAGAAACATAAAATTGATTTAACAATGTACAGTGCTAGCTTGGCTTTATGCCTGCTTTAAGCCTATTACACTAACTCAGATTTTTTTTTTTTTTGAAAACTTGTTTTTCTTACAGACATACAGTAAATAAGAGCTGACAGATGAGACTTTAAACTTTTCCCCAGTTATTTCAAGTCAATAGGCAGTAGTCAGTAACTACGGAAATACTGACTGTTAAACATGGAGAAAAAATATCGCAAAATATAATAATTACTATTAGATGCGGAGATAGCGATCTATCTGTGTGAAGCTATGCTATAATATGATCACTGTTTGAGTCAAAAATAATACTGAAGCTATATTCAAGTGTCTGAACTTAGTTTGAGAGGTCAAAGTTAGAGTATACAGTGAGACAGCAGAAGCAGCTGCTGGAGCATCTGGGGAGAGGAGCAGGGCTCAGACTCAGAGGAAGATTAGCTTTACTCAAACACAAATACATGAGGCTAATCAGTCATTCAAAGGATTCAAAAAGATTCAAAAAGCTTTATTGTCTGTTTAAAAACAGAAAATTTTCCTTGACGTGCTCCAGAAACATACATTCATTAAAAACCATCTTTCAAAACACCAATCCAATCTAAGTAATCAATCTAAGTAAGTAATCAATCAATCAATAAATAAATTAGGATAAAAATGTTATTCGGTCTTATTTAAAATTGCTATGGCAGTGGGAACAAATGTGTTTTATAGATATTTTTCCTGGCCTGGGTGACTCTGTATTGACATCCTAATGAGAGGAGCTGAATCTCCTCTCTGTGGGCTGACTGTGGAGTTGGGTCAGGGTGGTCTGAGTCTTTCCTGGTATTTTGTTTGCCTGGTTGATAACTCTTTGGTTTTATTTTTTTAACAGAAGCGAAAATGAACCAGGATGTGATGTTGTATAAGATGATTGATTTATGAGAGTCTTGTAAACAGTTGTAAAATGTCCTGACAGACCATGAAGCTTCTAAGCGTCTTCAGCAGGAACAGGCACTACTGCACCTTCTTATACACAGCATCCATGTGCTGGGAGAAGATCATGCTGGTGTCAAGCAGAACCCCCAGGCACTTAAAGACCTCCACCTGTTCCACTGTTTGCCCATTCAGCCTCAGAGATTCAAAGAAAGGCTGGGGAAAGACAGATCTTTGTCCTCCACCACAGCACAGCTCTTTGGTCTTGGAGATGTTCAGTTCCAAGGAGCTCTCTTTAATCCATGTCATCAGAGTGTTAACCTGCTGATGGTATGCAGACAGGGAGTCATTATCTCTGATGTTTGCCATGAGAGCCAT
Organism: Bostrychus sinensis; assembly: GCA_020698575.1. Taxonomy (NCBI): domain Eukaryota; kingdom Metazoa; phylum Chordata; class Actinopteri; order Gobiiformes; family Eleotridae; genus Bostrychus; species Bostrychus sinensis. The sequence goes on along the minus strand of CM036242.1, from coordinate 13,184,819 downwards.
GTCATCAGCGTACTTAAGCAGGGTAAAGTCATTGGAAAACAAAATTGGTGATAAGACACAGCCCTGGGGTATGCCTGTGTTTATGATCAAGAGGTTATCGCATCTTATTGAAAACTGCAGGGGTATATGTCTTTAGTAATGTGGAAATGGCTTTTGTGTTTCAGGTACAGTGGAGGGACAACAGCATCAGGAAGTCTGAGCTACATCTGCTAGGTAAGTATAAAACTGTACTCATTAGCATTATTTAAGTTGTTATTTATATTAAATACTAATTAAATATGTATCTCTACACAGATCCAAATAATTGAAGTCAGGTGTGAAGGGCCATGGATTACCCATGGCCTACTGCAGTATGTTGGACAAAAACAAAGAGGAAGATTGTCAGGTAAAACATGTACACACTGCTGCTGTCATATTATTCATCTCCATGAAATCAAAATAGACTTTACTTGATTTTTTTGTTTGCCTAGTACATACATTACTTGATATATTTGTGTTAAGCTTGCATGATCGACACAAGAGGGTTTTACTTGAGTTATAATACCAACATTTAAGTAGAAAAGTTTAACAGCAAATTATTACGAGGATGTTTCTAAGTAAATATTAATAGTTATTTTTTTCAGTGTAAAGTAATCTCAAAATATTTTTTTTGTGCATTTGTCTATCAAGTCACAGCTGGAGGACACAGGCATTTGTGTATATTAATGATTGTTTCTTGAATGGTCTTGCATAACATTATTGAATTAAAATTATTGAGTTACTTTCTGTTATTTTACAAATGTTTCTTAATGGCCATATGATGTGGCCTATTTCCACTGGTTTTGTTTATATTCACCAGCAACCTTTGCAGCTACTGGTGATTATCGGTTCTAGAAAAGAAGAGCCTAAGGTGTAAACAATGTGCAATACTGCCACTAGAAGCAAGGAGGATCATAGAGGATCTTCTAGTTCTTGTATTGTAATCAGAAAACACTGATCGCCAAAGGAAGGAACTTACATTATATATTTATAGTTGACCATAATGTCATGTTTGTATCATTCAAGTACATTTGTACCAAGAGCAAGATTTTCTCACCTCTTTAGAAGACATTAGCAAAATATGCTAGTCTTGATTATTTAACTTCCTGATGGTTTTTACATTAAACACTGTACTTTATGTGCCAGTCCCAATCCCAGATAAATGGAGAGTGTTGCGTCAGGAAGGAATCCAACATACAGTAAAGCCTATGCCAAATTAATACAACATTCATGTAACCCCCACACCAGATTGGTGGAGATAAATGGAGGCAGATGATTTGCCTGAAGGAAAGAGAGCAGCCAGAAGAAAATAAGATGTTATAGGGAATATTTACATGTTTTTACCATCACCTTTTGTTTTTCTATGGTGTTGATATAACACTGCTTCCTGAACAAGTAGCAAGTAGTTTTAACTAAACTTTAGTCTCTTAGGTCGACAACTAAAAAAAACAACTACTGCATACATGAATGCTTACACAAACCACACGCACGCCTCCGTTACTAAACCTTCCGATCCTCATTTTCATTTTTGCTTATTTTGTACAGTAACTCAATTATGATCTCCACAGATATTGTTCAAACTGTTTGTTGCATTTATTTCAGGCATTTGCAGATTTTTGCTTATTAACTGGCCAGACTGTGTCCAGAAGTCTTTAAAAGTGCAAGAAAGAAAAAAAAAATCCAGTGGATAAGAAGTAGAGGGAGAAAAGAACAGAGTGGGGAGGCAGTGGTCTTGTTTTCATTAGTGTGGCATTATCTGAGCCTGTTAATTAACCCCCTAAGGCTCTGGTGAGGAGATCAGACGAGGAGGAGAGGAAGAGGAGGGCAGGAGGAGGTGTGTGCCACCAAACAGAGGTGCGTGTGTGTGAACGAGGAGTAGATGCATCATGGCTGCCACATACAAGCCCTGGTTTACCCTCCACAAATGCCAAGTACAATACCAAGTCCAAGTGCCATTGTAATATGCAAAAAGTACTATAAAGGTATAGAAAGACATACTGTAAGTCTACATTTTTCGTGCACTTCTATCTTCCATAAATGGTTGTTTTTCCATCTCATTTAGATGTTGTATTTGTTGCCTGTAACAATATGTTCAATTAACACACAGTTGGGTTCCAATGACAAAACGAGGCAATAAAGAAAGAAACATGTTGCTTTCAGAAATTAGAACGTGTTTTTTTTTTTCTAGCAACACGATGAAGGATAAACCAAGAACTGAAGATAATTTTTGCATCTAATCTAAGCAGAGACATAGAGTAGCCTATGTTTTGAGAAAATTTAATTAAGTACTATTCTTAAAAAAACAAACAAAAAAACTATATTTTACATTCTTTATTATTATTATTATTATTATTATTATTATTATTATTATTATTATTATTATTATTAGTCTTTTTTGAGCTTATAACCATTTTGTTGTTTGCACCACAAAACATACCTGGAGTAACATTTTGTCTTATTCACACATGTTTGAGTAATCCTGTAGAGAGCAGTCAGCTCATTTATCTGTTTGCACAAATAGCCGTGCTAATTAGCCATTTTATGCTGTGTCTGTCTGGGAATGTCTATTCCCCATTGTTGCCAGCAGGGGGTGACAGGCACCTAATCAAAATATTCTCTGCAAAGTCAAAGTAACAGCTTCCCAAAAGAAGATATTTTGCATGCATATACATTATTTTAAGTTTCGCAACAAAAATCACTGCTTTTTTTACTTTTTGTTGCGATGCAATTACCCTGGACGAGTGTGAGTCTTCACAGACATTATTTTAAGTTATAAAATTGAAACACTAATGCATAAATGTCCCAAATTATTTCAAAAAGCCTGAAAAAAGCATAACATATAATATTACCTTTAACCCTGCTCCAAGGTAGTAATACTAGCTAAACTAGTGTTGAATTTGGTAAACTTGTTAATCGATACTATATACATAAGTAATTATTTTGTTGACTACTTTTACTTCTACTTAAGTAATATATAATTCAAAGTAATATTAGATGTTAAAATTATGAGTAATTGGTAATGTGGTTGATCTAATTTTGGACTTTAAATCTGTGTGTACAAGTGTGAATGTATTACAATAAATAATATTTCTGGGGCACCACAGACTAAATAAAAATATGATGTCATAATTTTTCATTTATTCATTCATCTTATGCTTATTCCTGTTAGGAGGTGGGAAACTGGAGCCTATCCCAGCAACTATGTGGTAGACCATGGACAGTGGACAGTTAGTCACAGGGCTGACACAGAGACATACACAGACAGACAACCATTCATTTTCACATTCATTCACTAAGGGCAATTTAGAGTCACCAATTCATCTAACACATGCCAGTCTTTGGACGATGGGAGGGAGTTGGAGTACCTGGATGATAAACACAGGGAGGACATGCAGAGTCCACCCAGAGAGGTTGTGTGATGGCCGGTCAAGAATTGGTCTCACAGCCTCCTTGCAAGAGCACTAACTGCTCTGCCACTGTGCCCCGCACTTACGAATCAGTTTTGAAGAAATAAAGTAATCTAAACTTAACTAGGTGCAAAGTGGTGCAGTATAGAAATGCTTTGTAAAGACAATATTTAGTGAAATGTGGAAAAAATAGGAGTTGTGATTAATAGACAGGGTCTGAAGGCAACAACAGATTTCCCCTGCTCTCATATCTCATTTGGATTTTGTAATTGTTTGTTGTAACAATATGTTCAATTAACACACAGTTGGGTTCCAATGACAAAATGAGGCAATAAAGAAAGAAACATGTTGCTTTCAGAAATTAGTTGTTATTGTATTAACCAGAACAAAGCCCAAACAACTGTCTTACATCTTATGAAAAAAATATCTTCAAACTGTGACAGATGGCCATACTAAATATTACTGTAAATATTACATGGCATCAAAAGACAGCTCTTGTTGATGGTCTTTGTGTACAGGAGATTTATCAAGTTTTCATGCCAGATGCCCTTCCTGTTGTCACATACTGTCACTGGAGTAGGCACAATGGGTGAAGTGTCTTGCCTAAAGACACAAGAGCAGCATGCACTGGTCAGAATGGGAGTCGGAAGTCTAACCCGCCAACCCTCCAGTTAGTGGGCTTAACAAAACCAACTTGAGTGCTTAGTGGTAGAGCTGAAATGTTTTCTAAGGACAACATAGAAGTTGCATGTGGAAATAAATAGAAGTAGTGAGACATAGACTAAGATAGAGACCAGCAGAGAGTGTGTAGGCAAAGCCACACAGAAGGTGCGAGCAATTAAATGTGCTAAACCATCTGTCCAATAACCTGCATGCACGCCCCGCTCTGCATTACTCAGCAAACTGCAGCTAAGCCTGCACACAAAAAACACTCACAGATATATACAGCTTTACACGGTTTAGTTTCAAAAGGGTGAATCATTACAGAAACTGTGCTTTATATTTCCAACCTGCACTGACAAGGTCTTTGTGTGATTCCACTGAATTTGCTTTCATTGATTTCACAGAAAGAAAAACAAAATTTCTGCTTTTTTTTAATAAAGCTTCTTGGTCTCTACTTTGGATGTTAAACCTTTGCATAATCACAGCTGTGTCTGTAGCCCAGCACATTAAAGCAAACAAAAAAAGATGTGTAGTTAACTTGTTATCACTGTGAAAACTGATAAACTGTACCACATTTGATTCTGGGCAATTGTCCACAGATTTTCCAGATACATATTTTTAAATATATTTTACCTCCACCCACACCCACCCCTCCAAAAATAAATACATTTACATGACTTCAAACAGCCTGAAGGGAATTTATCCTCCTCCTGATTCCCTCCGATGAATTAAGAGCATTTCCCACAACGTGCTGGCGCGTTGATAGAAAATTGGCCTGAAGTTTGGGGAATAGAGATTTGGTCTGTTTCCTAGCTTAACTAGAGAAAACCAACACACAAATAACGCCAGGGGAGGCACTTAAGGAGAGCAGTGGAGCTGTGGGGGGAGCGGAAGCAGCTCTTTCAGCATCAAAGCCAGCTAAAACATCCCCACCAGGGACTGGGTCCCAAGTTAAATACTGAACTAGATTATTAATTGCTGTACCAGAAGGACCTGTTAATAAGAACCCAAAATAGCAGCTCCTTCTTTACTGTCTTCATCCTTTCTTCTGTTCTGACTTCAGGCTTATTTCTGAGGGCCTTCTGTGTCTGTGCTTAAACTTCCCACTGTTTTTCTTTTATGCACTCACAGTATCTGGTTCCATTTAATCCTTAGTCATTCATCACCTTTGCACACATAGTGACTCATGCTCTGAATCAAATTGTATTTTTATTTATGTACTCATTCACTCTTCTTTTAAATCATTCTCATGCAGCACTAACTTATGCCCTGAGTCTTCTGATTTGCCAGCCTCATTCATTCATATTTTTTATATGTTGTGTGTAACAGTAGTAGCTGTTTTTAAATTCCATACTTTATTGCCATTGTCAGTAAATAACAACAAAATGTTGCCAGAGCATCATACACTGCATAGTAATGATGTCTAAATCTAGTTATTGTTCTTATGGCAAGAGCATTATAAGATCGATCCTGGGGCCAGCCGGTACATGAACTCTCTGGGTGGAGTCTGCATGTCCTGACCATGTTACTGTGGGTTCTCTCCAGATACATCGGCTTCCTCCCACTGTCCAAAAACATGCATGAAACCCTTTATAAACAGCGCCTCCGGACCATTTCTGGAGACGTACCTTCTGATTTTCTCCTGATCTGTGCGTACACATGTGAATCAAGTTGGTAAGATGTCGAGAGGATTTGAGTACACACATGAGAGGAGCTGTTTACTCGATCTAACACACAACTTAACTCTACAGAGAAAAGTGAAGCACAAACGTACGTGTCAGCAGCTGGCCTCTGGATGATCTACTCCCGTGTACAAACAGCTGATCGCTCCGGACATAGCACCAGGACCGTCCAAGGATCACAAGGGGGGTGTACAAACAACAAGACCCTCCTGAGGCCTATTGCGAGAAGCCGGTTTAGATTTAGTTTGGGGTAAGTTAACTTTGAGGAAACTCAGAGTTTTCTGCCTCCAGAACAAAGTTTGGTTTAGAGCAGTGTTAGTCGTCATGGTAACAGGCTCCACACAGCTGCCCTGGTCTGGAGCAGGGTAGGTTCTGGTTTAGAGACTGAGAAACCAACATGGACCAATCAGGTGTGAGCAAAATGACATGTGACCCAACTTTTATAGGCTAAAGGCATTATTCATGAAACAGGTGGATGTTATGCGTTTTTATATTTAAATCATCTTCACTGTGAACCTACTGTCTTTTTTTTTTTTTTTCCAAGTCTTCTTTTGGGCTACTGCAATCAGCTTCACCTGTGCCCTGCTGTGATGGCCCCGCCCCCTTTTCCTCTAGACTGAACGCTATTGGCTGAACTGTGCCAATGTACGCCTGATCAGTGCTGCAGCAGCTACATTGATCAGTGGTTGAGGGTTTAATTCTGAGTTAACAGAGAAAGTTCTTAACCTGATTGTAAACTGTTTGGATCAACATGATTTTGGACGCTGCTAAAACTTTTTTGAATGTGGAAAACATCACAGGGGAAGATTTGGACATCACACTGAGGGCAGAATGTTCACAGAGAGCTCCAGTTCTTGCAACCCCTAGTGGGACTAAGCAAAAGAATATGAATGAATTAGTTTTCTAGTGTCTATTGTCTCTGTCTTTTGTTGTAACCAAGACCAAAGACTAAGAACACAGGATTTTTGCATTGTGTGTATGTACAGTAAGTGTGTTGTCCTCTTATTTTCTCTGTGTGGTGGTTCCCACCGAACTGAGGGAGGCACATTCTGCTACTGACCTGTCACTGTACACAGATAAAGGATGCCCAATCGCCAGTGTGTCTGTCTGCTCGTGTAAATACAGTCAATGTGTGTGTGTAGTGTGTGTGTGTGTGTGTGTGTGTGTGTGAGCGCGAAGCCTGTCAACCATGTCTCTGTGCAATAAAGAGAGAGAAAAGAGACAAATGGAGGCTGGTGGGGGTTGATAGATATGCCGGCCACCTGCTTCTCACTCACTTTCTGACACAAAGAGCATCAGCGCGGCGGCTGCATTAATCATCATGAACTTCCTCTGACCTCCGCGCACGGCGATAACAGTTAAAAGTTATGGAAACACACAGCAACAGATGGGCAGACAGCCTGAGACACTCAAGATTCTGTCACAAGAGCCCCCAGAGAGGGAACACTTTGTTATTGTTGTGAAGATTTGACCCAGTCCACAGGCAGAAAAGATGTTATTTCAGTGAATACGATTAATGGCATCAAACATCTGTAGCTTCAGAAAGAGGCAGAAGACGATGAAAAAATACACAGAAACTCTTTGTCTCAAGACCTCTATCCACACTGTTTAGACCTAATACAGCAGCTAAAATTACACTGACTGCTGCAGTCCAGGTGTGGTCGATACTGCACAGGTATTAGTAACCCCTACACTGCATCGCTTTTCCTCTGTAATTTGACAACTATCATGATTTTAGCAACCATGTAATACTTAATTGTACTACTAGAAAAAAGAGGCACCTTATAAACCTTATATTAAAGAGCCCTGGTCCCCGTGTAGGTCAAAGCATGTAAATTCAGGTAAAATGTCAAATTATTCAATTTTCAATTTTTAACCCAGAAGCTCTGATGGATAGGTATCACAGTTTATTTTATTATAATTAAAGCAGATGAAAAAATTATGTTTAAATTAAAGTCAATGTGTCCAATTAGGTCCCTAAATGTATAATGTATAATGTGGTACGCAGTGAAGGGTAAGAAGTGTAATGAGTGCTGAAGTTAAAATTAAAATTTTTTCAACATGTTGACCATAATGAAAAGTGCAAAGATCTTCCAAAACAGTCCCAAATTGTCTTGCACATAAACTCTCTCAGTTCTAATATATTATTATCATTTGTCTGATTGACAGGAAATGGACAATGAGTTGTGAGACTACTGTTTAATCTTCAGAGATCTCTGTAGTCTTGTTAGTCTACACTTGTAAAATAAATAGAGTTTGGCCACCTTAAAGGTTCTGTAAGCAACATGTACTTGTACTGATTTGAAAACACTACTGCAGTCTAAACTCAAAACTATGTTCTGTGGGTTTTCTGTCTTTACACTTTTCTGATTCGATGTTCAGCAATGCAGTTTTAGAACAAAAACATAAAATGTAAACAAAAACAACTTTCGCATTATGTAAAATATATTTCTAATTGTTGTTAACTCAACTGTACTATTATTATTGATAAAATTAATATTTGATTTAAACATGTTTACATCATGTCTGGGAACACATGTGAGTAGTTTTTTATGAAATATAAAAAATATTATACTGCTCATAGCACCTTTCAAATCAAGTTTAATATAAATAAAAATATGAACTGCTTATCCTGAAAATGGACCATGCAGCAGCTCGAGGACAGAAGTGTTACCAGTGTAGAGTGTGTTGAGTGTGTGAATATGAAGCTGGCCAAGCCAGGTGTTCCTCAAGGACTAACTGTGCAAAATCACAGGGAATGCAGCGAATAAATGACAACAACTCCTTGGCCTCTTCAGACCTGGCATTAAAACCTGTCCAGAGTGAATAGATCTTATGTGGCTATCTTTACTGCAAAGTGTGAATGGACTAAAACCGCTCTGTGTGTGCTTTATTGACACAAAGGTAACCAAAAATAAGAAAGAAAGAAAGAAAGAAAGAAAAGAAAGAAAGAAAAGAAAGAAAAGTGCAGTAACCCTAACTCTGCTTTGTGAGCATGGTATAACAGATGCCATAGATTTGCTATACTTTTTGCATGCATACTTTTTGTCATGTCTTAAAATGCTTTTCAGCATATAATTAATTTTTTTCTTACATTTTTAGTCAGTTTATTTTCCAACATTGTGTCCAGTTTCAGTTTGAATTTACTTTTTTTTTTTTTTTTTCCTCAAAAAACATTGTTTTTAACAAAACGGATGCTTGGGAAAACATAAAAATTGCCTTTTAACCAATCAAATGGTAGAACAAATAAATACACATAAAGTTAAGTTGCCATAGCTAACTGTAAGATGGTGATGAGACACAGGAGGAGGCCTATAATTCAGTGCAATAGTAAGCATGTGTTTTTGTGCCAAATGTGTGTAGATATGTATTAGTAGTATTATTAGCCTCATTAACCTCATTCAGTTAGCTAACATTTATTTCTGTTGAGGTTCAAGGTAAATTGGTTGCTAACCTCGCTGCTTTGGGCCTGAGGTAGGTACACCTCAGATCATGGCCAGTTAACAACAACAGTTCTCTGTCATATTAACTCACTACAGGTAACTTCAGATTCACCACTTCATCTGTCCCAGTGTGTAGATGGCTGAAGTGGGAGTACCCAGATCAAACCACGAGCAGTGATGCTAGATTAGGCTGGTTTTGGCCTAATTGGGCTTTTTTTTAACCCCTTGGGTTGGAAATAACAGCTTTGGGCTGATTTATAAAATTTGGGCTGCTTTTCACAACATTTGGCAAGTATATAGAAAATATTCTGGAGAAAATGCAAACAAAATAGTTGTAATTTTATGGTAAACAAAGAAGAAATACACATTTCAATAAACTGCAGTGTCCGACTCATGTATCAGTTCATTTGTTTAAAATGAGATGAATCTGCTCCACATTGTTGAGTGCTGTGAGAGTGTGGATGTGCCTTGTGTGTGAGTGTGTGTGCCTAGGCCTATATGTGAGCATGAGGTAAGAGAGTGCTATAGTATTTGAAAGCCTGCCTGCATAATTTTATTTGGATTCAGGAGTTTGGTTGCTCACATTTCATATAGGTATTGATAAGTTAAGTCTATTTGGTCATCTGATTGCACTGTTTGTGGGGAGCCTGTTTGTGTTTTATTCACAGTGTTTTGTGTGCCTTCTTACATATTACAGTTTTAAAATTTAGCACGGTTGTGATTGCATGTTTTTTATAGTGTTGGGTGGGTTATAAAGTTCTGTTTGGGCCAGACAGTCAGATCTGGCAAACCTGACCATGAGAAGGATAAAAATGTTAGAAAATATTTTTTTTCTCCCCAGAACTCAGGTTATAAACATGACCAGCTCTTGACCATGTTATGATTTTTTTGTAGCACAACCCTCTACACAGAATAATCTAATGTGGCATTACCGCCCAGGGAGCTTAAACTCTTGCCGAACCAACTACACCACAACTTTTGAAAACCTCCAGCGGTTACACCCCGCTACTTATCTCCCCTTTCACTCCCCTCCCTCTTCCCTCCATCTCCTCACCCAGGGAAGCCTATTTGTCCGCTTTAAGTGAAATCACTCAATTCTTTGAGGAAGAGACTTTGCAGACCAGCGGTAACCGAGAGAGAGGGAGCTGGAGTGAGCGGGGGGGAGAAGAAACTGAAGTACGTGTGTGCGGAAGAGAGAAAGAGTCCACCTTCCAAATAAGTTCCATTAATCATGGGCCAGAGTCTAATGTAACTAATATTTTACAATTAGAGGAGACAAGATGGAGCTGGGGGCCATCTATCTCCCTTACACCACATGATCATCGATTCATAAGAGCGGAGGAGAGAGAAGCAGGGGAGGCCGCGGCAGGATAGCCCCGCATACAGCAGCACGGCCCGCAAACACACACACATACACACATTGGTAATCACAGACGCTGAGGAGCAGGCAGAAGGATGCATGAGAATGAGGGGACAAGCTGTCACATTACCATTTGTTTGTTTACATTTGAGCCACAAGTAGCATTTATGGTAGTTACTGGCTATTTTGCTGATTGTCGTCTTCTATACCAGTAATGGTCTGGTGTTAAATGTCAACCAAGAAGCTATTTTCTTACTGGGTAGGGATAGTGTATAAAAAAAAGACGTATTGAAAACATCTGTCTTTCTATGATTTAGCACTGTGTAAGACCCATGTGAGATATGCAAAGTAAAAGTAAAATAATACTCCTCAAGAAGAAGTAAAATTACCCAAGAAAATGAGCAAAACAGCAGGAGAAAAAGTAAAAATGCCTTGAGACTTCAGTCAAGAGAACTTAATTCCACTATCACTACTTCAAGAGCTTCTATATACAATTATTACTACTGCAACTACTTCTGTTATCTATTGGGCTACTACTACTTCTAATAATAATAATAATAATAATAATAATAATGGATTAGATTTATATTGCACATTTCAAGCTTCCCAGGCTTCTCAAAGCAGTCCATTATTCATTCCCTGCTCAGTCACACTCAGTGGTGGTAAGCTACTTCTGGGTGCCCTGGGGCAGACTGATGGGGATGTGGCTGCCATTCTGCACCTGTAACCCCTTCTGAGCACCACCAAAACACACAATCATACTCAGGGTTCCTGCAGGTATCAGCAAGTCTAATTGAATGCTTTTTAATGTCATTTTTAACATTTTTAATGCCACAAACATACAAGTGCAGCAGCTTAGTATTGTAAAATACAGTTCTTAAAGCAATGATAATGTTGAAAGTTAAATATCAGCTGTTTAGGTAATTTGGTCCCACTGGAAACAAACTCATTCCGCCATCTACCAACCTAGTGTAGATTCCAAAAACTCAAAACTATTTTTAATGCCTGTTGGAATCAAATTGTATGTTTTTTATTGCCACTTCAGGCCTTAATTTGATCAAAAATGCCCCGCGGGAACCCTGATACTAACACATTTATGTGTGCAAGGTGGATAAGTGTCTTGCCCAAAGACACAATGGCAATGTGCGATACTGGTAGTGGGTTTGAACTCCCAACCTTCCAGTTTGTGGGTAACTATCTAATTACTGAGCTACTACTATGAATGCCAGAGCCACTTTGCCACTGAAGCAAAATGTTTTTACTCATTCTTATATGGCTGACCTTGAGTAATAAGTTAATGCAAATATAAGTTTTCAGTTTTGGGTTTGATAAAAGAAAAAAGGTAAAAGACAACATTTAAATAGACAGCAAAATAACCCTGTACTGCTAATTTGACATAATTGGGTCATTATTAAAAAGTACTTCTATGGTTTATTATTGATGTAGGGTTCACTTATCCAGGGCTGCTCGTCCCAACACTGTCTGTACAACAGGCAGGTCACACAAGGACAAACTAACCCGCTACACCAAAATTTAGTTTATAAAGTGATTGTGCTATATAAATATGTTTGTCATTACTTTCTCCAACTACTACTACTACGACGACTACTATTACTACTACTACTTGTCCAACCAATCATTGTCTTCAACATTTTAAATCACATAGTACACTGCTTTAACAAACTGGGAAAAAACTGTAACTGTGTATCTCCAAGTATTTAAAAGTACTACATTTGCTGATGTGAACATTAAGGCTAAAAGTATTGTATTTTAAGCCAGGCATTACATTTTGTTTATTGCATTCTTAAATTTTCAAATTGCAAGCTCAATCTTAGTCTAGTCTTTTGGATATTACAGGTTGCAGGTACTTGTTCTTATGCCGGTGTGATAGTGTAGGCTATTATGTTGATTCTTTTTTTATTTTATTTTTATTTTTTTAGCACAACAGAATACTTAAACACAAAAAATATGTGACAATACGATTGAAAGCATTCACTTGGTATTTCAACAGGTTTCTATTTTTTAGAGATTTGAAAATAAGGAGTAAGGAGCAAATGTAAAGCTGAAACTTAAAGCATTTAATACAGTTTGTGCAGAAGGAAGAGCATTTTCTTTTAATGGTTGGTAAATAAAATCTCTGAGACCGCTACAGCAGAGTCTGAGACAATACCGAGTAAAACTGGATTCAATAGCAAGAACAAGACCAAGATGAGACCAAGACTTAAAAAAAAATGGTCTCAAGAACACTAACACTACTATTTTTCCAATAAAATCACAATCATTTATGGAAAAATCATCTGTGATATGGGAGCACAGGTGGTACAATAGCTTAGAAACTAAAAACATTGTAAAAAAAAAAACAAAAAAAAAAACAACATAACCCTTGAAGACAGACAATGAAACCCTTCAGCAAAAAATTCAAATCTTTATTTCAGATTTTTTTTAAATCTACAATTTTAATTGTATATGCTACATTATGTATCTATGCTTTTATACTTTCTCCTCTAACAAAAAGATGAGGTGATTCCAAATGTGACTTCAATAAAACAATATATATATATATATATATATATATATATATATATATATATATATATATATATATATATATATATATATATATATATATATATATATATTTGCAGCACAACAGAATAAAAAAAAAGTCTATGGTAAAAGCATCCGATCCTCAATCTATAGCAACATGTAATCAGATATTATAGTCTATAGTATACGTAGTTTCTGGTATTTGACGGGCAAATATTTTCAGAGGTGTTCCTTGATGTGAATAATCTGAGCAACACTGCTCAAGCCAAATGCCTGAACTGGGACCGCACCATAACCTGGTCTGCTGGGCCCTCTAGTGGCCCCTGACAGGCGCTGCACTGCACTGTCCCTTCCATACTAATGTAAACTAGAAGGGGAAAATTAGAAGCAGCTGAACAAATGAGCAAGAAAGACGGGTTCACGCGCAGGTCACCATCTGCCCGGCGACCAACCCGACGTTGGTGCACTGCAACAGTCATCTAAAAGGCATCAATCCACACGTACGCACACACACACCGCAGACGCAGACAATTATACAAGACGGGCACGCACAAACACACGCATTTCCACACGCCACTGCACAACACGCATGGAGGGAAATGAGAGGAAATGGATACTGAGAGGGAGAGAGGGAGAGACTGGGAGTGAGTGGACGGTTGCGAGTGTGAGCAAATGATGAGAGAGCGAGTTAAATGAAGGGCAAAGAGCCATGTTCATCACGCGCTGGAAGAGGTTGCTTCAGATGCTGGGATGGCTGAGGAGAGCTGCTCCACATAAAAGACAGGCCCGGACGGAGTGAGAGATGACTAAATGTGCAGTGCTTTAATCAGACACATGCACGCTTAGGTGGAGACACACACTTATTGACATCTAATGTATACACACATATACATGTACTTTTTCTGCACTAAGATGGCTATTAGACACCAGTTAGAGGTTGGTTTTGGGATGCCACAGATCTAAATTCCACTGTGTACTCTGAGAGTACTTGTACATTTTCTCAACAGCAAAATACAACACATTAGTTAAGTTAAGCTCACTAAGGGATGGTTTAGTATCTAATATGATTATGTGAAATAAATGGCTTAGAAAAAGATAGTAGTCACCACACACCAAGTTCAGAGACAGCAAATGGGGTCAGTGACATATTGATTTTGAACTTTCATTCACAGTTTTTAGTCATTGTTTAGGCACATTATCTTAAACTTGTAGCCATTGTGGCAGTGTGGCAAAGCCCCAAACTAAATGCTCAAGTCACAAAACTTCTCAGAATGTGTACAAAATCAACTATTACATGAAAAAACTTAAAACACTGTAAAAAAAAAAAAAAAAAAAAAGACACTTTATCATCTAAAACACTACACACAATGAAACACAACACCGCACTAAGAAATCTAAAACACTTTTTACATTTGTACTTTTAAGGTGAAAAGGTCAAGTATTTGTAAGTATTTGTCAAGTAAGGAATTATTTGTGTAATGTTTGTGTGAAAGCTGACATTTATAAATGCAAATATGCAGAAAGTGCAACACAAAATGTATAAATACTGTGTATATTTTATAAAATATGTTCAGGCTCTGGCTCTGACTTGGACCACAGCAGTAATTTCTTCTTTTTCTACTGAACCTTTCTCTAAAACTCTTTTTCTAAAAGTGTATTCATCCTCTGATGTCTCTGTGTTATTTTTTGTCACATTTCTCAGGTATATGGGCTTTAGTAAGAGAGTGTAGGCAGGCTGCAGCTGCCCTGCACACGCAGCCTACCTGCATCTCTACCAACTGACTTATACTGCAGTGCAAGTATTTTGGTGGACACGACAAGTTGTTCATTTTGGACTGGAGTTTCTAAACCAGATAATTAGGGGTCGCAGGTGACTGGAGCTTATCCTAGTAACTTTGTGCCTTAGGTGATGGACAGGGGCCAGCTTGTTGCAGGGCTGACACAGAGACAAACACAGACAGACAACCATTTACTAGGGGCAATTTAGTGTCACCAATTCACCTAACACACTGCATGCTTTTGGGCAGTGGGAGGAAGCTGGAGTGCCCGGAGAGAACCCACGGTAACACGGGGAGGACATGCAGACTCCACCCAGAGAGTTTGTGTGTTGGCCGGCTGAGGATGGAACCATAATCCCTTTGCTGGGAGGCGAGAGAAGTAACCACTCTGTCACCGTGCAGCCAAATTGTGGTTCCAACTTTGCAAAACACTGTGTAGTGTTGTGATCGAAGTGTGATGTGAGAATGTTTGTAGAGTTGTGCCAATTTGAGCAGACTTTTTGGTTTCTAGGAGTGATGTTTCAGTGTGTGTGCATTTATCTTGACATTAGTCTATTACAATCACCAAAAAAAACTACTACTGCTACTTCAATGTCCATTTAAATGTGCGGTGACTGCAGTCAAAAGAGGATTTTTTCCACAGTGTATGTAAACCCATTGAGGGGTCTGTACCTATATACTCCTACAGCCACACACAATTACATTTTTGTAATTATTAGGCAATAAAATTAATCAGCAGGTAAAACTGAAATGACCAGTAGTGCCGCTCCTAAAGTTAGCAAATTAGAGCAACAATATATCAAACATAGTACTGTAGTTTTCAACATGGAAGAGTTACATCTACTGTATATTTACAAGATGTGGAAAATTGCATTGGCCTGGCGAGACGTGTGTGACTGGCAGCTGCTCACATAGAGTCACAGTGGAGTATGTGGTTAACCAAGTGCACAGTGTCTATAAAAGAAGGCTCACTGTTCCATTTCCATGTCAGAGAACCTCCAGGGTGACTTTCAGACCACATACTGCAATGATTTCAAGGCTATGAATTTTTATAGTAGGACCTCGCCGTACACCACGAGCCCATGACAAAGCGCTGAGCTGCTATATCATGCAAACTGTGGAAAGGGTCAAGAGTCACATGTATGCCTACACATTCCCATATGGGCACTGACATCCTTGTACAGTACATGAAATACACAGGGCAGGCAAATGATATCCAGACCCTCCAAAAAAAAAAATCCTCTTTCTTCAGCGTGTGTGCACCAGTCCAACAGTTACTTTCTCCGGATACAAGTTTTATTAGAACCAGGCTTCTGTGGGTCTGTGGCAGGAGGCGCCCTAACATCTGGTCCGGTGCAGCTGATCCGTTTAAAAATTAGTCAGGCATTGACCGGGGCAGCCTCCCAGCAGCTCAGCAGCCTTTGGGTCCTGACGTTAGATTAGCACGACCAAGGGTTCCATACGTGGGCTCACAGATCGGGTTTCTTCACCACAAAGGGGCGATGGAACTGTAAAATATCTCCTCCTTTGAAAAGCAGCTGGAGGAAGCATTACATCGAAGGGTTATGTTTGATGTGTAGGAAGCTTAATGTTATTTTTAGTGTTGAAAGAGGCCTGCTTTATCCAATGTATACATGCTGTTGAGGTTTTTTAACTCAAGCTATGATCTACCACAGACTGACATTAATCTCTTTGAACTTGTAAGTTGTGTTTACTTTTTAACATCCCCCCTTTTTACAGCCCCAGAATCAGGAACAGCATGCTTCTCTCCATGCCCTATATGCTTACACAGTATAGATAGATGATCAAAGTGACGTAAATTCCTGCCAGCATAAGTGAAGTGTTCATTTTTCCCACTCTGTGTAAAGACATGTAATGGGCCTGTCTCCTGTAAGTAATAGATGGACGAAATCAAAGGCGGGGAGGTGAAAAGTTGTATATCCTCTTACAGCCCTTGAACTACAGCTTTCAAAGGTCAGGACTATAGCCTGACCCATTTTACTTAGATAGTGGAGTTAATTGTGGTTGTTAAAATAAGATGGAAAGAATAGTTTAGAAAAAAAAATGTTGACTTATAATGAATTTTTGGCCTAATTCTGGCTAATTAACAGCCTTCTTGCAATGTATAAAATGTTGTAGTTAAACACAATAGAAATCAAAGTCAAACTTGCATTTTCAATTGTGATTGTCATGAATTTTGGGGCTGAGGAACATCCCAGCAACTATGGGTCTTAGGTGGGATACACCCTGGACCAGTAAGACACTTCATCCACCTTGCCTATGGATGAATGTGAGTGTGTGTTTGTGGTGATGGTCGGAGGGGCTGTAGACACACAATGGCTGCCACACTTCCACCACAGAGTGTGACTGAGGAGTGAATGAATAATGCACCAAATTTTAAAGCAACTTTGAGTGCCTATAAGACTAATACATTATTATTATTATTACATAGTTTAAAGTAGTTTTTGTCCTCTGTGGTGTAGTCGGTAGCACACTTGACTTAAAAGGTACTGGGTTCAAAACTTGTTAATTTTACATTCAATACATTTTTACTTTAATGCAAATAAAATTCTTGTTAAGTATTTTACTAATATAGTAAGAGTAATATTATTTTTAAAGTAACACTTTTACTTAAGTACAGATTTTGAGTTTTTCCAGCAGTGCCCTCACAGTACCCTGGACCTAAGTGCTGAGAGGCCGGCGGGCTAACCACTCCGCCACCTTCACCCCACAGTCAAAGCTATGAGAACAGTCATATCTAAATAATAATCTTTGTATTTGTTTTGGAAAAGTTTATCCCCCTGAGACCCAGAAGAAAAAAGTTTTATTATTTCAGGTCTTAAAAGATATTATAGAGTAATTATAGAAAGCATGTCATAATATGTAATTATAAAACAAAATATTGTGTAAATCATTCAATAATAAACCAGGCTAAACAGATTTTAGGGGTTAAACATGGTTTGGGTTGGGTTACAGTTATGGTTAGACTAAGCCTCTAGAAAATGTAAGTCTATGTAAAGTAATGTAAACCTCCAAACTATGTGGGTAAAAACATGTGAGTGTGGAGGGGGTCTGTTTGTTGAGAGCTAGTTCATAGATCAGAATGCACTAATGAATGTTCAGATTACTACAAGTGCCCAGAAGGGACAAACTCAGCAAGCTAGAGGACCAAGTTATTTTTGAACATACATTGTTTTATGAAGTTTTAGAACATTTATAAAAATAAAGGGTTCCTACACTTTTTACCAAGAATTTTCCAATACCTTTCCATGACTTTACCAAAATGTTTAACTAAATTTCCAAGACCTGAAAAATGACTTAGATGTGTTTAAATAGTATGCAAAATGTCCAACTTGGTGCATTAGAAGCATACTTTTGCTGCAATTTCATTTGTTAAATTTTGAAATTAGTGAAGCAAAAAAAAAAAAAAAAAAAAAAACTGTTGGGGCTTCTTACCCCAGATATATTTTATTCCACTTATTTCACTGACTTAAGCCTTTACACTGATGATTAAAAGATAGTTAAGCTATAAACTAATCATCTATGCTGTTTTAAAGCACTACCAAAACCAAAAGAGCCAAAAAACAGCAAAAAAATTATTTAGTTCAAATATTTTGACAAAAAATAAATATAGGTCACTTTTTCTTGCAGTGAGAACAAGAAGAGGCCAAGAAGACAGTGTTTTACTAAACACTTATATTTACTCTATTCTAGCTGGCGCAGGTTAACTAGTAGTGGTCGAATATTACTCAGACTGTTTAAATTTCCAAAACTTTTCCAAAACTTTACATCAAAATATAAAATTTCTAAATTTTTCCAGGGCCTGGGAATTGCATTTTAAATTTCCATGACCTTTACCCTGAACATACTTTTCTATTAGATTTAATTGGGAATTTCAGTCAGGTTTAATTCTACTGTTTGTTTTTTTTTATGTTTTTTTTTTTTTTTTTTTTTTTATAGAAAACAAAGTGTCCCTGCAAGGCTACTGTATTTTAGCAGGTCATGTTAAGGGGTAGGAATGCAATTTGCACTTTTGCCACTAGATGATGCCAAAAACCCATAAAACTATACCATTTTTTTTTTTTTATCTCAGTATTCTAACCTATTATTTCTGGTCTATTGTGCATAAAATATAGTTTTATGAGAGCTTTCTGTTTTGTTTACATTTTACACAATGTACTATTTTTTTCCATCATAAATAGATATGGACAAGAAACATCTTTGTAGTTTAAATTAAGTAAATGGTAGACATAAGCCAAGCCTTTTAGGTGCGCACTAACATTGCACTATATGATGTCACCTTAATGCAACAATATTAGATACATATAAATCTCTGTCTTTGTGTTATTGTACGTGTTGTCATGCAGTCCCCATATCACTGCACCTGAGGGATGTGAAGCAGCTTGTAATTTCCTACTGCATCTTCCACTTCATGATCACAGTCTATGAAGCTCTGCCATTGGATTGACTCCGAGATAATAACTTCCCCAAACAGTTTACCTCATTCTGATCACACCGTGCCAATCCGCTGTCTTCCCCTCCTCTATGATACTGAAAAGAACATAAAGAACCACACCACTGCGCCGTGACAATCACTTTTTTTTTTTTTAGTTTGAATACATTTTATTTTTATTATAAGTACAGTTCAGTAGTTACAAAACGAAGCATCTGCCATGAGGATACAGCAAAACAGAAAGTGTTTCAGCTCACAAGACGCTTTTGTACATAATATGTGGAGTGGAATGCTCATTATAGCTGGTTTAGAGATGGAGAGAGCCCACGGTAGACTCTCGCCTCGATTCTCTCTTACTGGAAAATACAGTTGGGGTCAAAGGTCAACGCCTAAAGACCTAAAGATCTGATTGGTCATTGGTTCTCAGATCACACTTCTTTTCTTCTTCTTCTTCTTCTTTTTTTTTTTTTTTCCAGAATCCCTACTTTCCAACACAATGTCACATTACACTCTATTATTTTAGATGGAATCCCCTTCTTGGCATATGGAAATGGTTAATTAGAGTCTATATATATTTATATATATAAATCAAATATGATATTAAACAGGTTCTGCAGAGAAAAAATGTCGTTGGAATAGATGCACTGAGGCTGCAGGTCAAAGGAGGATTTGCATACAAAAACAAAAACAAACAAAAAAAATGCCATAACAATTTGTCAAAGCCACATACAGTATAGAGTTTTTTTTTCAAAGTGGAAATTTGGACTGTACACACCGCATTGGAATTTTTTTTTTTTTTTCTCACAAAAAATGACGTTGAAACATTTCACAATGCCAAGGGACGCACAAACACACACCTTCAGTTTAGTTAGTTAGCTAGTTTCGTACTGTATAGGTTGGATTTATAATACTATCACAGTGCAAAATACTTCGGGGAACCAAAAAAATTAAAATTAAAAAAAAAAAAAACATGAGAAAAAGTAAGTCCCTCTATGCATAATGGTGTCTGTATATACGGGGGCGAATATGCTTGCAGCACAGTAGACGATTGTCATTTTTTTTGTCCTCTTTTTTGTTGACTGATAAATGGAGAAGAAGGCATTAATGTACAGTACATATAAAAAAAAAAGAAAAAGAAAATTCAACCCTACATCCTAAGGTCTAGCACGACTACATAGCTTTTTTTTTTTTTTTTTGTAGAAGCAGAAACAGATGACTTGTATCTAAGGCTATACACAATATGTATTTTTCCAGTTTTTTGTTCGTTTTCTTCCTTTTTTTTTTTTGTTTTGTTCTCATCTTAAAGTAAATACATCAAACCGTTTTCAGTAGTCAGTAACACTGTGCAACAATGATCGGTGGCAGTATCTTACAAACAGACTAAAGTCCTTGAGGTCGACGTGAGCGATGGTAGCGAAAGGGGCCCGCGCTGATAAAGAAACAAACGCTCTTCTGGTTGTTTTTGAGATCTTTTTTTTTTTTTTTTTTCTCTAGTAGATAGCTATCATGGCCATGTAAACTACTGTCACTTCTTTGCTCCCCACAGATGATTAAAAATGTTCTTTTTTCCCCCCCTCTCTTGTTTTTTCTACTACCGTATATCTCTCTATGTACAGGAAGCGTCTAGAGGCGCCATGTTGAAAGAAAAGACAAAGGGATTCATATAGCAGATAGGTTAACGGCCAACGCTGACCTGGTTATAGCATTGTATTTACACTTAGGGCAGTTTGAATAGTCATTTCCTCCTTCTCAGTAACAGTTAACAGCACCGTCATCCAAAAAGCTAAACATCGCTATGGTTTTACTGCCAGCAATTCCATGTGAACCGCAGATTGTCGTCTGTCCGCGTCTGTGGCAATGACTTAAAGAAGAGACGTTGTGGGAGCTGATAGGAGCCACAATGTGCTTAGTCTCTGCCAATGGGACAATACATTCCAGGTAAAATGTGATGGAAAATCCAATGGATACAATGGTCCTTTTTTTCTTCACAAGTCTTTGCTTCTCATGTGATCGAGCACTACGTTTGGGTTTAGAAAAAGAAACAGGGTTCTAGGAATGTATCAGAGTCAGTAGGGGGCCCAATACTGTAAGTGCTAATCAGGACAAGTAGTGCCACTAAAAAGAAACAAAAACGAAAAAAAAAACGAAAAAAAAACATCATCATATCATAGGAGGAACAACAAAGACAGGGGCATTCAAACCACAGGAGACAAAACAGGGAAAAGCTGCTGTTACTTTAGTGTCCTTCAAAAGTCACTATAGGTCCGTCCCGCAAATCGGTCCCCCTTTGGGAAACTTTCCCCGTGCCGCACCGCTCCGACCAGCCTCCTTCTTTCTCCGGACTCCTGACGGTAGTATGTGTGTTTCATTTTTAAATAAAGTCTTTGTTATAGTGTATTCCTTCATTCATCAGCCTTCATCATCAAACCTTCGTCCTCCTCCGGCCTGGCTCCGAGGGGGCGAGGTGCGGTTAGTCTTTGCGCACAGCGTGGGCGTCCAGCCCAGTCGGGGTCACCTAGGTTATGGTTGTTAGGGTGGTTAAGGTCGCTGTTAAGATGGTTGGGGTCTCGGGTCAGCGCGGGGTCATGGGTCATGGGCTGGTCCTCCTCTCCTACCCACAGATGCACTACAGGGCCAATGAGAGAAAGAGAGGAAGATTAGCACAAGGCCCAACACAGCCGCAACACATATTTACATCAAGAGGATTCTAATGTATAGGTTAGACATTTTAGACTGTTAGCTTAGGGTTGTACTGTCTGCTAAACTAAGAAGAGTCATTGCACATGTGTTAATTAAAGATGCATTTGCAGAAATTGTAGGAATAATTAGTGACTCAACAAATGAACTAGAACTAAGATTGGTTGGTTTAGCCCATCATGGTAAGTAAGAATACTTTGTTGAAATTGGGAACAACATTGTAAAATTAAGGTTAAGGCCCCCTTCAGACCTTGCAACTGAAATAGACTGTATATGGTTATGGCTTTTATAATGTGCAATCATTGATACAATGTTTTAAAGATGTAGTTTTTATCAGCAGATGTA
Source organism: Bostrychus sinensis (assembly GCA_020698575.1). Taxonomy (NCBI): domain Eukaryota; kingdom Metazoa; phylum Chordata; class Actinopteri; order Gobiiformes; family Eleotridae; genus Bostrychus; species Bostrychus sinensis. The sequence continues at coordinate 13,162,426 of CM036242.1, read as the reverse complement.
TACATTGCACAACCCTTTGACCCCTGTTGTGTATTTCTAGTGCTCTGTTAATAAGAGATGTATAATAATAGATGTAGTAGACGTATGACATAAAATGTTTTGCAGAGAGCAAGATATGACTTGAGTTGGTCTCACTGAAATGCAAGGTCTGCAAGAGGACTACTGTAGCTGGGACTAGCAACAGATATTTATTTATTTATTTTTTATAATGGCATTACCTATCTAACTGGTTAGTGGAACTACTTTGACTAAAGTCTGTAGTCTAGACTAGTCTTATCAAACATCATACTAAAGCAGTTTTTAACATATTATCACAATTGCTTCAAATCTATGCATATTTCCTATGTTAGGTTATATTTTTGATTCACTGTTCTGTGTATCTGTGCATTGTAGTATTATTGTTATTCTGCTCATTGTCTTTTCTAATGGAACAATATCTCCTGATAGCGGCGAGGTCAGCAGATCTGTGATTGGTTCTATCAGGCCCAACACTGCGTGAGGCTGCTGTGCAATCCTATCTATTTCTCTCTAATTCAATTGCCGTGTTGCTGTACACAGGCACTAACGCAGTGATGGGCTGTTCAGTGAAATCATCATTTCTATAATGCTACGAGATGCTAACACATTATAATTGTGACAACTGGAGTTGTTTCATACTTGTTCCAAGCAAGTTTGTTGGGCTCCATAAGTGAGACAGAGGCTGAGAAGTGAAGTGAGTAAATCTAATAATAAAAAGTTTTAAGAGTCGGTGAGAAATGCACAAGTGTAATTAGGTCCCACAGCAGCGGACACTAAATAATACAAGTTGTCCCCAGCCCTCCTCCCCCTCCTGCACTTTCATTCCCTCAGCAACTTCTTAGGAAATTATTTTGCAATAAAATGCCACAGAACACATTTGCATGTCATGTTCTTTTAAAGTGGCGTTATGAATCTGACAAAACCAAATTAAAACACGGCTTTATTTGAGATGTGCTTTTGCCGAGTCGGGAGTGGATCAAAATGAATGGAAGTGCCACAGTAACAGAGGGGAAATATTGAGCTAATAACGTGATAAACCATATCCAGATGCATCAGTGAGTAATAACTCTGGCTGTCTGTATGAACTCTAACATCTTTGCTTTTAATGCACACCAGCTTGTTTTAGAGGCACGCTGTGATTTGTGTAGAATAATTGCTCCTATTGCTCTTGTAATAATAAACCCATATCTTATCACTATGCATATCTGCAGCACATATCTTTAAGTGTTGAGTTCCTATTCAAATTAATATGCCATGCCCATCTTTCACCACAAGGAGGCAATGTAAGACAGTAAATAAGACTAAGCACCAGCTTACAGTTCAGTGTGCATACCTGCACATACATCTCTAAGACTAATTTCCCCATAAAACATTTATATCCTTAAAAATAACTCAATAAAAAAACTAATTCACCCAAAACTTCAAAAATGAAAAACAATGAGTCTATTAGTCCACCATCGCTCCCTAATTCCACAATCCATTTATAACACACTATTTTATTTCTGCCATAAATAAAGCAAAACAAAATATAGTTTCCTCATTTTTGCATCTAAAAAAAAAACCAAAAAAAAAACAAAAACAAAACTCGTCTCTCCCCAAGGGCAACTTCTTCCTGCCTTTGACTTCCCTGTAAAGAAACTTCCTGTAACGAGCTCCAGATTAGGGCCCCATATTTGATTTTCACTGTTCATTAACTAAGCCACCTGGAATGTTATTATTTAAGCACGCCGCTCCTTCTCCCCAAACAACTGGCGCTGCGGAGGGGGAGACATTTCCTGGCCAACTTTATACATTTAGCATAACTTCCCATTCGCAGTTTTTAATTTCCCATTCGGGTACGCGGCAGATGCACCTCACAGACACCGAAAACCTGCCCGGCATTCATTTATCACATGAATGCAATGCTCTGTCTGTTTGAGTGATTTGAAATATTTCCACTGCTCTCAACTTTGATGTGCCTTGATGACATTGTTATCTATAGTATGACAAAAATATCTACGTGTAATTATCTTGGGTTGGAGCCAAAGGAACAGGCACAGACACCATATTGAAAATCGAGCGGCGAGAATCTAAAGGGCATAAGTGACAGTTTGGGTGAAATCGAGATATATACTGTACTGTGCAAAAGTTTAAGTGAGGTGTGAAAAAAAGTGTTAACTAACAGCGTTTTACAAAATAGAGTTTTTTGTTATGAACATTTCATGGGCCAAGGACGAATCATGAATTTTGGAGAGGATCCAGATTATGTGAATATCTTGAAGTTAGTTTTAGTATTAGGTCATTTGGGCTTGATACAGTGTAACTACAATGTCACGTCAATGCAACACACATTGTAACAAACTGTAATAACATAATACAGCTATAGGTACACATGTAATAAAAAAAATACTTGTTACAATACACTACCAACATGCATATTACCACAAAGTAAAGTCGTAATTCCACAAAATGCACTATGGTAGAGTAGTAGTATTTTTTTTATTTTTTATTATTATTACATTTGTATTTAGAATCTGTAAAAACACAAAATGTCCATATGCAAGTACAATATTGTAGCATTAATTACAGATTGTTACATAGTAGTTACATTGTAGATACACTGTATCAAGTGTAGTGTAAAATAGTGTTACTGTGAATTATTTTATTGTAGCTCAATGGAAAAAAACATTTACCACTTAACTACAAGGTTGAGTTCAACTCCAGGTCTAGGCACTATATCTTTACCATTGTGAGATGTGACCAGTGCCTTGGAGTGCTTCTAGTTTACATTTTTATTTATTTATTTATTTATTTAATTATTATTATTGGGTTATTTTTGGTGTATTTTGTACATTAATACACATTACTTTGTTCATATTCTTTTTCTAAAAAATGATTAAACTTTCACACAGCACTGTATGGAATAAAAGCTCTTGGTCGTATTCCTTGTCAAAACATAAACACAAAATCCTATCTCTGAACATAGTCAGAGCCTAAGTGCATATACTGTTCCTATTGGAATGGGCATGAAATCCAGAAAGGTGTATGCTACTTTTAATCCCAAATTTAGAAAGTATACAAAAGTAGTTTTTTTTTTTTTTTAAACTAATAGATATATAACTGATAACTGAGAGTATTTAGCTTTTAAAACTAACATCATATAACGTCAGATCAAGAGTCTTTTTTTTTTTTTGTTGCTTCTCCTCTAAATGTAGTTGAATGTCACTTATGCCCTTTAGAGTCTCACTTCTAAATATACCAAAGAATTAAAAAGAGCAAGCCTGCCCTCTAGTGGTGAGTCGTGAGAAGGCAGTTACTGGAGAGAAGAGGGGTCTCGGAAAAGAAAACATATGGTGTGAGGACACGCAGCTCCAGGATCCATCCACTGTTAATACATGTGTCATGCTTAACAGAATGGATAAATGGGAAGGAGAGTGGAACAATGGCATACCAGTGCACTTTGAGCATGTGCCGGGACCGCCTTGGGATAGCAGAGCGAGCGCGCGTGTGGTCTCGGAGGCTACACCTGACATTAATAGCAGTCTGTGAAAACATCGCACACAACAGCCACTTGCCAAGTGGAAGCTGGCATTTCACAGTTCTGCAGACTGGTGGTACTGTGGCACGTTTGCATTTACTGTCGGGAGCCAAAACAAATGATGGTGATCAGTTTTAAGTGTCTGTTTTAGCAGCTCAACATGTTATGGCGCACTATGTCCAAAGCCATTATTTTTTGACAACAAAAATACTGCTGAAGGTGTTTTCAGTCGATGGTGCTATTTATTTTAGATTTTGTTTTCAAAAGACTCTCTGGAAATCACAGCTTATTGTTTATTTCATATTGTGTTTATTATGTGAGTTCCTTTAGCACTATAATTTAAAATACTATGAAACTACTATAATATTACTTGCAGACAGGCATCATATCATTATTGTTATTGCTAAGAACTGACTGGTCTCTGGAAATGCAAAGGGATGGAACTAATGCACACAGATTTAAGTGTACCTGAATATAATTGGATAGATTTTTAACCAATCAGAAAACAAGGGCAGTAACTGTTATGATTGGTCAGAGAGCATTCATTTTAGTAGGTTTAAATGGGAGGTGTTTCGACTTAGAAAATGAACGGGCAACGTGACGTAGGAGTAGGTCTCACCTATACCAGTAACACTTTATATTACTCTACACTTGATACAGTGTAACTAAGTAAAACATGCATTAAGTTAAGTGTAAAACAGTGTTACCTATACCTACTATAAACATAATAATAACTAAAACATAAGGCCTACACTTAATTATTCTGTAATAATAACAATAATGTGTTTTTGGTCTGCATCTAATATAATCACAGCATAATTGTCAGAATATATGTGAAAGCATACTCCAATATATTCAATTTGATAGTGATAAACTTAGAGATTAAAAAATATATTTACGCAAATATTATTCTGTTTAGACACAATTACATTTTACCAAATACAACATGGCTGCAAAGCTAGTGGATACAACAATCTGTTATGATGCTTATGAATTATAATGATAAAAAGCCATAAAATAATATTGGCTACAGTCTATATTCTCAGTAAATCTTCACAAACATGCACAGATTCTTCATTAGGGCAGAGTCTAAAGGAAGTGCGGGGTCAAAAGGATACAAGAGACTTATCAGACTGAGCGTGTAGCCTCATATACTTGTCTAATGGTCAAGTTTCTAACAGCTAACTTTAATAAAACAAGCAGAGATAGCACATTGGCATTTTTAAGTATTTTTCACCCTTAGTGAAGACATGAGTGGTAGCAGTAATGTTAGAACTGAAAGTTACTGGTATTGGCATTGTACCAAGAATAGTAGTGTTTGCAGTAGTAGTAGTAGTAGTAGCAGTAGTAGTAGTGGTAGTAGTAGTAGTAGTAGTAGTAATTGTTGAAGCAATGGTAGTAGTGGTAGCAATCACTGTAGCAGTAAGGATTTTCTACTTTAGTAAACTTTTCAATCCCTCCTTTTGTTACTTTTACTTTTTTAATTACTCATGCTTCTACTGCAAAATTATCTTGAAGTAACAGTACATTTACTCAGACAACTATCCAATCCATTTATTCTCTTCTATAGAATGGTAGTAGTAATAGTAGTAATAGTTAAAGCAGTAGTAGTAGAGGTGGTAATTGCTGTAGCAGTAGTAGTGATAGTAGCCGTAAGTGTTTACTTAAATACTCAGTCCTTTATAAATTTTACTCAACTATATTTTTTATTACTCATATGTCTACAATACTATTTTGAAGTAACAATATTAAATAGTGAGTACTTTTTCTACCTCTGATAGTTGCGTATACATTCAAGAGTAATATAAGTCCACATAGTCCTTAATTAAGCATGTGCTGCTTTGTAGTACATTTGATTACTGCAGTACTACGCACATGCATGTAACTGGGCATAGAGGTGGCTTGGTGCCTGATCATGTGACCTTTTACATGGAGCAGCAGTTTTGAGGACTCCCAGTGCCACTGAAGGTGCCGTGTGGCTCTGCTTTGTTCCCTCTCGCAGGCATCCGGGCCCCTGCACTTGCACAAAGTGTTGTTCTTGGCACAACCCCGTCTCATTGTACAGCCCAGTATTTATAAATATGTAAATACGAGCAGCACCAGGCCCACTTGTACACTCCGAGGAGGAAGTCAGCGCGTACCCCCTCCCCCTTTCTTCCACCCCTATGCCCCCCTCCTTTTCCAAAAATTTTATTTTTAGATGGTTTTAATGAATACAGGATGTTTATAGTTACCATTCCCTGTGATTTCACACAAAAGACTCGAAAAATCCACATCCACCCTGACACCCCCCCTCCTCTCTCTCCTTCTCGCATCCCTCAAAGCACTACTAAGAAAGACTAATAATAAAAAAAATAAAAAAAGCAAATTTGTGGCGAAACGCAGCGGGATTGTTGTGCTCTCAGTCAGCTTTCGGCTCAGATCCCTATTAGACAAACAGGCTGCCGTGTTAAGGTGCAACAAAGAAAGTGACGCGAGAAAACTCAAGCGTGTTCGGGCGGAAGAGAGCAAGACGAACGAGTCCTCTCATGACGCCACATCAAGGCCAATTTGTGTCTTGTTTTTGCAAAAATAATACCAAAGCCATATCAATATGTGCAGGTAAAAAAAAAAAAAAAGGTTACCTGTTTTGTGTTGTCTCTGATAATCTGAATTTATGCCTGTGTCGACTGCCTTTATCAACTTGGAACTCTGAAGTCTAGTGTGGCATAGAAGGTTATGACAGAATGGGAGAAGTTAGTGGAAGAGATTGGAAAGGAAGAATGATTGCAGTTGGCGAAAACACAATGGAGTGAATGTTAGTGGCCTCTTTCTATCTTTCCTCTACAAAACTGTTTCTGAGGCTAAAAGATTGCCGGCTTGATAATACCTCCACTGAGCAATTTAAGCCCAAACACTCAGATGCTACAATCTGTCTTCTCTGCCTGATAGCGCTTTTCTCCCCTCTCCTCTCCAAATTACTTTCTTTCATATCTAATTATATTTGCTAATGATCTTATAAGAGAATAATGGAATGTGCTTGATCTATTACCTTTTTTTTTTTTTTTTTTTTCAATACATAAATACAATGCGGGGGGAAATGACTGCTGGAGACAGGAGGGAATGTTTTTTGGACTGTTTTTGATGAGAGGGAAAATGGAGCTGGGAGCTGCAGGGTCATTAATGGGCGATGAGCGCAGAGGTCATCTCTCACATTCTCCCTGACATTTCTCTCATCTGACGTGCTCAAACAATCAGGAGCTCATCACCCCCCCACCCCACCCCCCCCTTGCCCGCTCACTGCACTGTTACTATGCAATGGCACTCACATTTACTTCTAGACAATCTTCAAATGGAAACTTTTTCTGCTGCGAATGTAAACGGCGAATGTAGTTAGGATGTCAGTTGCCTTCATATAGCATTTTGTCTGTGAGCATTTTCTAAAGTGGTGGGGAAAAATGGAGACTAATGCGCAAAGCTCCAAAAATTAAACGTCAGTTCTTTGCAATAATAACAAACAACAAATCTGAGGAACAATCTTGTTTGCGTTAATAAAGGTAAAACATATGCCTTGTTTGTAAAACCTAAGGTCAGGTATACTTTATTTTCCCTGTAGAGAAATTTGCTCTCTGCATTTGACCTTCGATGCCGCTGGGGCAATCTGTCAGGAGCACTGGACAGCCGTGGTGCAGCACCCAGAGACCCTTCTTTAGATCTTGAGCTAGGATCTTGGTCAGGAGTAGCTAACTGAAGCATTAGCCTATTGTGTGTGTTTTGCGGTTGATGGGAGAAGACAGAGCACTCAGAGAAACCCACCCAGACATGGGGAGAACATGCAAACTCCACACAGAAACACATGGTCTGGGATTTAAACCTGGGACCTTCTTGCTGTGAGGCGAGTGTGCTGACCTCTTTGCCACCTCTAAAACACACCAACAACTGTACAGCCACAACACTGGTTACCAGCAGTGGTGCATTTGCAAACCTGAGCAGGACATGGATTTCAGTTGGATTTCGGGCAGTTGCTACACACAATGTAAAAAGCAATAACTTTTTTTTGACACTGTTCAAATAACTATTACATTAAATATCACAATATCACAATTTTATCTATTTTTTTCATATGATCAACCCTTGCCAAGACTCTTTAAAATCTATGAAAACATCTCAAAACCTTTATGAACTACATATGATTGTGATCTAATCTCTAATTTACACTTGCTGTCTTGTCATTTAAAGCTTTCTCTTGCCAAACCCCTGTCCCATCCTGTCCTCCCTCTTTCCTCTCCTTTTTTAAGCCTTTCCCCATCATCTATTCTCCCCTCCCTTCTCTCTTTCCCTCCCTCTGTCATCTTTCTCCCCTCCACAGGGCCCAGGACAAGCCAAACCATGACAGCCACTCTCTCTCGCTCTTTCTCTCTCTAAACCCCCCTTTGCATTAATGGAAGGAAATGGCATTCGATCCCTGTTTGATCTCGTAATCATTTCTGCTGAAATGATAATTAGTGCCCTTCCAATCCTCCCACAGAGGAGGAGACACAGGCGGGTCAAGAGAAGGGAGTGGGTAAAGGCATAAATAGAAAACAATAAAAAAAAATAAAAAAAATCCCTTTGGCTTTTTTAGACCCCAAATGACATCTCTGTCACCAGGCCGGGTGTGTTCATGACCAACAAGTGCTTTTGGAAAAAAAAATTCCCATCCTTTCTCACACAGGGACTGAATACACACTGTGCCTGGCGACGGCGGTCTGTGATTCTTTAGAGCTGACATAATCCTGATTGATTCGTTCAGCAGATAAAAACTGGGTCCACTTCTGCCCTTTTTTTTTAACCGAGGGGGGGCTGCAACATAATACTGCCTTTTATTCAGCAACAATGTAACATAATGGCAGTGGAATGTGCAGGGGGAGAAAAAGGCCACATCTTAAATGCTTGTGACACACTGCGCTGTGAAAAAGCCTAATGTAAGAAAAAAAAAAAAAAAAAAAAAAAAAATCATTAGGATGCCAGATTACCCATGTGCCCTGGTGTTGGAGAACTTTGTCTCCTGCGTCCATGCATTTCCTCATGTATACGTCCATATGCATCTGTCCCTGCTCTCGGGTTTCCGTTAACGCCGTGGCTACTGTCTGTATGTCATTTGGTGAAGAGGAAACTTGGAGGGTGGGGAGCAGAGAGAGGGGAAGGGGTGAGGTCATCTCATCGACACACACTTTTGCTTTGCTTTATTACTGGATGGCTCTGTGCTTACATGGACTAACATCCTTCCCTCATTCTTGGAGATGCAAACAAAGGCTAAAGGCCAGGCCAGGGGGATATTTATACTCACGCTCTGCAGCTGTACTCTAAATATGAGACACGGCACGGCACTGGAATGTGTTGCTCAAGCTCTGTTTTCATGTCGCATCAAGTGACTCTGGGATGAACTTTTGATATGCTGGAAAAAAAGAGTACAAGTGGCTATAGTGACGTGGAAGGATAGTGTTACATATTGATTATATTATGGAGAAAGTAGCAACAAAGTGATAGCAGTACTTGTAACTGGCCAAAAACTATAATAAAATGGAGATTTTTATTGACATTGTGTTGCATTAATTATTCCCATTAGGGGTTGCAGGTGACTGGAGCCTATCCCAGCAAATATGGGCCTTACCCTGCAGAGTGGTCAGTTAGTTGCAGAGCTAACAGAGACTTACACAGACAGACAACCATCTACTCTCACATTCATTCACAAGGGGTAATTTACAGTCACCAATTCACCGCAGGAGAGGATCAATTAAGCTCAACCTCATTGCTGGGGGGCGCGAGCACTAACTGTAAAATGCAATGTTCTTTAAATATAAAGATTAATGGCATTAAAATGTGTGTTTGTTTAGGTAGTATTTCTTTGTATACCAGTTCTCTCTGCACTTACGGTACCCCCATGGGGACAAACTAGTGCATCTGGCACACCCAGAGGGAATAGTTTTAGAAATCAAATCAATTTATTCTTCAAATGTCCAAAATAAGAAACATGAATTTGCTACTTTGCTACTCCAACAGTGCTTTGTGTAAGTTTGTCCACTCCACAATTGTAGGTTTGAAAACAAGAAGTAATGGAACTTCTACTGGGTTCCATGGAGCTTGTGATGCAGAAGCAGAAGAAGGTGTAAGATGAATAGTTAACTCATGTATTTTTTAGAGGAGAACACATAAGAATGGACGAAAAGAGGCATTAGTAGTGTGAAGGCGTGTGAAGATGGGGCAGTTACATGCAGATAGTAGAGGCAGAAGAGCAAAAGGAAACTGCAAATAGAGCCTTATATAGGGCAAGATGCATATAGGGCAAGAAGGAACTCCGCCTTGCCCTAATGGAGTCTATAATGTCTACACCCAATCTCCTTAACCACCTCTATTCTTATTAGATTAATTATAGACCCCGTTTTACCAAGTGGTACTTGCATTTTATAAATTGAAAAATGTGAAGGTTAACTAAAGGGTGGAGATGATACCCCACAGTCTACTGGTGGGATGGCAGAGAAGCGTTCCATTAGGTGTGTCGATGAAATCATAAAAAAAAAAAAGGATGAGAAAAATTATGAATGCTTTTCCAGATATAGCACTTTTTTGCACACTTAAAAGTGCATTCACCATTCACACACATTTGTACTCTCATTCTTCATTCACCAGCATCACAGTCACTGGGGGGAAGAGAGTGTTCAGTGCTGTGACCTAGGTCACCTCAAGTGCAGATCACACTGCCAAACTCTGCTGCCCGCGTTGTTTAAACAGCAAAGCCAAACACTCTGCCACAGTGTAATGCCATTCTATTGACATGCCATAAACTCTATAGACTGCAAGGTGGACAAGGAAATTATATCTTTTGTTTCCATCGAGTGCTATGAGACAAGTCAACGTAGAAGTGTTTCCATTAATTAGATTAGTAAAAAATCCTCTAGTGTAGTATTGCTGTGGCAAGCACACTACCAGGTGCACCATCTTAACATGGACACTCTTGCTAATTCTGTAAAAATGCCAGCTTAGCTCCATCCTTTGGTAAGCAGACCACATGAGGGTATACCATGTCAGCTGCCACTTTGGGACACTTTGTACTCTGACAATGGAAATGACATACTGACCTGAACCATAACTTCAATGCAAACAAAGCTTAACAGATAAAAGATATAATTTGATGTGAAATGAACAGGAGTCAGGCCTCTTCAATGGCAGACTGAGCAGACAGACACAGAGCCGGAGTCAGACAGACAGTAATGACAACCCAGCCCCAGCTATCACAGCCATCATTTATAATCACAAAGAAACCTGTCGCTGCCTCCCCTCGTCCCATTGGCAGGACCGGGGGGGCCGGGGGGAGACACCGGAGTTCTCCTGAGCGCCACAATGGTACAGATAAATAAATGACAGCAGTTTAGGATGTGAGGATGGAGAAGGCTCCCAGGGCCAGGTGGTTGGCTGCCACTGACGAGAAGGAATAGCAAGATGAGCGGATAATGTAACAGACATTAATTTGCTATACGGAGGTGCAGGCACTTGCCATATGTTAAAGCTCAAGTTAGGATTGTCAAGATTAATCTCTTTAACACAAAAACTTAATGTTCACACACACATGCTGCAAGTGAATACATTTAGAGGTCATATTGTAAAGTACATGTACTGGAGCAATTTGAAGTTTGTTTCTGTGTATATTTGTTTGCTTTTCACAGTCATGGGGTGCTACAGATCATTTCACTTTCTCTGGGTATGAGGTTAGGCTGAGGCTAATTCAGAAGAGCAATTATTTTAATGCACTTGTTTGAGTAACAAACTGTATGCTGAGGCCATCCCTTATACCGTCACTGTACTCATTCTGATAATTTTAGCATATAGTTTCATGTTGCAAAGAGCTGTGCTAATTAGTCCTTTTTTGTCTTCTGTCCATTCCCCACTGTTGCCAGCAGGAGGCATCAGATACCTAATCCAAGTGTTCTCTGCAAGTTAAAAAAATACATTTTCAATGCATATACATTGTTCTAAGTTATAAAAAAGTGAAATACTAAGGCAAAGGTGTCCGAAATTATTTCAAAAAGCCTGGTAAAACCATAATATAGGACCTTTAAGAATAACTGAATCATGTGGATGAAAAACATGTAATTCATTGATGTATACAGGTATTACTATTTCACTATAGACCTGCATTTAAATCTTCTTCCTTAACATATTAGCACAATCACCTATGTGTCATATATAAAGTATTTAACATTTGTTCAAGTTTTTCATTGCCAGTACTTTTAATGTCTTTCCTCAATACACACAGCGCAGGATCATCACTTGTACATAGTGATGTGAAAAAAAAAAAAAGTGAGAAATAAAAATGTGGAGCACCTGGCTTCTTCTTAACATGATTTCACAGGCTTTCAGTGGTCTCTGATGATTCAACAGTTGCTGCTACAAACATCTGCTGCCTGCTCTTAGCAGATCTCAATTAAGACTCACAGCCGTGCGCCATACCTTATTTATGCTTCAGATTTTTCACTCAGTCTTTTTTTATTCCTGTATAATATGTCAGTTATGAAAAAAGTCTGACATATCTTATGAAAGAAGATAATACAAGTTGTAGAAAAGAGATTTTACGGAGGTTGGACATGTTGGCAGGAGATTTTAAAAAGGAGTGTCCTTGCCAATGCTAACAGTACTTTAACAAATAAGAGCAAACAGAAAAGGCACAACAAACAGTAACAAGCAGCAGCCTAGAGCCTGTTCCTTCAGAGAGAGCCGTGCTATGTGAATTAGCATTTGTCTGTGCGCTCAGTGTTTTTAAAGAAAGAGAAGGAGTCAGTGTTGATATGATTATGTAAATGTAAACAGGATTTCCTGCCGACTGGAAGCCGTTCCTCTCTCTCTCCCTCTCTGACCCGTTCTCCTTGCAAATCTTCCATTTAAGACGAATTCCCCCGGGGAGGCCGCTCCGCCGTTACTTAACGGGATAATTATGATATACGAAACCTTTCCAAGATCAGCCCCCACTATACACCCCCCCACCTCCACTTGTCTTTGCCTTCTGCCCAAATCTCCACATTTCTCTCTGTCTGTGTCTTACACTGTGGCAGTCACTCTTTAGGCCTGTGCTTCCACCAGGCCTGGGCAGGACACTGAGGGGGAGCTGCAATAAACTTAAACTGCAGATTCAGAGGATTTGATTAAGATGTTCTTCACAAGATTTGTTGCCCTATGATAGCTATAAAAAAAAAATCTATTTAAACTTGAAATTATTATTTTTTTCCTGCTCCAACAGAGAGGGATTGTCAAAATGTTTTTTTTTTCTTATTTGCAGTAAAATACTTAAAATTTATTTGAGTAATTAAGAAGAATTTCTGTAGGGGGGGCAGTGGCACAGGAGGCGAAGCAGGCTAGGGTTAGGGTCAGCCACTTACTAAAGGGTTGGCAGTACAATTCCTGCTCTGACCCAGTGCATGCTGTCGTTGTGTCTCTGGGCAAGAAACTTCACCCACAGAGAGAGAGAAAGACACTTTATTTTACACCACATTTGATACAGTGTAACTACAATGTTACTACAATGTAACACACATATTAATGACCTGTAACAACATGTACTTATGTTGTAAATACATAGTAGGATTTAGTATACTTATTCTAACTGTAATAAAAATACTTGTGCATATTACCACAGAGTAAAGTAGTGTAACAAGTACTTTTCATTGCAGTTGTACCTATAACCTGTAAGTGCACTAAACATCCTTATGAAGGTACAACATTGTTTCATGATATTACAGTTTGTTACAGCATGCGTTACATAGTAGTAGTATAGTGTAAAATAAAGTGATGCCTTATTTAAATTAGATGAAAAACACACATTTGAGTTCCACTTCCACTCAAACTTTAAGATGCAAATGCATAAAAAAATCATAGTAACCTTTTGTATAACTATTAATTTCTATATACTGTACTAGTTATCAGCTTTTTTTAAGGTTTAAGTTTTTAATAGTACACTGTAGGCCTTTAGTACAAATGGCAAATCCTGTTTCAGCAATATAATCTAAATTCTTTATACATTACTCCAGCTCATGTGTGACAGGTGTCCTAACCATGTGCCAACTATTTTTGTTGTCACTGTTAGTTTTATTAACTCTTCCATTCCATTAAATCAAACCTCCCATATATTTTGGCTCCTCACACAATGACCTCACCCTGGAACAGATGATCATGATAGTCCATGTATTGCTCCCATATTCCTGTGTGAATAATACAGTATACTCTTCAGCCTTTTGATCTCAATCTGCATCTGTCCAGGAATCAAACAACTTCCAAAAAACTACAACACATTTTTTGATATCAGGGTTTGGGAAATGAACAATAGTGAGCAGAAATCACAGTACTCCAAACATTTTATAATGCAGACATACAACTTAATTGCAATTCGCCGTGGTTGTTTGGTTCCTTATTTACTCGTACAACTTTGTTACCGAGCCACACGTCAAACTATTTACGGCTGGTGTAAGCACTTACGGCTACGACTCTTTTGGGCCTGACACGGCGCGTAAACAGAGGAGCTGCAGATCAAAAGTGTTCATCGGTGAGCATGACAGATGACAGATACGGCCTGAGATTTTTTTCCATGATCTCCGGAGCGGCTGATTTGGAGGCAAAGGGAGGGACATCGGGGCTACTTTAAGGGATGGAAAGGATAATTGTGGGAGATGAAAATGTATGTTTCCTTTATGAGATGTATATAACAATGACCAAGGTTTAGACCACAAGGACAGTTCTGTTTATACCAAATCCTTACTTTGTTCTTTAATTAACATTTAAGACTCCTATGTTCATATGTTGTGCAGTATGTGACCTCAAATCACCTACAAGCAACTGCATCAGAAGAAAGTCATCCTTCAGGATTGTACAAAAAAGTTAGACTGGTTTTTTATTCTTTTAGTAACATTTTCTGTGCCAAGAACTAGTCAGCATTATGAATTGATACTTAACATTTTGCTATGGATAGACCAGTGTTGTATTGTACCTTGACATTTTTCAAATACTTCCTCAGAAGGGTCACATGATGTTGCTGTGACCACCTATCCAGGTTTTGGTGCTGGCTTCTTCAAAACAGTATTACAGGTATAAGATAGCAAAAAGAACCCCTCCTCTCAGTCTACTGTCCTGTGAGTGTGTTTTTTGGATTTCAGTGGCCTCCTTTGATCCAATGGCCGTGTTTGCTGTTCTCAGTGCCAAGGACTCTGGCTTTGTCCCAGTCCATTATTTGTTGTTTTACTGCTTATGTCAAGGTAGGATACAGGTATTATTTTTATTTTATTTGACCTTTATTTATATATTTATAGGTTTTTATGCTCACCTAATGTGTTTTCCAGTGTGTTGATTACTTTGGCATGTTGAAGAGTTTGAGACAAGTGATGTGATATGCAATGCTAAAAGTTGGTCAGTGTTTTTGCAGAATGCCAGGACATAGAATAAAATGGGACAATGACTTGCCTTTTTATTGTGTCACAAACAAAAAGGGCCCAAAGCTGACTATGATGGGGTATTGGCAGAAAAATATATAGTGTATTAGTTTATATTGAAGCTACTTTAAAAATAAACCTGTTCTTTCACTTTTTTCAGCTGCAGGAAAACATGTTACCTCAAAGCAAAAAGGAACATTTCCAGTCCCAATTACAAATCCAACTATACATCGCCAAACAGTGTGTGAGATGGCGGGACGACCGCAGCATGTAATTCCCCAGGAGCGAAGAGTTATTTTTCAAATTGCGTCGGACATGTTACCAACACTGCCAACCATTAGTTTGTGTGCTCTGCTAATTGTCCACTCATAAATAACCCAGATGTAACCAAAATCTGACTCCCCTGCTTGTCCTGGATGTGCTCGGCTTCTTGACCTTCAGTGGGCGACGCGTGACAGATGACATCTCCAATAAGTTTACACTAACGCTGATGTATTCGCTGCATGAACTCCCGAAAAGATCACATGTGAACCGCGCAATAATAGACTATTAAAAAGATGGATGCGTCCAAACATACTGCCGACTTTGATGTGTAAAGAATTATTAATAAGCCTTTCTTCTTCTCTACTTCCCCTCCTTCCACTATTGTTTCGCCTGGCGAAATCCATAACATTTCTTTTGTTCCCCCCCTCCTTTCTGTTAAGCCTGCACTCTTATTTTCCCAAGGCCGAGAAACTTCAGACATGAGAACCCCTGATATAAAAAGACTGGGAAATTTACCTGGGATTAGCAGCCATTGACAAATAACCTTGGTGATAGATGCACAGTAGATTTGGTTCAAAGCTCTCCCCGGCAGCCTCAAAAGAGATTAGTTCACTTCTTATCAGGTCAGCCGCGTCGCCTGGGAAATGTGTTTAAAGTCACATTGATTTATTGAAAGATTCCCCAATAAGAAGATATCTCTCGACTTAAGGAGTGTGCGTGTCATGTGAACGTGCGCCTCAAATAAATTACACCGCCTGTTCCGAGCTTTAAGGCCCTGGCACAAAGGCATTTTCGAAAAAACTTTAACAAAAAAAAAAAAAAAGGAAAAAGCACATCTAGATTCGCTGAATACCGCCACTAGAGACAGAGAGAGGTTTCCCATTCACTTGCACTATACCTCCATTTACCCCATGCTGCTCCGGCTGCTGAAAACAGTGATTGTACAGTGCTGAGACACAGAGCCACGCTGACAAGAAGGTATAATAAAGCCGCTTTGTTCCCCCCACAGGCACAAGACAGAAGTATAGAGAGAGATGTGGACATGGAAGGAATAAGAGGGGTAGAAGGGAGAAGCTGGGGGGCAGCTTTCATTTACACCATTACCTACTTAAGCATCATTATCAGGGCCAAAGAGAAAAGGACTGTGGGAAAAGCCAAAGAGGGAAGTCGTAGATCTGACATGTCGTTCGGCACGTTCGTATCAGGGCTTTTGATTCTTTCTTCTTCCCAATTTCAAGAAATCCGTGTGCATTGTGCATTGTTTTTTTTTTTACTCTTCACCAAAAAGGGGCTGTCACAGAAGTATGGCTTGCTCCGCTACTGTAAGTCAATGTGGGGACAAACACTTTTTTGTCTGGAAAGATTTAAGAATGGAGATTTCATCGACATCCACAAGTTGAAATACTTTTTATTATTGTTGGACTCTGGACTCTTGTTGATAGCAATATGGACAGGAAACAGGAAGAGAGATGGGGGAATGAAAGGAAGTAAGCTGGGTTCGAAGCACAGGTGGCTTGATTCAGGTGAGCCCCAAAAACAAACCAAAAAAGTTTGCACTGCCCGACCCAATTTAGAATTAAAAAACTTCCAGCAATGCATATCTTATTTATATTAAGTGAAGACTGAAATCTGTGTTATCTGTAATATTTACTGACAAAGTTTCAATGGTCCAAATGTTCACAATAGTCCAAAGTCAACATTAAATGAAAAGCAAGGTGCATTTTTCTTTATATGGCTCAAGAATAAAAAGCCAACTTGTTATGCCTGCAGTGTCAGTCTTCCTGCATCCACATTTGTATGGATCAAAGATCAAATAAGAGGTAAAAATTCTGATTGCATGAATATTTAACTAGTACTGCAACATAACATTTCCTCATGTTAATATTGCCACACACTTCACTCTCCCTTTTGCACTGAAGATTAAAGCAGTAACAAAGTTTTAAGCTTTAATTCTGTCCTAAAAACATAATAAATGCATAATAATAATATTTTTTTTGCCCCAAAGATATTTCTTTTTATTTGCAATGAAAAAAATACCAGTTAAAAGAGGCCAAGGTGAGATTACAGTGGCCAAAAAAGGTATTCAAACCAGCTCCATCTTATCTGTATTTATTCAAGCTGCCTTAAACAACCCACAGTATGCTATTTTTAAAACGTGCTACAATATATTTCACTAATTAATGTACTTTCTTTAACTTACCCCACCATTCTTTCTCTCCCAGTCAGTTCTCCACGCTTAGTCCCGTGCATCCGTCTCTATCTCCCGCTGTTTGCTTTTAACTCTTGAGGTCATGCGGGACCCCCGGGCAGCCATCCCAGAATACCGCGCCTCGCTAACGTCCCGCCGAGCTGCCTTCTGGACGGACTGAGCGCCGGAGCCAGGACGTGAGCTGGTGCCTCGGACTCGGACCATGCTTTCAGCTGCCGCTACTCCCACAAAAAAGACGAACCTTCAAAGAGTTCTCTGAATAGGGTTTTGTAGTTCTATACGGAATCAGACACAACAATAACAAAAAAAGAAACTCGAGCAGAACCTGTGATTTTTTTTTAACATACTACATGCAACAATAAAACATCAAGAAAGCATCAGCACCTTCTTTTGAACGCATTAGTATAATTACCCCAAACAAACAAGCGCGACTGGCAGCGTTTACTGGCATGTAGGGTGTATTGTGTGCCAGATTCCTTTTTATGCTGCAAAATGATTTCTTTAGAATATAAAGAAGGACAGAAATATCCAATGCAAATGGAGCACTGACTGCATTGTGTACGACAAAACAAAAGAAACGGCAGTAACTTTAGATAATGCAGATGTACCGAAGAGATAAGTTTTGTAAGGACAGCTTGTGCTTGTCGTATATCTTAAATCTAGTGGTCCACACCTAGTCTCACGTCACACTTGACAAGGTGGAGCACAGTAAAACTTAAATAAAACAAAAGTATGGTTACATGCATGTACAGAAATGTGAATTATTGCCCTCTGAGTCTGACTGGAGTTTGAAAATGTATGTGAATATCAGAGTATGATAGAGGGAGCAGTAATTTGATTGTCTCTCAATCAGATTAACCCACCTGGATAATGGAATATATTGTCAAAATATTGTGGCAGGTACACAGCATGAGTGGTTAAACAAGGAGTTCAAATATTCTCCAGAGATCAGAAGTAGTACAGTAACAAGGGCATAAAGTAAACAGGAACTTGTACTCGCAGTATTTTAAGAAAATGTACTTAAACTAACAACATACTTTAACTTGAATACATTTTTAAGGAGAGTAGTGTTATTTTTACTCCGGCTGTATAATATGAGGATTTTTCTTTTTTCTACTGAGTCCTGAGTTCAAACCTAGTAGTGTAGTAGTTAGTAGCACTAGTATCAGGAGTATATTCTTCTGTGAATTAACAAAACAATATGCACTTCTGTGTGACATTATTTTGATCTAATCTACTTTTTTGATTGTACTTTTACTTGATTTTGAGTACTTCTTCCACCAGGAAAGACATACATTTTGGGCCACTCAAATGCTTTCTAAACTGGTTTGTTTGCTTTGGTCTCTCATCACAAAAAACCCGAAAAAAGTGTCTGCTTGTGCTTATTATGTGTTTATTTAGAAGGCACAGTAATTGCATTAGATGTTAGATGTATTCATGTGCTTTCATTATTGTAAAGCTTGACAGTTATCTTCATAAATGGATTGTTGATTGACTTGATTAGCCTTTTACCTTTTAGAGCACTTATTGGTACAAATGTTGCTTTAAGGTAAAATGCTCTGAAAAATCCAGTTAGAGGGCTTAATCCAGCTAAGGGCACCTCAGTCCAGCTAAGCTCTGCATGTACATAAATATTGTGACTGTTGACTACAAGCCATAGGCACTGCAACAGGATGGGCAAACCAAGCAAACTTTTTGTGTCCCAGAGAAAATATTTAGAAAGGGGATTGGAGTCTAATTTATAACTTCGAGATCACAGTTCTGTCTGGTTGCGCTCATTTTATTTCAAGATTAACTACCGTCTCTTATTAAAACTTATCTGAGGTTCAGGACCTGCCCAAATCTAAAAAAAAAAAAAAAAAAAGAGATTTAAAAATTGTTAGACCTGGAAGATCCAAGGGACACAGGCCACACTTCTAGAAGATAAGTACAGACTACTACTAAAGTATAAGTAGTTGGCAGACTATTTTAAGTACACAAAAAGAATGCACCAAAGAGTTAGACCTAGAGGGGTGATAGTAAGATGACAGGGAATCACTGGTCTCACGTCAATAGCTAAATGTCCATGCACACACTCAACTCCTCTCGGTGCAACAATGATCTTTGTCCGAGTGAAAGGCCACGTATGTATGCACATCCATAAGTGTCCACCCGGCAAAGATAAACAGCCGAGACACTGATCGATACATAACAGGCAGAGAGTCAAAAACAATATGGCAGCTCAGATAGGACGTCTATAAAATGTCTTTGTCTGATATAAGAGACTTAAGTCGGAGAGGGAGGGGGGAGGTAAATCAATCTGGACCTTCATGTGTTACAACAAATGAGGCAGACAGAGCCCTATATGTATTTAGGCATCATATCAGTAACGATTTCTGTTAAAGGTGATATATATGTGAGTTATATATGCTTTTTCATACAGTATATAGGAGCTGTGGTAGCCTATGCCAGCAACAATGGGCTTTAGGTGGGGTGCAAGGGGCCAGTTGGTTACAGAGCTGACATGGAGACATACACTGACAGACAACCATTCACTCTCACAGTTAGTCACTGTGATCATATTTAAACTCTTTGGAGAATGGGGGCAGGCTGGAGAACCCAAAGAGAACGCATGATAACACAGGGAGGACATGCAGACTACTCTGAAAGTTCATGGATCGGCTGGTCAAAGAATCAAACCGGCAACTTCATTGCTGAAAGGCAGGGACTCTACAAGCTGTGCCGCTGTGCAATGCTTTTACAGTGTTGGGTGTAATGTGATTTATTTTGTGAGTTTTCAATACAACAGAGACACATATAGACACATAGAGAGATGTTTTCAAAACTACTATAGGATGGGCTAAAGGAACTATGATCCAACTTCCTGCACTGTAAAAAAAAAAAAAAAAAAAAAAAAAAAAATGTTATGAAAACTCAAAAACTCAAGGTAACATGATCCCTCGAGATTTTAGAGTTTTGGGGCCAACTCAAAATCTCAAGTTTTCAATAGTTAAATGTCTAAAATCATACATTTTTCAAACTCATTTTACAGCCAAAATAGTATCCATTGTTCAGAAAAAGTAGTTGTTTAAATTGTAAAATTGTTGTGTTAAGTTTAGTATATTAAGTTTTTATTATTATCAATAATAATACTTTTCCTGAACATTGGATGGTAAGTTGGCTGTAAGATGAGTTAACAAAATAATGATACTGTGTAAAACTTAGGTGAACAAAAAATATTAGTTGTTATTAAGTTATTGTTATTGAGTTGAACTTGCGTTGACCCCAAAAAAAAAAAAAAAAAACTAAAAAAAAAAAAAACTAAAATAAAATAAAATAAGAGTTTAAGAGTTTTTGAGTTTTCATAACTTTTGTTTTTTCTTTTTTTTCCCTTTTTTTTTACAGTGTAGTTGAGTTAATCATCTTTTTGTGGAAAACAACTTTTTTATTTATTTATTTATTTATTTATTTTATAGATTCTTTCATTTCATCTCCACTTATTTTGGCCATTTAGGTCATTGATTTGTGTCATTTCAATCGCAAAATATAATTTGCTAATATTATTTTTTTCTTAACCTTTTCAAAGGAACTTTTTTCAACTAAATGCTAAATGGTGATGGTTGATACCACACTTGTAAGATTCAATACATTTACCAATTACTTTTGGGGGAAATTTAATCAATACCAATGCCAATAAGTGTTATGGGTGATTTTTTTCAATCCAAATACAGAATCATTATTGGCCATTTAACAACTTTAATGTAACTTCAGTGTGCATGTAGTGAGTTGCTAGTAGGACAAACAAAAAAGCTAACTCACAGCACTTCCTGTCACATGACATGGATGGGCCAGTCCAGTATGCTGCTGAGTGAGAGTAATAATTAGTACTGTTACTATTCGAGTAATCGATAACCAAATGAGTATAATGTGAGTATCGGTACATTGACATCTGCCCATCATGAATGCCAACCTGAATAACAATTTTGGAAACCCACATTGAGTCCTGACCCAGTGTTTGGAAACCACTAATCTGACTTATGCATACATAAAATTAATTAAAAGTCAAAAGAAATAGGGCTTACTTGCAGATGGGGAAAATTAGCTCAACTCATTGCTATTCTCCATTATATTTAAAACAGGTGTACGTTATTAAAAATACTTCTTCCCATGGGTACAATTAAAGCAAAGTGCATTATTTAAATTGTGTAACGTTACAGATAGTGATGGCTAGTTTCATTATCATAACACAAAGGATATGCATCTGTTTTCATTAACAAATCTAAAGAGAGTTGCTCATTTTGTTGTGCGCATAAACGTCCGTAAATCCTGCATGCCCCAAATTATTTTTTTTTAAAAGTAACTCTAATAAATGGAATATTGTCTTGTGCTATTGTCATCAAAGCCAGACAGACAGAGGATTGTTGACACGGCTCTCGCTGCATATGAAATGTATCTGGGTATGTGGCCACACTGGTGGTTATCACAAAGGGACAGCAGTGAAAGAAGTGGGAAACACACAGAAAGACCGTTTTTTGTGGATCTTAGAAATCAAAGTGTCGGGCAGCCCAGAGCCGTATCAAACTCACTGAGAGCTTTTGGACGATATCGAGCGAATGTCAAGAACAACGGCGACTGACAGGAAATGTGTGTATGTGCTGTGTGTGTGTGTGTGTGTAGTGATTACTCTGGTGCATCTCGGTGTGGTTGTATGCCTCATCACCAAAAAAAAAAAGAAATAAAAAATAAAAACAAAGGAATCCAAATACACACTCGCATATAAGCATAAATATCACTGGCTGTCAGTCAACTTCAAACAATGCAGCTGTAATCTATGATAAATACAAGCAGCTGCTGGAAGGAAGCCTGAGAAACAGACGCAGGAAAAACATACACTCTCTGACCATTAAAGGCAAAATGACTTCACAAAACCAAAAGTCAGTGTGTTAACATGTAAGTAGAGGAATTGCAGTAGTTTTAAAACCCAAATACGTTAGGGCACTGTGTAAAATGTAAGACAGAGAGCTTTGATGAGCTTTTACTTTTCATGAAATGGTAAAGATTTCAGCGCAGGTTCTTCTGAAATGGTAAAATATCTGTTTCCACACCTGAGCTGTTGTTTATGTTGTTTTATTCTTACATTTTGCAAAGTATCCCAGCTCAGATGAGGGTTTCGTGTTATTTGCTTGGAAGTCATTTGAATTTCTAAAAACAAAAACACTGAAAGATAGAAAGCTTATTTTTTGACAGTGAGGACATATTTTGAGTCACTTCATAAAAGCCTGTTGTTGTGTTTTGTTTTGTTTTGTTTACCTTTGTTTGATAGGACAGCAAAGTAGACAAGAAATTATGGGCGAGAGCAGACATTGGGCAAATTGTCAGAGTCCGGACTTGAACCCACAATGCAGAGGCAGGCTGTAGTTTCCCTCTATATGCGCCAAAGCTCTACTAACTATACGGCAGCATGTTTTTATACTACCTTATGAGCTTTCAAACAACACAGTTTAAAAAAAAATCTGACTCATGCTCATTTTATAAAATAAGGGTGTTACCATTGATGTTGCACTTAAAATGGATTTAAAATAACGCATTTAAATAGCTAAGTTTATTAAAATTTTACACTCCAAAAAAGTCAGATTTAATGCTTTTTCCCTTTTTTAAACAAATGTAGGTACAGTAGAACACCAAAAACCAAATCCAGATAGAAGGCTTTTATCAAGCTAGAAGCATGGTCCAACAAAGCTCTGTATATTAAAGCAGTGAGTGATGAAGGTAAAAAGGTTATTGGTTGAAGTACAGCCCAGTCTGATTTTGCCGGTGGCCCGCGAAAGTGCCGGACATGTAAACAAAAGGAGAACTCCATGTCCCAGAGGCCTGCGCTGTGCTAACAGGGGTCTGCCTCTCATCAATAACCCGGGCCTGTCAGACCTCCCTGTCGACACAGAGCAGCCCCACAGACACGCACACACACACACACACACACACACAAAAACACACACACATGCACTGGCTTTGATCTCTCCCTGGTGGATATATTCTATTTCCTCTTCCCGTCATCACCTGGTTCTGATTTAGGGGTCGGCGGAGGGAGTGTTGGATCGGCTAAGGCTAAATAGCTGTCAGTCACATCCCAAACCTCATTTTGGCTGCTTTTCTGAAACTTCCTTTGGTTTCTTTTCTTTCTTTTTTTCTACTACTGCACATGTCCTAAAAAATGCGCTGATTGTTCCACAAACGTTAAGCCCTGTTTGTAATCCACAGGCTGCACAGTTGTGGCCACAAATACCCCTCTTTCCCAATAAATGGCTTTAAGGGAAACAATCATTTGGTGTGTAACAAATCATGCTGCGGGGAAACGTTTCTCAACACGGGAGTGGAAAATAAAAGCTTGAACATCTCCACCAGGCTGGAGCAGTATCTGGATTTGACCTCTAGATGGTGCTGATCTTTTAGATGTGCAGCTCTGGGACGAGCGTGTGCACATAGGAGTATGTCAAAGCGTGTGTGCAAACAACCTGTGCATGTGTTATTACATTTTACGCTCAAAGCCATGTGCGCACACGAACTTACACTCTAACATTTGGAAAAAAAGGGCTCGTCCTCTAATGTGTATATGGATGTGTGTGTGTGTGTTTGCCCTAATATACACTGTTTCTTGTTTTTTAGTAAGACAATAAAAACATTAATTTACCCTGAAATCATTTCTGACGTAAATGTAGAGCGGTGCCCATTGGAACCCAGTAATGAAGCATGCGGCATCTCGCCGGCTCCTAATTTGACTAGTTAAATGACTCCATTACGTGTCTAACAGACAGAGGCAAATCATTTCTGGTCAGTTGAGGCTCACTTACCCGCATCCTGGTGTTGGGGAAATGTCTATGTCTCTGGCTGACTGACTGACTGACTGAATCTCCCTCATTCTCTCCGCTGCTGCCTCCTTTAATGTTGCCTTTTTCCATTGGTCTAGTTACGTTAGGAATACATGAGGGAGGCCTGAAATAAGCTATATTAGGAAATTGTATTTTTCTTTAATTCATCACGTGGGCCTTTTGTGCAAAGATAAATTAAATAATTGGCTTTGTGGGGCAAAAATAAAGCACATCTGTGTGCTTGTGGCCTCCATCAAATTCTATTTTTGATACCCATTTGTGTAATCATATCCCTGTCAACAGTGTTATTTGGCTTCTGACAGACAGACACATCCAGCGGCAGAGGGAGAATGGAGTGAAAATTAAAATATATTGAATTATTAAAAAGACTACCTGCTGTCCATCACTGTCACTTAACACATGTAGAATGTGAAGTGCCGTCCCAGCAGCCACTGGGTGGACATCTGTTAACACACACACGCACACAGGTACAACATCAGACACACACACACCACCCCAAATCTCTATGTTCAAAACAATTCATTTGTTTATTGTTACCGCATGCGCTACACACATTCCCATTCACATCCACACACTGCACAGATCACCTGCCATCTCTGCCCAGTTCCCCCGAGACTGCAACACTCCAAGTCCGACTTGTCTCCACTTGTCAAAATGAACATGTGTTACTTCTTCATCTCTTTTTCTTTTTAACTTTTCTGCAGAGGAGCTGGTAAAACCTCTACATTTGCAATCACCACAACCTTTGCATCCCATAATCCCCTTTGACATGACAGCCGGGATGGGCAAATCAAACCAACATAGCCAGAAAAAAGCAAGCTGATCACAACTGTTTAAACTGCTATGGCTTTGAATTGTGATGTATAATTAATTCCACACATTTACAATAAAATGCATAGCAGGAAATTAATATGGACATGCATTTTTTTATATTGAACTTAAGGGAAAATATCAATGCCACAATGTGCTTCTAGTAAAATATGATATATTTATGGAGCATATGGATGGTTTTAATAAAAGTATTTGATGGCTGTTTTGAAGATGAAGCTAAGAGGACACACAGATTAGAGATGTCTGCTCCGGTATGTACTGTACTAAGACGGGCAGTGATTAGCAGTGGAAACATTGAGGCGTCAGAACCCTGGACTCGTGTCTGCGGGCTGCTGCTGCTGTGTGCATGTGCCACAGTGTCCCGCTGCTTCTTCTGTCGGGAGTGATGGGGTGATGAGTGACATGCCTGCATCACTGGTGGCAGTCTGTCCGCACAGATCCACGCCAAAGCAAGAGTTTTTTTTTTTTTTTTTTGGGGGGGGGGGGGTGGGTTGTATGGGGAAAGTTTCACTTTTCCATACTACAGAATTAAAACCTAGAAGTTGGGTAAATGTAAAAATACCAGTTTTGTCAGATTGGGTGATCCATTTTTTTTTTCTTAGTACAAAGGATGTGTGTTGAGCAGGTGCATGGTTTATATCAGGCTTATTACTTCATGTTTTTAAACCAGGCGGCCAAGTTTTTGCTTAGGTGTAAATTATTAAAGGAAAAAAAAATAGTGTTGCAAAATTCTAATGCAAATGCTTGAATTCTAGATGTTTTTCATTACACTTGGGGTGCTAGAAGGGTCATAAGCCTAGGACATTATTACTATGGCTTACTTTTAACAATATTAGTTTAAAATCATTTTTCAACTTTGGAAAAATGTGAATTAAGTTGAATTTGACTTCAAGGAGATATATTATGCTTTTATTCATATTTTTAAACCAATCTTGGTCACTTTTAGAACAGCACTGCACGTTTTAGAATCTTTAAAAATCATTATCTGACTAAAAGAGAATGTACTCTACAAACAGGTGACAAGAGCAGCAGCAGAGTGCAGTCTTTTGAACATATTTTAAAGTATAAAAGAAATGTAATTCCGTATGATGCCAATTTACTACAAAATTTTAAATAGCTGTGAGGAATCAGAAGAATATTATATATATATATATATATATATATATATATATATAGATAGATAGATAGATAGATAGATAGATAGATAGATAGATAGATAGATAGATAGATAGATAGATGGATAGATAGATAGATAGATAGATAGATAGATAGATAGATAGATAGATAGATAGATAGATAGATAGATAGATAGATAGATAGATAGATAGATAGATAGATAGAGATTTTATTTTATAAATGATCATTTATAAATGACCATTTTATAAATGGTCAGCACTTTGTAGAGTGGGCAGGGGTTCGTGGAAGAGGCGGAGGTTTAAGCAACCAAGTGTTTTGAGGCCTCAGAAACTCAGTGCCAGAGAATTAAGGGTAACTTAAACAGGCATGAATGAAAAAAAACACAACTCCAGGTATGTTTTTAATGAGGCAACAAATACAAAAGCATAGCAAAAAGCTCAAAAAGTAGATTTTTCCATATTATATCCCCTTTAAAAACTATAGCTATACATGCATTATAATGACTACACCTTGCTCTGTATGGCTTGCTATGCACCATGAATATTTTGAAGGTGCTTTTTGCCAAAATATAACAATAGAAGTTGTTCTTTATTGTTGCATCTTCAATGTCTTTTTTTTTTTTTATGTGTATATGCTTTAAGAATTGTGAGATAGGGTTGCCTCACTATTTAAATATATTGTATGATGTATGTTATGTATGTACAGTTGTGGGGGATGGTCAATCAAACAAAAACATTGCTTTGACCTAGTCTTTGACGACTCTCCTTCAAATCATATATCCATCTCCCCCATTTGATTTTGTGTGCCTCTCGGTACCTCCTTCTCCTCCTCCTCCTCCCCCCTCGGGCACACTGTGTGTCAATACTGCTACCAGCTGCTCCTCTGCTGCTGCTGCTGCTGCTGCTGCTGCTGCTGCTGCTGGGTGTGTGAGCGGCATCTCCATACGAACGACACAGACAGACAGGCAGACAAGAGCGAGGCCTAAGTCTGCTGGACATAAAGGGCTTAATGTGATAGGTAATTATGTAGTCTGATCTCACATACAGGATTTAAGAGCTAACTATACCCCAGCCGTATCCTGGAGACACCCGCGCTGACGCCTATAAATAACCGTGGCATATGACAATGAGCGACAGATAGATGGCCAGATAGATTGATAGATACACGCTGGAGATGCGCAGCTATTAGGCCACTTTAGCCGCTAATAAGGCATGTGGACACAAATAAAACAAAGGACGAAAGCAGGGGTTTGATTTGGAGATGACACGAGCGGGGCATTTCTACAGTAAAATGCTTATAATTACAGAGTTTACCCAGAAGGATGTATAGATAATGATATAGATAGAGAATGATATTATACGTTAACCTTTTAGAATAGCACACACTATACAGCATTAGTTAAGAAGTAGTTAAGGGTTACTAAGCAGTTAGCGTATTATTTACAATCATTACTTCAACATTAATAAACTGAGTTATGAACATTATTATTGTTGTTTAAGTAGTACGCTCATTTAAAGCAGTGCAACATTATAAAGACTGGAGTTAATACAGTATCTATAATCTATTGTTGATTACATATTTATTAATGCTTTATTAGTGCTTAATGGAGATAAATTGTTCTAAAGTGTTAGCGTAATTTCTAAGGATTTCAACAAGTGAAATGCATAAACTGTATAGATTTAGGTGGGATGGTGTAAAATATTTCTTCTTATTATTATATTTATTTATTTTGATTGTGATGACTCTGGCTTGCAGTAAATTAAAACCGCAGTTAAGTATCTCATAAAAACAAAATATTACAAAATCGTGCTGGAAATATTTCACTTTGTGTGCACTGAGTCTACAAAACATTATGTACAGGTGAAAGCAGAGGAGCCGCAGAGGCCATCCACAAATGTGGCTGTTTTCAGAATCATGATTATTGCTACTGTCAGTGAAAAGGTTTGACAATACTAGGAATTTGATTTTGGTGCATACATAAACAATATTAGGAAGTATGCAGAATAAAATAAAATAAGCTATTAAGTGGACTAATCAAAATTTACAAAATGTACAGATATGAACAAAACAATGCGTATTTATGTGTATTCACAATATAGGATATAGGTATAAATTCTCTCTACACAAAATAACAGACTATACAGATGAACATGAATAGGTACCAGATATGATTATGTACGTAATAGTGGTGGATAAGAGTAATATCAGTATTCACACAACTTCCATGAGCTCTAGGAACATGAAGTCTATGTAGGTTGCTTGACACTCTATAACTTTACATAGGGAGCATATGCAGTACTCTCTAATATATAATCTATATAAAATATGTGCTTTTTGAATTGAACAACTGAAATAATTTCATTTTTATATAATGTTATCGTTTGTTGATGTGCACCTGTGCTGTTCCTGCTAGCATCTATTAGCAAAATATTGGATATGGGGTTTTACAATCTTCAAAATATCATGTTCAAGGCATTAAAGTCTCTCACAATGGTTAAACGGGGAGAAAAATGGATGCAGAAGGTCATCTACCACTAATTTAATAAACTCCGAGTGCCTCAAAAAGTCTCCAGGTGTGCTCACTGTAAACTCAACAGTCAGAATTGTTTATAATTTGCAGCCATACATTAAGAAATGAATATGCCTATTATTGGGTTGCCAAAATCAAAACAAAATGTGTCTTGCTAAAGTTTTTATTAGATGTATTGAAGCATTTAATTCAGTTTTGACATGTAACTTTAACTTTTGATGCTTAATATAATTATGTCACATCACTGTAATAAGAGGGAATATATAATTACATGCACTGTAAATAAGAGACAATGAGTAATTAAAAAGGATGAGGAAAACAACAACAAATGGTAGAAGCAATGTTGTAAAACTAAAACTAGTATTAGGAGTTAATAATACTGAGAATCTTTTCACACGTCACCTGTTAGTTCTCAGACAAATAACAATTACACAAAATATTATAATAAAACATTACCTTCTCTAGACTTTTAATGTGTCACAGCTGCTCTGGACCACACCATGACTCATTTTGTGTCTATAAACTTATATTGAACCAGCATCTTGACATGTTTGTCCTTTCTCGTGGGAGGATTATGTTAGCAAAAAAAAAAAAAAGTGCTGAATTTGTGAACCAAATTTGAGAAGTATGGCAATTTTGCACGCACTGCAGACTGAAATTTCACATTTTTTCACTTAAATCTGTGAGAAACCAAAGAGAGATTTTGCTTTCAGTTGTACGGGTAAATGAATGGGACATGACCTCCACCCTCCTTTCCAGAGCAGGTACTTAATGTATAATTTACTTTATGTACTTCTATTTCCAAACCCGAGCACACACCTGTTTTGTTGTTTAACAGATGCAATTTCAAAATTTGCAGAAGTGTATTCTTACAAGTTCAGTATGTGACTTTTGAGCTTATTATTATTCAGTTGCTTTGTTTTCTATAACTTCATCTTGAGAGCATTTACTGTAACATGTAATATGTTGCTAGTTTAGAAGAATTCAATGCACTTTAGAATAAAAAGCTGTTCCAAAAAAAGGTATATTCCCATATTTCCTTTTCTTTTCTGTATGAATCTTCACATTTTTATGTTATATTTCATGTCATCTCTCAAAACGCATAGGACCTTACATTTCTTAAGGGCAGCATTTCTCAACCAGGGGTAAGTCGGACCCCTAAGTGTACATGTACATTTTTTTTTTTTTTTTTTTTTTATTACTTGTGTTTTGTTTGTTTTTTTAGGATAAGAAATGAATTGCCATTTTTTATATTTAACTTTTGAAACTTCTGAAAGACAAGCTCAAGTGTCTCTGACTGATGAAAAAGAGATGCTAAAGAATATTAATTAAATATTGTGCTTTGTTACTTTTTTTTTTTTTGAGTTTAAAAGCAAAAAAATGTACATTAAATAAACACAGGTGTTTTGTGGGACTACTTTATGAAGAATCCTCACTCTGCATGAGTAAAGGGATACTCATGGTACAAAAAAAAGTACAGACAAAAAAAAAAAGTTAAAAAAACACTGCTTTAGGGGAAGATATTACTTTATTATCTTGAATAAAGTTAATGCTAGATTTGTTCTTGCCTTTTCCCATTGACTTTAGTGCCTTTCATTAGTATGAGTTTAAGTATCAGTGCACCAACTTTAATCCCTACAGTGACACCTGTTGTTGTCGCCCCCTGGCCTCTCCTCACTTCTCCTTCTATCTCTTGGTTGGTGAGACTGTTGATCCTCTCCGAGAGGACAGATCAAATATTTCTCCTCCAGTGTACGGGGTTTTTCCACCGGGGCCTTGCAGATGTGATGATTGGGGCTGACGGACGTTTCTGGTTAGGGTTTTGAAGTCCCGAACAGACAGCGGTGGCTTTGATGGCCCCCGCGCATCCTGCTCTCCTCTCTTTAGATGAAAACTAGTGTTGTAGTCAAGACTATATTAATGCTAACCAGGACCTGTTTAGAGACCAGACCCTGTAAACTGACACAGAATAAAGGAACTGTAAATAAATCAGTGACTCAAATACATCATAAAATGATCATTTTAGGGCGAGACACTACAGGTAAAATCTTGGGGCCAGTTTTCTCCCTTCACATGTCGCTTTTACACTAAAATAAAGAAAATGTCCAACACACATTAAGGTGTTAATTTCATTACATTAAATCAACTTGTGTCCATGGATTTCTACCTGAAAAATAAACTTCAAAGCCTGTTTTCTAAAATTATGTTTTTTCTCACCCTCTGAGTCATCTCCTCTTCATTAGCACCTACAAGCACCAAATATTCCAGTCTTACTCTTGACTATATTTAAATAACTTACACAGAGGGACTTGTTGATATCATTACAGACCTGATTTCTTTAAAACAAATACTCCTAAAAACATGGCAAAACAGTATTGACAGTATTTTCTGTATTTACTGAAACACAAAATTCCTCTGGAAAAAGAAAAAAAAACAACCTTTCATCTAATATGTCAACACAATGAATCAAGTGTTTTAAACCTGGCTTCATCCAATTTCCAGCTTTTGTTTTTTAAATATATGCAAATGTGCACTTTTTGTAAATAATGGTTACTTTTTCATATTAAAAACACAACATATACACAAAAGTTTCTTTCTTTTTTCATGTTTATGTCAGTAATCTACTCGTGAAATCTCATATCTATATAATAGGAACCAGTAATAAAGAAATACAGTACATGCTGCACAATAAGTGTAAAGCACATACATTTTCTGAGAGAGAAAGCTTCCGACCTGCAGACCTAAGGGCATCTCGTGTTGTTTTAAGTTATCTCTATGAATTCTTCTCTCTATTTTTCTATTTTCTATCCAATAGCAATCAGTTCCTCCTTTTCATCTGTTTAGTCTTGAGTTAGGCCTGGTTTATACCTGGTTTAGTCTTGGTTCGGTCTTTTTTTAATATTAAATTAGCCCTAATATTTAAAGAGTGGAAGTTAATCTAGCATTTTATTTCTTCATCAACCTTTTACTATGTTTACTAGTTTTGTTTAAAAGTATTTTTACCTTTGAATATTATCTAGCCTTATTTTGAAGTTTACACACTTCCCTGCATTCTTTCCTTTACCTTATTTCTTCTTCCCCTGTCCCTAAACGCCTCATTGCTCTGTACCTCACTGCCCCTACCCTCAGGTGACTCCTTTTGGTCTAAAGCAAAAAGCAGCGAGCAGGCTTCCATTCCCCGGGGAGACTTCCAGAAGCTATGTCATCGCAGTCATTAACCATCATCAGCGGCGCTTTCGAGTGCTTCTCTGTGAGTGCAGCGAGAGTGGCCCGCGCCTGTCCAACATTTGTTACAGCGCTGAAAACTGCCGCCAAATTAAGGTAAACAATCAATCGACAACTAAAAATGCCACCCAGGAGCTAAAGAGGAGGGGTGTAACCTTTAAAACCAAATGACAAGCTCGAAACTCTGTGAAAAAGGGCTGGAGTTTACATTAGGTTCCTGTTATTACCAACGCTGCGTTATATTTCACTTTGAGAAGTTGAGAAAAGGCCACAATGAGAAATGTAAACAGTGAGTTTGGGAATAAACAATAAGAAAACTCATGACCAAACGAAGTGTTTTAATTTAAAGTGGATAACTTTTGGAGAGGTTTTGCTTGGAATCCACACTACTACTGACAAAAGTGTTTACAGCAAATCATCTTTGGAGACCATTGTAATGTCTTCTTCACTGACTTCTTCACAATCTTTTTTGGTGCTCTACCTGTGTTTTTGAAAATGTACAGAAAAAAATTAAGTTTCCTCATTCTTATATGTTTTATTTCATTTAATGTCAGGTTTGCACTTTTTTTTTTTTTTTTGCTCTTTTGTGGTGTAAGAAATTGAAGCCAGAGCTGGAAGTGGTGTCTTTCCAGTTGGACTTGCCGCTATCATCATCATGTATAAAGATTCAACCAATAACAATGTCCCTGATCTGAATGGGACCAACCTTTTTTAGTTGGAGCGTGTGGTTGATTGAAAAATTCAGTCCCTGCTATAGTTCCCCCTCTGTCAAAAATGCCTTATAATGAAGATGAGGTCTTAAAACCTGACTTTTTTCTCAGAAATGACTTCTTTAAGGCTGTGCCATTGACTGAAATGTGTTTTCCTCACATAGACAGAAAAAATCAGGCAGTGCATCTTTGAGACAACAATCCTTATATTTAAAAATGTACAACTGTATTTAGAATTTAGAAGAAGGCGGAAGGGAATGCTGTATGCTTATGTTTATAAAATGAGTATATGCCAAGAGCCATTTAAACTTTGACTCTATCCACACAAATACCTTTTAATTTTAGGACACACAAACTTTGCTTTTCTTAGCAATATATCCACACTCAAGATCGAAAAATAATGGCACATATGAAACCATGTCTTACCCAGTTTGTTCTCACAATGTCACCATTTACTTCTAAATCACATGAGATGGGTTTAGGCCTTTGAAAAACGTAGCCTAACAATTCTGTTTAATAAATCACATTCTTAACTATTTTACAATGTGTTTAAATGTAGTGTCAAAAACTGTCCATTTGCCTAACGTTGTGATTACACACAATGGAACACTTTTTTTGCCAACTAGCCGATTCATGTATCACAACACAACCAATCATATCTGACTTGTACAAATGCATGGCTGATTATGAGATATTGTCTTGAAGACTGAAAGAGTAAATATATCAAAGTTCAGTTTTTGAGGTTAATTGCAAAAAAAGTCATGCAAAAAACATTTTGGACATGCAAAAATAAGAACAGATTGGATTTACCATATGCTTCTTTTACATTGGAAACTCGACTCTGAACAACAAATGTCATGCTCTATGTCCCCATTAGTTCCTACAAAACATTACTGGCATCAAGCCTTTTTCAAACTATCTTAGCCTTTTCTCCCTCCCCATGTGTCACATGTAATGCACGTTCTGTATGTTACATTGTGTACAGTGAGATGGTGTCTTCCGCCCGACAGATGGCTTTTGTCTAGCCCGTAGAGCAAGAGTTAACCCAATCCTCCTCTCCCTCTCTCCATCTCTCTCTTCTTTTTAAATGTCTCCCATATAAACAGATTTTGTTGCTGCTTAAAGTGGGCTCAAAATTAAAGCGTATCGTTTTACACACATATTGCATGCATATTACGGAGCCCCAGCTGGTGGCGGGCTGCTCTTAAGAGCCATATGATTAAGTTAGAGGTTGGGGTATCCGATAAGATTCCAGCTCTCTCCATCTTGCTTGCCTATTTTACCGCAAACTTATTAAATGGAGGAAACGACGTTATTTTTTTCTTTTTTTATTCCAAGTGTATGTGTAATTATTGCCACACACCTGTGACTCCCTGCCATCCACGACAGGGAAGGAGAGGAGGGGATGATGAGGAGGGAAGGGGGGGAGGAATGTCGTTGGGAGCAGCGGGAGTCCTCAGTTCGGAAAAAAAGAAAAGGGAGGAGGATAAAGAGGAGAAGGGGAAAAACAAGAAAGCTTGTTAATCAGGCACTTTCTGTCACGGGCTGAAACACTGATATCCTAATGATTCACGCCGAGATGCTGACATCACAAGACGAGAGTGACGGAGAGAGGGAATAAACAGCAAAACACCAGAGAGGAGATGACAGACGCAGGGACGGACAACTAGTTAGGCTGCAGACGAGGGAAAAAACAAGTTTGTCCCTTAAAATGTGTCATTTCGCAATTAGAGATATTCAAATTATCACCTTAATTCAATGATAAATAGAGTTTTAACATCTTACTTCTTACTAGGAGGACATTACTCAAACTTACCCATAATAACATGCAACTATTGTCTACAATTTACTTGAGCTAAGGTTGGACAAAGCAATCTGAGCCTGCTCCAGAGAAAGAGAGTAGAACCAAGTAACACATATAAACAAATGAGAAAAAACATGAAGTCCTCTGTTCAGAGAAATGAATTTTTATACAAGGCAAAAATATATATTTTAGGTCACTGCTGCCGTAACTTGTTTGTCAGTTATTATGGTGCTCTGCTAGTCTACTATTATAGCTAATGATATGTTCATGTATAAAGTCTATTGTGTTCATGTACATTCTGGAAAGTCAGTGTTACCATTGCTGATGATAAATGTATTGATGATTAGCCTACATAGTACATTTTTGTAAAGTTTGTTAGCATATAAAAGCTAATTCAGGCACAAGGGACCACAAACCAACAAAACAAAAAGTGTACTTTTTGTGTTCCGGTCCTAAGCCTGGATAAATGGAGTTTGGGAAAGGGAATCCAGCGTAAAACAAAGGCTCAATTAATATGTATTATAATACTGTGAATGCATGAATGACTCAATAGTTTGATTTTGTCCTGTGCATGCAAACGGAGACAAAGTCCAGTTAAAAGTCCCTAATAAAGCAATGTGCAACTCCATGTAAAGGCAACGGCTGTTCACAATTTGAGAAGTCTTGCAAAAGTTTTCCTTGCCAAGTTTCAAATCTGTAATTTTTCTCCTGCACTCTCTCATTTCTGTGTGTGTGCGTGTGGCTTCCTCGAGCGGACCACCCCGTCGACGGCAACAGCATGTGATACGATCCTCGCAAGACAAAAGGAAATTACCTATTAAGCGAGAGAGATGATCTTCCTTTAGCCGCGCTCCAAAAAAGTGACTCACGATGTTGTAATTGTTTACCTTTGACTCGGCCCATAAGTCTCCCCTCCCGCCCCTCTCCATCTCCCTGTAACATAATATTTGGCTGCCTGCTTTCAGAAGCCCTCCTCTTCTCCCCTTTTTTTCCCCCCTCCATTCTATTTTTTTTTCTTTCTCTCCCTATCTGTTCTAGCAGGACAGATGTCATCGCCCCAAACACTCTGAGTCATTGTACGCCTCCACAGCCCTAAGCAACCCAAGGACATCAGCAAAAAACGGGCCGACTGTAATTTTACAATTCAGACGTTTAGCTCGAGCTCTTAGTCATGGCAACTTGAGCAGGCTCTGGTGAACGACTCAAGGACACATGGGCTGAGGGGCTGTAATAGAAGGATATGAATCAAAAAGTGTATGGCACTTTATGTGGATTTTATTCGTTGCACAAGTGGCATAAGGAATACTCATTCATAATTTGAATTAAGACTTTGTTGGTCTGCTAGAGCTGGCAAAAAGAGAATGCAATAAACACTACAATTAAAGGGGAGTTCTAAACAGGATCGGTGTGAAAGTGCATTGAACATAATATGATGTTTGGGACTTTAAATATTTAAAAAATCATTTAAGTTCTGGAAAACTTAAAAGCTTATAGAAATGCCTATCAGCATACTATTATCAATGAGTTTTGCCCCAATTTGCATAATCTGTAGGCGCACTGTATGAAGTGCTGGAGGATTCTTTGGTAACACTTGGGTTAAAGATCCTCTATTATGCTGAATCAACTTTTTTGAGCTTTTAACCATGTTATAATGTTTGCACCTCACAAACACACCAGGAGTAGTATTTTGTTTCATTCATGCTTCTCTGAGTAGTCCTGTATTCTGAGTCCTCACTTCTGAAGAGCTGGAAAACACTTGGTCTCACCGCTCTGCGTAGACACATAAAACCGGGACACACGTTTCTAAAGCACCGTCACTGTCACCGCACTTGTTCTGATAATTTCAGCGCTTAAACTGCCATCACTACAAATCAGTCAGCTCATTTATTTATCTGTTAGGGAAAGAAACAGCTCCCCAAAAGAAGATGTTTTCCATACATATACATTATAAAACGTGAAATACTAATACAAAGGTGTACAAAACTATTTCAAAAAGCCTGAAAAAAGCATAAAATAAACTTGAATGATTCTTCTAATTTACAAGTGTGGTGTATGGATTCATATTTACTCCTACTTTTAAACTCTTGTCAACTACCATGGTGTTTTGCTTTATTTTTCTTCATAAAAGCGGCCTAATATCCCTAACAGACTGCACAACTAAAACAATCATCTCCATATTATTCCACTGTAATTAGACTGTTTTCCATACTGTGAGAATGAAAATACTGGATGGATGGATAGATGGATGGATTGATGGATAAAAAACAATTTAAAAAAACTATATGAGTAATCGCTACAGAAGTCAGCATTTAGTCAGTGCCGGGCAACAATTATGTGATCATGTCTCTCCTGTAATGCAACACTTACCCATTCAAAACTACACAGAGACTGAGTGACACATTTATGCAAAACAAATTAGAAGTAAGGCAACTTCAGCAACTGAAGCAAACTTTCAACCAGTTTAATGGCTGCTGGATGAGTTCTGGAGTAAAAACAGCAAACTCAAAAGGCTCAAAAGCCACCAGTGTTGTTACAAGGCAGGCCTTTTGAAACTATTTTATACAGATTTACTTTATTCTCCTTTTAACAATGCTAATTATACATATTTAGATTTATGAAAACAAAAGTCAAAATTGGACCATGGTGTCACTCTTTAAAAATGCCTTACACTATGAAAAATATATCTACATACTGCCCCAAATCTATGCAAAAAGCTTGAAGCATGTTCTGCAAACCTCTGCAACCACTAATCCTTTAACCAGTTTATTAAATGCTAGTGTTAAAAACAGCAAAATCAAAGTTCTCACTCTGTAATGATACCTTACACTTACACACTTAATATTGTGTAATGATACCTTAAAACAATATATTTTTCAAGGACGGCACATAATTCTCCAAGAAAGGGATGTTTTACCTCACACTTTTCATGTTTTCCTTGACGTTAAAGGTGTTTCCCAGATTTATCAGGTAAAAAAAAAAAAAAAAAAAAAAAACTGAACCTGTGAACATCTGTCATAATTTGAGTCAAAAAGATTGATCCCAAATTCTAAACAGGTGTTTGTTTAAAAAGATTGCTTCCCTATTCCTCTCACAAAGTTACAAACCAAGTGTTTTTCCCCTCACATCTGTCAGTGCACTTCAGTGTTTTCCACATTGATAGCGCTGCTGCACATTCTCAGCTTTCCTTTTTGATGTTTCTAGTTAGCTGCAAGAGTTCGACGGGACTCAAAAAGGTTGTTTGTCTGTGCCAATGCAGTTTTCCCCCCGAAGATTGAGCAGATCTGAGAGCTAGAAGAAAAAAAAAAAAAAAAAAAAAAAAAAAAACCAGAGAAGAAAAAAAAAAGTCTGGAAATAGCATCTCAGAGTGAGTGTGTTGGTTGCTTTTTAGGGTGTAATGTTTTAATAGAAAGCAGATGGCTACAGATGCAGAGGCCGAGCAATGCCGACAACAAATCTTTAATATTTTAGAGTGGTCTTTGCAGTAAATGTTGCAGCAGCTGTTTTCCAATACTGTAAATTTATAACATTGTTTTGAATTTCTCTTCTTTCTTTTTTTTTTTTTCGTGAGGATGTGTGAGTGACAGCTATTGGATTTACTGTAAATTACACAAATTAATATGGAAAAGTGATGAAAAGGCAGCGAAAGGGGAGGGAGCAGCACACGTGTGAACGTGCACTCCAACTGTTTGCCACCAAATCAATTCCTCCTCTCTCCGAATCCTGCTGATTATTCTCTTATTTTAGTTTGTTCCAGGCAGCACTCATACTGTTGCCCTGCAAGTGTATTCAAATGTAAAGTGATACTAAAATAATGAGCAGGGAAAGGGCTGAGGAAAAATATATGTGTAATTGTATTGTGCTTGCATCGTATAGTTTGTGTAGTCTCTTAAAATCACACATTGTTTAATCTTGGCTGTTTCTTATTTGTAAATCCTTTTAAAAATCCTTTATACCTATATTTCTTATCTATATTTTCTTAAGGTTGGTGCATACTCTGTGATTATGTAGATAAATGTTTATCTGTAATGTTTATCTGTATTGTGATTCTGTTGTGGCCATTGTGGTCAAGCAAAACCTGCTGATCTTGGGCCGCACCAAACAAGAACACTTTTAACATTACAAAAGTGCATTAACAGATATGACTGTAGTCTTAAGATAAATTAAAATCTTGTGCAGTTTGTGAACTGTATTTCCAGATACCCATAGACATAATTCTAATATGTGTTTCATGAATTTGGTGCACAATCATCAACAGAAGCTCAGCAGATAGAACTGGTTTGGACACTAACCAGAAGGCTGATGGTTCAAAACCCACTTCCCCTACTTCTGTGGTGTCCAAAGTGGGGTCTGGGGCCCCCTGGAGAGCCACGAAGGTACTGCAGGGGGGCCCCCAGAGGGGGTGTACAATACGTAGATAAAAAGAAAATAGGTTTGTAAACAAATTACAATTAAGTACAGTTATATAGTTGTTTAAAATGCTATTTTGAAACAATTTTAGCTAATAGACTGTGGTTTTTGGTAACACGTTAGAATAAATATGAAGCAGTAATAAAGCATTAACAAATATGTAATTAACCATAATTACTATAAATTAAGTAGTTTTTAGAATAGTTTTTAGATCCTGAATTACCACTGATGTTTTTAATTGTGCAATGATTTACATGAGCTGATTCCTAAAGAATTAAACAATAACAACAATGTTTATAACTCAATGTTGCTTATAAATGTTGAAGTAATGTTTTGTAAATATCCAGTTAACTGGTTACTAACTCTAAGCTAATACTTACATAATGCCTAATAGTGTGAGTTATTCTAAAGTGTTACTGTTTTTTAAAAGTTTAAAAAAAAAAAAATCTATGGGGAAAAACATGACATAGTCTTTTGGATAGAGTGAAATTTTGTTTGGGGTCCACATGGGATTTTTAGATTTTTAAGGGGGCCGCAAGACTCTTGACTTTGGGAATGGCTGCCCTACTTCATACTTCTGTTGTCTCCTTGGGCAAGACACCTCACCCATCTTGCCTCCCGTGTGTGTGGCACTGGTGGATTTAATGATGGACTAATGTAAAGCAGTTTAAGAGTTTAGATAATTAATAGTTTGATAGTTAATAATCCATTATTATTATTATTATTATTAAATACACACACAGTAGAGACAGATCTTAGGTGTCCTGCAAGTATGAGGAACCTATATTGAAATATACAAACGTAAACAAAGGTGAAGGCTTAAATAGGGGTCAAGCAAAAAGAGGAAAAGAGGAATTGGTTCTCATCAAATATGTCTGTTTATAGTTGCATTAAATATACAAAGTCAAAAACTTAAACATCTTATATTTCTACATCAAAATGTACAGTTCCACCAATGTTCACAATTCCTTCTCAATACCCATAATGCATCAGGCTGGTCCGTAATCATGCAGTGTGTGACTATAGGCATTAATATTCAAATGTAAAGTGATGCTAAAATAATGAGGCAGAAAGAGGGAGGCTGGGGAGATATGGATATACAGTATATGTATATACTTGTATTGTACTTGTGTTGTGGCCATTGCTTTAGTTTTAATGTCAGGCTCGAGGAGAAAGAAAGAAGGCTTTTCAGTGATGCTTTTGAGTCGAGGTGATTGTCATCAATTCGTGTCTTGGCATTTAAACCACCTTCTTCAAATATGAGTATTTGAAATGCAAATACAACAGAGTATGCCCAGACAAATTAAAAGACACACACATACGGGAGTGGATAGTGGAGGGGGGAAAGAAAATACACTTTTGAAGTCTTAACTTTTTACTGTTTTTTATCGTCGGAGGAGTTTGCACTGTCAAACATTCTCTTTGCGGAAGAGAGCGGCGGTGTGGCAGATAATGCGGCTCACAGCACAACGGCATAATGCTAACTGATTATATATTTATTTGTGGTTTTGTTGAGCAGGCAGAGAAAAGGGAGAGACAGGAGAGGTGCTGTTTTATCTTGCCCTCGGCTCCAGTGTTTGCGCCTGGCGGGGTGTGTTCGATTATTTTTCCTTCTCTCCCCAAGACACAGTGAGAAAATATGATTCACATTTTTCCCCCCTCTCTCCATCTCTCTGACGCTACAGTTATTTAAACATCAATAGCCATACGTCTTCTTTAGCGCGCACTCTTTCTCATATTGATATTTGTATATGATCATTACTTTTGGCCCTCTATGCTTTGTTATACTGCGTCAGCTTCAATAGGTGTACGATCCAATACTGCAACCTCTGCATTCAACACTCAAAAAAAAAAGAAAAAACCCGATAGACCGGCTGGATTCATTGTGTGCAGAGTGAGAGATTTAATAGCTCCGATGTTAAGAAAGAAGTTGCATAAAAAGCCAGCTTTTTTTCTCTTTGCTTTGTAAACTTTTAATACTTAATGGGAGTGTGGAAAAAAAAAAAAAAGCTGAGCGTTGTTGTGTTGAAGGTAACAGCTTGGAAGAAAAGAAGCGTTTCTCTCAAACTTCAGGTAAGCTGACAGCACTCTTTCACAAGAAACGGGGAAAAAAAGCTTCAAATAAAGTTGCACCTCCTGTTTCATTTGAGGAAGGTGCTAAATATTTGTTTTCGGAATTAACAAAAAAAAAGGCCTTTTGTTGATTTTGTTTGGAGATGAAGGTGAAATAACTGTGACTGATGTAGGGATGGCAAAAACAAGCCTCATGCTAAAACTCTTCCTACTTGTCTTACTCATTATCTGTCTGTGTTCATCACATGTAGCGGTGCACCAAAATCCACTTGAAATGGATGTCAATATGTTCACATTTCTTAACGTTGCCAAAGAAAATATTTCAAATTGGTTTTAATGAAATGATTCTAATTACAAGTGCACCTTAGGAACTGCCATACCTGTGTATTTACTATCAATTAGATGCCACTGCTTTTCAGGTAACTTCAGGTAACATTATGAGGCATTTGTAGTCAGAAGTTATTAAACTTAACTATTTACAAAGCACTACTTCAAATTTCAATAAGCACTGCTGAGTTATAAACGACACAATTAATGAGGAGTAATAAGTTCATGTAAATCAGTGCAGTGGTTCTTCAGTCTCTATAAACTGTTTACTCACTAAATTATTGTTTATGAATTGCTTATTAATGCTTTATTACTGCTTAATAGTAGTATGTCATTCTGAAGTGTCACTGGGGTGTCTGACAACATTTGGTGTTTTTTCTCTTTCCTCTATGGTAGCCTGCTGGGACATGCTGTTGTTTATGAACAAACCCCATGGAAGTACTGTTACTCTGTGAGCCATATTACTTTTGAATATAGGAAACAAAATCTATCTCATTATGAAAAACCTACAAAGTGATGCAAGATTGTGAGCTTAAATGGAAACATGAATGAGTTCTATTCCAGCAGTTCTTCGCTCAAGGCACCTGTAGCAACAGCATCAGGAAGGAATACTAGAAAAACCAAAAAATTAAAAACTAGGATAACTATTCGCAAAGTCAAGAAAGTTGCGGCCCCGTTAAATTTCCCGAAAATCCCACGCAGACCTCCAACTATATAACTTCCCTTTATTCAAAAAACTATGTCAGGTTTAAAATTTGTTTTAAAGTAATATGTTTAAACAAGTATATAATTTCAGAAATTTCAGACTCAATTTCTTCTTATGTACGTAATAAAGACAGCCTCTGGGGGGCCCCCCTGCAGAACCTTAGCAGACCCCCAGGGGGCCTTGGACCCCACTTTGGGAACCATTGACCTTGTACATGTACTAATAAGTTTTTTTCTTTTTTTTTTAATTTTTTAAGAAATGCATAGCAGTGAGTTAAGCGTATGCCCACCAACCGGACCAACTGGAGGGTCAGGCTGTGTCGCTGAGCAAGACACTTCAACCACATTGCCTGCTCCAGTCACAATATGTGGCTGGTTGTGACAGGAAAGGCATCTGGCTTAAAAATGTGCCAAATCACTGTGCAATGGTTTTTTACTGAATAAAAAAAGGGAGCAGTCGAAGGATAAAAAAAAAACAAAAAAGCAAAAGGCCTAATGCTCTCAATTTGATAATTATCACTATGTATTTTGCACAGTGCACCTTTAACGTAAATCATGGTATCTTGCCATCTATGCTTTTTATTCTACCAAAAACATAAATAATTATGACACAAATAAGTATGGGGGGTGTGCCTGAGGTGGGACCAGTGCATGGCGTATGGGATACATACAAGTGTTGAGCAGAGGAGGAGGGGGGCATGCGTGAGGGGTGGCAGGGGGTGACTACCTGCAGAGAGCCGGCATCCAAATGAGAACATAATAACAACATCAGAGTGCGCCGAGAGAGGGATTGTCTGTGAGAGATGACAACGGTATTAGAGAGAAGTCAGATAATTAAGAAATGCACTTAGTGTTTTGTCAAAAGTGGCCGTCACTGGCGGAGACGGAGTTTAGCTCTGT
Source organism: Bostrychus sinensis (assembly GCA_020698575.1). NCBI lineage: Eukaryota > Metazoa > Chordata > Actinopteri > Gobiiformes > Eleotridae > Bostrychus > Bostrychus sinensis. The sequence goes on along the minus strand of CM036242.1, from coordinate 13,119,474 downwards.
GTGCGCACATGTTCCTAGCCTGTGCTCTAGACGGCAGATAATGAGCCAGGAGGAGGGAGGGAGAAAGAGAGAGAGAGGGAGAAGATGAAGGGATGAAAAACAAAAAAACAATAAACAGTGAGGAAAATCAATCAAATTATTTAAATGGAAAGTTGTGTTCTGTTTGTGCACACAAAAGGCACGCCAAGTTCTTTTTGCGTCTTTTTTTTTCTCTGTGACTGTCCAGTCCGGGGGGAAAATGAGATGTTGGACGCTGAAGCAAACAAGAAGAAGAAGAAGAAGGGGAAGAAGAAGGGGTGGCACAGGAGGGGAGGGGGTGAGGGGCCGTGGTGGGGGGTGGACGGGTGGTGGAGATGAGGGGGGCACAGAAATAAACCCAGCTCCCCATCTGATGAGCAGCTTGTCCATAATACAGAATCCCTATCTCTTGCCAAGTCCGCTTCCTGATACACAGATACGATAAGTGCAGATTTTTTGAATAGATTCCCTTCTTGTTTCTTTGCCTCTCCCCCCTCTTTTTTTTTTTTGTTTTTGTTTTTTCCCCAAAGAGGCCCAGAAGCATTTGCATCCGACTAGAATCAGGTGGTACTTTTAGTTGCAGTGCCCTCTCTGAGTGATAACAGCTATGCATTTGCGTCTTTTTTTTTTTTTTTTTTTTTTTTTTTTCACTCCCAACAACTATAGGACAGATGATGCGGCCATCTTGAGATCGTTTGTCATCTGTCTGGGCAGCACTGACCTTGCAACGAATGCCGACCGTTGCACTGATATCATCTTTTATAGGCGTAAAACAAAAAAAAAAAAAAAAAAAAAAAAGAAAAAATCTGATTGAGGGAGACAGATATAGAGAGAGGGGGCTGTTGTTTTCGGTAATAAAGACAACATTTATGCCTTCCATTCGTGCTGCCAGTTAAAAGAGGCACAAACATGGAAATCCATTACAGAACGCTTCTTAAAAGTGTGACCAATCCCTGTTCAGTCAATTAGAGTCTGGAGACTGAGAATATGATGTTTGTCTGTTTAGCCCTCGACGCATACAGATCAGCCTGGATTTGATGATGGAAAGAGATTTTTTTTTTTTTTTTTGAGTTAGAGATAGTGGAATGGAGAGATGACGGGGCAGCGCAGCCAAGCTCTGCTTATCTCTTTTCTTCTCCTCTGCTTCCCATATACAAAAGCATTAATGTGCGCTGCTATGTGCTTTGCCATTGTTCCGTGTTTAAAAGCTTAAAAAGGGGGACGTTGTTTGTGTAACTGGCAGAGTTAGCAGCCACGCGGCCGTGTCCAAAAGCCTGTACTTAAAGTTGCTTGGTAGGGAGAAAAAAGAGGAGTGATAGAAAAGCAGTTAATAAGAGAGGTTACCCCAGAATGAGCAAGGATGAGGTTTCACATTAAAAAAGATTTATCTTAAAGTAGGGTGCTAATCCGGGCAGTTTTAATCCCCCCTCGTAGCCCCTCCCGCCGCTCCTGCAACCCTTTTCTTTCCTGCCGAGGCCTAATAAAAAAACTAGAAACCATAAAGTTCTTACAATTTCTGGAAACTGGCAAATGCACGGAGCCCTGATTTTACAAGGATTCCTGGCCAGTGAATCACGGAGCTCGGAGGACTCATCCCTCTCACAACAGATTATTAAACGAAAGAGAAAGTGAGGGGTGCAGTGGAGGGCAACCAGGACAAAGAGGGAAAAAGAGGGAAGAAGAGGAAGAGGAGGTTTGTGATAGGATATAGGGATGTAATGGTGTAAATCACGGTTCATTTTGAATGATATGAAGTCTTGTCTTGGTTCAGTTTCTGCAGCAAAGAACAGAGAGTCATCAAGTGGTTTAACATTGGACCTTTTTAGGGTAATGCTAATGAAAGGGTGCAGACTTGGGGCTAGGTTGCCAGAATGAAGTGCTAACCCTGGGTAATCAGGGGTGGGTTAAGTCATGACAAAAAAAGCATGAGCGTTGTATTACAAGTTTTGAAAGTTGTTATGACTACGGGTGGGCGATACTACATTTTAAAAGCAAATATCGGGCCAGTCTCACCAATAACAATACTTTCTACATACAGGCAGACTGTGTGTTTCATGTACTAGCAGTGTGTCATCATTTGTTAAATCTAAACACATCTTTTGGTTACTAAATAAGTTTGTTATTGTTGCTTTCCACAGTTAAGTGCATGTTAAAACCAAGATCTGATCTTAAGCAAAGTTGAGCAAAAAAAATTGTATTTTAATTACAGAAAATAATAATAATAATAATTCTTTAGTTCACAGAGGTTTTGCAGGAGGGGAGGGAGAGCAGCAAAAACAAACAAGAAAGGCCCTAAGAGGTCACTTTAACGACCACACATTGGTTCTGTGTAAATGTTAAACTGTTACGTTTACAATTTAAAATCATTTTAATGAAAATACTGTTTAAAACTGGTAAAAGTCAGAATGTAGTGGCCTTGTTTTTTTTATTGAAAAACATCTAGGGCAGTGATTCTCAAACTTTTCAGACCAAGTACAACCTCAGAAAATATTTGCATTTCTAAGTACAATCTTTAATGGAACAAACTTTACTAAATAAGAATTAAAAACCAGGAATAAACCTGGACTACAATCGGAACAGAAACTGGACTAAACCTGCACATCAACATTAGTAGGGCTAGAAGAAGGACGAAGAATTGATCTACAGGAAATCAAGGCTTGAACTGCAAAAGACTCCGGAGTACCACCAGAAGAAGACTGTTTGAGAACCACTAGGGTCCTAATCCCCTGTCCCAGCCTGTTCTGCTATTAATGCATGCCCTGTTCCACTCCTCCTCCTGTATAGGCCCCAGTGAGGCCTGTTGTGATGCCAGCGGTGATTGTGCGCCAGGGGCTGTACTCATGCTCCGTGTCACACTCCAGCGTGTCATACAAGCCTCTGTCCACTGCAAGCTGCTCCCACCAGGAAGCATATGGGTGCACCAAAACCTCAGCACCATCCATGAATATTTGATTTCCTGTGTTTGTGTGTGTGTGTTTGTGTGTGTGTGTGTGAATGAGACAAAGAAAAAGTAAAGGACAGTCAGACAGAAAAGATTTTTTTCTCTCTCTTTCTATTTGGCTTGTCATTGCAAAAAAGGCTTACTTTGTGGCACCCTAATGGTAATTGCCAATCCTGAATACAGATCTCTCAGCGCTAAACACATGAAATTGAAATGACAAAATGAAGCTCTGTAATCAAATATATTCAATGATGAAAAATTAAGGGGAAAAAAAAAAAAAAAAAAAAGCTGGAGTTTCTTCCGAGATGGGGATCAGGGGGCAGTTATTAGCCCGGGCTGCCAGACAAAGAGCCCCAGTGTTGGAGGGGCAGCTTAACGCTCAGCCAGTTACTGTACCTTTCAAAACTAATATGTAACCATATCTGTTTTAAAAGGCCCGATTCATATTACTGTGAATGCATGAGAAAACTTGTTCCCATCCTTTGACGGAAATCCGAATCCTGCTCGTAATGACCCCTCCGACAAACGCGCATTGAATCGAGGGGCCTGGCCTTTTTTTTTTTTTTTTTTTTTTTGTGGGAGAATCATTTGAGAAAAAAAAAGACAGGGAACATTAAATTTTTGTAATGATATAAAACATCTTCAGCTTTTCTCTGGACAGGACAATGGCGCTTATTGTGGCACGGTGGCTCCAAAAGGTCAGCGTGGATGTGGCCCGGGCCAGACAAGGGCGGCACTGAATGAAAATTAGGTTATATGTGATCAACTAAGTTATTAATCAGATTAAAATGGATTCCCTCTGCCTGCTGTTTAACTAGGCAGGAGGCGAGGGGTGGGGGGAGAAGAAGACAAGGAACTAAAAGGAACAATAGAGCAGTGTTTACTCAAAGAAAAGTCATTGTTTTAAGTGCTGAAGTCATTGTGGCAGATGCGTTTTTCGGTGAACTATCCCCCGTGGCATGGCACCCAAAATGTCCTTGCCACCCTTGCCCCCTTCTATAGCTTCATCCAGGTAACCTCTCTAATCCTGATTAAATCGCAGTAATTAGAACGCGCAGTGTTCCTCCACCCACCCCACCCCCCCTTCATATATTTCCCTAATAAAACAATGCGAGGCGTTTAAATCCGGAGCGGGGGGGATTTGCAACGCAACAATGCAGTTTATATCCATCTCTGCCGAGGAATTAAGTGTTATTTTCTAAGTGCTAATGTTACAACGTCGCTGGCTTATTTGTCTCGACGCTTGCTATTCTCATTCCCCCCGCGGTTTTGTATGTTCTGCTATTTTTTCCCCCCTTCTCTCTTGTTTATTTGACTTTTATTTATTTGCATGCCGTTGCCTTTTTTTTTTTTTTTTTGATGTTCAAATCAAACATGTTTTTAGCAAGTGGTCGGGATCATCCTTTCGCAATGGGGAAATAATACAAGTTATTTGTCGTTAATTGCCACAGAGCTTTTTCAAACACGCCAACTCGCTGCCGAAGTGTCTCTACCTGTGTTTATTTTTTTTGTTGTTTTTATTAGTATCGCGGCATGCCTCCATTGATGTGGAATAACAGAGGAAATAAAAGTTGACATAGTTTCTTCTCTTTTTTTTCATATATTTTTGCACCCCCCTCTTCCTCCACCTCGCTCTGCACCCCTCTCCCTTCTCGCTTGCCTTGTTGTTTTTTATATATCCGCGTGTTTCCTTGAAGTCGCGGCGGTATTGTCTCATTACGTGTCGACTAGCTGTGTAAAGTGTAGTTATTATGCCGGCTCGTCTGTGCCTGGCGGTACCGCTCTTCCTTCTTCTCTATAGCATCTCTCTCTTGCGCTTGTCTTCCTTCCCTGGGAGGATGAGGAGCTTTATGAGTACAACTCCTCTGAGGCCGCCAACCCTCCCTCCCCTCCCTTCACATCTCCGGGGCGCCTGGGGAAGGGGAACGCTCGCATTCTTAAGAGGAGCAACTCAAAAACTGCAACAAAGTCTACAGGAGTCACAGAAGAAACGAAACAAACAGCAAGCTAACGAGACGGGAAGCAGGGATCATGTCAAATATATCGGGTTGGAAGGCCAATTTATAACCCGTCGTTTCATGTTGGGAGATATTGGATAGACTGAACACAGCAATGCAAGGTGGTAAGGCTAGGCAAGCTTGCATATATACATAAAAGCACTTGATTTTATTGTACCAGCGTGATCCTGAGCTCCCAGCAACTCTGCACTCTGTCTTACCTCCTGTTTCCCATCCCATTTTCTCAAATAATGAATAGAATAATTGTCATGCAACTTTGCTATCATCCAGGCGTTCGTCTCGGTTTCCTTGGCGGGGGCAACTCGATACTGGCCTCCATTCACTTCTACTGTATTTCCAGGAAACGTCATAGGGCCAATATGATCAGAGGTATTAGTGAAGACAGCTGAGAAAGATGGGGGAATCACATGGGAAGAATATGAATTCCCCTTTTTTTTTTTTCAAACGCACCTTTCAGCGGGTGCTATCAGGGGGATTAGCGAGGAGGAAAATATTTTTAGAGTTACCGGCTGCGGAGATGAGAACCAGAGTGAGCAACAGGTTTAAGGGTTTGACAGCAGCTATTACACTTAATTGCCCTTTGAAAACTACACTATTTGCACTTTTGGGTGACAAGGTGATAATTCACCTCTGCGCAAGTTAAACTGGTAATATTGTTACGCATGTGAAATAGCACCTTTGCGCCGCCACCCGTCAAGTTGTCAGCTCGACAAGGCACAGGCACACAATGTGGCTGTTGAGATTTAATGTGTGTTCTTTAACCATTAATAAATGGACAGCTGTAGATGTTCTGTTCACACATGGCAGGATCCCAACTTAATATGGTAAACTAAGGGCTGTACTGTATATTTTATATTAAAGAAATAATCCACTAGATTTTTAAATAGACAAATCCCTCTTATTCCATGCCTCTATGTCACTAAGGCTAGAGTGTACTTGGATTTCACTTTACTTTAAGACCGCAAGGGCAGGTCTTCCTTCTGATGTGTTATTTTTGTAAATTGACTCATTTTAATTTAATTAATTAAATTTAATGAGAAATTCTTTAGTGATCAGATATCTGATGATGCCAAATCACTGAAGCACCTATTATCAACCAAATCAGACCTGAATCCACATACACCACATAAAGATGTGAGAGGTCAGATCTGAGGACACATTTAGAGAAGGCCTTGTGGCCTGCATCCTGACTAGCAAATGACAAGTAAAGAGAAAGTTTTACTGTGGATAATAGATTGGATATAAGACTGGAGTGGAGTAGTTAGTGCTTTAACTGAAGAGAAGTAAAGACTCACTTTAAATAATAAAAGCAGAAAAAGTCAGAAAAACCTTATTTTAAGAGCTGTTGGCATATATCCAATTGCTAGAAGATCGACTGTGACAATTACATATGATGCCTGGGCACTATGGGGTACTTAGAACACATACAGTATCTGTGTCATGTCTGTGACGCTCAGTCACACCACTGTCACCACTGTCCTCCTTTTCTGTTCAGTACAGACAGACAGGCCTCAGACAGCGTAATCACTGAAGGAGCCTTGCCCTCCAGCTACAAGTAAGAGAAGAAAGAGGGATAGATAGATAAAGAGAAGGGAGGATCCTGGAGTGTGGGAAAGAGGAAAGCACAGATCTGAAAGCAGAGGAAATGCTGAGGACTGGGGGACCCTCTGTAGAGAGACGGCTCTGCTTCCATGTCAGATACTGGTCAAACTCTGGCTCAAGTTTAATCAGTTTAAGCTGTTTACAAGAACCTTTGCAAGGCTGCAATTAGATTAATGATGAAAAAATCATTTAAGTGAACAGTCTGGTCCACTGACACAACCCAGAGCTGGGACATTCTCATACACAAAATGATGTCTCTGGGTATCTGGAGTAAAATGTGTTGAAAAAATGCATCAAAGTGTAAGCATTTTAAAAGTTTTTAATGATATTTTAGCTAGAATGGAGACTATAGTTTTAAATAATCAGAGTGTCAAAAGGCAATTACTGGTCATCGCAGCCTGAAAAAGGAAACAGTGCCATCAAACTAAAGCACTTTGTTACTGGCTAACCCAGTAGTAACTATTTATGGCTCAACATTGTGCGTGTTGTAAACATAAGCATCTCCTGCTTCTCTAAGATCCTCGGGTGTCACCTCTGTGAGCTGAGTTCTACTTTAAGAGCACAGAATAATTACCAGCGTGCAGGTAAGCTATCTGTCTCGCTCATTAGTAACCACGGGGCTGTCTGGGAGCAATAAGGATGCAGCCCTTTCCACTTGTCAAAGCATTTTGCATGTTTATATGTGTGTGTGCGCGTGTGTTTGCCGGAGACAAACAGCAACCAAATTCATGGTAATTAACCACCTGATGAGGACACTATTATTGGCAATTACCAGGTTTTGCATTATCACAAGTTTTAAATGTGTGTGTGTGCACGTGCTGGTGTGGATACATGCCTGCAGGTGTGTGCCCTTAAATGCGGACAGGAATAACACAATGTTATCCCAGGGAGCAGTGGTTTGATGGTCAGTGTCTCGGCAAAGGTTCCTTTTCATGTGCTTTGTAATAACTGACCAGGGAGCTATGGAACAAAGGAAATAAACGGAGGGAAAAACATCTAACCTATTCTCCTGCAACTACCTAGGTGTGAGGTGTACTAAAATAGTCATAAAAAACTTGGAAAAAGTCAATGTTTTTACTAAAGTATAACAAAAAATGACACACTTTGTGATTGTTTATATTGAAAAAACACTGACATGTAAACCTCTATAGAATCGTATAATTGCCCAGACAAACTGGGTGCTGCTGAAGAAGAAGCACACATATCTTTTTCGGAGTTCAGTTTCTCATAGTGCAGTGAGTCTCAAACTTTTCACACTAAGTACCACCTCAGACTTTTTTTTGGCTTTCCAAGTATCATCCTTAACTGACAAAAAAAAAATGCCTATAATTTGACTAACACTGATCTAAATCATTAAATAAAATTGGGACTATAAGAAAATTGCAACACAAAAGAGGGACAAAACAGGGACTACACCACAACTGGACCAGGTCTAAACAGGAATAAACTAGGGCTAAATCAGGACTAATCCAGGACTAAACCAGGAATACAAAAGGCTTTAAATCAGGACTTGAATTGCCAAAGACCCCTGAGTACCACCAACAGCAGCCCGCGTACCATCTGTGATACCCGTACCACAGTTTGAGAATCACTGTTGCATTGCATCTACATTTGAATCTGGTCACTAAATAGTGGTTTTAACAGTAGTGTTAGCCTAGGCAGCCATCCTAATTCATATACTGTTACACTGCAGGGTCCAAACTTCAAACTCTGGGGGGCCCAGTGCAGCCCAAAGACCATTTTAAATTGGCCCGCGGGCTCCGCTCTCAATTGGCTCAAACTGCCACAGGTAGTACTTTCTATCACAGGTACACAGCCTTTGTGTGAGATTGACATGGCATTAAGGATAAAATTGGAGTAAAAGCCTGAAGTAAAACTCACGTCAAAGTAAATGATTCACAGTGGAGAGGCCCCTGAAAAAAGGGGAGCCACTGAATGGGACTTAATTAAATGGTGAGGCAAAATATGACTGAGTAAGTGGCCCTCCTCCACAAACATTTGTAAGTATAAGGCCCTAAATTAAAAAAAAAAAAAAAAAAAAAGGGACACCCCTGTTGTACTGTATTCTTCAAAGAATTGGTCTGTGTCTTGACAATCCAAATGGGCGTTGATTTAACTCTAAATGCATATTCAGAATTATGGGTGCTGAATCAACATACACATAAATGTTTTCAGACCTATGCAAATCTAACAACATAAAACCAATCAAGAAAAAAGCATTGCATAGAGCCTTTCTGAATGAAAAGAGTTCCAGGGCCCATTTCACTTTAGTACATAAAGTGAATGGGTCTGGCTGGCCGGGCTACTGCACCAAATATTGCTACAGAAGGCCACAGAAATGGGAACAGGCTCATACATGACAAATTACAACTCAACTATGTAAAAGAGAAAAAAAAATCCTGGCTTCCTTTTAAAGAGTAGCTTAACATGTTGTCTAATCAGAAAGAGTTTGCTTGTGATCAGCCAATTTTAGCTGGTGTGTCAGTGCAATATCTCAATATGTGCAGAGTGTTTGTTTATGTGCATGTGTGCGAATGTTGTTCATTTGTTAAGCCTACCTTTCTTCCACTTAAACCAGAGAAAGTGAAAATTACACCAGTAATGCCAACTGTGATCCACTACATCTGCGCTTCACAGCGAGCCCACCAATCCCGCCATATGTCTTTAATTACCACCAGTGCTTTACAGAACCTGTTTCACACACACACACGCGCGCACACACACACACACACACACACACTGGGACACACGCAAATCTGCCTTTTATTACAACAGGCGGAGCCCCCTCCTCTCTGAACATACACGCCTCTGTGCAAGGACCGGGAGATTTCTGAGCATGATGTTCTGATTTGACCTCAGCACTTGTAGGTTCAAATCCCTCACAGCGAAGGCAGGCTGGAGTCTGCTCTCTCTGACGGAGGTAATTGGCCACTAGTGACACGACCAGTGCTGCAATTAAGATGAAAACCCAACTTTAACCCAGAGCACTTGCTACTCTACTGGGTTTGAGGGTTACAGGACAAAAAAAGTCACATGGTGTCACAGCAAAGACTACCACTGGGAATATCTTATTTTATAAGGAATACAACTCTTGGCACTAGTTGACTTTATCATATTATTAACTTTTTTGGTATTCAGAGGCACTAGAAACATTTGACAACATATGACGCACGTACAAAGTTTTAATCATCATTTTATATAATTCAGCAAATGAAACACAAGATACAGACATCGGTTTAGGCAAAATGTGTCTTGGCTTCCTAAAGTAGCAACTCTCAGTCGGCTAGTGCACAACCAATGTAGGAAAAACAATACCACAACAAAAGATTTGTGGAAACTGTAATATTAACACAAATTCACATACATATACGATATTTAATGAAAGATGTGACTATAGAACCCCATTAGCATAATTTAGTCCTAAAAATAAATATAGCATAAAGTTTAGCTTAAGCTACTATAAAAGTTAGTAGCAGGCTCATCGAAAGGGATCTGTTGTCCTGGGCCATCAGAATATAATAATAAGAGGGTCCCAAAAATTGTCCCTCTTCTTATTAAATTCTATTTTAATGGACTCATGTGAGGCTCTTGACCCGGGCCCCAGCAAGCCTGTCAACAGGCCTGGTTGGTACTGTATAGATTTTTATACCTGTACATGTATTAGGACTCATGCATAATTGGCATTCGTTGAGTAATGCTGTAATAAACCTTTAGTGGCACAAAGTGATTTTGATAAAACATGATAAATCATTTGTATCAAAGTTAGCAATTAAGTGTTTTTTCAACTGAAGCAACCTGCACTCTTTTGTACAAATTAACAATTGGTTATTTTAGCCCAGAAGTGTTGTATATCCAAGCCCAAATATTAGATGGTCCCAGTTGTAACTGCCAGAACTGACTCATAATTTGTTGTTTGCTAAAAAAATAAATAAATAAAAATATGCAAAGGATACTGCTCTCCATAATCCATTATTAACACCAGTAACACCATTTAGGTTCAGTGGGTAAATGTAAGGCATTTTTGCAGAATGATTATTCACTGTCACTAAATAGGCCAAATTTTTCATGGAAGCAGAATAGTCAGGCTTATAGAAATATAAACTCATAATTATTATAGATTTAAGCTAAAACTCCAACTGAATTTGAATTTGGATATAGAAAGTTACAAACTACTTAAGAAGGCAAAAGGTTGAAATCACAGCTGCATATTCAATACAAAACCAAAATACATCTGCTGATCCAAAAACAGGTATTTTGAATGAGTTTGATTAATTATGCTGCTATTTCAAACTTAGGCGAAGAATAGTCCCTCTGAGGTCATGTGTAACAACCAAAGCAGTTACCTCACTGGACAAACAGGAGGAATTGAATTTTATGTTATGTTTGGATTCCACTTAACAGCTCACTTTCTGCCATTAAAATCCCGAACAAGACATTCTGGCACCACTGCTGCTACATTTGTGTACCTGATGCTATCTAGTGACACTTTGGCACCGCCACTCCACGTTTATCCTCTCAAGTTTACAAAAATAGATGTGTTTTAGTGTCATCTCGTGTGCAGAAGGTGACTTTTTGAGCCCCCAGCAACAAACAATAGCACTCGGAGAGATAACTATAGAGGGCTGTGTGAGGGTGCTTGTAAATTGGAAGTGATGGGTCTAATTGATGCGAGGATATACAACATTTTGCCTGTTTTTCCACTGCTCAATCCACTCTGTGTTTACGTAGCCTACTTCTCAAATTGCGAGAGGTGCTTGGCCACAAGCTTAGCCACTTTCTCTTTTTGAAAAAAAAAAAACACTTGTCTAAGTCCTACACTTCCCCTCGTGCCTGTCAATCTTTTCCTCCTAAAAGTCCCTTTTTGCATTAAATGCACTGCCATGCAAAGGTCTTAGATAGGTTTTTACGAAAGGCTATGAACACGGAAAAACAATGTACAGAAATACATTCATTCATCTTGGAGCCCTAGTCCCAGTAACAATGGGCCTTAGGTGGAGTAGACCTGGGCCAGTGGTTAGTTAGTCTAAGGGCTAACACAACACAAATCACTAATTTAGCTAACACATGCATGTCTTTGGACGGCCGGAGGACCTCCTTGCTATCAGACAAGAGCATTAAAACAAAACTGCAAAGAAAAAAAGAAAATCTAAACAAGTACAACTTGTAGACCTCTGCCAAGGCACTGGGCTTGTTACGGTAAAGACACAGTGCCCAGACCTGGACTCACACTCAAGCATCCTCTAGTTCAGGGGTAAAAGCTCTTTCCATTGAACTGCAAAACCCTCATATCTCACAATGGTAAAAAATGTTTTGTTTATTTATGTGTTAATTTTTTGTTTTTTCTAAAGCTCTTACACCATCACCGCACTCATTCTGATCATTTCAGCGCATCTGTGAGTGCCATGTTTCTAATAGCCATGCTAAATAGACATTTTATGCTCTGTCCATTCCCCACTGTTGCCAGCAGGGGGCGGCAGACCTAATCCAAGCGTACTCTGCAAAACTACTTCAAAAAGCATTTAAAAAAAATTAAAAAAACATAATATATTTCCTGTAACAGCATTTTTTTCACCTCACTAAAACTTTTGCACAGTAAGGAAAAGGGTAGGGGGAAGTTGAGGTAATGTGAGTAATAGGACGTAAGGAGCAATGTTCGCAAGCAGTCACAGCATGTACACTGGTGTTTGAATAATGTAATACTTCATGTTTGATAATGCATGGCTATAGATAGGTCTCGGCTGCAGCCAAGTATCGATTGTGTTAAGCACATCTACGGTACTGCAAATGGTGCGGCTTGGTATCAATCTTTACACGGGCGCACTGTACCTCAGATACGAGATACCTCGTCTGATTACACAGACCTCAAGGCCACTGCAGCTGCTAATGACATTATTGATAAATCTAATTCCACTGCCAATTTGGGAAGGTGTGGTTTCATACAAGAGACGTGTTGCATCCAAAGAGAACTGTTTAATCACCTTATGCCATGTTGTAATGGGAATCATCGGTAGAAAGAAAATAGACCTTGAAGGTACGTTCATCCTTCCTAACAACAGCATAGTCACAACTTCTGCTTTTATTTTTCATTTAAAAAGTAAAAGAGAACCTATTATCATCAAAATTAAGGTTTCGGGCACCTAGGTGGTTCCCCTGGTAGAGTGCATACCACAAAGCAGATCGGGGTTCTATCCCCACCTCAGGCCAACTGGCTCCAAGCCATTTCCCTCTCTGTCCCCCTGATTTCCTGTCTCATTTCTGTTAAAAATAAAAAATAACTAACTTAACTAACTATAGCTTAACTTCTTGCTCTGAGTTTGGTGTTAGGCCATGCTGTCCCATAATTATATCCTCATTGTTCAACAGGCAATATTTTTTTATTATCAAAATTGATCTTCTCTTCCCTTTTCTCAATTTGTTTTTGTGCTTTTTCTCTATGTAACAAGCCATAGACATTGCTGAATTAGCCATTTTAACAATAACATTTCAATAACAGCTATTAGTTATTGTTGATAATAATAAAGATATACGCTTGTCAATCAAATATGGCACACATTCATTGGCTCTGGACAACACGTAATTAACTGCTGCTGATAATACAAAGAAAGTGTCTATTCCAGCAGTCGATGTGTCTGCTTACACAGCAAAACAGTGCAGAAAAAAATATTAATAGAGGAACTGCGAGCAAGGTACAATGCAGATAAATAATCGCAATGCATTCACAAGATGTCTAGCCTTGAACTCAGAGGTAGAAGTTTAAGGTAAGCTCTAAACTTTGATTGATGTGGATAATATCACATTTGGCATTTGTGCTTGAATGCATGTGGATACCTGTTAAAAGTCATAGTGCGAGTAAATTCACGTGCATTGTCCCCCCGTTGGCCTCCTCTGGGCATACTAATGAAGAGACGGCCACTACAGACGTGAGGCGCGTGCCCTACAACAGCCCGCGCACATTCACCGGAGAATTTCGATATTAATGATTTATGCCATATTTGCATACAAACCTAATGCAAACCCACTCCAGATAATCACATTTTGCCAGGTCTGAATTGAGTTTTATGGATGTCTTTGCAGCCCCCATCATCTCTCCACCCACCAAATAACAGTGGAATGTGTGGCTTTTGCTCTTCACATTGCGGCTGACCCCCCCAACACAAGGGGCTCACAAGTGGACACATAAAGAGCGACAGTAATAGTGCGTTTTATAAAGCGACACGAGTGCGGCTATTTTCCCAAGCGAGATTTATGCCATGCATTTGGAATTTGTGGCATTTAGAGGAGAGTAGCTAGCTGCTGTCACACAAGTGGTTGAAAAACTGTGATGGATCCTATTTACACTTGACGATAATGTGCCTACTTTTTTCATTGAATTCAAGTTTATAAAATATTTTTATGGATAACATTAATAAGTGAACTTATAACAGGTAAAATACACATCCCTATACACTGTTAGTGAATTCATTAAAAAATAAATAAATAAAAATCATTTCATGTGTAAAATTTCATAATTCAGCCACAAGGGGTCACAAACAAGAGTACACTTTGGGCCAATCCCAAGCCTGGATAAATGGAGAGGGTTTGGTCGGCAACATTTAGCATTTTGAATTTGCCACTGGTATTATCTATAGTACCATACAGCACTATACCAACTAGACTCTTGTTTCTTAGCCGGGGTCAGTATTTACATTTATCTTCCACCATGTTTAAAGTTGTATTTGTGAATAAAAAATATGTATACGTTAACCAGTCATTCTGATGTAAATGTTACACAGTGGCGCAGTAGATCTTTTAGCAAGGTCTTGGGTTCAAGTCCCAGACTAGACAGGGCCTTTCTGTGTGGAGTTTGCATGTTCTTCCTGTGTCTGTGTAGGTTTCTTCTGGGTGCTCTGGTTTCCACTACCATCCATAGTGGCGGCTAGCTCAGACACAGTGGCCCAGGACTAACACTCCATCTGCCCATATACGCAATTTCTACATGCACATCTAATGATAAATAAACCACTTTATTTTAAAAGGCCATACAGTTATTAGAAAAGGAATGTCTTAAGTGAAGCAGTTTAACTAAGGCAAAGTCACACTCATATACTCAGTTTCACATGTGCCCTGACATGTTTTTATTCCTCCATGCTATCATTTATATAGCACTGGGCTATCTCCAATGGCATCCAAGAGATTGGTATGATGAATATCTAGTGCCAGGATGTAGGAAACATAATAACTTGTTGCGCTTTCTAATTACAATGAAGCCCGCCTCAGACTAGAACAAAATAACAACATGTAAGAAAGGCTTTTGTTCCATAGAGAATGCCTTATCTAAAAAGGTCAAGCATTCCTAGTTGCGAGGGAACTGCCCACGTCACATTGCTTTGCGTTCACCAGCTTACACAGACAATAAGTAGGGTATTCTCACACAAAGACATTTCTCCTATTATGAAATACATATCTCTGTGTTTAGATAGTACCATATGGTTAAAATGATTCTATGTGTTAAGATATGCACAGAGATTGGGTCCATGACAACGGCTAATGTTTTGGCAAATGAAAAGGTCAGGTGAACACATGTAGCTGCACGGCTTCATTATCAAAGCAGGTCACTATTATTATAAGTTAATATATCTTCCACTGTATATAAATGGAGGCATATATGTAAACAACAGCATTATCTGCCAGGGGAGAGGTATATTTTTATGCTCAAATAAATTTTTTATGGTGAAGCTTGGACCTATAGAATTAATACTGTGCATGACCAAAAACAGTCATAGAAGTAGTATATTTCCATTTAAATACTTGAAGTCAGCAGTGAAATTACCAGCTAAGTCTGTCATCTAATTTACAACTAAAAATGTGTCATTGAAAAGACTTAGTCACGTTGTCAGCTACACAGCTATGGGGTTTAATAGCCTTGTCTTTTCTTCTGCACTTTCTCTTTTTGTAGTGTTTCGAGCTCAACATCAACTCTGTATCTTTTTTACTTTCCTGCTATACAGACACTTTGCCAAGCAGCCCTAAACTGTAAAAAGAGCATTGTAAAACATAGCAAACAGGACAAAAAATAGGACTTCCTTCTCGAGTCTCAAGGAGCGGCTGTAACCTTAGCAGAATCATGAAAGCTGACAGTTCATTTTTCACAGGGTCATAGATCGACGAGTCTTATAAAGTAATGGGCTTTTGGGAGCCAGCTTTATGAGAGCTAAGATAGTTAAGAGACATGTGGAGGAGACGGCACAGGGAGCTGAGGTCCTGCTCTGGCTCACCCGAGGTTATTCCCTCTGTGCTGCGCGGGAGGGAGGCGCTGCACTCCCAGTAATATAAACGTGTAATAAAGATTAATCTGTTGCTAGTCGCCAGCCTGATAGCTTCTAAACTTGCTTGAAATAAGGCTGAAATCACTTCAGAGCCAATCTCAAGACCTTTAGTGAGTGTCTGAGGTTTCTTTGTGGGTGGCATGGTAAAAAATGTATATGTGTTTGTTTGTGTGGTTAGAAAATTGAATTTGTGCAAGAGACGGGTGCTGTGTGGATATCTATGTGTGTCTGTTTTACAGCTATTACCGTGCCAGTAGAGGTTAAACACACACTTACCGGATGCATCTGGCCTCTTCATGCCCCCTGTGGATGCTGCTCCCGCTCCGCCTCCCAAACCATTGAATGCCGGGATGCTGTCATTGCTGTATGCTCTGAGGACAGACAGCATGTTCATCTGCTGCTCTAGGTGGCTCTGCTGCTCAGCCTTTAACAGTCCAGGAGGAGGACCACTACCGGGAGACAAGAGGCTCAGGCCTGACTGCCACTGCTTGTCCAACGGAAGGGCTTGATTCAGGGATAGTGGTGCCATGGCCCCCAAACTGCCACCACTCCTTGGGTTTATCGGGGAGTCATCATGTTTGTTGTGGTTTTGGAGATGGTCTGAGCTCGGACTCCTCTCCTCATCCTCCTCCATTTGCCCATTTTCATTCCTCTCACCATCCTCTTCATTCATTCCTCTCCCGTCTTCCAATTCATCATCATCGGAGTGGTTCTGCTGCTGTCTTTTGGGGGTCTTAGCACCCTCCTCATCTGACCTAGCTTGATCTTCCTCAGCTGCTCCAGAAGAGCCCCTCTCACCCATCTCCTCATCACCAGCTGGAAAATTCTGGCTGGGAAGATCACCCTCCTCGGCTGAAGGACCATAGCCCTGCAGGCTCTGGTTGCCCTTTGGGGATCCATCATACAAGCCGCCAAAGCGCCTGTAGAAATCACTCTGGAATGGGTTGTATGGCTGGTCCACATGGTTGTTCCAGCCTCCTGGGCCTTTATCACAATCATCATCTTTGTCAAAGGGGTTCTTGCCAGAAGTGGTGGGCGATGCCTCCCTGCCTGAATCAGATCGCTGTGGGTGGGCTTTCCCTAGGTGGTTGGCCTGAAGGTGTAGGGCCATGAGCTCCAGAGAGGGAGTGGAGAAGGAGCAGAATAGGCACCCATGCCAGGCCACATTGTCATGGATGGTGAGGGAGGCACCAGGAATAGAACCAGTAGCAGACTCAGGCCGAACTGTCACAGAGAGGTCCAAGGGTTCATACTGGGAGCCAGGTTTCCCAGGCTCTGAGTTGGGCTTGCCATTAGCTTTCTCTTCTCTGTCCTGCTCAGTGGAGGCCCTCTTGGCTTTGGGCTCCCCATTATCATGGTAGCGCTGGGCCTGAAGCTGGACGGGACTCTCCTTGTGATCCTTCTTCATGGAGCTGAGGACAAAGTTGTCCATAAAGGCCTGGAGAGAACCCTGAAAATGGACTCCATTTCCGATCATGCTTTGGTAGGCCCGACTCAGGTCAGAGAAGCTCGCTGGGTTGTCTGTGGAGACCAAAGTGGATGGTCCATCAGTCGGCTTCATGTTTTCAGTGGAGGAGGAGTCAAAATGACGATCAAGGCGGTCTCGGTCATGTGGTGACATCATGCTGGCGGAGGCCCATTGATGTGGCAAGAGTGGTCCTGCTCTGAAGTCAAGGTTGGGGGGCATGCCCTTAAACACATTACGGAGTACATCTGGCCGAGCAAAGATGCCTCCACTGTTCTTCCCATGATCATCTTTATGGTCATTAGAAGAGTTGTGCCCAGTGGACTGGCCTGAGGTGGCAGAGCCGTTTTGGCGCTCACGGTGGTGGCGCTCCAGGTGGTATTTGAGACTGGCAGACTGGGTGCCGGCATAGTCACAATGAGGGCACCGGTAGGGTTTCTCTCCTGAGAGGCCAAGAAAGAGACAGAGAAACAGAAAGGGAAAAGAGTGAATAATTAACCTGATTATTAGATTGACTGGATATCAAAAGCTATTTATTGGAGCAGGGAATGTGGACCCTAGGGTCATGTAACCTCCCTGAACAAGAAAATGAGGTCAAATGAGAAGAGCTTGCCACAAAGATATGTATTTCATTAACTAGTATTAAAATGTCTAAAATTGCATTTTCCATTTAATAGCATGGCACTTAAACATGACCCAGGACGTAAAAGGTCACAATTCATAAACTTTTTGCCCTCTTTTAGATCTGTTTGGTCAGGGAGTTTCTATATTGTCTGCATCATCATGGAGTTAAGATGGGCATAATGCGTGTCTACAATACAGCTTCTGATAAAACACACATACAATTGTGTAACATTTGATACAATTTACTCAGTTATTGTACTTCATTTATAACTGTAACTTGTTACAAAGTTTCTATATATATATATATATATATATACCTCCACTTTTTTCCTAGAGCTCTACAGTCTCTGAGATATGCCACATGATGAAATAAACTACAAATGAAAGTAATAATGTGCAACATGGTGCATTCAACTAACAGTCCCCTGTCTCTTTTATCAGCTGTGCTCTATTTCATATGTTTGTGTGTGTACTGGGACGGCTATGGGGGGAGCTATGTGGGATAGGCATCTGAATATGGGTCGATCCAGCTAGATCCAGCCCGCCAAGTGAGCCATCACTCACATCAACACCATAAAAACATTTCACCATATGGTGCTTTCAGTCCACTACAAGAGATAATATTTTCAACTGACAACAAAACTGTCTCGATACGATCTGGGTTTGCACGAGTGAAGGCTGGAGCTAGGCCTCAGTTTGTGTGTTTTTGTGTATGGGTGGTGTGTGCCTGCTATGGGCTCATTGCGCTGCTGTTTTGGCCTTGTCTGTGTCTTGGCGATGAGGGTGCAGTTTCTCGGACATTGCCTATTTGCAGTTTATCTTGAGGAACATAAATCAGCAGTACTGTAAGATTACCCCAACTACTGCCACACTGCTCCACACAGACAAGAAAATATGGATGACATACTCTGAGGCAAAAAAAATAAAATAAAATAAGTCAGTGAGGATTCAAAAGAGTGCATGCAACATATGTGAACCACATGCTTGTAGAGGAGAAGCCCAACCATAAAGAACAATATGAATCACTTCTACACCCACAGACCAAAGTGATTTATAATATGGTAAAATGGGGGTGAATCTATTGTGTAACATTTACATATATTTATTTATGAAGCACATCCATATTCATGAAAATACTTGATGATAGTATACCACCACCACAATTCTGCCAGAAGTGGATCTTCCATTGGAATGATACTTATGTTGAAATAGAACACATCCTGCTAGCAATTATAATAGGCTTGGCGTCTGAGCCAGATTTGGATTCATTAAACAATGAACAGAGAAGGGAAAATTCTAAGCCTTTTTTCCTTTAATATATACACATATAAAAAGTTCCCTGCATGGAATTTCGGTTTGATTGTTAATGGCGGTTGTGTGAAACGAAGAGATTAGTGGAAAAAGAAGAATAAAGCGTGTTTGTTATGCGCTGTGTTTATGTGTGGAAATGCACATTGCTATATATAAAGTATATGAGCATAAAGTGTTTAGATTATACACATGGAAACCATTTTATACAAGAAAAAAGGCATTGTTACGCAAGGCTGGTTTGAATGATTTAAGTCGGGCTGTGTAGTAAATCATGGATATAATTAGCAAATGGCATACTGCTCAAGTAATTTATCATTATTTAGAGGGCACCATTCCAGAAAAAGACTCTGCGATCTGCAGACCTACTGCAGAGTTCTCAAATAAAGGGCCACAAACACTAACTCAATACAATATTGATACAACAGTGAGAAGAATAGGAGGCTTTACAAAAGAAAAAGTAGGTGGAAAAAAACAGAGGAAAAAGGTTAAAGCCGGCTGGCAGCATAGACTGATCGCCTGGACTATAGATAGAAAGACAGTGATTTGATATCTTTTCTCTTACACTAGAGTGGCTATGAAGCATAGAGTATATTTAAAATAAACCACATGAGATGAGCTTTTAACCCAATAAGTGCTTCTCCTGTGAGCTGCCGAACAGAGGCTCAGTGCTGATTTAATAAGGAAACGTCCCTGATGCAAATGATCATTCTCAATTCCTCTAACTGGACAAAATGATATTCTAGGAGCCAAATTAGACAGAAATTAGACTGATCTGATTTTTCCCCCTCCTCTGTTTTTTTCTTATAAGAGATTGTTAATGTTCGTGGGGGGAAAATAAAGATTAATGTATCATCTACATATCTAAAATGAGAATGAAAAGCAGAGAGGATTGTGGGCTTGACACTGCCTTTGATGTTTACAGAAAATAAATAGGAATGCCCTGGGAGGGTGATCAGTGGATTGCAGTTTTCCATTAAAATTAAGCATTTAAATATATCTGGAGTGAACGAGACAGACGACAAGTGCATTTCTGTCTAGTGGTGTTTACGTACGTGTATATGTGCACCATTTGGGCTGAGCGTGAACACATGTTGGTGTGTGGTGTGTGTTGTGTGTGTTTGTGTCTTCGAGGGCCATTTGGACCGGCTAAGACATCTGCTCCATCATACGTCAGGGGCCTGGTGTGACATCTGGGGAATATACTGTATCCTGCCTTGCAACATTACACACAATTTACTGCTAAAGGTCATTATGTACCCGTTAATCCACTTTTAATTGATATCAGCGCAAACAGCACAACCTCCCAGCCACATGACAGATCACTGCCGCCACAAAACCAGGAAATTGCAATTTGGAAGTTAAAAATAGAAGGGTAAACTTTCAGTTGCTGTCCTTTTTTTTTTTTTTTTTTTTTTTTTTTTTACTTGGGGGTTTGGGGCTTGTTTTTGACATACTGTAGGTGAAGAATGGGAATTAATACTGCATTTACTATACTAACATATTCCCAGATATGTACAAAATATTTTTGTTTTTTTTGTTTTTTGTTTTGTTTTTTTTAGGAAAAAAAAATAATTAAGAGTATCTTACATAAGAGTAATTATACATGAAAGACACCTTAATATGTGATCTAAGCTTTATTCCACTGGTTGGTCAATTGTCAACACTGAATAATGGCTGTTGAGAAAGTTGCCTATTTGGTGCTTTTTCTAGACACAGTAATACAACACCAATAGATATGCTATAAATATTGTTAAAACATTAATGCAATGCAAAAGCAGTAGCTCTGGAAGTAGAGCCAGTCCCCCACTAACTGAAAGATTGGTGGATTGATTCCCAATACCAGAATTACATGCAGTCGTTGTGTCCTTGGACAGGACACTTTACCTATACCTAGTCTCTGACTGTGGTGCTGGTCTTTGAATGTGTTAGTGTGATTGTTTGGTGGTGGTTAGAGAGGCAGTAGGTGAGGTTGCCACATCTCCATCAGTCTGCCCCAGGGCAGCTGTGGCTGCAGCAGTAGCTTATACCACCACAGTGTGACTGAGGAGTGAATGAATAATACACTAATGTCAAATGCTTTAAGTGGCTAGCAAGCAGGGGAGAGTTGGCCTCAGGGTCAGGGGGGCCCATAATTAGCCCTTCTATAGTTCAGTTATATATAGAGAGGCCTCCACTCTAGAGGTTTCGTCTGGGGCCCCATAAAGTCACTAGGCACTATATAAATCTAATCCATTAGAATATTTCTGTGGAGATATTTGCAGGACAGCAAGGTCTAGCAGTAACCTTAGAGTTAGAAGTTTAAAGTAAGTTTTTAAACCTAAATTTGATGCTGTTCATCATTATTCTGCGGAGGCAAATAATCCAGCTTTAGTCATTTATTTGGAAATAAAATAATCACATGAAACATATTTATAATGTTGTTGGTAGAAACAGATGAGTACAAACTAGTACATTTACTATGGCTGACCAACAGGCAGGTAAAGGATTTAATTCTTTCATTCTGTTTTTGAACTTTTACATGCATTTGTCTTATCAATAAGGCAAGTCAGTGACTTTCTGTGCGTCTCTATTGTATTATCTATATACACTTAATGATGAGCATGCTGTAACTCAAAAAATACTGTTAAAGTTGTTTTGGATTTTATTAATCCTCACTCCAAATTCAAAAAAATGTTGCAATATTTGTAAAAGGTTAAACTTTATCCTGCAGTCCTTTTTACTTGGGGCAAGTGCTTCTATCTGCCAAAGGTGAAGGATAGGAATGCTCTGAAAATGCACCACTGCAGCTTTTGTAGCTTCAACATGAAAAACTAGCGCTCATAAACATCCGTGTGACACCTCAGTGGGCATAAATCATTTTTCTCCTGATTGCCGCGCCGAGTCTGTTCCGTCCGTGGTATGTTTTCACTTTATGTTACAAGTACTGATTTCATCTGGCTTTGTAAGAATTGTGGCCATAGAAACAAGTAAAGATAAATTCCCCGAACCTGTACAGAGGGGCAATTAAAATGGCTTAATAGATATGACATACTCGAAGATGAATTTCCTCTGGCCCAGAAAGAGGGGGGTAAAAAAACAACAGTGGGATTTTCAGAGGTTGGATAAGGCAAAGAGGTTGTATTACATCTGTTTTAAGTATATCTGTATTAGTGGGGGCTTTTTCTTAATGGAATTTGCGGATAAAGTGTAGAATATAAGGAGCTTAAGAAAAGGGTCAGTGGTGATAAGGTCGTCAATGTCAGCAAAGAAACGACATTGTATGGAACATTAAAAAGATGGTTCTGGGTTTAAATAGGATTCTGGATATATGGATTTTAACCATCATCATCATATCCCAAGTAACTATTTTAATTATATTATAAATGCAGAAGCGACAGTCAAAATTATTATGCAAAGATCTTTCTATAGGGTTATTAGCTCCATTGTTTAATACAAAATGTACTTCCCTTATTGTTCAAAATTAGGTCAAAGTTACACAAACTCTCTGGATGGAGTATAGATGTCCTTCCCGTGTTACTGTGGGTTCTCTCTGGGTACTTCAGCTTCCTCCCACCAACCAAAGAAATGCATACATTAATTGAACTGGTGTCTCTAAAACTGCCCCAAGCAAATGGGGGAATAAGAGTGAATGGTTGTCTGTCAGTGTATGTCTCTGTGTCAGCCCTACTACTACCCCTTAGTAGTATATGCTCTAGTACCTGTGACCCCTAATGGGTATAAGCGGAAGAACATGAATGCATAAAATAACATTACAGGAAGACAGAGTTAAACTGCAGCTGAGAAATAAACAAGGAAAATGGTCTCAACAACACAACACTACTTCCTAACATAAAGGAACTAATAACTAAATAAATATTTATATGATAGAGTGATTTTTTTTTATTAAATCGCCATCAGACCTGTTTCCTTTGGTTTTGTCCACAGACCACAACATGTCTGTCTAGAGCTGCCATAGCTGCTCACACGCTAAAACATACAGGAATGTCAGGTGTGTAAATGAAATCTGCACTTTCACCACTAGATACCACTAATTGCTCAAAATACCTAATGTTTCTGCTCACTTTGCTTCTCCTACCTACTCACTGACAACTGCACTCCACTGTAGCCACTCTCTCCTTAACTCTCCTTAGCCATCCCCTTTAAAATGTATGTCTTTAAAGGGTAATATATCAAGAGGGCGCATGGATAGAGGGTGCTAAGGATGTACTAGATGAATGTTAGGGAGGATCACAGGTCTGGGTTGATTCATCCTGATTACAAGGTTAGGGTAAGGTTAAGTGACATGGGCAAGTCCTCCTTTCCTCCTCCGCTTCGTCTCCCGCACTCCTCATTTAAAGGTGAGCCGGGACCCTTATTGCTTATGCCGCCCCGCCTGAAGTTATGTGTGGCTATTGTCAAGAGCGCGGACCTTTTTATTTTTTACACACAGCTGCTTACTGCTAAATAGTGCCTTGTCCAGAAGGGGACAATCTGGGCCTCTAATTGCTGTCACTGAAGCCTAGATTCATTATGTGACTTTCCCATTAAAATGTGAGCATTAATTTGTATAATGAAATATCACCCTCTGCAGTGTGTTCATTAGCCGCGGCCCCACACTGTAGCGCCACAATGCTAGCTACCTAGAAAACTGTGGTTAATTTTGCTAATGGATATTTTCCCACTCACTGTTCAAGAGGAAATTAATACTGTAACATTAGCTCTTTAACTTTTGGAGGAATTTAAATTCACTTCATTCCTTTCAAGCCGCCGTTAGCCGCTCATTAATCTAAGCATTGCAACGCACAATGCCGCCCCGACCGGCTTGGTAAGCAACTCCATTGTGTCGCTCACGTTGCATTAAGAATGAAGGGTGGGGGGTGGGGTGGGGGGTCTGGCTGTCAGCTGTGTGTTTCTCTCCCACATTGTCGCCGAGGCTCGCTCACAGGATCTTTAGCCGCTGTAAAAGTCATCTCGTGGATGTAATCAGGATGTCACAGTGGAGCTGCTATGATTAGGTTATAGGAATGATTTAAAGGCCACATGTTGGGGATGCATCAAGCTGTTTTTTTTTTTTTTTCTTTCCACCTCATGTGTGGAGGCCTACTAAAGCTTTGCTTAGATAGGCTGCCATCCAGGGTTACATTTCAGTCCAAAAAAAGCAGGTTCCTCTGAATCCCTATCTCCAGACTTAGAGAGATGTTGGTTAAACCTTATGTGCAGTTGTCCCACTAAACAGCTGACATAATTTCACATTTGAGATCCAAATAATACAGATTTTTGTTTTTGCTTTGCCTTAAATGTTATTTTTGTTAACCTTAACCATTCAACCTTTCACTCTAACCTATTTCAGGCAAACTGCATAAACAACTTGGATTCATTAGTTCAAAACTTTGTGCATGGTTTTGGACATTCCTTAATCCTAAAATTTATAGTAGAGTTTTTAAATTTAATTTAATTTTACAATACAGCTGTTTCATGATTTTCTTTATGATCACATTAATTTACATGTGCATGATAGAAGTGACATTTATCAACAGTGCTATCAGTCTTGTGCCATTTTTGTGAGATTTAATTATTCTGCAGTTGTCATCAGTATAGTAGTAGCAGTAGCAGTAGTAGTAGTAGTAGTAGTAGTAGTAGTATAGTGATAGTGTAGTAGTAGTAGTAGTAGTAGTGGTAGTAGTAGTAGTAGTATAGTAGTAGTAGTAGTAGTGAAATTGAAGAAGCAAAAAAAAAAAAAAAAGACATTCAGTTGTAGTTTGTAGTACTATGGAAGTGAATGGCAAAATTAAATGTTTGGAGAGATAGTGATTTAATTTTGTTATAGTTTTAATTCGTGTGTTTTTTAGATTTGACTGGTCAAGCATTGCTTGCCTTTCTTGCCCTCACGGCACGCCCATGGTTTGTATTTAACAAATATATAAGTTCTAAAGTGCTAGTGCAACTTTTACTGTAAGTCATACGCTGCCAACTTTTACTGTAAGTACTCCACTGCCCTGGCGGTAGAGAGCTTTGATAGACATAAGAATAAATGTAATGTTCAATGTTCAAATCAAATTCCAAGTTGAGCTGATTTCATTTAAGGCTGTTAAACATAGTGCTGGGTCATTCTAACGCCAGGATTAAGACATGAAATGTACTGCAGATCAGAAGGGAGAATGTGAAATATATAGCGTGGACCAAATTAGATTGTCTGTGTGTTTTGCCAAACGGATTAACGCCAGGCCTGGAAACAGGGGCCTGGGCTTCCTCCGTGATAAAATACAGTTCTCACGGGGATCCTTACTGTACCACTCAAAGCACACATAACTCTCTTAACACACACACACACCCACACTCTCAAAACCAGATAACGACACACCTGAATGCACCACGGATACATGCAGTATAGTATGAGCTAGTTCAGTTGTATAGGCCCTTTTAGTGTTGAGGCTGTAATTGAATAAATAGTGCAATAAGCTAAGCAGACCACAATATGTATATTCAATAGAAGAATTAGCATTAGCCTCCAAATATTGCACAATATCAACATGACGGGTTTGACAAAAGTACACGTGTGTAATGTCAGAGCTTGGTTAGAAAACATTAGCGCTGCAATCTTTTTTTTTTTTAGTTTTAGTATAGTTTTCCCCTATCTGCCCCTTATGGTGTGCAGTGATTCGCATATTGATTTGGCGTAGGTTTTTATGCCTGATGCCCTTCCTGATACAACCCCCTCAATTTATTTGGGCGTGGGAATGACCCAAAGAATATACTGGCTTGTAACCCCTTGTGGCTGGATTAGCAGGTATATTGATATTTAGATGTTCTATGTAATCTCATATATAATTAGCATATAAGTTTTTTGTTTTTTTCAACTGCTCCTTTTTTGTTAGTATATATTAATATAACTACCTTTTTCAGTACTTTAAGTTCATTACAAGTTCTATTTCAATAAATAAAATTTGGAATGAAATGTAAATGACTATCAGGTCAGGGTGCCAATAATTCTAGTTATTTTTAACAATTACAGTACTGTGCAAAAAGTGTTACACAGGTTTTTCAGAAGACTGTGAACAAAGAAAAGTGCACTATGTAGAAAATACACTAAAACTGCAAATAAAAAAGAAAAAACAAAACTAGAGTTAGCCCTATCTCGCAAAGGTAAAGATATAGTCAGTTTCTATCAAAATTGATTCACACAAAAATGTATAATTTTGTCCTTGGCCTATTAAAACAGAAAATCCTCTTATTTACCAGCATTTTTCACACCTCACTAAAACTCTTCCACACTATTGTACATCAACAACAACCATTCTTTTTTGTCATCTAAGCACGTGATGTTTTTAGTTGGCACCCTTGCAATGAATGGGAAAAATTGCATTCTCTTGTCACCAAACTGCGGGCTCAGCTTCCAGTCTCTGGCCTGGATCTGACCTGGATGTTCTAATTGAGGACACACCAGCACTACACGGATTCCTGTGTAATTCAGATGTGAGGTACAGTGAGTGCCTATTATTACGGCACAGAGCAGAGGGGGCCACGGCGCGGGTGGTCTCCCATTCTTCCTTTTAAGTGCACAGAGAAGGAGAGTTACACTGAATAAGGGAGAATAAAGAGAAAAGCTAGCATTGATTTTTCTCAGCTGTAAGGGATTTCCATTTTCACTTGTAAGTTTTAGCTGTAGCGTGTCTACCGGCACTCAAGGATTACTTAGCTGAGGAGTGTAAGAAACGACAAAAAGGTCAGGACTAAGCTTTCCAAGAACATTTTAAGGAATTTAGCAATAATATCTGACAGAGAAGAGGTTACTTTGAGAGATAAAATATTAATTTACTTTGGAGGAGAAAAATCTATCCTTTTCAACACTAATATATGGGTATCTCAAAAGCAACTGAAGCTGAATAAAAGTTGTAAAGTAGGATATTAAAACTCCCGTATAAAGCGTGTTTTATGTGTTTGAGTTTCCATAAAGATGGCTTAATTTCAGTTAGTGTTTACTGGCTTCCTGTCTGCAAACATTTGGTAACAGCATCTTTTAATCACACGATTACCATGCACGGGATTGTGAGGAAATTCATCAACTGATCAAATACATATAAATAAACTGTCATTAATCATTAACGAGCAAATGGAAATCTAGTTTTCATCTATGACAAGCATACTGCATTTATATTATTGTGAAAAAATATGGCAATATACAGGGTGTTGGGTTAGGGACTGCATGTGCAAAAGTTAACTTTCGTTAGAGATCTTTTTTTTATTACTTCTGGTTACATTGTAAAAATGTGAAAAAGAAAACGGTGTTTCAGCAGTATCTGATAGAGATCTGGAATGCACACATATTAGCATTTAGGACATTTTCACACCTGCGCTGTTTGGTCCGGACTTTCTTGTTTGGTTCACACCAAATCCTTAGATATGAAAGCCCCCGCATACAACTGTTCTTTGGTGGTCTCAGTCCGGACCGAGGTCTGGCTAGTGTGTAGTGTGAAAGCATGTTTTGCGGTAGTTCAGACATTCAGACCAAATCTAGAGCCAGAAAACAGATCTCTGTATGGTAAAAAAGTAAAGTGGACTTACAGATACTGCTGCTTTAAGCTCCTGCTACAACTGCTGGCTCCTGTGCAGCTCACAGTTTGCTAATAAGTGTCTTTAGAGACTCAAACATACCTTAAACAGTGCATTACATGTTTACACTGATTGTGTTAATGTTATATTGATAATATCTAAAGTAGCTACATCTGTATGAATGCTTCATGAAAAATCGGATCCCTCTGGGTTTTAATGTGAAAGCAAATGTCAGCGGACCAAATGGATACAGTGTAAAAATTTGGGAGTTCTAAGTCCGGACCTTGGTGCAGTGAAAATGCCCTATTAAAGACTATGTAAAGACCTATGGTAGTCCTGCAGCGACATGCCTCTCTCTATGAATAAAACTGCTGTTAATACATAATACGAGCAATTCACGTAAAAAAAATATTCCAGTTGGGCTTTGCAGTAGAAGGGCAGGATTCAGACTTTTTATAGCTTGTGAAAAGCTATGGTAGCCTGAGAGGAACAAGCTGTTCAATAAAAACTCCACTGGAAATAGGTTGGGTGGTGAGCTTCCTTCAAAAATTCAAACTAAATTAGTTTAGTCCTAAGCCTTTTGGCAAAATTATGTTCAAAAATAAGATTGTGTTTTGATTTGGTTGTGTTTTTTGGCCCATTTTTTGCTTCAAATTCTAAAGTTCTCAGTTTGTCCTCTCCTGGCAGTTTGCATTTGTCATTTAAAGTTTAAATGTCTATTTTTTCATCCATGTTGAATTGATGCAGTGATTATCTTTGTGAATTTAGTATACACTGATAAAACATACTTTGACCAGTGTTCTATATATCCTACCAACAGTATGCTGCAACATTTCACAAAATGCACCTTTAAGCATTTTAAACCATATTTTCCCTGAGTGCTATCACGCTTCTCTACTCCTCTGTCAGTCCCCATACGTCATTATACACTACCTCCATGTGGGAACTCCCTCTGAGACGTACAGAGACTTGGGGTATCACCTTTCCTTGTGCCTCGTCCAGACCTGGGTCCCGAGCTCCCAGCCATTGTCCTTGTTGTGTGTTTGTTGTCCTCTGTTTGGTCTAATTGTGACTTTAACCTGGATAGTCAGTGGGGCGTTCGTAGCTCGCAGAGTGTTGGAACTTTGGCCACCGTCCACTGTCCACATCATTACTCTTGACTGCAGCCTTAACCTCCCAGCAACAAACAAGGGACGACGGATAGGTGCGTTCGGAGACTCCATTTTGGTGAGATGTATGAGGGAGATGAAAAATACCGCAAAAATCTATTAGGCACATCATCTCACGCATATCCCCTAAACTGTGGACAGGCCGGCTTTGTTTTGGCTCGAAAGTTATTGAGAGTTAGCAAGTGTGAAATTGCCCTCTGAGTGATGTCATTGGAGGACACTGAACCCTTGTTGTGTTAATTAGAGCTCAATGAAATGATGAGTCGGAAAAAAAAGGGGCATAACAATGGCCTTAAGCCTTGATGAGGGACACTGTTAGGGAGAGCGGATTCCTACTTGTGAACTGGTTTATTTATTCATTTTTATGTGCAATTAAAGAACATTGAGGAGGGGAACTGCGGAGTGCATTTCTCCATGTTGACACCAAACCGGATTTTGGAGTTGTAGGTGAGAATTGCAGTGTGTGTACTGATGAACTGGGATCACTGACTTCTTATGCTTATTTCCAGGACACTGCGATACTGTGATTTGGGAACTGTGACCATCTGCGCTCAAAATTCAGGGGAGGTTGTACGTAGGAGGAATATCCAGGCTTTTGATAGAAATTTGATAGATATATTTGGTCATTTTTTGACAGGACAGTATAGGAAATCATGGGGGAGAGAGCACAGACAGATGATGCCAGCTTTAGCTGTACTGTGTATGTGCCACATGCTCTACCAACTGAGCTATATTGCTGTGTGGGTGGAAATGCAAATCCATTTATAACATCCTCTTCATTTTAACATGCACCATGAAGCAACCAGCATGCTAATTTTAATGACTATTACAAGTGCTACAAAACACATGGGAAATATGTGTCTACTGAAAGGTTACATTTGGGCCTAAAACTACATGTATTCTGAACATGGTTTAACGTCTACATCCTCCCCAATATACAATGTCTCATGCAACCTCATGGTCAACGATATATGAATGTTGACATGTACCAACATCTATACTGACTGTTGTCAGCTGTTGTTTTGCCATTTCCTTGTCAGAACAATGTCTGTCCAATAAACCTGACTGAACCCATCGCAACAAGGCCTCCATTCATCAATTGCTCCCTGAATACCAGTCTTACGGTAATTACAGTCAAGACCAGTCCAGATCTGTTTCCTGGCATCTCTGGTGTATTCTTTGTTTCGTCTCGTCCTACCATGGTCTTAGTCTTAGTTAAAATGGTTGTTTAATATTGGTTTAAAATATGTCAGTATAAAGCCTGAATTTTTGCTTTAATAAAGTTTCTTCACTTTCTATTGAGATAGAACTTCCTGATATCTCACACTAAACAGCTAACCTGCTCCGACGCAAATTTAGTTGCAGACAGGGAGAAGAAACAGTCCATCAACCGATCGTCAACAAAAGCACAGATGATTAAAGAGAACTAAAGACTAGCAGCATTAGTACTAATGTTTTACACATTTTGTACTAAATGTTTTTTTTTTTTTTTTTTTGCTCAGAAAAGTTATTATTTTCTTCATTATACTGCAGTGGACAGGGCCCAGGTAAAATATGCAAGATTTCTTTGTTTTGGGAATTTTGATGAAGACCCTTTTGCACAGTTCACAGTGTGCATATGAGATCACATGAATGCTGTGTTTTGCTAACTCACTGTCTAGAACGCTTTCTACTTGACTGCTTTACAATGCAATATCACGGTATTCATCTCAACATATTGCTCCTTAGTCGGAATGTATGCAAATGAGGGGCTTCTCAAAGATAACAAATGCTGAATTCATCAGGTACAAAGCTAATATGCAATCAATTAATCTGCAACAGATCCATCATATCAGGAGGCAGACTCACTTCAATATGTGATTAGGCCAATGTTCATAAACCCATGTATCAGTCTAGCCCCAGAAGGGATGTCAGTACAAGTGGTAAAGTAAATTTTGCATGAAGTACAATAAATGTTTCATCGGCGGATTATGGCTGAACTTGGGGAAAACGCGCCTATAGGTTTGCAATACTGACCTGTGTGTATCCGTAGATGGACCTTGAGGTGGTGGGACGTGCGGAAAGACTTGCCACAGTAAGGGCAGTCCTTGGAGGATGATCCCAGGCTCCGCTCGCGATGCTGGGGCACAGTGTTGGAGCTGCTGGAGGTGGTGGTGGTGGTGGGCTGAACGTTGCCCGCCGCCTTCCCTAGGTCCTCCCCGACATCTGGAGGAGAGACAACAGAGAGAGGGAGAGAGAGAGAGAGAGAGACAAACGGAAGGTGTGTTGAGTGTCACTTCAAACTCGGCATGGCAAACACCCGCCTGTTCCTCATTGTTCCCCCTCTTTGTTCAAATGTGCGAACGCAAAGTCAAACGCATCAGACGGGTTACTATTTTCTTCCCTTGACAGGAACGCTGACGGTTCAGAAGCTTTTCAGATTGGCTCCCAAACACTCCTAGTCTCTGAGATACACCCACGCTCACACCTGCGTACTTCTTCATATACTCCTCCCATTTTGGCTTTTTTTATCACTCTCATTTCTGGAGCATAAGCATATGCTGGAATTGCCGTGAAAATTAACAATGAAAAAAAAAAAAAAAAGAAATTAAGACAGCAGGAAAAGAGAGGGGAGGTTGGATTTGGCTGTGTCAGCATGGTGGGATCTCCTCACATCTTCTTGGCGCGACCCGATTTTGACAAGTAACTGTCAGAGATATGATAGGGTGATAACGGTTTTGACCCCGCCCTCTGCCGATTCTACCAAAGGCAAAAAAAAAAAAAAAAAAAAAAAGGAAAATGGAAAACGATGACACAGGGTTTAGTGCAATGGCAGTCTGTTATCAACACAATCGTCAACCGTTGGAGTACGTGGCTAAAGATGAGTGATGACAACCTGGGAATGTGTTGACAACAGCATAATCGGAAGGTGAGCGTGGCATCGTTGGATTGTTACATGGCGGCCTTGTTGTGTGGAGAGTTAAGAGTCTCTGATGTTCTGACAGACACAAGATGCACGGTTTAAAGGCAGCGCTCGATGTTCAATGGAAATCTTGATAAAACAAAGCAGAGTGCGCAGAACATGCTCGCTATCTTGTATCCTGATGCTATTAAATTAAAAATATCTGCGCAGGTTATGATAGCATTTGATGGACGTCACATGGGTTCAGCGTCATGCCACATGCTAGAGGAGTGTCACGACAAATTTGAACAAAGTAGAAATTATATCAAAAGCACTGACTGGCAAAGCGTCTGGTTTAAACTGAATGGGACTTTTATCTCTGGAGGACCCCAACCGTTCCCAAAAGCAATACTAAGTTGTAATAAACACAATATCATCTAAATCACCATTTAAAGTGGTAACATTTTTTATATTCTTAATGTATTTTTTTGTAGGATGTGTTCTTTCTTTCTTTATTAATTTATTTAAATTTTTAAACTTTAGACATTTTTATGAGCGATTTCAAAGGCCTATTTACTTTCAAAGAAGAAATGGGCTTATTTCAGACAGCAATTTTAGACAGTCGCACAGTGATTTGTCAGGTTTTTATGCCAGATGCTCTTCCTTTCACAACAACATACTGTGACTGGAGTAGGCAATGTTGGTGAGGCGTCTTGCCCAGGGACACAACAGTAGCATACACTTCGGGCGAGGATTGAACTGCCGACCCTTCCCTTTCCTAACAGACATACATACATTACATATATAAATTGTAATAAAACATGAAAAATTAGAAAGTGGAATCATGTTGGTTAAGGGTTTTTATTTCATTCATTTTATATATATGTATATATATATATATATATATATATATATATATATATATGTATATATATATATATATATATATATATATGTATATATATATATATATATATATATATATATATATATATATATATATATAATATATTTATTATTATTGTTTTCAAAGTGTGTCAGGTGTATTGAATAATAAAACATCTTCTCTGTGTAAAGGAAGCAAACACTTATGTAAGAAGATAGATAATGTTTATATGAAAAACAATACAAGTAAAAGTAGATCGGAAAACGTTTTTATTGTTGTTAAAGACTTTTGCTCTATAAATGATTTCATAGCCTATTTACTTTCCAGGATGAAATGGGCTACAGATCCCTTCCTCTAATACCAATACAAACCAAAGTCAGTCACAATCATACAGTGTATCAAACTTGTTTTGAGCAGTGTTTTGATTATATTCAACATATGTTTAATTATGTCTTATGTTACAGTTGATTCTGCATGCATTGGTTCTGGCTCCAAGAATTCTAACTCAAACCCAAAGACTACACTTATCTGAATAGAACAAATAAGACTTAGGCTCACAGGTCACTCTATTTATTTCAGTACACAACAATGTGGTGAATGAATGCATGATTTCTTTGTTACATTCTTTTGCAGCGTATTACAATACTTCTCTTCTCTACAGTATATCAACATGTAAAGCTAAATAGAAATAAAATATATCCACTGTAAGAAGCTACGACCTTTGCAGCTAACCCTGATGTCTCTTCTGCTAGCATTGTGGCTTCACTCCGACTGCCTTCATTATATTTGCAATATCAACATAATATAAAATGTACAACTACTGTTTAAAATGTATTTTATGTTACCATCTGTGGCACATGATTTGGTCTGTGTGCATAAGGCCCGTGGTAGTTGTACTGGTAGGACATGCAAGAAAGCAAAAGAATCAAAATTCACCAACCCACTTAGGCAAGGGTGCCACACAATAAGAAGCATTTTTTAACAGTAGCCTAATCTTTTCTTTTCTGTCGCTAACCCAGCCTATCCCGCCCCTCCTCTGTCGGCGAGTCAAATAGGGTTTATAGAATGGAAAGACCCAAGTCAGCAAGTCCTCTTCCACACTGACACTAAACACACGACTCCATTCAGCAGCGCTGCTATCAGCCTGAAGGCTATTTATCACAACTCAAACTGAAAGGCAACCTAAATATAAGTCTGGGACAATACACAGATACTAAATACCAGCTGCTTCTACTTGGGCTTGGCAACTGTGCAGTTTAATTTTGTGTACGGGCGAGAATGGGAAAAAGCCTGGAAACGGTTTGGGTTTAAAAGCAGATGTTAAACTGTGCATCGTGGTTTGTAAAATGACCTCTTTGTACAGTTTCAATCAGTAGGTGATGGTATACACAAAGAAGTGGAATATGGGCATGGTAGCAGAGAAGAAATAGTAATATTAACAATATGCTTTGCAATATGTG
The DNA here is from genome assembly GCA_020698575.1 of Bostrychus sinensis. Lineage (NCBI taxonomy): Eukaryota > Metazoa > Chordata > Actinopteri > Gobiiformes > Eleotridae > Bostrychus > Bostrychus sinensis. The sequence goes on along the minus strand of CM036242.1, from coordinate 13,085,265 downwards.
CATTCACAATATAGTTTGTTATAGTTTAGTACATCTAGCACCTAAAATAAATTTATTGTTGCAAGAAATTAAATGTCCTATAACTCAATAACCATATATTTTCCAAAAGCTGTTGCCTAAATACAATTTTAAACGTGCTACGCTGCTTGAATTTAGTGTAATAAAGGATATTGTGCCTTCCATAGGACTTATTGCATGGCTAGGTGCATATTAAACTAAACATATTGTATGTAAAATATCAAAGGTGAAAATTTAATTTCCTGAATAATTTTACTTCTGCTGCACCCCCACCCATTCATTTGCATTTTCATCTGAATGCGTTTAAAGGCTTCTAGACAGCAAATAAATAAATAAAAGCAGTACAATTCCCCCAGTGCTCGGTCCAGGGCTCCACCATACTGTCGCCATAGTGGCCTGCTCATAAACATATTTTGAGCAGTCTACTGTACAGATCCCTTTTTGGCAAAGATTCCCCAGATCGTGTAACAGACACTGGCCCACCTGCCCGCCCCAGATGGGGCTAAAATTAAAAAATCCAAAACACGGTTTAGAAGCAGGACAACAACTGAGCACACTGCAGTCACACACACAGTTCTAGTGCCTGTCTGTCTGTCGTCTCACACTGTCACACTGTCACACATGTACGTCCTTGTGTGTCGGGGTTAATAGTGCTCCTGTAATAGGAAGACACACTACTGAGAGGATGAGAGGGGGCTCTCCTGGCACAAAACAGTCCTTCAATAATAAATGGGCTCCACACATTCTCTCACACATCCTCCCTGTGCACACAACAAAGAAACGCACAAGTTTAGGTGTGCTTCCCTTGTAAACCTGCTTCACCCACACGTGCCTATAGGTTCATGCACGTGTGAGGGCCCAAGCCTGTAGCCGGGTATCCAGCCTGCTTGTCTTTAATCAGTTGACTGATCTGCAGCTTTTAATGCGGCTGTTCCAATTACTGTAAAAGTCATCCTGCTCCATATAACCACAAATATTGACACTTTATTGCACAACACATTTATGACATTTTGAAGGTCACCCCATATATTAGGCGTCATCGTTCACAGCTGGGTGTGTGATGTGTGGGAAGAGTCTCGATCGCCTGTTGACATCCAGCCGTAACTATCCTCACTGTATTGATTTCCACTCCCCGGCCTCCATCTTTTTTTATGCAAAGAGGATTCACTGTAGGAGACGCAGCATTAAAGTGATTGTCACAGGTGAGCCTTTGGCTTTATTTATACAAGCCTGTAAAGGCCAGACACTATAATTCTTCCCATTTACATTCCTTTTATAAACCTATGTCTGATATTTCAGTCTGCGCCATCTGTGTGCATTTATTTGATAAATGAAAGAGACTAATAGACAACTTTAACAGTTGGCTGTTTCATATTTATTTCATGACTTGTGTGAAGAAGTACTCACACTTTTAATGCACAAAGTTGACAAAACAGTGTTAACTTTGACAGAATAGGAGCTCCCTTCTTATCAAAGGTAAAACACTAATTACTAACTAAAATATTCTTTAAAAGGAGAGTTTTTATAGGCTGTTGTGTGACTTTGATGGAAATGTGTCGCCATTCCAAAAAGCCCCATGCTGAGTCGACATGTTTTATTTCAGCCAGTCCCTTCTTTTAATGACACATCTCATATCAGGAATACAATCACCACAGAATATCTTTGAATGAAACATTAAAGCTCTACTACTGCCTTTCCGAAAATGCTGTCATCAAGCCGATTTCTTTCAAAGAGTTTAAGTCGATCATCAAGGAGCGCCTCACTCGTCTTTACCCGACATGACAAACACAGAATTGTGACAGTGCTGCGGCGAGGATATCACAGAGGGGGAAAAAGAGGAATCCATGTATAATTCAGCTGTATCTGATCTGAGACCAGCTCCTCTCCCCTCTGCCTTTACTGGTGTCAAGGCAGCCTAATGGAACATGCCAGAACAAAGGCCCGGAGATCAGATTGGAGCAGAGTTGAGCAGGCCATCTGGGAGGCAGGCTGAGTATCAGTCACTGTGCCTGCTGTCTGGAGCACTCGCACTCATGTACACACACTTCCCTGACGACTAACTCTTTGCGTGTGTGTGTGTGCGTGTGTGTGTGTGTGTGCTTGTGCGACACCTCCCTCCCTTTCTTACGGCATGGCACCAGGATCGTGCTAAAGAAGAGACCCATGCCTGCCTGCCTGCCCGCTCTGGGAATATGCCACCTGGGCAGCACAATATCGCAATGTTAAAAGTTGTATGTCAATCTCCGCAGTCATTTTTGTCTAATGCAGTATTTAGAAAATTCAACAAAATGCTGAATAATGTCAGTCCTGCTAATAAGAACAATGGCTTATGGTTATGATTGCAAACAGCCATGTGGATATAAATGATAAAGACATCTGGACAATATTATAAATAGCTCATTATTTTGAACTAAAATGTGTGGAATGCACTCAAAGACACAAAGACCAAAAAATTTACCAAAAGTGCCTCATGATGTGCAGCCTCTGTTCCTATATGGTTTATGGCCTATCCACCACCTCAACCTTTTACTAGAAAAAAAAAAAAAAAAAGCTTTCAAATCAGAAAATCTGATTTATAAAAAATAAATATTAAAATATATTTAATTACAAATGCATATATTTTTGAAAGGACTATATTATGCAAAACCAACTTTTCTGAGCTTTCTACCACTGGAGTTATTCTCTAATCTCTGGCACTTAGTTTCAGAGGCCTCAAAACGCCTGGTTCCACAAACCTCCGCCTCTCCCACGAACCCCCGCCCACTCCAGGAAGCACTGACCAATCAGCAAACCCTGTACATCTGTATATCCTGCTCTCATTTATTTATCCAAAGGTTGAAAGGTTGTAAAAGCTGTTCAGAGGTGACCAAGCCTGGTTTAAAGTGTGAATAAAAGCATAATATATTTACTTTAATTGCTAATGGCCATTTTTTATCTACTGTTGATGTAGTTGTTAGCAAGGCCACAGAGATTAACTCACATATACTGCTGTAAATGAGGCCAGTGAAAATTAAATTTTTAACATTAAATGTGAACTACTTCAGTGTCCATTTAAATGTGTACTCTCTATAGGAATATTTTTATATGTGCTGAAATGGCCCATATGTTGGTTTCAGATCACCAATAGTGAGATGCTTGTACAGATGGGTGACAGAACAAGAGATAAAGCAGTGTTATGTCAAGAGAAATGCATAGTGATAAATGACATATTTACTATAAGTCCAATTCCAGCCTGTCGACTTAGGTACACAGTTCCAAGTATCTATCAGACATCCTTTACAAAATACTGGAAATCACTTTAAGTATCTCAGCAAGGAATGATATTTTTGTGCACATAGTACCGGTCATTTACAAAAGTATTTCCCAAATTGGGGTATGGGGACCCCTAGGGGTACACAAGCACATTACAGGGGGTATTTGGAATTATTTAATGATTTATGATCAATCAAAACGATGATAAGAAAAAATATGCAATCTTGATATTAAAGTATTGAAAGTGTATATGAGTGGTATAGCTCAGTTGGTAGCTGTAGCGCAAGTACACGGTAAATACAGCCTGCCTTGGTGTTGTGAGTTTGAGTCCGACACTTTGCCAGGTATCTCTCCCTGCTCTCTCATCTGTGATTTCCTGTCATTTCTACATTGTCCATTTATCAAAGCTGAAAAAGGCCTAAAAGATATCTAAAAATGTATAAGAGTAGTTCAAGTATTTCAATGATTGATCACGGTTAAACTGCTAAAGAATATTTCTTGAATATTTTATTTTGTTATATATTTTCATTATTATGTATTTTTTTTCTTGTATTACATTTATTTAAGATTTTTATTTATTTATTTATTTATAAATTATTAATAAGTTTAATTTGAACATATAATAAAAAAAAATAATGATAATGTATATTTATTTTGAGTGAGTGAGAGTAAAACTCAGGGGGTACAGAAGATAAGAAAAAAAAAAAGTTGGGGACCAGTGAGTTACCATATGAACCAAGACTGGCATATTCAGTTGCTAAGTACACTTGTATGTCTGTGCCAGTGTGCACACTTGGGACAGGGCCCTTTCCATGCAGCGACCACACCCAGCTCCCATTAACGGAAAAAAATAAAATAAAATAATAGAATCATATCCACAACATCACAAATAAACAACAAAGTCGATGGCTGAGTTGGTGTGTGACAGCGTCCCAGTTCCTTAATGGTGCTCTTTCAATCACACTTTGCACTCTAAACGTTCTGCGGTTTTGATTAGTATGATATCACTTTCAGGAAATAAAACTGGGGAGGGAGGGAGGGTGTGTGTGCGTTTGTGTGTGTGTGTGTGTGTGTGTGTGTGTGTGTGGTGTCCGGGGCAGGGGGAGGGGGTGCAGTGTTTGAGTAAGGGAGAGAAAAAACGCACATCAGTCATAAAAACACAAGATGTTTTGCTTCTTGCCCCGGCCATTATTCTAATGCGTCACGTGACCCGCGTCAGAGCCCGGACGCCTTCTCCACTGATTGTAGAAGGGGGGCAAGACAACAAGGGAGGGAGGGGGTTAAGATTGACAGAAACAGTTTGAAAAGAGGAAAGATATTAAGAGAGATTGGGGCAAGCCGGAGCGAAGGAGGGAGGGGAAAGAGTAAAAACGTGATGACATCATTTGAAAGGCATTAGGCTTTTAAAAATGCACCCGGGGGGACTTGATTTCCTTACACCAGAGCAACACAACACCATCCGGCCTGATGCTCCCCTCTTTCTCTATGTCACACTACCACCCCCTCCCCTCCTCTCCTCTCCTCTCCTCCTTCCCCCGATCCCTCGTTCTTTTTTTTTTTTTTTTTGATTTGGACCACTGCCATCTTTGTGAGCGTCTGGTTCATGCGAGTTAATCAATTTGAGGTTTAGTTACACTGCTGATGCTAGCATTCCAGCCACTGCTCCGACGTAATCTGAACTCGGCAGAATTTATTAACCAAACACCAATTATCATTAAACACCACTGCATTATCCCCCTCCTTTTACTACCTGACAAGGACTACTTAATGAAATTTTAGATTAAAGTTATTTGGTGCGTGATTTATGGCCGTCGAGGAAAAAGTCCTAATGCAGGGCTCTCTTGGTGTGCAGATGCTCCGGCTGCTTATTTTTTAATTTTTTTTTTTTTTTTTTTTTTTTTTTTTTTTTTTTTCGTACGGGTGCACACAGGGGGATTGGGGAAGTCTCCAAGGTATTACAACAACCAGGTCTAGACCAAGAAGAGGAAGGAAGGAAAAAAGTAAGGGGGGGCAGGGGGGGGCTGGAAAAGTGTGCTCTAAATTTGATGCTGTTTCCTAACCTCGTACTTTTAATACTGACCTTAGTGAGCGACAAATAGAAGACCAAAGAGCAAATAAATCTGAACATAAAACAACAACAAAAAAAAAAAGATGTAGAAAAAGGGAAGAAATAGCTGAAATGCACATGGCTGTTTACCCCTGCAATGTTTGTGAGATGAAAACAGCAGCAGAATGTGTTACATATAAGGCGGTGGGGTAAACAGGGGCACCAGATGTTCTTTGATGTTAATAATGGCATTTATTATTAATATTAATTAGACCGCATTCAGCAATACATTTGGGCCATTTCCAAGTCAATTAAGCAAAATGGCATTCGGGAGATGTTGAAACGACATTTTAAGGCAGGTGTTCGGCGGTCCCCTAATAAAACATTTTTGCAGCTCCTGAAAAACAAGCCATTTTGAGGCAACATTTTATTTATTTTCTCTTTGTTTGCTCTTCCTCAGTGTTTCTCCCCTTCTCTGTTTATGGGTGTTGCAAAGCATATCTCTAAAAAAACATATTGCAGATTTTTTTTTTTTTTTTTTTTTTTTTTGGACTTATGCATTTATCTAATTAAAAATATACAGTATGTTTTGATTCTGATAATGCGTGTGTTGTGTCCACGCCCTGACAAATGTGTTGGTGCCAGGCGGTGCGTTGGCAGTGGCAGAGGGGGTTAATCCAGATATGGAATCACCATTAGGACCATCATGATGATAATGAAAAGAATACTTTGAGGATTAGTGAACACAGGGTTTGAAGTGACCCACTTCACACTGCTTGTATACTGTAAGGCTACATCCACACTGATGCATTTTCTTTTTAAAACAACACATTGTTGCACAAAAGTGATTTTGAAAAAAAGTTGCATGATTAGAAAATGGTTGTTACAGTATTTATACAGGGTTTGTGAAAAGGGAACAAAGGAGTACATAAAGTTTGTAGTTTTTGTTTTTGTTTTGTTCTTTGGTTTCACGGGTAAACAGTGTTTAAAGTGGTGTGCTGAATCCCCTAATACTGTAGCATAATGTAATAAGAATAATATGCAAAAAGGACTGCATCCTCTTTAGACATTTGCTGGTTAGTCAACATGGTTTGTGAACATTAAAACTGGCTTTGGAAAAATCCACTGGTGACTCTTTCAGCAGTGATTACGTCTGCTTTCTCAGAGGAACAGCCCGACAAAAGTAACAACAAACTTTAGGTGCGCAATACTGCCATTTAAAAAAAATAAATAAATACCAGGCCAGTAATATCGATATCAATACTGATACATATACAAGCAGCCATGAATCTGAAGTCATAAATCTGAAAAGATTTTCTGACCACTAAATGAGTTAAAACCCTGTTAAAACCCTGAACACATTTAAAGCAAAGTTAGGCAAAGTCTAATGTACACAAAATACAAAAATCCAATTCTTCCTTCACAGTTGACAGAGGTCCTGCAAGAAGAGGAGGGGGAGCAGGCCAGACCTACAGTGAGCTGTGCTTTACACAGATGTCTCATTTAAAAAAAAAAAAAAAATGGAGTACTGGAACTTAAAAATTGATCTCATCATGCTTGTATAGATCTGATACTGATACTAGCATTGGTATTGATACTGTTGATGTTTGGATCAATCCGCTCAACCCTATTTAACTCATCTAACTTCTACTGCATATTTCCATTAGGGAGCCTTTCCCAGCAACTATGGGCCTTAGGCGGGGTACACTGACTGGTTATTTGCAAGGCTGACACTTTGAGGCACAACAGACGCACTGAAGCACTTACAAAAGCACTTACATTCATTCATTAGGGGCAATTTCATCACCAATCACTTAGACATGCGTTTGGACAGAAGGAGGATGCTCGTACCTGGAGATCAAACCCACACCGTCACTGTTGAGAGACAGGGGTGCTAATTACTTTACCACCCTTTACTTATCTTTCATTCTCCTTTAAATAATTATTGTGATGTGATTACCTCATACTGTATTTCATAAATTTGTTAAAATATCACTATAATGTCAAGGTTGCATTCTGACTGCTATAGTGACTTATGTTATCTTTCCCACCCTGGTAAAAAAATGCTGCAAAATCCATGTATTTTATATAGAAAACACACCCATATGGCGATCTAAATCAGCTGCTTTATATGGAAAGCCTAGTATATAAGTAGCCCATTAGGACAAGGGGCACCTGGTGTCATATTTACCAGCAGTCAAACCAAATCCCATTTGCCGGAGGCCTCACAGCAGGGGGTGCCTTGTTGGCGTAATCTAAAAAATCCCTTGCTATATGTGTAAGGATAAAAACACATAAAGCCCCATTCAGTTTAATCTGGACCTCGGAATAGCATCCTGCCACACCTCTCACACCATTATGTGTGTATGTGTGCCCGTAGCAGTGCCTTTGGCTTGGCAGCAGGCCCTTCCTCCGTTTTTTTTTTTTTTTTTTTTTCTAAAGCTGGTGGAGGCAGCAGCCTTACAATGGTACATTAACAATCTGTGCGTTCATTTATCAGTGTGTGCGATTTGGACTCTCCGTTCATGGCGCGCTGCACTTTTCACGGCTGAAAATTAATGAACAAGCCTCCCCTCGCAACAAACATGCACCTGTGCCGCAGAGATGCTAATCACAAACATTTATATTTATTAGTGAACGCCCGCACTAAAACTGGAGTTGTGGAGAGGGGAGAGAGCGCGTTGAGAGAAAAAGGGCAGAGGAAAAACAGAAGGAGAAGGAGAGGTAGAGAGAGTGCTTTTCAACCTGGGTAATGAACGGGTTGCTGTTTCTGTAGTTCGGTCTAAGCTATTTGTTTGATTCTTGAATGAAAGAGGGCTACAGAAGTGCAAGGTATCTATTTAAGGGAGTGCGATCCTCATGCTGTGAAGATTATTCCTCCAAAACTATCAGGTTGAAGGGCACTGGAAACACCTAGAGCGCCTATTGTAAATGCAGTGTCTCCCGGTTCATTTAGAATTTGGAAAGGGGTGCGCGAGATGGTACAGGTGAGAAGCGACGGACAACGCTGACAAATGCTCTTCTAATTAGAGTGCTTATTCTTGTCGACTTTCGCTCCCCATCCGTCTTGCTACCCCCTCACGCACCCACCCCCCACCCCTCCCCGACTGACAGAAGGTGGCTCTCTCGCTCAGTAAAGGGCTATGCCTCTGCCCGGCTAGGGAAAGAGGAATGGTGCCATAAGTTTCTCCCTGGCACGGACCCACCTTTGTTTTTGTTTTTTTTTTTGTTTTTTTTTCAACCCCCCTTTTCCTCCTTTCCTCAAGTCTGTTTTCAGGCTTCAAAAAGCATTGGGGAAAGAAACACACTTGCACATGTGCGTGCACATAGAAACGTCTCAGGGAGCAATGATGTCTCACTAACTTTATCATTCTAGCAGGGTGATCATAGCCCCGTCGAGAGGCTGCTTGCTTGGCGCTTGAGTGTAGGCTAAGTATGCACATTGTCCACCACTGTCTACACGGGAGTACAAAAGGCAGATGGGGACAGAGGTGGGTGTCTTTTAGGACAAGTGCAGTTATTAATGTGCTTGTGTGTGCGTTTGTGTACACAGATTTGTGGTGTGTGTGTGTGTGTTGGTGGAGGGGGTTCGTGTGTGTGTGTTGGAGTGTGCGCTGCAGTGCTATAATAATCAGGGAGTATATTCATCATGCCCCCTCTCAGTCTGTGTTGGCAGGAAGTGGTGTGGTTACCATTAGTGAAGGATGACTAGGTCTCTGTCTATTTTACTGGGATACTGCTGGCTTTCTGTGCAGTGAGGGAGAAGGAAAACAGGCTGTATGTAAAGTAAAGGAGCAAGGATGGGAAAGGTAAAAGAAATCTGGAACAATCTGACAGATGTAGAGAACAAAGTAAAAATAAACATACCAAAGAACAAGATCACAGTATGGTCTTACAGTGGCAAACATAAGAGATAAAATCAAGTTCAAAACAATTTAAAGGGGAACTATGCAACTTCAACCTGAATTAAACAGTTCCACAGTCAGTTTGATTAAGTTAATTAAGTTGTTGCAGGGTGAATAAAGCCCGCTGCACCTCCCGCTAGTGCATCTTGATGAAAAAACAGCTTTGCAAGAATGGGAAAACTGACTCGGTGTCCCCTAAGTCTTGGGTCTCGCAAAAACGCACCATGTCCTGGTTAGCCATAACAACAAGCCCGGAAAGGCCTTTTTTCTTATACATTGGCCATGACAGAGCGGCTAAAAGACAGAGGAAAACTTTGTATGAATACAAGGAGGAGAAAGCGAGAGTCAAGCCAAGCGAGGGGTCACACAGGAGTCAACCACAGTCCTAAGCTGTTTGTTTTTTTTTGTTTGTTTGTTTGTTTGTTTGTTTTCATGATTTTTGAGATTCTTTATGCATTTTTCAGCTTTATTAAACAGTGCAGTCGAGAAGTGACAAGAAATCACAGGGGAGAGAGCAGAGTGAGTCATTCGGCAAAGTGTCAGAGTCTGGACTCAAACCCACAATGCCAAGGCATGCTGTAGTTGCCCTGTATATGCACTGCTGCTCTACCAACTGAGCTATACCACAGCACACTCCTATAAAATGTGACCAAAACAGTGAATAAATGAACAAAGTTGCATGGTTCAACTTTAAAATACACACAAAATGATTTTTAGTTTCACCTCCTTTCCTTGCTTGTATGCATGGTGGCAGAGTGGTTAGTGCCCCTGCAAGGAGTTTGTATGGTCAGTCCTTGAAAGTCTGCATGTCCTTCTCTTGGTGACTTTAAATTGTCCCTAGTGAAATAATGTGAGACTGAACTTGTCTTGTAATGTCTGTCAGTGTGTATCTATGTGTCAGCCCTGTGACTTACTAGCTATTACCCAGGGTGCACCCTCCCTAAGGCCCATACTTGCTGAGATAGGCTCCAGCCTCCTGCAATTCCCAATGTAAAAAGGTTATCCCAGGAAATTTGACTACTTTTTTAGGTAAAGAAAATAGATTCAAGCACACTTTTTTTTCTTTAAAATATAGTGTGCTTCTCCACTCGCAGTGCTCATTTTGTCAGCTTTTTTGTGGTATTCACATCTGAAAATTGATTAGCTTCACTGATTTGTTTCGTTTTGATGAACTATAGACTACATCCTGTTGCGCTTCTGAGGGAAAAAGAAAGTGCGGGCATCTTTGCAACAAGACGCAAAAAGCACAGACTAGCATAGATCATAGGATAGAAAAATAAAGGAATTGTTATGGAAAGTATAAGACAATTAGACATATGGGACATTGCGCTCCTTCATCTACATAAGGCCTGCCACCTAAACATGACAGCCACCCTGTTGCACGGGCCCATTATCGCTGAATAAAGTAGAACTCCTCCCTAAGCCATCATTGATTTCCTATTCATTCCCATGCATGCTAAATCAACAGCAAGCACAATAGGCCAATCATCAACCTCAGCCTCGCTACTGCCACTTCTATCCCACCCTCAATCCACCTGGCACTGGTCGCGCGCCATACAGTGTACTACGTGGCGTCAATGGCGTGCACACCGCAGCCATTAGCAACGATATTCTCCATCAATGAAAATGAATCAATTAAGCCTCATCAAGGGTGCATATTAAGGTGGAGTAATTATCGGGTGGGGAATGTACAGTGATCGATAGCCCGGGAGCATAAATGTGCACTTAAAGACATATATTACCACAAGGGGCGATGAACACTTTTAACAAGGCCAGTGAGGTGGAGGAGGCAGCTAAAGTGGGTAAATCTGCTCCATGCCACACAGGCATACGTCCTGTTTGTGTGTGTGAGTGTGTGTGTGTATGTGTGTGTGTGTGTGTATGACGGAGAGACTATAGCCGGGCCAGGCAGTAAATCCCTGGACCAAGGACGCGTCCCGTTTTTCCTCTTCTATGAACTTGTCCAGTGTCTTGGAAAATGAAATAAAAAGATTTATACTGCAGCTGCAAACATCCCGTTCACGTGTGGGTATACAGAATGTCTGTGTGCCGACGGGACAATGACCACTTGAGATAGAGCCACATTTAAAACGTAAAAACAGATTAAAGCAATGGGGAGGGAGGGTTTTTAAATGCTACAGACCTTCACCCTCCGGCCACATGCAAACACACACACACACTTGCAGACAAGTGACACACACTCACACACACACACACACACACACACACACACACACACACACACTGGCAATCCCATGCATAACGCCTATTAAAGAGCACGCTCTGTCCCAGTCGCATAATTTTAATTTGTTATGAAGGTCATTGACAGCAAGTAATAATCACCATTGGGGATCTAACAATTTGCCATTTCGGAACATTGAGGCACTGATGACTCAACTATTAATAGACTGGAGCCCTGCACGCCCTCACCCCCTCCTGCCATTGCACCCCCTGTCCTCTTAAATGTCTGTTTGACTATTTTCATATAATCATATCCCACCACTCAGAAACAGGCCATATGTCTTTACCCCATTCATCTTTTTCTTCTATCTGAAAAATGTTCAAAGACAAGATAGACTATGACTGTGTCCAAATGTCCTCCCTAATCCCTATATAGCGCACTAAAAAGTGGTCACGGCATTTTGTAGTGGTGTCCAAATGTCTAGTGGATAAAAAGTAGAGCACTCAAAATTTACCACAATGCATTCTGAAAAGTAGTGGACATTAATGGTCACTAGACGGTCAGTATAGACCAAAATGCTTTGGAGGAGAACAATAGTATTATGACAGGTCTTTAAACTGTACACTGAACACAATTAAATAAAAACAAACAAAAAAAACAGTTAGAGGATACTGTTTTTACTTTCTGTCGTGTTGTAATCATGAATACATTGCTCTTAAATAAGCCGCTACGGTAGGGTGACAGTACCAGTTTTAGACTCCATGTCCGAAATCCCAAGTCAAACCTGTAAAAACACTAATATGTCCCAGTTTTCAACAAACCATGTCCCAGTTGTTCCCATTTTAACATATAGAAATGCACAGGAAACTAAAAACACATTTGTCTAAAGACTTTTGTCACTAAATTTACCATGTCATAATTTTTACCATCAAGTTCCCATCAAATTCTAAACTTAAGCCCTAGCTTCATGTACTCTGACTTACATGACAGAAGATTTTATGTATTTTGAAAGTGTTTTGTTGCTTTCTAGGTTCAAATGCACCATGAATCACTCCATGCTACAGTGTCAAATTCCTAACATTAGCTATTCATCTGTACAAGCTAAGGTAATTAGCTTGTACAGATGAATAAATGATAGCTTCCTACTTAAGGCCAAAAAGAGCTAGAATATTCCAATGAGTGCATTATATAGTCTGCTGGACTGCAGGACTGCAGGTGCAGGACTATATAGTGATTGAGGGGTTATGGATGACATTCAGACACAGCCTATGAGATACTTAATGTAGGGTTAGGTGACTACAGTGGGTTATTCTACGCACACCCTCTGTTCGGAGAAGCAGACAGGAGCAATAGCCTTGGATTTGTGTTTAGTACATCTATCAAGGTTTCTGAAACTTCAAAACTACTACTGTGCACACCTTTAGACCCAAAAAGTTAAAATCTACAAAAAAAAAAAAAAAACGGACGGCACAGTGGAGCAGAGATTAGTGCTCTTGCCTCACAGCAAGAAGGTCCCAGGTGTGATTCCCTGACTGGATGGGTCCTTTCTGTGTGGAGTGTGCATGTTGTCCACGTGTCCAGGTTTCCTTTGGGTGCACTGGTTTCCCCTACCACTAAAAACATGTAGGTCAGGTTGGCAGCAGCTCAGGACTAAACCTCCAGCTGACCGCATGCAATTTTGTTGTACAGCTTGTATGTATAATGACAAATAAATCCCTTTACTTTAATTTGCACCTGCCCTATTTAGCCCAAAACATGTTTTACTCTCTGTAGCATCGTTCTTCTCCAAACTTATATTTTGATGCCAACTACTTTTGAGAATATATTAATTCCTCAAAGGTACGTGAAGTATAGTGTAGAACCATGTCTGACTAAATACTTTAATATAAAGTCTAGAAAGACAAAGTACAATGTAAATTAATATCAAATTTTAGGATGTGAATATCCTTTATGTTCAAATTGCTTCCTAATTTGTACTGTCTCCAGGCCTGCATTTTCTGCGCTAATGAATTGAAGCATTTACCCCCCTTATTTTTTCCAAACAAGAGACACAATGACAAGTTTTATTATAGACCAACTCATTTAGTCTGCGCTTTAGCATCACCCAAGCCATTCAGACAGACTGGCATTTGTCGCCAAACAAATAAGTCCAAGCTTAAGCTATTTTTATCAAGCGCTAGCGCATTTGTTCTTTTTAAGTGATCGTCAGCGTTTGGGGCGCATAGAATGGGAGTTGGAATCCTTTATCTTTCAGAGGCTCAACAACTCAAGACTAATTACAAATTAATCTGAATCTGGATATCTGCAATGAGAGGGCCCCAATAAGAACTTGTGGTTTGCTAAGAGGAACTATCTGTTATATATTTATGGAAGAGCTCAACGCATGCAGGGGAGGGAGAGGCAGGCCGGAGATGGAGACAGCCAAAACCCAGAAGAGACAGTAGCACATAATTGCCTGCTTTCTATATCCAAGCAGCCACATCAAGGCTGCGGATTGTGGATATTAATAATTGATCATTAGCTTGATAGAGAGAGGCTTGCTCAAGTTTTTAGCGGTGGAAGTTTGATGGTCGTTTTAGGTCTCTCTACAAGGTCTCGAGCGCTGTGTGTAGCACTCGTGGAGAAGGTCAAGTGGGCTCGTTGTGCCAAATGAAACACTTTGGCCTAAACAAAGGGAGGTCATATCAATAGTATCACTTAAGTATTTAAATGTGTTGTGAAATTTGCTCTAGGATTCTCTCTCACAATACAGTAGCTGCTGTAGCTCATCAGATGTGTAGTGGGCAACAATGTATTTTGAGGAAAAAAAATTCATTGCACATTGTAAAAATAATGATATGTTAAAATCACACTTGCAAGGTGGGTGAAGTGATTTACCCAAGGACACAACAACATGCAATGCCAGTAACTGGAATTGAACTGCCAACTCTCAGTTTAGTAGGCAAATGTCTCTACTGCCTCAGCTACTGGCTCCCTGATGATGTTGAAAACTTTGGCCAATCAGCTGCTTGCAAGCTTCCATTTCCAATAAGACTATTGCTCCCATTGGCTGTCAGTCTACAAGGCTCGTCATTGAAGGAATGAGAGAAAACCCCACTGTGTCTATTCCAGTGCTGGGATTGTCTGCTTATACAACAAAACAGCATAAAAAATAAGGATAACTAGATAAATGTAGAAATATGGGTTAATTACTGTATTGCAAATTAACTAGACTGAGATAATTTGTGCATTGCAAAGTGCTAACACTTAACTTAGTGCAAGAAGTTTAAGGCATTTACAAAGAAGCTTGTTATTTCCATTTTTAAACAGTAAAATGAGCCTTGGCCTATCTTTGGCACCAGCTCATGGACTAATAGCATTGATTAGTTATTTTTTTACAACTTCGCATTTTACATTTTTAAGTTCATAAATTTGAATGAATGCCCAACTTGCTGACTTGTTTGTGCTCTTTGGAAAACAAGCTATTAATTGGAGCTATGACAAATCATGGAAGAACATAAATGTCCAGTGTAAATGCCCTCAGTAGGCCAGTCTAAATCGAGCTTTGCTGCTATAAAACCCCACTTCTCACTTTCCTCTCTGTAAAATATATGCTAATGTATTATCAATCAGTTGAATGCAACATGTGTCGGCTACGCTAAAAGAAATAACCTGCTCCACTTAATCACAGAGAAACCACTGTGTTGCGGTGCACATGTGACTCCGGACTGCGGTGGGTGCGAGTTAACTTCCTGCTGGGGAAATGGGCTGTGATTTGCTGCCTGGTAGCCAGGGTATGTCGCTCTCTATTACTCACTCTGTCTCTACAGCTAGTGTACTCACCACTCCCCCAGTCCCAGGGTAGGGAACCTCTGGGCACCTTGACTGTCGTTTAACTGCTTGTGGCACGAGGCAGCTGAGGAAATGGGTCATTAAATCCAACTAGCTAGGGCCAGCCCCCCCAGTGCCCCAGATCTGTTTCCAATCAGATAGCCTTCTTTTACAGCAGAGACAGAATGAAGCCCAGCACAGCAGCCCAAAGCAGACATTAGTGTCAGTGCGGCCCGACACTACTAATAGCAGCAGCTAACAAGGACTGGGCCGCTTTTTTATTTTTTTATTTATGCATCATCCCAGAGGTATCTTAATGCTGAAATCCCTTCAGTCCCTCTGTGGATTTCTTCGAAAATGTGGTCCACACCTGGCTTCATGCACAGTCCCTAAAAATACTTTAAGTATAAACTTGACCATAAGTCCTGCTCAGATATTAATTACTGCAGAAAAGTACAAACTCTAAATAGGTTATTCAAGATAATAAAATTCATGGACTGACAAAAAGTGCATTATATAAAGGAATTATAAAGAAAGAACTATAATCAAAAAACTTTTCATGTTTTTAGATCACTGTTTTGAACTTTTAAAGGCACTCTATTTAAGACTTTAAGGATCATGTTGGTAAATAAACCCATGTCCTGTCTTTACACATCGCACATTTGACAATAGTTTTGGACATCTTTGTATGAGTATTTCATTCATGTTTTATAACTTGAAATAACATATATGAATGGAAAATGTCTTTTTTAGGGAGAGCTGTTACTTTAAATCCGCAGAGAACACTTGGATGAGGTGTCTGGCAACAGCGGGGACTGGACAGAGCATAAAATGGTTATTTAGCGTGGCTATTAGCAACCTGATGCTGACAGATAGATAAATGGACTGACTGCTTTGGAGGGATGGCAATTTAAGCTCTGAAATTAACAGAACAAGTCCAGTGATGGTGTATGGACTTTAGAAACACAAATGAGAACTTCCTGGTTTTACATGTCTGCGTAGAGTGGTGAGACCAGGCATTTCCCAGCTCTTAAGAAAAGGATAGGCTCAGCATAAAGTATTATTCAAACAAGTGTGAATGAAAGAAAATAGCATAATAGGGGACCGTTAATGTTCTTTCTTTTTTCTTTTTGTATGAGTGGTGCCTGATTTAGGGGTACCTACAAACACCTCTCTCTATCTAAATAAAAAAGTGTATTACTTTACTATTGCATTGTATTTGTTGACACCAGAGTATGTCTTCCTCATTTGTTTGCAAAAACAATGCATAACAACATTCCAGTCTCTTTTCCTCTTTTTTCAAACTCAAAAATCATCAAAATGTAAGGCCACATATTGTAGTTTTTAAAAAGGAAGGAAATTATTGTAATTAACTCTACAATCTACTGTGCAAAATATGTTTAAAAATGTTTGTAATCTTCATTTATTGAATTGAAAACAGTCTAGTTGAACTTCTCTTCCTTTAGAAAGTGCTTAATAGAAAATGATTTCACACTAGCTTTGAGTCTCATTTAAGGTCTCACAGCTGGTCTGACTTTTATTTTATCTCCAAACGGAAAAGGGCAGACATTTTGCACCATGGTAAATACTTCAAATGTTAGCTCGGGGAGTGTCTTCGATTTGTCCTTTAGGAAGATGCTAACATGTGATATGCTGCACCCTCCTCTTGTTCTTCCTTCCTCCATCCATCCATTCATTCATCCATTCATTCATTCATCTGAATCTAGCACGTTTCTCTTTCCCTCCTTCCCTTTTTTCTGTCATTGCAAAGTGCAGAAACAGCGATATAAGAAAAAAAGAAAAAAAAAAAAAAACACACACTTGTTGCCTGGACTTTATCTCTACATTATTCTCGCTGCTCCTTCCGTTCATTTCAGCGAATAAGATAAATGAACGACGTACATTTCGTGCACCTGTCCTCCCCTCCCCGCTTCTTTTTTCCCTCTCCCCCTAACGATAAGGGATTTCATTAACGTGAGAATGCTTGGGCTGAAAGAAACATAATTGCTTCAGTGTTGTTGTCCTCTCCGCCGCCGACGCCCTAATTTCCTCCTCGCCTTACTCTTGACTGTTAAGTGATCATTATATCAACACAGGGGATGGGCCAAGGGTAAAATATTGACAAACTGCGGTCATGCAAAACACGGGAAGAGAGGTGCTCGCTATGGGCGCGCGAGTGATGAAATATTAAAAAATAAAAAAAATAAATAAAAAAAAAGAACAGCAGAGGGGCAGAGGACGTGGGGGGAGGAGGGGTTGATGGGTAATGGGGAGCGTGGGTGGAGGGAGGAGGAGAAGGAAGGGTGCTAATAGAGTGACAGCGGCGACGTAAAGTGATATGATCAATCGGGAAAGATCACAGCGTCCGCTAATAATTTAAACACGGGGTGCGATCCGTCAGCTCGCTGCCCCCACCCCTTCCCTCCCTTGCTCCCCTGATGGATAACTGTATGTAAAAGATACATAATTTTTTGACTTGCCATTTACACAGCATTGCACCTGAAAGCCAGCCAGCATAATAGACAGTTTAAAATGTCAGGGAACTAAGTAAGTAAGAGAGACGGGTCAGCCAGCGGAATCTTAATTAGACGAGCTGTGTTTAATGGCGATGGATACTTAAACGGGCTGAGGGGTGAGGGGAGGGTCCAGTGGATATACTTAGACACAACACACATGCTGCTAACAGGACGGGTTATTGAGGAATTCTGACGTATTGGTAATTGGTCATTTTGTTCACCGTATATGGCAGCATTAACAAGGTCCATTGTAAGCGAACATAGGGATACATTCTCATTACAAAAGGGTAATAAAATCATGCAAGGATATGTGAAAGAGTGTGATTCTACTCCAGCTGTGCTCAGTTTGCCCGCACCAGACAGTCATAGGGACAGGGTTATGTAGTAGTATTACTGTAAGAGATTTGGGGGACATTGAGGAAACTCAAAGTATTGACTGGTCCATTTTGTTCAACTGCATACCACAAATTGGAAGATATTTTACATACTTGGAGTTGTAGTTTGTTTCATTTGCTCTTGTTTGAGTAATCCTGTATGCTGAGCCTGTCAGTTTCTCATCTATCTTAGCTTCATGGTGCTAATTAGCCATTTTATGCTCTGTCCTTTCTCAGGGGGGCGTCAGACACCTAATCAAAGTGTACTCTTCTAATTGAAAGTAACCCATAAGAAGACGTTTTCCATACATATTCATTATTTTAAGTTATAAAACATGGAATACTAATGAAAAAGGGGTCCAAAATAATTTCAGAAAGCCTTAAAAAAAGCATAATATAGGACTTTTATGGATAACTATTGTTCTAAGTAAAACAGTGTGGATGTTATGGGAACAATGGGTTTGTACCATTAGTAGTACTGTGGAAAAACTTTAAGAGAAGTGCCTGGATGCAGAAAGATGTGCCAAACTTGCCTGACATAATCATCATAGGAGATAGTTTCCAAGAAATGTGGCTATATTGATAGTAGCATTCAAAACAAACATATTCATATTACACTTAAACATACTTAAAACTATTTTGTCACTGGTCAGCGCTAAGCAGAACCCATCGTATTACCTTGGGGACTAACTTAAAAGAAGATGCAACCCAATAGAAAAGCATGTGAAATGGAACAATATTGGAATACTTCTAAAAAAGGTGAGAAAATATGTCTTTTTACAGGCTATTTATTTGCATATTTTTGTACAAGTCTAAATATAACATGCATGCTTCCTTTTAGATACTTCAACGTAACTAAGCAAGCAGACATGGACAGCTTCCACAAGCACACATCCACTTACAAATAAATTATTTCAATTACATTTGAAAGAATCTTAGCACAAAACAGCACAAATCTAATCAGAGCAATTAGAAAAAGATCCCCCTGTTTGGGACGTAATTTTATGCGCACAGATGACCGGCCGGCGACCAAATCTATCTAGTTATGGCGCGGCATCACAGGAATGTTCAGTGGTCGTCTGGAAATGCATGTATAGGATTTACCTATCTATCCCTGAGCAGACCTGGCTGTTGAGCCCGAGCCAGCGCCACATGATTGTGTTAATTAATCTGCCATTGTGAGCATGGGGAACAGCTGCACAGGCTCTCGTGGCTGCGTTGTCAAAGCAAAACAATGCAATGTTAAGCTTCCCCCACTGAATCTTCCATTACAAAGGAGCCCCGACAACAGGGCTAAATTCATAAATCCACAGATCAATTTTTACCAGCATTAATGTCTGACCTTTAAAGCGAAAAAGGTTTTTTTTTTTTTTTTTACATGCTTCATTTGGGCTTGAAATATGGTCAGATATGTGATACCTAGGATTGGGGCCAAGTGTCCCCCTCTCATTCCCCTCCCATCAGGAAAAGAGGGATAGAGATGCAGAGAAAGAATACTAGTATAGGGGGGAAAAAGCAACATAAAAACTGACAAAGAATGAGAAAGGAGAGAGGAGTCAAGCAGATGAGTGCTTGGAGTCACCAGCTGGGTTCTGGTATTTTAAAACAAAACGTCTAACGCGATTAGCAGGGATCCATCGATTGTGTTATGTGGCGTTAATTTAGGCTGAGAAAAAAGGAGCACAGAAAAACAGAGGAGGAAAAAAAAGAGGTGCAATAAGCTTTACAGGTCAAATCATAAGAGAATAGCAGACTTGTGAAAAAGATCGATGCCTTGACAATTAGAAGTTATCAGGCAGACATTCATTACCATTTATTTAAATCTGGACTTTTGTGCAGCCTTAATGGGACCAGTAAACTGAATGGATTAGCTAATACACAGCAGAGCTTTGTAGTCTTTCGTTACAAGTATAATCCAAGCATTAGCGCCGCACAATAAGACCAAAATCTCGCATTCATTTAGAAATAACATTGACCATGGGAATACATAAATAAAATTAGGTAAACCGAGCTGCCACCGCAAATTATGTCCGCAATAACAGACTCCGCAAATAAATGCTTTAGCACCTCTAATCGAGTTCGCAAAATGTTCCACTAGACAACCATTTCACTGCATTCATTACAGCTTCACCGAATTACATTTTTATTGCGCACAGAAATCACAGCGTTTGTCTTTAACGTGGCACCCGGCATGCATCTTTTTTTTTGTTTTCCGAGATGCCTGGAAGAGATGGGACCGTGTGGCGTGCCCCCATCTTACACTCTCTACAGTGGATGGCATGGCCTTGGTGCACACTTGGCGCTTCCAGAAAAGATGGTGATGCACCCCGAAAAAATCATCAAGATGCCTGGCTCTCGCCCCACTCTGCAGCCGAGCCCTTCTGTCTAGCAGAAAGCCCTCCAACAGCCCACTGAGCATGCAAGACGCTAGGAAGAAGGGAAGACTGGGGGGTTTATGGGTTTTTTGGAAGGTAGCGACGCCTGTGATACGGCCCTGTCAGTTTTTGTCAGGTATAAATGCACACGGTGGACAAGAGTAATCATTTTGGAGGCTTGCTTAAAAATGGCAAAAGATGGCAGATGAAGAAGGCAAGACATTTCCGACTCTGTGTGACACTGTCTCTCAATCTGCACCCTGTATTAGCCTGCCAAACACCAAGTCAAATAGTGACACTGAATATGGCAGTGCATTCCAAATCAGTTTGCTCGGTTGCCATATTCTTGATAGACTGGACAAATGTTCTTTTTTACAAGACTTTTCTTTTAGAACATAAAGCAACAGAAATACTTTGAAAGATCTAATGGCCACACACATGTAACAGACCCCAAATTTCCAAATATAGCAATGTAAAAACAACTACTGACTTGCAGATTAGGCTACTGATAGATTTAGTGGTGTAAGGTGGTAATAAGGGGCCCCAGTGCATGTTTTCAGTTATTAATCACATTCAGGAAGTCTATAAATCATAAATATCATACTGTTAAGTTACAAAAAGTGCTCTGTCTTAAAGGCAACTAATACTTTCCTTAAAATATTCAAAAATGTCAGGGCTACAAAAGAATAGACTTTTGTTCCTCTAACTTTGTAAACATTAAGTAAAAAATGTAAAGCAACTATGCAGATCCTACATTTTTAATGATTTAATGATAAGAGAATGTTTTTAAATGGAGTCAAGCCTGCTGTGTACTGCCCAGACTGAGCATAACCCACCAATACAGGACTCTGAATGTGACCCCCTCATGTCCTGGGCCCCACTGGGTAAGGGCACTAGCTGCATTCTCCACTATTACATCCCTAGATAGATTTCCCATTCTTGGGTCCCAACCAGAAGTGGCCAGATAACATGCACTTTTCCCCCAAACATACTTTTACTTGACTAACTTTATGTGGGGAAAAAAAAAAAAAAAAAAAAAAAAAAAAAAATCAGGGTTAGGAACCCCTACCCACATTGAGGCCCAGTAAGATAAGAAGGCCCAGTAAGGTTTGTGTACAGTGCAGTAGTAGTACTATAGATGTAGTAGTTGATTTCCTCAAGTGACATTTTTTTGTTGAATGCTTTTAATTCTATTTAGAATCATTTTGGAATAACAATACTTCAACTTGAGTAGAGATCTTCTTCTTCCATTTGTTCCCAATGGTCGAGTACCCCTGCAAGTAAATTGTATCAGTAAATGACAATGGAAGCAAAAAAGCCTGTTTTTTTTGTCTGTAAATGCAAAGAATCACTACTGTACTTACAAAATACAGTTTAAAAAGATTAACAGGAGTTACATACAATTACATAACATTATTTTTGTGTTTTCAAAAACTTTGAATGAATGAATGAATTAGCAAATGTAGATTTTAGCATATACAGTATGTTGAACACTCTGAAAGATTTCATGGCCACACATGTAGCACCCACATGCCATATATACAATGGTTTGAAGGCTTACAGATGGGGAAGGGTGACACAGTGCTAACTCACGTCTCCAGAAGTGATGCACGCTCCCAGCATTTCACCTGTCCAACACGTCCTCTGTTTTTCCGAAAGCCATCAGATGTTGCATTTACCGCAACGCTGAGCAATGGAGAGTATGCGATCAGCTCTGGGCTCCGGTGCACTTACACTTGACAACTCAACAGGACACTTAGTCAAGCTAGATCTGGGATTTGTGGAACCAGAGAAGAAGGTTGATATCTTGTCGTTATATCGTCTCCCTTATGGCTTTGTTAGTATTTACCGCTAAAATGTTACAGAGTGTATCAAATTGGAAGAAGGATTTTTTTTCCTTGTGTGGTGCTGTCGGCTCCCTGATTGTCGGAGTATAAAAATAATCGTCATGGAAATAGATCTCATTGACAACGTGCCATATTCACACTGTGAGCAGCTTGTGCCTTGTGAACATTATCCAGAAACGTCCTCCAAAAACTTTTCTCCACAAACTTTCAATCCCTTATCCTCTTTTTGCCCTTCTCTCCAAAAAAGATGTGAAGTGGGAATGCCAAACGGGAAGACAAAAGACTAAATTCTGTGTCAAGTATTAGCAAAACAGGTATGAGGACAGGCAAGCTAAAGGATCACAAGGCACGAAGAATAAGAGAAGCCGCTAGGATTCCTAAACGGGAGGAGGGATTGACCAAAACAGCTTTCTGAAAATCCAGCGCTCATCTCTGTGTCTAATAGGAAATACCTGATGCTGGCCCGGAGAGAACTATGTCGGCATGATTACACCTTACCTACAAGCCCTGCCAGGAGAGGTGGCATTTGGCCGATCCGTTCCCCCATGAGGGTGGATGGTGGCTTAGCCCTGACTTAGCCGCATGTCTTAAGACGGAGGATGGAAGGAATGAGGAGGACCACTAGGGATGAATGCGAGAGTCTTCTCAGTGAAAGCCCTGGATAAACCTGTGTTCTCTAGAGGGAAGGAACCAACTTCTAGCAGCTGGATGGACGCCCGAGGGTGAAAAGATGATACCTTGAACACTGACTACACTCAGCACTATAGGAGAATGCAAGGGTAGAAAACTCAGTGACGGTCTACACACAGTTATAATGATGTCATATTTAAGATTTAATATTAAATCAGTGCTTCCCAAACCTCTGTTAAGGTTCCCATTTCATAAGACTTCTCTGTTTTAGTAGAATTTTAGACAAGTTTGACGTAAATGTTTTGGATATTTTTTTAAGCATTGTTTTTGTTCTTCCTCCTCATATTTCTGAACATTACCAATGTACAAAAGTTAATGTTTTCATTAAGGCGAGACACTGTAGGTGAATAGGGAATAATCAATGTGAAACTTTTCTTGTAGATTACTGACATAAATATCGCAAAAAAGTATTGCAGAAAAAGATGGATGGATGGAATGTATTGCAAGTTTTGAGTAATTTAATTTCCATATAGAACTTAGGCATTATGTGCGCAAGATGCGCAAATTTGAATGCTTTTCAAAAAACAAAATCTGAACACTGAAGAGCCAGGTTTAAATTTTTTTATTAATGTTGTCAACATGTTTTACATAAAAATGTTTTTACGGAAGGAATTGTGAATATCTTATTTTGTCTTTCAGAAAACATGTCACAATCACATTAAAAATAGAATTTTGCCTTGTTTTTAGAAATAAAATGACCAAAAAATCAGGCTAGGAATTACAAACAAATTACAAATCCTTCAGCAAAATCCTTCAAAAGTACAAAACTAAATTATTCCCTGCTTGAAGGTGCTACTGAAGTGGAGATTTCTGAGTGTGAGAAAAACAAATTTTGAGAATACAGCCTCTGAATTTACTATATCCAACATAAATCTATGGACAGATGTGACTAAATGCATTAAACTAAAAACCTTAATGTGCAATTTCAGTGTTAAAGCCACATGTTAAGGGAGCAAACTGGCCCAAAATAAAGTGTTATGCCTGTAGTGACTCCTCTTAAGTGAAAAAAATAAGTTTATGTGCCACAGTATTTCTTAGAAAATTAACCAAAATCCCATTAACAGAGGCAGCACATAGATTAAAATTGCCGTAAAAGGAGAAAGAAAACAATGAATGAACAGGACAAATGCAATTAAGTCTGACAGAATGTTCGTGCCCTCTTTGCAAGTTCATACAAGTTTTTTTTTTTTTTTTCTACACTTTATTTCTATTTTTCGTGAATGTACAATCACTGAAAAAAAAAAAAAAGGTCACCTACATTCCAGGTTTTCCCAGGGAGAGTGAAAAAGTCGTTCTAACACAAACAATGCACTGCAGACTCTTTTAAAAAGATATTAAATCTCAGAGTGATTTATGTGCTGAAATCCAAAGCCTAATCTAGGTCTGGAAATGATTCTAAGATCTTCCCATGAAGGTTTACGCATTATGTGCCAATGTGAGAGACGATAAGAAAGACATTTGCTTGCTAAAACAACCTTATCATGAGCATAAACATATGCTCGCTGTGTGGGCCGTCGGGCAATGGTAACTTGAGGGCAGATAAAAAAATATAAAGCGAATGAGTGAAGCTGATGAGAGGAGCGTTCATTAAGAGGAGCTGTAAATGAAAGTGAGGAAAGAATCTCATCAAGCACATGTTCAACACTGGGTCCATAAGGGAGCTATACCTGGGGCTGTCGCGTTCGGAAGGTGTTACTCTAATAAGACAACAGTCGCTTTTATTTACAGCGAGCATGAGATGACATCAAACATGCATTAACACATCTTCCGTTGTGCCTTTGGTGAAACAAACACCTTTGTTATTTTGTAAACAAAACATCTAACTAACAGCCCTTTTGCAACGCTAAAGATACATTCAAATAACATATGCTCTTGACTCTCGAAAACAAACAAACAAAAAAAAAAAAAACGCAATAGGTGTAAAGCGTCTAAATTGCAATTGCACCGCATCTTGGAAAACAAACACTTTGCTTTGTTACCAAGACAACTGAGACAATGAGATTCCGGCGGCATTGTCAGGACTGCTACTTGCTACATTATGTGTGACAAGCTTAAGAGTAGATCTAGAGGCGTGAATGCACAGATTCCAGCTTCAGCCCATTGTGGATTGAAGATAGTCCGGCGAAACCATATTTGCATGTGTAACCTTGCCAAAGACTTAAAGCTCAGCAGGCTAACATTGTCTCTACGCTCGCAAAACCCCGGTTTGAAGTCAGCACCAATGTTAAAGACTCTATAATACGTTTTGCAATTTGACAGTTTGTGTTACTGTCACTTCCAATGCTAATGCCTCCAGCGCAGTGGACAATTGCAGTCCTATTCAATTGGAGGATTTAAATGTGATCAGCCCCAACATTTGTTTTTAATATATCTATCTGGGCAAACAGCATTTTCATAATAAACCCTACAGCCGGTATCCAGCTCTTTTCTCTTTCTCTTTCTATGGCCACAAAATGAATTCAGCTCGGAACCTAATTAATCCACAAAGGTTTCATGTCTTAATCCCCAAAGTCAAGGGGGTTATTGTCCTCGCAAATGAGGTCAGTGTTCCTCCCAGTGGAAATAAGGGGTAGACGCAAAACGCAGGAAGTAAAAGGAGGGACTGGGAAGGCTCACAGGCTTTCTCTCTGCGCTTTGTGAATGGAGGTGTGATAGTAGCAAAAGGCCTCACTAACGGAACGGGGAGAAGAACTGAGGTGAGTTAAGTAACTAGTAAAAGTACTACTAACGGTAAAATGCATGACACAAAACAGTGATCTAAGTAAAAAATGACAACTAGAATGTTTAACCGTTTTTGGTCAGATTACTACAGGTTCAATTCCACTAATTCTGTGCATGGCATCTCAAAAAGGCAATGCTGTAATAGTGGGTCAAGATCCTTGCATTTGGTTAAAAATTTTGAAGAAAACATTACAGCCTGTTGACTGGACAGGTCAGCTTGCATTCATGAGTGACAGGTATTTGAGGTCAGCGCTATTTATTGCTCCCCTTTTTGAATGAGTCCTTAAAATTAAAGGACTAGCGGTATTCTGCAAATTGAATGTTTAAAAACAACCAACATATTTCATGTAGGACTTCTGCATTTGTCGTACCTCCCACAAACAGGAGGTGCTCAATTTATTAAAGGTGTAGGTTTAATGCAAAACTGTACTTTAAAGAGGCTATATTACGCAAAATCGACTTTAAAAATAAAGCTTTTGACAATGTAATCATTTTGACAATGTAATCATCAAAAACATACCGTGTGTGTTGCTTTATTCACGCATGTTTGAGCTTTTCTCAATTCTCTGGCACTGAATTTCTCAGGCCTCAGAGCACTCAGTTCCATGAACCAAGATCCAGTCTGCTCTCTTTCATTTATCCAAAAAAGTACAGCTCTGTTTCCACTGATTCCTCGCAGCCATTTTAAATTTTGTACTAAAATGGAATCATACAAAAAGTTTAAGGGAATATAAACCTTTTTTTTTTTTTCTATGTTTTTGTTCAAAGGGACATAACAGAGCTGCACTCTATACACTCTGCTGCCCTCTGCTGGTCTCGTCACCTGTTTCTTTACGGCAGTAGTAAAGTACTTATTGAAAACGCTTTCTTATAGTCACATAATGTTTTTAAAAATGCAGTGCTGTGCTATTGGTGACCAAGATTGGTTTAAAAATATAAATAAAAGCATAATATAGCCCCTTAAACAACTTCGACCTTCACGGTAGCACTCTTACCATTGATGAAACATAGCTTGCAATGAAATGAAAAACAATGATTTTTTTCATTCAAAATAGACTCAAGTAGAAGTAAAAAGTAGATGCTGAACTTGACTGTAATGATAAATTATGACTAATAGTAACTAGATGCTAGTGACTTGTATCAATAAAGGTATCAAATATCGAATGGTGAATATAGAATAAAACTGACCACTGAAACCAATGATGAAGCTTGACAGCAGTGGGAGAGTAAGAATGAAATGCCTGCCAATCTCGAGCATACAGCCCTTTTGAACCAGGTGCATGAGAGAACTGCTTCTTATGGTAATTGTCACTAAGGCAAGTCACTGTCAAATCAAGGCGAAGAAGCATCATCCAAGTGTGACAGGACGATGGCCATGATACAGCCCTCCGTCTGGTGGGATGACAAGGGGGATGTGACACACATGGCCACACCATGCTGCCTCAAGCACAGTCAGCACCAGCGGCCCACACAGGGTCTCAATGGGGGACAAACCCTGGGAATATAGCACGGAGCCGGCCAAATGCTGGTCCAGCATCGGCCCACTCTGGGTGCATCGCAGGCCCTGTCTCGATGGACTGAGCGGGCAGCCAGGGAAAGCATGGACAGTTGACCATGATAGTCCACATCTCTGTCCATTTAAGGCCATCCCTGACAAGAGCTTTCCAGAGATCCTTTGAGTCATCCAATCAAGGCTTGGCTCAAGGCGAGGGGGTGGAGGTTGCTGGCCAATGAGAACTTGGTTAACAACAGGGTCAGCCAATAGCGGGCATGTTGAAAGAAGGGTGGGCCAAAATGGAGGCTAGCTAAAAGAATAATGTCCAAGATGATGCAACCAACAGCTTGGTGAAATCTGTCGCAGTCAAAGTTCGGCCACTGGACTATGGACAGCATGGCTAAGAAATGTAGGCTTGACAGCACGAGGACAAAACTGAAAGAAGAATTTGGTAATGTGAAACTTAGTTAAACATTGTTAGAGTTGCTTTTACTTTATCCGTGGAATAAACCATAAAGCATGCTGGGAAAACACACAAATTGCTTGCGTTCTGTGCAACTGATGGTGGCGACAGACAGTGTCATCCATACATCAAAAGCATCTGCTGAAAAACCTGGAAGGTTTTTGATCACCGATAATTACCGTATCTGCTCTCCAAGAAGACTTGAGGAGTAAACAAACAGGGATGTTGGAGGAAAACGGGGGAGACAAAGGAGGAGGGGGATAGAGCTTTGTAGCAGACATTCTAATTTCCAACTTTTGTGCGACTTGTGGAATAAAGAGGTTTACATTGTCATCTCCCCACTGCTGAGTTTGAAATATGAGTTTAAACTGACAAAGGGAATTAAAATCTGTAAATGTTGTTTTTTTTTTCTCGTGATGCCTAATTTGAAAATCAGCTGTCAAAGTTGGTGTTTGTTGATTTTTATCAACTCAAGGGTTATTACATTTCAAGAATATGACAATTAAAAATCCCTCAATCATTTGTTTGAGCTTTCCCTAGCCGACTTGCAAACTTTACTGCTTGATATGATGTGATGTAAAATTGTAAATAGCCTTGTGTGATAACAGTGTTTAATCGTCAATTTAGTTGGTATTAGCATCCTCTAGGTAGACAGTGAATTATATTGGCTATATTAAGGAATGTTTTATTATTTGATAGATGTTTAATCATCTAACAGTAAAAAGCAACTATTTAAAACATTTTCTAGGAACATATTATGACCACCTGATATAAAGTTTGCCCCTATTTTGGCTGCTTGTTTTACACGGCTGGTCAACTTGCAATCACTGTCTGCAAAAATTGAAAAAACTTAAAAAATTGGTTAGCTCTTGCTTGCAAGGCAAAGCATCCCAAAAAGAAAAATAGAAATAGAGAAAGCAGAAGCAAGAAGAAACAGTAAATAGTGTCAATGCATCTAAAGACAGAGATAATATTGGATGGGATGGTCAAACCAGTTTAACTTTCAAAGCTTGAATTTTGAGATAAGATCTAAACTTTGTGCAATGTATTTTGCAAAGGACAGTTTGTTCCGTTTTACTTTTTAATTAACACTAGCAGGGGGCACAGTGGCAGAGCAGTTAGTGCTCTTGCATTCCTGAAAGGAGATTGTGGTTTGATGCTCGGGCCAGCTGACTTTCAGTCTCTCTGCGTGGAGTCTGCATGTCCTTCTTGTTTTACTGTGGGTTCTCTCCAGGTACTCTCCAGGCTTCATCCTACCGTTCTCCATTCGCGGATGTGTTAGGTGAATTGGCGACTCTAAATTGCCCTTAGTGGATGAATGTTCGAGTGAATATGTGTCTCTGTGTCAGTCCTGTGACTAACTGGCCACTGCCCAGAGTGTACCCCACCTATAGCCCAAAGTTCCAGGTAATGAATGAATAAACATTATCAAATTGGTCATTGAGTTGTTGTGGGGGGCTGAATGAGGAAATGATTTTATGGTTACTTAAGAATCAAAAACTGGTCTAGAATGCTTGCTTCAATATTGTATGCCACTGATAACAGCAATTGGTCCAACCTCACTTGACTCCAGGACTATAAAAACATGCAGTAACCAAGTACTATGTATTTCTTTCAGTCTGCTCTTTCTCCCTTATGCTGTGCACACTGCCGCCTGCATGCCTCCCCTTCATCTCAGAGGATATATAGAGGAGAAAAAAGATTTAAAAGGACTGGAAAAAAGCTCAATTGTTTATTGATTTTATAATAGGCTTAGTGCAAGAGAAATAAAGTGGGGGCTGGTGCGGCGGCGTGGTCAACCAGAGGCGATGGCGTGACAAACACTAGGCTTACGAGCAGGTAACAGCGGCTTGAGTCCAAATGCCTGGATATATTGGCTTGAGCCCTTTCTGTTTTTTTCCAAATGCCCGATCGTGGCATTGTTATCCTGCCTTTAAACCAGTGTAGACATAATCGCTCTGCTCACAAACAGGGCACGGCCTTATGCGTCTTAAAGTGTGTACTTGTGTGGAAGTGGAAAAAAGGAATCAAAAGCTCCTTAAGTGAGTGCGGCAGCATACATTGAAACCGTCAATTTAGAATGGAATGCAGTAAATATCCGAGGGTTTTCTTGTAATTTCTGATCAAAGCGGACAACTCCATTTATTTAGTTTATGTTTTAAAGATAAACATGTAACAGCCTTATAAAAAATATATGCCTTTGAACAGTTTGAGGAGCCTGGTGAGGCAGAGTGTGTGTGTGTGCGTGTGTGTGTGTGTCTGCCGATGCACGCCTGGCTGTGTGTAGGGCCTGATATATGGATGATAACACTAATTAGCTCGTTTTGTTTGGGGCACAACACTCATTAAAAACCCAGTGGGGCCATTAAAGTTACC
This sequence comes from Bostrychus sinensis, assembly GCA_020698575.1. Lineage (NCBI taxonomy): Eukaryota > Metazoa > Chordata > Actinopteri > Gobiiformes > Eleotridae > Bostrychus > Bostrychus sinensis. The sequence goes on along the minus strand of CM036242.1, from coordinate 13,055,194 downwards.
GTCCCTCCAAACCATCACTACTGCCATATCCATCTCGGCTGCTCTTACGCTCCCTTCTCTCTTCTCTTAATAGCCTTTGCTTCAGGTTGTTGGCTTGAGCAAAGATTAGCAAGACTTGGATGACACTCATTTTACCTTTCTTGCCCCCACAGACCACAATCTTCAACTTTTGATTACTGTTTTAACCCCTTTCCCTTCTGTTCTTACCTACCCCACCACCTCATCTCCAGGCTCCATGCTCCATCCTTACTCTAATAAGTGTTTACTGAAAAGAAACTGGGGAGGGATTTGTCCCAGCGAGGAGGGGGTGATAGTTGTTTCCAAGCTTTACACAGCGATGTCGCTGTAATACCGACAAACCTCCCCGTGATTCAGCGCGGCTTGCCGTGCCATAAGGCGTCCGTTACTCTGCAGCGGGAGAGACTGAAGGCACAGGCCTGCCAGGATTAGATGAGCAGGTGTAGCATCCCGCTAACAGATACAACACAAAGCCATATTCAAGCCTATTCTCTCAGGGGCTAGCTGTGCTAAAGCTAACAGCTTCTGTTCAACTAAAAGGGGTTTCAAGTCAATCCACAGCACATATTACTGTCAAGATAATGTTTCAGATGGAGGAACATCAGGTGTCTGAAGTGATGGTCTGCTTTGGGTCTGCTTTTGGAGTCATTTGAATTATTATTAGCTACAAATGAGAAGAAATCATGCAGATACAACACACTACAAAAATATTTTATGGGCATTAAGGGGTTTCTTCAGACATACTGTTTAAGGTTACAGGCCTCTGTTGTTGTTCTTATCTGTTGAAATCAGTGAGAAGGACTTTTCACCCACTTTCAAGTTAATGTTCCACTAACTATTATTAATGCACATTTAATCAAACAGGTATTATTCAGCCTATAATGAAGTTCTTGGTAGTCACATAAACAATAACAATGATGACTCTTACACTTATCACAGTATCACATCACCCTCAGTCATGCACAGTGCTGGCATGGAACATAACTACACTAAGTGCTTGGTCATATCCCCTCTACCCCGTTTGCCAGGTCGATGAAAGGCAAAGCTCTGAAAATATCCACGGTCTCAGGTCTGGATATTAAGAGTGTTGATTAGATATATGAGTTTGCCATTTGCCCACGGAGCGTGGAGTGTCTCCGACAGAGCTGGGGACCATATGGCTGGTGAGAGATTTCCCCCCTCTCTTCCTCTTCGCGCAGCCTGACAGCTGGATGGCTGCTAACTGGGGACGAGGAGGCTTGGCAGCTGCAGCTGAGAGCAACGCTTTGATGCCGCTCACCCTTTTTCACTTCTCTCTCTCCAGCCCTCCTCCTACTCTCTATCTTTCTCTCTCACACACACACACACACACACACACACACACACACACACACACTTTTGGAAGACCTGCTACTACACACCACGAGCAGCCAGTGTCAACTTATTCAAACTTTCTACAGGGTGGACAAGAGAGAGCAAGGCCTGATCTTTGGTTAACACCTACCTTTTTTGTAATGTTTAACACTTCTTTATTAAGGGCAGTAACTCTGGTAAAATGCGATTTTAAAACATTCCAAAGTGTTTGACCTCAAAATGTGTGAATGCTCTGTCAGAGAGATGACAATGTGAGATAGTAGAAGGGAGGGCACCCATGGGTGGGAGGTGTTGGTTGGGTGCATTAAGGTGGAGAAGCGCAGAGAGGAGGGTGAAAAGGCCTCTGTGAACATGTTAAGATGTACATTTGGAAAGTACAAAAAAGTCAGAGTTTTCTGATTTTCTCATTCACCACCCTTTTGTTTTGCTGTATTTTTTATTCTTCCTTTTGTGCCTCGACTCAAAGAGATCTTTCAAGTGTTCAAAAGAATGCCTTCTTTGGATGTTTAGATGCAGACACCTGAACGCCTCACATCCAAAGAGAAAACTTCTTTAAAACAATGCTGCTATAAATTCTTATGTGAACTAGTATGAACAGATGAATAGATATTTTTCTAACATGCATCCATTTAACACACAGTATATTATGTTTGAGTCTGCGCAAAACAATAATGCCTTTCTTTGTACAAATGACCTTTTACAGTCATTCCTCTGCACTCCTGACAAAGTGTTTTAAATCACTCTTATTACAAAACAGCTTAGGCTAAGCTGCAAACAAAAGGGTGGACTGCGAGTTCAGGGGTAAAGTTTGAAGCACTTGACAGATTTCCACCAACATTTTTTTTTGTTTTTTTTTGTTTTGTTTTTTATGCTAGCCACAGATAATAATAATTATATTTCTAAGGAATCATGTGTACCCAGACATTTGTAATGACCACATGTCCAACAAACCAGGCCTAACTGATTGCAGCTTATAGTCATCTGGGAACAAATTCAGTGCAGTGAGCTGGGTTCAGTTCATGGTTAGGATTATTTTTTTTTATATAGATTAACTGTCTATTGGGACTTTATTATTATGCATACATTTATCATTAATTTGGAATACTAGTTGTGAAACAAACAGGCATTCAAACTGTTACCCTTATGGTAAGTCACTAAAGAAAGCAATAGTATTTGGCATGAGGTTCTGTTAGATACTTTTAGATAGCTAATTATTATCTACAGCTGTCAGCCCACTGCAAATCAAGAGTAGCAGGCAGAAGTGATGCCACAAAGACCAAAAACGATGCTGTGCACATATCCACATATCGCCAATGCTCCCTCTTGCGTTCACACTGATCTGAGCATGCACGCTACCCCCTCATGCAACTTGCCCTAGTGCCCTTCTCTTCATTTCTTCCTCCTCCTCCTTCCCCTTTACTCATTTGCCTTGTACAGTACCCCCCTCTTTGCCGCCGCACTATATCCATCTGACTGTCTTGCTTTCTTCCTGCAGCCAGCTCCTCCCACCCTTGCTCTTGTTGAAGGCCCCCTGTTGCTGGCTGCTATCAACCAGCTCTTAACTGGTGAACATGGAGGAGAAACGATGTAGTGCGGGATGGAGGAAGAGAGAGCACAGAGAGCGAGGCTGTGGCTGGAGCCAAGAGGAGAGCAGCTGGGCACGGCTAACAGGGAATGATAATGACCTCAGAAATCTGCTGTTCGCTCCACAACAATAGGGTGCTCAGTCGCCTGGAAAATTGTGTTCATCAGCTAGCTCTGCTCACTTACTAATTGACATTGCCAAATATTTTAAGAACAATTGGAATGTGGCAGGGGGAGAGGGCAAAAAAAAAAAAAGAAAAGCTCAGAGATCTTAATCCCTGGACTTAATTCCTCTCTCACTTTTCCACATTTTTTTCCCTCCACGGTTCTGTTTTGTGATGAAGAGATAGCTACAACTAAGAAAGAGGCACATTTTTCATGTCGCTTTCTGCTCACTGTCAGCGCCCTGATGTTGACACAAAAGCCTTTTTATGTGACCTGTCAGAGGGGTTAAGAGGAGGAGATGGAGTGGGGAGGCAGAGGGGGGAGCCGAGTATGACAGAGCAGGGAAGGGAGAGAGAAAGAAAAGGAAGAACGTGGGGAGGACGAGGAGGGAAACGCACAGATTCCACAGTCATGGTATCACATGCCTGGCCCTCCATTTTTAATGAGGCAAAGGTCAATGTATTCTCTTGCTCTTTCACGCGCAGGACGAACCCCAATCATGCCCAAGTTAACTTGTTCAAACAGACCCCCCCCCCCTTCTCCCCTCCTCTCACCCACCGCCAGCCCCGACCCCGAACGCCTTACTACCATCCACTTCCATCCATTTGCATTCCCCTGACCGCGAGAGCCCTGCCTCATTTCACAGGAATCCTGCATTGACGGAGTCAGACAGCTGTCAGCAGACACAGAAAGGGAACTTGGCGTTCTCTCGCCTCGCCCCCCTCCATCCCGCTATTCCTCAAGCCGAACCCTCTTGTAAGTACACATAAACAATCACAAGAAACTTTTACAGGCTTTTTCCTGCTTCCTTTATGTATGAAATATATCAGCTTGTTCCAAATGATATAGCCATCACAGCCGCCCACTTCCAAGGGTAATTCATATTTTATGTGTATGCTCAGAGATGAAAGGTTTACAGAAACAGAAACAAACAAAAAGGCAAAATATGAGAAAAATAAGTCCATGTTTATTCCTTACTGTAGATCGCTGTCAGCACAGTCACAATTTGGAGAAGCAGACAGAAGATTTGTGTATGTTGCAGAGAAATGGCCCAAATCTTGGATCACTTTTAGATTCTTATACTAGTGGGCACTAAGTTCTAAAATGAACAGAATAAAAATCAGACATATGTTGAATTTTGTGGAGTTTTAAAAAGGATTAAAAAGTTTTAAAGTCTGTTAAACAAAAATAATTTTTTTGTTGATGTACTCTAGAAACAAAAGTCATTAAAAACAGCCATCCATTACTATTGCATATTCCTAAAAGTTACCTTTGCAAAACAGCAATCTAATAATTAGTCAATATATAAGTTAAGATAAAAAGTGTAACCTAGTCTTTTTTAAATTTGCTATGGCAGTGCCAGTACATGTTTCTAAACATTCCTGTTATTATAAACATGTTTTTACTGTCATCATTTGCCATCATATGACAAAAGGCTGTGTCATTTGCTCTTGTCTGTTTCTCCAAACTTCCTGTAAGGAGAAGTTACATGTAACTGTCTCTTAGACCTACTGTATAAGATCCTGGATTACATGTTTAAAGTAAAATCACACTCTGAACTATAACTTGGGAAGCATGTATCGTAATCTGCAGGGAGCTCTGAAGGAGGACTGTAGAATTTCCATTTGCACTTTTGCCACCTGATGCCCCCAAAAAGGACAAAACTACAAACCCTCCCTTAACAAAATACATGCAATCTATGGGCTCCTGTAAATACATTACAACAGGTCAATCTCAATTCTATTCCGTTTGTAGGCAGTCCACAGAGATGTTTGTTGGTTGGACTGGTGGATGATGTGTGGTGGCTGATTCACTAGCACTGAGCTACAGGGAGAAGACAAATCAGGGTTGTTCAAAAAAAGTCCAAAGTACTGGCTTAGACATAGGAAAGACCACCAACACTGCTAGCAGCTATGCACTATAACCAGGTATATCGAACAGAGGTATAACTGCTCTATAGTATCAAATTTATGTAATGCAAACACAACACAGGCAGAAGGATAGATTCTTATCCATTTTTGCAAAAAGAAAAAAAAAAGAAAAAAAGATGCCTGAGCTACCAGACGATTCCAACAGATTGTGAATCAAATACTTCCTTAAACTTGCATTTCTATGTGCATCCTAAAGGTTGCGACTTCAAGCTCTAGACTCCGAGACACCCACCATTTTTTGACTCTGATGCTAATTCACGTCTGCCTTTTCAAGTCGGTTCCCCTTACACTTTCAATCGCTGTTTTTTGTTGCATTTCAAAACTTAACACGAAGACTTCTGCAGACAAGTCACCTTCGCTCCCTTCTGAGTTCCAGCAATGACACTGGAGCAGATAGCTTGTTGATGTATTAGGAATATTAATATGCAAACAGTCTACCTGACGGAGTACGGCAGCCTTCTGTTATGGAAAGATAAATATTATGTTTTAATTATAAAAACATAAAACAGAAATGGGGTAGAAAGACAGCGATGGGAGGCGTGCGCCAAAGAAGCTTGTTCCAGGAGAAAGGTAAGCTGTGTTTTGGCACTGAGTTGAAAAGAGTGGATGGATAATTCAATGGTGTTTACTAAGGAATGCATTGCCCTGTCATCTCTCACTCCACTCTCCCTTCTGTGGCATTTTCTCATCTCCTTCACTCTCTCAACAGTCCCTTTTTTTTTTTCCTCTCCTCTCCTTTCCTTCATGTCGCGGCTTCATAACCAAGCGGGGAATCCTAACGTGATCATTAGGACATAAAACGGACTGATAAATGTTTCATAAGGACAAGGCTAGCCACTGATAGCCACCCAGGAATACCGCCGAGCAAAATGGGGGAGGCCCGCGAGTTCTTTTTCCTCGATCAAACGCACTCCTCGGGAATACAATTGGAATTTTAAAAATATCTAAAAAGGCCTTGGCTAATTCCCACCATGGGTAATATTTACAAATTGAGTCTGAGAGACGGGTGGAGAGAGCAAGGGAAAAGGAACGAGCGAAATCAAATGAACAGTGCGAGAGGAGAAAAGAAAGAAGAACAGAGAAATAAATTGGCCTTTTATATTGTGCAAGCGTGTACAAAAATACTAAGTCTGCATTTATCCGAGACATGTCAATCAGCAGCGCACACTGACAATTAGTGCATTTGAATAGAACTTTTATCATTTAGCAGACACCAGAGTCCTGACCTACTGTACAAAAATACGGCTCGGGGAATGAATGTGCCTGTAACACAATGACTGTCTATTTAAGTTTGGTGACACATAAAAAATACAGATATGACAGGCCAGACTCCGTCAAATGAGTGGGGGGTAGCAAGGCGCAGGTTTTGTAACCAGTCAGTCGGGTGATTATAGAGAGGAGAAGAATAGGGCGAACCGGGGGGAAGTGGTAGAGCAAACGGATGTCGATTACAAAGAAAAGTCATTTATGCAGAAGGGGAGACAGGGGGAAAATGAGAGACATAAGTCATTATATTTTAATGCGCATAGTCTCTATGGCACGCATGGGGGCCAAACACTGGACCTGTTTCAAGGTATTAGTTGCTGGGAAGTGAAAAAAATATATATTTAGTTAATTATTTAATATGTAAGTAAGAGCAGGTACCTTACTTGCATATGGCTACAGTGGCTATTGATTACTTAAAGATATTACTGTTATAAAAAACAGATGCCCCACAGATTAGTAATATCTTTTGCATGGCAGTCCTGGCCTCACTGGGGACACATTTTGGTGGTGGGGAAAACCAGAGCACCCGAAGGAAACCTAGAAAACATGCATACTCCACAAAGAAAGGCCCCATTCACTATGGGAATCAAACCATGGCTTCTCCCTTTCTAGGGTCGCCAGAGCAAACCAGCCACACTGTGATTTGACAGGTTTTAAGTTGGATGCCCTCCCTGTCACAATCAGCCAAATACATTCAGTGGAAGGAGCAATGCGGGTCAAGTGTTTTGCCCTGGGACATAATGACAGTATGCACTTCAGGCGAGATTAGAACTGCCGACCCTCCGGTTGGTGGGTGACTCACTGCTGACCATATGACCCTTGACCCCTTTTGCCATTGATGCTCTGGATACTACTACTATACCACTACTTTTTTGTTGTTTTTTTGTAATACATTGTCAATTCAAAACACAGTGGAAGGCCTCATATAAAAGTGATAAGAGTTTATCACATAAGTTGTTTGTCAGTGGTCAGCATCCATACATACTTACATACAGTACTAGGCTCTCAAGCAATTTTAAGTCCACTTTCACACTAGTCTCTTTGTGTAACCTGTTGATAATTGAGTGAACAAAATTACTTGTTAATAGCCAGTTGGATCAGGTTTGTCACCCTGCATTTTGTGGATCTTGTTTGGCACCACTTTATTTCTTAATGACACAGTAATTACAACTGTAACAGTTTGTCCGCATGTGTAATTACGCCCCCATTGTAACGACGCAATTAGATGAATATCCGCGCTTTATAACCTAAGGCGGCAAGTCAGCAAATCCAATTTCAATTTGTATGGAGTGAGCATTTTGCCTGCTTGTTTGAGCCGCGGTAAAGACCCAAGGATATACAAGCTAATCCCCGCCATGTTAAAACGCTCTTCCTCCTTCGCTTTTTTTTTTTTTTTTCTTTAAATAAATGTAGACACTGGGGATTCTCAGTAGAGACAGAGAAAGAGAAAGCCAGAGGGAGAGTCCTTTATAACCAGGAGCAGAGGTAGGAGTGGGTTTAGGCAGACTAGTATATACTGCTTAGGGCCCTACATGCGGAGCAAAACCTATTTTTACACAATTAGTAACATTTGTATATGAGATTATTGACTAGAGGGGCATGGGTGGTGCCAAATGATCACTTAAGCTATGCTAAATGCCATATTTGTTTTCTATAATGCATATGTAAACTTCATAATGAGGTTTTCAGTGATGTGTTTTCATATAAAATTTAAATAAAATGGAATAGACCCTTATAGAACCTTCCAAGAGTGATATATTCAGATAAGTTGCACATACAGCTTGATACCTTGGGTTAACTGTCTGTCCCATTCATTTTCACAGGAGAACGAAATAAAAATAATATTTTAGAACTTTTTAGGTCAGCAGGAATTAATTGTTGTTTGTGTATTTGTTAACATTTGCTATGAATTAATAGCATTCAGATCTGACTGTCAGGTCCAGTTGCTTAAGTGAACCTATTAATATAGGATTAGTGGTGATTAATGAATTAAATCTGAGCATACACTCAAAAACTATTGTGGTCTGCCATATATCTGTAACTACTTGTCCGGCGTAACACTGAGATAAAGAAATTTAAATTATAGCATTTAGCTTGTATGCTAATTATAGACGCTAATTGCTACGTTAAATAAAACAGCTAAATGTTATCTCAGGCTCTGATATTACTTACATGAGTTCGAGTGGTTGTCAGCTGCCAAAACTATCTTGATTAATCATAATTTGCTAAGCTTGGTGGCTAACGCTAATTCCTCCAGTGAAAATATATTATGGTCTGTTTGACTTGACTACCATTCTTTGGAATGCAGACATTTTGTTTACAGACACTAAAAGGGTCTATAGTGTTTGCGTGTGCAACTTGTCTGAATATGTCACTCATGGTCTATATATTCTACTACAGTACTTTATATGAAAATGTGATATTTCTGTATAATATATATATATATATATATATATATATATATATATATATATATATATATATATATATATATATATATATATATATATTCCAGTTTACTCAGGCATGTTGAAAGGATGCACGCATTTACTTTATAACGTCACATGACAATAAAGACTTGAGGGGTGGGTCAATTTACTTTGCTGTCCCCTATACTTAAAGATGCATATTTTATACATTTATACATTCATTACAAGAATCATGAAAGTCTATGCTGAAAGTACATATTTTCTGAATGTTAAAGCTAAACAAAAAGCCTTGTGCCATTAATGAGTACTAAAATGTTGGTTTTGGTGCTCCATAAATGTAAAAAAAAATGAGAGATTCTGTTTCTTTAGTCTGGTTAGTAAGTCTTGCGCTCACATGCAACACAGACTGACACTTGCACAGAGCCAGATTAGGGATCAGGGCCTTTTCAAGTTGACCTTTAATACAAGAAAAGATTTTCAGATTACACATATTACTACATAATAGTTATCAATTTTATAGTTCATATGAATGAGTAAGAAATATAAATTCCAAATCCTCTGAGTGAACTCTATCTTTCTTGCTTTCTGTTTCACTCAGTGAGCTGTGATTGGCTGAGGGCTACACAGTAAAACTCCCCTCCCAATGTTGAATTACAGAAATACAGAAAGTGGCCTTTTGGTTTTCAAATGTAAGCACCTTGATCAAAAGGGCAATAGGCAGGGAACAAAAGATTTTTTTAAAAAGACCTGCCATGCAATGTCTTAAAGGAGCCATTGAGCATCTTTTTAATATTGGACAACATACGGAAAGGCAACTTATGCATGTTAAAATTATTGGCCTCTCATGTGCTTGATCCAATAAATGCTAAAAAAAAATGAGCACTGACAAAAAATAAATAAAAAAACTTTCTTTTGCTGCTTTATCATAGATTTAAACAATTATTCTGGTTGTACATACACTGTTTGGGGTTTGGAAAATCAACTGCAAAGGCACATATTTAAAAGAGAAATAGCAATAGAATTCAGTGCAGTGATTTCATTTACTCTGATCACAATACAGTAACACAACAACACAGACTTGATCCAAGAATAGCAAACAAAAAGACAGATGATGGCGAGCATAAATGTAATTATCTCTTTGTTTTTGTTCAAAAAAGAATAAGGAACATATTCAAGGTTAGTCGCCAAGATATGCTATAATAAGAAAGGTCTGCAGAGGACATCACTGACAGAGGCCTGTCTATTTTCCCCATCTCCCTTCTCTATTTTTTTCACTCATTGCTTTTAAACAAGTGCCGTCTCAAAGACAAAAGCGGTGGAGTTGACCTTCTTTCACAGTTGAGATGTTATTGTTGATTACTATAATTTAAGTTTAACTCCGAATCGCTGTGGGTAGGTGGCATGGCAAGAGCCGCACATGTACAGCAGCAGGTGCACGCACACACATTTGACTGAATTGTAATTTTTTCAGCTTGGCAAAGAGGCAAGAGAGAGAGAGAGAGAGAGCTGCTGAGATATTAAGATTAAGACTATGGTACAGTAGCCACATCCTGTTCACAACAGAAGAGGCATGCATACTGTAAAAACCTATAGCAGCTTACACACGCATACACACACAGGCAAAGCATGCACAACGACACACAACAAACATGCAGAAGAGAAGTATGACACCTTTCTCCACATGAGACTCAAACACATTTTTCTCACACATCAAAGCTTCTAATTTGAGAGTCCCTGAGCTCCAAATGAGAATCACATTGTCTAAGTTGTGAAGAAAAGACAAGTTTTTTGCTACTTCTGATGAAAAAACAGGAAGTAGCAAAAAAACAAGCATATTGAACTTTTTCATTTTCATATCTGTTTACTTCTCACATTTTCATTGAAACCGCAACTCAGTCTGTTGAGATCTGTGCACTGTGTGTCTAATTATTTGGTGCAATTTGTCAAATCAAACCTGGTCTTCTAAGGATTGCTGGTGGAGATTTTGACAGTAACTGGCTCGGTAGTTTCTAAACTACTGTTGAAGTTGCATGAAACAGCAACTCATGATCAGTTTTGCAATTATCTGTCTAGCATTTATTAGCTTCTGGAAAGAGGCATTTACATTCTGTTACTTGTTCTTTTCTACATTTGCTTAGATTGGACAATTTGAGCACTGTTAACAGAAGCACATTCATCTTCTTGTTGTGCACATATTTCTCTTTAAATGTTAAAAATATTTGTGGATGAAACTAACTTTAGGGAAAACACCGACTGCATTTATTCATAAAAAAGTATGAAAATATGGTTGCTTATGTAAGTTTAAAGAAGAGACAATGGGATTGTCTAGTAACAGTTATTCCAAAACCTTGTTTACCAACAGTAAGCTAACAAAATACATTTAACATTAGCCAACTGTATAAGATTTGCACGACTGAATGCTAACTCTGCACAGTAAAAATTGCCTGCCTATAGAAGACAAAGCAGCTTTGTTTTAAGTGAGTTTCATATGTCAGTGCCACTTTGTTCTGCTGTTGTTTACAGGATGACAGTGACTCAAGAGGTAGAAAGTGTTGTGGAGAAATGAAAAGGATGGTAGTTTGATAGTTTGATCCCCAGCCCTCCTGTTATGTACTTGAGCAAGGGATTGGACCATACCTAGTCATTGTCTGTTAACTAATTCCACTTCAGAAGATTTAGAGGTGGTATAAACATTAATATATGGAATTAGACTTGACATATAAAGTATAGTTAGTATTATCCATAATAATAAAAATAAATATTTGCATGACTACTGACACTGATAATTCTACTACTGACTATCAATCAAGCTTTAATGAAGCACTGTAATAGTCTTCTTGTGGAAGGTCATGGTTCAACACCTCTATAATGTACAAACTACATGCCTTTAGTTATAGTGCCAAAAACTATGAAAGCACAATTTAGGGCTTGTGTTAACTGAGCTTTTTTTTTTTTTTTTTGCAATGTTGTTCCTTTAATCCTACCCTCCTTCCTTAAAGACGATGCCTTGGGGAGAGAGGATTTAACCACTTATAGCTAAATCAAACACGCCTCATTATACTTTGTTAGCATTTGATTTTTTATTTTTTTTTTAACACATTGCTTTTTTTTTTATTTGTCAATGATTATTTTAACCCGCCTATTTATTTTTTGGGGGGCATTTAGTTGACTGGATGTTAACACAGGACTTGTGAAGTTGTTGAAACGCCACAAGCTGTACTCATCAGATTCAAAGCACTTAAGTCAAAAGAGACAGACAGAGACTGAGAGAGAGAGAGAATGAGATGGAGAGAGACAGAGAGAGAAAGTTGCAGCATTAAAATTCAGAAGATAATTACATCCGCTACACCCCCACCCTGTTGAGAAAGTGTTATGTTTAATAGTCTCTATAAAGAAAATAGGTTTTTATCTCGTTCTCATTTTCATTAATTCCTAATTGGGGTGGGGGGTTGTCTGTTATTATTTCTTAGATTAAAATAAACATAGCCTGTCCTATGTTCAAACCCATCACACTACACGGGCACGATAAGGACTTCATGCCTCTATGAATAAATAAACAATTTCGTCTCCACTGGTGGAATTAAGTTGCTTACAGCCTTAAGCTAAGCCACTCTGATTTATATTTATATTATTTATATTTTTTTCTCAAAAGACTTAAAAGCACATCCCCGCTTTTGCAAATGAAGTTCACCAGTTTTTTTTGACCTGCTTTATATGTATATCTTTAATTAGTGTCTTGTTTAGCTTAAACCGACTGATTATCGCACAGTCGTGACCTAATTACCGCTCGCGCTTCTTAACGCCAGCGCGGTGCCCTGAGGAGCAAGCGAAAGTTACCTTTAAAAACTTGTGTAATCATTAGCAACGAGCCTCCCTTAATCCCACTAAACATATACTTATCTAGCCCCGGCCGGCCTGTGTTTGCCGCGGAAGAGAAAGGGGAGGGGTATGGCTGTCTCCAACGCATTTATTAAAGACATTTATTAATCACTCTGCTTAAAATGAGTTGGTCCCTCTGCTCCCAGTCTTTACTCATGTTCCACGGGGATATAAGCGGCTAACCTGCAATGTGGATGCAATGCCAAAGCAGGTATCTGTCTTGCCAGAGAGAGTCTTCTTTTTTTTTTTTTCATTTAACTTAATAAGGCCTTAGAGTAATTGCTGGAGAATTCCAATGTGTTTATTACCTGTTTTCAATGTAAAATGCAACTTAGAGTAAAATGCTGCATTGGCTTTCAGGTAACAAATTATCACAGCATTTAACAAATTAAAAAGTCAACATTTTCTAGCCTGGCCAGACAGATCCTGCTATACAATCAGGAAGTATATGGACTTTGGAAACAACACAGCAGAAGAAATACCTTAGGAATAAGTACAATGATGATTCCAAAGTGTTTGTGGTTATCTAGATATTATTTTATCTTACCTGAAGATGGGGATGAGGGGTGTGGGCTGTCATCCTGAACACTGCCTGTTTGCGAGTGTGCCCCTCCCATAGCGCTCTCTTCGGTCACGTTGGATGATCCCGGAGTGGTGGAGCGGCTGATGGACTGGGACTCTGGGTCACTGGCTGAACCGCGGCGTTCGTCAAGCCCTTGCTGCTGCAGTGCTTCCTCCATGCTTCTCCTGTCCTTGCCGTGGATGCGGGAGTGGACGACCATCTGATGGTATGTTCGGAAGACCCGGCCACAGTCAGGACACTCTGAGGGTTTCTCCTTCATGTTGGAAATGCCAAAGTCCATGTTGGGACTTCCTAAACCAGTAAGGCCTGCAGGTGTCTCACCAGCACCATGGTGTTGCAGAAGGTCACGGTGACCATCAAAGCCTCTTCCATCTTCCTTCATTGACATTAGAGCTCCACCACCAACCTTGGAGCCCTGCAGAGCCTCAGAGAGCTGCTTCTGTTTAGCACTATCTGTAATCATGGAGTAGTCTTGTTTATCTTTAGTAAAGGATGCCATGGACCCAGCTACAGCACTGCCACTCTCATCTTCCTGCCCAGGGTGGATTTGGTGCTGATGCTGCTGCTCCTTTGGCATGAAAGCTCTATCCATAGCCATGCCACGAGCCATTATCTGCCAGGCTTGATAGTTATTGAGGGAATCCATTTCTGCCACCTTTGCGGCTGCCTGAAGGCGCTCCATACAGCTCGACTTGAGGGGGGGCACAAGGTTTAGACAACCCAGGAGTGAGCGCTTTTCATTCTCACCTAGACCATGGCCCAAGCCAGCTGCCATTGGCCCCAGTAGTTTGCCTAACATCTCTTTTTCTTTCATAGCTATTCCTGCTTTAGCCAGCATTTGGTGCTGCTCACTAAGGCCCTGCTTGTCTGGCGAAAGAAAGCCTCCTTGCAGACAAGAAATGTAGCGAGAATAAAGGTTAGCATGAGCTTCCTGAGCAAGATTACTCATGCTATTGACTGAAGCTATGTCTTGTTCACTGGGCTGTGGTGGCTTCTTGATAGCAAGCTTATTGAGATGCACCTTCATATGGTTCTTGAGGAACCAGGGTTCCTTAAAACGACGGCCACAAATTTGACAGCAGTGTTCGAACGAGTCCTTGTGTTTGCGCATGTGGCCTTTGAGGAACCAGGCCTGGCTAAAGACTTGGCCACACACATCGCAACGGAACTCAGTGGCCGCCTGCATACCACCACCTGCACCAGACCCTGTCCCTTGTGTATTTTCAGCTGTGATGTGGGCCTTTTCAACATGACTTATCAGATCCTCTTCATGTGAGGCAGCAAATTCACACAGAGTACATTTGTAGGGCTTGTGGAGTATGCGGATGTGGCGATCAAGTTCTTCTCGCTTCTTAAATTTGCCTTTGCAGAAGGTGCAGCGGAAACCTGTTGCTGGGTTCAGCTGTTCATCCTGGATGCCAGTGGGCTTTGGTGAAGAGGAGGGCTGGGACATGGTCTCTGGCGTGCCCAGGCCCGATGGTGGAAGGAGGCCACAGGCAGAGCCTAGCTGCGGCTGATGGGTGTTCGTGTTGTTGTTGAGCCCCAGATGTGGCGTGGGAGGTGTGGGGATGATACTTCCACTTCCTCTCATCTGTTTGTCTCGAAGAATGGCCCTCTCTTCCAGCTCATGGAGAAGCCTGTTCTCCTCCCGGACACGGCCACGACCCTTTCCAAGGTTCCCCAACTTGTGTGTGCGGAGATGAATTTTCAAATTGCCCTTCTGAGCAGCTCGGTGATCACAGTAGGGGCATTTAAAGGGCTTTTCTCCTGTATGTGTACGCATATGCAGGGACAATATGCTGTTAAATCGGAAGCGCTTGCCACACAGTGGACAGGGATACTTCCTGTTCTTGCGGGCATCATCTTCAATATCATTCATTTGGGACATGATGCCTAAATTCTGACCATTAAGGAACTGCTGCAAATCAACACGACCATTTAGTCCACTTAGTGCTCCTGCATCAATGTCTCGGTTAAGCTGATTGGCCAAAAGTGCCATTTGGCTGCTGATAGGTTGACTGGCCAGGGCTGCGTGGTGGGTCTTCTCATCCAAAGGTGTGGCTGCCTTCTCCTCAGGGATTGGCTGTGGGCGATGTAGATCGGGAAAGGCGTGTCCTAATTGGGCAGTAAGCTGGTGAAGCTTTTGACTGATGGGATAGCGTCCATTTAGAACTGCACTGTTCAGATGGGCTTCTGCATCAGGCACTCCTGATGACACACCAAGGCACAAACTAGAGTCTTCCATCCTGCCAAAGCAAGCAAACAAAAAAAAAAGTTAATTTTGATAAAAAAGTGGACATATATCAGCAGATGTAAAACCGTGTGTGTCTGTGGATTGACAGCATTGGAGGCCTGAAGAAATATTGCCCTCAACTTTTACAAAATGTGGCACCATTTTAGATACAATAATTACTCTGTAAACACAGTGTATAATTAAGCTACTTGTGCCCATCCTATCAGAATTCCTCCAATTACACGCCTTAATGAAACGAAGCAACAGCATTGTCAGGGACGCTACTGCAATACTACAATTACGATATTAACAATAGCACTTAAAACCAAGGGGTTACTCTGGTAAACACAACACTCTTATCTCGGTGCCATGACACTTGTAATGGTGCAATACTCCATTCAAGAGCAAGACTACATTTGATGTGAATCATTTGTTCATCCTCTGCTACATTACTGCTCTGTCTTTTTCTAGTTTCCTTTAAGTTTTCTGAAACAAAGACAAAAACAAAGAGATTTGAAATGTGCTCAAAGTCAGATAAACTTTAAAGTATACAGTAAGGCAGTAGCTGTTTGTTTTAAGTGTAGTATTTGTTCAGTTACTTAATGACACCCTTTACACCATACACACACACAAAACAGATTTATACTGAGGAGAGCGTAGCATCAGTAAATGTGCTTTCTTTCATATGTGTAACATCAGTGATTAAATAAAAAAGAACAACAGCCTTAATACAGTTCCATCTGCTCTCCAGATGGAGAGGTAAACATGTATGTGCACACTTCCTCTGGCTGCTGGCAGGGGTCAACGCCACAGAAATAATAACCACAGTTCTGCTTTGGTCAACAAAATATTGTATAATATCTCATTAAGCTGATTAGTATGCTGCCTGGTAACAGTGGCAGCCGCTGTGCTATAATGCATGATTATAATCATCAAAGAAATCTTTTATAGGAAGGCAATATAAATGCATATATTGTAGGTGTGTTAACTTTTAAAAGAAAAGGGGTCACTTATCAAGCTTACAGACACTTTAAAGGTCTACTTAATCACACCCACATTAATATACTGTATTGAATCATCTATCTAAGACACTGAGGGGCTATAAGGGGCATGTAAGGACCAGACCTTCTCCTCTTTCCTGTCTTTCTCCACCTCCAGAGTGTTCTTTGTGGCATGGGCCACTTTGTGTCTACTCCATTTGTTTTCACATTCATTTGACATTTTTCTCTCATTTTCCCTCCTCTCTCTCTCTCTAGTAGGAGGTTAGTAGACATAAGGGGTGCCTGTTCTTTTAGACCTTGTCCCCTCCAACACACTGTCGATGGTGGATTCTTATCTCTTGGTCATGAATTAGACACTGTAACAAGCTTCCACTTCTGTTTAAAGGAATGTGACACTTGTGGGCTGCCCTTTGAATTTGCCACAAGTATCATAAAGCAGTTCAACTGAATTCATCTCAAGTATAATGGCCATCCTATGTTCTGCAGGCACAGATGTACAGCAAGACATGCTTCTGACAAAGCCTACTTGCATTTATGGCTTATCTTATGATCATATTCTCATGTGACTTGAATAATGCTTTGCTCAATGAAATAGAGCTTAATAATAAAACTATAAAATAAAGGATATACTATGTACATTTACGGTAGAAAAAAGGAATAAAACTTTGTTAGACTGCTTCAAAAGATGTGAGGTTCTAAATTGTATTTATGTGACACCCAGATATCAGCAGGCGTGCCTATATCGGAAGAGACCTTATTTGAATGGGCCCTTTTTACAGAGGCGGCTGCCTTTTGGAATAGAAATCTGTGATTTAAACTAGGCTGATGAGCTGTTGCTCATTTAGGGAGATAGCAGCTTGCCCTTTTCTTCAATTTGATTTCTGCCTTTATCTTTAACATATAACAAAGGCAGATAGACAATGGAATAATGTGAAATGAACTGACGAATCCAGTTTGTGTTTTTTATAAACGTATCCTGGCTGACGAGCGTATGCAAATGAGGCACATTAATATGCTCGCCTTGCTCCCGAGTCATTTTATATTTTTTCCCCTGATTAAAAAGGACATTTCTTATGTGACATCCCCCCTCTGCTCATATCAACCACAAATGCAAGGGAATTTGAGGGTGGTGTACAAGAACAATACACACACTTCCAGCCTGTAACTCTGAACAACAATTCTATAAGAGAATGTCCTCTAAAAGACACAGTGGGTGTGTTGTCATCAAACGGCTGCCCACAGAAGGCTTAACAAGTCTATCTATTCTGTTATACTGTTAGACTGCTAACATCCGGCCTGTTACTACTACAGTGCCAAATGACATGTGCATAGACAAGAATCTAAAATGTAGATTCTAACAGAAATTGTATAGTTTGAGAGCTCATGGTATTCTTACCAGCATTCAGAGAAGTCTTTGTGTCGCTTTGTCTGTCACACAGCTCACTGCATCTGCCATGGCTCGTGTAGTATTCTAAATACTTGAACTTTTCTGTGTGTGGTATCTATGTGCCGTTATTCGAACCTGTATAACCTTATCATTTCCTGGCATGAACAGCTCTGCTGTCTCATTAAAACTATTGGCTCCTCTGATACCTCTAAAACCACAAAGACTTCCTTTAACATTTTCTCATGAAGGTTCAGCTGTTGTCTTTATTGTTGGTGGTTTAATATTCAGTAAAGCACCACGTGCACCTCATAAACACACAATCATGCACACATTCACACAAGTGATTTCTCCCAGTTTCTCTTAATGCATTTTCCTCTCCATTCCTATTCTCTTCAAGCCTCAGCTTAATTATAAGTGGTATCTGTAACACAATGGAAATGTATTTCAGTCGGCATTTAAATGTGCTCAGTTCATTTTGGTCTTATCAATATTAGCATGCATCATAAATGCATAAGGGATTTATATGTGCTGCACTCTAATTGTAACCTTATAAATTATTAAAGTATATGAAAGACAGTTTCAATATTAGGGATTGCCACTAATAATAAATTCATAGGGAAAGCTTCTTAAACCTACTGTACATTTGGCCTGTTCTCTGTTGAATTTTCATGTTGCAAAACTTTGGTCTGACATTTAATACAAGAAACTGAAGAATCGAAAAGCCATTAGTTGGACTTTACTTTGTTATTTTGGCATGTATCGACACAAAACCCATCGACTAATCACAATGCAATACCTCATTAAGTCCTAATGAACAAATTCGTAGCATTAAACAAATCAATCATTATTCACAATGTGCTGAATTCCATCATATTTGCACCGAATCATTACTGAGATGAAAGGCGGCACAGAAGCGGCAATCTGATATTGGAAGGGACAATTTGGATATTTACCATATGTTACATGCACTGAGATTTGAATGCTAAATATTTAGTGATTACACAAGCAGCAGGGACATTGAGCTCCAATCAAAAGCCGCGAGTCTGTTTTTCAAAGTACAAACAGAGCTTCCTCGTCATTTCAAAGATCAATTACCTCTGGCTAAAAGTTGGTTTAGTTAGTGCTTTGGTTGGTAGAACAGACCAAGATATGAGTTTTTGCCTGGCTCGTGTTTTGTTTCTATTGCAGGTGGTCTTTGCAAGGCGTCTAATTAATCCAATAAAAAAGCAGCCTTGTTTTCCTTCCCCTCACTCTGCCGCTCTTTTGACTTCACTGCATTATTACTTTCTGTAATGAGGCGAAAACACTGTGAACTGCACATGGAAGACAGTCGCACAATCCCTGCCAGACTCAATCCAAGCTCCATCGCATGCCTAGAGCCTCTTGATCAAAACTCATAACTCTGCACTATCAAAAAGAAATGAAGCTTCAAAAATGGATTGTGCTATTTTAAAGAGGGAAAAATCAAACTAGAAACACAGGCCTGGCTAAGATCTCACTCGATGTAACTTTTTTTGGCTAATAGTAACAAATAGAAGTGTGCTTTGGAAATATGTGGGGTATGTACTTGTTACACTGTTTTGTCTTAGTGACAACCAGCTAGCATCATAATGGTGGTAACTTGGGGAAAGGTATAGGTTTTGGTTAGGTCTTCTCAGTGCCACTGTATCTAAACCATACCACATTACTGGTCTCAACGCGTCTTTCTTTCAATCTTGCTGATATTCTTTTATTATACAAACATATGTGCTGTAATTAATATGCTAAAACGTACTGGGGGAAAAAAGTGCCATTCCTGACATGACCATCTCCATTTATTCAGGTGTGAGAGTGCCACAAAAGTAACCTGGTGTCTGGAGCCAACCAATTCACCCATGAGGAGGCCAGTAGAAAAGAAAGAAAATAGTCTGTTTCCAGTGTATTCCTAGCTTTCTTTACTTAAAATTCAGAAAGCTGCACACGTTTCCTGTAATTCTGCTGTTTAGCGAAGTGTTGACTGTGAGTGCAGTGATTTGAATTGACAACTTATCCTCTAAAACTTTAAACAGAAGTTGCTCACGAATGCTGGAATTTTCTGAAAAAAGTATGACATTCAGCTTTATGACAAAACACAGACATTATTTATTGAATTGCCATTTTGGGTTTCCTTTCACATCTCCTTTTGCACAGTAAAGATTGTTGTCCATTTGAATGACTAGAATATGTTGCTCCACCATTTCAGTACTGCACTGTTGACACTGTCCTTAAAAACAGAAATCAAGTCTGATTCAACAAATTTGAGCTACTTTCTTCTAGCCTGGGCAGCCAGACTCTTTTCCCATTCCATACAAAGAAGTTAGTCTGGTACCTCATAAGGGCAGGGCATTAGTACCACTGACTTATGTCCAAAACAAACATGATGCTTATGAAGAACTGTTGTTAGTTTTGCCATAAAACACCAGAATACCCTGTTTTATTTGAAACAGAAAAAGAAAAAAAAAACACACAGACCTCTGAACAACAACATGGACTTCAGCAGATTCAACAGGTGACGAAGAAAAGCACTAAACACCATTAACCAGGTGAGAGTTATGGAAGTTATTAAATTTGCTCTGCATAAGACGGCACCATCTTCTACTACTCGGCTGATTGGAAATGGCTCACTATGGCAGAGGATCCAGTCTCTCCTGCTTTCAAAAATAAAGTAGGAGGGGCTGGTTGGCCAGCCTAACTTTCTTCTGTACTTGTACTTTTCAACACCAATCATTCTCATACTAACACTTCAAACTTTTTTTTTTTATACACTGGCTTATTACTTACTCTATTAACTCTTACTGAGTCAAAGATCTCAGTGTTAAATTGCCTGCCTTTTGCCAATGGCAGGTTGGGTCAGTTGATGGTACATAAAAACACTTTCCCATCTGGATTTTAATCTATGACTCTTGCAAACCTAGATCTAAGTCAAAAGCTCCCTGTGCACCAACATACAATGAATTAGGGCACCTCATCCTCCCTAGAGAACAAGACTGCCGGTGGAACAAATGTCCATGGAAGACCTTTTTAAACACAAAAAACTCCTATAAAATATGATCCAGCTTTCAAACACATGAATAACTCCAGATTAAGATAAATCCATGTTCTTTCTACAACAGAAAGAATAAAAAGAATTGGATGAAAACATGGACTCAATACATCAGCGCCAAATATGAATGGACAGGAGCCTTTGCCTCTCCCTCCCCTTTCCCCCCTTTGCACAATATGTCATTGAGGGCTGTTTAAGAGGTCTTGTCAACAGGTAGTTCAACTTTCAGCTCATCCCCGCTGATCAGTGGGAGCCCTCCTGACAGAAAGAAAAGAAAGACACTGTAAGGGAGTGCGAGAGCGGCAAAGAAAAATGCTTGGGCTCTTTTTATCCGTCCGTCGCTCTGACAGCCTTTGCAGGGGATGCCATGGGACGAAGATCAATGCGGGACAAGCGGATTCCCACAGTTCATTGTTCCGGGGCCATCCAAATCATCTTCCCAAGACAGGCGGGGGCTCCGAGCTTCGCCTTTATGATAACCATCCCTGGTATTATTCCCACCATGATGATGATGACCTGCAGATGTCTGTGCCTCTTGTGTGTGTGTATGTGTGTGTATGCGGGGTACATGTGCGAGCACCTCTCTCCTCCTGAGCGGGCCACAATAGCAGTCACAGTGGTGCTGACCGACCCCCGCTGCAAGCAAATAAAGCCCAGCAACAGACACAGGATTAATAGTGCCAAGCATTTGTTAAGCAGCCTCTGTATTGGTCAAGAACACTGACTGGAGCCCAACAACAAATAAATACAAAAGAAGAAAACGCTTCAAGTGATAATAATTAGGAATGTGGCTCATGGCAGAGTGTCCACCTGCAATAACAAAGCTACTACTGAAGATAGAAGTGTTTTTCTTTGACTTAGAGGTGTGCCCTTTGACTCCTAGATTAATTTCTGCACCCCCCTTATGAAAAAAGAGTATATAAAGTAAGATGTGTTTTGTATCGTCTATTTTGGCAACATCCAGTGGCAGAATTACAGATTACAGATTAAAACAGGTATGACAGTCCTGTTAAAAAGTTGAAAAATGGTTTATAAGTGGACTATTAGTTTATAAGAATATAGGAATAGAAATTCTCCGCTAGCTGTCTGAATGACAACCAAAAAAAAATCTAAAAGTGAAGGAATTTAAGCTTGCTATTCCAGAAGCTACATAGAATTGTTTTAGCTATTTCTATCTTTATTAATTTAGTTTTATTGTATTTTATTTCATATATTTGTTGCATGCCACACAACTGCCTACAAACTCTTCATAAACCATTATTTTTCTTTCCTTTTGACTTTTCTCTCCCAGGGTCAACAGCAAATCACCCGCCTCCTAGCTTGCAATAATTTACATACTGGTTTAGCTTAAGATTTACACTAGATGCCCTTCCTGAAGCAACCGACACAAAGAATACACTGGCTTATGTCTTCCGTGCTGCTTAATTTTATGATTTTAACTGTCCCATTCTCATTCTCAGCTTTTGTTCCACTTTGTCACACTCCAAGCACCTGTGTGAGTTCCTGTCAAAGCCATTAGGAAAAGCAGCACACAATGACACAGTGTGGACGAGAGCGTATGTGTCGGACAACAGGCCCCGGCAGTCCCGAGCTATCACGCATGGCTAGTCCTCACAGAGAAAGAGGCCAGAGAGACAATGACCACAGTGTATCTGCCACGGCTTACATCACTGGTCAACCCCCCTCCCCAGATCTGCATGTGAACACTCCAAACACACACAAAATCAAATCTACAGAGGGCACATCAAGCTGTAAGACAATGCAGAGTTCAAGTCACTCAGGTGGAGAAAAAAAAAGTTAAACGTCAATACGGCTAAGATATCATAATATCTGAAATAACTGTTGTGTTGCACAGTAACCACTTGCATTAATAAAGCAACTAGCGCGGAGTTTTACAATTTTAGTCTTCGGCCTTTGTCTTTAAAATCAATTTATCCAAGCTTGGAACTGACACAAACAGCATGCTGATCTGTGTTTTTTTGTTTGTTTGTTTTTTCACCTTTTCCTTTTTTGGGGTCCCTGAAGCATCATATGCCTTCATATGTGTAGTGATTCACATGCTCGTTTGACATAGGTTTTATGCCAGATGTCCTTCCTGACGTAATCCTCTCCCTTTATCCAGGCTTGGGACTGACACTTGCCCTTTCCTTTCCAGTGTCCCCAAAGCAAATCATCTGCCTCCTAGCGGGCAGTAGTTCACATACTTCTTTGGCATAGGTTTTACACCACATGCCCTTACTGATGCATCTCTCTCCATTTATCCAGGCTTGGGACTGACACAAATAGCATGCTAGCTTGTCACTTTCTGTATCTTTCTTTTTGCCTTTTTCAAAGGAAATCATCTTCCTCCTTGATTGCAGTCATTCACATACTGATTTGACATAGGTTTTAATCCAGATGCCCTTCCTATCGCAACTCTCTTCATTTATCTAGGCTTGGGACTGACACAAATAGCATGCTGGCTTGTGACTTTCTGTGCTTTTTCTAATTTGAGGTCACTACAGCAAATAATCTACATCCAAGCGTGCAGTGATTCACATACTGATTTGGCATAGGTTTTATGCCAGATGCCCTCCCTGGCCCCTCATGATTTATCCAGGCTTGGAACTGACACAAATAGCACACTAAAGAAAAAAATTGAGGTATATACAGTATTTTATGAACTTTTTGGGCTACATTTGCTGAACCATATCTGTTCTAAATAGCAGATTAGAACAGGTATGGTGGCCCTACAGGGACATTCTAATGTCTCAACCCCAAATCAAATCTGCAAAGGACACACCAGATTGAAGCTAAGACAATGCCGAGTTCAATCCGCTCAGGTGGTGCGGGGAGAGAAAACAGTTGAATGTCAATACAGCCTAAATAGCAGAATATCAGAAATAATTGCTGTTTTCTTCCGCTCACGCTGGGCCCGTTCTGGTAGAGTTTTGCATAATGACTACAGTGGAATGGGGGGGTAATGGTGGAGGTGGCGGTAAAGAGAAGGGGGGTTGTTGTGACAGGTGCCGAAATCAAACTAGGTGGAGGGAAAGGGAGACAAAGGTTCAATTTACTAAGAGGAGACTTTAATTGTTACACGGCTAATTAAGAGAAGAAGGACCTTATTTCACTCGCGACTATTTACCGCGAGCTGTGTGTGCATACATTGGGAGGCGGATTGTGCCTTCAAGCTAAGTGAGTATGGTAAAAGAGCTGTGCAAGTGGAACGTGTGTGGATGCGGTGTTACCTCAACATACAACGCAGTGTTCACAGCTCCTCTGCTGCTGGGAGTTTGGGACTTTCTCTCGCTTTTTTCAACTAAAACAAAAGTCTATGGCTAATTAGCAGCACTCATTACAGGAAGCGAGTCAGGTAATTATTTTACATCACGCTGCCGATAATTGAATGATTCTTCAATGTCTGACTGTCTGTTTGAAAGTATCTCTTTTTCTTGGGCTTCTCCTTCTTCTTCTTCCCCCTCCCGTCTTCCCTCTTTGTCTTTGAGGCAGATAAGAGAGAGGCTGGATACAGGTAGCGCTGCCATATGCTCTTGAATGAAAAAGCACTTCTGTCGAAGCAAATGGGATTTTTAAATATTGAAACTGCTGCATGTCTTTTTAATATGACCGTGTTAAATCTCTCTTTATTCTATCACTTTGATAAACTCCCCTCCTTTCTGTCTCCGCCACTTCTCGCTCACTAATCTGAAGACTTTTGAAGGGAACTTTAGCTCTTTTGAGAAGTAGTTAAACTTATTATGCAACCACGTTGTGTCGTCCTCCTTTTTTCTTTAAGTAGCAGCACACTTCCTGTTTAAGAAAGCAAACTAATCTTATCAAAGGCATCAGGAAGTTGAAACTTCAGTGGAAATGCTTGCAATTCTCCGCATATGTTACAATATCGCATGTAACGGCTATTGTTCTTTTAAGCGTTTCGTGCGACTGGGTGAAAAGAGAGCAAGTAGTTGGGGAAAAAACTGACATATCTTGACAGTATTTGGTTCTTTCAAAGTGTGTACAGTAAGCTAATGTGGCACTTATTGTAAAAGGCAGGAGTTGAAAAAGCATTATCTACTTTAAGGCCAGGGTGTATTTATTACAAGCTAATTGTAGCAGAGGAAGTGCTTGAGAGGGTGTGCTCTCGGGAGAAAGGGTGGGGGGGCCCCCAGGGACACCAGAGAGCATGTTTATCTATCAACCTCGATCAGAACAACACCACGGCGACTGCTCTTAACATCACAGATGGGCTGGGTGGGAAGGCGTGGGATGAAAAGGTTTACAGGAGCAAATAAAAGAAATGTGGAGAGGAGAAGAGAGGGTGGGAGGGGTGCATGCCAGTGGGCTAGTGTTTGTATTGATGCCAACGCCGCCGCAGTGATTAAAGCAGGAAGAAGTTGGGTGAAAGCTCCCATTTATTTTTCTTTCTGTTTTAACAGGCCCTTCTGTGAACTGGACTTCAAAGAATACATGGAGTGTATTGTCCTGAGATACACTAATCTTTTCCAGTTACAAGTTGGAAATAAACTGGACATTAGCCCTTGTTGTGCATTAGGTTGATTCCTTATTAATTTTACAAGTGACACTGTCAGTGGTTGGTGTGGTGGGTGCGACCACCATTTGCATCTGACAGTGATGGTTGTTTTCCTAGTGCCATAATTAATATATGAGCATTAAAACCATATTTTGCAGGATTTTTTGTGGGTCCCCCACAATGCTAAATCAACTTTTTCGACCAAGTTATAATGTTTGCCCCTTAAAAACATAGCTGGAATAGTATTTTGTTTCATTCACATATGCTTGAGTAATCCAGTTTGCTAAGCCACTGCCTTCCTCAAGACACGTGAAATCAGGAAGTTCTCTCCAAATTGAAAGTAACAGCTCCCCAAAAGCAGATGTTTTCCCTACATACACACTATATTAAATTGTAAAGGTGGCATACTAATGTAAAAGGTGTCCAAAACTATTTCAAAAAGCCTAAAAAAAAAAGAAAAATATGGCCCCTTTATTATTTATAAAACATGCAATCAGTGAGTAGCTATCAAACAATCTAGCTTACAGTAAAAGTCCTGCATACTGAATGTTTTAGATTGGCCATTTGGGTAACCTTGCAATTCTCTTTTTCTTGGAGTATGTGAACAGCTATGGTAGCCCTGTATGGTCATGCTGATGACAAACCCAATGGAATTTGGAATTCCCTGAAATGTACATAACATAGGCGTGCTTCTCCTTTTGCAGTGCTCATTTTGTTCTCACTGGATAGATTAAGAAACGGGGCAGCAAGTTTACTGAGCTGTAAATTACTATTTTTCCAACATATATTCAAGGATTATTATCTTGATGGGATTATATTCAACGGGAAACAATTTTTACTGCTTAAATTAATTCTAATGAGTACAATGACTTTTCACATCATGCACCTTTGAGTTTAGATGACCCCTCTTTCATCTCAAAATAAACCTTTGATACAATGGCATATTTGAAATAGTCTATTTACGTGTTTTAACTATTCATTACGTTTTGCAGACAATCTTTATTACCACATGACCTGCCATCTTTGCCTGAAAAGTAATTTTGTATCGTTACAATGTCATTTCTTACGAGCTTTACTCATAAAATGCCCCGGACCGTTAAAGCATCCTTGGGAATGGGCTGGCTATTTAAACAGGATAAAGCAGCTTTGGGCATAATGCTCAGTCATGGGTCTACGATTGGCAACAGCTAAAGTTATAACCAACAGCCCGGCTCAAAACTTATCCAAATCTGTTTTTCCATACTTTGTGAATAAGAACAGTCAAAAATAAGTATGTGCCATTGGAGTCTGGAGGTGTGTCTTTGCATCTGTCCGCACTATAGCTAAAATCCCGGCCAAGAGCAGCGTTTCCCTCATTCTTCTCTGCCCTGCCTGACCTTCAGCATCATCACTGAGTTATCTCACACAACAAAAGCTACAGTGGCTCCACAACTCATTAAAAAAGACACACATTTTACTGTATCAAGTGTGTGCGTGTGTGTGTATGCCTGTGAGGTCGGGAAGTTCATTAAGGCACTGGATGTTTATAATGAAAAATGACCTCTATGTAGTACACAGTCTGAACTTCTCCCCTGAGACGTGTACAAGCACCTTCTGTAGTAAAACTTACACACCGGAGATAGCCTTTTACTCACCAGACCTACATTGAATAAAGGTGAAGTTATAAAGGCAATAAATTAAGAATAAAAAGCATAGATTTATCCTTACTTCTGATTAGGGCTGCACAAAATATTGCAAATGCATCGTCATTGTGATATGAGCAATAACAGCTGGCAGTTTTAGTGTTAAAATGTACTTACTGAAGTATTATGATGAACTGAAAGAACGGGCCTTTGCAGGTGCCTACATTCAGGTACATGTTCTTTTTTTTTTCAAATAATTACCCAATTCATGGATAATAATAAAAAATTAAAATTAAAATTAAAATTAAAATTAAAATTAAAATTAAAATTAAAATTAAAATTAAAATTACAGGGCAGTACTTGTGAACCTGAGCCTAAATGGTCATGCTGGAAAAAAACATCTTTAAATGGGGAACTGATCTGTCCACACATAGCAATTGTTAACTTAAACCAAAAAAGTGAGGTTTAGCTTTGGAGTTTGACACAGCAGCTGTCATTAAAAAAACAACAAGCTGGCTGCTAAAGGTTGCTTGGACCTTTATTGTTTATGACCAAAATATCTTGACATTTACAGTAGCATTATGAAAATGTCTACCACTGGCAGATGAGCCAAAACAAAGCCACCTTTCTAGCAGGCTGCAAACTGCATGTGTCTGCTACTTGACAGAATGCTGAAGACACTGCTTCAGTTTCTCTCTCGACACACCTAATTCACCTGTATTTAATGAATTTAAGTCCATCAGGCCAAGAAGGCAAATGTACTTAGAAACAACTCTCTACACCAGCACTCTAGGGGTAGTCATATGCCTTATTCCTGTAGGGAAATTTGTTCTCTGCATTTGAGCCATCCTTCAAAGCCACCGAGGCAAATTGTCAGGAGCAGCATGCAGCGCCCAGGGACCCATCTCCAGATCTTGAGCCTGGATCATGGTCAGGATTACCCTGTTGTGCATGTTTTAGTTTGATGAGGAAAACCAGAGTACCCAAAGAAAACCCAAGTGAGGAGAACATGCAAACTCCACACAAGAAAGGCGCCGCCTGCTCGATCTGAGAATCAAACCCAGAACTTTCTTGCTGAGAGGTGACAGTTGTTAACCCCAGGTATTCATTTGACCTTTTTTTTTTTTTTTTTTTTTTTTTTTAATTTAACCAGGAAAGTCCCATTGAGATTAACAATCTCATTTACAGGGGAGTCCTGGCCCCATATTGTACATGTTTTTGGTGGTAGGGAAAACCAAAGCACCTGCAGGAAACCTACACAGACACTGGGAGATAATGCAAATCCTCCCACACAGAGAGGTCCCATGCAGTCCGGGAATCAAACTCAAGACTTTCTTGCTGTGGGGCGACAGTGCTACCCACTGTGTATGTTACATTTTCTACTGCAGCTGCTTAGGGTGTGAGGCAATACAGTGCGGTGAAGTGTTTCTCCAATTATGTGCATGTGAGTAGTCTACAATAACATCGCCCACTAACCTGAAGGTTGGGGGTTTCATTTCCGCAACTGGCATTGCATACTGCCATTGTGTCTTGGGCAAGACACTTTACCCATCTTGCCTATGTATGAATGTGTTAGTGCTTGATGGTGGTCAGAGAAGCAGATTGGCAGCCACGCTTCCGTCAATCTGCCCCTGGGCAGCGGAGACTACAAAAGTCGTTGACTACCACTGAGTGTGACTGAGGAGTGAATGAAAAATGCAATGTAAAGCGCTTAAGGAAGTTTGAGAAGCTTGGAACGTGCAATATAAATCAAATATGTATATATATATATATATATATATATATATATATATATATATATATATATATTTTATTTTTTTTTTATTTTTTTTTTTTTTAAATGCTCAATATGACATGTAGCTCTGTTCATAATGCCTTATAACTATCATGGCCATAACTGATGAAGCAGTCGTCTAGTCTAGTTGAATCCACCACAGTGTGCCCTAACTGCCCCTAAGTTGCTTGATACTGTGGCCAGATTTAGCCTCAGACATGGGTGGGTTTAACTGGTGTGCCCTCTGCCATCTCTTCCAAAAGACACGAACCTCACCCCCCCTTCTCCTCCTTAGCCCCCCACCCCCTTCCCCCCACCACACTCCTCCCACCCCTCTCCATATTTTCTCCCCCTGCATCTGATTAAGTTAACAATGTGCTGTTATTTGCATGCTGATTTGGCAGACCCCCACCCCACCTTTCCACCTCCTCCCTCTCCACCACCACCACTCTCTCTCTCTCTCTCTCTCTCTCTCTCTCTCTCTCTCTCTGCCCTTTCCTCCTTGCTCCTCGGTGTCTCTCGCTCGCTCCTCAATTCTCTGACAAACAAGAGAGGCAGGATCGGAGTAATGTGATAGCGCAGCAGCCAGCCAACGCAATCTGCCTCAAAGACCAGGTGTGCGCAATCCACCTCCCTCTTAATTCCTGCCCCCATCATTGCACTTGTTTCAATTTTTTTTTCCCTTCCTGTTATTCTTCCGTTCTCCCCACCCCTTGTTCCTTCTCTCCATCTTTTCGGTCTCCTCTCATCCATCCCCGGCGTGTTTATAAGGTTGTATTATAATCAAATCTGGAGCGAGGGAGGCCTGTCTTTTTTTATTAATTATAGGCCGCAGCTGATGTGAATGTATTCCGAAAGCATCTTCAAAATAGGTCGGCGGTACAGTTTGCTATTCTTATCACATTTAAATGTCAACATGGTGCAAAGCCCTACAAATTAGTTCAGGCAGGCTTCAACCCCCATTTAACATTTAAAGCGCCATTCTGTAGGGCCCGGCGAGCGATTTCAATCAGTTTACACATGCACGTAACAGTACATATATACAAAGATATCTCTTCGATCGTCTTTCAAACTTCTCATTTCAACGCAGACATTTAGCTGCCAACCTTTTGCCTGGGAGAATTGAGTACAGAGGAAGGGGAGAGAGACAGGGTGGAGAAAAAAAGCAAGATGGGAGAACAAAAAGAGATATAAAACAACAGAAACAATGCATTAGCTTTCATGAATAATAAATCTAGCTGTCTTTCTGTGCTGAAAAGATTTCGGGTTTTTCAGCGCTTCCGCATAAATCCACTGTCCAAATGAATAAATCAGAACAGAGGGACGTTTTCTTGAGCTCTTGCCGATCACTGGTAAATAACAACAATGATTTGAAACACATCTGTTCGTATGCGCTGCCAGCTAACCCCTATAGAGCAGCGCGAGACAATGGCAGCGCGGCACTCTTGTTCTACATCTCTGTGGCTGGGCATACCAAATAGAATTTAGCCATCGTACACATACACCCGCAGCACAATCGCACATCTATTGATACAAACAAACATTATCAACAAACAGGAATCATGTACAAACCGGACATAAAACACTCTGCATTAGTGTCCGCCGCAACAGAAAAAAAAACACAACTGTATTATCCCTCTTTCAATTGCAATGCTGGGAAGGCTGGAAATGAATTAAAAGCTCAATCCATTGGACGTGACAGACGAATATAATTGGACAAGGACAATATTAGTAAAATTAAGAAGCATGGCTTGAAGTCAAAATTTACTAAGAGACTCAACTTAGTGAATAAATCATGTAGAGTAATAAATGCCTTACAAACATTTTGAAAACCTGCAAACTACAGTATACTACTACCTATACTTTAGAGGTTGTGGGGGCTGGAACTTTGGACAGTAGGAGGACTAATACCTAACTAATAATGAGCTATTTTTTATCATATACAATGCTGGATTTTGATCAATTCAATTCACTTTTATTTATATAGCCCAGTATCACAACAACAGTCACCTCAAAGGGCTTTTCAAACAGTTAATCAAACATAACACACAATCAAACAAATAATAACTACACTAAACTAAACAGACCCAGGACATCCCCTGTCCTTAGACCCCCTTCTCAGTAAGGAAAAAACCCTAAAAAACCCAGCTGTGGGGGGAAAAAAGAAGAAATCTTTTGGAGATTTATAATCTACATCTTGCACTATTAGAAATGATGGGGCTGTACCCTGTCTGATCTGCTTTGAGCCAAAAAAAAATAAAATAAAAATAAAAAATCATCAGTTAAGCCTTTAAAAGATCATATACTGACAGCTATTCACATGCATTCACTATGGGTAGTTTTAGATTCACCAAATGACATACACACATACATGTCTTGAGTATTTGTAGTACTCCCAGAAAACTCATTGTAGCAAGTGGAAGATATGCAGACTCCACACAGAAAAGTCAGCCAACAGCAAAAAGATTGGTCCTATAACCTTAGTGGTGTGAAGCAATAGTACTAACCACTAGTAATCTAAAATTCAAAGTAATTGTTTTGCACTTGGCTTCTTAAAGTGAGTGTAAAAGGCCTTACAGTATATGTGCAGATATTTATGCAGAGGTTTAGAAAGTATAGCCTTAATAGAATGTCACTTCTCATTCAGCCACTGACAAACCCTTTGTGTGTACCCTTTGTGCTGATCCCAAGAGCGGAAAAACAGAGAGAGTTGCATCAGGAAGGGCATCCAACGTAAAGCATTTGCCAGATAAGCATGCAAAACACTGCAAAAAAAAAAGGATGCAGATGGTTTGCTGTGGCGACCATTGAAGATGAACCAAAAGATTATATATGATTAGGAGAATAAAGGTAAAAAGCTTGGCCCAACAGGTTTGAAGCCAGGTAATAAACACCAAATGACAAGATCTGGACACTTTTCACCATCATAAACCTTTTAATGAAGTAGATTGACCGTGATGCTTCCCCTCTTCTGCTACTTCATGTCCCCATCAATGCAATTTAAACCATTGCGTCCATGAACATCTAACTAAGAACAGTGATGCCCTCCAGAGAAGCCAGCGCAGCACACACACTAAAGCCAAGGGAAAGGGAATGATGCTGGGCCTTAAGGACACATTGGCCCTGTCAAGCTGCTTCATGCCATCGAGACATAGGATCAACTCCGAGCCCAGGAGACACTCTTGTGCACACTTCCACACATCCATAATCGCACACACATGCACTAACAGAGGGCCCGGAGCGGTAGCAGCTTGTTACACGACTTGCTCTGCATCGTTACACCACTGACCCCGGCTGTTCCGTGAATGTCTAGGAGGGACCGAGTCGAGCAAACAAAGCAGACAATAACAGATTTAGATAAGAGGATGATAAGAGAAGCCCCCTAAAGGGATATCCGGCAAACTTAAGAAGCCTAAATGGCCATGGACAACACTAATACACTCCTCTATTGAGTTCGGTCCATTTAAGTTATGTATTAGTTAGTCTATCGTTACACTATATAAGAGTTAATATATATTAGATAGCATAATAGGAGAACAAGAGCCAGTGTATGGGTCACGGAGAGTCTTGAGTATCAACTTACAATTGCCCTATTACATCAGCATAAGTAACTGAATCCTAACTAGCTTATAAGAGAGACTCAATCCCCTTTGACTGGCTCTCGTCTACCTCTAGGCCCCGGCGATGACTCCTTCCCCATCCCGAGCTCGAAGCGGAATGCTCTATGGGTGTGCCTAATGTGGACTCGCCGAAATGTCAGAGCGTTATATATCCTTTTACGCACAGAGCGGCCCCTAAGGGTTTAATCGACTATGCTGTAAAGTGAGTTTGAGAGCCGCGAGAGAGTGCGATGAAGATGAATATGTTTCATTAGAGGGCAAACACAGCCCGATGCCTGGAATTGGCAAAGAAAGAGAGAGAGGGAGAGTAAGGAGTAAGGCTCGACTATGACTGAGAAGTACTTTTGTCCGGCCACAATGAAAAGTACAAGTTTACTCTTTGTCAAATTGCTTTTAGAGAACTTCAGATTTAGTCTTCTGTTGTAGCGACTCTTGGTCAGCCCTGGTCTTCCAGTGTTAGCTTGACACTGACACTTTGGACAGCAACATGTTTAAAGGGGGAAATAGTTATTTAAGAATGTAGCGTGCACAGTGGCAGAGTGGTTAACACCCTCGCCTCTTAGCACTAGCACATAGATCTCTCACAATCTCTCTGAGTAGAGTCTGCATGTCTTCCCCATGTTACACTGGGTTCTCTCTGGGTAGGTAGTTGAATTGGTCTGTCTAAATTGCCCATAATTAACAATAGTAAGAATTAATCAGTGTAGGACAGTGTTTGCCCTACACCTAACTGGCCATTATTCAAGGGGTCTCCCGCCTCAGGCCCTAAGGATAAAGTCACCTGCTGAAATAATCGCCAGAAGATGAATGAAAACGCTTTATTATTTGAAGCCAGGGCCTCATTTTCCACTATACAATAATAAAAATCACTAAAGACACATTGTTTTAGGCTCAATATGGCTCAGAAGTACTTTTGTCCATCTGCACTGAGTAGTACAGCCGTTTACTCTTTGTCTAATCACTTTTAGAGAACTTGGCGGATCAAGATTCATATTTTAGACTCTTCTCCTGTTACGTCTGTCTTGGTTGGCCTGGATCTTCCTGCGAACCAGACGAGGAAGCTTCCAGCGACTACATGGCGACTTCAAATGCTCGTCAAACAAAGAACAGAGCAGAAGACAGGGGAGGAGGAGAAGAAGAAGGGGCCCCTCCACTATCCCGCGGCCCTCGTTCACCAATTATACTGAGTACCTGCTGACAGGTGGGTTGTCACTGTGTCTACCTAGCCACCCAACAACCCCCCACCACCACCACAACTCCACTTCAGCATCCCATCACTTTCCACCGAGCGCAGTAAGAGTGTAGTAAGAACATGCCGTGGAAAAGAGACGCACCTCGTAGCTCCAGGCGCGCTCACAAGACAAAAGATGAAGTGGATAAAGAAAAGAAGGAGGAGGAGAGCCCAGAGTTTAGCTCCCAGACTCCAGCTTTGATTTTAGAAACTGTTAAAAGAGTGTCAGGACTGGTGATGTGCAGGTGAGCTACATGCTTGCATGAGAAGTTTACAAGTGTTGCACAGTTGTTGGGCTACTGCCAAACTATAAGACAGAGCAAAAATATATATGGTCCTACTTCCTCTCAACTTGGTGGCTTTAAAGGACTTGGTGGCACCACATACACTATACACTCTTGAATAGATCTTTCTAATTTCAAATGTTACCACATGTTCTTGTGTTCTTGCTTAGCCATCATCAAAAACTATGCAAATGTAACTAGTGACTCTAAAATCATCATAGACAATAAATTTAAGAATAAATGGTCGTTTGTGTAAGTATTAGCCCTGTGATTAAGTGGCCATTGCCCATGGTGTACCCTGACTCAGGCCATCTAGCCTGATGCTACTCACAAAAGCCAAAAAAAACAAAAAGATTATAAATGTTTACAGTACAATATCTATAGAAATGGCTACACACAACTGTATCCACATTACTACTACTGATACATTTTAAAAGTGACATAAAATGTAGTAATTAAAGGTGCATAAACAACACAAATCCCATTGCCTTTTTATTGCGTCATAGCCAGTAGTTACATTTCCTTTAACCACATTTTCTAATTTTTTACTGTTTTTCCCAATGTAAACTTTGAGAGACATGGACTATACTGTACATTCAAATATACCCCTACCAAGAAAAGAAAGAAGGGAAATTGCAAAGTACAGCATCCTGCTTTACAAAGACATTCATCTCCTCATTGCTCTAAAGGTCTTGCAGTACAGGTTTACCTTTAAATCTCCATGTTGACAATAAACTCTCCGAAACTTCCCAATACAAAGTACACCTCCAAAACTTTACCGGTGCACTTTTCCACTGATGAACGCTACAAAGAGGTTTACCGACAGGGGTATCTCCCCCACCCTCGTCTCTCTCCTCTCTGTCTCTGCCATCTCAGAAAGTCAGCCAGCCAACGAACATGTCGGAGACAAAACATAACCATAATGGCTCATTAAAGGGAATGGAGACAACTTAGGCAAACAAAGCAGCCTTCAGAGGGCTGTCACCGAAACTCCTGTGATGGTACGTCCAAACCGGCGCTGGCGACAGGGAGGCAAAAACTGACTTTCCTCCCACTGCAACTCCCGGCAGCTCCCAGTGTTTTGACGGCACTCGACGTGTCTCTATTTGTTCAGTGACAAATCTAATGTGTGCACAGTGGAGTGATAGACTTACCACTGAGCTACGGAGAGAGGGATGGGATGCGTTCAAGCCCTTTTTATCCTGTTTTCTTTGAGACAAGGTGTTATTCAAACGGATGACTCAAAAATCGCAGGTTTGTAAGAAATCGCTACACACATTTGGCGCCATAGATGAGATTTTATAGGTGTTTCGATTTCTAAGAAGATTCGGGCCGGCATGTGACACTATGATTCATAAGCAAATATTTGTTACATGGAAGTGTAAAGCAATTAAATGCAATGAGTTATAGTCTGATGGTGAAGTCAGATTGGAAGAAATGATGATGGTATTCCAGTACTACCAAATGTGAACATGAAAAGAGTAATGAAAAAAGACTACTGAAAAAAAAAGCTCTCTGTTGACATCTGAGATTGGATGGCTATTATATAATGTGTAGTAAGTAAATGGAAAGAGGAAAATACTGACAAATTTACAGTAACAAAAATGGCAGTTGTGGTTATCAGAAATTTATAGTAAAAATACAGGGACACTATCAAAATTGTGCAGTAAATTACCTTAGTTTGTACAGTACTATACCATACTGTTGAATATTGATTTAAATTATTAAGATAACAGTATTTGACAGGTTGATGTGGGCGTCATATGTGGCACTGTTGCTGCAACCTAGACTCAGAAGAACAGTACCAAATGTAAAACTACCAGACAGTGAAACAGGACTTTCCACATTGAAGATTAGTGTTTCTGACCATGATCACATTTGCACAAACGCAAAAATAAATGTAAATCTCCTGAAAGTGGTTCAGAACAATGTCAAATGTAAAAAATAATAAAGACTGCACTGCTGTTTCTTCAGTTTTTTGTGTTGACATGGCTTATGATCTCTCATCATATTAAACAATTTGTTGTTTCACAGTGTTTTATTGTTAAAATTAAGGTAATTTACTGTAATATGTTTGTACTTTCACTGCAGTTTTTAAAGTGAAATGCTGGCAACCATGGCAGAAATAAATAAATTTTAGTTATATTTTTCTTCCAGTGTATTAATAAACTTAGCGAAAATTGTAATATTGCAAACACTTCAGTATTGTTTTATTAAGATTTGAGAAAACGCCATCACCAAATATTGGTTTTAGTAGGATTTTGCTGAGGAATAATAGGATACAGCTTTTGGAAAGTTTGTTATAAGGACATATGGATACAATGAGTAATAAGTTCTTTTTGCATTGCCAAGTGGACAAAGTCCCGCAAGCAAGTGCAAGAATTTTAAATGCTTGCTAACCCCTTAAATTCCTTCCTTATGGCATAATAATAATAATAATAATAATAATAATAATAATAATAATAATAATAATAATAATAATAATAATAATAATTTTTCTTAAATAAATTACAAGCTGTTAATTGCTGCCACATTAGAATAGAATTAGGATCTATAATGGCTTTTTAAGCTAACAGAACTATACTGCCAAAACAAAGCTGCAGCAACACAGACATTGTAAATTATATACAAATAGGCAAACTCAGATGTTTATGTCAATTTATGGCACTTTTTTTTTTTTATTTACTTTTATATCTGCAACTCAGTAACTAAAAAAGCCTTCACTATAGTTCATTAAAAATAGTTTCCATTATACTGCTAATTAAAATCTAGAAGTAAGGACAAAAGCCCTTTAGAAAATCTATTTACGTTACTAATTAACACTAAAGATAATTCACAACATAAAAAATAAAGGAAGAGAAATTCTAAGGACTATGATTCAAAGGTAAATAAATCTGGCATTGAAAATAACGTAGCCGAGTATAATAATCAAGAGCAGCTATCAACAGTAATATGAAGACATAGAAAAATTGTCATCATAAATACACATATCCAATGAAATCCTTTTGAATGATTAAAGTCAATCATCTGTCCAAAGATTTCCATTCCCTTCAACGTAGTGTGCCCTCTATTCTTTGTATTTGCTGAACTGAAGCTGGTGCGCCAGGCTAATCCCATAGGCCTCCACTGACCCAGCACCAGCGTATAGTGAAAGTACAGTGCTATCTCCTCAGCAATCCCCCAGTAATTAAAGAACGCCCGCACCATGCCTAAAGCCCTCCCCGACACACTGTTATGTCTGCATGCGCTACACCCAGACAAGCAGCTCTAAGAGGCTTACAACTCATGTACCTGCATCTCACCACCGTGCCAGTGTGTGCGCGATTCAAGTGTGGACCGACAAGAGATTACAAAAGTGATCAGAAAAAAAGTCCTATTAACCACCTTTGCTGCTTTTTTTAAATTACTATCAAGTCCAGTTTTGTGAGAGCGCGTGCTATAAATACCTGCCCACTCCCATAGGGCCAAAGGAAATCAAACTTGTAAATGAATACACACAGAATGACCACAGTCTGAGGCTTTGGAGAAATTGGGGGAAAAGTATATGACCTTTTGTATATTTGGGTATCCGGTGGATTTATTGTGATGAGCAGATTAAAATTGATATCTTCCAAAAAATAGAAAGATGAAGACAGGAAGAGGTGAAAAAACTGAAAGTGAAATCAAGAAGGCCGATGGGAATAGATGTGGTGAATCAAAGTCTTAGTGGGAGTTGCAGCAGGGTTAAACAAGACTGAGGAGCTCAAAATAGTCGATGCATTAACGTGGCATCAAAAGTAGTTAATTTTCAAGAGCAAATTTAACAGTAGTCAGAGTGTATATCCTTTACCTATATAGTTTTACTTTTACTTTTGTCTTTATGTTCTAAATGAATATAGATATAAGATACTCACTCATTCCTATCACTGAATAGGCAGGGGTTGAAAACTTTACCTCTTTGACTGCCACTTTAGCGAACATTGTATTTCTGCTATAATAATAAAAGCAGATTAATAAAAGCAGTAACTAAATTAATTATTAAGTGCTAAACAATGTGTTCTTGGAAGAAAAGCTGCACTTACACTCAATATATAACATGGTCATAGTCCAATCATGACTTAGAGGAACAGTGGCACACATGACTCCAGCATTGACTGGACATGCATTGTCTTTAAAACACAAAGGTTTATTTTCCTGTCCAAAATAAAAAAGACCAAAAAAATTTACTTTTCTTTAACATTTTTCAAGTGAATGATAACATTAGTTTCTCCAGTCTCAGAATGAAATGTGTCCCAGGTCAGTCTACACAGTAAGAAATAACTTTTGTATCTGTAATGGCATGTTGATGTAACTCATAATGTCTGTTTCTCTCAACTAATATTTTAACACTAAAAGATTAAAATTAACTCTATATAGATAAAGATACACTCGGACATAGAGTAAAATTTATTCTAAAAAATGTACTATGTTTAGGTACTTCTACTTCAAATGAATACTATTCAAGCAGAAGTAAAAGTACTCAAATTTACTACTTGACTAAATAAAACAATACATTTTGCGTAAAGTACATTTGAGCATCTACATTTTACACATTTTTTTCCCAATTCCACAGCAAAATCTCCTGCTACCACTACAATTCTCCACTTTGCCATTGAGTATAGTCGCAAAGCAACATATTTGGTAGTATGGGGAAATTTAAATACTGAGTGTATTATGTATGTGTTGTGATTTGTGCAAATTATCCATGCATAGTTCATTTGGAGTGCATGGAATACTTTTTTTTATTTTTCTCGCATCTTTTCCATATTATAGTTATGCCCCATTTATGCTTCGTTACCAACTCAACCAAAACTGAGCAGGTCTCCATTTAGATTGACCAGTTATTATTGTTACATCTTTTGCAAAAATAAACATTATAGAATCCCTCATGGTGGTGATGCATTTAAAATATAGGCAGGATATAAGAAAAGTTACTTAATGAATGTGAACACATGGGACATATTCTTTCTTATTAGGGTCACTGAGGAACATGACAAGACTAAAATGAAAGAAAAGGGTATGTTAAAGCAAAAATAGCGCACACTCACTCCAACAACCATTACATTATTCCAAGATAATGTGAAAAAAAAGGCTTAAAGACAGTAATACGTGAGGGGGGATAATAAGGGATGCAGGAAGTATAGCTGTGTTGACACTTTGTGCTTCCTTTACACAATGACTATTCAAACAGGAATCAGTTATTTATACAACATAGTGTTTCTATCTATTCTCTGTGTATGTGGAGAGGCAGCCCTCTCCAAACACAACTGTACAATAACAGCAAAGACAAATGGGATATCTTGTTTATTCTGAGGTTATAATGGTAGGTCAAGTAAACATTTAAAATAGAGCTGGAGAAAGGGTTTAGCGACCAAAATGGAGACAGTGGCAAGTCAAAGTAAATGGCTTTTCTTTTACTTTACGCCCACAAAAACACTATTGTCCATTTAAGTTCGTATAGGTGCTCAATTAGATGTTGAATTTACTATAATGCAAGATTGTGTGGAGTTCTTTTTGTGTGTCTCATAAAGCATGCTCAGAACAAACTTTTCCCAAATATTAAGTAGCACTGTGTCCCATTTATGCTCCACCAATATCTCGCTTGGTTT
This sequence comes from Bostrychus sinensis, assembly GCA_020698575.1. Lineage (NCBI taxonomy): Eukaryota > Metazoa > Chordata > Actinopteri > Gobiiformes > Eleotridae > Bostrychus > Bostrychus sinensis. Next base: position 13,015,633 of record CM036242.1, on the reverse strand, counting down.
TAGACTGACTGGCTCTTAGTTTGCTTTATTATTATACATTACTTTAACAGTTATAAACATAAAACTCTAAATGGTTTCAATATTGTTACATATTTATTAATGCTTTATTTCACCTTAATATTCTGGAGGTTTGTTTTTTTTCTGAAGTATTGCAGATACTATTGTTTCACTAACACTGACAAGTCTTTCTTTTATTTATTTATTTTCCTTTATTTATTTGTCTTTATTATTTTAGATTGGCTGGGCTATTTAACCTAATCAAAGCACTAGAATTACAGACATTTCTTCGGGTTCCTGAAAAGTTTGTTTTGTGCATGTCTCAGAGCATGCTCAGGACAGACTTTCCTTTAGAAATATTGTGTGAAAACAAAAGGTAAAGGCTGGTGAGGTTTAATCTTTTTTTTTTTTTTTTCCCAGGAATGCTTTTACAATATGAATGCAAGGGCCACAATAGAACCGCCAGTTGAGAAGTACATTTTCTGCAAACAAAAGGTAAATGTATGGATCAATCTTTTGCCCAGGAATTCTTTTACAATGTGAATGTAAGAGGCCAGAATTGAACTACCATCCTTCCTACTGACTACTGTCTTCAAGCTGACTGTTGGTTGTCTTAGTGGTTGTACTTTACTTCTTACTGCTGATAAACCCATGGTGGAATTGGCGACAGGACAAAGAGGTCAAATATGCTCTTACATCTGTGGGTCAGTGTAAATATACATAAATACAACTTATTCTTACTTGTGTTTTTTTTGCCAACAAAGATGTAACCAAACATGTAAAACATATGGGAGAATTTCAACTCGCTCTGTGACTAATTCAGTCTTCCCTAATCTGAAGTCGGTGCCAGTATGTCAGAAAACATAACATAATTGTCTTTCAGTTGAGAAGAACTAAAAATACACAGACAATGCAGTGCTGAGATGAGCAGAGGCAGAGAGAGAAAAAGGAGCAAAACTGTTTTTGTCCTTCAGCTCTGTTTTCCCTCCACTTTCCCAGCTCCATCGCCAGTCACTACAGAATAAACGGATATGTGAATTAAACCCCATTGTTTTAAAAAAAAAAGATCTGGGGCTAAATTTAGGCTCTTGTTCTTGTGCGATGTGAAAGAATTCTCCGCTTATCTTATGTTTGTGTGTTATATTTTCTTGCCTTTTTCCTTTATCCCGCATTGTCATCTCAAGACTACGTACATATTGTTTGAACAAGTGCGAGCTGGGAGCGGCCTCTGTGCATGTGTCAGGGGAAACGCGCATACACACGCATATAGTTCAGCCATGCGATTTTTGCAATTAGAAAAGACACAAAAATAATTATTCTGCCGCGCAGTCAGTCGACATATCCTGAGTCGATGATGCACGGATCACGTGTTTAATAAAAAAGGTTAATCAGTTGTTAATCAGAGGATTAATAACTTGTTATTTTCTTTACAAAACCATTAATATTATGCCATAAATATTTAATGTTGATAGGTCTGTTTTTTATTTTTATTTTTTTATTTTTTTGGGGGTGGGTGGGGTGGGGGGGTGGGGGTGGGTGGAATATGTGTTTGGTGATGCAGGGCAGAGTGAGCAATATCCAGGCATTAATGTGCATTAATCATGCTTTGGTGAAGACAAATAAATTCATTCATGTTTATTAATACAACCTTGGAGAAAACAATACTCTTTACATTATTCACCGATTTATTAATAAAGGATTTATGAAGCCGAGGACTACAGGACAGAGACTGGGGATGAGGAAATGCAAGGCAAAAAAAAAAAAAAAATGGGGTAAATAAAACGGAATGGGATCAAGAGAGGCCAGAGTAACAAAGCCAGGAGCAAAAGTTCATTAATGTTTAGGATGGAGCACGAAAGAGCATTTAGTGAAGGGGGAATATGTGTGTGCGGTCCACCACCGAACAGCTCGGGGTTAAACTGTGAGATTTTTGCCCTTTTTTTTCTTCTTCTCCTTAACAAATTACCCTGCCCATTCACTAATTAAAGCAAAACAAATATTGCTTTTCATTCGCTCCATTTGTTTGAATGAACATACAGACATTCCCAAAATACTCATTCCCAGCTCAAATGTAATTAAATTGTGCCTTTAGTGAAAACATGCAGTGGTACTCCAATTAGTTGTGTTTTTTGTCATCAGAAAGAAAGAGATGAGAATGGCATTCAGTGGGTGTGCCCTGGGCTTGGTGGTGTCCCGAAATGGAAGTGCAGATGATAAAACTGAGGGAAGTTGTGTGTTTGGGAGAGATTTAGGAGCCCAAATGCAATAACATGAATCAGGCTTTTTGGATCTGTTAAATTAGTTAGTAATATGACTGAAATGTGAGATTTTAGATGAGGTTTTATGGACGTTGAAAAATTATTAACTTGTATCAAAATGCCCATGAACTGTCAGGGTCTTCAGGATAATCACCAAAGGCCTTAGAACAAGGTAAAAACAGTGGCGCTTGCCACTGTTTTGCGCTTATGCCAAAACAGCATAACATTTTGGAACAAAAATACAGACAAAAGGGGTCATTAGCATACTTTGCACCAGTCCCAAGCCTGAATAAATGGAAAGGGTTACGTCAGGAAGGGCATCCGGTGTATAACCTATGATGAATAACAATGAAAATCATTATGTAATGGTGGTAAATGCCGCTCTCTCACAAGAAGGTCATTAGTCCTGAATGTTTTCTTTTGGTAATATGCTAGTGTCAAAATGATTTTCCCTGAATTCCTTGACCCCTGAATCCTAGCATGTGCTTGAAGTGACACTTTGATTGTATAGCCATATTAATAGGACAGGAATAGCAAGCCTGGAAATGGTTGTTTGTCACTGATTGTATATGGCCTAAACCTTGTTACCAACCCATTCCAACATCAAGCCCTAGTGACACAATCTGTGAAGTTGCTCAAAATCCCTTTTGCATGCAGTCCATCTAAAATGGTACATTACAGAACAGGTTTAGACATAGAATAAAACTTGGCCAGTGTTAGGAAATAATACATGTTTAGAGTTTGAGATTACCTTGTGAAGACACTCTAGGCAGATTTCTGAAACATATATCTTTGGGCCTTTTTGCTGTAAACTAAGTCATGAGACACCCCCAAGTTAATTTTCAAAGAAAGTAAGGTAAAAATATTTACTTTAAAGGGCTGATATACAATATACACAAGTTAAGTACCTATACCTGTATGTTTTAAAGTAATAATACCAATAAATTATCCAATTTAGTTTATGACATCAGCAGGCCTATCTTCAAACATGACCTTTGTTCAGAGTTATGAACTGTATATAAAATGGCGTACGTGTTCATAAGATGGCAGATGTGTCAATGCACTGTTCATGCATAGTGTTCTCTGTATATGCTTCTCCATTTACTCATCCTGGCTGTCCTCCCCTTGTCCATTTAAATGCTTTCCCTTTGTCTTTGTCTTAAGCTCCAAATTGTGTTTCTATCGAAGGCTTCTATAGATCGCTCAGCAAAATGTCATCCGTCAAGCTGTCAATGAATCCATCCTTTCATTTAATGATCACCCTACCTGATATGCATTTTACATGGCTCCATATACCTTTAATGGGAATCAATAGAAAGCAAATAACGCTGGAAGCCAGTAAGCTGCATGTCTGACGGACGGATGTGGACGCCGCCGTTGTGTCAATACATGCTGCTGTGTTCTTGTGTGGCTTTGTACTGTATATGCCTGAACAAGTGGGTCTGCAGTGGGTCTGCAGTGGGGGCACATGGTGGCTATTATAAAATGTTATCAGATTGGAGGACAAACCACAGTCATAGGGACAGTATGAATGTAGACACTGATTTAGTGGAAACAAAGGTGCTTCTATGGTGTTGAGCAACATAAAAATACATGTAAATGCACTTCAAGTAAAAGAATAATAATAAATAGATTGCTAGTTGCCGATTGAACTGCAGAGCATGAAACTCACTAAAACTGTATTTGTGGAACCAAGGACAGATGAGTGATACATAATTTTATTTAAGGTTTTGCTCACTTACATTAACTATAACAGGTATTTTGCGTATCTAGGCCAGCCACATCCATTCACTTAGAAGAGTAGGTTTGGACTCCGTTTCTTTGACCCAAACTATCAGCTTTTCCCCAATAATCTAGTAATGATCCTGATCTGAAGTATGAAAATATTGTACCGACACATGACTCTGTCCCGATCTGGAGTATTAAAATATTGCACTGACACAAGACGTTTGAGGATTATTTGGACAAATAATCACTGTTACAAGCTTAAGTCAGGCCACATCCCTCTGATCAAAGTCAGATCCAGAATCAGGCAAAAAAATCCTCTGGTGTGTCGCTAGGCTAACACACAAGTCTGTCGATATGTTCTCCCAGTTGTCTTCATAAACTAAGAGAGAAGAAGAAATTGAGCGAAAGAGACAGAAAGAACAGAGAGGTAAATGATGAAGGCAGAGAGAGAGAAAGAAAGACAATTAATGGAGAATAGAGATATGGCGAGGGATGCAGCGGAAAGGCCAAGGAGGGAGGGATAGATGGCCATTCGCCGTGGGTTCAGTTAAATACTGATTTCATCATACGATTGAGGAGGAAAAAAGGGGGGGTCGGCGGCTGTGGCAGCTCTAAAACACATAACTTTTTACAAAGTGAAAATCAAATATTAAAAATGACAGGCCTTATAAGTGTGCTGAGTGAGCCCGGGTCACGGAGGGAGGGAGGCGCGGGCGGCTTGTCAGCTACTATCTGTCAGGCCGAATTAGAAACAATCAGGGCCGAGTGAAAGGGAAGGTGATTGTTATTAAGCGGCGGGGCCCAGCGAGCGGGCGCCCCAGATGTGGCCGTGCATATAAAAGAACAGGAAGCCCGCGGTTTAATTCAGGAAGCTTGCCGGGGCGAGCGAGCAATGCCACAAAGGAGGAGAGGGAGGGGTGTGGAGAGGGGATGTGAGGGGGGCTGGGCCTTCTTATCGTTAATATGCTGGAAGTTACTTTGATAACGCATTAGGGCCTTTTGTAGAATTGTGGAATGATGCACCTTAATTTTTTCCCCCCCTTCAGCTCATCAATCTTTGTCTAATGCGTCTTGGCGAAGTGGCAGGTCAGGCCCACAGAGTTAGAAGGGTGAAATGTAGATATGTCGACACACATGTATGAGACAACCGGGGAGTGACAGCCAAGCCCATATATCAATTACAAGCTGATATCCTGGGAGCATGACGGGACGGGGAGAGAACCCTCTCAGCGGATATGTCTGTGGATCTCAATTGCCCAAACTCTCCTGTAACATTTTTCACTTTAAATAATCACCTACCAGTCACTTTGTTCTATGCTGGCTTTTAGAACAGTAGTTGATTAACATGGACACGACTCGGATTTGACTCCTTTGGTAGCCCTGCTATCTGTCAAGTTGCCTCCCCTAAAAGTCCTATGAGACAGACATCAACGCCCACAGCTCCCCTGTCAGGAAAAAGGGTAGGGGTGTGGGGGGTACTTGATGTGTACAATATGCTACTAAAGGGGACGGTGGGGATATGTGACTGATAGGGAGCGACAGTAATCAGCCCGAGAGGATGCAGATTCAAAGGCACATTGGCCATAGTGATGAAACCACAGCGGCACGCAATCGGCAAACAGCTAAAGTCTTACTTAACTTTTAATTAGCCAGCTAATGTCAAACACAATGTGATCACTCCAATCAGAATAATAGAAATAGACAAATGCAACTTTCACTGAGGGTTTGATTTCGCCGCCAGCCTCTGAGACACCGAGTCAAGTGGATCCATTGCCTCTCGCATAGTTTCACTTAACCTCAGTTACATGAAATCAATGGGAAGCAAAGACGGAAGAAAGCACACAAATGAAGGAGGTTGTTAAGATAGTTACTTTCATATAGTGCCACCGCCTCTTACTTTGAAGGGCTTTGATTTCTGTTTACTTTGTAGTGAGATATCACTTAGAATTATCCATCCCTTAAGAAACACTCATCATCCACTGGGTTACAATAAAGCAGTCTTGTCACACACACAAATACACACATATACACAGTCTTTTTTCCCTCTCTGCGTCTCTTGTCGTCTTTATCGTGGGGATCAGTGGAACACTCGCCGAACACGAGTCGTCTCTGGTTTCCACCTCCCAGGTTTTTCCTGTGCCTGGCTGCCGCTGCTGTAGTCGAGGTTATGGTGTTAAACACAGAGCTGCTAAACGTTCCCCAAGGTAATAACAGGAGGTGTATATACAGTGCACCGCTGTACGGCGACGCCAAGGAGCTGCCGACAAGCAATAGAGATATAGTGGAGGGAGTGAAGACAGGCAGTTAGTGAGCAGAAGACATACAAACACAAGTTGCCATATTGTGTAAAATGTAAATAAAAACTGAACTCAACTGTACGCAAATCCCTTAAAACTTTTTTTTTATTTACAATGGATCATAGAGAACAATATTATCAGTAATGGGTGGGGTGCTTGTGATCTTCAGGCCTTCAAGCAGCTTTAGATTGAATATGTTGCGTTTGCGTAATTTCATATGATATTAAAGAGCCTATTGTTTAAAACTGAGACGAAGGGCAGACCAAAATTCTATGGTCGAATCTGCAGCTAAAGAGTCAAAATGCAAATGTCTTGGCCTGGTTTATGGCTAATATCTCTGCAAGGACTGGGTCTATCCACATGAAACATAAACTGGCACAAAGTGCAAAGTCATATCTGTCAGCACAATGGCCTAAAGTGAAGTTATTCCTTCACTAAAGGGTCAAAACGTGGCGATATTTTTCAAATACACAGGCGGGATTGTCAGTAGACTTGCCATTAAGCCTCAAGATTATTATGGTCAGGTTGTGGGCCCAGTTGCTAACAAAAATCATCAGGTTCAATATTTGCGGAGTTTCATTTTGGATATTGCTTTCAAAAATAGTACCTCACCAATATATTTATATAGGCCTCTGCCCTCCATCTGAGATTCTGTTCAGGAAATCACTTGTTGGGTTCAGGAACACAGTTTCCAATGCAACGCAGTGACTTCTGTAAATATTCCTAAGCCCATGCAGTCATTTCCAGTAAAGACTAATGTTTTTAATGCAGTGCTGCTTAAAGACCTGAAGCTCAGGAGCATCAAATACATCCAATACCAACAATATGGACTCTGCTTTCTAAAATGTTCTTTTTATTTCAAGCCGTTGATTAAAATATGTCAATAAACCTAATAAGTTACAAAAATGCTCCTGTAGCTGTTTGTTATTAGTACCAGTTACTTTTCCATCCTTTTGCTGCCCTTGTCCCAAATTTGTTTGAGATGTGTTGCTACCATGAAAATTAACTAAAATTTTTCATAAAATGGTGAAACTTCAGTTTCAACACCTGATGTTGTTTGTTTTATTGTGAATAAAATATGGTTTCATGAGTTTTATATACATTTTACGCAGTACCCCAATCTATTTGGAACTAGAAATAAAAATGAGGATTGCTACACAAGATGCAATGTCTTGTACAATTGCAAATAATGAATGGTGGAGATGTGATGTCAGACTGATGTCTTTGACTTAAGTAAGAGCAGGTGCATGCACTTTACATTTGAATCGATGTGTTTAAATATCTTCACTTTGTAAGAAGGATCCAATATACCACAGGCTCTAAGGTGCTCATTTGTATAAAACACCTGGCAATTGATAAAGATATGTAAAATAGATATTTTTAGAAATATGACTTGACAGATTTAATATGTTGGTGGTAATTTTCTGCCTTCTATGAAGAGACTTCCGCTATTTCCTTGTGAATATACCATAAAGTCAAGCAGGTAAGTTGGTCACAGGCCTCAGAGTCAGGGTGGCCCAAACAATGCCCTCCTATCATTTTTATTTATACTTTTATTGAGACGGTCATTTGGTTTGGGGACAACTACACAAGCCTATAATGGATAATGTCTGTCATTGTAAAACAAGTCCCAATCAGAATCCCACTATTCTTGACACGTGTTGCCTTCTGGACTCCAGCTGGGGAATACTAACCAAAATCGGGATCTACATATTTTACTGAAGTTGTGTTCTATAAAAACTATGAACACAACTCCTTTTATTACAATACAAATGCGTCCAGGTCTGGCTCATGTCTAAGATGGCAAGAACTGAGAGGATGCAGAGATGTTCTTAGCCATTAATTGCATTGCAAACACCTATCTGGTCTGGCATGCTCCAGTGTGGTCTTTTACAGAATAGACCTCTAAGGGTCACATATTTGCAGTGGAGTGTTACATGCTCTTAATCTAAGGCCTTGGCTTTGAGTCTTTGCTGTATACAACCATGAATACAATCTCTTGCCAATATCTAGCTTATCTCAGTGTGTTCTGCAAAGGAATCTGAGCTAATATTGTTGAAAATGGAACAGAATGTAAAGTTTGCATTGCTGAGTATTGTATGTGTAATGACAGCTGGCATTTAGGTTGCTAATCTGGATAAATGAGAATGGTGGAAAACGCTACTCCAAGTGTACACTTTCTTTTTGGTTGCTGAGCAACACACGGCTCAGTTATTTTGTTAGTCATACATTTTAGGATTCAAATTCAAATGTTGATAAGTGGAGGTAACTGAAACAAATCGCTTCAGTTCTCAAACTGTAAAATACTTCTCGCATGTCTGTGAATGGCATTTAGCAGCGTCTTTGACTGTTTCTTTTGTGTACTTGACAGAAGGACTATACAACCCTAAAATGCAATAACCAGGAATCACATAACACCTACAAATTTATATCAGTGTCAAAAGACACTCAACAGACTGAAAGATAGTAAAACTTTTACGGTGTCAGAACTTGCTGTTCTATGGATAAATTTAGAACTTGTTGTTCTGACACAATCTCTATTAGGCACATTTTGTAAATATTAGTTTTTATCAGAAGCAAAAAAGTGGAAAATATTTTATTCATTCACTATCTTATAGTTGTTTACTGCCATTTATTAAACTTGTATTCAACAGGTCTTGTGACCTTGTACCCTTTTCACTGCAAAGGAATTTACAACCATAAAACTATGAAGCCACTTTGTTGGCCCTGTTTTCATTCCGCCTCTGGATCTTTCACACAAAACTATTAAAGCAGCCGTATGTAGATCAAATCTGTTTTATCAAGGCAGACATGTTTAGCCAAATTTGAGCAATGCCCCTGGCTATCCTATCAACATCTGCTCAACACTGACTGTACAGTAGTGTCACACCTATAAAGCACAATAGCATGAGCAGATGAATGGTGAGCTGAACCTCCTCACACACAGCTGTGAGGCAGACATATAAGGTGTGGTCCAGCCCCTGCATGTGCTCATCACTGTGGGAGGAAAGGTGAAGTCGGGTGACCATAAAACCAGAATGGCCTTCACTTAGAGCTCCCTGCATTCTCCATTTCTGCCTCGCCCGCCCACCCCCTCCCTACACCCATTCCCCCAGTATTATTTTTTTATTTTTTATTTTTTTCTGTACTATGAATAAATTTAGTCTGTCCCGGACATGAAAATGTCAAATACCTAAAATACACCTAGGCTAAATAGCATATTAATTTTTAATGCCTGCTCATCCTATGCTGCTATTCTCATATCAGGCCTGTCTGCCAACAGCTGTTGCTGGCTCTCCGGCTGGGAATTTATCATCCATCTAGCTAAAGGAGGGGAGAGAGCGAGAGAATAAAAAAAGATGGCAGACATTGTTCGGAAGACAAGGAATAAGGGGAGAGATGCATGCACGTTTTCATGGATCTGTACCTCGCATTTATATCACCGCCACCTCGCAACTTTTCTTACTTTGATATACGAGTGGGATTCAATTACTCTAATGCCAAACATAAATTGTTCAAGAATTTCTTCCTTTTTTTTTTTTTTTCTCTGGGCGATGATGTGCACAAGCCCCTCATACATAAAAGAGAAATAAGGAGGCGAGTGGTGACATTGACGCTGGAGGTAGTGACATTGGGGAGAGCGGCAGAGGGAGGCGAGATGCACTGAAGCAACGTGCCAGAGTGGGTGTTGAATGCCACCCATGTGTGTTTTTAGGTGGCATGTGGTGGATGATTATCATAGATTATCACAATCCAGATTGTTACAAGTTCTGTCTGCGCACATAGCAGCAGTGTACTGTAGCTGAGTGACTGTATGTGTGTGTGTTGGTGTGTGTGTTTTGGTTTAAGAGAGTGCCTTTGGGGATAAGACTAAATGGTGAGTGAATGACGAACAGTTGGAGTGTGTGCGTCGCCGTGTGCGCCCGCTGGTGTGTATGTGGCGTTTTATCCTTACTGTAAAAGAAGCAAAAGCATGACGGTTCTGCAAATCAGATGTGGCTATGTAAAGTTACCACCAATCAGTGATCCACGGACACTAAGGCCATGAAGGAAAGAATCAATATATTTTTATACCAGATATCTGCACATCTGAGGCTGTTGTGTTTTGCCCATGTTAGTTGTTGTAAATGTGGTCATGTTGTGGCACCCGCTAATAGTGCTACCCAAAGTGTATATAAAATGCTTAAAAGAAGGATACTTATTTTGGTTTGGGCATCTGGCAGGCATTTTGGAGCCACAGAGTGAACACTGCAGATCATGTCCTGCATATTCATGTCCCTCCGCCAAAAGAAGCTAAGTTTGCTCCCATAAGTTTTATTGTAAACGTGGCCAGCAATAATCATGTTCAGTATACTGTGATTTGTATTTGTAACTTAAAGACATGATATGCAGTGTTTCCAAGTGACTCATGGCATAGCCTCTGTTTTATGTTTATCACAAAATAAAAGTTAAATCCAATATGGCTTAACACTCAACACACATCTCCTACACTTTTACTGTATGTTCGCAAATCCCTCACAAAAATAAAACTGCCAAAGAAACGTGAAGGATGCAAGAGGACATACACTATACACTATGTGACTTTAAAAAGTCTTTTTATCATACTTTTAACTACTGAAGTTGATGTTTATGTTTGGTGGCCGGGCCACACCTCGACTGCGATCCCAACTTCAGTGCTCCTCAATCACTTCACGACTGCTCTTCAGGCACTTCTCAACTTCTCAACCACACCTCCCTATTGAAAATCCAGTTGCTTGTCTCTGTTTCATACCTTCTATCATGTTTACTTTCTTATTTGATTATTCTTACTGAGTCTCAACTCACCCAGCCATCATATCCAGCAGGCCATCTCCTGCAACCCTCATCCCTGTCGTTGCATTCCACATCTCTCTCCTTACATCCCTGCATCGGTCATTCTGCATCCCACATCCATCATCCCTCTCCCTGCATCCCTCATCACTCACTCTGTTATAGTCATTCTGCATCCTTTATTCCTCATCTCTAATCCGCATCCTGCATCCCGCATCCAGCATCCCTCATCAGCCCTTTATCTTATCCACTACTATATTCATTAAAAACTACTCTCTTGCTGTGGTGTGGTCCTTGATAGTGAAAATACATTTGTACTATTACATTATAAGCTTTATTACTGTCATTATAAGCTCTATTACTGTTTGGATTGCAACCAATTGTGTTTTGAATTAACTAAAAGAATCTCTAGAATATATCTACTAACTTAATATCTTCCTCTCTATAAGCTGAATCAAACATTGGTAATTCTCCGAAGTAACCATGGTTTGGATCAGTTTACAGATCAATGTCAGGAATCTATTCTGTTGAAAGAAATAACTTTATGTCCCAACTTACCTCCTGTCCATTTAAACTGACCAATAAAAGAGAAATTTGGGATTGCATGTTGAAAATACACATAAATGTAAAAGCTATCATTCAATGCATCCAGTGATGCATGTGAAAATATGTGCAGATAATCTGGTAAGAAAGCATTGGAAATGGTGGCTTTTTAGCTGAAGTGTGATCTGTGTGCAAACTTACCTTAACACACCAACAGCATACTGGAGTGAAGCTGCCTGTTAGGATCAAGTGGCCTCTCACTGTCACTCCTCACTGGCTAGTGCTTACCGGAATGACCACCTGGAGGAGGAACAGAGTAGGGAGATTAGAGCAGGGGTGACAATGAAATATAGACCTGAAGAGGAAGAAGAAGAGAGTGATGTGAGGAGGGGGAGGAGGAGGCGGAGGCGGCGGGGGTCGATGTCAAGATGAAAATCTAACAAATTCAGCGAGCAACACTGCAGAGGTCAAGGGAACGCAGCCGAAAAAGGTTAAAGATGAAATCAAAGCCGGCGTGCTGCGGTGCCCGGAGGCGCAGCTGAAAATCTATCCCTCCAAGGCAAGGCCACCGCTGACGCGAGCCAGACAAGAAGCTAAATACTGCACGCCACTCGGGGATCTTTCATTTTCAACCGATCAATAAGGGCTTATATTTATCAGGGCCTCGGAGCAGCTGCCACGTCTGACAACCTCCACTTCATTTTCGCACTCCTCCTCTTTCTCCTCCTTGGCTCTTCCTCCTCTGACAACACACACTAAATTGAGACTCATCGACCATGAAAAGGGGCAAAGGACCCTGGATTGCCATTAACCCCCCTTGTGTCACTAGACCGGCTAATACACACACACATACACACATTGGCACACATGCCCTGGAGATACAATTCTGTTAAAGGTCTGGCCCCCTCCCTTCTTTAAAGAAACATGCCCGATCATTATGGCCTTGGCACAGACACCATATCTCCTCTTTTGTTCCTCAAGCTGCCCATGCCACCCAGAACACATATGCACACATGCTTAGTAGTGCACACATGCTAGTACTACAACCTGATTTGACTTGGCTTTTGGCAAAATTTACTTTAAAAATACCGAACATTATGAAAAGATAAAAACTGGGTTTCGGGGGTTTGGGTTTTAAAATAACGGGCTGTCTAATCATCTGCACAACAATATTTGCTGTAAGGCATTCTAAATAGATTATCGCTAGTCCATCTGTGTCATCATTGATTTATAAGGCATTAAGCTGCTTGGGGAAGAGATAGGGCCTCGCCTCCTCTGCCGTTAAAGGGGCTTCTCGTGGAAATCAGGGGCACGCCATTGGAACAACTGTGGCTCGGGTCGAACCGCCCCTTTAATCGCCAGGCAAGAGGAAGTGAAAATAGGGCGGGCGTAGCAATTTTTTATTTATTTTTTTCTTGAAAAAGGAAGTATGAATCCAAATTTTCTGCATCTCTTTTTTGTTCTGCAATACAAAGAGACGGGGAGGAGGGGAGGAAGTACAGGGGGAGAAAAAAAGGCAGAGAAACAAATAGAAAACAGACATGCACATACACACATGCAGAAAAAAAAAACAAGGGACATCATTAACATATGAATGCTATATGCAAATAGTCGGGAGAGAGCAGATGTTGTTGCATTTAATTGACCTATATGTGAATTGCATCCAAACCTTTCAGTGTGTTTTCGGGGCCCATTGAGTACAGTTCTGACTGTCTTTTCTAGTAGCACTCCACACACAAGAGGGGGGAGCAGTGACTTTAGTAGTGTTTAAATATACAGAAAATGGAAAGAAAGTGTACCTAAATGCATTATTAATATCTTGGAACACATTTCATAGCTAATAATGCATGCTATGATATGGTGTGACTTCTGACTTAGGCTAAAGAGTATTACACAACCATGTCTTCTTCATTAAATGTATCTGTGGAACCTATGGCTTTTTTTATACTAACTTTTTGCAGTGGAAATGTTGTGTGCTAAGCATCTAATCTCAGTTTCAATCTATTTTATGATAGTTTAGACTTAGACTTGGATGGACTTTATTGAGCCACAAGGGTAATCACAGTAACTCAGTTGTACATAAAAAAACACTCTTAAAAAGCACTAGTCAAAGAGAGAAAAAAAGGTAGTAGTTAAAAATAGTATTAGCCAATTTAATAATAATAATAATAATAATAATAATAATAATAATAATAATAATAATAATAATAATAATAATAATAATAATGCAATACAATAGCATGAGCAAAAATATGAAAAATGCCTATTTACAAATCTACATGAAATTGAAATACAAGAACATTAACATTATATGCATACAGGTGCAATAGTCAGTGAATGGAGGTGCATTAATATGAATACTATGGAGTTATCTAAAAAGGTGAGTTGTTGCACAGCTGGATGGATTGGGATCAGTAAGTGTCCTATAGCATTCTCTGTGGAAGCGGAGCTGTATGAATATCTATTAATAAATGCATTTTCTTAATGAAAGCTGCATTATACATGCTGTTAACTGTAAGTATGTTTCATGCAATGTAATAGTTTGGTTACACCATATCCAAAATCGAGGATTTTATCCTACATCCTGTATCCTGCATAAAACTTCAAATGCAAATCATTATGAAAATCACTGCATGCTAATAGACAGATGATTTGCTGTGGTGACCCAAGAAGGGAAAACCGGAAGGAAAGAGGAGAGTAAAAAAAAAAAGTTCTATTACACTGTTTACTATCAGACAAAACTTAATATTAAAATTGCTTATGTAAACAGATCTATAAAGTTTCATGAATGCATTCATTATGGTAAAAAAATACTTATGATTTCCTATTTCTCCTTTTGGAATAAGACTGTTTCTAGTATTAGTGACATAAAATCATGGGTTTTAGATCACTGCACCATCTTCTTCTAACATTATAACACATATATCTAAACGTGTTTCAACAAAATGCAATCATGGTCATTATACCTATTATTTTTATATAAACAGACTGGTTGATGTAAAACAAGCCTTTTTTTGTGTGAAAGTTATCCATACACTACCTGTGCTAACCTGAACATGTGAAAGAGTTAGTTTTCATTGGAAAATTCTCCAGGTTACTACTACATACTACAACTGAATTGTGGTTGATGTAAATTAATGAATGCTGCATATTCCATGCTGTTACCAGTGTTAACAGCAAGTGTGTTTTAACAACATGCATTTTGGCAGTTCTGTACCACACCACCAAACCTGGGACGTTGACACTTCGACAAACAGTTTGTGTCCTGCTGCCAATGTCTGCTTAGGTAGATTTAGCTAATTAGTAATAAGTGAAAAATCACACATTCTATTATATTTATATAAAATGTCTCAGGTAAAACTACTCTGAACTATAACTGTGTTCAAAGTGGAAAAAAATCATTGTGATAGTTGAATATTGTTTTTGTGCTCATTTGCATATATGCATAATTAAGGTAGCAAGTGTTCCTCATTGTAAATTAGTAGTTTTTTTTTTCTTTCTTGGCAGCATGGGGTACGTTGGGAACCTGTGTGAACTGTGTGAATTTACATGATATTATTTATTATTATTTTATTTTTTTCTCACTTGTAACACAGCATGAGTGACACCTGTGCCTCATACTGCTTTGGTTTAGTGTTACACTATTGTCTGTGTAGAGTATCCAAAAAGTTGAATTTTATATACTATATTTTGTGTATTTTGAAAAGGGCTTCCAGGAGAATTACCTATCAATAGTATTACTTTTTGTAAATATTACTATTATTATTATTATTATTATTATTATTATTAATATTATTATTATTATTGTTAGTTGTTGTTGTTGTTAATAATAATGCATTGGATTTATATAGTACCGTTCTGCGCCTACCACCAAACACACAAACCCACCCACTCATTGGGTGAAGTGTTTTGCCCAAGGACACAACAACAGTTTGAACATGAGAGAGAGCAGGATTTGAACTACCAACCTCCTGGTTTATCACCTAAGCCACTGTCAATAGCAGTTAGTCTTTTCTCAATAGACTATTTGGGAAAAGCAAACAGTATCAATGACATGAGGATAGGTTTTGTATGTCCAGTGAGGAGGCCAGTTAAAAACACAATATCAAGATACTATGTACATGTCGCAGCACTGTATAGCTCAGTTGGTAAAGCATGGGGTGCAGAAATGTAGAACTTACAGTTCAGCTTTCACTGTTTTGTCAAATAAAGCCAAAAAAGCTAAAAAAAAAAAATAAAAAATAAAAAATTAAAATATATATTTACAGGTCAGTTTGTGCTACATTTTTACCTTAAAACTTTGCATGCATATGGACATTTTTTTTGCACCATTCATGGTTGAGTCCATGTGCCATTACTCCTGTCTGTTTCTCCAAAGGGATAACCCATGGTCATATCTGTCTATTGTTTATTAAAGTAACAATCCATAGTTCATGTGACCCGCATTTACAGAATACCAGAATGTCCCTTTAATATAATATGAATGGGAAATTTAAAAATGGCCTCTAGTAAAATTAATAGAAAAAAATAATAAAAATAAAAACAAGGCAATACAACATCAAGAAAAATTTACATGATCATTCTCCCCCCTACCATAGAATCCAATTTCTAAAAAATCATATTCTCCTTGCTGTGTCTAAACAGTAGCATTTACTTTGATGTATCTACGCTTAAATAAGGCCTGGGATAACTTATTCCTCACACAGGATGGGCTGCTTGCCAAGGCCCAGATGGATCCAGCGAAAGCCCACTCTCATACTTTATCAATCCACTGAATACATGTCGTGGTGCAGGTACGGACCGAGCACTCACAGACCGAGAGAGAGATAGAGAGAGGAGGCAAAGTCACGCATTCTACCCTGCAATGTTTGCATGGGTGAGCCATGAAAAACACAGATGCTATTTTCATCTGGGCCTCTGCCTTGTCTCTCCCTTATTTTTCCTTTTCTTTTTTTCACCCCTTTTATTTGCAATCTCTCTCTCTCTTCCTACATCGCCCCCCTCCTTCTTGGGAATGTCATTAAATTGTATTAAATAGCCTTTTGTCCAGGGGGCACGGACCACCCGATATATGATAATACATTAAGGCCCCAGTGTAGCAGCCAGTGAGCCAAGACCATCTTAAGAACAAGTATAGTGCGTGTGTGTGTGTGTGTGTGTGTGTGTGTGTGTGTGTGTGTGTGTGTGTGTGTGTGAGCTAAAGAAGGTGGTGAAAGGATGTAAGGAGAGGTTGGGGTATAGGAAATAGAAAGATGGAGACAGGAGGGGGGGAGAGCCAGAACGAGGGTTGACTGGCTGCGCATGTGGCTCCCTAACAACTGTGACACATACTAATAGAAACATACCTAATAAATTACAAGCTTTCAGGGTCTGGCAAGCTGACATTTTCTGTGTGCGCGGGACAATTTCATATCTGCGGCGGGCAAAGTCGAGGGTCTGCCTGAACCAAATTGCATCACACGGAGATGCCAGAGGATTAGCATAAAAATTAACACTTAAATTTCAGCTTATTGTCAACCCCACTCCTGCACCGGCTGCCTCACAACAATCAATTCCTCTTAGAAATCTGATTAGATTCCATGACGCTTATTATCCCAGTCATGTCTGCCTGCCTGGCCTACCTCCCCTCAACTAACACACATACACACATACACACACACACACACACACACACACACACTTGCAGACTATTGGCATATCTAAAGCACTCACCGCCATGGCTGCCCCGATTGTTTAAACAGAATTAAGGAAATGTATATATTGATAGGTGTGGCATTTCTTGTGACAAATGATGTTAAAATCCTATCCCATCACCAAGGAATTTCATCGCTATCTAATGTTTCCGTATATTGCAGGATGTGTGCAGTGATTTTGTTGCTAGGAGAAACATCTGTGAGATATGAAGTCAAATGTGTGACATGCAACAAATTTGGTTGCTTATAGGGTTATCTAGCTAAATAAGAAGGCTGGGTTAGTGCATGGTCTCAGACATGGAGGCCTCTTCCTCTGCTTTCTCACCTGATCAGCCATTCAGATTCTGTTTTTATTCTTTGCATAAAAATGACTTAGTCTAGTGTGAATTCAAGTTAGATTTCCAAGAGGGAGTAGTTAACTGAGATTAAAGCTAAACACAACTAAATTCAAGACTTTCAACAATCAGAGAACAGGAGGCCACATGTAGACAAAGAAGGCTTGAAAGACGATAGTTTAAAATAAGCCATCATATAAAGTCTGGCATTTTTAGATAAAATGTTCCAGTTCCAGTCAAAATGATTTCTGTTGAGTGGAAATTTTGCACATAGCAACCAGTATCAGACCATTTCATTTCACAGAGCGGGATGGGTCTGACCGGTCAGGCTATGAGCTTTTTGGACAAGACACAAACCCCGTGGTCTTGCCTTCCCATTGTCCTGATGTCTTGCTTGCTTGGCCACGATTAATGTTATCTTAAATTACATTTAGTTTGTACCTTATTTCCATGTTAGCTTTAGGCAATAACACTGTAAAAGGGTTATAAAGTATTATGCAAAATCAACTTTTTTGAGCTTTCTAGCGTGTTATAATGTTGTTCCCTCATCAAAATCATACCTGGAGTTGAATTTTGCTTCATTCACGCCTGTTTGAGTAATCCTGTATTCTCTGGCATGGCCTTTCTGAGGACTCAGAACGCTTGGTTCTACAATCCTCTGCCTTTCTCATGAACCTCTACCCACTCCAGGAAGCACTGGCCAATAAACAAAACCTCTCCAGTCTGCTCTCATTAATTTTTTCAAAAAATGCAGTACAGCTGTTTCCACAGATTCCTCACAGCTATTTTTAATTTTTGTAGTAAAATGGCATCATTCAAAAAGTTTAAGGAAATAAAAAGCTTTTTTTTTCTATGGTTCTGTTCAAAATAGCTCTGTCCTCTGATGGTCTCTTCAACTGTTTCTTTTTTATGGCAGTAATAAAACAATTATTGAAAAAGCTTTTTTTGTCACATAATGTTTTTAAGGTTGTAAATGTGCAAAGCTGTTCTAGAGGTAAGGAAGATTAGTTTCAAAATATGAATAAATATAATAATATATCCCCTTTAAAGTAATTGTAACTTTTAACTAGAAATTAAGCTATCTGCAATTTACATAGTGTAACACACATGCATTTGCTGTAGGAGACTGAGTTGCATAATGACTGATCTTTCTTTGCAACAAAGTCATTGTCCTGTTATCTTCTTGAAGTCATTGTAGCAATAATAAAAGGCAACGGCATATAATATTTGATGCATGAAGTTATTGTTGATACATTACATTCTTGGAGCAATAATAATGAGCTGTAAATTCTCAGTATTTATAATCAAATGCCAAGCTCGTTTTAAGCATCTTAATTTTTACCGTGCCTCCTCAAAAGTGAACCGCGCCACATCACATCAATCCGAAACGATCACTAAAGCTTTATGTTTACAAGAAGAGGATGGAATGATGCAAATGGAAGGGATCGCGCTTGCCGTTCTCACGAGGCTGTCGCAATAAAATATTTGTCAATAACACTTTTCTGCCGAGGCGCATTGCACAAGTATGTACTAAAAGCACACACAGGCTCACGTTGGGTGGCTTTGGTTAAGACTCTTGATTGTTTAGACAAATGGCAGTTCATCGCATCCAGATGTCTTTAAGCTGTGCTCAACCACCATCGCCGCTCTCCAAGGCACAAGCCGAATGTATACAAACATCTCCTCATAACTGCATTCCTCATCTGGGCCTGCAAACGTCACCAGCTTCTACTGCTTTTTGGACGACTGCCCTGAACCGAGGTGATACTGTAAAGGTCAGGGGGTTCGGAATTTAGGAAGGACAGAAGCAAATCAAAGTTTTGATGTGAAAAATGACTTGAAAAAAAAAAACATTTTTAAAGCTAAACTACCTATTTTTTTTTCCATCCTGACAACCTCAAGCAACAACACAGCTAAATTTCAGGTGATATTTAAGTAAAAAAGGAGATAAATAAAAGACTAATGTTACTGCTTTCTGGACCAGGACCAGGACTTTAAAGTAGGATAATGTTGAAGGTCCCCTATTGTGCTAAATCTACTTTGAAATTGACTTCATTATGAAGCAGTCGGGTAAGTTATCTATCTGTTCGCGTCATGTTGCTAATAGCCATGCTAATTAGCCATTTTATGCTCTATCCATTCCCTATCGTTGCCAGTAGGGAGTGACAGGCGTCTAATCCAAGCATTCTCTGCAAAGTCAAAGTAACAGCTCCCCAAAAAAATGTTTTTCCATACATATACATTATTGTAAGTTATAAAACATTAATAATAAGGCCCTTTTAAACCTTTGTAAGTCTAAATAATGTTTAAATTGCATAAAATAGTGGAAATGGTTTGAAAATGCATGTGCCATAATAGTTGTAGAAGTGGGTCACAATAAAATGATCAGTGGTAAAATTGTAAGCCAAGTTGAGGACCACTGACAATGTAAGGCCTTGATTTTTTTTTTTTTCAGATTACAAAATGCTATTAGTTGATTAAATTGTTTTCATTAATACAAGAAAAAAAATTGTATGCTTGTGTTTAACTGAGTAGTGTTTGTGAGTGAATGAGGTGCACGTTGGTGAGTTGCTGGAGTTACGGCTCTAACACAGCACTGTTACAATAATCCAGAATACAGACGCCCACAGGCTGGAGAGGCTGAAGAAACACACGTCTGATGTTCTAAGTGGATAACAACCGCTCCTGCTATGCTGCAGCAGAGGCGCGGAATAATTTAAACCAGCTACCACACAACGCCCCTCTCCCCTCTCTCCCCTTCATCACCAGCCCCCATCCGGGCCCCCCTCCCTTCTATTCTTATGTTAACACGCCTAAAGAAGAGCGGGCCACCCAGCAGCACAAACTTTAAGTAAGGAGAAATAATCCATGTTGTGCACTGTAACTTAAGGGGCTTCAGGACTTTGTGCATGCGGTTCTGCTGGATACTTGTGTTAGTTATGTTGTTCCCTTCAGTAGATAAGTAAATTAAAGTAAGCAAGGGAAGCCCCGTTTGGAAAAGCAGACAGGAGCAATGCCAGAGAGGCTGAAGGATGCACAGTTGTTAATGCGGCGCTTGCAGTAATGCTATGTAACTTATTTTTTAATATTTTTTTGCCAAAAAACAATACCATATCAGAAATTTACATCGCAATTTTATTTCATAAAATTCATAACCATTTTTTTTGTTTTTTTTTGTAACGATTAACTATTTTAATGTCCTTTTAAATCGTGGTGTATAAAAAAATACCTGCAAAGTAGAAGCTGATTTATTAAAGGCAGATTTTTTAATTATTTTTTTACATTGATGACCGTGTCCATGTGTACATGTGTCTGAACTTTCTACAAGAGAATATTTAATATAATGGAAAAACATGCATGCATTTTTTGGCAATACACATTTGCACTAATAGTATTTTTTTTTTTTTTTTTTTTTTTCAGTGTGCTGAAAATTATTTACAGCAAGGACTAAGCAATCTGTTTCTATGTACTCAATAGAGCCATTTTACAAAACCCTGGACTATCCCTTTAACTTGCAGTGTTTTTTTTTAAGGGAAAGGCAGAAACAGATATAAGGGTGGGGTGTGGATCGGGGGTGCACCAGTACATTTACTGTGCCTTTAAAGCATATTACTTTTCAGACAAGAGTTTGAAGAATAATAAACCGGGTGCTTAACTGGCCTATTTTCCCTGTCGGTTAATGCCACGCAACAGCGAGGCGGGGGCGAGAAGAATTCATAAGTCTTTAAATGCAGAGTAAACACTGCTTTCTTTGTTGATTGTAGAGCTGCATTGGGTTTTTTTGCCGATCTTTCTCCCTCTTTTCCCCTCATTCTCTTCGCCCCTCCGTCTAACCTCTTTTCCAATCTCAGAGCAAGAAGTGCTGCTGTTGTGTTTGGTCTCCAAACAGCACATCTGAGGTGCACACCTCGCTGACATTTTATAGGTTCAAACCCCTAGAATGGGCTGGGGAGAGAGTCATATTTTATACCAGTGGTTTATTTTAACGGGCGCTTGTAATTAACGCAGCATGTCCTCTATCTCCCAGCCATCTATGCCAAGGCCTTTATTTAAACAACTTTATTGTGAAATGTTTGCGTTCTCAGCGTTCGGCCGGGGCCCACACACAGAATATTATTTCATACTTCAAGGGGAGAAAGGGGGGACTGTAAGGGGGTGATTTGGAAGAGTTTGGAGTGGTTATTGTTTTTGATTACAGCAAGAGTCTTTTAAAAATGGATCAAGCGTGGTAACCTTGCACACATACATATACAACAGGCAGAGAAGCTGCGAGAGGCCATGTTTACAGAAAGGGTGTGCAAACCTGAAGTCTCCTCAGGCCTGGGCCAAACGTACAACCTCCGTGTGATTTATGAGAGTCCGATCACTGTACTTACGTCCAAAATGAGAGCACTTGTTTAACGCCGCTGCTAGGGGCCCTACTCTTTTGTGTTTGTGTTCCTAATGGAATTTGATGGAGAGATTGAGTGTTTACACATTGTCAAAATGACCCAGAGTTAACACGGCACACAGGCAGTTCTCACAGGCTGCGGATGCACTGAGAGGGATCAAAATGGGAAGGATACAATCATCCTATCAGGAGGCACATGTGGCGAGCGTGCTGCAGCGTCCGGCCAACACATGATACTTGTTTATGCGTACAATAGAAAATCTGAGGTGGTTTCACACAAAGAGACTTTTCCATATAAAGACATTGATCTGCAAACCAGTTGATGGTGCGGGCTGTCAGCACATTAGCAGCTACTTTCTCACTGTTTCACAGACTGCTGATTGGACTTGTTTTTGGAGGTGTACAACCCCACAAGATCTCATTGCCAGGACACAAAGTACTGATGTCTGGTCAGAGCTTGGTTTGTAATATACTGTATATAAATTATTTATATTATTTAACATTTTTGAGAGGTTACAAATGGTAAAAACTATATAGTAATTATAAAAAAAGTTTTTAAAAAATGCAACACCAATACCCCGCCAAACTAGATTTTCACATTCAGATGAATTCTTAGTTGCTCTGATATAAGGTTCATTTACTTCAAAAATAACTTTATTGATTTGATTTGTTGTTTCTATACAACATTAGGCCCTGTCACAGTTCTCGCTCTTACACACGTGTGCCCTTCAAATTTGTGTTCACGCTGAGGGGCGCAAGTGTGTAGTATCTCATTCCGCTTCAACGTTCAGAACCACACTTCACCACACAAACTTCACTGTGCACTTTCATATAAGCGGGGATCGATGTGGACTTCGCTGAAGTTTATTACCCAAAATGCATTTCATCATGACGTTTTCAAACAACGCTGCGTTCGTTTCTAAGCAACTTAGCAGTGAGCGTTGACTGGCAAAAATGAAAAGGAATGCATTAACAGATAAACTGACAGAAAACAGATATGGATAAATGAATGTGTCTATTATCCAGGTAACAACATTGTTATAGACACCTCATATCTCTCTGCAGCAAAATGATAAACTTATCAGCTGTTATTAACTTTTAGATAAATCCAGCAGCAGGTTATCATGCACCGCTAAGAGACAGCGCTATTTACTCCATTAAATGTTTTTACCTTGTGACTTTCATAACACAAGTGTCCAAGGCACTTCTTACACTTTCAGAAAATGTGCACTTTGACAA
Organism: Bostrychus sinensis; assembly: GCA_020698575.1. Taxonomy (NCBI): domain Eukaryota; kingdom Metazoa; phylum Chordata; class Actinopteri; order Gobiiformes; family Eleotridae; genus Bostrychus; species Bostrychus sinensis. Next base: position 12,992,344 of record CM036242.1, on the reverse strand, counting down.
AGTGTGTAGTTCGGGTATTGGGACAGGGCCCTAATTTTATATTTATATTCTTCTTGATGTACTAAAATAGGGTTTAATTTAATGTGGGCCTATTGCAAACTAAATTAGAGCTTGGACAGTTCATTACTTATTACTTTCAGCAATGATAAATTATACTCTATACATGGTATTATGGAGATTTTTTTTCTGTTTTAGATAATTATTTGTTTTACATTTTTGCAACAATGTATGATCTACAAGAATCTGCACCCACTAAAGGGCGCCCAACTGCAAAGCAAATATACAACAAGTGCAGTTCAATATACTTTGAGTTGATTTCTTGAAATGTGTGTTCTCAAAGATGGTGACATAGGTAGTTGAGTATGATTATCCACCTAGGTGGGTTGCTTCTGGTAGTACTCAGGACTCGTCAGAAGTCTTTCGCAATTCAAGTTCTGATTAAAAGCCATTGTATTCCTGGTTTAATCTTTGATTTGCCCTTGTTTAGTCCTGATTTTAGCTGTTTTGTCCTTTAGTGTTGCATTTTTCTGTTATTTCCTATTTTATTCCATGGTTTAGGCCTGAGTGTAAAAAAGTTTGAAAAGCGCTGATCTAGTTGCACTGTCAAAAGCCACTGTTCCCTTTTTTCTACCATGAGAAACATCAAAATAAGGCTAGACAATGACAAGGCTATTTATTATACAATATTTTTATTGTTATGTGATGTGTTTTCAATAAAAGGAAAGATAGGAGAGAAAATCTGCCCAAACCCCACCAGGTCCCATCAGTATCCTCCAATCAGATGAGCTAGTTACCTGCGCTGGCATATTACACCAAGAATGGTTGGACCTTAGTCATAAACAAACCATAACTGCATATTAAATAGCTTTCACAATATTATGGCTTGAAATAAGACTGCAACTTGAATGTTAATATACATAATATTCAAATGGTTCCAGATAAGAGTTGAATACTTTCTGACTCAATTCTTTGACCTTCATAAAACACTGACAGCACATTTTCAATCATTCTCTTATCACCTAATAAAAGAGCATCCTCTTTTATAATATCATATCTTACAGTGCTATATGAGGCATTAGCAAGCCCGTCGGCCAACACATCAGATGGATCACAGATTGCCTTGGGGAAGTTAACTTAGTATATTCTGCATTTAGCACTGAGGAGAGACTGACAGAAGAAACCAGGAGAGAGACAGACGCGGGACAAAGGTTGTGTGTGAGTACAGCTGTAGCCAGGCCCATTGAGAAACCAAAACACTTTGACAAATGGATCTCTAGAGTTAGAGTGAGAGATGCTCTGATACAATGACAGACCACAAGCTACTCCGCTCAAAGTGTTCACAACAGCACATAAGAAGAAGGCTAAGTAGAGTCAAGAACTCAGTGGTCAACATTATTTATGTTCTTTCAAATCCATATCTATTAGTTTGATTGATGCACGGAAATGTATTCAAAAGTCATCTTAGATAATGTTCATGACCGTTAACTCATTAGGCTTAACTTGTTTAAAAGTGGCCTGACTGACAAAGGGTGTTTAAGAGAGGATCAGAAAGCCCTCTCAACTTCAGGGTCAATGTCTGACCTCTGGTAAGGGGGGTCAAAGGTCTGACCCTGACCCCGACCTCTCAAGTTCTGCTGATAATAAGCAACAAAAGAATCATTTATCAGGAACATTAGACCAGTTTACCATTTTGACAAGTGATGACCGGCTCAAAAGAGTTTTATGGACCCTTCCATGTCTATCTTGGTTAAGCATTTTCACTTGACAAATTAGCATTAGCCAGGAAAAATATAAACTGTGCATAAATAAAATGTTTTTTGGCAACCGACCACATGTGTTTAATGTCTGTGCTTAGAAAATATTAGCTAATTACTGGATATTTAACTGTTTTATTTATAGGAGTAATTAGCACTATATGTTACAATGCAGGTAGTTGGTGCCTATGTAAAAGGTGATATATTATGCTTTTATTCATATTTTTAAACCAATCGTGGTCACCTCTAGAACAGCATTGCATGTTTTACACCCTCTAAAAATATTATGTGACTAAAAGAGAACATTTTTAAGTACACAACAGGTGCCATAAGGAAACAGGTGAAGAGTGCAGCTGAAACAAAACACAACTGCAGGTCTGTTTTTGATTAGGGAACAACATTATAACATGGTAGAAATCTTGGAAATATCAATTTTGCATAAGATAGCCCCTTTAACTAACTGGCTAATTGAACCAACCAGATTTAAGTCCTACTGAACTGTTGAAAGTCAGTTTGTACAGCTAACAATGTATAATTAGGTAATGAACTAGCCAGTGTCCAGGGTGTGTCATGCCTAAGGCCCATAGTTGCTGGGAAAGGCTTCAGTCTCCCACAACCTCTAACAGGAAAAAGGGGAAGAAGACAACTGAATAAATGTCATTTGCTCCAAATGACAAAATGAAAGTGATGTTTGATATAAACATGCACACACCTTTGCTTGTATTCAAACTCAAATATGGTGACATTTTGTACTACAGCATGTAACTTATTGATGTTTGGACCCTAGTGCAATCTGGCCCTTGAGTATACAGACTTACATGTTGTTCCAGTTTCAATATTTATTGCATTAAATGTTTGGTGATGGTATTATCATGAGAAAAACATATGCAAAAACATTCCAAATTTCCCATCGGATGCAAGTGAGCAAAGAGGAATCTGCAGAAACACTTGATTAATGATAAAGTTGAGTACGCTCCTGTATACGCAAAAGAAAGTTGAACATCTAGAGGAGAACAGTGAGTGTTGTCTTGGACTGCGAGGTGGTCGGCATCATTAAAACATCAGACAAAATGCAGAGTTCGCCATTTGTAGAAAGAAAGCTAAGGAGAATTAAGGCTGTTCTGGAAGCACTATAGTGGTGTAGCGCCTTCGGAGACGCATTATGTATCTTTCCAGACAGTACAAATCTCTCAAGCAGGTGGAACACTGGAGTTGCTGCTAAACAACCCCCCCTCCCCCCCTTAAAGGTGTAGAGCGTCTGTGGATGCAGAAATAATCTCATTTGTGGTGTTTAACCTCAATCGGGAGAGCCAAAGAAATGCAATTTTGCACCACACCTAAGCCAAGGGAAAAGCTAATCGAGAAGTGTAGTGTGTGTAAAGATAATAGAGGCGTTAGATTACACTCCCAACCGTATAAAAGTTATCAGCGCTGGTCATAAACATTTATTTTTGTCGGTTGAGTTTATTCTTAGCGGGCCGAAGTTCTCCTCGCAGTCATTGCTTTTACAGCCTCTCCATCCTCTTCACTTAAGACCCCCCCATCCCCCATATGTTGGTGGTGTGAGTGGCTATAAGGGGATAGAGTGAGGTGTAGACACTTCTTAAGGCTGGCGGAGGCCAAACAGATCGAAGACAGAAAGCACCTGGATGCTGGCTAAGCTACACTCTAAGAACACTTATCCGCTCTCGTCTTTCTGATCATCTTTCCTCCCACCACTTACTGTCCTTGGCCCTTTCTTCTTTAGTCTATACTACTTTACAAAATGAATTGGGTGTTAGCTCAGCTACACACACAAGTAACCCTATGAGGGAAACATCAACATATTTTAGAACCTCAGCCAAATAAAGAAGAATGAACAGGAAGAAAATTGTATGGTATCTTTAGATGGAAGGTATGCAATTGCTGAATACCTAAACGTAAATTATAAGAGATATGATTGAAGAAAAAATAAGACTTAAAAGTGGGTTGCAGGGAGGTTAAATATAGTTTCATTGTTCAGTTTTTTTAACTTAAATATCCTCTTAATTACATGCAATGGCGAAACAGATTTTCAATACATGTGTCATTTCAGCTGCATGAAAATGACTTTAGTTTTGTTTATAAAAAAAAGGGTCACAATAAAATAATTAGGAATAAAACAAAATGGGTCCCAGATTCAGACCAGTTGAAAACCACTGCCTCAAGGCATATTCTAGGCTTTATTATTATTTATTAAATGATATGTGAGAGTGTGCAATGTGAACTGGTCAGCTTTAGCCAATCAGCTTAAAGACAATGCATCTTAGGACTCTTCCATTCGCCGGCTTTCAAGGTGTGTTAATAGTGACAAAGTGTCTATGTTTGGCATTGGTTAGTATTGGCTAGTTTATAGAATCCATATTTTAAAAGACTGAAAGATCATGACCCAACTTACAGCTTAGCATTTTCTGGTCAGTTTTTGTTAGATTTTGCTTCTTAATTTCCCTGAGAGTTATGCCAACAGAGGTCCAGAATATTGATGGTTGCATGATTCACATAGCCACTAACCTAACCATTTTTCATACATTTTTCAGCCATTTTTAGGTTTATAAATTTGAGGTAAATCTGTAGATAAAATAAACTTTGATTCTGACATCTTACATCTTTCTGTATAGCTGTCTATGGCTAATAACCTGGGCGACTAACTTCTGGGAGCTGTTTGCTAAGAACTATTACAGTAAAAAAACTGACCCAAAACTGACCCTCAAAGACTCTGCCATTTAATGCTATGGTTTTGTCTCTGTTAGTGTTGGATTAAATACCTATGGACCTATTTTACACTTTTTAAATTCTACCAACCCAAATAAAATCACTGGTGCCCCACTAGACCCCTATCTAGTGTTAAAAAACCATTGGCTTAGAGCACGAGTGAAGCCGTTTAAGTGCCAAAGTCTAGCTTCACAGTCTATTTGACTCACTTGCTATTTAAAGGCACAACACGCGCAAACATATCATTTATTTCGAGCACACAAAACAAGGCAGGTCAACAAGTAGAGGTAACCGCTATTCAGTGCCGCTCCATTGATCACAATACTCTCCAGCGTGTCACTCAAACGCTTTCAATTTTTAATCACTGGCCTCAACATCAGAACAGGTCTCTGCACTGGCACACGCGTATGTCAAAAGAATGTCACAGCCGTAAACATACAGCTGCAAGTGCATATAAAAAACTATTACTGCCAAAGGAACTTCAAACACTCTACTCCCAACAATGCATGTACTTTAGCCTCAGTTGTTGTCTAATCACTGTTAAATCTACTCGTGTGTGTGCGTTGTGTGTGTGTGACAGCCACTGCAACACGAGGCATATAAAACCAAAGTGTTATCATGGAGCCCTGTCTATGCCCAGCCCCAGACTGTAGCCAGCTTTGACCTTGGGCTATGCCATATTCATTACATCATTAAGTTACCTCTTCATTAACTTTTCATTGTTTATGGAGGAGGCATCGGAGAGAAGAGATGGGGGTGAGGTGATAGGGGGGCTTTTATCAAAAAAAAAAAAAAAAAATATCCATGGCCAGCCAAGTTTCCCTGCAGTCTGCTATTGTGTGGAATGGGTGCAATTTGGTGATTAGGCATTGTCTAAAGATATGTGAATGGGGATTTTGAGGAAGATCAGGTTACCTAAACACAGCACTTAAATCTTTTGAAAAATGTTCTAAAAGTACAAGTCATTGGAAATTAGATGAACGTGCGCAAGACTAAGTTCAATATGAGCCAAGGGATTTTTTATTGCTTTCCATAGTGCAGAGTGTTGAACAATTGAGGAGAGCTTTCTTTTCTTCAAAAAGTGGAATGGTCCATTTGGGTTCCCAAAACAGTAGCTGGTAATGGAGGTCACTCTAACACACTTGAATTACACTGATCATTAAATAACTGTTGAACCGCCAACACCCGTGGTTCTCAAACTACACTATGGTACAGGTGGCACTGCACTTGAAGTTGAAAACAATTAAAGGGGATATATTAACCAAATCAACTTTTCTGAGCATGTTGTAATGTTGTATCCACCTCAAAATATACCTGCAGTTATGTTTTGTTTTATTCACACGTTTGGGTAATCCTGTATTCTCTGGCACTGCCTTTGTGTGAGCTCCAAACAGCTTATTCCTCCCTAATTCTGCCCCCTACATACCCCCTCCTATGCCAGGAAGCACTGACTTAGTCCTTGTTTGGGCCCAGCTTTGGTCCTGTCTGCGGGCCTTTTTGAACAGAAGTGTAGTCCGAGTTGGTTTATTTCTGGTTAAGTTATGCTTTTGTTCTGGTTTAGGTCCTGTTTAGTCCCGGTAAAGTCATGCTTAAGATTAAAACAATATTTTAATAATGGATTTAGAGGTGTGTTTATGTCATTTTTTTCAATTATAGATCCAATTTTATCTACGAGCAAATTTATTTTTTCCATAATATTTTACTACAACCTTTATGGCACATGTATTTTAAAATGTGTACAGTACAAGAAAGAATCTAATGCAAGTCTTTTCTTTCCTTCAGATTTACCCTTCTGAGGTCACCACAGGAAATGCTATGATTTGCACATTGCCAGATGCCCTTCCTGATGCAACCCTCTGCATTAAGCATAGTTGGGCATTTTTTATATTTAGAGATAATAATGATTTTTAACCATTAAGTTGCATTATTGGCAGTAATAAGTAATAACGTCCTTGGTATCTGGTCTATTTTGGGGTATCGCGGTCTCAAAAGTGCTATTTTTTCTCTGTGTCCTCATTTTTTATCAATTTTGTGTCTTGTGTATACCATGTTTGCCCACTGAGAAATAGGTTTTTCCACACATTGGCCCCCAGCTGCTGCAGTGTTTTAATGGCCAGCGCCTAGTGAGAATACAGCCAACTGTGTGGGGCTGGATGTTACTGAAAAAAGCAACCAGCTCAGTTCAAAGATTTTAAATGCAGCATTTGGCAACAAACATATGTGAAAATAAGCACTCAGAAATAAAAAGCACTCATAGTTTTTTATGATGTAAAATCCATGGATCCATCTACAGTATGTGAGATGTGATAGTGAACATATTTGGGAGTGCTGGCCTGGTAACCACCACTCTGGCTTTCTGTCATTAGCAATGCATCGGCCCGACCACAGGCACAGATTGTGTTTTTCTTTTTTTTTTTTTTTTAAAGGAAAAAGCATCCTGGCTTGGTACCATTTACTATAGCAGGCCAATTTTAAATGTCACTATACAGCATCGCTCACTCTTTAAACGCCAATGTCTGGTTATGTTTTACTGCACCTTTTTGTATTGTTTTATTTGTTTGTTTTGGTTTTCTTTAAAGTGGATAGATGCTTGTCAGTTTACATTTTCTCACATAAACAATACACTATATCACCTTGAGCTGTCGTTGTCAGACAGTGCCAAGCCGAGGTCTATGATAGAAAATCTTTAATAAGTGCTCTAATATGATCTGAGCAGTTGTGGGTTGCAAAGAGTTACCGTTACATTTACTTGAGTAATTTTCTGTAATAAAGTAGTTTTATGGCACCATATGTTTTACTTCTACTTAAGTAATATCATTTTGAAGTAACAATACTCCGCTTTTTGGGCATATCTATTGGTTTCAAAAGCTTTATGTTGTGAAATGTGTGCTTCCTGTGCCTTAACTTATTTGTTTTTACCAGAATTTGGACAAATTTGATTTTTTTTTTGATTTTGTTTTTTAATTTAATTAAATTTTTTAACTCAAATCTGTCTGATTATATCTATATACTAAAACATAAATTGGACATTACTCTGAAACAGCTACTCAGGACTTGACTATTTTGAGGTCATATCACATTTCAGTCTATGGAAACACACAAAAACAGGATGTCTTGTTTTGTTTTTTGTTTTTTTATTATTATTATTTTTTATCTTATGGTAACTGTTATGGACTATTGTTGAGTTAGCAGTTTAAAAACTATAGACTTTTTGTCAGCAACTTTAATCTTAATATTGGCCCTACAGTTTTCCACACTTACCATGCCATACTCATAATTCAGAATATACAGTAATTACGCTTTCCACTCTTTCTGCATGCTAAAAAAATGTAACCAGAAACGAAAAAAACAAAATGAGAAAAGATAATAAAGATAAGGTCTTAGCATATTTGAAATGACTCATTTTATCAAAAGTATATGTATGCAAACCACACACATGCAAACAGATCACAATGCCTTGACCAATAGACGATGTTATCTTGCAGAATTGCTTGCAAGCTCAAGTTGCATGCAAGTCATCAAGTTCAGTTGTAGATATATAACTGTTTAACTGATAAGGCAAAATTATCTAACCATGCATTCGCTTGTTGCTCTGATTCAGATGTAACTGCCTTTAGTGCTGACTGCAATTCTAAAGGCAGGCTTTCTTGACGGAAGAATGTGCCGTGATTGTAGTAAATCTGTACTGCTGCGAAGCCTGCTTGACTCCGTACTGTGCTGTGAGTATTTACTAAAATGCGAGTTATTCCGTTCCCTAAAAGCAGTTACCACATAATTACCTCTCCGCTTGCAGCTGCCATTTTAGCTGCCAAGGTGCGAATTTGGCTTTTGCCCCTGGAAGATGTCAAGGTCTCTGTGTTTATTGTAGCCAGGTGCCCCCCCCCCCCCCCCCCAAAAAAAAAAGGCAATCCTGTGTCCTTGTCAGTTGAAATACATACAACAGTCTTTGGTCTCTGTAACAGGAAAGCGAGCAGCAGCATCACAGAGAGTGTAAGAGTGGAGAGATGAGATGGATTTTGTCTGTCTGACAGGTTACAACCAACCTGTTTCCCTCTCCGTCTCCGAGACAGTTGTGTCTGCCTCACAGCATTACTGTCAAGCTGATCTACGATGGAAGCACTCAAACTTCCCTTTCTCCTGTTAGCCTTTTGGCGCTATTCACTCACACACGCTACCTCTAATTTTCAAAGCAGGTGCACTTTTTTTTACTCTATTAGGGCTATGGCTCATCAAAGAAAAAGTAATTCAAATGGTCAAAAACTAGTGTTGTAAATTAGAATATGGAATAAGAGACAGGTAGGTGCAGCGCTGTATGGCTCAGTGGTAGACCTGTGGTGCATATACAGGGCAACTACAGCCTGCCTCGGTGTTGTGGGTTCGAGTCTAGACTCCAACAGTTAGCCGAATATCTCTCCCCAATTTCCTCCTGTACTCTGTCCCATTAATAAAGGCTAAAGATGGCCAAAAAATAAATAAATAAATAAATAAATAAATAAATAAATAAATAAATAAATAAATAAATAAATAAATAAATAAGAGACAGGTCAGTGTGCTGCCATATGGCTCAGTGGTACATTACAGGGCAGCTATAGCCTGCCTTGGCATTGTGGGATCGAGTCCGCACTCTGTCCAATCAATAAAACCTAAAAATGGACAAAAAAATAACTAGAAAATAAAAATAAAACAAGAGACAAGTAGGTAGCTCAAAGGGTAGAGCCGGTCACCTACAACTGGAAGGTTGGCTGATTAATCTCCTCTACCAGCATTGCATACTGTTGTGTCCTTGGGCAAGACACTTCATGCACCTTGCCTCCAGTGTCTGTGGCACTGGCGTACAAATGTGTGAGAGTGATAGTGTCATGGTTAGAGAAGATGTAGGCATAGAATTACTCCCACGTCTCCGTCAGTCTGCCCTAGGTCAGTTCACCACCACTGAGTGTAACTAAGGAGTGACTGAATAATGCACCTTACTTTAAAGGAACTTTAAGTGTGTATTATTATCACATTCAAACTTTTGAACTTTCATCAAGTTAATTTTAAAATCCAAGGACAACATTGCATGTTTATTGACTCATTTCTCAATGAAATGAGCTGTAACTTTTATTTTCTATGCAAATATCAATGACTGGATGACTTCGGAAATGAAAAACAGTTCCAGAAGTTTGTTTCAACTTGCTTTTTTTTTTCCAGACTGCATTACTTTTAAAAACAGAGCATTCTTGAGTGTGGTGACTTTTGTCATTTAGCGTGACACACAGAACAACGCGGCTTGACTGCAAACGATTTGGGCTGACGGCACAGGCTCTCCAAACATTTCCAAACACATGTAGGCGGTTTTCACAACTGGAAATATGAGTTGGTGGATAAAAAGGCGGAGGTGACGAGGCGGATCAATAGCGTTAGCTCGGGCGCTAAGTGTACAGTGTGTCGTCATCAAAACCACACGCAGACCTCACGCGTAGCCGCAGTAATCAGAGTGCAGCTTTCCCTATCTGACAGCGAGCGCCACTTGGGAAATGAGGAAGTGTGTGTGTGTGTGCGGCACATGTGTGGATGGAAGTGTGTGTGTGTATGAGAGAGAGAGAGAGAGAGAGAGAGAGAGAGGGGAGGAGAGAGAGACCTCAGAGCCCCAGGGATAGTGTGTCACATAAGCTCCATCACAAGGCCGCTTTATTGGGCCTGGCATGGGTCAGACCCCTACTGTCATCTTCAAATATGCCTGCCACCTGCTCACACATCCATATGTGTCCAGCATGCACACACTCATGCATACACAAAGCAGCACACATGGCTCGTGAAGAATTCATCTGGTGTTTTCTGGTAATTGCAACAAAAACACCAAATCTGGACGTGTCACGTTCATTTCCCAGGACCCCGATGTGGAGGGCCCCCAGTTCTCATCCAGACCTCTGTCCCCTTTTTTCTCTCTATACCCAGTTTGTCTGCTGTGATTTTTTTTTTTTTTTGGAAATGACAGACTGTTAGCATTTATATGTATTATTTTGACTAATAAAATGGATAATTTAGTGTAATGTGCTATTCCAGCTTCCACCCAGCATCCAAAGACATATATGTGTGGGGTGAACTGGTGAATCTTAATTGCCTACAGTGAATGAATGTGAGAGTGAATTGCTGTCTGTGTCTGTCTGCCATTCCCCAAGGTGTATCCCACCTATGGTCAATAGTTGCCAGGATAGGCTCAAGCCCCTTGTGACCCCAAACGGAGGTAAGCAAGGAAGAATGAATGAATACTGGATTGATTCCTTATTAAAAAAAGAATGGTTGTTGTAATGGGTGCAACAATACACACTAAAAGTTCCACAACTTTCCAAAGACACCCATAATTAGTCTTTTGGAGTTCATCAGTGCTGCTCCAGAAAAATATCCAGGTTTAAAAATGTGGCTGATTTGGAGCATTAGCACTGTAGCTAATTAGCAACTAGCCTGGAAGGTACACTACAACTTTTTCATCCCTTCGGTGTATCAGTCTGAATCAGGGCCAACGATGGGTTGGCTATGGTAAGGTTTTTGTTCATGTCATGTCAAAATGTTCTAAAGCAGTGGTTCTCAAATGGTGGTATGGGTGCCACTGGGTGCTTCTGGTGGCACTTAAGAGGCAGTTATTAATGATTAAGTTATTAAGGCAATTTTAGTCCTACATTGGTCTGGGCCTAAATTTTAAGTTTAGACCCATGCTTAGTCCTGGTTAAGACCCGGTTTATCTTGGCACAGGCCTGTTTTAGACTTTTAGCCCTGGTTTAGTCCCTGTTTAATCATGGTTTAGTCTTGGTTGAGTTGTAATTTAAACTTAATTTAGACCTAGTTGTGACTGGTTTAGACCTAATTTTACCTGGTTTAGACATGTTTTAAATCTGGCTAAGTCCTGGTTTTATCCTGGCTTAGTCCTAGTTTAGACATGGTTTAGTCCTAGTTCAGACCTAGTTTAGATCTGGTTTAGACCTGATTTATTCCCCATTTAGTCACTGTTTTGTATTATTCATAAAGTCACCTTTGATATTTCCAAGAATCAGTTCACTATGGAGAGAAGATTGCTCCGACTTTATTTCATCTATCCCTCTTTTCTTCCATCTCGGGGTTAAAAAACACATTTTATAGACCCCCTTCCAGATTTGTTATTTGCTTAAGAGACTCTAAGCTGTCTGAAATTCTTTATCCGTCTCCGTGCTGAGTGCTCATGCCACTCTGCCTTCAGATTCCACATGTCTAAGATATACGCCCGGGCCTGTGTGCCATGCCAGGGACTGCGCCGCCAATAATATAAATTAGCAATGCAATAAGATTTGCAACAGCGCCACAATCAGCCCTGAATGCATAAGCAAATCAGTTTTGCCTTTCAACCCTTGCCAGTTTTCCCTTTTATAATTTAAACACACATGAAAATGCATGGACGGAACAAACAAGAAGTGTGTAATTATTTGTCTTAGAGTCATTTTGTTTTTTGTTTTTTTGTGCTATATAGATATGTCTTCTTTGCTCTCGACTGGCACCGTCAACTGTCCATTATGACAAAATGTGTGTTGATTTGCGTGCACGTGTGGGTTCACTGCCTGTGTTTGTGTGTTCCCTGATGGAGATAAGTCTGAGTGGTTAGGAGGGAACAGATGTCAGGTGGTGTGGGCTGCCAGGAAGACAGCACAAAGCCAATCACGTCGCTTTCCTGTCCAAAAACGCAATGGCAAGAGGGAGACCTGCATCTAACAACAATTTGTGGCATTAAGTCTGGAGCATGCCACCCCGCCTGAACCCCGCTCGCCCACATAGACACAGAAATACACACGCCGTCCTCGTCATCATCCTAATTGGGATTGTGCATCTCTGGTGGTGGAGATATGAAAGATTGTGAGAGGAACTAACAAAATGGCGTCTGTAATATGATCTGCCCTTGTTGCTACAGTAGCTTAATCATTCATAAGCTTGTACAATAGAAGGACTGGCAGGCATTACGCAGGCTGCACCAGCGTCTTTTGTTCAGATTGTGAATTATTCTTAACTCTTTGTAACATATAATTCATAAAGCCAGATGTCTCTATGTTGCATTAAAAATATTATATGTAAACAAGCCCCTTTAAAAGACCATTAACCCTCTATTGTATGCACAATGACCCAGTTAGTTATTCTATTGTCTTTACCATAAATTAAGACTTATTAAAAAATTCAATAGAAACATTTGCATAATGTTATATGAGACATTCCATACTGTACAGGATAAAAGAGAGGGATAGTTATTAAATGGTTGAAATCTGAACATTTTATAGTGAGCATGAATGATTTTTTTCCCTAAAGAACATCTCATTTAAGATGTATAAACATATTTTAAAAACATTAACAATAATTGTCAGACTGCATTGTATGGTAAAAAAGTTTTGTTACCGTTTACATATAAAAATGTGTATTTGTAAGACAACAGTGGACAGCCATGAAATTAACTTAATGAATGTAATGTTAATTGTAGAGATTAAATTTCCCATAATATGCTTTAGTTTTAGCCTTCTTCAAATAGTTTTGGACACCTTTGCCTTAGTATTTGAAGTTTTATAACTTAAAATAATGTATATTAAATAGAAAACACCTTCTTTTGAGGGAGCTTCTACTTTGACTTTGCAGAAAACGTGAGGGCTTTTTTATTTAATTTGTATGAATAATGATGTACACTGTGCAGTAAAATATAACAGTGGTAAACAAAAAACACTTTTTAAACAATTTTTAAAAATCCTGTTTTGTTGATGTTTGTTGGTTTTTGGGTCAAACACTCAACTTTAAACATTGCTATCATTGATTCATTGCTTGCATTACAACACATCTTAGCTCTCTTTAAGCAACACTGTACCAAGTCAAACAAACTATAAGTATCAAGAGTGTAGAGGGCCAAAAACTGATGTGTTGCCTATTAGTCATACCATAACACAGAGGTTTAAAGCTTAATCTACTCACAGCTTTAAATCACTTCTTTTCTTTCCCTCCCTCTCTCTCAATCTCCCCCACAATCGTCAGCCTATTATTCTTTTCCTTTCTCCATCGAACACAATCATATTAACAGTAAGTTTCTTCATGCGCTCGGATAAAAGTGTAAAAGCTAATTTGGGAGCGAGACTCACAAATCTTAATTCTTGGGGAAAAAAAGGAGGGTGAGTCATGCAGAAAAGCATATTCGCTATGTATGATAAACAATGGGAATGAGGAGAAAAAGACACCCACATATGCATCAAAAACAGAGACATATCAGGCAGAAATCTTTGCATGTCCACTACAATGACAGGCCGGTGCTAGGATGCCTTTAATGCCATGTCAGAAAGCAAGAAAGCAGCTGATGCCAGTCCAAGTATCTCCAAACACTGATAAACTGTAATTCCTCCTTCTCTCAAGCCAGAGCTTCATCTCGGAGCTTGTGTTTCAAGACAGAAAGCGCAATAATCCCAGTAGGATGAGACACACAGACACACATATCCCATCGGGCAGGATACTAAAGGGCCAGACTGTAGCAGAGAGGCCCAGTTGGACTCGGGGCTAAAGGGACAGCAGTGGGACTGTGAGACGTCCCATTTGGGCTCCATGAACAGAGGTGACTGGCAAGATGGATTCGGTCTGGACCAACTTGAAGCAGCACTTTTTTGTATTCGCAATTGTAGAAATATATAAAATAAAGTTTATATCAGTAGGGGGAGGGCATGGCGGCAGAGCAGTTAGGGCTTTTACCTTACAGCAAGGAGGTTGTGAGTTTGATCCTCGGGCTGTCACACAATTTCTCTGGGTGGAGTCTGCATTTTTGTTTTACCGTGGGTTCTCTCCAGATACTCTGGCCTTCTTGCATCGCCCAAAGTGCATGTGTTGAAGTAGATAATCTAAATTGCCCTTATTGAATGAATGTGAGAGAGAATGTATATTTGTATATCTATGTATATTTAACAACTGTATAAGGATCTTTCATGTTATAAGTTACGTGGTGTGTATTGACTCTCATAACGGTGCACCAACAAATTACAACTAGTACTGATCATATATGGGTGATGATCCTATGGGAAAAGGCTACAACTTTGCAATAAAGAAGAAGAAAAAAGTAATAAATAATAAAGTAATATAATTCTAATTATCTGTTTAAATATAATCATTAAGTAAAGAACTTGGTTGTTAATAGTACATTTGCTTTTTAGATTTATAAACTTTTTATAACCCTTGCATTCAGTGCAAGCTGACCACCATGTTTTCTAGCCATGGCTAGCTAGCATGTTGGCTATGCTTGTTACTTATTGCTATGCTAATATAAAGCTATAGCTAGCATAATATTAGGTAATATATACTGCTGATTAACTTTTAAAACATAATCACAAAGAAGAGTATGCTCTTAAAGCATTTGTTTTTTCCATGTGTACACTTTTAGGAGAAATTTTGCATTTGCAAACTTTCCACCATATAGTCATATATGGGTAGCTCGCATGTTGACTAATGTAACAGCTCGTTGCTTTATTAAATTCAAAGTTATGAGGAAAAAAAAAAAAAAAGCTCTAGCATATTGTGCAGCCTCTATGTATTGGTGTTTTAATGGGATCCGTTAGCTGGCCTTCATTTCTGCATAAGGGCTCACAGCTGATCCCATGGTCCACTATTTCTCCAGTGTAGGGGAACCACACTTGCCTTTGGTTGTTTGTGAGTGCACTGCAGATAAGCTTGTGTGTGCAGTAGTAGCCACCAGCATCTTAGCCTTGACTGACAGTTCCTTAGAGATTGTCTGTTACAAATCTGTTGACCTCTGACCTCCCTAGTGAGTTGTAAAAACCACACTCCATTCCTTTAAGACTTTAACAGGCTGCGCTAGTACTCCATTGGTGTGTGTATGTGTGCGTGTGTATATGCAGTATACACACGCACATCTGTGAATGTGTGTGTGTGTGGTGTAACCCTGAGGTTAAAGAGCAATCTGAAGCCAATTAAGCGCTTCACTACTAGCACTCTGCCTCCGTGAATGAGAGGAATGCTCTGAGAGGAAAAGGCTTGACTCAGTGCTTTTAAAGGCCCTACGTGTGTCTTTCTCTCTGTGTGTGTGTACTTGTGGTATCCTGAGACATTTACAGTGCAGGTTTGTGTGCTGGTAACAATTAAGTGTCAGGGAGCTAATGTAGGGGTTTAAAAGTTCAACACATTCTGAGGTTAGCTTTCGAGGAGCTTATAAGCAACAATTGGGAGGTACCACCAACGGAGCGTACGGGAGGCTGGAGTTTACAGCAATGACGATATGAATCTGTGTTTGTTTCCTTGTTTAAACAGCCCACCAGCGAGATCACAATGAAAATATCCGTCTACCCTCTGTCCCTTCCCTTCCTTTCTTTTTAACGTAGCTTTTATTAAAAGATGGATGCATGGATTGTTGCCATCCTACTTTGATCCCGACTTTTTGGGACCCGCTTTGAAAAAACCCCTCTGTACAGGCGGAAGGGGGCTGACAGCTGCTTTGTTCGTGTTCACATTGTGTTTGTGTAAATGTATGAAAAACCAAAGGAAGTCAAGGTTGCATTAGTATTGACTTTGTCCCTTATAACCTCTGATGTCTAAAAGCCAATCTACTCAAAGCCATGACAAGAAACCTTTGCATCCACTAGGTGAACAAGTTGGAAATTTAACAGAAAAGCTATTGTAATGTTACATGGTACTCCTATTATTTAAGTACAACAGTGGAGATGGACTATAACTTCAAATACCTGTCAAATGACTACACATGAACTACCAACACTACCATCATAATAAAAAAGGCCTCCAACATCTGTACCTTTTAGGGAGGCTGAAGATAACTAGAGTTAGATCCAAATGTGCTTTTATGCAGTGAGTATTCTCTCATTCTCTGTACCATTGTGTGGTATGAGAACTGTGGCTTTAAAATCATCAGTTGCAGCCTCCCAAACCTGGACACCTGGACAGCACAGCAAACTTCCCCAAAAGAAAGTCCATCCCATCCAGCATAATACTTCAGAAAGCCATACCAGGAAAGTAAAAAAGCCACTTGGTTTATATGAGTTATAGCCTGCGTTTTATGAATGTAACTTGGGTAGCCTTTCTTTATAAAGAGTATAGATAATGTACTCTCTGTTCATATGCTGTTAATAAAACTCTTAAAACAGAGAAAAAAGCCTGAATGTATTAGCTGAGTAAACTCCAGGTCTGCATGGTATTTTATTATATGAAATTTACTTTTAAAAAGCAAACAGGGAGAAAGCTGAGGGAGAGGAAGCCAGCAGCGAAAGGGCATCGAAGGGGAAGTTAAAGAGGGTTGGGTCGATGTCCGTCCCGCTCTGGCCCACCTCCCTCCTCCCCTCTCTCCTCCTCCTCCTCCTCCCAGCAGCCCTCGCCATCCATCAGTGTGCAAGCGAAGAGGATCGGGCTCAGAGTAATGAGCCGTAGGCCCCCTTACACGTGTTGACGCGCTGCTAAATAAGATCCATTTACCTAGACTATGACCACCCCCACCACCGCCACCACTGTCTTCAGACACACCTTTCATCGCTGAGGGGTCATGCCAAAAGAACACACACACTCAAATATGTTTACATGTAGAACACACTCGGACAATTCTCAATGCTTAAATAAGATTTCTCACTTTGTCCAAGTTTACATGCACGAGAAAGAGCATAACTACTGTATCCCCAGTGCATGGGCATAGCACTAAATAATAATAATAATAATAATAATAATAATAATAATAAAGGTTTGTATTGCTAAATCATATGAATTTGATAAATGCTGATATTTTTGGCTACTTTACTTGAGAATCCTTTTATTTATAAATAATTATTTACATTACAACTTCACAAAATGAAGTTGTACTAACAAAACAGTAAAAGTATCCTTTACTTGGTAACTGTGCCATCCAAAAACCAAAGAAACACATTTTAAGCTACAGCAGTTGAGCTTTCATGTTTAACCATTCTCAACACAAGAGACCAAAGCAACCAACAAACAAGTTAGCCAGTGGCAGAGTGACCAAGAATATACAGGATGACTTCATCTCAATGACCCTGAGAGCTGTGCCAGTGGGGGATATTTCCCCTGGTAGAGTCATCCTTGCTGGACAGGTAAAAGGTGAGAGGCCTGACAAAGTGCAATCCCCTCTCCTCCTTGCCGAGTTGAGCGCTGGGTTAACAACCTGGCCCTGTAAAAATAAGAGCTATAGAAACAGTAGCGACAGCAAACTGGAAAACTTCAAACTTGGGACAGGAAGGAGGTCCTAAATGGTGTAGAATAAGGCTGTGTGGAGAAAGCCACATGGAATGCAAGCCACCAAAACAACTTCTATGTACCAGTACAAGAATATGCATTGGTACCTGGCAGTAAGGTGGAACCCGCCAGGGAAAAGGAGAAAGAAGAAACTTGAGATGGACATAGGAGAAATGGGAACATCTTGGGGAGCGCTAACACAAAATGCCCAAGATAGAATCCGCTGGAGAGCTGTCGTTGATGGTCTATGCTCTGGGAAGTTGTTTAGTTGGTCTGCTTGTTTACTGTGTGCTGCTGAACATCTCTCCAGCCATAATTGCAGCATGCCATAAACCGTATATAAAGACAATGAACCAAATTATCCAAGTGTGTTAGTGAAGGAAATCCAAATGACCCCATCAGACTAAGACGTTTACATGCAGATTAAAACTTAGGTTAAAATCTGACAAAAAACAATGATTCCAATTTCTCCACCTGCATGTGCACATACTGACTCATGGGATTCTGTACAGTGACTTCCGCTGCTCTCTCTCTCTCTCTCTCTCTAGTATTTTGCTGTAAATCTGGATACACCCGTGGAAGTGTTGGTGAGAATCCGATCCCCCCCGTCTGCTGGAGAGTGTGTGGGTTCCAGTGACGGTGTGTGTGCGGCTGTGAGCAGGGAGCGCGGCGTGGCGATCCGGTTACTCAAGACAGACAGAAGCAATCGTTCTCCGGTTACAGCGTTTTCTCTGAGACTTGAGGGCATCACTGTCAAGTGTCGGGGCCATCAGGGAAGTCTCGCTTTAGACGATTACACTCGATCTGCTGCTGCGGCTCTGTGTAAGTGTGTGTGTGAGGGAGCGTGTGTGAGTCACGGGAAAGGGGCCACAATGTGACCTCTCATTTGTGTTTATTTCAAAAGGTTTCAATTCCTTAAGCAGGCATTTCTAAGGGATTTATTTGTCTAAAAGTCATGCTCATTTTAGAATGTTTAGAACTGTATTACTGGAAAACGCATGTGTTATGGAACAACCCCACCCCTCATCCCCCAACAGCAACATAGTGACTTTTCCAGTTGTAAGTTGTAAGTCTAGCGCTTACCTTACAAATAAACCTCTAATATAAGTATTAGACCTCTTGGTTTCTGCATTTCTTGTCTTGTATTCAACAAGATTTCAAAGCCTGTATTCATTTACATTTTTTTTTTTTTTTTGCTGTCGCAGAGTCACTGGGAACAACCGACCTGGTCTTCTGCCTTCTGCATCTGAAACTGTAACAATGCTTTTTTAATTGTTGCAATTATTTATTAATTTTTGCTTTTTTTTTTTTTTTTCTCACCAAATAAACATACAGTATAAACCAGCCAATAGGAAAAAGCTATGCAGGCATGTGATTGGCCCAGGGCTAATACCATCCACTGAAACGTTCAAATCTTTTTCCATTAGTCATTATAAAACATAGCGTCCTCTTAACCTGTACAAATGTTTTAACTCAAAATTAAGTTGGCGTTAGTTCCTTTCGGCTTTTTCCTTTAGGAGTTGCCACTGCAAATCATCAGCCTCCTAGTGTGCAGTGATTGGCATACGGTTTACATTACATTGGATGCCCTTCCTGATGAAGCCCTCACTATAGGTTTTTTTCCTCAGATACGGGTATGGCAAGAGTCGCATCAGTACGGGATGGTTTGGTACAGTTAGCCCCAAAACCTGTGTTTCCATTACTCTGGGTCTGTTACTGTATATAAACACTGATGTCACACAAGCACAACAAAGAGATTGTTTTTGAGGTTTTGAGTGAGGATTCGCTCTCATCCAATCAACTCGCAGCATTGCCCACCTCTAACTGCTCCAGACTGCATAACTGTGCCGGCACCCCTCGTGAAGGAGTCTCAAAAGTAGAATGGCTTGGGAATGCCTTGGAATGCTTTGGAAAGTGGAAACACCCCCAAACTGTCCCGTTCCGACCTAGTGGAAAAGGTCATTATCCTGACTTGGAACCAGCACAAAAAGTACACTGGTTGCGACATCCTTGGCACATCAATAACCTTAATTTAAACTATATTTTATGGGAAATTATTTCCATTGATATTTTGTGAAATCTGAACTGCTGAGAATTTCAATGAAATGCATATGCAATTTTCATACCAGTCTTTGCGGAATAATACACTTTAGGGTATAAGCAGCTGGTCATATAAAATCTGACCTTGGGCTATGAAAGGAATCCAGGCCAGACTTTGGATCATAAAAATACATTTGTTTTTATGGCAACTTTGTATTGGTACATATTTGAGACTTTTCATTTTCGACATTGCAGACTGAATTTTAGTTACAGTTCATGTCATTTACGTTCAGAGCAAGTCTTGAAGAGCTTGAGGGCGTTGGGAAAAATCGCCATACCCCTCCCTTTCTAAACGATCCTGATCCCACTCGGTTTGTCAGCGCGTCCACTGTCCTACCACTTTCACAGCAGCCTAACTGTCTAATGATGCATTTCGAGGTGGCATTAAGCTGAGCAGGAAAAAAAAGAAAAAAGAGAGGGGGGTGGTGGGTGGAGGGGAGAGACAAGAGAGCGGCCTATTCACCGCATGCAACTGGTTACAATGGTAAAAAGGTGTGCGTCATACTTAGTGAAAAGGGGCCAGTGTACGGAGGCAAATGCTGTTTAAACAATGCATCCTCACATAACAAAGAGGACACACATAGGAAGAGAGAACAAACAGAAGAGATGTTTGTAGTTGGCTGTAGCAAAAAGGTAAAATCTGAAAAAATGAGACAAGAAAAAGCCAGAGGAGGAGGAGCAGTGTGCAGGGGGGGAGAAGAGTATGCAGCAATAGAAACAGATGAGTGAGCAAGGCTTTCGTGGTGCTGTTGGGGCGAAAGAGAATGCCACTAATAATGAGATGTCTATTTTACCCACCAGCTCTCTGTGTCTCTCACTGCTACGCCTGTTTTCCTCCGGCCCCCATTATCAGTGCACTTGAACCCGGGGATAACAATGAGTTCACAGAGATTGAGAAGTGCCGAGGCCTTAATTGTATGTATTTAGTCACGCAAACAGAGGCAATGGCCTGAGAACGCCTAGTTAGCCAATGACATCATTTAGCCACACAGCCACTTTAACTCAATGGGGCTGCTGTGGCGTACAGCTCTCTGTCACTATAGAGCTGAGCCCTGCCTGCCATCTCGGTCTACGCTGCCCCGTTTGTCACCAAGGAAACTATTTCTAATGGCATATGTCCTGTACTGTGTATTTTTATAATGATCTTTTGCTTTACACTGCTTTGTAATAAGGTCACTGCATGCTTTTTTTTACTTAAAATTTCCATATTTTAAATTAAATTCTGCAGAAGCACATTTAATATAGTTGTAACATAGAACCAGTGATTTTCAACTGGTGGGTCAGGACCCAAAAGTGAGTTGCAAAGAGTTGCTTGGCCTATTTAAAGCCTAAATATTCTTTTTACATAAAATTGTGACTCTGTTTTGAAAAACATGCCAACGTTTGTGATAAAACTGTGCAGAAACATAACTTATATTGCTAATTTGGTGGTACTAAACTGGTATAAAGAATTGCAATATCAACATCCAAAGTTACTGTTTCTTATAATAAAAATGTTATGGTGTTCTTTTGGAAAGACAAAAATTTCCAAATAAGTGTCCGGATTGAAATGAAATTGTGGTAAAGCTAAATATAACTCACTGAAAATTACTCACAGCCAAACTGGTATTTATTATTGCAGGTGACATCCTTATTCTAATATTCAACACAGTTAATGCATATTGCAACTCTACAAAATGATGTCTACACAGGAATTACACAGTGAGTTTGGGCATGGCTATTGTTTCAAAACTTTGATTTCATTATTGATTCAGATGATGAGGACTTTTTGAATGACTACTTGGATTATTGGTATATCAGAAGAAAGGACAAAATGTTCAAATTAATCTTCAAATTAATCTCCCAGCCCAAGTTGTTAAATTGTTCTCTTTGTCCAAAAAGTAATCCAAAATGTGTTCACTTTACAAAGATTTAAAATGGAGAAAATGACTAGTGTTACAATTGAGGAGTTGCCAGCATCAAATTGTTGGCTTTATTCTCTGATAATTTACTATTCATTTTATAAAGTGTATCAAGTAGTGTTTGGATTCAGCATAGCCTCAATCTCCATTTGTTAAAGCTATACAAGTGTGAATACAGGTAAAGTGTGACCTCTCATCTTGAGTGTGTGCGTGAGGCTGTTTGTTTGCATGCATAGTTTTGACAATCAATGCTGGTTTCTGGCAGTCACAAAGACGATGATGGCAGTGCGATGTTAGTGTGCCTCACTTGTTCGGCACAAAGAAGGGTATGTGTGTGTGTTTGTAAAAAGGAGGGGTTCTTCTCAAGCAGGGATGTCAGCACTTGAAAAATCAATCACCATCTGGGCTCATTTCATACAAAGGACAGAGGGAAGGGAGGATAACTCACAAACGCACGCACACACTTCCAGCATCTTTCATTTTGTGCAAAGACAACAGAGGGCAAAGATGCACAGCAGCGAGGTGCCCCACTTGTCTGCCGCCTTTCAGTTTTAAGTGAACACTTCACTCCAGCCCTGGATCCCGCTGCTATAAAAGCAGGTGCAATTTCCTGGCGGGCCTGGTCCCCCTGCCCGGCTGTTTTCAAATCAGAGGTTACAGTGAATACTTGAGGAGGGCAGGGCAGAACACAACGCACAGGGGCTGTTTTGGTGGAAAGTACTGGCCGAGCCGGGGCCTATCTAAGCCATTAGGCCAGTGCTGTGTGAACACAGAGCATCAGGGCCGGTGCACAAGGTCACCCAAAGCAAACAGGGATAAGAGGAAAGAAAAGCAAAGATTCATCTGCTTGAGTTGGCACCTCAGGTCAATGGGTTTAGCTCCTATTCATCACACCACAACCTTCATTTACTGATGCCGCTTAACCTGGCTTTGAGAACTGGTTTTCAGCTTCACATAAGGCACTTCCATATAAGAAAAGTGAATGTTATGTTCTTATGCAAACGAGATTTTTTTTAACTATACACAAAACATCAGAGGTTGAAAGGCTGTGTGTGTATGTGTGTGACTGGGTTTTTGCTGCGGCGCTGCCTCCTTTCAGTTGCACAGCTGTGTGAGAAATACCAGTGGCAGAGGCTGCTGAGGCAGCGAAAGCATTTAATACTCGACAAACAGTTATCTAAGCCCATGTCCAATAGCTAGACACCACTGTAATGTGACCTACATACTAAGTGAATAAGAATTTTTTTGTATGTTTGTCGGGGTGCAGCGGGAGTACAAGGCACAGGGGGAATGGGGTGGGCACACAACTCATTCAAAGGACACTAATAAAACAGCAAAGTATTGCTTTTAGATTCCATTTTGCTCTTTTGGTCTCTCTCTTTTAAACCCTTACTGGGCAAAATATAACAAAATATAATGCAACAGAACACATTGTGCCTTCCAAGGCTTTCAATTCCAGCTTTTTTTTTGTTCAAAAGTAAGTCAAACAGAGGCAGGTTTTCTTTACAAATAAAGTACAGAGACCTTTGCTTAGAGTAAAAGCTGATGAATGCTTCATCTGGTGGTGGACTTCCAGACTTTCATTTTCGGTGTGATTACATGTAAGAGTCCCGAGTCTTACTATAATGAGTCCTTTGTTATGTATGTAAATGTCTATAAAAATGAAACTAAAAGAAAAAGGTGTCTTTGCCTTAGATATTTTCTATACACCGCTATATCAAAAAGCCATTAACACTGTCATCTTAGTCTTGCCATTCTTAAAGTGACATAATAGGAATTCTTCTCAGTTGCGGTGCCAAACCTTGAGAAGGGCACAGTTTGGGCAAGTTTGGGGCAGTAAATTAAAAGCCCATTATGCATAATTTGAGGCAGAAATGGACAGATTCACTTCAGAACAATTTTGATAGGTTTGGTCCCAGTCTCGGCCTAAAAATTGATGAATGAATAAATGCGCACACGCACGCCGCTCACACAAACGCGCAGTCAATCTGCCTGGCCACATCCACAGAGCAGGTGTCCTTAGTAATGCACCATCGCGCACTTGGATCCCAGCATCTCCGAACAGAGGGAAAAAGGGGAGGAGGGGAGGGGGAAAAAAGAGGAGAGCTAGACAGGGAAAAAAGTGCATATTTTCTGTCTGGTGTTTATTTGAAGGTTAGATAGTCGTTTAAAACCAAATGAGTTTCTTGACTGACACAACAACTGCAAAACTTGTTGTTAAATGCACCTCAATTCTTTGCTCAAAGCTGGCAAACTCCTACACTCATTATTTTTGGGGGATGATCAAAACACTGACAAGTTATATTTTCAGAATCCATAGAAGTAATATTTATCCAAAAAGGCAGGCTGTGGGGGGAAAAAAATAAGGAGAAAAAGATGTACTTAGTAAAGACCATGCTTTTGCACCCCGCTGAGTCTCAGCTACATGCTACATAAATAACCATTATGAATCACGCTGTTTGGTCTCACCCTGCCGTTTCTCAAACAAGATTCAGTCTCCATTTAGGCACAATGGTGACGAGGAAGCCTCCTGTGACAGCGCGGCCCAACACAACAA
Organism: Bostrychus sinensis; assembly: GCA_020698575.1. Lineage (NCBI taxonomy): Eukaryota > Metazoa > Chordata > Actinopteri > Gobiiformes > Eleotridae > Bostrychus > Bostrychus sinensis. The sequence goes on along the minus strand of CM036242.1, from coordinate 12,968,081 downwards.
GTAAAAGCGCAACATCTATTTGCCTTTCATTTGGAAAGAAAACGAAGCGGAATTGTGCAATGCGTTCGGGTATAGCCGCGTTCTCTGCTGTTGTTTACTTTGCGACTTGTCTGCCTAATAGGCCTCGCATCCAGTCGAAAACCTAGAAGAGGCCAGAGGGTCGAAGCAACTACAAAACAGCCGGATGAAAAGACGAAAGCGCTGCTCAAATAGCTCCCATTAGCTTACACAAAGGGAGGAGTTTAAGAGGTTAGCAATCTATTATCATGAAGAATACAACTGATCCTCCGTTGGTGAATGTTTTCCCGAGGTCAGATGTGAGAAAGTCGGGTTGGAGAAATCCATAATGCCAATTAAGTATGTTCAATCATGCCATTAGCCGTGTCACAGATGCACGCCTGTGTTGCCGAGCTTCCTCCTTGGCATCGGTTCAGAGGACATTTCTTGGGTGGTTTTTCTTACATCAGCTACTGTGGTCCGGGAGATTACACTACACCAACGCGAGCTGTGGCAAATCTATCTTAAGGCAAAGGCAGTTTAAAACCTTGTAGCAGAAATAAAGCCATTCAAGAGATTCAACTATGGAGATCTTAAATACAATCAACAAAGTACCCTTCCTTCAACACTTTAAGTTAAGGATTGTTCAGCGAGACCGTGGGTGGGTTTTTCCATTCTTAGCCATTCTTCCTCTTTTATTTTGTCCCCCCGTCTTTTAGAGCATTAGGGCCGAGGAGCCATTGAACTACAACGGCTACTATAAAAATTCATCAGGATTAAAATGACCTCACACACAAAATTAAAGTTCCTCAATGTCTTACAATGAGTGGCTGTATCTTTTTTTAAGACATTCTGGGCTTCCTTGGGAACAGGATTGTTTCTTGACAAAGTGGTGCCTACTCAACAATGAGCACCTTTCAGACGCACACAGGGACTGCCTTTAGAGCAGCGCCGAGAGACGGATTTCACATATCAATCAAAAGAGCGAGGGAGGGGTGAGAAAAGAAGACGAAGAGAAAAAAAAAGGCCCTCGTATGGTGAGAGTGGTCCTTCAGAAACACATTCGGAAGGAGTATATGCTTTTCTCTATTACTGCCACCGTTCATAATACCAGAGAGGAGAGAGGGGGGAGTCCTCTTAACACCTTTTTTTTTTAAACTGGCCCTCCCTTATATGGGACTGAAGCACAATTCTGGAGCTTGGCCTTGAAATACAAAGTAATAAGAGAGCAGCGGATGTTTTATGAAAAGAAAGCCCAATATCAAACACAATAGCAGCAATATATAGCACAAAATTATATCTGTCTACAAAAAACATTTAAGGCAAGTCTGTTGAGCACCGTTCCTGAGACCTATCGCAGCTGTGTTATACTCGAGGTAGGGTATGCTCTGAATAGTAGCTGGAGATGACATCTTTTCCATTCAAAAAATATATATTTCGATCACAAAAAGACAGACTGCGATGGCATATAGGTCAGTTGGTAGAGTATGTGGCAAATATACTGAGAAACTACAGGTCAGTTCAGTGCCGTGGGTTTGAGTCATGTCTCCAGCGATTTATAGCAAATGTCTCTCCCTGCTTTCTCCCTATTGATTTCTAGTCACGTCTCCACTGTTCTGTCTAATAAAGCCTTGAAATTATCTTTAACAAAGCCAGAATTTTGAAATTTGTGTTGAAATGACTTCAAGTTCTTCAAAACTTTGTAGAGTGGACATTTCTTTTATTTGTCTTTCCTTGTATGAAAGCATGGTTACTCAATTTGGCTTTGAAATAATTTGCCAACCACACCAATTGGATTTTTAGTGAGGTTAAAGTTGACTTATGGGAAATTTGTCCTCTGTATTGGAGACCATGGTGCAGTGCCCAGGGGAACCTTCTTGAGCCAGATCTTGAGACAGAATCTTGGTCAAGAGTACCAAGCTGGAAGATTGGCCTATTGCGCATGGTTTTAGGTGGGGAAAACTGGAGTACCCACAGGAAACCCATCCAGACACAAGGAGAATATGTAGACTCTACACAGTACAGGATTCTAACCCAGGAGCTTCTTGCTGTGAGACGAGAATGCTAACCACTCAGCCATCGTGCCACCTAAGTTAAAGTGAAGTGGGTCTGGAACTTCTCTCACTGACCTCCACCTCCACAACACTCAACTCAAGATAATGTCTAAACTATGACATGCTTTATGGGATGCTTTGTTTATTCTATAAGGTACTGACACCGGTTTTCTGGTTTTCACTGGTTAATTGGAATTGCTTTTGAATTTTATTTATTCATTTATTTATTTATTTATTTATTTATTTATTTGGACTGAAACTCAATTCTACAAGGACCAGACTAATTTTTGGTCTTGGTAGAACAGAAAAGGGATTAGGAATGGCTGGCCTGCTGCTACTATCATGAAACAATAATAGTAGCAGCCGAATTTTGAAACACTTTGATAATAGGCCAAAGAGACCCACTGTATAAAGTTTGCATGCTTGCTTTCATGTAGTAAACTTGCTTGTATATGCTGTCTTCCTGTGCGGGGGTAGGTGTGTCATTCTCTTCCACCTGCGCAGTGGCATAATGAGCCCATGAAGTGTGTGCACTGGGCCACAGCCACCCACTGAGCCAGCCATGCACACCAGCGCAGCTAATCATGGTGAAAATGAATAAGGTGTCAGCGCAGGTAATTCACAGCTGTATTAAAGGCACCCCAGCCCAGATATAAGCTACATAAAACAAATTAAATATAGTATTCTATTATAAATATAGAATCTTTTTGACAGCGGGATTAATGAGTACACCTTAAAGGTCCTCTTAATAGGTCACTAGCTGCAAGTTTCACCTTCTACACCTCGGCTGAGTTAGAGGTACGAGAGCTCATCCCAGCAGAAAAGAACACAGAAAAGAGATGAGAAGTTGAGCTGGCTTAAGCCTAAACTAGCATTACTTGGGAAATTTGAGTCAGTTTTACAACAAATATAAATGAGATGGTTGGAATATTTGTAAGGCAAACACTGTCTGGCAGTGGTTTATTTGGAGGTCGTGTGGAGAACTTGAGAAAAGTTACAGCATGGTTGACCTGCAGAGACATGGAATTGGAACGTGCAGTAATTGTTTAAGCACATAAAAGTATATTGTAAGGAATAAATGAAACAAAAAACAAGTTCTTAATGTGTCCTTTGGCCTTTATTATAATAAGAATGTTCAGCCCAGCTTTGGTCAGGCACATGCAAGGTGGTCTGCTCCTATTCAAAAAAAAGATGATGCCATTGGCTTGTGGGTTTAGATGGCTGTTGAACTTTGAATCATTGGTGGTGGAAAATTTCAATAGAAAAATTGGCTATTCCAGTGATGGGTAATTAGATTTTATTGGCAACAAATTCACAAGATGGAGGTCGAGATAATGGCTGGATTGCATGTGTTTAACGCTGATCTAAGAGCAAGAAGTAAAAGTTTGCCTCTCAATTTCTGTTTGTTAATATGTAATGTATTTAATACAATGTAAATTGGCTAATTTTTGATATGCAGGCAGGCCACTGTGTTGTTATAAGGTGGAAATATGAAGGAGGTTTTCAGCTACTGTGATTTTGAGATTGCTTTATTATCAAAGATGCTTCGCTTAAAATGTCACCAAGTAAAATCATGTTACACCACACCACAGCTAACACAGCTATTTCAAAGGCCTATACAATAAATTGCGCCATAGTAACAGTAAAAAAAAAACAAAAAAAAACGACCCAATCACACATCAAAGTACTGCAACCAAGCAATACCTCCTTAATATGTAATATGCATAATCCATAAACCCATATTGCCAATAACACACACATGCACTCCAATTTAATCTAATAAAACAATTACTTCAACAAATTCACTTGAATTTCTCAAAATTCTCAGCTCACTGTAGCGTTGCATTTATGTGTGGCAAATGTGTGCTATTTTTAATAAAGGGATGTGGTGGAAAGCGTAGAATTGGGGACAAGGCAGCCTTGCACCAGGCCATGACACAGACTTATGTTAAACCTAATTAGATCATGATAATAGCTTTAGGGCCCAAGTGATCAATGCTAGAGGTCTGCTGGGATGAACTTTCGCTTAAGTTTCATGCTGCGCACAAGTTCAGCTCATTTTTAATGTACACACGTGCTGAATATGCACATATTGCATTGTATAGGAAAATTTCTAAAGGTAATAGTCATAAATAAGAAGACAGTAAGGTTTCATTGGTCATACCATCACCTTAAATGCCATGTTAGATCTATCTACTGTACGTCTACCTCAAATCAACTCCCACACCCAAGTACTGGCATCACAAAAATACTCTTGCTGATGCTGATTGCAAAGTGCTTTTGGTCAACAAACTTGGAGTCTGGTCTGCCTCTTCCAGACTTCTCAAATCACTCTGAGTGAAGACAAAGAGGATTCCTTATGCCTCCATTACAATCCATTATTATCTAATGCAATTTGTGTAATGTAATATTTCAACACATCTGTGTCTGCTGACATGCTAGCTAGCTAACTTGTGATTAGTCTTGATACCGGATGCTTTGGGAATCCCTGGCCGTATCGGTTGTGCTTGTACTGGTTATGAACTCTGAGAGTCTTGCTCAGATTCCAACTTAGGAGAAAGTACAGATGAGTTATTGTACAGATAATAGAACTAAAAATAAAGAGCAAAACTATACTGTCCAACAGAACTGAAAGAAAGGCTTTGAAAATATAACTTACTATATTACTAAATTACTACTCCTACATTTTGAATGAAAGTCATTTGGAAACAACCATTTTTTCAAAGTGTTCAATTTTAATGCTGTCATGTTTTTGAAAAGGTAATGTGTGATAGGAAAAACAAAAATGAAAATATGGAAGATATGGTTACGGATATCACCAGTGACCCATGATGTCTCCAAGAAGAGTGTTCAGCCATCAAGACAGATAGACAACAAGACAGTTAAATGCACCTCTGTGACAATAAAGTTGAAATTTATGAGATGGAGAAATACTTTTTTTTTTATGGCAGTTATATAACACACTATTTAAAATCAACACAGCTAATCAGAAAGGATATCTACTCATTATATTGCAATAGAAAATCACCTCAGCCTGCTAAATGAAAGTCATAAATTGGTCTGTGTACCTTGAGAAAACAGAATAAAAACAACTACCAACTGTTATGGTTAAGGTCAGCAACAACTCCCTGAGGACAGGGTTACATGAAGGCAGATGCAACACCTGAAACAGTGGGTATTCACATTTGGTGCAATGTGGGACTATATTCAAAAATATTATGTTCTGAAAAAAGTCCTGAACAAACCAGTGTAAGTTTAATAATACAGTGCCTTGTGTATTATGGTCGGACAAAATGTGTATGCTTGCGGAGGCACTGTTTGTGTCACTAGTGAGATGTTTGTTTTGTTGCTTTTGCTAAGCCTTTTTTTGCTCTTCAATACTTGGGCCCCATCTCCCATGGCATAAAGGATTTCATAAACAATATTTGCCAGAGGTCAGCGTGATTCATAATCTATTAGCGCTGGGTCAGTTTGTCTTTTGGGGGGCAGTGCCAGGGCCGTTCTGGTTTGACATGGTATAGGCTGCCTGCTGCCCAGCACTCAAATGGCCTACGCTATTGTAAAAAAGTGGATGAACAGTGGCAAGCTGATAAAAATATGTCCCACTCCGCAATATGCCCTCTATAAATTTATTAGTATTGGATGTTTTTACCCTTGATGTATTGCGTCACTATACTGTAAAATTGTCAGTTCATTTATAGGATGGGGTATAAAATCTGTCTTTTTGTCCATCCAAAAATGTTGCCATCTATATTATGTCTTCTTTCTATATTGCCATAGGTTTCTTGCAACTTTATAACTATTTTGTGCTGTTCTGTATTTAGTCACAGCAAAAAGGTCCCTACTTCGATTGACAGATGGTGTAGAGCCTTTCTATGTAGAGTTTGCATGTTCTCCCCGTGTATGGGTGGATGCTCCCTAAATCTAAACCTAAAGCATGAACAATAGGCTAATCCTTCAGCTAGGTACTCATGACCAGGATCCTGGCTCAAAATCTGTAGAAGGGTCCCCTGGCGGTGCACTGCAGTCGCCCACTGCTCCTGACAGGTTGCCCCATTGGCACTGTAGGATGGGTCAAATGCAGACAACAAATTTCCCTATGAGGACAATACAGTACATCTTACCTTAATAAAATTATCAGGGATAATCAGACCAGTTAAGATTCAAATAAGGCCCATTTTAAGTTAAACCTTATATCTGTCATTATCAGAGTATAGACAAACAAATGTATGAAAATATTAGTATGTACTGTCTTCTCAGATTTGACTAATAAAGGTATTTAGAAACCTAAACTGTGTTATAGACTCGGCTGTATGGAATCAACTAATCATACCAAAAGTGGGCCTGTCGACGGCTATCAGGGCCTGTCTAGACACAGGTATATTGAATGATAGAATGACCCCCTAAAACCGTTCAACAAATGCAGGTTTAACGTAATTTCAGAAACAAAGTCCCTGACAAAAAGCGCGATCCGTCTGTTTAGCGGGGCATTAAGCTTTTCCATGGCGACATCTATCTCTCGCCACCACCTTGAGGGCATCTTTTTAGCAGAGGAATTTAGCCATTATGTGGCATTAACCTCATTAGAAAACACTCTTTAGCTGCTCCAAGATAAAATTGATTTACAGCTGCCATTTCTACCACTGCTCTCGATCAATGGTTAAACTATCCCTTTTATGGCCGTGTGCACACTCTCTGCTGTTTCTTTTTTTTTTTCCTCGGGTTTTCTTTAACTGCTCTTTAATTTCACTCCCCCCACGCTCCCCCGCTCTTGTCCTTGTGCCAGGTATGTAGTCACAGAATGGAACATGACTTGTCTCTATTCCCCCATGGTCAAATATGGCGCTGGATACATATTTTAAAGTGGATAAACATGATATGATCCTTGAACCAATTAAGCATAAAGTCGTTTAGTCTTTTTGTAGCATTTTCGGCACGCTGCACTGCTGTTGCGTGGGTGGTCTTAATTGGGGTTACATCTTAACAAAATGTTGTAGTGTATTTGCTTTTCACTGTAACCGAGGTCGCAGAAGTTATTCATAATTTAGGAATGTGATGAGCCTAAGCAGCTGCAGATGCACAGCTATGTTTAAAAACACAGACTTTTGGCTGGTTCTTGGCTGGAGACGCAGGGGTTAGACTGGTGTCAAAACTGGAAGTGTTATTTTGAAAGGTAGCTTCAAGAGGAGTGGAGATAAAGTAGTCATAATAATGATAATAATGTATAATATAATGCTTTTCTATACAATCAAAAGTGAAGTGTGGGTGAAGTGTCTTGCCCAAGGACACAACAGAAGTATGGAATGATGGTAATAGGGATCAAACTGACAACCTTCCAGTTAGTGAGCAAACGGCTGTACCAACTGAGCTACTGCCACCCCTTAGACAAAAAACATAAGCTAAAATGACCCCTAAAACTGTAATCACCATCAGATTAAATAAAACTGTACTAAAATGCGACCAACATCCAAACCAAGACTAAAAATGATCTAGACAACCTGGATAAAATGTGCAATAAAAACAAGCAATTGCTTCCGTAATTTGGGCAGGCAAGTCTAGGAAGTTAAAGCATTCCTTTGTAATGTTTCAAGATTTGGGATGACTAAAAAAGTGTCTGAAAATGTATTGCTGACACACACACAGTGCTGTCACAATATGGTGGCAGCGTGGCCAATCACTCAAAGTGACAATGTGGTTTGAAGAGGAGATTTCTAAAGTTGGGGAACTATTATCAGAGTTGTGGCTGCATATTTTTAATTCTTTTAGACAATGCATTTCATGGTTAAAGATGTATTATTACTTTAAAGGGCCCATATTAGACTTTTTTCAAGCTTTTTCAAATATTATATAATTTGAACATACAGTATTTGCATCAATTTTTCATGTTTTATGTATTGATAACATCTTCTTCTGGGGAGATGTTACTTTCACTTTGCAGAAAACACTTGGATTAGGCAGCTCTGTGCTCTCTGCAGTCATCAAAGTTTATATCAGATCTCTTACAAATGCCCTCTAAAGACACTACTGCCTCTTAATCTCCTTTTTAGTTTATACTGGAATAAAGTTGGGAGAATTTAAGTTCAGACATGAGTGGTGCTTGAACGGGAAGGGTGGGGATGATAAAAAGGCATGATAAAATGGCTAATTAACACAGCTATTAGCAACATGAAGCTAACTGCCTCATACTGGCCACAATTTAAGCGCTGAAAAGATCAGAATGAGTCTGGTGATGGTGTATGTGCTTTAGAAATGTGGAAAGGTGCTTCATGTCTTCGTAGAGTGGTGAGACAGAGTGTTTTCAGCTCTTGAGAAGGGCAGCACTTCAGCATAAATACTACTTCAGGTATGTTTTTTAGGTGGAAAAAAATTATAGCATGGTTAAAAGCTCAGAAAAGTCTATTTAGGATAATATGGGCCCTTTATGACAGTAGTTAAGAGGTAACAGAACATATACACCTTTCAAATAAGCTGGGCCTACTTCGCCAGTTTCTGATATTGATGATGGGTACAAGAGTATGCACCGCCAAGCCAAGCAGAAAATCCGCAATCTCTGTTTGTGTGTTCAGATGTCAGCATCCGCCCACCCACCTTCTGACAGCTCAGGTTTATGTGGACGCTTAAGCAAAACACGCAGCGCTGTATTTCTTTGACAAATCAATACCACCACCACCACCACCACCATTTTCAGCCAGCGCTACCTCCCTTTATACCGTCCTCCTCCTCTGCTGGCCCGTTCCTCTCTCATCTCCCCCTGTCTGGGAGAATTGATCCGATGAAGAGATATCAACCTCGGGGATAGAGTGATACGCCCCGCGCCCTCCTTCCTTACCCTCCTTTCCACCGCACTTTTGACACATAAATAAAATATGTGGCTTTTTTCTTTTCTTTTCTTTTTTTTTTTTTCAACTCACTACGGCAAAGGGAATACTGTTTGGGTGCACGTAGAAGTATTGGGAGACAAGTTGGAGCTAAGCTGGTTGCCATCACTCACCGTTTCATCGACAAAAGAAAAATCCCTGTTAACTTTTTTGACATAAAGAATGGCATTAGAAAATGATGTCAGCGCTAAATTATTCAGACATTTCTTTTTGCCATAATGCTTCTCTTTACAACCGCACACAGGCTAACGGGAAGACACATGTACCTCTCCTCCCACTTGCATGTGAATTATGGCAAATCCATTTAAGTGTCAGGGTCCAAATTTAGCGAAGGGAAAGGATGAGGGAAGGTGCTAGAGAAGACAAGACGACTTCACCAACTTAGGCATGCTACGCTCTCACACCACTGCAGTCAATCTTAAGTTTAATATCAATTGAAATAAATCACTGGCTTGGCTAGGTCATGCTCGGACGCACCTTAGCTAGATATGCTTGATACGATGGCAAAGGCATTTCAGCAGCAGGGCTAGAAATAGCTTGTGCATGGACTAACCTTTCTCCTTGGAGCGTGGTCGGGTCACTCCAGCGTGCAAGTTGCTTTTTCCAACTGTCATAGGCCTTTCTAACATTGCATATTGCAGTTGAACACAAGTGCACACCTATGTTATGTAACTGATACAATCAAAACTAGATGGAAGGCAGCCGGCTTACACTTGAAGATAGACCGGATAAGTGATGGGATTAAGTAGGTATAATCTGTTGATATGCCAGTGCAGACCTTCTGTATAGGCACATACAACGGACATCCTGGGCCAAATGCTCCATGCCAAATAAATTAATGTGTGTGTCCACATGTGTCACTTTGATGATGATCCTCAAAGCCTCAGTGGTCATCATCACCCCACACTGATTACATCATGGTGCAGTTAACTAAAACCTGCTACATTAGCTCATAAAACACTTAGGCATGGAGTTTTTGTTTTGCTTTGTTTCAGTATATGTTTTTTGACCTGCATTTTTCCAAAAGACATGCAAATTTATTGTTGATTTGTGACACTTGTATAAATGGTATTGTGTAAGGGGTGAAAAGAGTTAGATGATATCAAACAGATTTCTATAGGAATGTCAGTGCAGTTCAAGCATTATGTACAATACTGTGCAACATTCTTTGGCCATTTTTAATAATAATTTTAGTCAGGGGTGGACTGGGACTGAAAGACAGCCCTGGAGTCTGGAAATTAGGCCCCTCATCTTTTTGGTCTTCCAGCTTAGTTTTTTCTTTTGTTTTTTTCTTTTGTTTTTTTCTTTTATGGGACAGTCAAATGAACACATTGAGAAGTAGTAGTAATATCTAGTTTGTGTCATTGTAACAGAGCTAGGAGAACAAATTTAGTGTTGGCCTTAGACTCATGCACAGTACTGTATATTGCAGACACTGATGATGTATGGCTTTAAACCCACTTTTTCTCTTTTCTTTCCCATACCTATATGTTCTCCCTGTCACCCTCCTCCCTTCCTCCTCTCAGCCCGTGCCTCTCCCTCCCTCCCTCCCTGGTTGTTCCCTGAAAGCCCTGAGTCACCTCAGACGGCGGGTAGGGGGTGGGGGTTGCTCCCTCAGACAGCGTGACAGTGTGCTTAGCTTCGTTAAGCCTGCTGCAGCTCCTGCGCCGCTCCTGGTCGCCACTGATCAGGGAGCCCTGGGACACACATAGACACACACACACACAGGGAGAAGATAAGGAAAGTGCTGAGTTCACCGCCGCCACCATTACCCACTCTCCCCCCTTCCCCTCTCCAATCTCCCCCCTCCCTCAGCATCCCCTCCTCAGAAGGGGTTTCCCTCCTGGAAAGAGGAGGGGAAGGTGAATCGACTGCTGCACTGCTGGCTGCACAGTAATAACCTCTGAATACCTCCAGCTCTGCACTGGCTTTGGCTTCAGGCCTCTCTCTGAACACACACTGGCCATGTACAGGTTTACAGTGAAATATGACACAGCTCCCAAACATTAAATATATGTCAAATATATTCTGGATTTTGAATATATTTGTATGTATATTAAATGTAGATGAGCTTTTAGTAATTGCCTAGATGCTATTTTATAGCCAGGCCTGCCAGACCTATTTCTCAGTTTAGTGAAGTGGGTCTGAAACTTCCCATCTGAAACTGATTATCGTCACCATTTATCTAAATCAATCATGTTTTTCTAAAATGGGCCAGGCTTTATGTTTCTGGTAAACGGATAATATAAAATACTTCTAATTCTAAATCAGATGGACATACAATCAATCAGGATTCAGGGGGCATAAACTGTCTCAATAAAAAAAATTCCCACCAAGAAGCAAAATTGCATAAAACCACTTTTAAATTAAAATAATTGATTTAGGAGGAAACATGCTTGAATGAGTTGGGGATGAGAAAGCCTTTTCCTATTCGATACAAAGAAGTTGGTCTGGTAACTCTTGGTTTGAGTTTCACTTCTATGGGCAGAACAATCACAGGCGGAGAACCAATTAGAGAAATGAAGGACGGGGTATAAGCAGCTCGCCGCTGACTCGTTTCCAAAAGAATTGTTCATGGTTTTGCCACAGAATATCATGCCGCATTATGAGCAGCTCTATACCTATTTCTGTAATGGGACAGCAACAAAAGCCAGTTGTTCAAAGACTTGTGGAATGTGGTCTTTACGTCGGACATCAACGGGACGTTACTGTTGTTAAAATGTGACAAAGAAAAGCACTAAATGCTGTTAATTTTGTATGTTTTGCTTCGTATATGCCGGTATCTTGATTATTTTTGATAGGATTTATTTTTCGTGTTGCAGATAAACGACCATGATGCCAGTCGATTGAGTCGATCATGAATGACTGGCCAAGCTAAAAGCACCAAATACATTCACAGAGAATATAACTGAACTGAACTTTAATTAAAATAATAAATTTTGCCTCCAAACTCTATAAATTATTTTAAGGCAATTTGAGCTGCAGGCTTAAGATAATGGTATAATTATATTTAGGTGAAAAAAAATCAATAAAGGTCCAAACTGGCAATTAATGCAATGTTAACAGGCTCTACTTGTACACCTTAAACTGACAATTATGAGTGTGTTTAAAATATTAGGCATGTTTTTTGGTAAAAAGTGCAACACCTATAAGATATGAAGTCTCGGTCTTATCTGTTCTCTGCCAGTGCTGCCTCTTCACTAAAGTCCCTTCATCCAGAAAGTTGTTTTAAACTGCGGTCCCTCTCACACATTAACGCATCATAGTAAAAAAAATGCCTCTTCTGCAGCTACATATTTCATGCAGTAGATATCCAGGTCATTAAGCAACATTTTGACACCTCTGTTATTTACTATCCCGAGAGCTTTCCCACCTCGTTTAATCAGACTTTACTAAAAGCCGCTGACTCAGAGCCAAACCTTCCTTTTTCTTGCTTTGTTTATGTTTATCTTTATTTATTCCTCTTTGCTTACTTACTCATATTTTCCCCCAAAAAATGATGGGGTTTGGAGAATAGGCAAAGCCACAAGAGTAAAAAAAAATGAACTCACAAAAGAAGCGGAGGTGGTGTTCAACAGACATGAAAGACTGCGTTTATCAAAGGCAGAAGGTCTCGATGATGTGTTGTAACAGCCACCTACGACAATGTAAGTTGTAATAAACTGAGCCATTTTGACATATTTTAGTGACTATAGGTGTGTTTTCACTATGATGGTTTGGGATGGGTAGGATTAGTTTCCATTACCCAAAAATGCCTTACAAACATCCCTACAAAGCAGAATATAGCACACTACTTTGGGGACACTTTGGCAAGGAGTAGCAATTTTTGGTCTGGTTTGGAAAAGGTGGAGCTAAACAATCCTGTTGATTGTACAATAGATAATCCTCACATGAGTAAAAATGAGAAGGAAAAAAAGAGAAGGAATGTTTTTTAATTATTTCTTGAACAATACTTGTTTTGTTCTTGGGATAAACAGCCATATTCAAAGAGAAGACATGCAAAATGCATTTTTTTGGAAAGCAAAGCTAGCATTTATTAGCAACTGCTTTTACCAGTGTTAAATGTAGTCTAAATTGTACAGCTCTTTGTAAATAAACAAAAATTGTTGTTGCATTTGTTGTTAAAGGTGCCATATTGTGCTTATACTATACTTTTTTTTCAGGCATTTTGAAATAGTTTTGGAGATCTTTGCATTAGTATTTTACGTTTTCTAACTTAAAATAATGTATATGATGGAAAATGTTTTCTATTGTCGAGCTGTAATGCTTTGCAGAAAACGTGTAGATTAGGTGCCTGGCGCCCCCATTTGCAACAATGGAGAATGGACAGAACATAAAATGGCTAATTAGCACATCTATTAGCAACATGAGGGTAACAGATAGATAATTGAGCTGGCTACTTTGTACTGACGGCAACTTGATTTAGCATACTAAATCGATTTACCAGTGCATAAAAGAAAAATTGGTAGAACATTAGCACAGCTTCGTAAATTTTATGTACAGAAAGCTGGGACTAAACAAGTATGTACAGGTATATAAATCAGCAATGCATTCAAGCCAGGTTAAAATACTATTTATATGGACACTACTTTTGTTGAGCTTGTGTGACATTAGCTTTCACGTAGCAGTCGCCAGTCTACAGGACAAAGCGTAGTGGAAACGCAAGCATCTTCAGGTGTTACTGTACCAATCCATCCTGTACTCGGTCTATACACTCTACGCTCTACCTTTTTTAACAATACTGCATCTGTTCTTTAGTCACAGAGCGTTATTTAAAAGATCCAAAGTGGAGCGCTGCCTCTTTTTTTTTTGCTTTAGAAGTGGTTTACCTTCGATTTTCTTTGCTGGGAAGGGATCACTTGAGACAGGAGGAGGAGGCGGATTGAAGGGAATAAGATGTGGCTCAATACAAGTTAACTTTAATGGAGGGATGTGAGATGGAAGGATTTGAGCGAGCGAAAAAAGCCTGGTTTTAAAGTGTTGACAGCTGTGTTTGGTGCAGTCAGACGCTGGGGTCAGGTGCCGCACACGCGCACACAAACAAATGTTCACACGGCACACATGGATCAGCTGTCTGCCGCTGAAGAGAAGCTGGATGGAATATTGTTCTCGTCACCACGGCCATCTGATGTCTGTTTCGCACAGAGGCGAGACCCTCCACAAGCTGCTCTGTAAGCGGACCAGGCTGGTAGCAAAAAACGCTGGACCACATGTACTAAAGGTGTGGCCTGCTCTGGTACTGTGACGCCTGTTGAGTGGAAGCCTTTACAGTAGCGTCAATTGGTTATTTTATCTGTTGTTGTCATTCTTAACTAACATTGTAGACGTTTTTAAAGCACTGTGACCAGATACTATGGTTTGTTACTGTACTGTACTGTTGCTAACATGTACTGGGTAAGGGCTTTCATTATTAGGCCACACATTTAAGAGCTTTATTTTTATGTTGTAACTAATATTAACTTGTTTATATAGTTACCAGCAAAGGCACATTATTGATTTGAATTAGCTATGATTGAGTGAAGTTCACAGGGAGGAATAAAATGGATTTCTGCAAGTAAAAGACATTCACTTATCTTCTTTCACTTACACCGTTAGGGGTCACAGGTACTGGAGCTTATCCCAGTAACTACAGGGCTGACACAGAGACCCACTATACAGATAGACAGACACTACCGTCTTTGAACAGTGGGAGGAAGCCGGAGTACCCAGAGAGAACGCAGGGTAACATAAGGAGGACATGCAAACTCCAAGAGATGGTGTGTTGGGCGACCCAAGAATCAACCCCACAATCTCCCACTGTGCCCCCTGTGCCCTGCTGAGTAAAGCATGTTAAAGAATAAAAAAAAATAAAAAAAAACATGCTGTATAAGACACTTAGGCTTAAGTTATTATTAGAAACAAGACAATATACTGTATTTGTCATTAACATTACTATGATGTACATGAACATAAATATAACTTGTGTAGCTTAACAATAGACACTATTAAGTAGGGCAGCAACATCATGCTACTAACATGTTTTATTTGCTTTGAATCAGGTGCCCTGTTGTTTTTAATTAAAATCAGCCTAGCCTATAGCCATTTCACAACATTAGACAATAAATGTTGTGTTTTTATTTATTTATTTATTTTTTATTAAATTACATGAACTTGAAACTTATAACACTGACTTGATTTTTAACCAGTATGCCTATACCTAAGAAGTTTAAGTGTAGGAGGTGAGACTTGCTCTATTTTTGTTTTGTTTTTTGTTTTTTTGTTTTGTTTTTTTGCATTTGTTGTTCTAAATAAGGTATACCTCACATGGTCTGAGACTCATACTGTATGTGAGTACACTCTCTTTCTCTTTTTCCCTCTCTGTCTTTGTCTAGCCATGCCTCCTCTCACACACACACACACACACACACACACACGTCTATACACACAGTGGGATAAGTCATGAGGAAATTGATGCCCATGTTTTGTGGGACCACCTGTTCATCCTGGATACAAGTCTAAGAGCCCAGTAAGGGTTAACCCTCTTTGTGGGAGGGAGCCAGGACTGTGTTGCCTTGTGTGTGTCTATGCACTCTATACATGTGTGCGTGTGCAAGTGTGCTGGCACCGCCCCGTCTGAAGCGTGCCCCATGAGTGGCAGACTGGCTCAGGCTGTCCGGCTGGGAGGGAACCGAGCCCACTACTGGACCACCTCCCCGCAACACGGCACACACTAATACACACCTAATCCTATGCACATTCCACGGGGAGCATCTTTCCTGCCCCCGTCCCACCTGAACAAGGAGAGAAATTAAAACTGTATGCCCGGGTATGGAGGCTGCTTATCTATTTACCTTGAAGCTAACGACATATTGTCTTTATGTTTAATTACTTTCAATGTTTGCATTTTACGGCCAAGCTGCTTTTATTCTAATGTGAGCAGATCTACACAACATTGTCTGCCTGTCAACCAATTACCTTTAATTGTGCTTTAGTTTAATTCATTCTGGTTTATTCATCATCATTATAAAATGCATATATATATGTTTTAATCCTAATGAATTTATAGATAATTAAGTGGTAAGGGCAAAAGTAAATAATAGTACTATTAGAGAAATGAATATGAACAGACTGCGGAGTACTTTTACTTGGTCTTTAATGCCAGCTGCTTTAGACAAAATGTTCTTCACAAATTGTTAAAAGAGGAGATACAAACTGAAATAATAATCTTTTGAGCACTATGTATCCAGTGATTATGTTATAATATATAATAGGAAAATGGTTTATTAAAAAAAAATGTTGAACTACATTGTAAGGGGGGCATGACTGGGTTCTCAAATGGCTTTGGAGCAAAAAAGGAGTAACTGATTCACTCATATGTTTCACAGGAAGAAATGCTTGCTGGCTAAGAAAAAACTATAAATTCCACATATGTTGACAGCAAAATAAAATATAACAAATAAAAAAAACACTACATTGTAAGTAAGTAATCTGGGTTCAAAGTTGAAGTCATGAATACCATCTTTTCCATTGTGCTGCTAGATCAAAGCTAAAGGGCCAAAAAGAAAATGTGAAAACAGTAAACCAAGCTGAAACTACAAACTCCATTCCATAAACTACAAATCCCAAGCACAATTCCTGCTCACACCAGCCTATTGTAAACACACACTGACCTCTTGTCAGCCCAAGACAAACACTGGTGCACAGGAACCACCTTGAATCAGGCACCTCTCATCATTCTCTTAAACAGCTGAAAACAGAGGAGCAGCCATACCCACACACACACACAACAAATAATCACCTCCTGGGAGGCACCGAGATGGAGGGCGAAAAAAACAGCAATCTTGTCTTTCAAACGAAAAGGGGAAAATATTTTAAGGGGCAATGAATTTCGTGGAGCTGAATAGGATGTTGGTACATGTTTTACTAAAGGAAATATAATGGCAGACTATTATTAGATCACATTAATCACGAGTGTGCCAAAGGCAGTGACAGCCGCGCTGAAAAGGATTGAAAACGCTGGTAATGGATATAAATTACCCATTGTGTGATAAAAGGATTTTTTCTTCACTAAGAAGGTAAAAGGAATAAAACACTGCGAGAGCCACTAAACGTTGTGTGTACATATTTGTGTGTGTATGTCTTTGAATGTGTGAGTGTCCTGCTCGTCTGCCTGTGCGTAATATGTAATAATACAGGGTTATCAGTGCAGGATTAAAATTTTAAGGGAATCAGATAGTGACAGTGAGGCCTCGCATTAAAGACGTCGGCGACAGAAAAGAGGGAAGGATTAAAAACAGATTAAATTGGTTTGTAGTGAGGCAGATGAAAGCGAGGAGGAAGAGCGGGGGAAGGAGAGTGTGTTTTGACAGAGGTCTGTCGGGCTTTTGGCACCGTGATAATGAGTCACATCTCCCGTGCACTGTTATTTATCGCCGACTTGGCTCGCAAACAAAAGATCAATAATTTTGAGCAAATCTAATGTTGTCCTCGCCGCTAATGCGCTCGTCCATCACATCTGCCATCTCCACCAAGGAGATGGACTGATTCCCTGTTTATTTGGAGATCAAATGCAATTATATCACATGGCTCTAATAACAGAGGAAGCCCCCCTCACGTAAATAAGTGTGGCGCCTTGGATCATGCCCATGCATATGTATATATAGATATAGACATGCACAAAGGTGTCACGTATGTGTAAATGATAATATATGTATCCAATGGGCGACGGGTTGCTGTGCCATTTTTGCGCATCAATCTTCATTTCTTCCTCAGACCTTGCCTTTGAAAGATGAAGTGTGTCAACGGCCCGTCCCCCCACAACACAGGAGGCACACAAACATCCGTCAAAGCAACACGCCCGATGTTCACCAGTTAGCCCTGCAGCACACAGACATGAGAAGACAGCAGATCCTTCACTGACAACTAGCCCTGGGTGAGACACTTTCCAGCCACCTGAACTCAATCAGGCCCCAGTAGAGGAAGCATTTGGGTATTTCATTTCATCTCCTTCCCCTTATTCACTCCAGCTACATTTGATTTATCTCTCTATGCTGCGCACATGAACGCAAATCGCATTCAAAAGTCACTTTGAGTTCAGTTTGTTCGGAGTTGCTTTTCAACTGGTCTTGTGCCAGTAATATTACAACTAACAAAGTTTACAACCATTCCACTGTGTCCCTAAAGAGCACATATATACGAAGTTATTCCATTCTTATCTAGTGAGTGACCATTTGCTGTAGCCACATTACTTGGACGTGGGTCTCCGGTTTTGGCAAGTAGATCAAGTGCGCCCCAAGCCAATATCTCCAGTAGTTCTACAATAAAGCCGGTGGCAGGTGTAAGGCGCTAAGCTTCTTCCACTTCTCCCTGGGTGAGGTGAGAGGAGCAAAACAATGACAGACAAAGGTCACCTGGCCCACAATGCCCCTCCCACTGAGGTGTTGACCTGCAGAACGCACCCCTGAGGGAAGAGGAGCACTGGAAGGATGGAGCGGATGAAGACAGAGGCCTGAAGAGAATGTCAAGTACAGTAGCGACCAAGAAAAAAAGTATTTTTTATTATTATATTATACTAATTGTAAAAACTTCCACAGTAAAACGTAGATGACGATATTCCAAACCCATGTTTTGCTTTGTTTTGTGTAATCTGTTAAAGCTCCCTATTATGCTAGATCAACTTTTTTGAGCCTTTAACCATATGCTGACGATATGACGAGCGATTTCAACTCTTGCAAAGTGGACGTCCTCCGCATACTGCATTACTTAAACATGTGTTAATGAAACAACCCATGTTAAAGTAATGCAGTATTTGTCTTAGTACACAGACAAATACATCTAAAGCCCATACACCGTCACCGGACTCGCTCTTTCAGTGCTTAAATTGCAGTCACTACAAAGCAGTCAGCTCATTTATATATCTGTTAGCATCATGTTGCTAAAACCATGCTAATTAGCAAGTTTATGCTCTGTCTATTCACTACCATTGCCAGCATTGGGACGACAGGCATCTAAACCAAACTTTCTCTGGAAAGTCAAAGTAACCTCTGTCCAAAAGAAGACACTTTCCACATGAAATGCTAATGCAAAGGTGTCTGAAAGCCTGAAAAAAATATAATATGGGACCTTTATTTGATAGGCTGGTGGTTGGAGTTGAGGAGGGCCTTTTGAGTTAAAAGCCTGACCTTTGACCCTGTAGTGTGGTTATGAGCACAGATGTTTGTTGAAATTAGGAAAACTGTAACATTTGTAGCCAGCCCAACCATACCCATTCACTTTTAACAGTTAAATGGGTCTGGCATCTCTTCTTTTTAACAGCAGATTCTACTGGCATTCTGTAGAACCAAATGAACTTGTCTGTCTGTGTATCTACTTATTTGTGTGATCAGATATTTAGATTTCTAAATTAATCAAGCTGACTAATAAACATGTTTTGTATATACAGTGCTCAATCCATATGTTAGTGTTATACTTAATAATAACAGTGATATTACATCGAACTTGTTTGTACCTTTCAAGACACCTCACGATAAATGAAACCACACAGTGACAACGGTACACATAAACAAACATGAAAACAATATTTACAGTGAGTAGGCAGCCTTAATTAATTAAACTAACATAATGCATGGTGGTAACTGTGGCAACGTTACAAGTGCTCAAGGTTGCCAACAGGCTGTTGTATTAAAACCTACCAAACATCATACTGTTTTTTGTGGACAATGCCAGACGCCCAGATCTGGTAAAGCAGGTCAGGACCTTGGCAGAAGGAATAATGAAGGCTTGACATAAGGCAGAGAGCAGGGAGGCACACCATGACCCAAAGCAACCCCAAGCAACTCATTCTCTCCCTCGCCCTGGCTCTCGCTGCGTCTTGCTCCCCTACTGTTAACATACCCAGACACCTTAGCAGCATGGCACACTTCCGAGATGTTCGGGGCAGTGTCAGGGCAGAGATAAAGGTCAACGCATCCGCTAGTGGAGGTGAAAGCAAAAACACTATAAAAGAACTAGCTCTTTTTTTTATTTTATTTTTTTGCTTATCTTACCACCATGCACCCCACTTGTCATAAATTTAACAATAAAACTGTGCTCATTTGCCACAATGAAATACTAAGGTATAACATCAAACCAGTTCAGAGCTCACCTTTAACTTCAAGTTCTGAGTTTAGACCAATGCAAATCCCACAGCCAATGAGAGCAGCATCCCATTTTCAACTGGGGGGGTCAGGAAAAGTGAGTCATGTTCTTTGGAAATTGTGTAGGGAATAAAATAGAGGAAATGTTTTAGTTAATGTTTTAATGTATTATGTGGGTGATGGGGTTATCAAGAGGTCAAGGTTGGAAACAAAATTGTAAAACATAAATATGTAAAAATTGGACCCCAACAAAATTATTAAGATTCTGTGCCAGCATATTCAAATAACTCAATCATGAAGCTTTATATATCTTTACACTTGAACTGCCAAGAGGTCATTTTGTTTTTTTATTTGCATAAAAAGAACATATGTCTCACAGTCCATGACTTTTTCTAAAAGTGTACATCATCTCATGTGTGGTGAAAATTCTGGATTACAAGGCAGAGGGAGAGAAAAAAAAGAGTGGTTTTGTTTAGAACAGTCAGGAGGTCATTTTGACCTCCATTATTCCAAAAATTACCTCACGGCTGTTCTGGGAAGTACTGCATTGTTGGCTGTTTATTTTATATTCTATTTAAATTGTTTGCTTGCTAATACAACATAAAACATAAGCATTTAGATAAATCCAAATACACTTGTTACTGAGCTTACATAAAGAGAAGAAAAAAATTATAATAGTTTGGAAAATTAACATGATAAAGTTTTTGGTCACATTGTGCATTTCTACTTATATTAGCAAAATAACATTAAATAAAAAACATGTTAAGGTAATGGTAATATATATCTTTTAACATGCTATTTAAAAAAAAAAAAAAAAAAAAAACACCATATATTCAACTAAAATACTTCTGACTGGCAATTGTACAGCCTGTAGTAGTGCAAGGTCAAAATGTCCTCTTGGCTGTTCTAGGAGGTACTGTTAAGGTCTTGTTTTTAAAAAATGTTCTTTTAAATGCAAGGGGGGGAACATTACAAATTGTTAAGTTCTTGTCAACAAAAGCAACAAGGCATCAGGAAAAAAAAAGCCAAGTGTTGTTGCAATAAGGAAATAACGCGTGAGTTGTTAGTAACAGCCTACAAACGCATGCAGAAGTCCTCACCTTGGTAGTCTTTTAATTGACATCTGTATATCGGTGGCAAAGACGCAAATACGCAGATAAATAATAAATGCAAATACACCAACGTGGTGTTAATGACACAGCCACACACACTCATCACTCCTCTGGAACATGAGTGAAAGGGATCAGAGCTAGCACAAGATAACAGGTCAGCCTCTGTGAATCAGCCCAAGTGAAAAAAAATAATGCAGCGAAACACATTTTACACGCTTTGGTTTTCATCTGTCTGTTGAAATATATTTACACCTAGCGAGGAAACGCGTCAGAGCTTCAGAGTGACACGGATCGGGGGGCTCGACGAGGATGGGGAGAATGATTTCATCGCTCAATGCTGCTGTAATCAGTATTGTCGCAGGCGGCATCACTATCATCATCAACACCATCAGAAGTAATCATCCAGCCATATTTTCTTTCAATGAATATGGCGTGGACAGTCAGCGCAGAGTGATGATCAAGTGCTGTTAGGAGATGTTCACACCAACAGTTTCTGACAGCAGAAAATGCAGAACTTTTGCGCACGCACGAAGGGAATTATTGATGATGTGCATTGGCCCTCAATAGAAAAGATGGTTAAGTTAAAGTATACTTAAATAGTAATACATTTTTTATCTGCATTTGACCCATCCTTCATGTTTTAGGTTAATGGGGGAAACCGGAGGATCTGGCGGAAACCCACCCAGACACAGGGAGAATATGCAAACTCCACACAGAAAGGCACAAGGCGGTCCAGGAATCAAACCAGGGACCTACTTGCTGTGAGGTGACAGTGTCACTGTGCCACTGTGACGCTATCTCAATTTTCATTATTAGTGGCACATCTAATAGACATCTGCAGAGTGTCAGGTTCAGATCTGATTGATCATATCCTGTTATTCCTTGTTTTATTTCTGTTATCTATATGTTTACTGTCCAATTAGGCCTAAAATGCCAAAAAAATATATAGCAAAATGGCACTAATAGCAAAAACTTTAATTATCATGGACCTCAACAGTCCAGTGCACACCCTAACTCCAGAAGTACATTTTTCATTAATTTCCTCCAGTGACTTTTCAAAAAATACGTATAAGTTTAAAAGCTTGACAGAAGCTCTTCTGGTAAGGGGTAACTTTTTAACATTTCATTTTCAAAAACATGACCTGAAACTTGACAAAAGGGAGAACTAAGTTTGTACCGTTGTCTTTTTCTTAAGTTTCATATATTTGTTGGTGTTATGTGCTATAGTCACAAGTTACCCCATAGCTGATAAGCCTCCGTCAAGCCTTAAATACTCAGATTTTCTGAAAAGTTAGTAAAAAAAATTAAAGGGAAATTTACTTCCAGAACTGTGGTGTGGGTGGTCACTGGTAAGCTTCATTAACTCATGCAATCTTATCACAAAATACTCCAAATGAAAGAAAGGTAACATTGCTTATGAAAAAAAAAAAGTGTAATGTGGTAAATACAATTGCAAAAAGTGCACACTTTGGCAAGAGTTTTGAAAAGATTATCTCTTAATTTGTAGAAATAAATCACTTCCTAAAACGTTTAAAGTCATTTTCTAAATGGGGCTTCTTTAAATTTTCTAAATGGGTAATAGAAGCTTTATGCCACAAACACTGATCTTGCTAAATGTAACAGATATGAGATATGAGACTAAACTTTCTTTCTCTTTATTACAAAAGCCTGCTTTTTTTTTTTTTTTTTTAAGAGGCCTTATTTAAGTATTCCTTACTATAAATTGATGAATTCATATTTGAAGTTGCATTTTCTTGACACTAAAAACTATTCAAAGCTTGTTGCTCCCATCATGTGTAAAATATCTACATCAGCATCTCCTGTACTTGTTTAATTGCATTTTTTACCCTGCATCTCTCTTGGTAGCTGCGTGTATAGTGCTGTGGAAATCCTCTGACATGTATAATCTACTACTAGACTGACACCCGGCAACCATACTATCATTGCCTCTGTATCTGAGTGAGCAGATTGAAGCATTCTGGGAGCGCGGCTGTAGACTGACACCACTACAGCTGCTGCCTTTGCTTCCCTGCACCTTGCTCTCGCCTCCCTCCTCTCTCTGCTCTCCTCTCGCCTGTACATATCGCCTGTGGGATTTCGACGGCTCACTAAAGAGTCATGTCAAAGATCTTGACAACGCCTGACGTCTCCCTCAGCCACCGCTGTCATGTTCCCTACGCTTCTTACTTGCATTCTACCACTTTTTCTTTTTTTTTTTTTCCACTCCGATCCTCTCTTGACTCTTGAGACTTTTCTCCCAGAGCATTTTAACTTGTCATTTTTTTTAAAACACACATATCAAAGACGAGGGGAAAGAGGGGGGGGAAAAGACAGATGTTTCTCTTATGCCTTTCTACTGGAGCACAATGCAGCTTTTGGAGAGCAAGAAAGTAAGACAAGTGAAAAGACGTTTGGCGAGATCCCTTTGCAATCCACATCCTTTCTCCCGACGACTGGCAATACATCACTTGTATTGATGCAATATTAAATTTCAATATCGCATGTCAAAAGGTACAAAATGATAGATCATAGCCTAACTAAATGAATTATTAAAGGCCTACGCTGGCTGCGCTATCGGCTTCTCTTACAATCAGCTGTGTCAGAGGACTGGAGTTGGTGATACTGGCGGCGTTTCAAAGCTTTTTCTTCCCTGCTTTCTTAATCTAGCTTTCTGTCACTTATTAATGTTTCTCAAAACCACACATCTTTCCCTCCCAATAATCACAAGCTTAACGTACGTCCCCTTTATTTCTCCTCTTACTATGTAGTCCTCATAAAATATTGAATATAGCATTACAGATAAGGAAATAGCTTTGTTAGGGATGTGTTAAGAGCAGAGCCAAGCGTGGAACAGTCACGTCTATATGATTTATGTCCTCTTTATGTGCTCTGCGACCCTGTATAAGCTTATCACTATATTCCCTTCTGATAGAGTGACTTCTAGCTCGTCTCAGTCATTTGGTACAATGTGACGCTGCATGCCGGATGCAGCGTTTTTGACTCTAATTTACAGCCGGGGTCAAAGGTCACATCACTGACACCTCATCAAATGGTGGGTGACAGGTAAAGAGACGAGTTTGCAAGGAGGGGGAAAGGGCGACATGATGGAAAGGCGACAAAGATGCTTGTCGGACAAGCTTCAAGATTGTTTTTTTAACAGAAGTGACATGTTTTTTTTTTACAAGAGAAACTCAAAAAGAGAAAGAAAAAAGGTTTGAAATAGTGGACAGTGCAGGATGGCAGAGAAAAGTCATAAGCATGTAGAGGGAAAACTATGAAATTGCCCATAGGCCCGTAGTCAAAGCATGCACTACATATGAATGGGTATCTCACTGTCTATGTCTGTAAGTGTTACACCTACGAATAACTGGAAATCATGTTTGGAGCAGCTGGGATAGTCTTCAGACACCATGAGTGATATCATGGTCCCATCCCATGTAATCAGCAAAATAGGTAGAGGTGTTGCTTTGGTTAGAAGGTGCTCCTCTTGTGTGACTCCTTTAGTTATGAAAGAGGTTGTACGATCTATAATGTGGTCTCATTTAGAATACTGCTCAGTTTTATGGTCTGCAACAAATAAAACTATATATAACAAAGCTTCAGGTCGTCCAAAATAAGGCTGCTCGCTTAGTTTTAAAATGTCCTTACTCTGCTAGTGGCTCTGAAATGCACTATGCATTATCCTGGCCTTTGCTTAACATTAAAATACAGTATAACCTACCTATATTTATAAAGAAAGTCATTTTAACGGGTCGACAAGAGTCATTTTATGAAAGGCTCAAATATGCTGATACATTCACATTATACTCGACGACTTGTAACACTAATTTAGTCGTAACCTGTTCTAATACTAATTTTTCTTTTACAAAAGTCTGTCTATTTAGATCATCTTAGCTATGGAATGGGATTTACCCAGTTTATATACTTTTTAAAAAGCTCTAAGATCTAACCTCAGTCCTAATTTTTGATGGTCTGTAATTGTTGCACTATGTTGCAATGTATTTTGTATTTAAATTATTCCATATTTTGGAAGCTAATGGGGAGCTTAATAAATAAACAAATAAACAAGAATAAAGATGAATGGCTATACAACTTACAACTTCGTAATGTAAATTTTAGATTTTGAACATTCTCATATAATGGAGCCTCAGGAGCTCACCTGGTAGCATACATGCCACATATCAGAGTGACACAGGGAGGCTGCAGTTGCCCTGCGTATGTGCTCTACCAACGGAGCTATGCCACAGCACATTATTTATTGCTATTTTTTTTATCACATATTTATCTTATACTTTCTAGGAGCACCTTTTTGTCAATGAACATCATTTTTTTAATAATCCAAATTAAACCCACATCTGAAGTGACATGTTAAATAAGATAAGATGATAAAAAATGAAAGATTATTGTATGATTGTATGATAGTGCCCAACAACAGACATTAACAAAAAGTATATGTCTTCTTCTAGATGCAAAAGCTTAAGTCTTACAGCACAAAATATTATAAAACATCTAGAGTATTCTCAGAACCTGGACTGTTGAATTGCTGAGCCCTTCTGAACGTCTATTTCTACAGCGGGTCAGAGGTTCTTAATGAAAGCTGCTGAAGAGCGCTGGGAGCAGAAGGGTCTTTATGCTTATGGCTGTGCTAACCCTGTGCGACTGTTAATTCTCCGGTGCATGTGTGATGTCCTGAATCCCTAACCCCCGAGAGGGTTTAATTGCCGGGTCCAGATTGCCGGGGCTGGTTAGGGCCTGGCGACCCCCATGAGAAGTCACAGCCTCCGTTTAGCTTCCAGATCCCATGCAAACCAACACAGGGCCCCTGTGTTAGCGTGCTATGGGCTGGCAAAAATTCAATTTCATCCAAAGCCCCCACCCTCCCAGTGAATTTTTTTTTTTTTCTTTTTTTGTATTGGAGCCTGCTGTCTTGCCCTAACGATGCTCTCTCCCGTTCGCTCCCCTCCTCCCCAGCTCCCACTCTCCTTGCTTCTCCCTTCAACAACAGAACACAGTGGAGTCGTTAGGACCCTCTCTTCATTACTTCAAAAAACCAATCATTAGACACCAGAGTATATACGTAATTAGAAAATCACTTCCTTTGCAATCCCGGCTAAGTAGTTTACATACTGTAATTACAGGGACAAAATCAATTTTTAATCATTTCACTGATTGGGCTCATCAGCTCAGTAGGAACATTGTATCCTGCTTGTTGTGCGAAAGCAACATCTGGGCTAAAACAATTACCCTTTTGTGTTCCAGAGCGCCTCTGAAAATGCCTTGCTGCCACTTCCCCATGTCGTGGACGCGCTGGTTCTGTCTCAGTCTGCTCCCCTCTCCCTCCACTCTCTTTATTCCTCCGTTCTCTGCTTCTTTTCTCTCTCCTCTCCCTCGTTCCCTTTCACTCTCTGCCCTTGACTTGGACATGGAGGATCACATTTAAAGCTTTATAAATCAATACGCTATAATAAGCTGCTCTTGACAGAGAGGGGGAGAGGGAAGAAAAAAAAGCAACATATTGCTTTTTTAACACCTCTTGTGTTTTGTGTGTGTTTTCATGCCCTTGTTGTTGTTGTTGTCATGTTTATTTTTCTGCTTTTTACATTGTTGCCTTTTAGAAAACAGATTTTGTTTGGCTCTGGAGAAATATCACTTTATTACCATGTTTGCAGAATCTACAATATGTGAAAAGGAAGATGTGAAGATTGCAGCTTTTAAGAGAGTTATAGAGGCGGAGGCAGGCGGGTCTGTGCGTACTTATTCAAGTGAGACATAAATACATAATCCGAAGTCAAACTATGCCTTGTGTCTTGATGTTTCACCCTTCAGCAGCTAATAAAATGCTTTGTATTCTTGTCTGAGAGAGGCCTAATCGATCCACATTAGTCTGAACTCTCTCTCTCACTTTGAAAACTCAGGAAATCTGATTTCAGAGGGAGAAAAAAATCGGTTAATGCATTGATCACTCAGGCTGTATGCAAATCACATTTGCCTCAATTTTTTTGCTGATCAATAGCATTAATTAACGGCTTCGTTTTAACGGCACCCCGCAATCCCGTTAGACACCGCTGTCGACCTCAGAAATCATCCTCCTGTCCCTGTGTCTCGTCTGTATCCATGTAAATGAACCATGTGTGGCACAGGACATAAATCAGCAAATCCAATTTGACCATGAGCCCGGTGCTAACAGTAAAATACGAGCCACAACACAGCGCTCAGGTAGATCATCCCAGATTGGCCTTAATATCATTTATTTATCACTGTGGGGGAAAGAACATTTTGAGATGTGTACAAGTAGGAGTTTCACTTCTTTACCTCAGAGTTTAGCTGCCAGCTCCAGTTAATTGAAATAATATGCATGTGTGTGCGCTTGCAGAGGGATTGCCCTGTGTGCTAACTAGCCTAGCTGCTGCCAGAGCTGTAGTGTGTGGGATTAATAATGGACGCTTTTTGAAATTATTATTATTCCCAAAATGCTCTTTTGTGATTTGCTTTGAAGGGCGTGCATGTACATGTGTATGTGTGTGGCTGAGGGGGTGTTAAGTGAGTAGGGGGAAGGTGGTTTGTGAAAAGGGGGGCTTGCTTGCTCATTTGGAGAGCTTTTCCAATTATACAATTAGTGAGGAATGTAGGCCAGCGGCCCTGGTGTTCCTCTGCTCCCGACCCTGGGTAGCAAGTGCTTTACTTCAGATTTATCTCCAACTTTCTCATTTATCAACATATTACATTCATGAAAGAGTCAGTAATACTGCCCCCATGTAGAGTGTAACCAGTGTGGCATCAGTCCTGTAGATGGAGCAGGGTCCCCCCGGAGCCCAGCGCGCTGACCCTCTGTGTGAAGCGGGTTGCGTGTGAACAACTATGGCAGGGCGCGCTGGTGTTAATAGATAAAGTCACAGGGTCAGGCTTCTTTGGTCAAGTACTGTTTGTTTTGTTGTAGTGAAGGGCTTTCTGTAAACCAGCAGTGACCATTCCTCTGCGCCACATTTCCCCACAGTGAGAAGGAGATATGTGTGTTAGTGGGACACAGGCACTGGCCAGTGTGGATCTCCTGATTACTGCTCTTTGAAATGCACTGATATGATACACTGATTTATGAAAAACACCAAAATGTTTTAGAATTTGGCCTCGGTGTAATAAAGCTGCACTGGGTTTCATATGAGCAACAACAACAGCCAAGTGCCATCTGTTGGCATGAGGATTTTCTGTAATCTCTCTTTACTGATTACAACGATGACTACATGAACCTCTTAAATAATTATCCCACAATGTAAAAAAAATGCTAAATAATTATAATCATTAACTCCCACCAAGTCTGCCACTCCTCCATCAACTGCAGGCTGACAGAGAGAGAGATAAAGAGAGACACCACACGAGAGTTCTTCTTTTTTTTTTTTTTTCTGTGATGCCAATCATGCCTTATTTATATCAGCGGGGTAGAGTGCCACGCAACAGTGACAATCTTAACCCAACAACACTCAAGAGGTAACGGTGGGAAAATTGACCCTTCTCAACCCGCCGCCCATGCACCTCATGCTTCCGAATTTGCTTTCACTGTTTCAAAATAGAATCAGGCTATAACGGAGCAGCATCAGATCCAGTCTCCAGATAAATGTGCATAAAATTATTGTACAGAGACAACAAGATGGGGCCTTTAGAAGCAGTAAAGAGATAGCAGAAATTATGTAAATTTGGCCCAAAAAAATGACAAAAAATCTTTTTACTTCAGACTTTCACTTTAAATTTTGCATGAGTTTTTATCAACCAGCTCTGTTCAATAAATGAAAATCTACTCTTGCAATCCACATTTTTCAGTATATTTTCCCATTGTGCTGAAATAAATCTCGCTGGCCACATCACAATAGCAGCAGAAGTCAGGCTGCCTTTGTGTAACAGGTGTGGCTTTGTCATTTACAAACGCAACCTATTCATTTCGAATTAGAGCGAGAGACTCAAAGTTCATGACCTTAATCAAAAGGCATTCTGGGAAATGGAGGAAGAGTCAACACGCTGATTACAAAGTACAAAAAAACAACAAAAAATGTATTTGATAATACCTTGAGGCCCTTTATGTGACTTTGATTATTGCATGTGTGACAGTGTGTAAGTGTTGTGTTCTGAATGCTCATCCGTGCGACTCTTTGCTTGTGTTTGTGAATCTATAGTGTTTTGTGTGTGTTTGTGTGCGATGGTTGTGTGAGAAATGGTGTGAGAATACGTCAAAGCGAGCATGTGTTAGCTCTGCTTCCAATATGAGGGGAAATCTGTGGCACATACCTCCGAGATGACACGAGCCAAAACGACGTGACTCACCCGCGCTATATTTGATTAATAAAACTACAGCCAGTGATATGTGCTCCAAAACAACAGACCCTTACTACAGCAGGGCTACCTATTAATAATTTTCTAGATGTTTTCTGCCTAAACACCCCCACCCAGCAGCATATTGGTCTGATCCATCCATGTCATGTGACTAGAAGTTAGCTGCTTTGTTGGTCCTAATAACAACAACTCTGGGGTTGCAATCTGCATCTGTCGATTATTGTTTTGATTAATAATTTAATCGAATAGTGAAGTGTGCATGGTTAAAGTGGTTAAACACTTGAGGTGTCCTATAATGACTGTTAAAAAAAAAAGTAAAAATTTGACCAAAAATCACTTAATTGTTTTACAAAATTTGAACCAGGTGAAGCTACAACTATGTCACTTGAGAACATTTGGATTGAGAATATATGCACACAAAGAAAAAAACACGAAACGTACATTGTTTTTAACTGTTTTTGTGGCTCTACTTCTCTGTCTTGGTAATAATCCCCCCTCTCTCATGTTTCAGACTCTTCTGAGTACTCCTTAATGATTAAATGATTACTAAATTAGTTCACAATTATTATAATAATCGATTATAATAGATTATTCCGATTAGTTGTTGCAGCCCTAAACAACTCACTACAGTATACAGCAAAGTTTTTTGTTTTTTGTTTTTTCTTTAATGTGCAAAGTAAAGTTTGTTAAATGGCCAGTATATGCCATGCAATTTTTCTCAAAGGTTTAAGATATTTGTATTGAAAAAAATTCACCCATTATATGTATTGGTATTGATTGCATTTCCCCAAAAAGTAATCAGTATTGTATCAAATCTAAAAAGTGTGCTGCCCATCACTAATCAAGACTATTTTAGTGGTGGTTTTAATGAGTGTAAATTGTGGACGCAACATGTGTTGTGACTGACATAATTTCACACTTGCTCCATGTCTTTGCATTCACATTTGCTCTTTTTAACACTGAGTCAGGTGCAGGAAAGTAACATAAGGCAGTGTTTACACAATGACTCAATTTAACACCAATTTGATAGTACAAACTAAAAAAATATATCAAAAATATGTTACTTTAAAACATTGGTACCTATGGCAATGCTTTCACTGTAAAATCATTATTTTATTGTTCATTTTAATAGTGACATTAAATTTCTCCTTACATTGAATCTCAAAATGTTGAGATACACAAAGAGGCAGTTTACCAGTAAAAAAAACAAAACAAAAACTATTCCCACGGACTTTGTGCCTGTTTAAACTGTAAATGAATACATTTTTTAACATTGTATAATTAAGACTTTATATATAATTGAGGAATTTAAAAAAAAAATGTAGATGTGGGATGCCTCAGTTGCTTCCATTGAGCATGTATCACATACTGGAGCAACCAGGGTACGATTCCCAGTTCTGGCGAGTTTGCTCCATGTCATTCCTAATCTCTAGCCCTCATTTTTTGGTCTATCATACTGTCTCTATCTGATGCAAAAAGCAAAGAAAAAAAATCATACCTTGTCTTTATTACATATTTATTTTTTCTTAAGATATTATTTTAACATTTTTAACTGACAAAATTGTAAAACCACCTTTTCAGTGTTCTGTATTTGTACTTGATGAAAAGTGTTAAAGTAAAATGAGGCAGAGTGAATCACTGTAACCATTTAACACCATAGCCATTATCAGTTATTAGCACTTTCAAAACTGTTAACAATATAATGAAAGGAAACATCCCAACTGTTTAGTTTAGGCTGGCCTTTCTGCTGCGACCCACAATTTAAAGGTCATCGGTTGTGGCATTGGACTTTTACTTTGAATTTTACATTTATGGCTTATCTGGTTTTCCCACATGATAACATCCTGGCCTTGACTTACACTTATTATTTCTGTTATTGACATATAAGGACCAAATACTGTCTGTTTCTGTAAAATATATGTACTGTTTGAAGTTTACATGTGCTGTTAAACATGGCTTTACTCCAGCCTGATGTTTTACACAGGCCAGGGGACAGCTGCCATATATATCTAACCACTTGGAATCTTTTTAATAAATGTTATAACATGAATTTTTCCAGTTCCAAGAGAAAAGGTTTCCATTGATTAGCACTTTACAAGCAATCAATTTTTACAAACCGGCTTGACCCCCAACCTCTTTTTCTCTATTTCTCCGAAAGTCTGGTCTCTGGACGACTGTCTACGGTGAATTAAAAGAAAACAGACGAGACAGAGCGGCTAAGTAATTACTGGATAGAGCAGGAGAAAGAAAGATATGTGAAGCTTTAATAGAGGCTGGCAAAGACAGTAAGCAAAGTAACAGGAGGAAAAAGTCTTGTTTAGAAACACTGTTTAAGCACTGTTTTTCAAAACAAGACCAGAGTTACTATATAGTGTAATGTAATGTAGTAGTGGGCGAATGTCTAGTTTAGTGCTTACCAAACACTAGCAGGACCCATTACTGGGTCATCAAAAATTTATTCATTTCAAAATCAAATTGAAATGAATGAACAAAAAATCCACTTAAAAGGTGCTATAAGCAGTATATATATTTTTATATGCCATAAAAGTTACCCACATGTCCCCAGATATGATGTAAACATGTTTATATCTATTAGTTTTACTGATAGCAATGATACAGTTGATTTATTAACAATTAAAAATATATTTTATCTATCGGCCAAGTTGTTTTTGTTTATATTTTTTGTTTTGGTTCTAAAACTGCATTCCTGATCATCCAATCAGAAAATCTGAAAGACTGGCAACCCACAGACTATTGTTTTGATTTAGACTGCAGTTAGACTGTTGTCAAATCAGTACGAGCGCATGCTGCTTATAGACCTATAAAAGGTCAGGAGCAAGAAAAAATTAATAAAGGTTATTAAAAGGAACATTCATAAGATATACTGTGACAGCTTTCCTCTTAGGGCAAGAAAAAAAATTGACTTTGAAAACATATATACTTCGTGGTATATATATATATATATATATATATATATATATATATATATATTTTTTTTTTTTTTTTTTTTTTTTTTTTATTCACCTATTGTTTATGATTTTATGGTCTTGTCATTGACCATAAAGGTGGTCTGGAATAGCTGAGGTTGACTGTGGGACCCAATTTTATCTCTGATTATTTAATTTTGACCCATTTTTTACAGAATCTGTTATATATGTAACAAAATAAAACAATTAAAACATTATAAGCCAAGACAGCTGCTCAACTTTTTACTGGGTCTTATTTAAAAAAAGAAATGAAATAAGTGCCTGGGGCACTTTTTTACATTTGGAAAATTTTCAAATATGCAATTTTTCCTGAGGTGCGTTAAAATTCCTCACCAAAACCGTTGCTGTACTAAACACGTTGTTATTAGTGTATAGATTGTAAAGGTGTTAATAAAACATAAAGACCCACTGGCACAGGTTTTTGAGACTGCAAGAAAAGTTTATATCTAAAAGTTTAAGCTCTCCATCTCCACCTCCCTTGCTGTTTTGTGGTGTAAGAAATTTTAGCCAGAGCTGAAATTGGTATGTTTTCAATTGGACTTGCTGCTCCCATTACTCCAGTGTATAAAGCCGTGCACGAGCTTGGACTCAGCCAATGAAAATGTTGCTGATTCAAATGGGAATATCCTCCTTTGTTCTGAGCGTGTGATTGGTCAAAGAAATCAGTCCCTGCTTTAGTCCCCTCTGTCATGTTTTTTCTGAGATGATTTCTTGGTAGTAACTGAATTTGTATTTTTCCTCAAATACACAACAGGGTAGCTCCTGTTTTGTTAAGATTTTTTAATGCCACTTAGAATAAAATTCAATGCCAAGATTGCCGGTAAAAGTAAAACAATAATCTGTATACATTTTACATTATACAATATCAGTATTACTCTCTGAAACTCATTGGTTTAATTTTAAGTCTAATATAGGTGAAATATCTCCAGTTCTGCATTAAAAATCTCAAAACTAAATAAAGTAACAGCATTTACTGTAATGTGGGGATGTTTTTTCTTTGCAACAAATATGCCTGCAACATTATGCAGCCCATAGAAACAATAGTCTTGGCTTTTAAAAACTTACTAAATAAAAGTACTTTTGAGTGGGTGACTTTAAGATATTATACTTTAACATAAACGGCTATTGACAGTTTGTTGCCAAATTCACATCCAGCTCGCAAAAAAGACAGACACGCTCTTTTATTACTTACAAAGTGTTTTTTGTTGTTTTTTTTTCCTTTCGAGATTGCCACAGCAAACTAGTTGCACAGTGATTTGTCAGGTTTTTTTTTTTTTTGTGCCGGATGCCCTTCCTGTCGCAACCAGCCACATGCTGGTGAGTGGAGTCGGCACTGTGGGTGAAGTGTCTTGCCCTGGGACACAACAACAGCATGCACTTTGGACGAGATCCGAACCAGCTACCCTCCGGTTGCTGGGCGAATGCCTATCCCTCTACCACTGTTGCCCCTTATTACTTACAAAATATTAATCTAAAATATATTTTGACAAGTACAAGACTGAAAAACTTGACTTAGATGTTCCAATTTGACATTTTAAGATGAACCTAGATGAACAAAATTCAATACCTGCCCAAAGAATTTAATACTTTTAGGGCCTTGATTTTGGCAACATCAAATTCAATTTATTTTTAATAATTTTAAGACCTTTAGGCTGCCCTATACCTTTACCTTTACATTAAAAAGAAAAGTTTTGAATTGTTCAAAACTTTTCGCTAATTCTCCAACTGTGATTGAGGGGTTAGGCAGTCGCTACACAAAACGGTGACAGCACTGATTACAGACAAGCGAGCCAAGTGAGGCGTCCAGACCCCGGCGTCTTATCCCTCACTTGTAGCTGTCGTATAAGCTTCCATCACTCATACGGGCAACACATACGGGACTACAGCAGCCATCACCGTGAGAGATGGGCCGGCCACGCTCCTCCAGCTCCACCAGTAATGGCTCGCACCTGTTTACCATGTCACCTCTGCTTGATAATTGTCTCCTTGAGTTTGTTTCGGAGGAGGCGAAGACGTTCCTGGCTTTGCGACAGGTACGGGGGCGTCACAGTAAAAAAAAAAAAAAAAACCTGCTTGACTCATATGGAAACTTTTGACCGTTCTCCAAATGTGATGGTTTGATAATTTTATACAGTTTAAGTTATTATTGTTAAATTGTAGATGCAGTTGAAAGATTGTTATTAGTGCCAGAGGAAATAGGTTGCAAAGCAGAATTCCTGGTTTAATGAAGAAAAATACAATGTAATGGCTTCCATATTCGAGTTGAGAATTGTGTTTTATAAGAAGAACAGCTAACAGAAGGATAAGTGTTTGGCAGAGAACACATTCTTGGTGTTCTGATTTAGTTACAGCTGACCATAGCATCCTAACCTCTGAATGTTAGCCGTCGGACATGTCCAAAAATGATCCAGAAGCTACAGGGACAATACAGTGTCTATGGGCATATTATGGTAGAGGTAGGGATAACACGCCATGGACTGCATGGCTTGGTACATGTGAAGAAGCGATAGATATATGATTGTATTTGAAGTGAGCATTCAAAATTTAAAAGCATTGGAAGTAATGAGAAAAAAATAAAAAGAAAGTTTTTTTAAACTTCATAATGTAAGCTGTATCAGTTTCCTATATTATGTTCACTAATGAATGCCTCATCTACCGCAGTAAAGACAGTAAGTTTAAGCTGTTTAGGCAGCAGTGGTTAGTCCCATCTTATAAATCCACAGGGGTGACATTACCACTTGCCAAACAGCCAAATGCAGGTAGATTTTCATTTTGGCACAAACACAAAGACTCCCACTTGCCACTTTGGTCGGTTTAATTTTATGCACCCATATCTTAACTTTAGAAGTTAGGCCTGAATTTAAGTTGCTCTGCTTGAGTATCTACATTTTAGTATATAGTAATCCTCATGAATAAAGAAAGAAAAATGTTTGTTAGTTAAAAATAATGTTTTAAAAGATATGACACCACATGCACAGAGATACTCTTCATTTTGCCTGAACATGTTTTATTAATATTTGATATTGATATTGATATTTGATTAATATTCTCTATTCTAGGCCTACATAAAACCAAATTTTACATTTCTTCAAACTTATTGTATACTGTAAAATGTACACAAAAGCCTGAGTAAGAAATTGTGGCTAGTAAAAATACAAATTGGCTAGTGACTTTTGACAAAGACTAGCCAAGGTGGCCAGTGAGAAAAAAGTAAATGTCAATCCCAGTAAACCAAAATACACTGTTCAAAATAAATTACAAGGAGTTTCAAAAGTAGTATGGCATTTACCTATTTACAATGATTTGTACTTATTATGGGCATATTTCTATAATCCTGTTCCTTCATCAAAAACATACCTGGAGTTGTGTTTTGCTTCATTTACACGTTATAAATAATGCTCTATTATCTGGCATGGCCATTCTGAGGCCTCAAAACGCTCTGTTCCATGAACCTCTGCCCACTCCAGGAAAAACTGACCAATCAAAAAGTTCTCTACTACATCCAGTCTGCTCTCAATCCTTTAAAAAAAACAAAAAGTTGTATAGCTCTGTTTCCACTGATTCCCCACACATATTTTTCACTTTGTAGTAAAATGGCATCATGAAAAAATTTTAAGGAAGTGAAGTGCTTTTTTTCTTTGATTATGTTCAAGAGATCGTAACACTCACCTGTTTCTTTATGGCACCAGTACGGTACTTATTAAAAATGTTCTTTTTTAGTCAGATTAAGGTTTTAAAGGTTGCAAAATATGCAATGCTGTTCTATAGGCAAACAAGATTGGTTTAAAAATATGAATAAAAGCATAATATAGCCCCCTAAATAGACATTTTTGAGTATAAACTTTCAAAAAAACACATTTTGCAGGAAATGCAGTAATTCTGTGCTAAATGTGAAAAATGTATGACATAACAATATGTGAATAAGTAGACAATATTGCATTTAACTTGAGAATAGCAGTTGCATAATGGGGCAACCAACAGACAACTCAAGGCATAAAGGTGTTGCCAAACAAGTGTGCGCTCGATTGTCTTTGCCGGGATAAACAAGAACTGCAAAGAAAACAAAAGATGTGCGCGTGGGGGAGTGTGTGAATGTGACAGACACCTTTAATATCCTCCCCTCTATTTACTGCGTGATCAATCGGCGTGATCGTACCTGTGTGACTGGCGCCGCCGCTCGCAAACCAAACCAAACGCCGGATGTCAAGGAAGAGTGCCGACAGCTCCAAACAGAAGGTGGGACGAATCTGGGAGTCTGCGAACAAAGCACACACACCGGGTAAATTCACAGTCAACCACATTTGAAGCTTGACAAGTTTGCAACACTGGCAACAGAGACGACAACAAACCCCCCCACACACAAACACACACACACATTCCACCCAAAGCATCAAGCGACTTCTATTTCTCCTCGGGACTTTCTGTGTGAAGACATCCTTTAGCACATTCAGAAGTAATCAAACAAATATATGAAGTGTTATGACATGTCAACATCAATCTTTTGGACTTTTAATATTTGGTTACTTAAGGTCTTGTATTTGGATATGTGACATTCAGTTTCATATCATAAGACACAGGGTTTATTATGAAATGCAATAGATAATACAACCCCAATAGGTTGTTATCATGCAATGTAACAACTTTCTATAGGTTGGGCCAGGGAAAAATGCCTTAATATGCAGATCAGCTTTGGTGTGGTAGGGTAAACAGCCATAGCTCATGGACTTACGCACTATATAAATGACCAGATTCAACATTTGTGCATTTTCTTTTTAAATATTTCTTATAATTATAGTATTTCTAACCTATGTAAAGATCTGCAAATCTGGTAATTCTAATAATCTCACAATAGAAAAAAAAAAAAAAAAGAAAAAAAAAACATATCCAGTGCTGAAATGAGATATTTTTGCTATTTCATAAAAATAATACCGCAATTTTAAATTGATGATAGCAACACAAAAGTTGCAATGGGGCAACAAAAAACTATAATAATACTATTAATAATGCTAATGAAATAGTAATATTATTAAAAAGGACCATTTTGCTGCCAATTACGTTAATTAGCAACACTTCAGTGAGGTGTCTGGGTATAAAAGGAGATCACTGCATGGATCAGGAACACTTGCAGAAGTCATTGTCTTAAAACTGATGAGATGTTCAGCTGACTTCTTTTTATATCTTTTTGCTGTGATTCCCTTTGCCTGGATGACTGGTTTCAACCCCTAAAAAATTGTTTAAGTTCTATTTTGAGAAAAATATATTTTTTATGAGATTTGCAAACCAAACTTTTTCAAAATGGGGGTTGTAAATAAAAACAGGAAGCTTCCATCTCCAAACTGCAAGAGGAGTCTACACAGCAGAGCAGAGGCTGTTATGTGATCCAGCCTTGAAGCCACGCCGCTTAACTCCAGAAAAATAATCAAGTCGACACAAAGTATGTGTAGAAAAGGCTGCCACTCCCCTTTAAAGTAGCATGGAACGCAGAGGTAAACACTGAGAGGATATGAAGTTTGTGCATACTCTGAGTTCAAAAACTGAGCTTTGTTTAAAATTCATATTTATTTTTTTTACAG
Source organism: Bostrychus sinensis (assembly GCA_020698575.1). Lineage (NCBI taxonomy): Eukaryota > Metazoa > Chordata > Actinopteri > Gobiiformes > Eleotridae > Bostrychus > Bostrychus sinensis. Next base: position 12,930,047 of record CM036242.1, on the reverse strand, counting down.
CTGCCTAAAACTCTCATGATTTACTTTTCATTCTTTGTGACATTTACTTAAACCTGTTGAAGTTTGCTAAGATAATAATCTGCAGGGTTCCTATATTGAATATTGATATTAATCTTTAGTACTAAAATTCTAATTCTGTGTTTTCTGTGTTTAAAAGAAAAAGATCATAACACTCTCTGTCCTTTGGTTTTAAAATGAAAAACATCTTTATTTTAATAGTTGAATGTTGTGACTTTGCCAGCTCAAACAATATTTCATGCACTATGTAGTCTAGGACTGGCAGTTCGAATCCCACTCTTCCCAGTTCATAGTGTTGTTGTGTCCTTGGGCAAGACACTTCACCCACCTTGCCTGTAAGAATGTGTTAGTGTGATTGGTGATAGTCAGAGAGGCTGCGCAGAAAGGCAGCCACATCTCCGTCAGTCTGCCCCAGGGCAACTGAGTGAATAAATAATGCACCAAATTGTAAAGCGACTTTGAGTAATACGAAAAGGGCTGTATACTAAGACCGATGCATTATTATTATTATTATTATTATTATTATTATTATTATTATTATCCTATCTGACCAACAATGCAACAAATGGGTGCTTTTCTCTTTCACTATATCTATCCAATCATAAATTGAAAGGGCGGTACCAACATGCACAGAACTGCATCAGTACTGATGTGCAAAAAATTTAAAAATCAAGATAAACAGGCCAATGCATTAAGGGAATAATTTTTGTAATTGTTCTCTGCACAAATAGGTTTGAATGGGCGAGGTTCCAGACCCACTTCATAAAGAAAGTGAATGGGTCTGTCTGACCATGTGTATTTCTAAAGCACATATTAATTATTGATCATTGAACTAGAGAAAAAAGACATGCAATCTTTAGTTGAAATGATGAATATGATAATGTTTAAAAAGTGGTCTTGAATTCTCCTGGATATTGGGAGGCAGTGGGGCGTGGAGGAGCTGCTGGGGAGGGGGTGCACAGATGTGGAAGGTCTTGCAGGAAAGGACGGCCACCCAGATCTACACAACACTACTTTTTCAATGGAGCATCAAGAGTGAAACTCCAATACAAGGAACACACACGTTTGTGCACACTACTCAACAACGTTGCCTTAAGTCACAATCTAAATTGGCTCCCAGGGGCATAGCGACTACCTTGTTCACCAAAGGCATTGTGTATGTTTTGTGAGTGCTTAGCATATGCTGCCGTAACCTGAGCCCGCTCTGTCTCTCTGCTTTTCCCTCACACACACACACTTGCCAGAAGTCGCTCTGTTTTCTCCCTTTACGAATTTCCCATCAGGCCCTTAATTAAATTCAAAATAGTTCACATCTACCTATTAAAGCATGTTGCGCTAACCGCCCACCAGACGAACCTCGACAGAGACACCAGCGCAGCCGGGATGACGGGGGCCAACGGGGGTACAGGTTGTCTTTAGAAAGCAAAGGAAGAGGAGCTGCTCTCAGATCACAAGCAATAAGGAATGTCACGTCTGCTTTTGATACTGCCATATGAGATTCTAATATGTAAAGTGATGTATGTATGCTGAAGATGATACTGTTTCTGCTTCAAATGGTAGAGCAGTGTTGGCGTGTTTGGCTCGATGAAAGGGCAGCTCTGCTTTAAAACTGTATTTTCTTTTCTAAATGGCAGCTAATTGCTGTTTTATAATCAGACTAAATGTGGAGTTATTAAAAAGGTTTGCAGACAGAGCTGAAAGGGAAGAGAGGCAGATACAACCAGGTAATTGTTCTTCCAGAGTGAAATATCACAGCAAAAGGTACTGACACTTGATCGAATCTGCAACATCTATGATTTGATATTAAAGCGCAGTGCAGAGTAATGAAAAAGGCTAACGTTTTAAGACAGTGTAACCTTTGCTGTGTTTACCTTATTAAAGAGTGTGTGACTTAACTGGTAGTGCAGAGCACACAGGGGGAAAACAATGTGTATAAAGCTGCAGTGTTTAAGCAGGCGAACAGTAAAGTAATAGGCAAGAGCAGTGAAGTGTTGATTCTACAAAAGATGTGGAGGAAAAACTGCACCTTAGCGCACACACACAAACATACAAGTAAACAGGCCCCCTCCCTCCCCCACCTCAATATACTCCCACAACACGGCCCGCTGCCTGGCAGCCGAAGTTAACATTTTCAGAGAAAATATTCCTTGCCTCCAATAGTCCGATGTAATTCATTTTCCATCTCTGTTCATTAATCATTGTTAAAATTAGTGATCCATTTCTTCCACTCTGCCATCTGCACTCAGCTTCCTAACAAACATGACACCTCAGCGCATAATAAAAGCTGACAGCTACGAGGAGGCCTTTCCAAATAGCTTTCTGCATATGTGCACCTCAACGACTGATGCCGTTGTCAGACAAAAGTAGGTTATTTAGACCGTTGGCTGGAGTCTCTGCATATTCACACACACACAGACATGTACAAGAGTATGTGGACATAGACTGTGCACATAAAGTCCAGACACAAAGCAGCTACAGTGCATGTAAAAAAAGTCACTGAAAATCACAAACACCAATAATCTCCCCATTCAAAGTCACATGTAGCTCTTTCATACACACTCAAAACAACAGATGTGCCTAATCTTGAATGGAATGTACTAAAATCCTGATAAGGAAAATCTCCCTCATAATTTTTTTCTAAGGGGGTAAAGTGAACAAAATGAGAGAAAATGGTAACACTGAAAATATGACGACTTCATAAAAAAAAAAAAAAAAACGAGAACTGGCAGAAAATGTGTGAGGCCTACAGAGAGCCCTGTTTACTCCTACACCACCTCTCCTTTAACCCAGCCTCAAACAATGTTGTACTTTTCCATTTGCGTTCGCCTCCAGCAGCTGTGGCATTTGTGTCTGTGTTGTGATACACTGTATATAAGCCCCACTACAAGTCAGATCTAAGCTCAAAGAAAAAAAGAGAAATGGCCATTCTGCAGAGGCAATGCCCTGTCGGGTCACTCCAGCCTCATAAACACCTCTCTAATTCTCATAAAAATACTTGGATGGAAGGCAGCTGACCCCCCCGATGCCCTCACACTAGTAGCACAGTAGCTTTCCTGGTCCAGAGGTCTAATTGCACCTTCAAAAGTCAAATTTATATGTAAAGATTAAAGCGGGTAAAGAAAGAAAAGAGAAAGAAAGAAAAAAAAAAGTATTCTCCATTTTTGAACAAAATCAAACCAAGCATAAAGTCAGGATTGCTGGGAGTTTAGCTGCATTTCAAGGTTGAAAAAGTGGAATAAGCAGGTAGTGGCGGCACATGAAGAATCTTTTACACTTCTCTCTTTACACTCTGTCATTACTCATTTAGAATCCAATGTGTTACTTACTGCACCACTTTTCATTCTCGCTGCATAACTTTCCTCCAACAAACAAGCACCAAATCAAAAATTATATCAAATAATAATTCATGATGAAAATGATTAAAAGGAACGACAGCTGAGACTTGTATAATCTTTGTCTCGACTTCACTCAGTGCTTACTTTAAGGGGCTATATTAAGCTTTTATTATCAGTTTATATCATATCATCATCATATCAAGCTTTAAAAACATTATCTGACTATAAGAAAACATTTGCAATAATTACTTTATTACTGCCATAAAGGCATAGGTGAAGAGACCAACAGAGGGCATCTATGTTACACTCTTTTGAACAAAAACGGTGTAAAAAAATAAAAAGCTATTTACTTACTTTTTGTATAAGGCAATTTTACTACAAAATAAAAAAAAAAAAAACATCTGTGGGAAATCAGTGGAAACAGAACTGTACAGCCTTTTTTTGGGGGCGACAGTCGCACAGGTGGTAGAGACAATTGCACAGTAAGGTTGGCAGTTTGATCTCCACTATCAGAATACTGTTGTTTGGTCCTTATTATTATTATTATTAATGGATAAAGGAATGAGAGCAGACTGGATGTAGAAGGCTTGTTGATTGGTCAGTCCTTCCTGGAGTGGCTAGGGTTCATGGGAGCAGAGGGGGTTAGTAGAACTGAGTGCCCTGAGGCCTCAGAAAGGCCATGCCAGAGAATACAGGATTACACAAATTGGCGTGAATGAAAGAAAACACAACTTGGTATGTTTTTGATGAAGGAACAACATTGTAATGTGGTAAAAAGCTAAAAGAAGTAAATTTTGCATAATATATCCCCTGTAATGCACCTTATGGTAGTCTGAAGCCATCAGGATTGTCCCTATTCGCACACATTGAGACCTGGACAATCCCAGTACTGCTGGAGCTCTCCTTTCTGTACACATCCACTGAGGAGGTGTGTGTCTGCCTGAGGCGCAGCACATTAATCTATATAATGCCCTCAAAGAGAAGGCTTTTTCACACCGCTAACTGCCAAGGACTACGAGGGGCAGCGGCTGAGCCATGATTCAGCTGTTAGCCCAACTGGCGTCCCCCCTTCCCCTCCTAGCCCTTCCACACACACACACACACACACACGGACACACACACACACACACACAGACACACACACACACACAGACACACACCATCCCGCCCGCACCCAACACGCACAATATGTTAGCAGGGATACACTTGGAGTAACGCTGGCAAGAAAATACAGCATACACACCTTTGCAAAATCACACTTAGTGATTTGAATGATGGATCTAATGCTATTGCCTTTCTCTAAATAAAATGGAAAATTTTGTATTTCAGACACAAGCAGCTACTTGAATGTTGTTACTACTCTGCTGGCACTTTTTGCAATATATTAGTACATTTCTGGCAATCAAATATTCATAATTTTTCAATGTTTCAGAGAGACAAAATTTATGTTTAACAAACTATGCTTAAAACAGTGCTGGTTAAATAAGCAGCTGGTCAGACTGGAGCACCCAACTTTGGTTTCCAACTTACTTGGAAATCACTAGTTTAAAGGGTTGTGCCAAAAAACTGAAAGAACAGTTAGTTGTAAATACCTATGCATATCAGGGAAGGCAATCACAAAATAGCCACTTCCTTAAAACTCATTCAAAGTGCTCTAAATCTCAGTGTCAAATTAACTTGAATTATGAATAGATCAAGGTTATAATTTAACAAAGTAAGAAGAAGACAAGAAAAAAAGTGTGGCATTGTGTTTCAAATGTAATTATTTTAACTTGCTGGCAGTAACTGGAAATGTTTTTATTCTAAGTATTACTGGAAATATTTGTGACAACATTTCTCAGAGGCAGCTTGTTACAATAGCTCCCACGCATTTCTATAGCTTCAAACTGAATATGTTTTAACATTATTACACAGGAGAAATTTGGAGAGGAAGCCTACTGCCTGTGAATCCAACCTCTCCGTACTGATTTAATATTCATTTGTTGCACGGAGGCCACAAAACAGACAGCCTGCAGCGGTGATTGGAGGGCCAGTGCTCAGAGACAGACGGCGCGCAGAAGAGCAGCTAAATCATCTTGACATTCACCAAGAAGTAGCCACACAGAAAGCTAGCGCCGCTGTTAGTTCTCCCATCGACTAATTTGGTTCTACTTAACCCCTAAACACCCTGGCTGCGTGTACACACACATACACACAAACAGCACAGTGACACAGTTAATTCCAGGTTCTCAGCTCATGTGAATTGCAGCGGGGCTGATGAGGCAGAGAGGGCCAGGCCCCTCCGGACTGATTAGCATCATTTAAAAAAGCCTTCCTTTTGCTTTAGCTGCTCGCCTCAGTGACCTCTCTCTCCCTGGGAGCCTCTGCTGCTCTCTGTCACTCCGGAGCGGTCTGACCCACCCACCAAGCACCCACAAGATGGGTGGCATCCCTGCCAGCTCAAGTCAATAGAAGTACACTTATTTACCTTCAGCACAAGGAGACAGTTTAATACTCTGGAGCCGGTTTGACAGATTTAGTATACAGCATAATGTGTAGAGACTGTGTAGAGACTAATTTACTCTTTAAAATTCTGTAGTCTAGATTACTATTACTAGCCTGGATTTGGTTTGTGCTATAACGTTGGCTCTGGCACACGACTTGGTTTTAACAAATCAAAAACAGCAGAGAGAATCATGGTAAACATGTCAGCAACAGATGAACTTGTTAGAAATTACTATTTTTAAAGGTGCGTTATGTATAATGTTGTTTACATTTTTAACAAAAATGTATCTTTTCATAGTGCAAAACACAACAGATAAACTAAGTATTGGTGATGAAAGCACACTACCTATTTCCAGTAGATTTGTTTATAGACACAGTGACCAAACTGACTAAAAATGGGAATGTCCCTGCAGGGCTACCATAGCTGCTATACAAGCTGTAAAAAAAAAAAAAAAAAAGAAAGAAAAAAGAAGTATGAGGTATGGAAAAGCCCCAGTTTTAAATATGATAAACTGAGCACGGGAGAGAAGAAGCACACTACCTATTTCCAGTGAGTTTGTTTATCGACAGTGAACAAACTCACTGAAAATACATAGGGCCACCGTAGCTGTTTACAAGCTGTAAAAGTATGATTGTATTATATACCCCTCTTTTAAACATGATCATTCTAGCACATTTTTAAAATCAAAATCAAGAAAAGTTTTCCCATAGTTTTAGCATGGTGTATTCAATACTTTGCAAAATGTTACATCATTTCTAAGTAGGGCTTTAGACTTTGTACTGAAGGAGCACAAATAATCAAGGAGAATGACACTAAGTTTAAAAGTATTAAAGTTTTTAATCAAAGGTCCCTTTTGCATGTCCCTCTTTCAGTGGTCACCCCTGTGAGTTATTCACATGAGTACTTTAGTTTGTTATTAAGCCAGATGCCCTTCCTGACACAACCTTTTCAATTTGTCCAGACATGGGACTGGCACATATTGTGGCTGAAGTTTTTGGCTTCCTGTTGCAAAAGCAAACCCCTGTCCTTCCCACAACGGGGGGAACTAACCACTTGACTGATGAGAAGTTTCTTTTAATGCTGTGTTATTAATATAAAGGTTTGTTTAGCCAAATATTTGTGCAAAAGCAATTTACCACTCTTTCTTGATCTTTGTTACTCTTACTTGAACAATTTCTTGAGGCACTTTGGAGTAGAGATTTGGCTGCACTAACCACCTCAGAGTTCGGAGACAACAGGCCTGTTAGCTTTGGATTGTGTTTTTAAAATGTGTGGACAGAAGGACAATCCTCGCTCTCCATATATACGTCAGGTGCCATATGATGCAGGTTTTTTTCCCAGCGTGTAGAGTAAATAAGACGGAGGCTGTTTTATTTGTGCGTTTTCCCCCCATCTAAATTATATAAGCCTTGCACATGGCTTAAAATTTTGTAAAGCTTTTCTGAAAATCCTACTTATGGTTGCCATTCTGTGCCAAAAAGTTCATCTGGCCTGTAAATTTAAGCATGGATTACAAATATTCAAATCATGAGCTTACTGTTCAAATAAACATTTCCAACAGGGAGGGGAAAAGTTGCAAGGCATACACTTTCAGCATAATTCCTCCGCTGGCACCTCCCCTCCCCTTGCTCCTAATAAAACAACCACAAAAAAGCTCAGGAGAGAAGTGAGGGGGAGGGGGAGGGGGGGTATAGGGTGAGAAGAAATGGGTAAAAAAAAAAACGCAAAAACAAAAGGCAGAGTTAAAAGTTCGGCTTCTTAATTTATCGTGCGGCTGGATAAACAGTGTTGATGAAATATGTAATTAATGTAATTGTAACCACCTATGCAATTACAGTGAACCGGGTGGGCTCCAGCTAGCAGCCCCTCTGCACCATGCCATAGGACAATAGGGCACCTTATTACAGTTTTTAAAAAGGGGGAGGGAGGGGAAAGAGAGAGGGGGGCTTAAGCCGGTCAGCTGCTCACCACATGGTAGAAATAATAAGGTCCGAAGTCACAATCATTTCAGCTTTGCTTTAGTTTCGCTGATGACTGCACTTTATGCCGGACAATGCAAATACCTGGTCAGCTAGGGATCTCTGAATCCTATTATCTGTGCTACACATAGGCTATTAAAGTAAAAAAAAAAAAAAAGACAAAAGCATGAGTCATCAACTTATGCACAATGAATATTCTTGTATTCTTAACACATGACTGAGCACATAGAATGACCTGCTTTCACATGAAATTAAAACCGGCAAACGGCTCAAAGGAACTGCTCCCTGACATGGCTTTTCTGTATACCAGATTAAAGGGGATATATGTAGTAACTTTAATGTTTGTAGGGGGGGATAAAGTCTATTACTGTTGTGTAGAGTGTAAAGAAGGGGTGCATCCTGATTAATCACCAATGAATTGGAGGTTAACATTTAGAGGCAGACACTGAAAGACAACCTTTCTTTTACTGTATGAGCTATTTAATGTTATTAATTCACCAATAGATGCATGTCTTTGAACAGTGAAAGAAAGGCCATGTATAAGAAAACCTACGAGTGCTTAAAGGGGCTATATTATGCAAAACAAACTTTTCTTAGCTTTCTATCATGTTATAATGTTCCCTCATTAAAAGCACACCAGGAGTGTTCTGTTTCATTCACACCTGTTTAAGTAATCCTCTCTTCTTTAACATGGTCTTTCTGAGGCTTCAGAACACTCAGTTCTATGAATCCCTGCCTCTCACACAAACCCCTGCCCACTGCAGGAAGCACGGGCCAATCAACAAGCCCTCTACGTCCAGTCTGCTCTAATTCATTTATACAAAAATGGTCTGTTTCCATTAATTCCTCACAGGTATTTTACATTTTGTGTGAGAATAAGTAGAGTACTTATTAAAAAGGTCCCCTTTCTCGGGTAATTGGCATTATTATTATCCATATCTTGCATGAGAAATATAAATAATCGCCTTGTCCTATCTTTCCACAAAGATGTTTTTTTTTTTTTTTTTTTTTTTTTTTTTTTAATAGTACACTAGCACGCTCCTTTGCACTAGCTGACTGACTTGATCTAAATTGTACAGTGAAGAAGCATTAGGTCAAAGTGCATGTAGCTGTGATAGTTGCTATGAACAGGTAGTAATCCAAGTGTTCAACACTTTTGCATTTCTTTTCATCTCCATGAGACAATTAAAGTTGTCCGAGGATCACATTTCCAGGAATAAAGCTTGGTCTGAGTGGTGGGCCCTTACACTATTCATTTTGGTGGAAATATACATCCAAAGCTGTTCAATGTCATTTCTTAAAGCCAATACAACATATAGCAGCTTCTAATGGCCCTTTTCCACCAACTCTACTTGTTTTTACTCTACCTGCTTTGTGAGCTTTTCCTTTAGGCAACTGTTACCAGTAGCAGGTACTTCTTTAGTACCTGCTTGGGCCAGGTTCCAATCGAGTGAAACCAGTATCAAAATGTGATGTTGACAAATTGCTGGTCGCTGATTGGTCAGAAAATGTTGTCAATTGTGAGTCATAAGTGCAACGTTAGCTACAAAAACAAAAAGGCTGCACAAGCGTTATTTTGAAATTTACCAAATCTTCTTCACTGGTCCTGGGTCTGACTTCCTGTCTGGCTCCATCTGCTCTGTTCAGCTTTATGCACGACGACTGCAGCATCAGTAAAATAAATACTCTATTACTATTTCTGTTGGAGCACTGGACACGGACACGTACAACAACACAGCCAGTGTGAACTCACGCATTGATTTGGCTGGCATCTATTTTGTTGCGGAGGTCGTATGGGACACGTAACGGTCACGAAAGTATTCAATTGGGTGCAGCTCTCAACTCTTCTGAACTCCTCGACAGTATTTGGCCTTGCTGCTTGTAGCCTTTTCCAGCTTTTTTCTTTGGCTTTGCAGGTGACAAAAACCACAAAACCAGAACAAAGTACAGCATTGCTTCTGTGTCCTCCATTGTTGTTGTTTATGTTGTGTTTACAGGACATTACCTCAATGAGGCGCCACTGTCCCCGCCCGCAACAAACTGGTACTACAGAGTAATAGAAAACTACCCAAAACGAGTAGAACCAAGTAGAGTAGAGTAAAATCAAGTAGAACTGGTGAAAAAGGGCCATAAAAGAACAACAACCAGGACACAGGAAGGAGGAAGTGGTACAGAGTGAATTTGGCGGGAGGTGCCCGGCCACTGACCAGGCCTGTTCACAGACTGACAGCCGCTGTTATCCCTGGGATTAAAATAGCCTCTTCTCCACTGCCCACCCCTGCCCGGCATTAAAGTCTTCCACATTTGCAAAATTGCAAACAGATGCAACTCAAGTACCTGCAAATAATCTGCCAAGACCAATTTCAAAAGGGAGATTTCAGAATATGTGGGAGTCATTAGAGGGAGTATTATTTCAGCGATGAGAGCGAGAGGGCCAGCCGTGGATCACCCATCCAGATGGGTTCTGCTGCCTTTTATTCGGGAAGAAAGACGCCGACGTGTTCTTCATCTCCCCCCACTCCCCCCAAATGAAGATATATAGCATGTATGAAACAATTACGGCAGAATATTGGAAGTTTCAGAGGCAACCAAAGAATGTCAAATTTCCTTTCGAGTTTCTCAAAACAATCTTTTCATCTTCTTCCCAGTGAGGATGCTTTGGATGAGGGGCTTGGGTGGGGGGAGTTTTTTTTTTTTTTTTCCTGTTGTAAACGAGAATACAGACACAAAGATCTAAGACTTTTATTGTTTTGTATTGAGTGTAAAATATGAAAAAGGAATTAAAAGGTAGACGCCTTAAAAGAGGCCTGTGGCGTATGTAAATGAAATATGTTTCTGTGCCGTAATTTGCAACCGCTGCTGTTGTTATTTTTCTGTCGCTTATCTGAAGTTTTTTTTCTCGGTCTTTAAAGTGATGCACAACAAAGTGTTCTCCAATTAAAGATGATTTTAACACTAAGAACTGCAACAAACTTCATTAGACTCTCCAGCCCGATCCGCCCTGACAGAAAGCCACTCCGAAACACGTTTTAAGCGTCGCTGATGAATAATGTATAATCAAAACACACATTTCTTTAAGCCCCTTTAACAACATGCCTTAAAAAAAAAAAAAACAAAAAAAAAAAAAACGTTAACGTTTATATCAAATGGAATCAGATTAGGTGACTGGTTATTATTGCTAGTAGGGGAACGCAGAATAACAATCGACAGGCACTTAAAAAAAATGATCAAAATCACCAAGCCCTTGAAACAATACACATTCAATCAAATTCTTCATAATTGTAACAGTAGGAAGCATTTTAGGCATTCCACCCACAACAAACAGCCTTTGTTCTCCTGTTATGAGAGGCAGTGGAGGGACACAATCAAGTGCGTGAGAAAGCCAGGATTTTCAAGCAATTCCACCCTAGACTTTCCCCATTTCTGTACACTACTAGTAGCAGCTTTTTTTTTTTTTTTTTTTTTTTTTCTCCCCAGTCTTTCGGGGTCGCTGATATTATTTGCTTCCTGTCTCATAGTAGCGGGCAAAAAGAGAATTTGGTAATTGAGTGGTACAGAACATGTGCCCTCCCTGCTCGCGAGATGACAGATGGATTATAAAAACTTCAAAGGCGAGCATTTGGAGCACCAAGGGAGAGATGCTAGGTATTTGAACTATCATTCTTTACCCAGGAGACAATGACTGCCTGACATGGTGCATACATCAAGGAACATAGTGCTACGGCATAGACATAATCCAACACACACATGCATAACCCAACAAACCCCTCCTATTTTTTTTTTTCTCTCTTCGTCTGCTACTATATATTTAACATCCTGTTTGGTGCAACTTTGTGAGGAAATAACAAGTGGGGGGTAACGCTGAGAGTGCAAGGACAAAAACACATGGCAAATGGATTGATTCTAGTAAATTGTCATCTTTCTTTTTGGTTCTTAATCTGGTATTGGCTTAGGCTAAAAGAATGCACTCTATTTTGTAAAATAATACATTTAAAGCTACTTTTAAAAAAAAGCAATAAGAATGATATGTTCCATTACAGGTGCCTAGTGGACAAACTGAGCACTGCTGGAGGAGACATGCACTTGTGCTTTTTGCGCAATGTTTTAAACTATTTCATTTTTTTCTTGTTTAATTTAATTTAATTTGATTTTATTTCATTGCATTTCATTTTATTCTATTTCAATAAACTACAACATGTCCCAGCAGGGCTACCATAGCTGTTCACTAGCTCTAAAAGGAAGGAGTTCAACTGCAGATTAAAAAGAGAGAGGGAGAGAATTGCATTGTGTGAAATGTAGTAAATAGCTGAAGAAAATGAAACACACAATACCAACTTTGTGGGAATATAACAAGTGGGAGGTAATGCTAAGAATGCAACAAGAAAATCTCATGCTAAATGGATAAATTCTCTTAAAATTTGGTTCCTATTCCGCTATTTGCTCAGGCTAAAGAAGAATGCAAGTCTATGAGAGAATGTCGGGTGGCGATGCCTATAATCATCTTATAAGCATGATTTATGTAAAAGGCCATCTGCTTTGCCTTACTTAAGCACGGAGGCAACCTTTAATAATATAAGGACATGAGGAACGGATGGGGGGCTGTGGAGGCAGTTCAAGATCACACACACGCACACACACACAAGCTTTTCAACAACCAGCCAAGTTTCCCAGTCTTCTTCTTCTCCTCCTTTCCTGTCTATGATCCTCGACAGCATCCAGCCACAAGTTCAGATGGCTGCTAATCACCACTGACCTCTCCGTCGCACCGTTTAACCCCCAGCTCCTCCCCTTGACCCTGGAGGAATTAGCTGGCTGACTGTAACACACACACCCACTCATACCAGAAAAAAAAAAAAAAAAAAAAAAAAGGGAGGGGGGGGGGGGGGGTTGGGGGGTCACAGTCTATGCCATTTGACAAAACGTTGGGAAGAATTGGTAAACTGTCACAAAACTGAAAATAACCTCAAAGAGCGCACGCAGAAAAACAGTAAAATAAATGCATTTTTGTCCTAAAATCAAGAGTGTATTCTGTAAAAAGTATTGCATGTTATCAATAGTCTCCATATCACTGCTTCCATTTGTCTGTCTTGAAAAAATAAATGTTCAAAAAACTTTCATTTCTTGTTTTAACTTCAATAGTATAATTTTTATGAGTCTCATTACTTCCTGTTATTCACTACAATGGGACAAAGTGGACACATTTGAAGCTTGAATTCTTTCAATTAGAGATTTTTTTTCATTCCAACCAAGTAAAATCACCCTAAAACCTATGTAAATTATATCGAGTTTGACCCTACAGGGCTTCCATAGTTGCTAATATACTCTAAAAAGAGGTGGGGTAAGATGGGGTAAAGCAATCTGCACTTTTAACCACAAGTCACTAAAAAGGCCATGGAACTTCTCAACCCAAATTCACTTGCTGCACACAAACAACAGGACAGGGAGAAGCAGCAGTGTCATATCAAAAATCTCCCACACTCCTTTCTGACATGAACTGCCTCAAAGCGACGTGGCGGTGACTTTGATTGACATCCGTGCTCCAGCCACTGCCCTTTGGCCCCGCTCTGACCTGGAAATGGCTCCCGGATTGACCTTAAAAACTGGCTTCAGCAGTGATGGGGGTGTAGTATAACAAGCCTATATTCTATTATAGCAGGATCCACACACACACAACACACACAACAGCTTTACCGTGTGGTCACCTTTTCAGTGTCCATCAGGATTGTCGGCCTAATCCTGGTCGGATCATCTCATCAATGCCTAGGCTGTTTATGTGTAATGCATCCCGTCTAACCCCCCTTTCCAGCCCACTGCCCCCCTACACCCTGAAGGCCCCTCACTACGCCCCTCACTCTACCTCCAGCCATGTCTGCTTCACAGGAAGATCTAGATTTTGCAGGCTTAACATAGTCTTTTTAACACAGTAGGCTGTGAGAAGAAGAAGGGCTCCTTTTAGGGCTGATATATTACAAAATAATTACATATAGCTAAACATTAATTACCTTATTTAAGTTATTTGCATTGTGTAGCAGGAGCCTATCCTAGCAACTATGAGCCTCGAGGTGGGGTCTCACCCTGGACTCACCCTGGTTAGTTAGTCATAGGGCTAACACAGACACATACACAGACATCAAAAATTACCATTCACTATTCATTCACTATACAATTCAGATGCTTGCATGTCTTTGGATAGGAGTAAGACGTTACAACCCATGACCTCTTTGCTGAAAGGCAGGAGCGCTAACCACTCTGCCGTCATGCACTACCATAGCTAAACATGTATCCTATTGTGTATGCAGAATACAGATTAAGTTATAAGGGCTGGATATTTTAATGTATCTTGCATGTGTGTAAAGTATGAGAACTAGTGTTTAAAGTAGTTCGCACTTTGAAGAACCTCAGGGACAGGTCTTCTGCTGGTGGAGTCAGGACTAAACTCGATGAAGCAGAGTTTCACTTTTATGCAGCTAAACTCTGGAACAGTCTTCCTGACAATGTTAGACAGACCTCTACTCTGACAATGTTCAAGCCCAGACTTAAAACTGTTCTTTTTAGCTGTACATATGACAACTGAAAGTGTTTTATCTGCACTCTTCTCTTTTAATTTAATTTTAAATGGATGCTTAATTATAATTTTTTAATTAGATTTTACTGTTTTAATTGTAATTCTTATCTATGTACTTTCACCTTTTCTTTTTTTTATGTAAAGTACTTTGAATTACTCTGTGTATGAATTGTACTATACATATAAACTTGCCTTGCCTAAAAAAGTGACCTAAGACAGCAAAAGGTTTATGTTTTAATATGTAACTAATGCTTATGTCTCATTTGTCCTAGAGCTTTGATGATGTAATGTAATGCAAGTTGTTTACCACTGACTAAAACAGCACTTCCAGCAGCTATTGTCTTTTCTAACAGGCTTTTGCATTAGCTTTTGTCTGTCCCTTAGCTTTTGTTAACTGATCACATGGATATAGTTATTAAGTCTGTTATGAAGTTGACCCTACTTCTATACCACTTAGTCTGGGGGTGGCAGAATAGAAAATAAATTTAAGCCCGCTGTATAATTTTCTTGACAAACCTGTCATAGAAAGTGTATAATTGTTTGTCTTTCCAACCCCGGCCGTCCTTCCTCCCCATCTCCTCATCCTCCTCCTCGAAGCCTCGCAGCATGTGTAAGCAGGAGCGCACGTGCTTCTCCCTTCGCCCTCATTACCAGCTAACTACGCTGTTTGATTAAAAGCGTGTACAGAGAGGAAGAGCGAGACGCTGAGTGGAAAGACAGTGAGGGAGAGAGAGAGGGAGAGAGAGAAAGTAAGGGGGAAGAGGAAAAAAAATGAAAAAACAGGCCGAACCTCCATAATTAAGATCACTTCACAGATTACCTCTGGCAACAAAAGCGCAGTGAGCGGCTGCCCACAGACACAGAAATTGGATGAAAAAGAGGAGTTGAGGAGGAGACTGACCTCCGCCGAGCTCCGCACCGAACAGGGATCAAATGGCCCCCCCGGCAGTAACACTCACACGTATAAATACACACGACAGGTATCGCTGTAAATGTGCCTAGAGTGCAGAGTGAGAGGAGCTTCCACTGAATGGAAAGTATGCCATTTTTTTCTTGCATTTCAGGAAAACTAATAGCATATTGTATTAGGAATCTAGATAAAAAATATAGTGTATGATGTCACAGGCTTTATTAACGATTTAGGTATGTTTCCACATTCCAGTACAGGGTGTGTCTTTTTGGACAGCAAAGGGAAATTTGGAATCGCACGGACATATAAACAAGTGCACTTCAAACTTTAGTTTTATGAAATGTCTTGTATTTTGTTGTGTTTAACGTGTCCAATTTAATTTGTTAATGAAGAAAGAAGTAACATTAGCAATGCAATCATTAGTGGTGAATGATAAAGTTTTGATCAGAATGGAACACTCCAACCTTTCACTCAGCAATCTTGCCACCTCATAAGCTAAGTTAGTGTAGCTTTCTCTTTTTAGACTTTTGATGTCTTAAGAGCAAAAAAAAAAAAAAAAAAAAACATAACTGAGACTCAACAGACATGTATCTTCCCCTCTTTGTCCTTAACCAAAAGAAACAGTATATATGTAGATCTCCTGCAAAGGCAAAAACATTAATTTTGCTGCCTCCATTTCAATGTACCTTTCATAAACCATGGCTTTGTGTGCAGCCACTTGTGGAGACTGCTTTTCCACAATAACTTCTTATATAAATCTCCACAGTAACACCTTTATGTTTTCTGGGAGGAAAAAGCAACTTGGCCACATTTGTAAATTTCATTGCAAAGGCTATAATAAGCTTCACCTTTAGCTCCAGTGCACCATTCATAACTTTAAATGAGACCGTGAAGCTCCCCAATCCCCCAAATACTTATTTTAAATCACCACCAAGAGGCTAAAGCAACTCCTTTTCTTGTAATTGAGGAGACTTTTTGGGTCATAATCTGTTGTCACCCATTGGCGCCCACTGTGCCCGGGCCATCAACCTCTCACACCTAGTTCCACTTCTATTTGTCTGCCCTCATTTCTCCACATGTGCACTCCTCGGCCTCCGCATTCTTCTGTTCTGTGCTACTGTACAACTTCACCCACCCATGCAAAAACCAAACCAAAGCCGGCGAACAAGGAGGGAGGGGGGCCATTGACTCTAATCACAGGGATCTAGCCGGAGCGCCTTGGAGCCCTCGGGGGCTGATCGGTAATCAGGGCAAGGGAGGCGGCGAGGGGAGAGGAGAAATAAACTCTCTGCCTCAACTTCACAATTGTAGAAGGACCATCTCCGATCTGTAATCCAGAGCAGCTCTACCATGACATTGTCCTGCTGGTGGGTGGGCTTGGATAGTTTTTGGACGCTGAAAGGGCCCTCCACAAGTCATCAATGGGAAATTTGCTAAGCCATCTTGTTTCTAGCTGGTTTGGTTTATAGCAAAACTAATCAAAGCTGTTTTTTTTTCCTGTCCCAAGTTGCAACTTAGCTACCTACTTTCAGGCTTTTTGAAATAGTTTTGTACATATTTGCATCATGTTTTATAACTTAAAATAATATATATGTATGTAAGGAGAACGTCTTCTTTCAGGGAGCTGTTACTTTGACTTTGCAGAGAATTAGGTGCCTGATGCCCCCTGCTGGCAACAGAGGGGAATGGACAGAGCATAAATTGGTGATTTAGCACAGCTATTAGCAACATGACGCTAACAGATAAATAAATGAGCTTACCACTTCACAGTGGTGGCAATTTAAGCACTGAAATGATCAAAATGAGTCCAGTGATGATGTATGAGCTTTAGAAATGCGCATGAGGACTTCTTGGTTTCATTTGTCTACGTAGAGCTGTGAGACCAAGCATTTTTTAGCTCTTGAGAAATGGATGGGCGCAACATATAGCATTTCTCGAACAAGCATGAATGAAACAAAATATTACTCCAGGCATGTTTCTGAGGCGGAAACAACATTATAACAAGATTAAAAACTAGCATTATAGGAGACCTTTAAAAATTTAAAAATAGTGTGAAAAAAACTTTAGACATCAAATAACTAACATTTTAGCTCAATTTCAGACTGCTGTCATCCTGCTATTATCCTGGCCTTGATAAACATTCTGTAAATGCACTGCCAAGATTTATTTGTGTTGCACTTTGCTTCCATTTTCTAATATTTTTAGTTTGTTAGGTGTTTTGCTATGTAAGTAAACCAGAGCTTGAATAGATACTTTCTCTGTATTATCCACTGATTCAATGCTGCAAAGCTGTTTACATCAACAGCCAATGGGAGCAACTCAAGGCATCTCTGCAAGCACGGAGTTGGGCAAAGGTTCAGGCATGCACTGAACAGTCTTGTCTGTTAAAATCCTTTTTAATATAATTTTGTAGATATTTTAGGCTGTTGTTTTTTCATAAAGAATTCTTATTACAATATAAAATCAGGTCTTAAATTCTTTCTCAAATACAAGACCAAAAAAAGCATAGTTTTTGATTAAACAACCACAACAAAAATGTACCAGCAAAGTTGATCTTGACTGAAAAAGTACCAAAGAGCTGAGAATGAACAAAGTAAGTAAAACATGATTTAGAAAGTTGCTTTTCGACTCCTCTGACCATGCACCGCTCACTGGGATAATGTCAGGCATAAAACTAACTTCTTCTTGGCTTCGACTCCAGCGCCAGTCCATCCTGTGATCATTGATGATTGTCATTCATCATCACTCTCCCCCATTTCCTGTCATCTAGTGCCATCCCACTAATAAAATCGGAATGAAAGATGATTTTAGGGCAAGAGGTGAATCTTTAGTCGCAGTTATAAAGCAATGAGACGTGGGACCAATTGACACAAGGTCTGGCTCACTGTGCCATATGTGAGGAGACGATTTGTTGAAAGCAGCCTTGTGGTAGAGCAGGGCTTGTCTGGGGGAACTGTGTTTTAATCATGTTTTGAATCATCTGCCTTCAATTTAGAGAGAAAAAAGTGTGCGATATGAGAATGCGGCCAATTGAAAGTTGTGGTATTCAGAGACTTATATTGGTTGTTGGAATAAACTTGAAACTTTGTTAACATGTTAAACATATTATGGCTGGTCCGATCAGTCATTCTAATGCTCTTTTTCATTCCATACAAACAACTAATCTGTGAGGTGGATTTCTAGAGGCAGTCTTGACCAACGTAAAATGAATTAAATCTGGACACAATTGGCAACACATAACCAATCAGAGAATCAGGTTCTGGTTGCAATTAATCAGGAAAACAAACCATTGTATAATACCCACCTTATATTAAAATATCAGGGGCTCATCAGTAGCTGAAGGTTGGCAGTTTAATCCTTGCTACCAGCATTGCATGCTGTCATTAAGTCCTTAAGCAAGACACTTCACCCACCTTGCCTGTATGAATGTGTTAATGTGACTGTGTTTGGTAGTGGTTGTAGGGGCCGTAGGCACAGATTGGCAGCCACACTTCTGTCAGTCTGCCCCAGGGCAGCTGTGGCTATAAAAGGAGCTCACCACTGAGTGTGACTGAGGAGTGAATGAATAATGGACAAATGTAAACGCGTTTTGAGAAACTTGTAAAGCATATAAATCCAATTCATTATTATTATAATGATTAAAATAGTTACCCATTATGAATATTTTCAGAACATTTGAACAAAAAAAAGGAACACTTTTCTTATCATGAAAGGTGCATATAGAAGTCAGTTTAGGTTATGTCAATCTGAATCTGTTTGCAACAGTTTAACAAGATTTAAGAGGATGTTTTAATTGTCTCCCATTAGTTGAGCATTGCTTAGATAACACCATGATTCAAGACACAAATGAATTTGACTTAGACCTAATAAACCTCCATGTTCTAATCAAAGTGAAGAAGTGTAAGTGCTTCTCTTCTTGCGCTGTCTTTAATGTCTGCTGCGGAGTGACAGAAGGTTACAAATCGCAGATCTGTTGAGCACAAGTGACCCCCCAGTTTTTGGGACGCACATTGTGAACGGCTGAGCGGCGAGAGGAAGTGTGAATTCACTCCCACCCTTCGAGCCTATCAGTGTCATCAACCACACCATGGATGCAAACGCTCAGAGATTCTGTGTCTGTGTCTTGTGTGTGTGTGGAGATCTGACAGTGCTGTTTACCAGAGCAACCCCACAGACAAGCTGGCGTACACGGGCCAGGCCCCTGCACTTCCCCTTAAACTCTCTCCCCATTACCCCGATTGGTGCAAACGCCACAATAAAAGAGACGAAACGCAGTTCTGACGCCAAGAAAACAACTGCGCCTCACGATCAAGAATAATAATAACAACAACCAAAAAGACAAAACAGAAGAGGAAAAGGAGGGTGGGAGGGCGGGGGGCTAGAATAAGAAGACTACATGATAAGGTGGGTGTTTTGAACATAACATTGTCGAAAATTGCGGGAGATCTGTTAAAGGTTTCTCTTTCAGCAGGGGTTGGAGCTCATCTTATGACTTAAAAAGAGGTATTAAAAGAAAAGAAGCAAAGCACCAGGGGAATTCTCCCACGACGTTGCACAGCTCACTCTCTACACTCAACCCTGGTAATAACGCAGATAAATAATAGATAAATAAGTATTTAGCTCCCACCTTGAACAAGTCTGTTTAAAGTGGCGCATGAAAGGGATGACAGCTCGTGGCGACGGAGCGCTCTTGCACCAAAAGCGCACGTGTAAAGTCTATTTTACTAATTAAATAAAACACCAGGTGGGACTGGTTGATTGTTTGTGCATATGCAGAAAAAGGGTAAAGACAAATAAAAAAAAAGCAAGAGAAAAACATCAAATATTTACTATGAATTTCATTAAGGTGCAAAATAAAACATATTTTTCCAACGCTTGACAGAAAGGTCTTTGGCTGTGTGATGTTAACGCTGCTCCAAAAAATAAAATGTTTTTCTATGCCATGTTCCCAAATAGGACCAAAAACACAAATATATTTACTTACTTGTAAATGAAAAAAAGAAAAAAAAAAAAGAAAAAAAGAAAAAGCATGCTTGTCTCCACCCGTACGGAGATGCGGTCGCAGCCAAGCCGAGCGTTTACAGAAGGCTGTGTGTTTAAACGCCTGGAATGCTCATTTGCCTTTTGGGCTTATGTGTTTACTTTTGCATAAACGCAGAACAGTAATGTGGTATTAAAGGGGCTCCTCCAGGGGAAAGTTTTTTTAAATGCAGCCTTTTCTTAAAGACTCCCTCAGTTTGCTATATTAAGAAAGCGCCGTGATTAATGCCGCATAGATTTTTAATGTCTCTTGATTAAAATTAAAAAAAGGAATTAGGAGAAAAATAATTCCAGGCATAAGACGAGAGAGCTCCCTAACCCCCCTTTCCACCCCACCTCGCTCAAAGTCATCAGATGCAAAATGAGCATCCAAGGCTAAAATGAACAACAAGTAATCACAACGCTCCCAATAGCCAAATAAAGAACAAAAAAAAACTCAAACGACTGCCTTCATCAACCCAATAATCTGGCTCAGCTTCTGGTGCCACTACACTGTCAGAGGGAATAAAAACTTAAACCTTTCAGGGCTTCCGATTGAGTCTTTAATTCAGCCTGATGTGACATTAAAACCCTTTGCTTGACTTGCACTGGCTGTGACAAATGTACCGGCGCTTAATAGAGGTGTGCAGACAGGCCGGCATTTCAGTGACTTTTATCAAACCGAATTTATCAAGGCGCGCTCCCGGGATCTGTGGCAGCAGCTTGTTCAGAAGGAAGCCTACAGATACCGTTAAGTACATCATCCCTCCTCTATGTCTGACCCCCCCCCCCCCCCCCCCCCCCTTTCTCTCTACTCTCTCGGTCTCGCTCTCTCTCTCTCTCTCTCTCCGTCTGTTCCCTAGCTGAGCTTCTCCTGCTCCGTCCTGTCACCACTCCGATGACTCTGTATTTATCTACGGGTTAGGGTTAGGCTCACACTGTATCTGGCATTCCAGGCATACACAAGTTTGCTCCAAATAGGAATGTTTTAAGGATAACAATAGGTGAAAGTCAGTAAGAGTTTGATGATCAGTACTAAAGGAATCTGTATTAAGGGAATAATCATATGCAGATGTCCAATAAAAGTCACAGATTGGTCATTCTGGATGAGTAAGAGAATGTTTTGAGTCATACAACAAATGGCTTTCTCCTTCAACTTAGATTAGCATTTGGAAGGTTAAAGGTCAAGGCAAAAGTGACTAATCGTTGGGCAACTCCTAGTGCACAGTGCAACAAACTTTGAGTAAAGTGCATAGAAATGAGTATTTTCTAGATAATTACCAGACTTCTATGACTCATAAACAAATGGCTTTGTGTTTCATGAAAGTTTAACTTTGGGAGAATAAAGGTCAAAGGTCAACTCTACAGGATATCTTGAAAAAATATTTTGAAATAAGAAAACAAGTAGAACTATACTGAATGTTTGGACTAAGGGTTACATCTCAAAGACTGACCTGTTCAGTGTGCACTATTGCACAGGGCAGAAAAATCCACATGAAAACAATTGTCCTTCCACTTCAACAAAGTGTCAACATTTTGGATGTTAAAGGTCAGGTCAATGAAAATTCGACCAATACGACAGCTATCACAAGACAACAAAAAGTTAAAAAAAAGTTATAATATTTCCTGACACTTGAGAACAATATTAGAAAAATATTAGAATTTCTTTCTAGGTGATTATCAGAGTTTTTTTTAAACCACATTGAATGGTTTTTGTATATCTACTCTTATCTACACTTATCTTTTGGTAAGTCACCATTTAGATAGGTGCACAATGTTTTGTGGAAAAGTTATTGAACTGAACTAAATCTGCTTACATAAGCCTCTCCAAACATCCTAACAACTATAATAAAAACTTACAAAATTGTCACCTTGTCTTAGAATATTGTATGGTGTAGTACTGTGAGTTTGTCATTCCAGAAAAGTTGTGTTAAATGACTAAAAGGTAACTAGCCAGTGCTTCTCCAAATTAGCGTAAACACTGCCTGTATAGTGACGTACAAAATGAAAAAATATATGTGGAGATGTGAGGTGGAGGTGGGCAGGAGGGTAGAGAGCTGACAGTCAGTGGCAGAGAGGACAGAGGAGAGGAGAGCGATAAGGAGCCCTGTGAAGGGTGCTCTGGGTGGCTGGGATTGCTCAGTTCAGTGGCGGCAGTGCCTCGGAGGTACTTGAACCCTGCCTGGCTCGGCTGCACCTCTCTGTAGAGCGGCTGAACTGTGGGCCACCTGTAAAGCGCTTTGACACATGATCCACTCCCACGAATGAGAAGTGGAAGCACACACACACAACCAGCAGCAGCAGTAGCAGCAGAGAGAAAGAGGGAGAGAGAAAAGCAGAGAAACGGCAGCTCAGCGCACCAAAGCTTTAACTCAGCATCACTAGGTTTTAACATTCGATTAACACTTTTATGCATAAGGACATTTACTGCTAAAACAAGAGTGCTAATTGACATTTTAACACAAGAATACACCACTGTCCTCAGAGCCCTCATTAGGTAAGGAAAAACAAGAAACCTCAGGAAGAATTGCAAAAAGAGGGATGAGCTCCAGAACAGGAAATGGATATGATTGTTATATAGAATATACAGTTCTATTGCATTCACATATATTTAATCTTATATACAAATTAATGAACTTTACACTTCAGCAAAATCAAAACAACTTGCTAATAGTCAGCCAACCAGTCAAACTTTATATATACAGGTCCTCAAAACAGGCAGAACCAAAAGCGCTTTCTATTAGTGCAATAACACAAAGAAATCTGTCAAAAGCCATTCTGAAGTCCATTGTCTTTTCCATCGCTGTAAAATTCCACACTTTTGTCCCGAATTTTAATTATTGGGGAGTTTATTGCTCAAAGTTTAAAGACATTCTAACTGCCAACAATATGTGGAACAAGTTTCTTTGAAAGATAAACCCCTAAAAAGCAGTGAAGTAACACTTGAAACGCTGAAAGGTTGTCAAAAAATAATGTAACTCAACTGACAAAAAATTCAGTGTCTTGAAGCAATAGATCCTATAACACAAAGTGCATCAAAGTGGCAAAAGGGGGCTTTAAAACCTCTAAAAAGCAGAGAGATGCAGGACTTGTTGAAATTTAATTAAGCAATTCGACAGATGCCCCGCTGCCACAAACAAGCACAAATGAAAGGACAGTGCAACTTTTATGGGGAAAGCAGAAGTGAAAACCTATCAACACACTGTGCAGGTAAGAACCGCAGAGCTCTGAAAAGAAAAAAAAAATGTGGCAGCTCCTGATGAGGCATTGTCAAAATATTTGCGACAGCGGAATTCCAGCAGGCTCCCGCGGAATCGGCTCGCGCACAAAAGAGCCACCTTCCCCGAGTAACAAGTCGGTGCAATGAGCGCGGACAGAAGAGGAGCTGAAATCCCCCCGCGGGCTACAGAATATCCCACTATTGTAGTCTTAACCCGCGAGACCTGGCGGGGAATGTACCGCTTTTCACACTCACTTCTCATCCCATTTGTAGCACTGACACTGATGTGTGCCACCATGGGCCAGATCGGACAGGTCAGATCAACCACTGCTTTTCTTTATGAACGTGTCGGTTTTCCAAAGTCTGCCCCGTTCAATCGAGTTCTCGGTCATTTTGAATGGCAGCATCACGGGAGAGACGAGTACAATAAGGACACATAACCTGATCTAGACGCTAAATTGTTCATGAAATATCTATGAGCTTTTTTAATAGATTCAGATTCAGACAACTTTATTGATCCCAAAAAGGGAAATTCATTCATTTCATTAAAAAAAAAAAAAAAAAAAACTTACATAATATCAACCACAACCTAATTTAAAATGATTTATTCAATAAAAAAAACACTACTATCAGAGTTTAACAGTCTAGTGGCAGAAGGAATAAAAGAATTGAAAAAAAAAAAAAAAGTTTAGATGCAACTTGTTTTGTGTATATATGCCGGTCTCTAATTAATTCAAGCATAATTTTACGAGACAGACGGACCTATAGAACACTCAGCAGATGACACTTTGAATAACCCCCAAACCAAATTTCAGCAATTCAAAATGCAATGTTTCCAAATTGTTAACGACTTTATCAATTCTTTATAAGGGAGCATGCAGAAATAAATGATCTTACATAAGCAAATGCCTTTTAACATTTCACATACAACTCCCTAAAATGGTACTTTTTACTGACGCACCACAAACTAGGTCCAGATGACTTCTTTTAACTGTTACTTGATCTGCAATTAAAAACACTAAAGAGACATTAACGACAATGCATGCAGGCAAATAAGTATCTAGATTTGTTGACAAAGTTGCATATACAGAAATCATTTTTAAAGCTCTACTGATAACTTCAGACTGTCACAAAATCATCCTGGACAATGACTTTTCATGTGAACTTTGCACTGCCCGCTATCTCAAACAAAAAGTCCGACAAATATTTAAAAGGGGCATTCATCTATATCGTGTTATTTTCTCTATTCCGCTCACCACCACCACCACCTCCTCCTGCCAAACCACTTTTTTCATCTCTCTTTTTTTTTGTATTTTTTGTTCCACAAGGCAAGTTTCATTAAAGATCCAATTATGCAAATCAGGTGCTGGAGAGGCAGTTGAATATGCACTATAATGGTGTACAGTAATCGTCGAACACAATATACGGCATCCGGGGCCAGATTTACGAGCGCAACAGAACCCGCAACGCCTCCGTCCTTTTGGTTGAAAACCTCTTGATCATAATTAAAGGTGCGCTTCTGTTCGCTGCCCCCTTTTTTTTCTTTTCTTTTCCTCCCATTCTATCCCTCACCTATCCCTCCATCTCTTGTTACTTCGCTGTACTCATTAGCAGAGGTCCGGGGAAGTTTTACAAGGGGTCAAAGCCAAAGGAGGTGGAGGGAGCAGCTAAAAGAGAAGGCATATGTGATAATAGACAAGACGCAGAAGCTTCCATCTCATCAGTGCTGGAGGTATTTACCAGTGTCTTAGCGGAGCGCGCTTGAATGCTAAGCAGTGAACAATTCTCTGCTTCAGGACCCGCTGATTGATGTGTGCTCGCCTGTTTGCGTTAAGCTGTTGTCTCCGGAAATGACACGCATCGCAGTTTCCGACACGTCAGGAAAAAAAAGGGGGGAAGGCTACTGACATTGCATCCCTAAATCCCAAATGCTAACGAATTTCCAGGAAAAGGGAGAAGGAAGAAAAAAATCTGAAGTAAAAGCTAAACTGCAATAAAGCCTTAATGCCAAGGGGCTCAGCGGGGGGGAAGTTGAGGGCAAACAAAGTAGGAATATCACGAGTTAGAGGGATAAGGTGTTGGAAAGATTTTTGTTTGAGACGCATTCCTTGTTGTAGTGATTTTACACAAGGGAGAAGGGAGAGAAGTGTCCGGACTGTGGAGTTTCTCAAGGCTGAAGTGGAGCTGCAGAGACTCCCACGTGCACCCACCTGCAGGCATGCAACTGTCTCTGGCATATTCTAGTAACAGTGCCCACTCTCTCTTGCTTTTTCTGTCCCTATCCTGCCCACCTTTAAAGGCATTTGTGTGACACATACAGGAATATGTGTGTGCACAATATAGCTTTGATCTGAGTTTTAGGAGAGTGAAAAAGTTGCTTCAAAACATTATGAATGCTGTTGGGCGTATTTTGGAAAGGAAGACACCTGAAGTCAAAAATACAATTGTAATTTTAAAAAAAGCGGTGGACTCATGTTGCAATTTTTTTATTCCTGTCCTTTCACAATTCAGAAGTGACAAATTTGTCTACACTTGGAACGTCGTCCTGGGTTTTGTATACCCATACACCACCACAACCAGTCTCCTGCCAATCAATGACTAATCTGCAGACACCTAGAATGACACTTTTTTCTTTTTATTTTATGCATAACATTTTTTTAATTACCACAAAATATAGTATACTCATAAAAAACCATTAAGACAATAGCCTCAGAAAACTCAACTTTGAATAAAGACAAAGTGTGCCTAGTCTATCAGATACTCAGCCATGTAAGTCGGACTGATGGCGAATAGTGATAAAATCATCTCATCAGGATATATATTTCACCAGAATTCATCATATCAAAACAAAAAGCGAACTGTCCAATGTGGCTTGTCAGCAGCACAAAAGTTCCTAATTTAATGCACATATCCCACACCGAACTACAACTTGTCTAAATCCAGGTTTGCCCCATCTACATCTATCTTCTACCCTCCGTTCCCTCACCCTCACTCTTAAAACCCCATCTCCCCACGGCTGCCCAGACAGACAGACGCTCCCGGTGATGGCACCCCGGCATGAGAACGCCTCAGTCCAACCCATCCGTCAGCGCCTCGTCTGCCCCACACTCTTTATTCTTAGATCAAACTCACGTCCGCCGTTAACCCCTCCTCTCCCCCACGCTTCTCCACCTCCTCCTCCTCTTCCCATCCCGCACTTCAACCCCTTTTCCAATCCTTATCGAGCTCTCAGAGCACCATGATACACACACACACAGAGACAAGTCCTACACCTATAAGAAGCGAAAAGGAAAAAAAGTGCCGCTGTTTAAACAATGATTTAATAACTCGGATCATTCACGGAGTTTGATTTTAATTGATAGTGTATTCATTTCTAGTCTAATGGCGTCCTCTGCATCTCCTATTGCTTTTTATGTTATTCGATAATGGCGTCAGACTCCTAAAGCACTTTTCTTTCATCTTCAACTGCAAGCCAGCTTTACTGCGGCTCGTAATTTCAAAGAATGTATTCACAGTTAAGTAAAACGGACGTGAAAAGTGTAAGGGCGGTTTGCACTGAAGGACGATGGGGCGATATCATTACGGGTTTACAAATTCATTTTCCCGAAATCACACCCTAAAAAAGGGCCTAATCACGAGCAAAGGTCAGCGGCACTAACTTCATAAAAGTTTAAGGTCAGACATGTCTCTTTCCATTTATCACCACGCTCGCATAAATCAGAATTGCAGCTCCATATAAAGGCTGGACACTGTGCCCCGAGTGATACGGCAATGAGGAAGGAAGCCACTATCTAATTATATGTTTAAGATGACAGAAATTAGGACAGATTTTGGATCAAATGTTAATGGCATTTTTGCTTGTAGCGTGCATATGTGTGCTCTTGGACTCACACACATCATATATATGGAAGATATATCAACATAATCTCATTCTCATAGATCAAATGTATGTAGTTTTTGAAGACAATTTTCAGTAGTTTTGAATATGTATTGTCCTATTAGCCTCACACACACACCACATCACAATCTCTTCTTGAACTCTGGAGAGCAAGGTCACGCCATTACAAGTCTCAAACCGAACTAACGCCTGCGTATTACAGCCCCTCGTTCACACTCGCCAGTGTCAGGAGTCCCCCCGTAGAGCGCAATGGAAATGGAAAGAAACGCCACAGCCTCAATATAATACCCAGTCCCTTGCTTTCTCTATCACTCAGTAGGTAACAGAGGGCAGGGGGGGGGGGGGGGGGGGGGGGGGGGGGAGGGGGCTTGCTTTCACAATGACTGCACATATCAATTAATGGCTGGATGATGAGCGGAGCTGGCCTGATCTGGCCTGCCCACCACCGCCCTGGTCCCAGCGGAACGGTGGAGCACTGGCCTCCTCACAGGCTGTACAGCTGGAGCCCTCGCCCCTATAATTACATGAGAGGGGGGATCAGCAGCAGCCACAGTGAATCTGCTTTTGCCTGTTTCAATATACTCTGAATGTGTGTCGGCCCAGTTGTACGCACACATGTATGTTTTACTGTGACATTTCTACGGCACCACTTTGAAAACATTTACGCAAAATTGACCATTTTTATTGTAACGTTGCATCGCTTTAAATGTAAAAACACATACTGAACAAGAAAAAGCTGTCCAGGTTGTCCCCATCTCCGCTGTAATACCATGAGAAGCACCAGCCATAGTGAATCTGCCTGCCTGTTTCAATACACCACAGATATCGTCCATTTGAACGCGCATTGAGCTAGATTTGTTCGACCACTTCCAAAACAATTCTTTGCCAGTCCAAAATAATTCAACCTGCGCTGAACTGACAAGTCAAATGCACCGGTGCTGACTGACTGACAGCGTGTGGTGAAAAGAAGGCGAACTGATTTGATGCCATCCTTTGCATGCCACGCTCTCCTCTCCTCTCTCCCCATCACTCCCCTTCTTATTCTCCTCTGTCATTTCTGCAGCCGAGAGATGTGTATCGGCATAGTCAGTCACGGCCCGTGGACCCTTTAGCAACACTGACACACGCACAGGTGGGAGAGCAGCTAATGTCGGCCCGTGAGAACGGTCTGTTTTTTTCACAGCGCTGCCAGACACAAAGTTAAGGAAAAGATCACAATGTGTGTTCTGTTCAATAAACCTCACGCTGTCTCCCAAAATAAATTCATCACCCATTCACTAACGCTGCAGATTTATCTTTTTTGGAGCTGATATTATTAATGATAATTAATGACTGCAAAATTTTTAAAATAATTATTTGTAATGACAACACCACTGACGATTAATTGTATAATTCATTAGTGAGTGGCATGCAATATTAAACCTGACTAATAGCATGCAGGAAAATGAAAAGTAGGCCTAATTAATGTTTTAAAAATTAAAAGAAGACACCAAAGGCCTAGTTGCAAAATTCACAACATGTATTGCTCCGAGACTCATTCTGAAAACACTATTGCTTTCCAAATATGATCACCACAAAAGAATGACAACATTTGGAAGTTGTAACAGTCCAGTAAAGGGCGCTCAGGTCTCGGATCATGTCTGTGCTGTCAGAGAGGAGCAGGGACACTTATGTAGTGCCATTTCAATTCCAATAAGGCAATGAAAGAAGCTGACAAAAAAGGGTTTACGCCCAGACACTATTTCAGACATAATATCCGCCCTGTGCATACCGTTAAACAATGACAGCATCTCAACTCACATCTATTTACCTCTATCTCCAAGCACAATGAATATGAGGAAAGAGATGTTGTTTTCTTATTTCTGGCTTGAGAGAACTTTTAGGAAACGGCATTACTGGGCATTGTTGGGGGTATTTTCAGGAAGATGACACGTGTGACAACTGCTTATAATAAGTGACCGTATAAGCCAGGTCAGAGCACCCAGGGGTCAAGTCCAAGAAAAAGGTCCTCCCCACCCAAGGCGTGCGTCTCACACACAGGCTCCAAATGGGATTACAAGCCTCGTAACACTAATGATTCAATACAGGGACGGCATATAGGAATGTTTCAACTCGTAAAGCGTGGTGGAAAGCGCGCTGGGTATACGGGAAAAACATAAGTGAGGAGAAGAAAGTTCGGTAAAAAAAAAAAAAAGGACAAGTGCATCGACATGTCTCTCACACTCACACACACACACACGGGAAAATATTATGACGCGCTCCGTCATTTTATATTTCCAGTTAGTTACGCGTGCCACACATCGCTTAAACTTTCTCCCTGCAATCTTTAAAAACATTTCACCCAATAAGCAGTAAAAGCAGCCCACAAAAAGACCAAAATACACGGTTCCCTGTACGCGACACGTCCTCTATATGTCTGCATGTCACTCTTCAAAGCATAATGCAGAGGCTGCTTATTCATAAGAGGGGTCGATCACGGCACAAAATGGCAGGTCTCACCGGCTCGTCCTCTTCTTCCATCTCACAAGTTTTGACACACGCGGCTCCTAAACTTTACTCTCATCCTTAAAAAAAAAGTGTCTGGCAAAGTGTTAGTTTAATTCGGAAAGTTTTCGAAAGCAAACTCACTTCACTTTTCTCCTCGGCGTAGCTGTGTGTGAGCTGTACGCGAGCAGCCTTTTTACGCACGGAGT
This sequence comes from Bostrychus sinensis, assembly GCA_020698575.1. NCBI lineage: Eukaryota > Metazoa > Chordata > Actinopteri > Gobiiformes > Eleotridae > Bostrychus > Bostrychus sinensis. Next base: position 12,899,925 of record CM036242.1, on the reverse strand, counting down.
ATAAAACAAACGTGTTAATTGTGCCTGGAATTAAAGCGTGCCTCTGTAGGGTATAAAGCAATAGCGCGGTCCAGACCAGGTCTCGGTCCCAGCTGCTGTTTAGTCGTTGTTTTTTTGACGCTCGTCACACGCCACGGATAATTGCACTGTTATTTTCTAATCATGATTGGGGAGACATGAAGAGCCCCCGCTGCGATCTTCCCTTCCGCACAAACAAGCCAACAAAACTCACTTTCCACGGCGTCTATACTGTAACCAACACTGTAAAAAAAAAATACCCAAACTACACTACTTCTTACCTTTTTAAAATTGGCGAGGTGCCGGGTTAAGTCCTGCGCGTCAAGGCTGCGTCGCGAGTGTTCTTTGAATAATGAAGCATGTCCATATGATTTGAGCGGATCATATTGTTGCCGGATGACGGGAGGGGTGTTGAAAAGTGCGCCTCGGACCTGTTCGAGAGCGTCCACTCCTCGACGCTGTCCCTACAACTGCTCCCCGCCGCGCATCCCCACTTCTTTCACACGCTGCTTTACTTCCCCCTTTCTGCCCCTTCTCTCTGTCGCTGGCTGTCCGCTAAAAGGTAAACGTTTGCATTGATCGCCAAGGCACGCATCAGCAGCGGCATAGCCTCCTCATCGTTCAGCGCGGACTACCCCCGGTCTTTTAGGTGAAAGGCTGCTGGAAAAGGCACTCCATTGTGGAAGGAGCGGAGCCGACTGCTTGGATACACAGCCCCGGCTCTTGCGGTATTCGCCTCTGAGTCGGGGGTAAAAGGCAGCTGATGAGCCCCAGCGGTGAACGCAGCCTCGTGTCGTGGAATAACCCCTATGTCGCTGCACCCACAAGAGGAAAAAGCCCTTTTCTTAAACACCTTCTATTGTTTTCTGACCTTGAAGTGCAAGTACAAACACTCTTATTTTTAAAACGTGCCCCTTTAGAGAAGCAATCACAGCCTCCTCGCCTGGGCACCGCGCGTTATAGAAAATCTGTCTACTTCTCCTTTGCTACAAAAAAGGCAGCACATGTCACAAAAAGCAGTCCAAAAAAGTCCGTAAGCTTACCTTTAAAGTCAACTGTTTGATGTCTGGGTCCTCTTCTCCTCGTCTTTAAAAAACTCCAGGATAAATGAGTGTTGCCTCCTGCGCGTCCTGAGCGTCAGTCACCGCTTAAGAGAAGTAATGAGTGATAAAAATGACGCTCATCTATCTGCACTGTAACCTTGTGGCGTATTTAATGTAAATAAGCCCCGTTGTGTTGCCAATCCCCGCGCATACAAACGCACAAGCGCTCCTTGGGGACTTGCTTTTGCCTTTTTTTCCACTATGTATTACCGATTTATTCCTTTGCCTCGGAGCGCATTATAAAAAGAGAATAATTATTTGAGAGTGTGATATATCAATAATGCTACACACCTCTCTGAAGATTATTTTTGAAGGCGCGCTAAAGGAGGCAAGCAGGAGAGATTGCTTTATAGGTTTTGTGGTTATTTCCAGCAGCAGGAGTTCTGAACTTGAAGTTGGCACAACTTTTGCGAAGCGTAAAAAAAAAGATACACACACGACAAAAAAGACGTCCCGCATAGGCCGGACTAAGGGTGCAACTAAAATGCCTCTTGTTGGCTGGTTTTGTTATATTATGCTTCTATAGGGGGTGGAAGAGACTGAATAATGCAATTATAGATTCAGTGTCCCAGCGTTGACAAAAGACAGGGCTTCAATAGAGGCTTTGTTATAGGATTATATAATGATTATGGGGTAATTATGGGAACGGTTTGGTAATAATAAAAAAGTATCAAGTGCTCCCTTGCACGGGCAACTTGTTTGCTATAATGTAAGAGCACGAGGAAAGGATGAGACTGACAGACAGACAGGCGCACAGACAGGGAGACAGAGGGGGCAAAACGGTGCTGCTGACAGCTAGTGGCAGGATGACGGCAAACAGCTCCGCGATTATTCAAAATGTCGAACCGAGAGAGAGGCGCATTAATGCCACTCACTGAGATGTGTATCAAATGCCCCGAGAACCGGACATGGGCCCACAATGGAATATCTTCGGGGTCATATTCATAACACCCCCCCCTCCAACCACCACCAACCACCACTACTACCACCACCACCCCCCGTTTCTCTCCTCCCTCTCTCCTCCTTCAACACACACACACAACAGTCTGTGTCCCCTGCACTTGCCACTTGTGCCATGCTGTATGTGTCAGTGGACGAGAAGGGAAAAGGGGAAGGAGGGAGGGGGGAGAGGAGGAGAAGCAGGGAGGAGGAGGGCGGGGGGTGGGGGGGGGGGGGGGGTACACACACATGGAAGTGGTCACTGTCTGACACAGAGCACATGACACTCCATCTGGGGTTGAAGAGAGTCTGCACCTTACGCTACATTACAACCAGAGCATTCAAGTACTTTTTTTGGTAACTTGTATTCGTGTACAGGCCATGTTATTTCACATTATCTTTATTACATTTTTAAATCTAGAAGAGGTAGTTTTAGTTCCAGCTCCCCCTTTTTTTTTCTTTTTTTTTTAGCTGCTCTTCCATATTCAGCCCAAGATAAAGACAGTACGCACCTGTGATGTGTCCAGACCTCATATCTCCCGCACCTCTTTGCAATGCCAGTCATTTATTTACATTACAATGCAGGGGACAAAAACAAAGTTATATCTGATTTTCTTCTGTCAAACATGATAAAAAACTAATATTTTCATCAACAGAAGCATTTTTGAAGTTATCATTTCAGTAGGTCAGGAGTTGTTTTTTTGTTTTGTTTTTTTTGGGAGGGGTCTTACACAGTCACAGTTAAAGAATGCTGTTCTTACCCATGAGGCCATCAACAGCATATTTATTAAAAGGGGTGTGGCAAGATCCTGCGAGTTTAAAATGTGACAAGATTCTCATGAAGGTGAAAAGCTGTCTCGTGATCTCAAGATCCCTTTCCTTTTGCACTTTTTACAGGGTGGGAGAAGACTTTGTGGCATAACATTTAGCAGTCATATAGTTCTGTTACAGCATATACAGTATTTCAAATATAAGTAAAAGTATCATAAGTAAATATGTCATTCATTACAATTTGATATTTAAAATGCACCTAAATAGTTTTGCATTTTGTGATTTTCAGCTGAATAAAATCATCTTTTGCATTATTTATTTAATCTTTGAGAAACTCTTAAAGTAAAGTGTAAAAATCATCACACCCTTAATATTTAACACTACAGATTAGGCAGTGATCAAAAAGCAATGTCAAAGTCCAGACCTAAAAGGGGAGCACACACTGCTAGGCAAAAGTCATGGGGTATAATTATTTAAATGACCTGCAGATATGCTTCCAAAATGCATCACTGACACAAAACATGACGGCCTTAAGTGAACTATTCCAAAAAATGTCATTTATATTTCACTGCTTTCAGACCCTATCATTGTTGTAGCTGCTCAAAAGTCAATTTTAAACACAGCCACTTGTTTGCCTGCGTGCGCTGCGTGACACATTAATAGATAGCCTAAATAACTGCTTTCTTCCTTCTCCCAGTCCAAACATATCTCTCTCTTTAGAAGATACTCCACATTCATTATGCACTATGAAAATCTGATTCTCATGCTGCTCCTTTAAATGGTTATATGCAATTCAGTTTGATGCCTATGAATGTTTTTTTCTGTCGCTCGTCTTTATTTTTTTGAGCATTTTCCAAAAATAAAAAAAACCCTCCTAAAGAAATTAGCATAACCATTCCCCATCAATAATATGGCTATCTCTATGGGAGTGATAGCAGCAAGCAGTAGGGGTGTTCCTTTCGCCGATTCTCCATGGATCAACAGAGCGTCCTCAGCTCCTTTTGAACTTGTTATAGCAAGTCAAGTGATTCTTTATCGGCTGACAGGCCTGACAATGCATCGGGGATGGGAAAGCAGGTCAAAAGGAAGTTGCCATATGGACTTAAGCATGCAAATTTCCAACAATACGTTCAACTGAGGGCTTGTACTCACATTTCATCATATATGTGTAAGCTGCATTCCACAGACAGACACTGATGCAGCTGTCAATTAAATTAATCAGGAGTGGGGAGAAAAGAAGAGAGATTTTAAGGCAAATTAATTTTATCATTGTTTTATGACCAACTTGAGGTGGAAGAAGTAACCTGTACATCTGCTGAAACAGTACTTCCAAATAAGTAGAAGTAAAAGTAACCAGCGAAAGTGTTACTTAAGTTCACTAGAAAGTACTGTTATTACCACCACCAGTACTACTACTACCACTGTCACTACTATTTCCATTATTAATGCTACCACTATCATTATTACAATTTCTATGACTGCTGGTATTACTGCTACTATTGCCACCCACCCAAAAATATTTTTACTCATTTAATTTTCTTATTTATTTTTTATACTTTTTTAAAGAACACTTGTGTAGGCACTGCCCAGAAAATGTTAAGTTGACTTACATATTAAAATGTTCAAAATCAAAATATATTAACATATTGTAATTGAACTGAATTATCCAAGGGCTTTCATTTTATTTATTCTTTTTTTTTTTTTACTGTTGACCTAATGTTTATTCACACTTAATTGTCTCCTGCTTCAGTGCACAATTATGAAGCATTTAAAAAATATTATTATAAGCAATAATTAAAGGTTCCCGTATTATGCTAAACCAACTTTTTTGAGCTTTGAATCATGTTATAATGTTGTTTGCACCTCAAAAACTCATCTGGAGTAGCATTTTGTTTCATTCTCCCATGTTTTCAGTAATCCTGTTTGCTGAGGTCGTCCCCTTCTCAAGAGCTAAAAAGGCTCAAGTCTTACAGCTCTATGTAAAAACGTGAAACCAAGAACTGCTCCTGTGCATCAAGTTGCTAAAAGCTGTGCTAATTAGCCATTTTATGCTCTGTCCAATCCCTACCGTTGCCTGCAGGGGGTGCTAATCCAAGCATTCTCTGGTAAAAGATAAAAGTAATGGCTCCCCAAAAGAAGATCTCTTTCACATAGACATCTGAATAATTTTAAGTTATAAAACGTGAAATACTAATGCAAAGGTGTTTAACAATTTTAAAAAGCCTGAAAGAAGCATAATGAGACCTTTAACGAGAGAAGTCTTGATGCTGGGTTTAATGACTTTTGTTACATAAGAAGAGACAAAGAGGAATGTTTTTTTGGAATTATATGGCGCTTATTACATTCTCAGAGTTATTGAGTTAAGTTATGACAGACAATAAGCATACCTTAATCATGACAACAAATATACTGTAATACACATAGAAGCATAGAATCACGTATATGCTTTCAAGGTTTTTAATTTTCTATACTTCATTTGCCGCACAGGAACATTTCTTTGTGCTTTTATGTTCAATGCCAATCATGATTCATTTTTAAAGGTTCACTTTCTGTTCTTTTTTGTAAGTTGTAATGCAGTTTAGCATAAAGATTATGTTAAGAAATTAGGTAAAGCAGTGTTGGGCTGGATTTTTGTCAGTGGCACTAAAACATAAAAAAAAAAAAAAAATCCCTCGTATGATGTTTAAGTTATTACAATACCAGTAATATTGCTAGGCAGGCTATAAGAATAAAGATATAAGCTGTTATTTTGTTGAGGGCTGCAATCTGTTAATTTCTGTAATGTAAATATGGCGTGTATTTTTGCCCCTCAAACATATTTTTGGAAACGCCTTTATAGAAACATTACATCGGGGGGAAGTCAGCGATATCACAGGCAGAGATTTTGGGTTGTGCCGAAGGGATAGGCGGCGGAGGAACATTGGCCGGCGGTCCTGGGAGGGTCATCACTGCCTTATTACTGCCATGTTAGTGCCTAGCAGCTGAAGATGGCTCTGCTCCCTGCCCCTCTGCTTGGGAGTCATCCAAGACAGCGCGCTCCAAAAAAACAGAGCGGCCACTGTTCACTTCTCCCCGAGATTAAGATGTTATTCCACTGCCCTGGCCATCTCTCCGACTGGCTCTGCCTTCAGCGCTCCCACATCCACACATGCCTGCCTGCCTGTCTGCCTGCCTGCCTGCCCCCTCGGTGTCCCCAGAGGCCGCATTGCTAATTTCCACTATTAGCAGATAGACAAAACAATCTTAAGAGCATGCTTGCAACATGATAGCAAGGTTTTCCTGCTTTAGAGGGTACAACCAAATTATGAAGCTGAAGACACGGAGTACACTACACCAGCCATATGCAGAGGTGGTTAGTAATGAGTTACAGTTCAGTAATATTAATCTGAAGTAAAAATATATATATATTGGCTGCCCTTGCCTATGCATTATCTTTATATTGGTTTCAAAAGCTTCATGTTGTACTTTGTTATTTCAGAACAAACTCTTTTTTATCTGTGTTTTTATAAATTTTTACTGTTTATTGTTAGGAAATACCAGAAATTGCACATTATCTTATATGTGTTGTTTGGGTGATTACATTCATTTATTTCATTTCATTTTTTATCCATCCATACTCATTCCAGTTATCTTTACATTGCATTAAACATACAAAATAACCTCATGGGTGAACAGGAGCATGAGGGAGACAATGTCTGATATTGCATGCCCCTTTCAACAAAAAAACAGAACAGACTAAATCGATGGCCAGCCACCCCCTCCCTTACAACTTACAGCAAATCCAGGCACAAATTAAATAACACTGTCTCAAAGTGAAATCCTGAAAACTGTGAACTAACCACAGCCATTTACTTTCCTAATCATATCAACCTCATTTATGATTCGTTTACTGATTTCTGTAACTTTCCAAAGTCTTCTTCTTTAATAATTTCTTAATCAGAATAATAGTATTACAGGATTTTATTACTTTATCTAGCAAATTTCACAACCGGATACCAATAACCGAAAAACTCCTTTATTTTACAATTATTACTAAAACACAAAATCAAACATCTAGTTACTTAAACTGTTTTTTTTCACCAAATACTTTTTTTACTTTTACTTGGAGTGACAGCGGTGCAGGAGGTTAATCAGGTCACCACTAAACAGAGGACGAGAGGTTTGATTCCCACTCTGACCCAGTCTATACTGTTGTAGTTTTCTTTGGCAAGACACCCATATTGCATAGTCACAATATATGGCTATGGTTGCAACAAGAAGGGCATCTGGTGTAAAACCTTGCCAAATCACTGGGCGATTTATTTGCTGTGGTGACTCCATGACTCCATTTTATTTAAAGTTACCATAGTATGCTTTTTCAGGCTTTTTAAAAAATGTGTTTGTTTCTGGGGAGGAGAGCTGTTGAATTTGACTTTGCAGAGAATGTCTGGAGGTGTCTGTCACCCTTGCTGGCAATGCTGAGGAACAGACAGAGCATAAAATGGCTATCTAGCACAGCTATTAGCAACATGACGCTAAGAGATAGATAAATGCGCTTACTTAGTACTTAGTGACGGTAATTTAAGCACTAAAATTATCAAAACAAATCCAGTGAACTCACAGAAGCATACAACATTCATAGGCATACAGGATTACTCAAAGAAAGGATTCTTTACTCAAGGTGCAAACAACATTATAACATGGTTAAAAGATTTAAAAATGTTAATTATTGAAGTATTTATTTTGATGGCTATGTTTTACTTCTGCTTGAGTAATATTATCTGGAAGTAACAATACTCTTGGTACAATTTTTGGTTACTCTACCAGCCACTGGCCATATGTGATTTGTTTGTGTGTGCCTGCATGCGTCTTTAAAGCCAGATATTGTGCCCAGTTTATATTCAAACCCACACACACACACACGCTGGAGACTTTGGCTTCCCCCAGAGGAAAAAAAGAAAACGCTTTTCTTTACTTCAAATTGAGTTTCGCAAAGTCTAATTTGTAGCCAGCCTTTGATGAACAAATGTTTTCAGACTATCCTGCTTTAATGAAAAGGGAGTGAGCACAATTTTAAACAATCCGGAGCTCTGAACCCTCCGTGACTGTAAACTTTGAAAAATTAAACTTTAGAATTTGTATCCATTAGGCTTTCAAGTTGTGACAGAGTCTTAAATAAGATCCAGGAGCGGGACGTGGAAAGGGCTCGGCCACATCAGATTCATTTCTCTCCTCTGTATGGATGATGGCATCAATCGTCAGTGCGGTACATTTAAGTTTCAGCAGATACACACTACTGTCTGGGCTCTCCTCGTGCCCGGGTCAATGAGGCCGTGTGTTTGTCAGCTCTCATCGTTAATGAAACTCATACAAATACAGCACAGGCAAATATTTAGAGCCGGGTCTGGAGATTTCATCGCGGACAAATGTGTGATACTTTAGGGAGCAATGTATTGCTGTTTTTGGTCCGGGACGCGGCGTAAATGCGAGATCAAACTTGTCCGGGCCTGATGAATACAGAGGAGCAGGAAGTATACTGCCTTTGACTGATAACAGTGTGATTTTAATTTAAATCATATGAATCACTGTCTGCCCAGCTCAGAAATAAAATATATCTAAGTGAAACCAGCTGACTCTAATTGATGAGAAACAACGTTTGGCACAGTAGGTCAACAGTATCAATGTTTTTAAACTGATTTAATTTCTTTTTATCCATGACTAAGGCAAATAAAAAAAAGGCATGTATATTTATGATGATGTGAGATTGGGTTGTTAAGAATGCAAAATTTGCTACAAAAAATGTCAGATAGCAAACTAAATAATAATGTTATCATAAATTGTGTATGTGTGATATGACCAAGGTATCTTAAAGGTCCCCTATTATGCTTAAGCAACCTTTTGAGCTTTTAATCCTGCTATAAAGTTGTTTTCACCTCAAAATCATACCTGGAGTAGTATTTTGTTTCACTGACACGTTTGTCTCTTTCCTTAAAGCTCAAACACTCACCACTCATTGTCAAGTCGCCTGTGTCAGTGTCTTGTCTACTCCTGAGTCCCCTTTGTCCTTGGCTCTTGTGTTCTGTAAGTTTGTCATTTTATTAGCTTTTTCTCTGCTTTTTTGAGTTCAGATTTTACTCTTTGTGTCTGTTGTGTCTGTTTTTTTGTTTGTTTGTTTGTTTGTTTCTGTATTGACTGGATTTACATATGGACTTTTTGACTTTTTATGTTTTCATCTTTGTATTTTTCCCCTTTGGAGTTTTTATTCAGTTTATTTTATTACACCCTCACCAGTGCCGCTTTTTGGGTCCATTTTCCTCTGCGCCCCCACCACCTTTATGACATAAATAGCCCTTTTATGCTCTGTCCATTCCCCACCGTCGCCAGCAGAGCGTGTGAAACACCTAATCCAAGCATTCTCTGCAAAGTGAAAGTTAACACCTCCCCAAAAGAAGACGTCATCCATACCTAAACATTATTTTAAGTTATAAAATGTGAAATACTAATGCAAAGATGTCCAAAACGATTTCAAAAAGCCCAAAACCATCACATAAACATCATATAACCTTTCACTGGCCTACAGCTGATTTCTCACTAGGCTGAATATAGATTCAAGTCGCTAAAAAGTTTCTCTTTGTTGGCAATGGTCTGCAAATGATCAGATTGTCTTAGCTGGACAAAGTTGGGCACAATAATGGAATTCTCACATCTGCAATGGCAACACAGTATTTTTAGCTATGGACATAACTGAGTGTGCTGCCTGGTGACATGTATTGTTGTTGCTATTAACTTCGATCACATTTCAGTGGACAGCAGCAGATTGGTGTTTTGGGGTTGATTTATTGAAAAGGTTTGAATGGAAGGAGCTTTAAACACACCTCCCTGAACAGATCTGGTTGTCAAGACTATCTTTGAAAGCTTCAAATCCAAACATTTCTGCTATGTTCATCAATGCGTATCTTCTTCCAAGTCCATTTAGATGACTCACTTCATGTTTTTGCCTTTTCATTAACATTTTTTTAAAAAGCATTTATACTGTATATCAGTGGTTCTCAAACTGTGGTGCAGATATTGCTTGTGGTACACAGGCTTATTGTGGTGGTACTCGGGCAAACTTTTGCACTTCAAGCACTTTAATTTAGAGCCTGTTATAAGGTTAGTCCTGGTGTAGACCTGGTTTAACCTTGGTTTAATGCAGGTTTAGTCTTGGTTTAGTGCTGGTTTAACCTTGGTTTAGTGCTAGTTTAATCCTGGTTTTGTATTTAGTATACGTCTTGCTTTAGTCCTGGTTTTATCCTGTTTGTGTACCAGTTAAGTCCTGGATTAGACCTGGTTAAGCTCTGATTTAGACTTGGTTTAGTCCTTTTTTGGTGGTTAGATTAGTTTGGTTAAGATATATGATCATTTTACTTGAGCACATCCATTTATCCAAAGATGATCTGAGCACGTCGTTCCAACTTTGTCCCCTGCTTATCTTAGTCCTTTCTCTCTACTGTAAAGCTATGACTCCTTCTGTCCCATTGAGGAGTATTAGCTGCTGTCGAACTCCGCCGCTCGCTGTCTCCTGTCCCTCACCTTTCTAACAGAGTCCATATTTCCTGAATAGTGTGCCATCATATTTTACTATTACCTATCAATTGGTTTCTAATCGCGGTAACGAGGCAGCTAGCTGGCTGGTGACAGAGCGCTAACGGCCTCGCAGGGAACATTAAGGAGGCCGGGTTATGCTGTGGGCCGTTAACTACCTACAGGCGCTGGCTAATGGCTCCAAATGACCTCCTCAGTGGCTATTAGCACATAATTAGAACCTGCAGACCAGTGGTGACCTCGGCTGGACACACGTGATTACTCCTCTCCCCTGCGCGCGCCGGCTTGCTCCTCTTTTCCTTTAAAACTACTGGTCTCTTCTTATGGTCCCCTCTTTCTGTAAAGCTCTGAAGGATTACACTGAGTCTCTATTGGGAAAGCTACCACTAAAATGCATTGCTGCTAAAATACTTATCTGTGCTGTAGGCTCTTAAAATTGCCACAAAAAAGGGCCATCTAGTGTGATTTTTGCAAACTTGGATATGACCCTATTGTTTTTATATTATCTCTCAGTATATTTTATAGAATAAGGATTCAAGACACCACCATGTTTTCAGTTTGCAAACAAAAATTTTGACCTATAGAGGAACATGTACTCAAGTAAAACTGTATAAAATACAAACTATCACTCAAAGGGAAGCAACAATATTGCGAGACTAAAAGTAAAGTTTAAGTAAAAAGCATTTAATGTTAAGTTCCCAAAGCTCTTTTGAAACTTTTAGGCAAGACTTTTATTTTTATATAGCCCAATATTACAACAACAGTTGCTTCAAAGGACAACACAGACTGTACAAGACAAACATCCCCTGTCCTTAGGCTCTCCATCAGGGTTACTACTACTATTACTACTACTACTGTTACTGCTACTACTACAACTTATACTACTACTACCACTGTGACTGTGACATGCTAAAACCTGGGCTCAATTCTAGGGGGGACTGCAACAACTAACCAAAAGACTAATTTATAATTGATTATTTAAGTAATTGCATTTGATAATCGATGAATTTTCTTCTGATGTGTATATACAGTAACCATGGTATCAACTATAAATACAGCCAATGATTATATCCATGGACATTGTCTGTTTTTGCACATAAAGTATGTCCCTTATATTCCACAATTTTTATATCATTCCACTTTAATAAAAACGTATGCCATTTTCTGTTGTATTAATCAGCAAATTTAAACTAGAAGTTTGTAACCACATTATCCTAGATTACTTGTATTTCACTATCCAATTATTACTCAGTTAATCAAAAAGATAATCATCAGATAAACCAATTATCAAAATAATAATTTGCTGCAGCCCTTAACTGAGGACCTTTGTTGTGAGGGTTTGAATTCATGCTGTACACCTTACCACCAAAACATAAAACTGCAGAGATTTTCAAACTTTACTTGTCAAAAGGTATACATTGTTTTCTTTAATTGATAAAGGTTTTGGCAAAAATATGTTTTAGTGATTAGATTAGATTAGATTAGATTAGATGCTTTATTGAAATTCAGGTTCCAGCAGCAGCATCACAAAGTAACAAAGTACAAAGGCACTTAGCATGCAGTATTAGTAAGATGCATTACAATGTATATAAAAAAATTTAATATAAGACTGACATCTGTAGATCCAGTAATGGGTGAGTGTTATAATTAATAACAATGACAGTGTATAACAGCAGAAAGGATTCAGCAGTGTGGATGGTACAAAGATCACCAATTACATGAACTACATATTTGTACAACAATAACAGGTTACATCGGGTTAACAGTAACAGTGTTGTAACAGTGTACTGATTTTTGCCTCTAGTTACTTTCCTTGTATGGTTGGGTCATACTGTAGTTTGCAAATGCAGTAGTTCCTATACAGAGAGTTAACCCTTAAAGAGTTAACTAAATTGAAACAACTGGAGGGTCAACCATTTTCATTGTCTTTGTGTCATGCTGCCCTACATATAGGCAAACTGAGCCACTGCATAAGGCCCCACAGACATTAGAGGGCCCCCAGGTTTATCTGTTATTTGCTGATTTGATTAATTTGTTAACTCTATTTGATGAATATTCTGGTTATAATATTCTACATGCTGTTGTCATTTTTGAGAGGGTCTATTTGAAAGTGGGGGCCAATGAAGTCTATAGATATTAATGTGCTTTGCTTTCTGTTTAACTGAGCCCCCCTTGCTAAGATTGCAAACTAAAAAAATGTTTCAAAGCATTCATCCCCATTGAAAAATAGTCAGTCAGTGTTTTAAAGAAATTAAAATGTCATATAATAATATTTAAAAAAGAACAGAGAAGCTTGGCACCCAAACCTATCCTGCTTGGGGCCCCCAAATGCTCAGGACTGGCACTGTATATGTGCAATCAAACAAAATGGAATCACAGTCATGTTATGATATAACAGAACTATTAACGCATGTTCTTGTCCATTCCTCCTCCTCCTTCTACACTCCTTTCTCTCTAATGCTCTGAAGGATTACACTGACTCCCTAGTGGGAAGACTACCACTAAAATTAATCTCTTTATGGTGCCCCAGTACAAAAATACCCCTCTATACTGTAGGTCCTAGAAAATTGCATTGAGAGAATATTCACTCCACTCATACATGGTCCTATTATTGGTATAAAAACGGCTTTAGTGCCAGAGAAAACGTAATTTATTTTTTTAAAGCTTGCCCAGGAGTGCTTAGGGCTCTTTTTTTTTTACCTTCCTGACAATTTCCAGCACCTCCTTGACCTGATTCGGGAGCACTTCCTTAAATCAGCAGATAATAGGACGTGAAAGGAGAAGCTAAACGGCGGATAAAGTGTGAGGTGCTGCCACAAAAGTGCTCGGTCACACTAACCTCTGTGTACACTTCAGCAACAGTCTCCCGTTACCCAGAACAAAGGGGACGCTTTACTGGGTTAGTGTCAGTTCAGGAGCTCCACGGAAACAATGACAAAAACAACAAAGGAATGTGCAGATTTTTTTTTGTGTGTGAGGGGAAAATGCAACACAGTACCAGTGCCTTAAATTATCAGTGAATTATCTCCGAGCCTGTGGGAATTATGTGGGCTATTTGTAACAAGCAGTCAAGGACAAGTGGGCCTTGTGTTACAACTATGAGATGAACACTAAACACAAAAAATTCCTGGCCAACATTTATCTTTCCAGGCCATCTTGTAGCCTTGGAAATAAGGTGTTTTTTTATTGAACTGAGTGGAAGATGTGTGAAAGAGGAGCAGGGGTACAGCAAAGAGGGAACAGAAGGGAAAGTGGACAAACGCTACTGGCACTGCCACCGTCTGACACAATAAGTACAGCTGTTGGAGGCCTGACCGTGTCACATGCTTGGCACGGTGTGGGGATGTGAGGAGAGGCCAGTGGTGTGCAGTTAGGCTGTTGTGCAGTTAAGGTCTTAAAACTGATGCATAAGCCCAACAAGAGCAAAAGCAGGTCTAGAAGCCCCACCTTAGATTAGGTTTGATAACAACTCTGTCTTTAGTTGACTTGACCTTAAATTGCATCTTCTGGTAAACATAAAGCTTTAAAAATATTGTCATAGATCAACCTGACCTGATAGAGCCATGACAGATGGCACCCATTTAAAATCATATTTCATACTTAGACTAGAATAGTACAGTAAATAAAATCATTTTCTTGGTCTAAGGAAAATGATTACTTTCTGTTTCCAGTGTGGAAACTTTTTCTTTTTCCATGGCTAGTTATGATATGTAAACCTGCATGCACTTTGCATAATTTACACTGGATGCTTTGCTCCTTGTGAAACACTTTCTCACAAGTGCAAGCTGCTGAGTCTCTGCTCCACACAGCGCCCACCAGAGGTAGAGTGCTGCCATTGCAGAGTGGGGCAGTGAGGGGGCGGGACACTCCAGTCGCCTGTCTGAGGCCAAGCCAAAAGGTCTCCAGAGTATTCAGACATCCTCATTTCCTGTCCTGTGTCACAGGTCTTAAGAAGATCTTTTGGACTGTGTCACCAGCTCACACACACACTTCCACACTTAACCGCAGCCTTCACTGAATTAATTTGTTTTCATTTGCCCTCTGTCAGCACTACTTGCTTCTTTGCTGCAGAGAGATCTCTTAACCAAAGGTCTCCCTATCTGCTTGTAGGATTTCATCTTCCAAATCAACTCACTACTGCTGCTGTGGCAAATGCCCTGCTTTCTTAAGATATCAGGTTTAAACAGTCATAAACCACAGAGTCACTGAAATAACAGGCGTCTACTGAGGAATCCCACAGTGGACACATTCTTCCTCTAGTACCATTTACATATGTGCAGCAGTTCTGTTTGAAACACTATTAAGACAGGGCTGTTGGAGTGCATTTGATGGTAAGCATTGCGGCCTCAGTGTGGGCCAATTATCGCGGTGAAAGCATTGTGTCCAAAAATAGAGTCTGGTTTGGATGCTGCCTTGTTTCAGGGGCAGTCCAGCAGAGTGTGGCACAGCAGCTGTGCTGTGTGCTGGTCAAACATTAGTGATGCACACAAACATACACTAGTGCACAGAAGACACGACAGAAGACAGTTAATAAGCATCTGTAAAATCCTATATGTCCACAGGGTGAGGACAAAATATTGATATGCAGATTTACTGTTATATGATCTCTGTGTGAGTGATGCCTTTTAAAGGGATGCAGTGGAGTATTTTGTACACATATTTTCTAAGTCTCACAGTTTAGGGGAGCAGACAGGAGCAATGACAGAGCCCTTGTGTACTACATATGGTTGCTAATGGGGCCAGTAACAACAAATCCTACAACAACAGTTCAGAAAACTATTATTGATACAAGTGGGAGTAACATAGGAGATATTAGTATGCATCTTCCCATCAAAGGACTGCTCTTTAAGCTTTTATTCTCTTTTATATAAACACAGACACCTTACAATACTCCAGGCAGTGGTACAAATTAAAAACATTGGGCCAATTCTCAACAACATACTATATATACTGAAAGTATCCTCTAAACCACATACTTTAAATTGGCATTGCAGTAGTACTTCGGATTTGCTGTGCGAGAGCAATTAAATGAATTAAATTGTGTTAAAATGAGCAATTTTGAGACTATAGATCAAAAGACACTTACAGAAATTGTTTTTCACCTCAAATCCTCCACATGCTGCCTTGATCCACTGCCTACTGATTTTCTTAAAAAGGTCTTTCCTTGTCTGGAGAAAGATATTCTACAAATTGTGAACATTTCTTTGGCTTCTGGTGTTTTTCCCAAGGCCCTTAAAATGGCAGTGGTCAAACCACTTTTACAAAAGCCTAATTTGGACCCAACTATCCTTAATAATTAATTATAGGCCTATATCAAAACTGACATTCACCAGCAAGATTATTGAGAAAATTGTTTTTAGACAAGTTACATATTTTTTAACTGTAAATAATTACCTTGACTCCTTTCAGTCTGGATTTCGAGCCCATCATAGTACTGAGATGGCTCTTGTCAAAGTCCTTAATGACATTCGTTCTGATTTAGATTCTAGTAAAGTTTCCATTCTTGTACTGCTAGACTTGACGGCAGCATTTGATACGGTTGATCATAGTATCCTACTACATAGATTGGAGCACTTCTTCGGTTTTTCATCTACTGTCCTAAGCTGGTTTAAGTCGTACCTCAATGACAGAGACTATTTTGTGTCAATTGGTGACTGTACTTCTGTTAAATTTCCAGTAATATGCGGCGTTCCTCAAGGTTCAATCCTTGGCCCTCTATTATTTAATCTTTATATTATGCCATTAACTAAACTATTTCAAAATTATGTTTCCTATCATATCTATGCAGATGACACACAAATATATGTTTCTGTCACTCCAGATGATCATAGTTGTCTTGAACCACTAATGCAGTGTATGAATACAGTGGGTCATTGGATGTGCAGTAATTTCCTTCAGCTAAATCAAGATAAAACTGAGGTTATTGTTTTTGGTTCCATGAACGATAAACCAAGTGTATGTGATCAGCTCAATGGTCTGTCTTTTGCTTGCAAAAATCAAGCAAAAAGTCTTGGTGTTACTCTTGATTGTGGCTTGACTTTCAATAGTCATATTAAAATGATAACAAAGTCAGCATTTTATCATCTAAAAAACATTTCACATCTCAGAGACTTTATATCCAGACAAGACATAGAAAAACTGGTCCATGCATTTATTTCATGTAGGCTGGACTACTGTAATGGTCTATTCACAGGTCACTCAAAGTCAGCTGTGAGACAGTTACAACTGATACAAAATGCTGCAGCTAGAGTAGTCACTAAAACTAAAAAAGACATCATATTACCCCTGTATTAAGATCATTGCACTGGCTTCCAGTTCCTCAAAGAATTGATTTTAAAATTCTCTTGATGGTTCATAAGTCTTTGAATGGTCAAGGTCCAAAATATTTATCTGACCTTTTAACCCTATGTGAACCCCATAGGCCTCTGAGATCAGCTGGCACTGGTCTATTGGTAGTTCCTCGCGCGTGGACTAAATATGGGGAGGCTTCATTTAGTGTCTATGCCTCCCAACTGTGGAACTCCTTGCCTGAAAATTTTTGGCTTGAAATATTGATTAGCGCTTTTAAGTCTAAATTAAAGACCGACCTTTTTAGCATAGCCTACAATTATATATATATATATATATATATATATATATATATATATATATATATATATATATATATATATATATATATATTGTTTTTTTTTTTGTTTTTTTTTTTTGTATATGGAGATCTTTATCCTCATTTTGTGCTTATTTCTATGTTGCTTAAACTCTTGTTATTGTTTTTATTGTTGAATTCCATATAAAAAGCACTTTGGGTTGTATTTCACATGAAAGGTGCTATACAAATAAACTTGACTTGACTTGTGAGAGTAACAGAAACCTTGACTAAGCCATATTATTTTTACATAAATATACAAATGTCAAACAACCTACCACAACTATCTGTAAAATTGTTATTAGGTGATACTACATTCCTACACAACTTATTTTTGGTGGCACCTGACAAATGCATGGGGACCAAGGCTGCATGATGATGAATATTATTTTTTGCTATTTGTCTACGACATGCTAAAGACATGCTCAAAACATGCTCAGTAAAAAGATGATTCTGGGTGGAAGGCAGTTGCAGCATGGAGGCCACCAAACATCACTGAGCACAGAATGAAGAATGGTCAAAAATTCCAGTCAAGAGGTGTAAGAAGCTTGTTAGCAATTACCAGGAATGTTTGTTAGAAGGTATAAAAGTTAAATTGAATATATTATGCTACCATTTTTAAACCAATCTTGGTCACGTCTAGAACAGCACTAAATGTTTTACCTTTCAAAATATTATCTGACTAAAAGAAACCTTTCCCAATGATGACTTTACTGTCATAAAGAAACAGATAAAGAGACCAGCAGACTGCATCTCTCTTGAAGAAACAGAAAAAAAAAGCTTTTTAAAATTTCTTAAACTTTTTGTACGATTACATTTTACTAAAAAAAATGTAAAAAAAAAAAAATAGCTGTGAGGAATCAGTGGAAACAGAGTTGTACACCATTTTTTATTTTTTATTTTTTGGATAAATGAATGAGAACAGACTGGATGTAGAGGGCTTGTTGATTGGCCAGGGCTTCCCAAAGTGGGCAGGGGTTTATTGGAGAGGCTGAGGTTCATGGAATTGAGTGTTGTGAGGCCTACAAAACTCAGCGCCAGAGACTACAGGATTACTCAAACATGCATGAATGGAAACAAAACCCAACTCCACAACTATGTTTCTGATGAGGGAACAACTGTTTTGCATAATATAGCACTTTCAAAGGATGGTCCACAAAGGACTGAAGCTAAGGGATGAATAATACTGCATGTGTCAAAAGTTAGGTCTATTTCTGTTGTCAAAATAACCCGGATATGTAACAATAAATAGTTTTTGTTGTCTAATAATTTAAAAAAAATTCTTATTATCTTTCATTCCCAACATTACAATGTCTTATGAGGTGAGGGGGCTGAACATGATTGCAACTGTAGATAAAGGCCCTTCAGTGACTTTTGCAGCATCACTGTACCTGTGGCCCAAATGTTGTGAGTACAGCACATTGACTTACTGTTATTCCCAGCTTTAATGTCGCTATAAACAAATATAAAAACACACATATCTTAATGTGGACACTCATAAAAATTAGATAAAGGTTACGTCTGGACCAGAGATGCAAAACCAAAGAGACAAATGTGAAAGGAAAGCTTTAGCCGGTAAGAGAAAAGAGAGATGTTGGAAATTGCACTTCTATGCCATCTATTTCCTGGAGATGGCCGCAAACCCCTGGACACACTTAATCAGGAAAAGGGCACACCTCCGAGTATCCATTCTTTTGTAATGGCATTACACCGCACAAGTAAGATTTAGAGATCCCTTAATGTGCCCGAGTCTTCTGCATAAAAGTATATACAAAGGTTAATATTGCAATAATATGTTCCTGGAGGGCATTGTAATCATTATCTCTCTGGTGGTATCAATTAGAAGCACTTTACTGCAGGTAATGACTAAGATTCCGGTACAAAATGACATTATTATTATTATCCCCATCTATAATTTCAGAGTGGATACACAAGACATGGGGGAAAAAAAGAGAAGCATAAGTTCAACCAAAGGTAGGCTTAAAAAGTGAGAGGAGAGAGACTGGAGTGGAGGAAGGAAACCGGAGCTGGGCTGCTGGCGTGCACGTGTGGCTGTTGGGAGAATGCGTGATTGTAGATGTGCTGGAAGTTTCAAAGGGCCAAATAATACACAAATAAAAACGTGCTTCCTCTTATTCATGGCTTGGCTGTCTGTCCCAGTTTCCTCAAAGCAGCTTGTGTGTTCGCTGTGTGGAAAACGAGGAGCAAGCAAAAAAATATCCCAAAAAGCAGGCGACCTGGGAACAAATATTTGTATATCTCAAAGTAACCCACTATTGTTCTTACCCTGGTTTTGTAGTGTTTGAGTCTGGTCTTGGTATAAGGACTGGTTTGAAAACTACTGTTAAAGGCTTGGTCTTATACATTAATGGCTTTACTCTAAGCTAGGTGCATGTTATGTACACACACAAAAAAAAAAAAAAAAAAAAAAAAAAAAAAGTAGCTATATATTCCCATGGAGAAAGTAGTGCTGGGCGGTGTACTGGTTCGTACCAAAAACCTGTTTTTATATTTTTTATGATATGAATGTTTCACATACCGGCAGTACCAGTTTAAATGGCCTAAACGTCCGGAACGCACGCGTTGGTAAATTGCGTCTCGGAGGATGCTTTTCATTGTAGTGCCTGCACCGCTAAACACGCATTGACCAGAGTACACGTTTTAGTGAAGTTGTTGAGCGTAGCAAAAATGGACAGTGGAAGTTCTGCACCAGCAGTTAATGTAAATGATGATGACCCAGAAGAACTTTTTCCTAAAAAAGGAGGCGTGTCTGCTGTCTGGCGGTACTTCGGATTTAAGAGGTCGGACATGGACCAAACAGTTATTTACTGTAAATGCTGTTGTAGCCAGAGGTGGCAACACGAGCAATTTGCTGCACCACCTTAGCCACAAACATGTTTTGGAGTACCAAGAATGCATTAAACAAAAGTCAGCGCCTTTCACATCGTCATGTAAAAGTGACAAAGCTAAAGGAGAGGTGAGTCAGATGTCACTTGTTGAAGCGTTTGCTAAAGCTACGTCATTCAAACCATGCAGCCATGTGGAAATGTTTTTTTTTTTTTTTTTTTGTACAATGTAGAATTCTGATGACGGTGGAATAGGGTACTCTACTGCTCTAACTCTAACACATGCATGGGGGAAAAAAAAGTCAAATACCGTGAAACCGTTATAATTTTGAAAAATACCGTGATATAGAATTTTGGTCATACCGCCCAGCACAAGGAGAAAGGCAGCAGTATTCAGCTATGTGATATATGCAACCACTGAGGCTACACCAGCTAAAGGCTACAAGTTTCAAGACACTGACAGACAACTATTCACTCTCACATTCATTCACCAATTCACCTAACACATGCATGTCTTGACATGTGATGACCTACAGACTCTCCACCATACACCCCAACATGTAACCAAACATGAGCGCCCAAAGGTGTAGGACTTTGGCTTTAGACCGTGTGACATATTTCTTGCAGGATAACTTATAAATTGTTTGGTATTTTGTTTTTTCCCAAAAGTTGTGTGTGCAAGATCTATGGATGGTACGTATTATCATCTGTGTGCTTTCCGATTAAATGAGACAAGCATGTGCATTGCTGAGGCCACAAAACCAAGCATTGTAGTAAAAGTCACTAGTAATAGACATTATACAAACTCATATTACATACATACAGCTGTACGTGGGCTATGGGAGAAATAAGAAGTCTAGAGCTTCTTAGTATTGTTTCTCCATCTGCTAATAGTAAGCAACAATTTACAATTACTGAGAGTACATGCTTGTGCTGTAGTCAAGACCATACTAATCAAGACCAAGATCTGTCGAAGACCACACTGGACCGAGACCAAGACAAGACCAAGACATTTAGAGGCAGGAACTCAGTCAAGAACAAGAAAAGGAGAAAAGGTCAAGACCATACCCTGAGAACAAACACTAATGATGCCAACATTCTGTGACACTTGTGTTTATTATAAAATATGAGTCGCTGATAAATAAATACATGTGGCACAAACATGTTTTGAGAGACTTGAACCAGACTGGGCTCACTAGTCTTGTATCAACCTCCAGACATACGTACAACTTAATGTTGTTTTAAGTTACTTGTTAGTCTCTTTGAGGTTTTTTAGAATTATGAATAACTTTCATATAATGAAAAATTCATCACATCCAGTAATGATGATAATAATAACATTGGATTGGATGTATATTGCACTTCAAGCTTGTCAAAGCTCTTAGTCCATTATTCAGTCATTCATCACTCACACTTGGTGGTAGTGAGCTACTTCTGTAGCCACAGCTGCCCTGGGGCAGACTGACAGATCTGTGCCTGCCGCCCATCCGGCTACCACCAACCACAGTTACACTGACACATTCATACAAGCAAGGTGGGGGAAATGTCTTGCCCAGTGACACAGGACACACCAGTTGTGGGGCAACCAGGTTAATGGGCAAACATCTACCAACAGACCTACTGCCGCCCATCCAAATCTGAGTAAAAATACATCTTAGACCAAGGACAGAGAAAAGATGCATTTGACAGAAAAAAGATGCATTTGAGACCAAGACAGTAAAGGGGTGTCTCTTTTACAGTCTACAACACTCACACATGCTCTCATAAAATTAATACAAAATACTTCATATTTTTGTTACCACAACATAGTCTGTAAATTTTTGATAACATTACTTGTGAAAGGGTCTGTAGAGGGGTCTATAGAGGATCACAACTTTATCTAAACCATAGTAAACCATATTGGAGAGACATTGTCTACCTTTCAGCAAAAGCCAACAATCCTGTAATTTTGTTTATAATCATATGCTAGATGAGCTATCAAACATAAGTACCATTCACTACAGCCTGACTCACCTTGTCTTGGTCTCAACTTTGTTTCAGTTCAGTGGCGTCAGTTATTACTTGGTCTCGGCTACAACACAACCATTCTCTATTTATCCAAACAAAACAAGTGAAAAGGTCTAAATAAAAAGTTGTGTGTTTATGGATGCTCGCGTCTCGTGACCTTTGTGCTTAGCTCCAAACATTCATAACGAGTGTTCTTCGCCTTATTGACCCCCCTCATCAAAAACACGAATAAATGAGGAATAAAGAAGAGGGCTTGGGGTTGTCCTGGTCGGCATTAAGCACAGAGAAAGCGGGCCCTCACTTTTGATTTAGCTGTTTTATATTTAATAAGCACACACAAGAGCCTCGCGGGTGCCTTTTTTAGAAGAATTTAATTGGACGTCGGTGACATCCATCACAAGGTTGTCATGGCGTTGACCTTTCCACCGAGGCTATTCATAACCAGGAAGTTACATGAGCCGGCTTGCTGCCTCCTCCGTCACACCCACCGCAGTGACACCATATCAGTCACAGCATCCTCAGGCTTATGAACACACGTGGTCGACTCATCTGCTCATAACGCTTAAGATAATATTGGGGTGGCTTCCGATTAGGCTTGTGCTCTAAGGCAGCGTTAACACAGGAGGGAAAGTGGGGCAGATTTGATTGATTTGTGATTTGGCTTTACTGTGCCTATACAAACTTTTTTTTTTTTTGTGCAATGCAAGAAAAGAAGAATTTGCTGATAATCTACTATAAATGTATAAAGCTTGAGGGTGGACTCACACCAAAAGCAACTCAAGCGATTGAAGCAACCAGTGGCCATTCATCTCGGCGACAAACCTCTTGAATGTGAGCATAGTTTCGAGTTGAACAGAAATCAAGTTTATGTGTTTAAAACTCTCCGCCCCTCGTCAGTGACCTGGAGGGGGGAGGCAACGTGAGAAGAGCAAACTTAGCTTAGAGAAGAGATTTTGACACTTTTGGTGTGAATCCACCCTTACTGATGCTTAAGAGTTTATCAGCACTGCCCAGAAAGACCACAAGATTTAAAAGCTGTTGCATGTAGGACTTTGCCCCATCACCAAATCCACCAGTGGCCTCTTGTGGTATTGCAGCAAAAAATTATGAGTCCAAGAAAGCATTTTCCTAAAGTCTGCAATGCAAAGGAAAATAAACCTACCATACGGCTTCCAGAGAACCTCCAACTTCTTAAATGATTAGAAAATGTATCCTATTAGTTATTGTCGGTTTTTTAATATTGTCACTGCCCTGCATTTTTATTGGACCTACTCTCATGATGAAATATGGCTCAGATCACAAGACTGACTTTCTGATCTATCTATAAATGGCCCATACAATTCTAATGCTAAATTCTAAATGCTAAATATCTCTTAAGTAATGTTGAAACAAGAGCATAGACACCAGTGGTCCAAAAGAAATCAAGAAATAGTGTTAGTTTTATGTAGGTAATGAATTAAAATGTGAGGTGGTTATTGCCCTTGCCCTCCAGCAGGGAGATTGTGGGTTTGATCCTTGGGCAGGCCAACACACAAACTCTCTGGGTGCATGTCTTCCCCTCTGTTCTCTCTGGGTACTTCCGCGTCCTCCCACTGTCCAATGACATGCATGTATAGGTGAAGTAATAACTCTAAATTTCCCACAGTGAGTAAATGTTTGTCTGACTGTGAATCTCTCTGTTAGCCCTGCAACTAACTGGCCTCTGTCCAGGATGTACCCCGCCTAAGGCCCAAAGTTAAAGGGATAGGCTTGAGTACTGGTAAAGAAGAAGATGAATGAGTTGATGAATTATCTTGTTTTGGCCTTCATAAGAGTCAGTGCATATGCTTTAATAATTGCTAATGTGAAGGTGTGTATGGTCTAAACTGAGGAACGTGACATGAATTCTGATTTTGTTCACATTTTGATTCAGAGATCAAAATTGGAATTACCCTGATCTGATTTAAAATGAGTCTTGTCCTTGTGGTTCTTTCCATAAACATGACCAAAAGAAATTCAATTTGGCCCACTTTTGACTCCAGTGTGAATGGAGCTAAGTTGTCTGCATGTTGCCTTTTCGTTGCCTTGCGGTGTTGATACGCTTTTTATACGAGTGGGCCTAAAAGGTGCAAGGACATGGGCATTAATTCACAAGCGCGTTCTGTAAATCCCTGCATCTTATATTTATCACTAGAACGCCATTTCCACTTAATGGAGTCAAAGCTAAGCAGTGACTGATGAAAGCGCAGATATGTGGTCAGTGTGAAAAATTTATAATAGGTCCCTAAACTATCAGCTTAGAGGAATGTAGATAAGAGGCTAACGTAATTAAAAAGTTTAGGCCAAGTAATGCACTACGGCGAGGCTCATCATGGAACAATTTAAGACGCCCTGTAATCAATTTTTACACACGTAAATCGGCAAAAATGTTCAACGGCATCCAGTTTTATGTGCTACTGTTTTTCATTTCCTCATATTTACTCAGCTACTTGTGGTGAGCCGAGGTAAGCTGTAAATACAAGAGTGTATTTTGCATTAAATTCTGCAGGTGAACATTAAATATGTCCCAGTGGTTAAACATTGTAAAATTCAGTAAGCTGTTAGGAAAAAAAATGGAAAAACTATGCCCAATAACATAAAGGTTAAGTAAAACAGCTACTTATTAATGTGAGTCCGTTTGTCCAGGAATTATGAGGCTATTCCATAACAAAACCTGATCAAATAAAACATTTTGGTGCACTGCAGAACTTATAAGTGTGGTATATAAATGGATATTGAATCACCCTTCTACGGTGGTGGTATTTACACAAGTGGCCACATGTGCCAAAAATCTTCAAACTTAATTCCAAAGTAGGATTAATGGGATACTCCATGGGTGGAATGATATATCAGTTGTTAGATGGACTTGTGCATTGCATTGGCCCAGCAATTAATCTGAAAATGTGACTATAGTGCACAAGTGGGGCATATCATAGATGACAACCTGGGGAGTTGTCTTAATTTTGCACTTTTACAGAGAGCAACTGAATCATAGCATACACACATCTCCTGAACAGATGTGCGTTTGGCCCATCTCTTCCCCTACTGTCTTTCCATTTCTATTGTGAATACAAGCAGTGTTTGATACACTATATTTTCAAAAGTATTAGCTCAGATGAGTTTACATTACAATTTCTTGCGCTATCATTCTCCCAAGATGTTATCCTTTGGCTTTATCCTCTTCACCACCCTGTTAGAATTAGTTTATCCTGTTTCTTTTTCTTGCATTCAGCTTGTCAAGAACAAACTTTTGACTGCAGTCTGATGCACACTGCTCTGTTCCTTTGTAATTCCTTCTGCCCATGCTAAGCCAGGTACCATGTGCAATTGCTCAACCCAGCAACCAGGTACTTCCATACAAGCAGTAAACCCAAGCCTAGCCCGAGAGTGGGACCCTGGTAGCTCAAGTCGGGCTACAATGTATACTCAGGTGCGACTGAGTATACGTCAGTCTTGTCGATACACCTATTCAGTTCATTGTTTATGCTTCATGTAACTGAATAACCATCAATGTGTTACGTTAGCATACTGCACACCTATTCAGCCTGTTGTTCTCTATTCTATTATTACTATAACTTGCCTTTCAAGATGAAATGTCTGTTCTTGGTGTCAGATTTTGTAAAATAAAGTTCCCCCAAAAAAATGCAACTCATAGTCCAGTGCGACATATATACGTTTTTTCTTCTTCATTATGCATTTTTTGGCTAGTGCAACTTATACTCCGGAGTGACTTATAGTCTGGAAAATACGGTACTCTCATTTCCCTCAACAATCGGAGTATCTGACGACATGAATAATGTTTTATCTTGATCAAGATCCTAGCTCAAGGGTCCTCAGGTGCTGCACTGGGTTACCCAATGCAGTCGCCCACTGCTGCTGACAGGTTGCCCCAGCTGCACTGAATGATGGGTCAAATGCAGACAACAAATTTCCCTTCAGAGGTGATAAAGTATATCTTACCTTAACTCAGGTTAAGGAATAGTTGGAAGAAGATAAACATAAAATTTGTTTAAAGTGCACAGTATAAGAATCTAAAACAAAAAGGAACATATGTGTATACTTACTGCATATGGAAATAACAGTATAGCCACACTAGCACCAACTGGAACTCCTATTATGTCAAGAAGCTTATCCAACTTCCGACAAATGGAACATTTTAAAAGTGCTAACAGCTGGATTTGAGCTCAGTTGGTTCTTGTCATTGACAAAACTCCACTTTTAATAAATGCAGATTTTAACCATTTAGAACGATACTGAAAGCATGCCGTCAGCAGGTTTGTTTCTTTGAATTAGACGAGAGTATTGTGACAGTGACTACACTCACATAAATATGCTTTTAAGTTAACCACAGGGTGCACACAAATTAATGTAAACACTTCATAGTAGGTACTTTGATGTAAATAAATTGTTAGAGTAAGAACTGACAGTAGGTTCTTATAGAATGGCACACCAGCTGGCAGCATGGGCTAATCTCTTCTGCTGTATACCGCACATGTGTCCCATTGGCTGGGTTTCAACTTCCTCTTTATCTAAGCACTTTGCCATTGTTTGGTATATACTGTCACTTCCCACACTGCTTCATAAGAAAGATGAAATTGTTGCTGACCAGTGCACCTGCAGTTGGAGAACAGATGATTAAGCCAGTACTCTGTTAACTGTCACACATTGCTTTGAAAAGCCACATATCAAAGTCCTGTTTGCCAGACACTGTTTATAACACCACAACTGTTTACTTCATTGTCCAACCAATGTGTACGCGTTTCCAGCCCTTATGACGAGCATTACTCTTATGTCGAGCCACGTTTTAAATCATGTAATGTGAGGAGTATGGGAACTTGGGGAGTTGGGAAAAATGGCGTGGTGACAGGCTAACGTGATTCAAATCTGCTGCATACTATAGTGTACAGAATGTATACACATACTAGGTCAGCCATAATAAAATGTCTCAGTGTGGTTTATGCTAATTTAGGGAAAAGTTATGTTCTCCAGATTTAACCCCATCCTACGAAAACAGGAAATATATACGTCTGCTATGTTCGTAGCGCCAAATAACTTCAAATGTCACAGTATATTATGGATAAAATTGGGTACATGTGTAAGGCCTATGTCACACTGAGCATTCTTTGAAACTGTATACCTTTTTTACATGTTCATGAGACTGTTATGACTAGCAGTATCATGGATTGTACAGGCTACGGTCAACTATGGTCAGCAACAGGCAATGTCCTTAAGTGGTATTCATGAGCTTAGTTGCAATGGAAGCTTGAGGTAAATTGTTTGCATTGGTTTGTTGACATGCAGAAATTTTACTATTAAAGGAAACTATAGCTCTCCTTGACAATACGCTGTGCAATCCTCAATGAATAAAAGTGGTTACAACCTGCTGGCAAGAATAGTCCACATATGTACTAAAGACAGTGTCAAATTTTTAAGGAAAATCGGGGTCAAAAAAGAATCATCATACTTAGCAACCAGTCTCACTGGCTAAACCACAGATGCAGCCAAATCATTTTTAAGTCTATATAAATTATAATAAAAACACCACAATAAATAATCAGATATTCAAAGAGGGGGTGCACGGTGGCAGACCGGTTAGCGTTCTCACCGCTCAGCAAGGAGATCGTGGGTTCGGGTCGACCAACAGATCATCACACAAACTCTCTGGGTGGAGTCTGCATGTCCTCCCTGTGTTACCGTGAGTTCTCTCCAGCTTCCTCCCACTGTCCAAAGACATGCATCTAAATTGCCCGTAGTGGATGAATGTGAGAGTGAATGGCTGTCTGTCTGTGTCCGTCTCTGTGTCAGCCCTGCGACAAGCTGGCCCCTGTCCAGGGTGTACCCCTACGGCTTAAAGTTACTGGGATAGGCTCCAGTCACCCGCGACCCCTAACGGGAATAAGCGGTAGAAAATGAATGAATGAATGAATATTCAAAGAGGTCGCTTTCAAGAGTTGTACTGGAACAAAACAAACAAAAAACTCCCTGTGGAAAGAGCTCATGTGGCTTTTTGTTCTGCACCAACCTTTTTCCTTTATTCAATGTTATCACCAAATTCATATCATACATTCAGTATAAAATGGTATATTGCCCAGCCCCAGCTGCAACAGGAAAAATCACATAATATGACATTTAAAAGTCCTATATTATGCTTTTTTTCAGTCTTTCTGAAATAGTTTTAGATACTTTTGCATTAGTATTTCACATTGTATACCTTAAATTAAAGTATATGTATGGAAAAATTACTGTGGAGCTGTGGAGCTTCAATTCGGTCTGACTCACCCCTGCTGGCACAGATGGAACATGGACAGAGCATAAAATGGCTATTTTGCATGACCAGTAGCAACATAAATCTAACAAACAGATAAAAGAGCTGACGGCTTCATACTGACAACAATTTAAGCACAGAAATTATTAGAACAGTGCGGTAATTGTGTATGGCTATTGAAACGTACAAGAGCGCTTCTCTGTTTCAAGTGTCTACGTAGAGCACTGAGACAGAGCGTTTCCAGATCATTACAAAGGGACATGCTCAGTAATCAGGACTACTCAAACATGTGAATGACGCAAAATGCAGGTACAGTATGTTTCTGAGGGTCAAACATTAAAACATGGTAAAAAGCTAAAAAAAAAAAAAAAACTAGTGGACCTTTAATGCAACATTGAAACTGTTAAAAGTGGCCCAAATCAGATGCCATTTGTCACATCCAAACCAAATTCAGGCCACTTTCACATGATCTGTAATCTGGCCAAACCAACCTATTCAATTTTTGAAAAGGGTCTGCAGTCTTTCCAATTGTCAACAAGATAGCTAGATAGAAGTATGCTTGCAATACCGATCTTAATCATTTTATTAAAATTCCTTTATGTCTTCTGCCTTTAATTGTGTGTTGTTGTATAGTTAATCCATATCACATCATTTATCTGTACTTTTAGCTCAGCTTCTATGTCTCTATTTAGAAGAAGAAAAAACAAAAAAACAATAAGGTTGAAATCCATTTTAAATTGTCTCATCTGTAGCAATATTTTGGTATCTAGATCTGTTCATTCTAGATCAGGGATGTCCAAACTGTTTTATTGAGGGCAACATACGGAAAAATTTAAGAGAAGGAGGGCCACTCAACATTGAAGAAATTCCCATTTGGCTAATGCCGTTCCTACAGTGTCTCCATAGTGAGTTTTAGAGGTTTTACTCCAGATGCCCTTAAGCAACCTCACATGTATCCAGTTTTCAAACTGGCAAAAAATGGCTGAAATCAATTTGCCACCAGCAACCAGTAATTTCTATTTTTTTCATCCATAATGCGAGGCCCATCTCACACAGAAGTGCTTGTTATGGAGCAATTGATGTTTGTCATATGAACCTTTTTACCAGATACAAAGATCCTGCAAGTGCTACCTGTTGTAATTTGGGCCAACTGAGGAATGGCGCTCACACGACAATAAAAAAGGTCAGTGGGACAGATTTTTGGCATCCGGGTCATAATGTGGACACTCCTGCTCTAGATTTTGATAGAGAAAATGGAAACACCAAAGAGCAGATCCTAAAAATCGATTCAATCAGTTGACTATGTTCTGCTGTAATATTTTGTTCTTTGTAAAAAAAAAAAAAAAAAAAAAATCCTCTATGGTGTAAGTAAAAGACTCCTCAATAAATAACCAAGGCAATGTGAAATGGTTAGCTTTGTGGCAACAGAGCAATTGAATGTAAGTCAGTAATATTTAACCCAGCAATAACAACAGAAAAGAGGGAGTTATAATCTTAAGTGCCTCCTATATTAGCGCAGACGAATCTTAAGTTAATACGAACAGGGCCGGGGTTATAACACCTTCCTGAACGGCAGTGCAGCTCACTCCGGCACAGCAGAGCCTGCAGGCAATAGGCAGAAACATAAGAGAAATGGAAAGACTGAGCAATTCACCCAAAGGGATTAGATTTTTAAATAGATATCAGCCCATATATGATTCCCCCTTTCTTTGGGCCGTCTGTAAGTGGGTGTAATTTGGAGTGTGTAATGAAGGAAAAAAAGGAGCTATAGGTTAATCTCATTGACCCATGTACTCCTGGGACCATGGGTTATAGCTAGGAGATATACCGCCGTCTCCCCTGCCAGCGCTCCGCCTGCCCTCCGAGAGGTAATGAAAGTTAGGAAGGGACTCGGTGAGCACAAAGGGGGGCAGAAAGATGTATGATGTATGGAGAAAAAAAGAAGAAAAAACTAGGAGAAAAGTGGATCTGTTTAGGTAGCCTTATTAGAGTGAAAGGCAATATCCGTGTTAAAAGTGATTTTAATGACCCTGGATTACCATTGGAAAATGTATTGCTGCTATTAAAGATTCAACTATTTTCTACCCATAATAAAAGGAAGAAATGCATCTTTGGTAAATTAGAGCATTAGAATGTTACAGCTGAAGTCTTAAAGTATTAGGGAACTGGACAGAGTTCAACTGACTACCAAAAATGTTACATAATACAAAGAATACATGAAGGGAGATTAAATACAATGTTCTCTGTACATACTGTATCTTTGACTCTTTCTCTATCTTTTAATTACCTTTGCCAATGTTCTTATATTTTTGCCGATGTTGGTTTGTCTTTTTGTGGCTTTGTTTGGTCAGATTTTTAGATTTTTTTTTATTTATTTTTTTTTAGAAAAGGTTTGTATAGGCCAAGCCAGAAATATTTTTTTTGTGGGAATCCAATGTGAGATAGGTCTAATGCCTTTGTAGATGTCTGTTTTTTCTATGTTCATCAAAGGTGAAGGCATAGCATGTGGGCAGACCATGTACAAAAAATGTATACTGGTGGTTGGATGGTATAGCATGTTTAAAAGGTTGTAAAAAATATTTTATGACAAACTGAGTGCCTTTGACAACATGTATAATACAAAATATTATGACAATGATTAGTCATCTTCCAAATATTTTTAGTAATAATGTTTTATGAAATGAATCACTGGCTTTTACTCCCACTGTAAAAACAAGTTATAGTTTTGGCTAACTCTGTAGACTCCATATGGCATGTTTCCGGAGTGTAAATGTAAGTTAGTCTTTAAGTATCTTTGTTTGTGTTTATTAAATACAGGAACGTGTCTATGTTCTCACACATTATTTTCCAGTAAAAAGGTGTACGTTTAACCCTAGCCATAAACCCTACCTTAACCCTAAATCTTAGAAAGGTCGGAACCTATGGATGACCCCATAAATACAGTTGCAATCAGAAATATTTAAACCCCCCTCCCCCATTTTTTTTCAAGAAGACAAAAGTATCCTGGGAAATCTTTGAGTGGTTTTCTTAGTCATCAAATAATCTGATTGAAAAATGTTTGCATGTGAAGAAATGGCAAAGATTCCAGTGAAGAGGTGTAAGAAACTTGTTAGCAATTACCAAAAATGTTTGTTAGAAGTTATAAAAGTTAAAGAATGCTTCACAAAATATAAGATATGGGATGAATAACACTGCCCATGGGCATGTATTAAAATATATGTAACAATAAATAGTTTTAGTTGTTTAATTTTTTGTCATTTATTCTTATTATCGTCATCCACATCATTATATTGTCTTCTGAGGTGAGGGGGTTAAAGATATCTGTCTTACAACTTCACATTCAATCAATGCAGCCTCACATCATATATTTCACATTTGTAGTTTGTTTTAACTTTAATAAATCAGGACACTGGAAACTTTTTTCATGGACAAACAACACAGAGCTATGATGATGAGTCCGTTTTCTGTTTAAAACACATATACTGTATCTGCCGTTACAACCCAGGTGCTCCGCCCTTGTGCCCTCAAACCAGAGTCCTTAATGTTATTTTAATCTGATAACTCACGTCTCCATCTGCCTCTCATGTTTCCACGTCCTGGAGAGAAGTGTCCCTTTCAAAGTCTATGACATTAGCGGAGAGGAATCGGTGTGGTTTACAGATGTCCTTAAGACATTAAAGTCAAGGCTTTGTCTTGGATTGAGCTTTTATGCCTTATGCCCCTACTGTGGTAATGAGTCATCTTAAAGGGAATGTGCAGGTCAGAATAGGACATGTACATGATATTAAATATATGTTTTTGCCAGATGAGAGCTTATATACCAGCCTGAGGTCTGGGTGGTTCGGCCTGTCCCTTTAGCTGAGATGATAACCGGCTAAGCTCCTCGACTTTGTAACTGTATCTGTCCTTACCCTCCCAAAGAAATAAATAAAAGCACTCCTGCTACTCCCTCTACATAAAGGGAAGGCATGCCTCACATAATCGTTTGAGACCAGGACAAACTTGGCCCATTGATATCTGTGTATTTATTACGCCTATGGCAATATAAGGCCGAGCCGAGTGAGATATCAGCTTACCCAGAGAGCTGTGAGAGAGCCAGTTTAAGATAAAGGATATTTAATATCCAGTGCACATCGGCGGGGGCCTAAGCCTCTAATAGCACTTGGGGTTTGTGAGCAGGTAATGCCTTCATCTTTGTCTAAACACACTTTTATGGACTTTAACTGTAATGATATAAAGAGAGAGGGGGTCACAGATAAATGTAGCGTAATGGCTCAAAGCCCAAGATTAGCCATGTATCCTGTCTGGGGGATAATGCTTCAAGGCAGTTCCTCCAAAAGGTGTTATCTTGAGCTGAAGAAAGACGAGACGAGTGAGCACACCAACGTACACACAAACCCAGACACTTATATTAAATAATAACCTCAGCTTCTTCCCCTGTCTTTTTTTGCCGCCTTTCTCTTAACCGCGTTTTGCATTTTGTCACATCGCGTTAGAATCAACGGCGCTGACGTTCAGTGGTTGTAATGAATGTGTGAAGCCAGCGCACATGTACATTATTGGCGACAAACATTACCAGGACGCCTCCTCGCGCCTGTATTCTAGGACACATTACCTTCTCTTATTTGGTGTCTAAATGATAATGAGCATTCAAATGATAGCCTATATCATTTAGATGTGAACATGAATTAAAAAAAGAACGGGTTGAGTGTGCACGTGTGCGGGGCGTGCTCGAGGAGCACTCGAAGGCCATTTAGAGAGCGTTTTCCTCAGATCAATCAGGTGGCCTCTCTTTCCATTAAAGTGGAGAAGAAATCAAACAAAAGCTTCATAGTTTTCTGAGCGCGCCAGTGTGGGGAAAAGAATAGTGTTGTTGTCCTAATTATGCGGCGGGGCGATGCATTATTTACCGATTCAACATACATCAGCAGGCCGGGATATGAGTAAAATAATTTATGACAAGCTCCTTCTCCTTTTCTCCTCACTCTGTCCTCCATTTTCCACACCCCCTACCCCCTCCTTTTAAATCAAACTTCAATAAAATGCACCACCCCTATTCATTTTGCATGAGGCCCTTCTGAAAAACATCCAGGACGGCGAGGTCTGTTATTCAAAAATTCTTCAGACAGCGCAGGGTCAAAACAACAAAACAGTAGCAAGGAGAAAGCGCTGGCCCCTGGAACTCTGTAACTCACCTTGGGCTACAGCAGCAGCTGCAAACACACACACACACACGCATTTTAATAGAGGAAGTTAGCTGAGCAAACCAATTCAGAGTAAACCTGGACTGTAACAGAGCTGAAGTTTCCCTCTTCAGCGTCTGGTCAGGTGACTTCAGATGTTCACCAGGGAAACTTCAGTGACCTCCACATGGCCCACACGTAAATAAAGTGTCTAAGTGCTTCATTAGATTTGTAAACTCAAGAGGCAGAGCTGCACCTGTTAAACTGTATTTACTCTCAACTGTGCAATGACATACAGCAACATGAGTTACAGACCCATTTGTGTGACCTTTTAGCCTTTCACCTCTATTTTTTGGATTAGAGCAATTACTTATATGGATGCCAGTTTATAGAAAGACCACTATTAAGCATAGAACTGTAAACACTGTGCCAAAACATAGAATGACGTGATATCCCACAGGCCGGTACCTGGGCCTGTAGTTGAATTAAAGATTACAGTGGGCACTTCTCAAATACAGGGATTTACAGATTACAGGTATGTTTTCCTGTGTGGAGAAAAATATCTACAGGACCGTTAGTGGCTCAGTGTTCAGTATAAACAACTTGTTTTGTTGTTTTGGTGTGGGTTCCAGCCTACAGGAGCCCACGTGTTACTTTAGCAGATAAAAAGGCAAGAAATTTGCCAGCGTCCAGTTTTCTTCACATCAGAACGCTACAGTACTTTCTGCACTTTCAGGCCAAATAGTCCATTTCAGTCAAACAGAAGCATTCATATGGAGGTCAAAGCAAGTCGGCTCTAACCAGCATGCACTGCAACTGTTAAGTTAAGTGCAACTTACTCTAAAGTTAATGTGCTTGTTTTGTTTTTGTGTGTTTTTTTTTTTTTTTTTTTTTTTTTTTTTGTGGTTCCATTTCATTTGTTTGATATTATTAGTTAATATTAAACATACTTATATTTACTTACCATATACATAAATGGAATTTAGGTGGAATTATTGAGCTAATTCAACTTTTCAAAGATTTTTTTTTGTGTTCTCCTCAAAAACCTAACTGGAGTTGTATTTAGTTTCATTCACACAAGGCAGCACTGTCTGTAAAAGGCTTCATTCAGAGGAAGGCCACATGGCACCTAACTGCACCACTAATTTTGAAACTCAGAGAATATGATTCTTGTAATGCCGGCTTGGCCTGATGGAGTGAGGTGGGCATGGCCAGCAGGGGGTGAGAGAAAGCAAAAGCTCTCATAAAAGAGTACATTTTCAATAAATATTGATCCATTTTAGTTATAAAGTGTAAACTACTAATCAAGAGGTATAGCAGAGTCGAAAATAAGGTCAAAACTGTGGGTTAGGTCTGATATCAAGTAAATACCAGGCTAGTATTATCAATATCAATACTGATACTGATACTTTGTACATACACAGGCAGCTTATGTGCTTTCACATAGGGACTAGTTGTTTGTCAACTTACAGTGTGTTAAATCTAAATATATTTTGACCATGCTTTCCATATTAAAACACAGATCTTTTCAAAGTAAGTCAAATAAAACATTTATATTGTTAACGAAAAAGAAAAAATACAATTCCTTTTTCAGTTCATAGTAGTTTTGCAGCAGAATCAATCTCATGATACTATCGATCCGATATCGATACTAAAGTTGGTACTGAAACTAAAGATATTTGGATCAATCCGCCTACCCCTGCTGTGGGTGGTCCATTTGATGATGCATCCACGTGAAGCTACCATAGACTATACTGTACTGTACTGAGTACTGTACT
This sequence comes from Bostrychus sinensis, assembly GCA_020698575.1. Classification (NCBI taxonomy): domain Eukaryota; kingdom Metazoa; phylum Chordata; class Actinopteri; order Gobiiformes; family Eleotridae; genus Bostrychus; species Bostrychus sinensis. Next base: position 12,864,788 of record CM036242.1, on the reverse strand, counting down.
GATATATTTTTCAAATTGAATCAAAATACTAAAATACACTATGACGTTCTGAAAGGAATATACGGTATGATACACTGGCATATCAAGAGACTGGGCCACTTAAAATCTGCCCTTTGTCCAAATTCAACCCTGTGCCCTAGGTAGACATGCCATTGTTAGGGTAATTAAAGTAATAAATATGTAAATAATATTTCCAGGAACACAACCCACAATGCACATAGTAGAATTATGTAGAATTATTCTACATTTGTTATACCAATAATAACTACACAAGATTCCACAGTATCTTAAAGTGAGTGAACAAACACCTGAACAAAGAGCCTCATTCCTGTAAAGAATTGTGTGTCTTTATGTGATTTCATGCAGTGTCTCTTGCACACATTCTTACAGTAAGCCTATACCACCTTTGGCTAATGACAGATGCAATAAAGTATTTGTAAAAGATGGACCCATCTATCATGTCGCACAGGATAAAAAAAAAAAAAAAAGCAGGCTAGCTAAAAGCACAGGCAGAGTCCCCCGCACACAGGCCAAAGAGACACAGAGCAGAGGGGCGGGGTAACAAAATTTATATCATATTACACTCTGAAATGTGACCAGCTAATGACATCAGTGAAATTCAATCAAGTCCTTGACTCAGTATTACTTAAGGTAAACCAGTGTCCTTCCTGATGTGAAATTAGAAAATTCAATACAGTGTTGTTGTTTTTTCTTATGGTTTCACCGGACGCAAGTTTGATTTAGAGTGACACGGGCACAATGTGGGCTTCCCTTTGAATAAATAACAAAATGGTGCATGTATTATTATGCATTATAACAGTAAAAGGATCAGTAAATTAAATAAACAGACTGGACAAGAGACGACAATATTATTTTTGTACAACATTGCTTCTAACAGCATCTCTCTTATTTCCTGACACTGCCTTTGTGAGTCCTCAGAACGCTTGGTTCCACAAACCTCGGCTGCTCCCTCAAATTCCCGCCTACTTCAAGAAGCACTGACCAATCAACAAGCCCCCTATATCCAATCTGCTCCTATGCATTTATCCAAAAAACGTTGTACCACTCTGTTTCCAGTAGTACCTCACAGCTACTTTTCATTTTGTAGTAAAATGGCATCATAGAAAAAGTTTAAGGTAAATTAAAAAGCTTTTCAGACTGCACTCTGCTGCCCTCTGCTGATCTCTTCACCTGTTTTGTAATGGCACAAGTGAAGTATTTATTGGAAATGTTTTCTTGTAGTCACATAATATTTTAAAAAGTTGTTAAACATGCAATGCTGTTCTAGACTGGTTTACACTTTAAATACATGTTTCCAGTAGTTAGGGTAAAGCATTTAAAATAAGAAGATGAGGATGGGCAATGGATTCTCAATTAGGATTCAGTAAAAATGTTAAGGAGCGCATGATGATAAAGTGGTTAACGTCCATACCTCTCTGCAATGGGCCGGCCAACTACCATCTCTGAGTAGAGTTCTCGGGCTTTTTTTTACCGTCCAAAGACATGCATGAGTCAGGAGAATTGGTGAATCTAAATTACTCATAGCAAAGGAATGTGAGAGTGAATAGCTGTCAGTCACTGTATCTGTCAGTCCTGCAACTAACTGGCCATTGTATCCTTTCTAAGGCTCACAGTTGCTGAACCAAGCTACAGCCACATGCGACCGCTAAAAGAATATATATATTTTATTTTATTTGTTTTTATTTTTTTAATGACATCCCAGAATACAGTTTTTTGTATCATTTATACAGCGTTCAAATGTTGACATTATTAAGCAACTGTATGTAGCTTACAGTGGAAGACTAATAGGAAGCATATATTCGAAGAAACCTGTTAAGGACAAAGCTGGTGTATGTAATTAGAGTTATGATACTAAAACTAATGCAATGTGGTCACAGTCGTGGTTGTCAATAACAAATACACCTGTCTCTGCATCTATATCATTAACATCTGCAATGACAAGCGACTACAGAATAAGACTATCTATGTTTGTGACAGTTGTGCTCTGATCAAACCAGTCGAGCTCCAGGAGACACGCATTAACAGCCATTTAATGATGAAGTAAAGTTTGTGTTTTGTTGCACTTGTTTGCTGTTTGTTTATTTGAGCTTGTTTGTCTTTCCCGTCCAGCTCTGAACAAGACAAGCCGGCAGGGGAGGGTTTTTTCTTTCTTTTCTTTTTTTTTTTTTTTGGTTACAAACCGGTGGGTGTGTTTGATAGAAGGCATGCAGGCACCGAGCTGCCTGTTGAATCACATCATCAGCAGCAGAAGTGGAAAAAAAAAGAAAAAGCGGCGGCAGATAGAAATGAATATTCCTCACCTGTCTGCTCATGTTGACTCCTCTTGTTTGGATTTCACAGTGGGGGAAAAAAATAAAGGCGTATATTTACTTTTAATTGAAAGGAAATTAAAGACGCATCCACATCCGCATGTGACAAAGGAAGATCACAAGGCTCGGGAGTGATGATAGCTTTTGTTTAAGATGGATTTCATAAAGAAAACCCCCTACTGATAATGATGAAAAAAATCTTGGACATTTCTCCAAATACAATTACCTCGGCATCACCTGATTCAATCAAATGCATTTGCATTCTGTTTGCATGCAGTGTTCCGTGAACCGGTAAACAAGGCAGGCAGAATAAGCCTGATGTGTTTTCATGCTTATGGTTGCTCCTCTGTTTGCTACATTTTATTCTGAATATTTGAATTCTTATGAATTGGTAAATAACTACACACAAACGTACACATATCCGGGTGGATGAGTGTTCTGAAGTTTGAGGGCAGATTCCTACAAGCCTAAAAAAAGAACCGGGATGTTCGCTGGTGTTTGGAGACAGATGTTGTTTGGCCGGCACGCATGGCAGATTAATATTTGACGTTGTCTGATGTGTACTTAAGTATGTATCAAAGAAGATGCAGCGTTCCGAGGCCTACCAGGGGATGTTGTAGCTGGCAACGCGACAAAAAGCAGAAGGCCAGACTTGGCACCAGTCGATCCTATGCTTACAGCAGGATACAGAGGATACAGAGGAGGGATGAGAAGAGGGAGTGATGAGACCTGTGTCGTGTTCACTGCTAATCCCTGGCCCTCTTTCTCCCTGAACACGAACACTGAGGCCTTTACCATTTCAACAAATAAGATAAGAGTTTAAACAAAATATGGCTTTCTAGAACGCAATTAAAAATAACTGTATTCAAAAAGTACAACATTGTCATAATTAGTTACAATTAATTGTCTTTTACTAATGCTAGATTTATCAATCAGGGCAACTCAACTAAATTGTCTATCGAGCCACCAGGGTTTGGCTTTAATGAATCAAAAAAAGCAGCATAATGTAACTTTTTCTCTGTCCTTCCGAACGAACCAAATCTTTTGACTGGCTCTTTAAAATGGGAGCCAAGTATTGAAACTGTGAGAAGTTTTTTGTCCAATTATTTTTTGCACCAAAAGCTATTTTGCACCAAAGTTCATTATAGCCTTCTTGCTTTGTGTTATGACACAAAGCTTTTTTAAATGTTGCATGAATAACATACAGTAAGTCTCAAGAAAGGAACGGATCTCCAAAATTCGCCTCCTTCAGAGAGCCATAAATCCCATCTCTAATTCATCAACAGAAAAGGTAAAGCATGTCATAGTTCATAGTTTTAGTTTTCTGAAATTACCTAAAGTGATTACAACAAAGAACAACAGAGCATTAGGTAGCTTTTTTTTATTTTTTTATTTTGCTTGTATTTTACTAGCAGCTCATAGAAAGACCCGAGTCCCCCGAGGTAGATATTCATAGAGGACAATAACGAGAGCAGCTCAGGGGTCGAGAAGAGTTAGAGTTAATCTAACACAAAAATAATACTTGAAATATTATATAAAATAAAAATAAAATAATATTTTTAAATTCCAAAAATTACACAGTGTTGTTTTAAGACATATCTAGCTTTATTGCCAAGAATGTTAATAGATATGATGTTAAGCACGTGACAGGAAGCTTTGGCCAGCCACATGGTATGCTGCATAAAGACAGATTGCTTTAATGCTATTATTACTGTTGGGCATGTATAATAAGAAACATTTATATTACCATTTAGGTGATTTACATTCATTGTACATATTCAGCAGTATTCAATCTGTTATCTCCAGTGAATGGCAAAGTTAACGCTTCAGCACAGAGACATTTTAGACAATGCTCTCTTTCCAACTTCTCCATATTAAAGCAAAGTATGTTTTTAATACATTGTCATTATAATCCATGTTAGTGTAATGGTCATCTGCTCTTGTACGTTTGTCCCTACAAACATACAGTGTCTCTGCATAAAAAGAGACCACTTCAATATTAATAGGCCTAATGTTAGCCTAATATTTATTTGCATATTTTAGTGAAAATACATACTTGCTGCAACTGCAAGATGTCTCTGTGTTATTACAAGTCCAAACGTACTGTTTCTCAATTTCTGACATTTATTCTATGAACGTCCTGTCACTATTGCTGGGTTACTTACCATTAGCACTAGAGTTAAAAGGCCTATATTATGAGTCTTTTAAATTAATTTAGGACACATCTAGATCAGCATCTTACATTTTGTTGGCCGCAATAATTATAAAAAAAACTTCTTTGAAGAAACTTATCATTTGATTCTGTGACAAACCTTCAGATTAGGTCCCTGTCACTTTAAGAGCCCTCCCTCCCTGCTGTCACGCTGCTGTCACGCCCCTTCAGCACTCCTCACAAAAACACATGTCCGTGTAGAAGCAGTGTTTAAATGGTGTCTGCTGCAGTTCGGGGGTGGGTTTGTTTAGTTGTTTGCGGGGGAGGCGTGAGCTGTAGCAGTGCTTCCTGAACAGGATAGGACCATGAGGGGGGAGGGGCGTGGTCAGGTGGAAAATGCAGACACCCTTGAAATGAGCCATTTTGGCCACTCACAAATTTAAAGTAAAAAAACAGAGGATTGCTCAAACATGCACTAATGAAACAAAAACACAACTCCAGGTATGTTTTTGATGAGGAAACAACATAGTAGAAAGCTCAGAAAATATTTTAAATAATATAGTCCCTTTAACTTACAGTTGTCATGTCCCCTCTAGTGTTATAGCTCTATGATTGTACTTACCAATGTAAATAAAGAGTGCTCACATGTGCCAAACAATTCCTCTTTTACACACTAGAATGTTTAAAAAAAAGTTTGTCAAAATGATTGCCTTCTGTATCCGGACCACCCTCTGACCACTCCTCCATGACACAACCATGGCTCATGCTTAACAAATTAAAACTTTTAAGTCCTCTGCGTAGGATTGTAATTTTTCTTTTTCTTCTCTGTGACTGTTCCCTTTATTTGCCATAATTATCTCTCCTTTTCTCCATGTCCGCCCACTCTAAACCGTCAAACCACTCATCTCCATCGGGCTCCGTACAGCAGTGCGCGAGGGGGGTCAGAGGTCATAGCCATCAAGAAACACGATCACTCCCCTTCATCCACTAATACGGCCAGTAATGATCATGTCTGTGCACTCTGGCTGATGGACGACCCGACTGGAGCACTTCAGTGAGATGTTATGTGCCTTATGACTTGTATCTTAACACTTATTTAATGGTATACAGAAAAATATATGTTCTGCTATTTACTTTACTATTAGCTTAATTTAACATTTCAATGCAGTAAAGTAAGTATTACCTTTTACTACACAAGCACACACACACATTCATACATCAGAGTACGCAGACACTGGAGGCAAGGCGAGGGAAGTGTCCTGCCCATGGACACAATAGCAGTATGAACTGGAGGGAGCAGGGATCAAACTGCTAACCTTCTAGTTAGTGGGCTCTACCTACTGAACTACTGTAAATCATTTTAAAAAGCTTTTAAAACTTATTCTATTATTCCATGTAAAGAATTTAACTTTGTGCAAAACAAAGAAAAACTGAGTATACTGAACAAAACAAATTTTAATCTAAAGTTATGAGTTCTAAACTTTAATAAGTAGATTTAAACTACTTGGGGATACCCAAGATTCTCCGTCATCGAGGTTAATTGAGTCACAACAAACAGTTTAAAAAGAAGTCATCTGGACTTGGTTTTTAATCTCTCATTCAAGAGTCTTTGTCAATTCTGAAATTAAACTGGTAAGAGAGCCGGGTTATATGCTCCTAGAAAGGAGGTGTTTTAGACCTGAAACTAAATTCTATTGGCTTAGAATAGTTAAAAGGCTACAGTGGTTTCGGGTCATTAAAAGTCATTTGTGCTCTGCTGGAGTGAGGGGGACAGTCATTAACCCACCTGAGGACCTTTAGCCTGTCCTAGTGTGCTCCTTCTGATGTTAACTGGCCTGAGTGAAACTGTTTTGTTCTGGGTTTTAAGAAACTGTTGTAAACAGATGGAAGGTTTTACTGTGTCTTAAAACACAATGTCTATTCAAAGAAGGGTTTTCTTTTTTGATTGCTTGTTTGACGTTTCGCTGCTTGGGGTTACCTAATAAGTATTACACAGAAAAATCATGCTTACAGACTTGAACTATGATATAGATCAGCTAAAGGACTTTATTTAACAGTCCCACACATCCTGGGAATGAATATCTCCTTCAATCTGGTCTCCATAAGGTTTGCTCTTTTTTTTTTTCTCCCAGAGCTGTTTGTTTTTTTTTGTTTTTTTAGGAGTTTTTCCTTACCGAGAGAGAGGGTCTATGTCTGATTGTGTGGTAATGTTTGATTGTGTGTTTGTTTCATTGTGTGTTTATGTTTGATTGTGTCTTTATGTTTGCTCATGTGACTAACTGTTTGTAAAGCCATTTGAGACAACTGCTGTTGTGATATTGAGCTATATAAATGAAATTGAATTGAATATTCAAAATCAACTTTGGTGTAACAGATAAAACTTTACCAATCATAAACTGAATTAAAAAAATACTATTTAAAAAAGAGTTTATCATTCTGAATATTTTAGCAACTCATTTATGCCATATATGGAGTTTGCTTGAGCGCTCATTGTTGCTGATGTCTTCTTTATGATATTGAGTTAGCTTAGGCGCTATCCATGTACATTACATTACATTTTGAGGAATATCAAACAACGAGCCCCGGGGATTGTTGGCGATGAATTATGGGTAAGAACACACACTTATATGAAACATGCAAATGAAATAGTTGATAATTTTACGCTTGCACTGCACATTCTGTATGAAAATCACATTATGTCAATGGGGGGAACTACTTGTGGATATTTCAAACATATCCCTGTATTCCCCGGTGCATTCTCGCTGTTTATTTCCTATACAATATGACTGCGTCCTTTCAAGATCAAGTCCCCCGGGGCGATGAGAAGAAGTAATAGGCCTGTATATCTTTAAGCTTGAAATGAAAGGCAAAGAGGCGGAGTGAGCTCTGAATAGACAACTGTTACTGTTTAATTTGTTAAAGCACAGAGAAATGTTTTAAGTCCAAGATGAATGGCGTCTTTGACTACTTTTTTTAAGTCTCAATTTCCTTCTTTGCTATGCACACGCGCAACAAAGACACGCAAATAAATGCATATTGTTGTGAGTGTGCTTCATGTTAAATGCTCTTAAAACATCAAAACGCTTAAATACAGTTTGTGCGAAAAAGAAAGAAAGAAAAAAAAAATAAACGGCTGAACTGACGGCACACCACTGAGCCGTAGTGTAATAACTAAGAGGACTATTTACCCTTAATTGATATGGCCTTTCTTACCATGAAAAGAACAATTATTTCTAGCACTGCACGCTTCTTATGTGCACAGTAAGCTATCAACACAGAAGTGCCCTGAGTGGAATTGAACACAATCCACACACACACGTACAAAAAAAAAAAGTAAGTAAGTAGCTGGTCTTTTAATCTTTCTCCTCTCATTTCCTTTTGATATAAAAGCGGCAAGAAACAAGCCCATAGATGATAAAAATATGGCGGCGTAGTACAAATTTAATATATCAATGTTATTTATAAGGCATTAAAGTCAATGGCACATGGTGAGCATAAAACAAAGAGTCCTTGTTAAAAGTGGGAGCATAGCACATTGACGGCGCGCTGCATAATTTGGACGGAAGGCGTTGTTCTGAAAGTCATCCTAGCAGGACAGGAGTGAGGACAGTAAGAATCGAGTGCCGCAATGACAAAGAGTGAAGGGAATGAGAGAGAGGTAGAAATTGCTGCAGTTCTGCCCATGCTCTCTCACTGTCTATGGGATTAACTGAACCCATGTTTTCTTTTTTAATAAATGGTGCTTATTAAAACTAAGCGTTGGCTGATTGTAGGACCACAGGGTATCGGATAATTACATCTGGCAAGGGGCGAACTTAAATGTGTTTTTGTTACATGTAAAAATGATTCCTACATGAGCCGTGTAGAAATGTATTAGCACTTCCTTAGTTCATTTCATTTTGTAAAATAGTGGAGCAGGTTACTTTTTAACAGTAGATAGTAATAGATATCAGCTGACTCCCTGAGTGGAGAGGCAGACAGGAGTAGTGGCATGTGTTTTTAATTATAAATGGCTGCTAATAGGGGCAATTAAAATACACTTTTGTGTCTTACATAGAAATTTCTTCAAATCATTTTGGTCAAAGGGAAGTTTTTTGTTCTATTTGTCATTTACTGTATACAACTCCAAAAACTGTATTGAATTTTTTCTCACACATTTAAATGGACATTTTAAAAATAAAATTTAACTTATAATAGTATATGGTTTAGTCTCATTTTCTAAACCGTGACCCACTTTTTACAGAACCATTTTTTTTTCATCTAAATTCTTTACTTATTACAACCTTTATGGCACTTGCATTTAGAATCGTCCAGGTAATTAAAATTATATTTAAGCTTGAAATAAGGTAAACATTAAAACTCTAACTTACCATGACCCGCTTTTGGGTTCTGGCCCACAATTTGACATGCAATGATATAATATAGCAGGGAAAATTAGTATTGAACACATCACCATTTTTCTCAACAAATATATGTCTAACTACGGCTGGTTAATAGTGGAATGTTCTTTCCACTTCTGGATTATGGCATTCAGAAGTTTAGAAATCCTATTGTAATCAATGCCGTCAGTATATTCGTAAGGAGACACCTTTTTTATAGGTCAGACAAGATGCTGGAGAGATTACTGATAGATTTCAGATGTTGTCTTAACTTTCCATGACTTTTTGCACCTCCCTTTCTTCATGTGATAAATACTTTTTTCCATGTGTCATTCCATTTTATTTTACATAACAGAATTTCTGAATTTATTTGTTTTGGTTTCTTCCTCTCAGTAGCCATGTCAAAATTATATATTTGTTGAGAAAAGCTATGATGTGTTCAGCACCAGCTGTAGAACCACTTTTACCAGGTCAAGAACCCCTTTAATTCTTTCTGAGTGGTACCTGAATAATTTATGGCATGAGTACATATTGTGTCATATAAGTGAATATTGGACATCTAAGCATCTATGTTAATGACCCGCTAGTCTTGGCTGCTTTTAGTGGAGGTCTCTCTGTGTTGTTAATGATACATGACTAATAATATGCAGTGTTTAAGCTTATGGAGAAAATGATTCATCTGGAGAGGAAAAAAAAATGGTTTACCATATATGTAAGCATAAATGGCAGCTACAATGCTAAAGTGGCCAAAAGTAAATTGGAAAAATGTCAAAACTTGTGAGGTTTTCTTTATAAAGCTCCAATCATGTGATCCTAGAAAATATACAGTTTTGGAAATTGAAGATAAAATTGATTAAATATGCCTGATTCAATGATAATTAGATTTTAGTATTGTCCATGTAAAGTCACAAGGCACAACTTCCGCTTGTACTCCTCATATTTGGGCACTTTGTTTATTTTGTGTCCAGATAGAAAATTCCCAGAACATAAAAGCAATCAGTCTAGGTGATTTTACACAAACCTGAGCCCATGAGATGAACTACGAGGGGAAAATTATCCATTGTGCATCAGCATTTCCCTCCCAGACAGCCCAGGACAAGAACCGCTCTCAAAATGGCACTCGAGTTGGACGAGGAATAATGTACAGTGAGTTATCTCTGTACAACATCTCCAATGGAAAAACAATTAAAGGAGATTGATGGAGAGATGAGGACAACTGGGTGGCTTTGTGCAAGAGGGGAGGCGGGGCGGCGGTGGCGGAGGGGTGCGTTGGATCTGATTGTCTGTCTATCCCTGTTTGCGTACCTCCTGGAGGCACAAATGTCAGCTTTGAGCAGTTTGCGGACTCCCCACTAAGCTCTTGGCCCGCTCCGATCCAGACTGGTTCTATCTTCTGGACTCTTGGCAGGCCACGGGCGAGCGGCGGCCATCAATGTGTCATTCAAATGCCACGGCGTCACAGCCACCACTCACTTCTGTGCCTGTGCTATCGGGGTTAGCGGGCTGTGGTGGCGGTCGGCAGCAGTGGGGACAAATGTGTAGGCCATACGTTAGGTCATGTCATCAGAGTTTTACATTGTTAAGTCTCTGAGTTAGATGGGGCAGTGGAGAAACTAGGTGTCTCACCATTGTTACAGCCATGGATACTAAGGTCACAACATTAAACTATATATCATGTACACAAATATATCACACTTTGTTGAATATAAATAACTAGAACAGAAGCTTTATAATACTGTTAGAATACATATCTGCCCTATATATGGGTCAAAATTAAATTTCAGATTGGGTTATTGATAATGCTTCATAATCCTACACACTTTCAAGCAGAAGGAGAGCATTAAAAAACAAAAAAGTATAGTCTTGTGTTGTGAAATTGTGGTATAAAAATCTACTGAACTGAAATAATTATTTAAAAACAAAACAATAAAAACGCAATATACAGTTTTACAGAAACATAATGAAATGTCATTAATAAGTTTGAAGCATGAAGAATGTGTTTCTAATTTACAAGTTTTTATAAATAATTAAAGTGTCTCTGCAGAATCACAAGAAGTATATCGTTATGCCACTCATACGTATATACAGTATATTTTCATCATAGCAATATCAAATAATATAAAAAAAAATGTAAAAATGTAATCTTTTTTTTTTTTTACATTTATATGCTTTTTTCTTCTTCAGAATAGAAGTATTTGCTCTACTGCTTTTGTGACCTAGATTGTTTTGTGTTTCAACTGTCAAGGAGAGATCTTCAGATGAAAACATTCTATACCAGTACTCTAGCGCGATTTGAAGTCATATAAAAACCTAATTTTGAAATTAATTACATATTTTATATTTTCAGTAGCTACATGAGAGATTTTGCATATCTTGCATATTTTGCAAGGCAGGACAGTAAGTAAGCGGTAAGCAGATGCATCATGATCTTTGGCTGCAACATTTTTCAATGCACATTTATTTAAACAAACAGCTTTTACCATTGGATACTCTGCAACTCATACCAGCTTAAAAAAAAAAAAAAAAAAAAAAAACTATATCGGCTCTTTCACTAATAGTTAAGAAGTGAAAGTAAGTGTATAAAAAAAACAACCTAGAAATCTCTATACCTTCTCTCTGCAGCACATTGCCTTACTTATTCTGAAATGATGTCGAACAAGGCTTCTGCTGTTAAACAAACAAAATGATGATGCTCATTTAAAACCTGATTTTAGCTTGAATTAATATGGCATTGTGAATCATGTGACTACAACAGCTCGTAACATCATGCGAAGGGTTAAAGGCTATAAAAACATTTAATTAGCTGAGGATAAGAGACGAGAACAGAGCGATTGTGCGGATTGAATTGGACAAAAGCATTTGTTCGGAAAGGCACAAAGTTGGTACACAATGTCCCAACAGAAGGAGCGGAGCACTGATGAGTTTTGTCATCTTGTCCAAGTGATCCCCTCTAGATAGCACTTGTTCTGTTGGCCAATTTTCCACTGGCTGGCGTGAGTCAAGTTTATATACCAGAATGTATGGAAGTCTGAACAACACAAACTGCAAACAGCATTGTGAACAAAGCTGTGAAATTAAGGCCGTGGACAGGTTTCGGAACACAAGGACAAGGGGGGAGAAATATAACTGTACTTGATAGGATTGCATTTGCCAAAAGGGCACAAGAGCGGGGCTAACTTGACAAATTCACTCGCTAAATCTAAAAAATAAACCTCCCCGTAGCGACGATTTGCTGTTTGTCACCCCTTTTCATTGAGGCATTAACTATTGAAGACAACTGCCAGCAAAAGTGATGATGCCAAAAAAAAAAAAAAAAAAAAAAAAAAGGGAAGGGAAGGAAAATAAAGACACAGCTAAAAAAGTGCTGCTACTGTAAAACGCAGGTATTGTTTAAAGATAAAGAGAAAAATAAGATGGGGAAGGAGCTGAAGAAGTGAAGGGAGTGACAATGGCGTCGCTAAACTGCTTTGGCAAGAGATGACAGGAGCTGGTGAAGGAAATAAACAGGCTATACACTACTACAAAAATATCTAGCCTTGTTTTAAATCCTTGCAGAATGATGTATTGGCGAGCTTTTGTTAGGAAGTATATGCTCCTGAGTCTCTGCAGTCCATTGTTGTCCATCTGTAGGGGACATGATGTGGACATACTCACAAAAATTAACATTTGATGGATAAATATATATATATATATATTATATATATATTTTTTAATCATATCTGATGTCTTTGGTCCTCTGTAGCTGACACTGTGTGTGTGATTTTTAAAGAGAGCTCCATATAATACAGCAACGTAGATACTACCTAAAATACACAGCAAATTATCTCTCACATGAGTAATTTGATGCAGTTTTTTTTTTTTTTTTTTTTTTGCCAGATGCCCTTTGCAACCCTTTCTATTTATCAGGACTTGGAACTGGCACAAGGATGACCTTTTGGGAGGGATTTCCCACTTAATAGTAACTGAACTCTGGTATCCCTTGTGACAGGCGAGGAATTTATCCACTGAAATTAATACAAGACATCTCAGAAACTTTTTTTGGTAACACTTAAGAATAGCTCCCTACTAAGCAGTAATAAAACATGAATAAATAAGCAATTAACAATAATTTAATGGATGAACCATTTATACATGCTAAATTGTATAATTTTGCATTTATGTATCAGAGCTTACTACTCAAGAAGTAAAAGTTAATAACACTATTTATAACTCAATAGTAATGCTTTATAATTAATCAATTAACTTACTAATTACAAATGTTATTAGATCCTAACTACAGCATAATAATGTGAGTTATTATAAAGAATTACCCTTTTTTCATAATGTAAGATATAAAAAAACAAACGTTAAAAAAAAAAAAATCCCAAAATATTTCGCTGTCTCCAAAATGCATTAATATGTTTTAATATCTTTATCAAATACTATGGAAAATAAAGTGAGCATGTCTGTGTATCACCAATTACACAGAATATACATTGTGGATTTATTTGGCATTTCATTTTTTTATTTCTTTTTTTGAAAAATGTTTCTTTCAATTAAGAAGATTTATGCTTTGTGTCTTGTGCCATGTTGATTATTTTTTTGTTTTGTTTTTTTAAGCTTGTTCCATTTTCCAACATGTTTCAGTTCCACAACACTTATTTTAGATGACAAAAATCTACATTTGAAAACATATGAAGCTATCATTGCAGGGGCCTATAGACTTGCTTTCTTCTATACAACGTTAACTAAAGAAAAAAAACATAAAAAATCTAATGTTTTTCAAATGGTTCAGCTCAGACATGACTTTGCAACGAAAAGGGGGAGAGGAAAAAAAAAGTTTGGATTCGAAACATTCGCTCTCTATCTCCGTGTGTTCCTCACCGCCAACTACAATAATCAGCTTCTCCTCCAAGTATTTATCAGATAGAGCGCCGACAAGATTACATCGGGAGCAAATATGTGTCCCTATTATCCTGCCAAAAAGGAGGGACGCGCGAGGCTGACAATAGCAGAGGTGACGGAGTGAGAGTCAGAAATGAGCCGAGGCAACAGGGAAGTGTGCACCAATATGTAGAGGCACAGAAAGGTTGTTGTCAAGTTGGAGACGAGCGGCAAAACGGCAACTCATTATCCCGAGCCAGCCCCTAAAAAAACATCACACGCAAACACACTTAGATTTTTTTGTAGCCGCTTTTGTTTGCCTCTCTGTCATTGACTTATTTATGAGACTTTACAAGTTCCTTGGCGAAGATGCAGAGCGTAGCAGTTTATGTCTAATTTAGTAAATATCCTTTCGCCAGTCAGGCCTGTCAGCCATTGTTTTCCTCTCTTCCTTGTGTTTTCCTCTTGGAGAAGAGGAAAAAAAACCAAGCCAGGATTTGACTGCTATATTCTCTCTGATTGGTGCAGTTTTGATGTCTGCACTCAAAGTTTAGCTTGTGAACTGTGTCTCATTATAACGCCAGGTAAATGGTGTAAGGTGTGTGTGAAGCATAGGCTCGCATCATGACTGGCGACTATGAAATACTACTAAAAGTAAAATAATACAAACGCACCAGTCAAATAATTAAATACACCTGTTCTATATACAGTACCTTTTCTAATGCTTTTAAATTTAAATAGCCAGTCACAAGACAGCAAATTAATGCATTTAGACATGTAGTCTTGTTCGAGACACATGCTAAAGAATTAAGCATCATAATGAAAAAGAAAAGAGTGTGAACTTTGTACTTGGGATGGTTTTTGGTGCCACAGAGCTTGGTCTGAGCTGGGAAACTGCTGGGATTGTAAGAGACAAACATATATATAATAGAATGGTTGGAAAAATCTAGTGAGTGTCAGTTCTGTGAGCAAAAATGCCTTAAGATATACACTGTACGATTTTGGCCATCTCAAGGTTAGTAATCATGGGAAAATTGTTTTGTCCTAGCTCAAAAACAGTTGTCCTACATCTTCAAACAAGACAGGGACAAAAATCATGGCTAGAGCCGTCAAAGAAGAGCTGTGACAGATGTCAGGCAGTGTCAGATATTTTAGAAGATTCGTAGCAAAGTGTGTCTGCCTCTCGCTGCGCCAACGATTTCTGTCAGATGTATGACCAATACACACAGTGTGTCATTCCAGGCCAGACTAGTATTGTATGTATGACTGCATGAATGTGTTAGTGTGAGAGTGTTTGGTGGTGGTCACAGGGGCTGTAGGTGCACAATGGCAGCCATGCTTCCATCAGTCTGCCCCAGGGCAGCTGTGACTACAGAAGTAGCTCACTACCACTAAGTGTGACTGAGGAGTGAATAAATAATGCACCTAATGTAAAGCGGTTTGAGTATGGCGCTATTTAAATCCATTGCATTATTATTATGTTAATAATCAACCATGTAAAACAAGGGCTTAATACATCTAGGCTTTATTTAGGCTTTATTCTAAAGCTTCTATTGATGGTCTACACCACTCTATAATATTAAATTAAAAAAATGAATAAAAATGAGAATAGAAACGAAGAACAAACACTGATTTACAATATATTCTCAAGCCTTTTCAAGTCTTTAACAAGATGGTGGAAGATATGTTCTAAAAGTTTAAAGTAAGCTCCAAACTTATTGTAATGACACAGATTAGTATGCTGTAGTAGCAATCTGGTCCAGCATTCCTTTTTACATAGTTTTTCAATTTTGTATTGGTGAATGGGTGAATCTAAATTGCCCAAAGTCACATAGTGCCCTAGGATTAATTGGCCTTTGTACAGGGTGAGCTCCACCTTAGACCCATATTTACATCAATGACACCAGACAGAAATACGCAGGAGAAAATAAAAGTTTTCTTCTGCTACCCCCTTCAACCGAGAGTGAAAAAAATAAAATAAAATCCAGCTTGAATTTGCCTGCTATGTTCTCTCTGATTGTCGCTCTTTTGGTCTGCTCTCAAAGTTTAGCTTGTGAACTGCGTCTCTCATAAAAGGACCAGGTAAACGGCGTATGGGATAGCTGTGCAAAATGTGTCGAGTCCTCATTGTCATTTAATGCACAAGGGTGGATAATAGCCTGCCAAACAGACAAGTGTCTCCTTTACTGTACCCTTCGTTAGCGATCAGAGCGCCGCGGTGTCGCCGTACAAAAAGACAGCAGGAGTGGAGCCAGATCACAGGCTCCGCAGATGAAATATATTTTGAATGTTTTATGGAAAAACAATCTGACACAAAGTAATATTCATCTCCTACCAATCCAATATTCTTTTTGGAATGATATTAGGCCGTATCTATTATATCTTCCATTGTGTTCCCCATCTGCCCTTTTCAGGATCTAAATTATGTGCATTAGTACGTAAATGGGCTAATGCCTGTCTGTATTTAGCTGGCTACATGCCGTGAATATATTCTCTGCTTCAAGAAGTAATTGGTAATTACAGTGGTCATTTAGGCAATCACTGTCTCCCCGAGATTCATGTCATTCTTAAAAATAACTAGCTCTTAACCTTTGACAGAATCCTACAGAAACTCTTCATCATCGCCCCCGCTTTGATTAATTTTTACGCGCACAAAGCAGACACAAACGCTTGGACACAAATATGGAAACACACCTAGAAAGTACAAAGCACATATACATCCTGGGCTGTATATGAATAGAAAGATTTTTTTTTTTCTCTCCATATCGAGAAGAAGAAAGAATATTCCACCTTCGACACCATTAGTTCCATTCCATAAACAGTAAGGCTACACATATATACAGGTCATTTAACTTCCCAGCCCCCTCCCCACCCGTCTCCCCATCTATCCATCTCCTCCACAGTCACAGTGGATCCATCTCACCTCATTGACAGTAAACAGCCAAAGTCTTTTCATCTATTCCATCCAGTGGGCGGTGTAGGCTTTCCTGCCGTCCCGTTTTTTTTTTTTCCCCCACCACTTTAAACAAGCTCTTTCCCAACCATTTCCATGCATAATGATCCTCTGTAGACACTGTTTGCTGCCTATGATAAGGAGGAGGGGAGCCTGCTGCATTGTATGTAAGGGGCTTCCGATATTAGCATTGAGATACTTACTCTGATGCCCTCCATTACAGCGAAAGATTCCACACAAACTCTTTTGAATGCGGGGAAAATGTATCATCGTTTTCGTCTTTACACCAGCGGCGTATCAGCAATTTTACAGTAATAAGCCAGGGGAGTGACTGTTTCATAAATTCTGCACATTCCTGCTTTTATGAATCTTTAATGTGAGGGCAGATGACCCTGGTCTTGATATATAGAGTAAACGGCACAGGGAAATAACAGCCGTTTAGAATGACGAGGGAAATGTTTAGACGTAAAGCTGCCCCCGCTGAGTTGTTTAGTCACTTTATTGGCTTTTGTTGGCTATTTCTAATCCCTCTTAATTACTGCTACAGCTAAAATTGATGGCCTTAAAACTGATTTGGGGAATTTGGGGAGCTACTGTCAGTGAGGTTGCATGCAAGTGGTGACATTTGAGTTACTGCCTTAGAGTAAAGTAAGTGTTTTAGACTTTGGTGCTGTTAAAATAAACTCTGGTTTTCCCCACAGCTGTTTTTTTTAGGAGTTTTTCCTTACTGAGGAGGATCTAAGGACAGGAGATACTGGTACGGTTTAGTTTAGTTATTGTTTATGTTTAATTGTGTGATTAATTGTTTGTAAAGCCCTTTGAGGCCACTTCTGTTGTGATATTGGGCTAATAAAACTGAACTGAATTGGTGCAGTTGCTCACTTAGGTCAGTGTGAATGCTGCAATAGAAATGCATGTTAAGGCCCCTTCAAAATAAATAGGTCTATTTCTCACTAACTTCTAGTGCAGTTCATCTGAAATGTGAATGCCACACACGCATCACAGACCACAGTTTACTTGAGCTAAGGTTGGACAAAACAAGTAATGTAAACACATGAGAACAACATAAAGATCAATGTTTAGAGCAACACTTATACCAAAAAGCCACTATATAGTTATAAAGGTTTTAAAAATGTTGTGTTCAGATGTTTTCAAAATGGAACGTTTAGGCTGGATCCCATTTCTACCCCTCAGCCCTAACCCTTCATTTTGCGCGTTCATGAGAGACAAAGGGCTATCCCAATTCTCTTTTGCAGTAAGGGCGAGGGTTAAGGCGATGGGCTGCACACCCCGCCAAACAGAGCTTTTCGAGATGCACAGTTAAAACCAAAGGGTAGGAGAAGTTTACCATGATACGTGGTGTTTATGGGTAACATGGCAGCAACAAAGATGTATATTCTGCATTTATTACCATTTAAGAGTAACAACAGCGTTATTTTGTGTTTCGTTCACCTTGTGCTCGTTTAAAATAATGTAGGCTACATGAAATTAGCTCATCTAATGGCAATGCCTTACGCCATGTATCTGTTATTTTGTTGCTATTTCTTTTGTATTTATGTTGTAACTAAATAGTCTCACCAATTTGCGCTGACAGAGAGGACCTTAAAGTTTATGCCAGTGTTTGTTTTGTGTCCATAGCCCCAATAATCACTGAGGCTTTAGATGAGAACTTAGCGCTTTATCAGCAGGACCCACAGTATTTTTAAATAAAATAATTGATGTTTCAGTCAGAAAACAAACACAACAAAACTATACATAAGTCCCATAACCTTGTTTTAATGCCATTAATTTGATGCAGAGAGAAGCACCAGTGCACGGGTCATGTGACGCACATGCAGCTGTATTTACAGAGACAGGTGATCTTTACCTGAGCACAGTGAGCTCCTCCTGCTCCATGCGGTGTAGGGTGAAGATTAATCCCATGACAGTTCTAGCTTTCAGCAGTTTGTTGCTTTCTCTGGTGTTACAGTTGTGTTTGAGCTGAAGTTCATTCACCTACAGTTCTCCTGTTGTTCACATGCACCCCATTCAGGCAAATGTAGGCTTGTTAAAAAAAAAAAGTATTTAAAGTATAAACTGAGCAAATGGTTTGTTCAATGATGTATAGACAATACACCCCATTTCTTAGGGGTGTATTGTCAGCCCTACCTCTTACCCCTCTGTTTTAAGGTCTAAGGGGAAGGCGAGGGGTAGGGGAAGGGGTAGGAATAAAAATGAGAAATGGGATTGGGCCATACTCTTGACATTGCGATTTATTAGACTAGTTTTTTGGCATTTACCAATACAATCCAGTTTACTTTTTATGCTGGTACCAAACTTACATAAATGGATAGGGTTGTGTTAGGTGGGGCCTAACACCTATTCCAAATCACTGCGCGGAGCAGGTTAAATATTAACTGATATTACTAAAAGCTGAATGCCATCACATATCAAATGACATCTATGCAACTTTACTTTAAGCAGACGCCTAAACAACATCTCCCCTGTGCATGCAAACTTAGACAAAGATAGTCCACTTAGAAAAGTCTCTGCTGAGCTGTGACCATAGCAGTACACAGCGGATATACACACGTAATGCTACAAAAGCCACAATTAAACAAGGGCAGGATTTTGTCATGTTGAACTCATGGCTTGAAGGAAAGTGATTTGTCTGCTGCAAAATGACACAGATAACAGTGAGGTGAAGGTAAAATGAAAAAAAGCACAACGAGGGAAATTGCTGAAAGGAGTTAGAAGAAGAAGTGAGGAGAAGAAAAGGTTAAAACAATTCAGTAGTTCTTTTGTACACTGAACCCTAAAATGTGATTTGCACACCTTATAATTCCTCCCTCCTGCAACGTTTGTCCCCACTCAGACGAAGAAATGAAATGAAATGAAGTGAAGTCAAAGAATAGTCCCTGTAATATTAATGAGGTACTGGAGTTTGCATGGTATAATTTAAGACGCTCTGCACTCACATATACTGAATTTACATAGTCATTTATACAATTAAAAGAACCTGCTCAATGAGGGACTTAAAGCTCAAGTATCATAAAGTCATACTGTTATTGCCTTAAGACCACATTTGAAATATTAATATTCTTTTACCTTGTTTAATCACAGACAAAAAAATCACTAGTTTTAATGCATAATATAATAACTAAATGAAGTATTAGAGGGGTAGTGCAACATTAAAAAATGTGTGAGATATTTAGGCATAGCTACCTTATTCCCAGTAGGTAACAGTCAGCACACAGTAGAAGTAAACACAAAAAGGCTGTGTGTTATGTGTAGCAGCTATCTGGGTCAGTAAAACACACTTCTATAACTAACAAGTTTTTTTTTTGTTTTATGTTAGAGCTGTTTTTGTTATAGTGGCATTGCTCGGGTCTGCTTGACCCAACTGGATATTTGATGGCAAGAATCTTCTAAAAGTAAATGAATTAACTTAATAAAAGTATGTAACAGATCAACATATGAGATTAGCTTTATCACCACATGAATGTTTCTGTCACTACAGTAGCCCATATTCCAATTTTAAGGCTATAGGTTTTGTCATCTATTTGTTCGTGACTGAATTGCCATTTCAGAATATGACCTTAAAACAGAATGTTTTTCTGCTGCGTGTCATTCTAGCCAACCTATGCATGCTCTGTTAAAGCTTTCAGCACACAATGTGCATTTTTCAAGCTTTTTTAAAATGAATTAGGACATATTTGCATCAGCATTTATAATTTGAAATAATGTACATGTATTGAAAACATCTTCTTTTGGGGAGCTATAACTCTCACTATTTTGCTTGGATTAGGTGCCTGTTGCTTTAGGGCCCTGCTGGCCCCGCCCACTGTCCTCCATCAGCTCAAGACCTTTGCAAAAAACACAGGACCAAATTTACTAAGACTAGTGCTAAACTGCGAGTGTAGCTTAAAAATTAGCTTTTGCTATTTGTGGGCGTTGTGTGTGATATACTAAGAGAAACTGTGCAGGTAATTGCTGCCGCAAATGTGATATGTAAATGAGAATTTTGCATGAGCACAGACGCACTGACAGTGAGAGCAATGTTGCTCAGGTCGGACTGCTGCCTTACAGTGATGCAACGCAAAAGTCGATATGACAGTCTAGCCTTAAATAACAGAGCTGACTGTAGTAGACTTATGTTCACTGTCTTGAGGAAAACTCATTTCATTGCATTTTACTTTCTTTTAATAACTTTGTGTAGTCTGTCCTTGTTAAATGTCTCATGTGATTCTGGCACTGACCAGAGTCAGGTGACGTTTCCCTCTGAGTGAGACAGTGGACAGAGAGGAAAGTCCTATTTACTGTCTGTCAGAGACAGAAACCCTTAAAACAATTATACAAAAGTAGCCTCTATGCAGTGCTGATGTTGATCAAATAAATATACAATAAAAAAATATATATTTTTGTTGTCCTAAGCTCGCACATTCAGAGGCAAATCCAGCAGTGCAGCCTTGAGCCATGGAGGACCAGCTGTCAATCAAGCGGCGCAGCGAGCATTGGAAGGCAATGGGATAAACACAAGTGAGACTTCATATAGCCTTTACGCAGCATTTAAAAACTATTCTGTCACCTAAGGATTTAAAAGTTAAGTGGAACAGACTGAAAGCCCAGAGGCAGGAGCAGTAAAAGGCCACAGTTCAGGGAAGAATCAAGGAAAAAGTGTTGCAGGTAAAGTCCGTCTCTTTGTTTCCTCCGCTTTGAAATCAATGCATTACTGTTTTATCTTTGTAAATTAGCCCTGTTAAAGTATTATAACTTATTTTCAACGGCCCATTCATATTCACTAAAAGCTGCACTCTTTCCTCTGCAGCACCTGCTCCTCCAACATGCTAAATTTTACGCATATTTAGCTCCTGTACTCGTGATAAATCAAACAGTGACCGCAAAACAATTTAATTTGCATTTTCCACGCCTTGAATTTTGAGCATTCTGGCGAGAACGCCTAATTTTACATATTCATTGAGCCACCGGAGCAAAATCTGCGCAGCACTGAATTTGTTCCTGTGAGACACAAATCTCAGCTGCGCCTGGGTTTGCTGCACTTTGACCATGTCTTATTAATTTATCGTGCACGCAAACCTTTGATAAATCTGGCCCATAGTTTATATCTGCTCTGCTGCAGTGAAGGACCATAGGGCTGAGGCCTTTCTCTTACAAAACCCCTCTAAAGACACTACGTCTTGATCCTCTCCTCTTTAGTACACACGTAAATAAAGGTGGGAGAATCTGATTTTAGAGGAAAATCTCTGACTACTTGTACTGAAAACCAGGGACTAGACACAACCTGGTTAAATGGCTAATTAGCAACCTAACAGATAGATACTAAGTGAGCTGACTGCCTCGTAGTGGCAGCGGTTTAAGCACTGAAATGATCAGAATGAGTCAGGTGAAGGTGTATGTGCTTTACAAACGTGCAGGAGCACTTCCTGGAGAAGGCGGGTTTTCACACATCTACGTAGAGCCATGAGATTGATAATTTTCATCTCTTGAGAAGTGCAGCGACCCAGCATGCATACTTATTCAAACGCGTCAATGAAACAAAATGCAATTCCAGGTATGTTTTTAAGGTGAAAACGTAATTTTAATGGTTAAAAAGCTCAGAAAAGTCAATTTAGTATAAAAAGAAGCTTTAAAGAAACTTATGGAGGGTCAACTAGAATTAGCTGTTACCATACACTTACCTCTTTGGCTGTGAGGCAACATTGCTGGTACAAAAATAAATAATAGATAAAAAAAATAAAGCCTGGTGAATAGTCTAAATAGCAGAATAGGGATAAACAGCACGGATGAATGGATGGATGTGTGATGCTAAAGTAATATACACTGCATTGACACAAAGACTCACTTTATTTTAAAATGTATTAAATATGAGCGTATAAACTGTGTATACTGAAACTTTTTTTTTATCTCATTTTGTCACTGCAGTGTGTTATTTAATATTAATTACAGATTCACATTGGAGCCACCACAGTAAACACAGGCAATATGAAAGTCTGTTTTTATCTCCCAAATCCACCTCATATTATCAATATTAAACCATGATGACAGCGCTGACCTTTGATTAAACAGATAGCCAGTATCCAAAAGGGAAGAGGCTCCTGTGGTACACCTTATTGTAACCTACAGTTTAAAAATGTCCTGCTCCAGAAAAATAGGTTTGGCTGTTCTTATAAAAGTTGACTTGACTTTATTTAAATAGTGCTGTAAAATATATATATTACAAGCACCAAACTAAACAGTACTATTGCGGTCTTTATACGTTCAGTAATAAAAAGTGACTTGATTTTATATTTAAAGTTGAGGTCAAGGCAGTGAAATATTTTACAGCAAATTCATGGTGCATTGCATATGTAGCACCCTTAAACTTTTAACAACAAAATAACATCTCTCTTAACACACAGTTCTCAAGTATTTTTTCTGATAAGCCACAGGGAGAGAGCGGTGATGAATGTGACACAAGAACTGAGTGATTGTGAGACCTTTTTTGCTGGAAACATTTATGCATATTAATGTTTATACATGCATCTTTCTAAACCAAGGAACAATGGCAATGTTTAAATGATTAGGTTTGTCTTTTATTATTGACTCTACAGACATATGCAATGCAGTTCTTATGCATGTGTACATTTTTGTGCTGTACTAAGGCATTGTAAAAAAGGTAGCAAAAACTCAAGGCAACAGGATCCCTCAAGATTTTTAAGTTTTGGGGCCAACTCAAAATCTCAAGTTTTCAACATTTTTTTGTTTGTTTGTTTGTTTAATTTAACGCTCAGATGTCTTAAAACCTTCAATTTTAAGTTTCACTTTATCATTATTTTTTTAACTCATCTTACAGCCAACTGACTATCCATTGTTCAGAAAAAGTATTATAATTCTTGATAATAATAAAAACTTAATATACTAAATTTAACAAAACAATTTTATAATTTTGACAAAAACTCTTTCTGAACAATGGATAGTAAGTTGGCTATGAGTTTAAAAAAGATAGAATAAAACTTAAAATTGAAGGTTTTTAGACATATGAACGTTAAATTAGGTGAACAAAAAATATTATTCATTGAAGATTTTGAGTTGGCCCCAAAACTCAAAAACCTTGAGGGATCCTCTTGCCTTGAGTTTTTGAGTTTTCTTTTTTTTTTTTCTTTCTTTCTTTTTTACAATGTGGCAAATAACACTTTGAACTTGAACATGGTTTAAAATTCAAGTCATTGTGGAGATATTATTCTCTAACTATAGTTTTGCAGTATGTGATGTGCAGTCTGGTGGTAAATGCTTAACATGCAGGCTAAACTGAACCATAACCTTAAACTACAACCACACGCTTCCTAAGTGGAGCAATAATATTTTTTTCAAAATATCACAAAATATTCTTTGTACTTAAATTATTGTTGATGTGAAACCTATGCATTCCTCGACAGTGAGGTGATAACTATCTGGTGGCACGTGGGTGGCAGCACGGTGGCAGAGTCTTTAGCGTGTGTGCTCTCACAGCAAGAAGCTCCTGGGTTCAATTCCCAGACCGTATGGGGCCTTTCTGTGTGGAGTTTTTCTCCATCAACCTAAAACACGCACAATAGGCTAATCCTCCAACAAGGTATTCCTGACCAAACACCTGGCTCAAGATGTGAAGAAGGGGCCCACTACCCCTAATAGATTGCCCCAGTGGCCTTGAAGGAGAACAAATTTTCCTATGGGGACAATAAAGTATACAATACCTAACTTACCATTCATGAAGTTCCACTGTTAAGACTGAGCAGGTAGCTCTCCTCGCTCTCCCTTCATGTTCTAATCACTCTTCCTCTGTACAGTCCAATATCTTTGCTTGAAAGGTAGAAACACTTATGCTTACTTATCCGCCTGGGCTGAATTCCCTTTAGAGGGAAAAAAATTATCACTGATGGATATAATTTTAGAGGAAAAATGAGTCAAAGAGGCAGAGAGAGGATATAAAAGCAGATTATATTTAAGCAGTAATCAGGACAGTGAAGAGCTGGGGAGATTTTAATATGTTTAAATGTTCTTAATTGGGCTCGGAGTGGAGTGGGGCCCCCTGAAAGCATCCACCCAAAACAGTGCTCTAAAGGTAAAAGCAGATTGGCTTTTATTGAATTGTAATGAGAAGTGGGAAATTGGATGTTAATTCTGTCCCCGGAGTCAGTGAGCACTCCCTCCGCTCGGTGGAGGAGTAGCTGTATCGGGGTCGTGCATTTGAAGATGCGCTACACCTTGTCTCTTAAATAAGGTAAGGGGAGGGCATTGTTAAAACTTAATGGATTCTGTGTCTTGATGGTATTTGCTGATGCCAGAGGATGTGTGCCAGTGTTTGTGTGTGCGCTGGCACGTTCACTGGTATACACAGTGGGTTGTGGAGCCAAAAACTGTTCTCAAGCAAGTGTATTGTTGCTTTAAAAAAAATATTACAGAATTTTAAATAGACTACTCTTAAAAGTGCAATTTCCTCAAGTTACTAGGGTGAACAGATTTTTAGACCCAAAAACTGGGACACTTTTTTTTTTCAATAATCAAGGTGCATTTGAACTAAACAAGTGACAAAAAAGCTTCGTAAATACAAGCAGATTTTTGTAATGTAATTGAACTACATGATGCCAGAGTTTAAGTTTGTAATTTTGGCAATTTATTAATAAAAATAATTACATCGTAAATAACTTTGGTGACAAAAGTCTTTAGATTAATGATTTTAAGTTCCCTATGCTTTTCTATTGGTTAATATGGGGACAACTGGGACATGGCTTGTTGAAGACTGGGAGATAATAATGTTTTTACAGATATTTGTTGGGACATGGGACAAGGAGCATTAAACTGGGACTGTCCCGGTCAAATAGGGACATCTGGTCACCCTACAAGTCACACAAGTAAACATTACTACCCACCGATGTACCCAGAGTGGATCCACCTACCACACTAACACATGATGTCTATAGACGGTGAGATCACATTCAGCGCTGACACTGCTGTCACTCTTTAGGGCCTTGTAGGAATTACACCCAGAAGATCTGCTCCAAGCACACTCCAAACGCACCCTGAGCTGTGTTTCTCCACTGCGCCGGATATTATCGAGATTTCACACAGGGAGAGGAAATATTAGTGTGGCACGCATATTTGCCAATACAAACTTGCATCTAAAAAGGCGTAGCGACAACGCTGCTCAAAAACAGCATTTCCATGCACTCTGTCCCTTTGAATTGTAAAATCAGCTTGGCAAAAAGAAGCGGCACCATAAAATTCAGCTGTGGTTTTCTTTCAGCCAAAGCGCTTTTCTTTTGTAGGAAGGGGGAGAGGAAAAAAAAAAAAGAGAGAGAGAAAAGCCTAGGTCTTAGCTGTGAGAGCAAGAGTGTGGGGAAAGCATGGGTCCATCTGGCAGAGGGAAAGGCGGCTTTGTGGAGATCGGCTCCAAGACACACTGCTACAGAAGGGTCCTTCTCTGAGACACCTGCAAAATACCTCCGAGCTCCAGCGTCTGCCTGCTCGCATTGTTCGGCACACAGAGGAGGCACACGCCGCTGCAACCTCTGCTCGCTCTGCACAGACCCGGGAACAGAGGGGAGGCCGCGTAGATTACAGCCATACTTATACACACATCTACTATCCGTAATGGTTGGGGTGATGTGGGTTTAGAGCATCAGAAAATAAAGAAAAGCTTTTTGAGTCAATTCCTGGATGAGCCGCCATTTATTACCAACTTGTCTCAGTTATATGACAAAGAACAAGAGGCCTACAGATAATCTCAAAATAAGTAAAATTAAGTGAGTTAAGCTAGTTATGTGTAAGTGCAGAGTAATAAACTGGGTCTGATGTGTAGAGACAACCCCTTTCCCATTGTGGATCAATACAGGTAATGCACTGAAAGATGTTCTGGGTTTTCAAAAACAATGTGAATGCACCTGAATTGGACACACATTCTTTAAATAATAGTCAACAGGCCTCCCAGCGTTAATTTGAATTTAAAATCTAAACTCAGAGCTAGAAGTTTAACGTTTGTTCTTAACATTGGTTAATTTTTAATGTTGTTCTCTATCTACGTTTTACTTTTTGTGCTGTCTTTGTGTAAGCCGTCATTGCCAACACTGCAAAAAGCGCTTTCTTGTTTTCTTATTTTTCTTATTTTTCTGCCACTTGTACTTTAAAATTTACAAGCCATGCCGGCCAGCCACCAAAAAGGACATACCTAGTTTAAATAAAAGTCATCCTCTCTATACACAAGCGATTGGCCAAAATTGGGGTCAGAACCTGAAAATTTCCATCTATTAAAAACCCATAATAAGCCTTGATACAGCATTTTAAGGTATCTTTGATTACAAATGATTATAGCAAAGTGGCAAAAAACAGAGGTGGAAATAACAAATTACAAATACTCAAATTGAATTTGAATTGAAATGTCTTTTTTTTTTTTTTTTGTATATTTAGAGTCATTTTACTTGTAATTGAGTGTAATTTATGCCATGTAATCTGTAATCAACTTTTTTTTTTTTTTATCCCATTACTGAGTAGTTTTCTGACTTAATTTGTCTGTCCTCCATTGATCAGCTCTAGTGGTCTTTGTTTTAGCCCTTCATAAAACCACTTACTATTGGTTAAGTTGTAAGTACAGCCATGTATTTGAAGGATTTACTGTATATAATGGCCCAGGTCAAAAGCCATTCGGTCTGGCCAATGAGTTGGAGACAGCAGATGTATGTGTCAGATTTTATGAAGTCATTGAACGACAGCAGCTTGAGCAATGGAGTAGTATTTTTTTTACTTTTACTGGGGCATTTTTAACAACAGTATTTTTTTGGGCCATGTAACAGTACTTACTGTCCATCTACTACAAAGTACACATTTTCAGTACTCTTTCCAACTCCTCCACTTATTACTATTAATCATGTTTTTGTGAGTGCGATTAATAAATTTAGGCTTATGCAACGAGTGCATATTGCGACCGGTTGACCCATTAATCACATCGCCTACCACTAGAAAGCTAGATAGGTGAGCTATTTCTCTTTAAATA
Organism: Bostrychus sinensis; assembly: GCA_020698575.1. Classification (NCBI taxonomy): domain Eukaryota; kingdom Metazoa; phylum Chordata; class Actinopteri; order Gobiiformes; family Eleotridae; genus Bostrychus; species Bostrychus sinensis. The sequence continues at coordinate 12,837,106 of CM036242.1, read as the reverse complement.
CTGTATAAAAAGGTAGTCAGCATCTAAAGCAGCCATAATCATAGAGCAGCAGTGCAGCTCCAAGAGGAAGTGTGTGTGAGAGAAAGAAAGATGTCTGTTTTATTTACCCTCACGCTGGAGTGGGCCTCGTTAAGAAGAGCGAGGACATGAGGGCCCTATCACCCAATTTGCTGCCTGTGCTGTCTGCGTGCCTGTCCATTGATTTCTGTGACAAAGTCCGGAATCATTTCTCAAACTGGGCTTCATCCTCCTCTTGTCCTCATCACTCCCTCACACACTCTGTCGTTCTTTCATTTATCAAGGCTACACCCACTGTACATCTCTGTTCAGCGACGCTCTGGTCCCCTGGCACATCCGGCATTTATCCGGCGCATAAAAGTGCATAAAACAGTCATCGCATGTGTTAAATATAGACAGATGTTTTATGAAAATTAGAATTAGGACATGCTTCAAGCGCACTGATGACAAATCCTCTCTAAGCTTTAATTAGGAACGTTGTTTAAAAAAAAAAAAAAAAAAAAGGCCAGTCTATCAGCACGTACAACTTTTAAAGTGTATTAAATGCTGCAATCATATTTAAAAACGTTATAATCTCTCTATATAATTAGAATTTTATGCGTAATTGAGAGTGCGAGCCACAGGTCAAGGTGAGTGTTAATTCTCGCACAAACCTCATCTGCGGCACAATGACGACGCTGGCACAGTTAGATTAATGAAAAGGGCTAAAAAAGTACTATTATTAGTGTTAGGCTTGAGATGTTCTGGTGCACAAACAGAGCAACTGAAACACAATCTCCTCAGATGTGGCTGCGCTTTTTAAAGCTCGTTTTCTCACATTCACACAAAGCTAGTAGCACAGTGCATCTGTTTTTAGACTACTATACTATTTATTACAAAAACAATCTGGCTATATTTGGATGCTTAAAAAATAAACTTTTTTATTTTAGGTATAAGAAAGACAGCCAGATTAATGACTAATGACTAAACATAGGTAACTGTAGGTTTTCAAATGAACTTTAGCCATTGTCATATATTTCTACAACATTCAAGGAAACTGTGAGGACGGTTGGTTTATAGATGTAAAGACTTCCACATTATGCAAAAGCACACATGCAGAATAAAAGGGATTTACATAGTGTGGGGATCAATTTACTTTAGTTTATTTTTTTAAAAATGAAAAAAATTATACTTTTAGAGACTTTTATTTTATGTAATACTGTTTTAATGTGCTACAAGAAATATTAGAATAATACATGACATGAAAAAGTGAGAATTAGAGCAAAATAATCGATTTCCTTTATTAATATTAGAATGATTTTATTTTTTTGGTGTGGAATTTAAAAGAGCAGGAATAGACATGAGTTTGGACTCAAACCCACAACTCCAGGACAAGCTAGAATTGCTCTGTATATGTGCTTAATAAAACGTTGATACAAAAACTGTATCAGCATTTAAAATGAATAGATTCCAAAGTCTAAATTACAATAATAAAAAATGCCATTTATTAAAAATATAGCAACCTGCCTGAATTTGTTTTATTAAAAAAGTAAAAAAAAAATTGTTACCACACAAAATTATCTAAGTTTAGAGCGTACCTTAAACGTTTTAGCGTAGGTATAGCTCAGCTCCTAATACTTTTTTATCATAACTTTTCATATTTTCTCATACTACTAAATGTCTTTGGTAGCCATTCTGTCCTACCACAACGTGGCATATAACCACATCAAATAAGTCCAAAATAATATTGTATTGTATTTTTCAAAGATGCAACAATAAACCTTACAGTCATAAATTGCTTTGTATTCAAACCTTTTAGTGAGAGAGCTTAGAAATGCTTATCTTTGCTCTGTTAGAAGCTCTGAGAGCTTAAAGAGTCCTGCAGAGTGGAGTAAGAGGAGCCTAAAAACAGAGCACTGGCTATCAGGTGATCACTCGACACGGGTCAAGCTGTTGGGACGATCCAATGGAGAGGCTAGGGCCACTGCTAACAAGAACACTCAGTGGTGCTGACGACTTTAAGTGTGGCAGCCATTAGGGGAGCATTGTTCACTTTGACTCAAGTGTGAAATGATATGTGTGGAGAGATTATCACAGGGTCATCTCTGAAGACGGGCATTTAGAGGAATCTGGTTACCACTAGGAAACTCTGTCTTGTTAGAATATTTGTCATAGCATTTTAGCGGATGATTTAAATGGAGAGCAAGCCAATTTATGCCTATTTATTTGATTGTTTTTTAGTTGTTGTTTTTTAAGAATTGCAAATAATTGCTTAATATATTAGCTAATTAGGAATCATTTGTAAAATAAGAAAAAGATAAGATGGCATCTAGCTTTTATTTTTTTTTTACAATTTTGTTGGATGAAGATGTTCAGGGCAAACCAGAACTGGTCACATGCTTGCAGAAATACTCCCATTGGCTGTTGTCTACAGAACTTTTAATCAATGGCTTGATTTTTTTTAAATCAACCATTAAATGTACATCTTGTGAATGGCTGCTGATAAAACAGCAAAAGTGTCTATTTTGATGCTGGCATATGCTTAAAGAGTAAAAACTGTTCAAAATAATCAAAATTACAATGCACTCATGCAAATTAAATTTAAATTTAAGGTAATCACTAAACTTTTGATACAATATTTTTTATTTTTATCTTCCTGGTTAATCAGTGTGGTTTATCTTTTTATTTTTATTTATCATTAAGCAGTATAGCAAACTGCTATGATAATTATGGATGTTTTAATAACATTGCGTCTTGGTTTCTTCTGCAAAATGACAACAAAAAACAACTCAAAAAAGAGTTTGTTTTTTGTTTTGTTTTTTTAAAAAGGGGGAAACTGCTTACGAAGGTATAAGCTGCAATTCATATATCAACTTTTTAGTATAAGATGTACTTCTTTATGTTTGTAGCTGCACAACTGTCGAGTGATGATCTGAAGTCACAACATGGCTCTGAGAAACTGCTCCTGACACACTTCTGCCTGGGCTTTTCGCTCATACCGATTGCCCCCATTGATCTTACAACAGCTCAAAACGGTTGAGACAGTCACTCAACACATCTCCGAGGACCCTACCCATCGTGCGGCGCAAGATAAAGGCTGGCCAGGCACGAGAAGTTGTGGGCCAAAACTTTGAGCTGAAGAAAAGCAAAGAAGAAAAAGAGGGAAAAATGGAGGAAGTTTAAGCTGTGGAGCCCTTCCCCTGAAGGCAAGCTGGCCTGCCATCTGTGCAGGCTCTCTAGCCATAGCCACCACCCCTGGAAGAGAGAGGAGAGAGGCAGCCAGGGAAGGAGGGAGGAAAGGAGGAAGAGGCAGGCTGCGAGCATGAGAGGAGGAAGGAAGCAATCAAAGCAAACTTCACTAAGGTGTGATCTTTGGTCAGTGCAAGGTCTGGGGTCAACGTTGGATCACTCCTTCTGAAGATAACAGCATCACCTCTCCTTCAGGATGGGAACACAGAAACTTCTCTGCTCCTGGCCCTGAGAGAGGACACCAGCTTTGCTTTGCTGCCACTGACACTGAGTCCACTTTTTAACCAAAAGGATCCCAGTTTTGTTGCCTTTTTTTCCTTTACTCCCCTTTCCTGGGAAAATCTGCCAGAGCTTATACATCGAAGCCAACACATGAACTTTCAATCAGGGATTAGCCGGATTTTCCAATGTGGATCTTCTTTTGTGAATTTGGCCAGCGTCGCCTGTGTCGTTGGCAAAGGGAACGTAAATAGAATATGATCCCTGGGCCAAGGGGATTGCCTCGCTTATTTCAAAGAAAGACTTCAAAAACAGGGCCCACTTAGCCTGCTCCACCAGTGTGATGTTTCTGCGGTTTTGAAGTGCGTTCTCCACATCAGACCACCAGAAAGGTCCAAGAAGACACGGACACATGCTGCTGTCGTGCACTTTGGCCCTGGAGCCAAGATGTAAGGGGAAAGAAACAGCATGGATTAAAGAAACAAGGCAGAGAGGAAAAAACTAAAGTAAGTGTAAGTGGGGGGGGGGGGGGGGGGGCTAAATGTCAGTCTGCTCTGCTGGTAAGTGTACTACTGCTGTAACCCCTCTATCTTCATCTTCACATCCCACACTCTCCTCTCACCACTGTCCCCTGTTCTGACGTCCAGTCTTCACAGATCTAGATGCTAATCCAAGCTTACCGTGCTGGCGGCTCCGATAAGAGAGGCCCTGCCATACAACTCCCGTAGACTGCAGTGCACTATCAGACCACTCCATGTGTCGACGGGCCACCGCTGAAGTTGGACCAAGTCTATCTGAATGAGGCTTTAAATGTGGAGGCACACATGGGTCTACAGACACACAAATAGAGCTATATAGAAACAGATGCATGCTAACAGACCACTGAGCTGGGCAGACATAAAGAAAAACAGATAGAGCAGCTATGTGAGAAGATTTAAACTTCCACACGGACAGAAGTTTTATCTTTAAAAAGAACAATAGGCAAATATGCCACCCAACTGAGCATTGTGTTTGTTCTTTAAATGTCAGAGTGAAAATCCCCCCTACTTTGAAGAAGATAGGCCTTTAATCAGCCTGCTAACGCTGTTGCATCCGTCATTCGCCGCTTGGCTCGGGCCACGCGACAGACTTAACAAACACTGTATGTTTACTCAACTGCAGTAAAAAGATTATCTCTAACTTGCCTGTCTCTTGCTCGGCGTGTCTGTGTGCATCTCGTCATCTCGCAGCGCGCCTCCCGTTGTGAGGTCCTCCCCCTCAGGTAGATGGCCTCCCACTGAGTGCTGCTGACGCTCCTGACAGGTTTGGACTTGTCACTACACACGGCTGATTAGGACAAGCAGGCGCAGATTTGATATTCAGATGTGTTTGCTTTAAAGGCAGCGAGCAGACAGGGGCTCAGAAGGTCAAAGTCTCACAAAGAAAGTGACAGTGAGTATAGGTTAAAGACGCGCACATGGCTTAAAGGCACAGCTCAGTAGTGCTCCATCTCCTCTCACCTATTCCTGTCCTTCTTTCATCTTTATTCAGCATGGAGATGCATGCCACACAAAGTAACTCCTCTTTTGTTTGAGTCATTTCTCCAATGCTGCTGTGGGGCCTCAGTGTTTCTGCACAGTCTAACCAGAACAAATGATTAGTCTTAGCAGAGCTTTAACTGTTGTGATATACAACATTCGAAAAAATAAACGACCACTGACTACTTATTCATCAATGATCTTTCTTTGAGTCTGACAGTCATTTCAGGCCAGTGTCTTTTAAATTCCATTGCACACTCTTTCTCCTTGAGATATTAACACTTCTGCCACAATGACTTTCTGTGTGGAGCTTACATATTTATCCCGTGTCTGTGTAGGTTTCCTCCAGGTGCTCCAGTTTCCCCTACCACTAAAACATGTAGGTCAGGTTGGCCCATAGTGGTGGCGGGCCCTTAGTGAATGCTCTTTAGTCAAACAGTTACTCAGATTTTGCAAAAACTCATCATTTCAAAAATGTGGATGAATTGTTATTTTCTTTTAAAGTTGTGCTCTAAAGAATAACAGTTATTTTGTGAAATTAGCAGAACTACTGTCAGCAGGCCAGTTCACCATACTGCACCTGCAGATGATAAAACATTAGAAAGTGATTATTTTGCAGTGGTCTCTTATTTGTTGAGCTGTATAAGGGTCTTGTGGCTCAGTGAAGAGAACTGAACTAAAAGGCTGAGTTCAAGTCTGGTGACTATATGTTTACTAACCTGGCCAGCCAGACCCACCTGCTTACTTTTCAAATGCAGGAGGGTCTACATCCTCTGCTAAAGGGAGTCTCTTCCATCACTTGTTTATCTGCAGCCCGTTATAAAAAAACAGAAGCTATCTCCTAACCAAAATAACCAAGAAGATGCCGCTTAATACAGAGTCAATTTTAGAACTTCTCTCGCCTCTGTTTGATGCCGTTCAGCACTTTCTTTCGTCACCTGTTGATTCTGCTGAAGTTGTTGTTGTCTGTTCGAGTTTTTTTTTTTTTTTTTTTGTCCTGTTGCCATTTTAACAACAGTTAAAGTTGGCATCTGACGTAATGACCACATTCAAGCAAACTGACTTTATCCAAGTCTACAGAATTGCAAATAATGCAGCGTATTCTAGTGTTTTATGACAAAAATTATTCATACACATGTCTAACTTCACCGCCATATTTGTTGTTGATACTAGTCAGCGCCCTGCATACATCCCACCCTTTGTTTTTTTTTTTGATTGGTTACTCCATCTGTGGTAGTTCCGCCCCCAGGAAATCTATTTTAAATAAAGCTGTACCAGGCTATATCGTTACCACTGCTAGATTTGGCAGCACCTTGGCAGAATTGTACACTGTCCAAGTGTTTCTATTTTTTTTTTTTTTTTTTTGTGCGTCTATGTGTGTTAATAAACTTTTCTTTGTAGCCTTTCTTAAAACCTGTCAAATTTTTCCACCTCTTTCTTCGCTGTGTGGCAGAGCTGTGTGTACACACTGTCTCCGTACACTAATACGAGTGTCTGATTAGAGCCATGTTTGTTGTACAGTGCTGAAGCTCCTTTAGCGCCCTAGGGTGCATCGCGTCTGTGTGTGGGTGTGAAGTGCGAATAGGACCCTCCTCTTTGCCCACCTATTTCTCCCCGGATGGGCCCTGGCACACCCCCCTCTGGTGGAAAATCGACAACCTCCAGCACGCCGCGGCGAGGGGTGGGGTGGCGGATTAGGTGCCACGGCTGAAAACCACACTAAATTGAGCCCTCACTGTTTATTTTTACACTTTGCATTGTAAATTAAAAAAGAAAGAAAGGAAGGGGAGAGAAATAAGTAGGATGGAATCTGAGGCATTGTCACAGCTACATCTTTTTTTCATATTTGTTTCCCTGCAAATGAGATTGTTCTCCTTGACTAAGAAAGCAAATGTTACAGCCCAGAGCACACAGGAAGACGATGCATGAGAAATCTGTGCAATGTGTATCCGAGCCTCAGAGTGTGTGCGTAATGGAACCGCTCAAATGCACTTGATCTTTTATTTGGTAGCACTTTTCTCCAAGTGGTGCTCACATGCAATTATAAGGCACCATAAGCACTTTCTAAATAGATTATGAGCAAATTGTAATCATGATAATCTGTACGTAATATAAAATGCTTTGCACACTGCACAATGAGGAACAACTCAGTGACATTTTGTTGGGGCAACCTTAGCTGGTATGTTTCTGTACACAGGCATGGCTCATTAGGACACTTTGTGAAGACATCTAACATAAAACTTACGGTTGTATCTGTGGGAATTCCATTTTGTACCATTCAAACTGCAATAATACGAAACAAGAGTGGTGCTCCTTCCCTATACATAGATGGCCATGTTAATCATTCTAATTCAAAAACCGCATGACACGAATAGTCTAGTATTTTGTTAGGGAGTTATGGGAGAGTTACTTTACTGTATTTTCAACAGTAGCCCCTAGTTTGGAGAAGCAGACAGGAGCAAAGACATAGTATAGGGAAGTGTGTGTTATAAGCAAGATGCATTTCTTTAATGAGGCAGTTTTTTTTTTTTCTTCTGCTTCACTGAACTTAAAATGGTTAAAATTTAGTCATGTCCAGTCTCTGTGATGTTGCCCTCTGCTTTACCAAACTGGGCCCGTGCTGACCTAAACTGAAAAAAACAACTGCCCATAAGTATTCAATGAATCATGTGTACAAAATAATCAATTATGCAAGCGAAATGCAATAGAAACACATAACTACATCAATCTTATATGGGCTGATACAGTCGATATAACAGGAATGACATAGAGCAGTAATTCTCAAACATTTCACACCTCAGAAAATATTTGGCTTTCAAAGTACCTACTTCAATAAACTTAAATGAGTATTACTAAATAAGGACTAGACCTGGAAGAAAACCAGGACTAAACTTGGAATAAACAAGGACTAAAACCTGAATATAAGCAAGGACTAAACCAACACAACCAGGACTAATCCAGGACTAAACCAAACTAAACCAGCACATAATTAAGGAGTGATTTACACTTCAAATGAAATCCCTAAACAGAGTCCTGACGAAATCAGAACTGCAAAAGACTCTACGGTACACTTTTATGTCCCCATAGGAAAATTTGTCCTCTGCATTGCAGTGGGCAGCCAAAGAGCAGCACCTGGGGTCCCTTATTTAGATCTTGAGCCAGGCTCCGGGTCAGGAGTACCTAGCTGGAGGATTAGGGGCTGTTTAGATGACAACACAACGGTTTGATTGAGATTTAGCCTTTCATTTACAAGAAGGTGTGTTTCCATTTTCCGAATCCACAATCTTTTGAAAACGTTGGAAGAGGTGTTTTGGTCTCACAGCCGGGAGCCGCTCTGAGGCACTTGGAGCCGCTCCGCTATCATGTAAAATACAAGGTCATGTCTTATACATTCATATATGGTCCAGTAATTGTCGGTAAAGTGTACGTTAATGAGAGACTTTATGAGAATGGCTCCAGAAAACCATAAGTTCCTAATGTAGTTGGAAAGTTACAGACCGGAGCTATAACTTCTTCTGCTGTTTACTCTCTGTGTGGTATAGAGCATTTGGGGGGACCACAGTGCCATTTGCGGGACAAATACAGGTACTTCAGTTTACAGTTGTTTTCCTTAAGCCTCTGCATTGTCGTGTAAATGCAAATCAGAGGCGGCATGACTGTTGCATTTTCCTGGGCAGTGTTGTCATGTAAACAGGCCCTTAGACTATTGTGCATGTTTTAGGTTGATGGAGGAAACCAGAGCACCTGGAAGAAACCCACAGAGTGAACACAGGACCTTTCTTGCTGTGAGGCAAAAGTGCTCACGACTTTGCCACTGCAACCATACCACAGTTTGGGAACTACATAGAGAGAACCAACCTAAGCCAAGAGTATAACGTCTCTCCAGGTCACTAATTCAAATGATACAGCCATATGTTTGTTTGTGGAAAAGACATGAGCAACCTAATGTGTGGCCACATGTATGTGTTTTGTGTAGCATATAAAGATTGCATGCATTTCAAATGTTCCATAATATTAACATGCACCCTAATTTACATGGATGACACCTTAAGGAAATGTAAAAAATATGATTGCATGTATATTTAAGTTTTTCATTAAAACATGCCCTTTGGAAGTACAATATGTACATACACATACTTATATTATTGTTTTTGTTTTGACTCATTAAACAGGTTTCAAATAACTTTTAACATTTGTAGTTTTCTCCTGTGACCTAAACATCACACAAATATCACTCATGTGACACGTATAAAGAACATTATCTATTCTTTGCTGTAGGGATTGTTCTTGTAATTATATAATGCAAATAGAGGATTCCTGTGAAAATGGATTGCCACAAACAGGATAGTGTTGTATGTTATTCTATGGTGTGATTTTTACAGATCTTCCATTTCTCGGTGTTGACACTGGGAGTGCATTATATCATGTAAATGTTTTGATAATGTGTCTTCGATACAGAGCTTAAGGAACGCGTGGGGTTTGTCATTACGCGTGACATATGGACGTTAATTTTCACTCGCTTGAGCTATTAAACAATGAATGAAGGAAAAACAGCGGAAAGCCCCAAAACAAAACATGAAGTCGTGATCGAATGCTGAGTCTTAGCTAATATGTACACGTCGGGCATGAAAAATCTCCATTACGTCTCTTTTCTCAGCCCGTTTTTGTGTATGCAAGCAAATGTGCTGTGATCTCAACGCCGGCACTCAAGTATCAGATTTTTTTTTTTCTCTTCCCGCTTTTAAATTAGCAACAACCACTTAAATATATCCCCCAAAGAGTTGATTAAGCAATTCATACGCACAAAAGGCAGCGTATCAACCGTACTTAAGATATGGGCTAAGATGTCTCCACTATTTTTTTTTCTCTCTCTCTTCCATGTTATGAGGCTTCTCAAAATAAGATACTGCTTTTAATGTATTCGTCTATATTACTCTAAATGCTTTCATCAGTCTGTGAATGGTGAGAAAATATGCAGTTTTCATTATCTTTCAATCGTAAGTGATGAATCTATGCCAAAGGGCCCCCCTAAACTGTACATTTGCATTTGGCGTGCACGTCCACAGATATCATTGCGGACCCATGCGCGTTTCCATATGTGTTTTGATTTTTTTTAATAGTCTTGGATTATAATGTGTGTAGAAGGAGGAATGCGCAATCTTCTCCCTTCTATCTCTCCACAGTTATTTGTATCAGCGCCGCGCATCACTACCTTAAAGTCTCCATTAATCAATCTCTCCCCTCCTTTTTATTGTATCGTGCGCTGTGCCGAGATTGCTAAATAAAAAGACATTTCTGTGTGTGTGGGGGGGGGGGGGGGGGGGAAGGGAGGAGAGAAGAGGAAAGAAAAAAAAAACGCAACTGTATTCATTGGACCTTAAAATGTTTTGATGGCTTCTGGGAGCCACATTATATTTACATAGGAATGTGTCATTAACGTCAATGGTGCAGCAGAAACTATTAAACTAATACAATGCTAAAGCCAACAACCTTGAGAATTTGATTAAAGGCCTTTGTTGAGTTTTAAAAACGCTCCATTCTCCGGTTAAAACAAAAGACTGATGGATTCGGCTGCGGTTATAATTCAGCTGTCAACTCCTATTGACGCCTGTGACTGTCGCAGCCAGACGACATTTACATACTTTATATATAGACCCAAACGAGGGGTCTGTACTGCGCACTCATAATAGGAGAAGCCTCACACACATACACGCACACACAAACATGCACACACATATCTAGTGTTTGTCCTTCATTTCAAATTAGCCCGCTGTAATTTTCACAGCCTGCCGGCATTGTTTGCTTCTCAAAGTAATGCTGTTTTAGTGAATCTTTAATTGTAAAAAAAAAAAAAAAAAAAAAAAAAAGCCCTTGTGCCCTTCTTGCATTCTGGCATGTACTTGTGAGCTAATCTTGGGTCTTTGGCTTTGTTCACATATGGAGGTAAAAGGTGTATATTTCAAAGAGCATTAACAATATGTAGGTACAAGTCCACCAGGCCTCTAGGTAATGGTAATTATTGGTCAGTACCATAGAACAGCATTATCATCGATTCTCATTCATTCATCTTCTTCCATTTATTCCTGTTAGGGGTCGCAGGTACTGGAGCCTATCCCAATAACTATGGACCTTAGATGGGGTAGACCCTGCACAGTGGCCAGCTAGTAGACAACCATTCATTCTCATTCACTATGGGGAATTTAGAGTCACCAACTCACCTGACACTTGCATGTCTTGAGAGGGGAGGAGATGCAGACTCCACCCAGAGAGTTCATGTGACTGCATCAATCTCATGACTAGTTAGACGAGTCTATCCCATCTGCTTTGGAACTGTGGGAAACCTCACCTTGAATGATAGCTTGATAATTGCGGGGCTAACTTTAGGAGACCTACACTGATAGACAGCCTCTGTTTCATATTCATGTACTATAGACAATTTAGATTCACCAACTCATTGTTGTATTTAGATTGTGGAAGGAAGCTGGTGGATATGTAGGAAAGGACCTGCAGACTCCACCAGAAAAGTGGCCAAACCGGGGATTGAAACCCCAGCCTTCTTGAGGCAGGAATGGTAACCACTTAAGAACAAATTGATATAGTGTGTTCTGGCTTTGGTTTTGTTTGAAAGCTCAATTTTTTCTAAGTTAAAACACAAATTGCCTGTGTACAGAATGCAAAAAGAGTGGGATGACACATGGGTACCCACATTGCCTCCTGCATTTACAGTATGGGGCTGGTTGCAACATGAAGGGCATCCGGCATAAAAACATACCGAGCCGGTAGGAGAGCAGCCAAACTAGGTCAGCCACTAACCACAGAGTTGGTGGTTTCATTGCCGCTCTGACCTGTGCATACTGCCATTGTGTCAGTATACAGTGTACACTCTTCAACCAACATTGCCTTCTATGGTTACAGTATTTGGCTGGTTGCGACAGGAAAGGCACCTGGTGTAAAAACTTGCCACATTACTACGTGGGAACAGCCAAACAAAAACAAAATTAAAAAAAAGGGAAAAATGCAAGGAAAATCCATAAAACACTCCTCTGTATAAACAAGGTCTTATTGTATTATAATGAAGATTTTCAGTAAGATTTTCCACCACCACATGATGATAAGCCATGTAGACTGAACAGCCAATGGGAGCGTCCCTTTATTTAAATTGTAGCAAATTGTTTTGTATGTGAGCATGTGATTGGCCAGAGCGTACCGTTACATTACCAGCTCTTGGGATTCTTGCTAATAATCCTGGAGCGGAGTGGTCCAGCATATTAAGTTATGTTTTTCACAGATCTGTCTTATAACAATGCTATAAGGTGATTACACAGGATTTCCCAAAACAACAGGGTTAAAAGTCACATTTTGTACATTTAAGTAGCTGTGACCTTGTATCTTGTGTACAGGGTGAGACCGAACACTTCTTAAGGGAGTCCTCCTCTGCAGGCTCTCTGTAGTAATTTACTCTTATAGTAATAGGATGATAATATATGCCTCTAAATAGGTGGGGGACGAGCAGCATCATATTTAGCACCTAGGCGTCTTCTCCCCTGATCATATTTTCAATATAATTATGAAATCTCACTAAAATGCATGTGGGGCTGTTCCGACAAATAGGAACCATGGCAAAGCGAGACCCTATTTGTGTTTCATTATCTGTTGGAACATATTTTACAGTCATTGTGAGATATTTAACATTGTTTTATCATACCCCCGAGATATCTTACACACCGATCTAATTAAAGTCACCATTTTGCCCAGTATCCCATTTAAAAAATCTATATATTCTATATAATTATGAAATGATGCATTATTTAATATATAAACCCCAAAGCTCCTTGCAAGTGGCGATAATTTTAATCAAAAGAAAATGAATAGATTCCCCTTCTCTTGGTCTTGTTTGGAGGCTTAATTGGAGAATGGAGTAAATCTTGATTGTTCTCGGAGTTTTTCCGGCCAAAATGAAAAATACCAGCGAGTGAATTAGTATGAAAGCATGCATGAAATCTAGTTTTAAATCATTTACGAGCCATGGAACAAAGTGAATGTGATTACACTGACTTAGGCCACCACTTAACAGAGTCCGTGTGTGTATTGGCTCATGTGCACGCTCCCCGTACGTGTGCGCGCGAGTAAAGGGTGAGTCAGTGGCGGGGGCGAGCGCACGTGAAAGAGGCTGTATCATCATTTTTTGCGGGAATATTACACTGAAACACATTGTTGTCTGCGGTATTGTTGTTAAAGTAGCCCATTAAAATGCAAGCATGTATATTAAAGAGCAGCGTGAGCTTTTGATGGATAGTCGTGGGCCCATGAATAAGTGTGCATATTGATTGGCGAAAAAGGTGAAAAGCAGTTTGACACAATTATTTCTGAAAGGCCCTGGTTATCCCGCATGATTTAAAAACCATTTTAAACGCCTGTCACTTACATTCCCTTGTATGAGACCCCAATGACTCCTGAAAATAATAATTATGTAAAATGTCCAGCCGATATTGGATGTGGCAGGCTCTAAGCGGACGCTACGATATGTATTGATATGCATCTATAAGAGAAGATAAAGAGAAAGAGACGCATTATGGGAGCCACAAGGACCACTGTCCTCTGTGGATGTCTCTTTTCTCTGTCTTCTACAAGGCTTCCATGTTTTTAGAACTCAATGTGCAGCATTTCGTCAATAATAAAGCAACACTGTAAACTGTTAGGCTGCACCAGGGCTGGGTGATAAATCAAATTAATTCGAGTAATTTGTGTTATTAATTGTTGGACAATGTCAAAAATAGTAATATTGTAAAATCAAATTTTACACAGTTTCCTGTGTTGCAGCTAATGCTACTGTTAGTGCCCAGAGGAGCTTAAATACTGACTGTGGAGACTCTGCAGACACTAAAAACTCTAATAATCACAAAGGAGTCCCTTTACCTATGCAATGTCCTTGTTTAGATTTCGCAGCAGTTTGGCCAAAACAGCGTAGTGTGGTGGAGAGCGCTAAGTTCCATACTTTTTTCATATGTTTTTGTATGCTAATTAGCCATGAGTTTGAAAGCTTTTATCATCATTTAAGAAACTGTATAAATTATGACAGACCTGATAGAAGCAGAGAGGGCTAAAAAAAAAAATATTAAAGTCTTCACTGACATCACTGTGAGAGTAATGCACACTGCTGCTGCTTCACTGATTTGTACACATTTATCAGAAAAATATAACGATGCAAGACTCTTATTTTAAAATAATAAAAAAATATTTTCATGCCAACAAGAAAAAAAAAAGAAGAAAATTGTAAATCATCTGAAAGAAAATAAAAATAAAACTTAGATTTAGTTTTTTTGGAGGGGGGGTTTTGAATAAAGTGTGCAGACCAATAGTCAGTGAAGAGTCCAAAGACTATAGACTGAAAAACAGCCTAACCCTTAACCCTTTCAACACTGCAAATAAATGCAACAAGAAATAATAATGGCTGAAAACATCTGGCAAGAAATGTTGTCTGCTTTTCATTTGCTTTACTTGCAAGAGTGGCTGTCCTCTGATCAAGATACTGAACCTTACCATGTTTCCTGTGACTCTCATGGATGCTCACTGTAAAGTGCTTTGTAAACACGGCTTCTCCTGCCATTGTTGTTTATGTAAGTTCATGCTCATTGTTGTTTAGTGTATTTCAAACTCACACAATCAATACAATAAACTGAGAATCTGTTTTATCTGTCTGCATGTAAAAAATGTTTAAGAATGTTTTTTAGCTCACCATTACACAAGAGGCCAATATAGACCACAAAGCAATTTCAGCCCTGGAGTAGACAGGACAAGAAATGTATAATTCCTCAGTGAGAATGTATCAAAATGACTTTTATTAGGAAATATTACTGACTGACTAATTTAGCGTGATTGTGGAGGTTGGATTAACAATACAGTGACACTATCAGTCGTGCAATCATCTGCACTCATGCAACACGGACTAGGAATGACAGGTAAGGATTTTCTTCTCTGAAAGGGCTTTGAATGGAAAGCCATTGTCAACTGTTCATCCCCTTTCTCTGCACTCTCTTGTATTTGCTGGATTAGAGTGTAGAAGTGGAGATTTTTCTTTAGGTTTTTCAATTTTAATCAGCGTAGATAGAGTCAACACTACCTAGACTCACTTTTGTCCCTCTTTCTTTTTGTTTCCAAGCATAACCATAAAAGGACCCAAGTCGTAACCAGTGGCTCTAGTGTATTTGAAGTGTTAATATTTGAATGCACCGGCAGACAGCCATCTGACAGCAGTGAACACGCATCCTAATAGACAATCATTCTGCATGGAGATGAATTTCTAAGTAATCAGCGTCTCGTGTAATCTAAACAGCCTTGCATGTTCTGCTGTTAGCGGGTAAACAGTTCAAGAGGTGACAAAAGATGGCGTGCGTTAGGTGTGTGTGATCACTGATTAATGGGGATTTTTCTATCAGAGTGTGGTCCTTATACGCACGCTGGGTCTGCCGTTTACTGACGTCCTAAATCCTGCTTTTCTTGTAATGCACTTACCTTAAAATCGCAGACAGTCATGGATTTAGAGGACATCCATCCCTGAAAAAGACAGGGATGAGAACATGTAAAATATGTGTATTTCAGGTGAAAAGCATGGTTGTAAGCCTTGTCTTAATAGGCCAGAGACATGCATGGTAGTTTATAAGGAAGTATTTATGTGATTTGGGTAATGCAGTATAAAAGGAGGTAAGGTTCACAGCCAGAGAAAGAGCAAAATGGCACATTCCTAAATAAACTAATATTGTCTTTCTAAAATACAGTAACTCCTGATATCTATACTTAAGAAATAATCATTTTAAACTGTAATGTCATTTCTTATGTTCTTTTAAAATGAAAGGTCTTGAAACCATGGGATGCTGTGTGAATGCATGCAATGTGTTGTTGTGTCTGTTTTGTTTATTTTTAGTATCAGGCAGAAAACTACAGACTGGAGTACACAGCAGAACCTGCTCCTATGTATACCATTTTAAACCTCAGTTAAAAACCCATTTGGCCTTTAATTGCACCAAGGTTTGCCTCTGTCCATTTCTAATTGATTGTATTTCACATTGTTTCATTCTTCAATTGCACATTTTTGTATACTGAACTTTACTCTTAACACATTTAACTTGTCTTTTATTCATTTCATGTTACTGTATTAAAGCAAATTGATTGTAATTTTTATTTTATTGATTGTAAAGCACTTCGGTGCAATTTCTGTTGTTCAAAATGTACTAGTTAAATAATGTCAGACACTGTAAGCATTTACCATTTTCTCTAAGTTAGATGCTTGTATTACTATCAAGCAATCAGATTACTGAACGCTGTTCTTAAATACTTTTTAAATTATTTATCCTTAACTTTTATTGAGCTTTTATTTCATTTTATTGTTTCTAACTGCATAATGTCTACTCCTATTTGGTCTTATTCTTTGATGATTCTTATGAGTACATTCATTTTTGCGAACTTTGCACCTATACAGCTCTGGCTCTGCTTTGTAAGATGTGTGAACTGTTGTGGCATTATTACCCGTTAATGCATTTTATTCTGTTTGTATTGACTGGGTTGCCCTTTAAAAGACCAATAAAGTTTTTGGATTCTGATTCTAAAACAATGGTATAAAAGTAAGATTTGGTAATACTTAATTACAAACTATTTAGTACTACTTAATTCATCATTTACAAAGCATTACTCCTACGTTGTAAACACTGATGTTAAAGTACATAATATTGCAGCATATTTAATAGTTTATTTATTAATCAGTTCCTCGTGGAGCGAAGTGCACCAGTGTTTATCACTGCTCTGCTACTGCCTAACAGTGTGCAGTTATTCACCACAGATTCCTCAGTAACAGTCGCTGTGTTAACTGCTCTCCACCTGAAAAGTGCTTTTCATTGGATTTGCAGCCGAGTGTCTCAGACAGGAAGTGTGCACCAGTGTCTGCGCGATGTGTGATTGCATCAGTGGAAATCAAGTGTGTGTTTCTGTGTGTTACAATTGTGTGCCTGTGTGTTACAAGTGTGTGTTGTGGCCCTTATGAGCGGGCTTTTGTGTTTTAATGTACTGTAGTTTCCACTAGCATCAATCATTCCATACAATTAGCCCAATTCCCGCTCAATTTTCTGCTTTGTGAGGAGAGCAACATTGCTGACTGCACAGACAGCTGTCTCTGACCAGCGTGCACGCAGCGCACATAGACACGCGTGTACTAGATCACATGCGTGTTCGCGATCACACACGTGTACGCTCAGGACAGCAGGTGTCTCGTCAGTAGAGAGTGGGATTCTGTCATCAGCGACTTTTCTCTTTTCCACTGGGCACACCTCTCCTCCTCCTCTTCCTCCTCCTCCTCCAGCGCCATCAGCCTCAAGTGTCATTTGTTTACCATAGCAACCGGATTAAATTAGGGGAAGTGATTAGGGCTTATTAACAGGCAAACGCTGTCAGTATATTCTTATAATTTGGTATGTAAACACTTTGCCCTCGTAGCACTCAGCTCTTGCAGAAATTGCTTTGTACAGTGTGAGGGGGCCCCGGAGCTCAGTCATAATAAAAATATAATTATGAATCAGACAATAGCCACTCTGCGAACAGCACCCACCCATTCTGATCTTTTAACAAACCCACAACCACAAACCACAAGCCCTGTACCCTCGCGGAGCATCCTCGTCATCTCTCCTCAAAGAAGTCCCAGGTACCAGCGGAGAGAGCCACTTGTGACGGAACAATGGGAACGCTCACCTCCTCATTTTTTTCCCCCTGCTTGATTCGAACTAATAAACCTGCAGAATTAACATCCACACTTCATGTAATGAGGTGAGGGGTGAGGGAAGGCGGGGATGGGGATGGAGAGTGGGGGGGCTCCGGAGGGTAAGGGGGGTGTCGACAGACTTTAGTTCTCCATATTGACTGCCTCGCGCCCTTAGCCCCGCTTTCCATTTAATACAGTACTCGGGGCCAAAGTGATTGTCAAATTATTTCCTTGTTGTGCGGAGAGATATTTGTAATTAATATTAAAATTAAGCATTGCGTCGACGTCGGGTGGTGTATTATTACAAGATCAGGCTCCGGAGTAGGCCCCCACCGCTTTCCTTGTTACGCATCAAAATATTTCTCTCACCTTTTCTTCTAACACCAGTCGGATTTTTTTTTTCTTCTTCTTCTGCTGTCCCTCAGTTACAGTAAACCTCTTCCTTTCCTTCACTCCTTCACTCACCCTCCCTTCTCTCCCCTCTTTTAAGACATCAATTATACACCCACAAATTATGTTTTCATGGGGTGTCCCACTGGTTTTCGGCGGAGTGCTTTAGAAAACACAGGATCATTTTAAATAAGCACCTACTCAGAGAAAAGGAATGGTGAGGGAGAGGAGGGGTAGAAAGAAAGATGAAGGAGCGACGGAGAGAGGAAAATAGAAAAAAAAAGAAAAGGAGAAAGAGGGGGCTGCTCTAGGCCAAGAGAATATGAGCAGGTGCAGCAGGGAAAATGAGTGCTATAAACAAGCCTAGGTCCTCGTAATTTATCATTAATCTCGGTGCCGGCGCTCGCAGGGCCGGGCCTATTCTGCATGCTGATAGCCATGTCATATTTCTTATCACACATTTGTTTATGCTTTTATCCTTGTTTCGCAGGCTTTACACTTAGCGCCGCGGCATCAGCCATTACCACGCCGATGGTTTGGGGAGACGGAGGAAAGGGGAGAGGAGGATGATCCATGCGAGTGTCACTTAGATGTAAAAGGCCGACAGTGGAGAGCACAACGGTAAAAGAAGGGAAGGCATGATGGTGATGATCAGGGAGACGTGGACGAGGTAGTGGAGTGTTTGGTAAACATGGTACTTATAGATACTTTTGGATGGATAATCTAGCAGTCGGCAATTTGGAGATGTAGACAGGAGCAGTGACACAGACTAGGTTCTGCTGGCCCTTCCCATTTCACTCCAGCAGCTTTTGCAATTCTATACTATGAGCTGCAAACACTAGAAAGCAGTGGCAAGTGACAATGGAAAGAGTGCGACTGCCTGCTCCTCTGTTAAAAATTTGGTCCAAGACTTCCTCATGGGTAATCCTTTTGGGGACAGGCACGGCTTGCTAACTCTAGATGACCTCGTCCTGTCTGCTCCCTGCCTTGGTTGTGTTGTCCCGCAAAGTCTATACATGAATGCCTGTGCATTCTGTCCTGTCACCAGAAGCTTCCTCTTTGCTTGATTTTCATGTAGATTTTCATGTAGCTAAGCCTTCCTCTGACTAAAGCCCTCTACAGACAGTGCTGCCTCCTGATCATCTCCTTTGAGTTCACACATGAGAGGATTTGAGTTCAGACATGAAAGGGGAATGTCCGAGTGCTTGTATTGAGCAGCAACAGAGCTTGGTATATTGGCTAATTAGCACAGCTGTTAGCAACATCAAGCTAACAGATAGAGAAATGAGCTGACTTCTTCATAGTGGTGGCGGTTTAAGTGCTGAAATGATCAGTACGTGTATTTGAAGGTCCAGTGATAAAGAATGCATACAGAATTGCTCAAATGTGTGAATGAAACAAAAGACAACTTGTGCATGCTTTTGATAAGAAAACATAGTAAAAAGCTAAGAAAATTCTAATCCATAATAGGTCCCCTTTAAAATATGGTTTCACTGATGCTACATAATTTGTAAACACTGAATCAATGGTGTTGGAAAATCCTTCTTAATGGCAATTCTAGGTAATTGTGGAATTGTATTAGCCCAAGTTACCCTCAAGGCCATTAGTTTAAGGTAAGGCTCTAAACTAAACCAAGAAAAGTACTAACCAATAATTACACAGCTTTTTGCATATATTGATGTATTTCGAAGATATTTATAAATAAACGCTGCATTAGCTCCCAATAAATTGAGGGTTAGATATGTATTTGAACCAAACATTTTACATGTAAGGGTTGATTTTTATTCTGATCCTTTTCATTGCCCCATAAAAGTGTCCCATCACATGTGGTTTTTGAATCTGTAGAAGCCTTCATCTTTGCTGTAAAGGAGTCTGTGACCCTATTAGCAGCCATACATAATACAAAGCCTGCATCGCTGCTCTTGTCTGCTCCTCCAGACTGGGGATCCCCAAGTACCCCATTTTCAACTATTATTATCACACACATTTGCAAAGTTGCTCCTTTGTGCTGCGGCGGTGCTTCCATAAAACAGAGACAGATTGCCACCGAAATCAGTTCAACTTTAAAGAGGCTCAGATGGGCATCAAATCTGTCCAAATGTTCTGTACATTGACGACACACACCAGATTTATCATGAATTTCTCATATTGGACTACTTCATTAAAAATGTTCCAACCGTGTTCACTTGAATAATCAACCAACTAACTGTATCTAAAGCAACAACATGATCTACTTTGGAAAATTGTACCAGGGGCCGTACTGTTTGAGTGACTGTCTCAATGTTTATTTTTCATCAAAGTTAGGACGATTAGAATGTCTTTTTCTCCCCCTCTTCATCCGCATTTGAATTGGTAATACTGCCTCTTTGTTTACTCTGTGCAATTTACTAATGAAAAATATGTGCAGAAGTTATTGATTCATGACCGTAATTGTTTAATTATTAATCAGTTTAGTCTTATATTAGCATTTTAAATGTAGCAGACAGCTTGAGAAAACCGAGACGCAGGTTCAAGTTTGTTTTGTTTTTGTCATGTGCCATCAGAGATTGTGGAAAACATCAAAGAGCCACTTGCACATGCTAAAACATGCTGTGAAGGCCTACATGTAAAGATGGTATAGGGACAACAAGAAAATAATGCCAGAAGTGATTAGATGATGGGAGATCTAAAATGCAAGAACACATTCCATTTGATGAGGATAAAGGCCCTCATTTATTGTGTTTTAAAATTAATATTAAAAAGATTATTAAAAACAATAGATGCTTGCTATTGTACTCAGCCTGACAATTCACACTGGTTATGGTGGTGCTGCAAAAAGTTTTTTTTGTAAAAAAAATATACTGATGCAGATAGCAGTAAAAAAAAAAAAAAGCTCATCAAAAATATTTTCACATAAAGATGTCCATTTTAGGGTGCACAGTGGCAGAGCGGTTAGTGTTCTCGCTTCCCAGCAAGGAGGTCGTGGGTTCGAGCCCCAGGCCGACCAATACACCATCACACGAACTCTCTGGGTGGAGTCTGCATGTCCTCCCCGTGTTACCGTGGGTTCTCTCCAGGTTCTCCGGCTTCCTCCCGTCCAAAGACATGCATGTGTTAGGTGAATTGGTGACTCTAAATTGACCCTAGTGAATGAATGTGAGAGTGAATGGTTTTCTGTCTGTGATCGTCTCTGTGTTAGCCCTGCGACAAGCTGGCCCCTGTCCAGGGTGTACCCCGCCTATGGCCCAAAGTTACTGGGATAGGCTCCAGTCACCCGCGACCCCTAACGGGAATAAGCGGTAGAAAATGAATGAATGTCAATTTTACCCATGATGACATTTAAGGTCTTCTTGTACATCCATAGATGTATGAATGGTTGTTGGATATATTTTATTTTGTATGACAGAAGTAGCTGCAGCATTAATGGTCCCCTATTATGATTTTTTTTTTTTTTTTAGCTTATAACTATGTTATAATGTTGGTTGCACCTCAAAAACATACCTGGAGTAGTAATTTGTTTCATTCACACATGTTTGAGTACTCCTGTACGCTGAGGCCGTCCCCCTCTCAAGAACTGAAAACAGTCGGGTCGCAACCAAGAAGTGCTCCTGCATGTTTCTAAAGCCCATACACCACCACCGGATTCATTCTGATAATTTCAGCACTTAAATAGCCATCACTACGAAGCAGTAAGGTCATTTATCTATCTGTTAGTGTCATGTTGCTAATAGCCATGCTAATTAGCCATTTTATGCTCTGTCCATTCCCCACAATGGCCAGCAGGAGGCATTAGGCACCTAATCTAAGTGTTTTCTGCCAAGTCGAAATAACAGCTTCCTAAAGGAATACATAAACATTATGTTAAGTTATAAAATGTGAAATACTAATACAAAGGTGCCCAAAATTATTTCAAAAAGCCTGAAAAATGCCTAATTTGGCTCCTTTAAGATTTTTCCTTGTGGGGTCGCCACAGTAAATCATCTGCCTCTTATTTTTTACACCCAATGACCTTCCTCATACACTCTTTTCAATTTCTCCTGGCTTGGGACAGGCACAAAAGTGTACACTGGCTTATGATCCCTTATGGCTGGATACTTTCATCTGCTGTGATGTGACCAGTGGATTTAAAGACAGTGACAAAAATACCCTTATTTCTTGAAGGAAGATTTGCAGATATTTATAATTTTTCACAAATGCTATGGTAAAAAAAATAAATAAATAAAAAATTCTGCTGAATGATATTGAGTGGCTACTGGTTTAATATTGCAACCATTTGTTCATACAGATGTCAGTACAGATTATTATTGGACAAGTCACTTCACCTACTGTAATATGATACATGAGATGGTTTAGGTTCTGTCAACAGGTATATGTTTTATAATCATCATTTAAAAATACTTGTGTAAACATACATCCTAATTCTTCTGTAAGATTGTAAAATAGGTAGCATGTTTTTAAAGGAGTTCAGTGTTAACTTTGTTAGTATGCCTTTTAATACCACAAGGGGGTTTCACAATTAAAGCATTTGTAAGTATGACTCAGCAGACAAGGAGCTGTCAATCACACTTGTCAGTCAGTGCTGCCTTTCAAAAGACTCTCCAAAATCTAAGATAGGAATCTTCCTATACAATTTAATTTCACTGCAGAGGAAAGGGAAGGCAAAATTTATTGGACTAAAATCAGTTGGCTGTCACTGTTACTGCTACTCCAACTTGAAGGTTAACATTTGAACCGATATGTCATACTGTTTATCATTTGCATTTTTAATTACATCCATACTACATGTTTCTCAATGACTTCTTTCTTTTCTTCTCCCCAAAACCCGACACAGAAGTGACACATTTTCGCACAAAACTTGTCTTGTGGCGTCACTTCAGCACCAAACAATCAAAGCTATTGCCTTTTAAGTGTTGAGCTGTTCCAAAAGTTATTTCCATGTGACGTGAATGCAACAATGCACTCATTCTTCTTCCGGAGCAGAAAACAGCGCGGGCGGGACAATGAGGACGTGGGAACCCTGTATACCGGCCCTTGTTTCTACACAGGGGGGAAAGAGGTCAGCGCGAGACCGCCGCATTCAAGGTCACAGTGTACGCTTATCAATTTACTCACCGCGCAATTCCACATTCAAGTGCATAATTAATGATGTACTGTAGCTCTGAGCCACTGAAGCCATTTTCAGCTGTGAAAACATCAAGGAAGTGCTTTATACCCAAATGAGATCTTCCATTTGAAGAGTGTGACACCTGCTCTAAATAAAAATGATGGCTGACTTCAAGGTACAACATCATATAGCTTGTTTAAAACCAATTAACAACTGCATTAGGACCTTTATTGCACAGTGCTTGGTATAGATTAGGTCTGTATGTGTAGCAGTGGATGACTTATGTGGTAAAGCTCTCCAGACATCAGAAGTGGGAGGGCGTGGAGTTTGGAAATGAAATGAAACAAATGTGCCGGTTGGATCTCACCTTGGCGTGGTCCCATCTGACAGACCCAGGTGGAGGGAGCAGGTGCCTTGTCTCTGTGACCAATCCCAGCCATTAATGGATCAATTAGGTTCCAGGTAGATGAGGAGGCAGCTGCACGCACAGAATCGCAAAGCAGAACTGACCTGCCTGTGAAAGTGTCTATTTTACTAAGAGAGGGAGCTAATACCAAAGAATGTAGGGATAAGTTCTTGGGGATTAAAGCCAAATTTGGAAGGTCTGAAAATGTACTTCTTCCAAAAACATGGCTGTCATTTCAGATGAATTTTCCATACATTACAGACAATAAAAAACAGTATATGCAGGTTATCCTAAAGGAGAATGGCTATGTTTTTGTTATATATTTAAAGTCCAAAAGAGTCTATAACACATATACTGCATATTTATCATTCATCTTCTTCCATTTATTACTATTAGGGGTCGCAACAACAAGGCAGTTAGTCGCAGGGTTGACTCAAAGACACAGACAACCACTGTCACTGTCACATTAATTTACAAGGAGCAATTTAGAGTCACCAATTCTCTGAACACATGCATGTCTTTGGACGGTGGAAGGAAGCTGGAGTACCCTGGAGAGAACCTACTCTAACATAGGGAGGACATGCAGACTCCACCCAGAGAGATATTGTCACATGTGGCCTGAGGATCAATCTCATGATGCCCTTTGTACAAAATGTCTGTACAAATGACACAGCAATGTCAATGAACTTTGAAACTTCAATAAAAGAAAACTCTTTCCCACACCCCATTCCTCCAAGGATTCATGTCCAGACTCCAAACATTTACTAAATGTGCCTCCCTGCTCTCTCCCCCATGATTTCTGGTCTAATAAAGCCTAAAAAGATCCTGAAAAATATCTTTGCTTAATAAGATCTCAGTTATCTCTGTTCTTATCATTGCAAGAATCAATACCACACATTTATAAACTTTTCCTTCATCTTTGATTGGTTCAATGTTGACCAGCTATGTATGCTATGCAACGAAAGGTCTACTAAAGTTCTTTATAATATATATGGGCCCTCCAAGTTTTCGCAGGCAATTTTTGTGATTGTTGCTACTTTTTAAAAAATCATTACTATGTTATTAAGGTATATTTTAGGCTATCAGGCCTACACTGCCTCTGATTCTGATTCTGTTCCAGTTATACACTATATTGCCAAAGTATTAGCTCAGATGACCTAATACTTTTGGTAATACAGTATATCTTGGCTTGTGATTCATCTGTTGCGTGCTACATCCAGTCATCAAAAACAGAAGATTGCTATGCTATAGGTTTTCAAGAGGGCTATTATCCTGCAAAATTAACATTTACGGAACATTGGCCTTAAACATCAGTGTTGTCTAACCACACTTCCCTTTCAACTTAGGCAACTATTAACGATAGTGTCACCACGGCAACGCAGACGGGCTTTTCAGAGTGACACCAGACGAAACAATAAAGTAGGCTGCGTTCGTCTCCTCCTTCATTCCCCTAGATCTGTATGTGCTGCTGCTGATGAGCACCTGCGACTTCATGTGAGTGCGCCACACCTTCGCGCCACACTTCTGCGCCACACCTCTGCGTCACACCTCAGTGCTGCTCTATTTGTGAGCACATCCAACCACCACATTGCTCCTCCGTGCCACTTTGTCTACGGCTCTACCCAACCTCCGACGTGTATTACCGGTGCGCTGCTGCTGAGAGAGAGAAAGGAGCTGCTCTGCTAGAAACGTGACTGTGGTAAGTGCAGCAAAATGCAGTTTTAAGGGAAAACCTCAATGATAATTGGCCAAAGTTGCAGAGTTTGGACAAAGTTGAATGGTCGAGCTGAATTTTGTGGAGTTTGCTTGATGTTGCGTTAATAGTTGCAATCACAACATCGCGAATTCCTGGAGGGACTGTATATATTTTTAAGTCTAATTCAAAACTGGTATTCAGATAATACTTGATAAATTGTCCTGAACACACAACCTATTCCTTAACATTTAAAAGCCAATTGACTTTGCCGCACAACACAAACTGCTGTTTCAGGTATAAAAAAACAGACTTGGGTTTGACTCACTGTTGGTCACTTATCTCCTCTCTATCTGCTGGTTAACAGTGTGGTCACAAATCCAATCAATATTTTCATGGTATGCTATGGGTCTTTCTTTTCCTTTCAGCTGTTCCTTTCAGGGGTCGCCACAGCAAATCATCTGCCTCCTTTTAGCCATATCTTGTGGATCTATTTTCACACTAACAAACTTCATGTCTTCTTTTACTAGATTCATAAATCGCATCTTAGGTCTTCCTTTGGGCTTTTTGCTTTCAGCTCTAACCTCAGCATTCTGCTACCAATATATTCACTATCATTCATGTCCAAACCATGCTTTTTGGAAGCTTTTTGAAACAAATTTAGACACCTTTGCAATAGCATTGCATGTTTTTTGACTTTACTTTTGCCTGTCACTTTAAGACCCTGCAAACCCTGCCCACTTTACCCCATAAGCTCCAAGCCCACGGCAAGTAATATTAGTATTAGTAGTATTAGTATTGTTTATAGCAGCAGACAATAAGTATAGGACTGCAGGGCAGAGGCCTTCACCTGTCTAAAGCCCTAAGTGCTTGTACAGAACAGTGAGGCATAGACATATCATGGTACATGTAGCAAGGCTCGTGGCAACATAAAGCTCACAGATAGCATTTTAAGCCCAGAATTGATCAAAACAAGTCTGGTAATGGTGTGTGCTGTAGAAATGCGTAGGAGCACTTCCTGGAGAAGGCAGGGTTTCCCGTGCCAGCAGAGAGCCATAGGAACCCCAGCGTTTTCAGCTCTTGAGAAAGCAGGGCCCTCAGCATGCAGTATTACTCAAACATGCATGAATGAAACAAAATAAAACTCCGGGAGTGTTTTTGAGGAGGAAACATTATAACATAGTAAAAAGCTCAGAAAATGTTATTTAGCATAACAGGTCCACTATATGCTTTACAGTCACTACAGTCAAATATACTCAGCGGCTTACTCAGGTTCGACTCATGGTTGGACACTTATCTCCTGTCTATTTCCTGGCAGTGTAATCTTTCACAAATACAACAATTTACATTGTATACTATGAGTGACATCTGTGAGATTCACCCCATATAGTAAAAGTCCAAAGTGTATTTTTGGTTTGAATGGGATCTAAATTATCTACCAGCGTATTAGCATTTGGCATGCCCTATATAGTAATCAGCATCTGTGACTGTGCGGATGACACCCTAACAATGTACACGCTATACATGCCAACTGCGTGTGTGACTGCATTAGCATACACTCAATTAACACAAATGTACATCAACTGTCATCTTTGCAAAATGTCAGTCTGGTAGTATCATGGCTGTTACTAATATCTCTTAATAACACACTGATGATGTGTAAACCTCAGTGAAGTGGCTCATTAATGACCTCTCAGCCCGTAAGAAGGCCACGCAGTTATTTTTATTCCTTATATGATGTAGCTTTAAAGACATCTAAGCGCTTTAAAAAATGCTGTTTCAATACAATGTAAAAAGCAATTATTAAAAAGTGCATATGTCTGCAATGTTGGTTGCGAACGGCTCCAGTGCGTGCATTGAAGCTATATTTATACAGTATTGAATATTCAACACGAACACGCAGACACACTTAATTCTGAAGGATTATCTAGGCCTGTGTTTGGTAGGCTACTTAATGACCTAGTTAGAGAATGGGTTAAGCTGAGAGCATCAAAATAGACATTAGCAAGACAAGCACATTACTTATTAGTATATTTCTCACTGCTACCACTATCTCCCCCCTCCATCTACCATTTAATATGTTATGACAATATTACTGTGGTTATCTCTGAGGGCTATCTCCAAGGTTGAGTATCTCCATCTCCTTCATTTTGCCGTCTCACACACAGAGTACATACTTTTGCACACAGATTTTAGGAGTAGTGTCTTATTTTTAGGTCCGCAATAAGAACTCCTCTTTGAACTATACAGCCAATCTATGGTTGACCATAACTGGTACCTACTTAAATGTTACGGCCTGATGAAAGGAGAGGCTTTCACAGAGCCAAATGAGTTCCAGCTCAGTCCTGTCCCCATTTCCACAAGCAGACATCAACCTAGACTCACAGAAAATGTCCTTAATGTCTCGCAATAGGCACAGAGGAGGTTCCTGCGGTGGTTAGTTTGTATCGCAAGACAAAGTTTGCATTTGACTTTATGGTTGGGTCTTTTTTGTTTATTTTTTTATGGGTAAGAAGTACACATCATTTTAAGTTTAGCAAAAATTTGTGATTTGGTTACAGTAACAACAATTAGTATTTAATTTATTTGAGCAGGCCAGATGTTTTACTTTGTTGTAATTTATTTGCTTGGCTATACCTTTTTCTTTTTTCTGTTTTTTTTTAAGAATCACCTCAAAAGTTACATTTGACACAAATGATTTTGGGACATGGTAACAACAAACCATTTGTGTGCACTGTCAGTGAGTGGGTAGAAAACATTAGCTCAATATGTACTCTGTATAAAAATTGCTCTCTCTGCAGTAACATTTAGACTACACCAGCTATTGGATATATATATATACCACAAAATACTGGATACTTAGAGCTATGTTATGCTGGAAGTGTAGAGAAAGGCAAATAACACCACACGGTGGACCTAAAGTTAAACACAGCTTGTTACAGGACTTGCTTAAGGCTCCCCCGTTAGTTCCCCTTAGCTTTGGTGCAGGATGTCAGGGTTCAATTTCCCAACATGGAGCCAAAAACTCTAGCCACAGTATAAGCCAGTCTCAAGCCCAGATAAATGGAGGTTACATCAGGAAGAGCATCCAGTAGATGAAAGACTTACTTAAATTTTAGAAGATTTTTTTTAAATAGTTAAAATCAAACTATGTATTTTATCCTCAGAAACTTTGTATTAGTGCTTGCAGAGTGATATGCTTACACATTCACATACAGCTCCTCACCCTCTGAGACAGTTACCTAATACAAATGAATGTGGAGTCAGTGGGAGACGTGCATGAACTCACACATTTAAAGTTTGTTACCTGCTCTGACGGCGGCACTGCCAACGACTGGATTGATTCTTGAGTTCATTTACATCTTTTTACTTTTCTCCCGGCATCAGCACACTTCTCTTTCACATTCTCCAGTGCTGATTGTGCATGTGTGCACGCTCCTCGCCGCTGTCTGTGTGTCATAGTGTGTTATTACAGGGAAGAGAGGGAGAAGCTTGTCTTTTTCAAGGAACACCCCCAGAACTAATGTTCCACACCTGTGCACAGTGCGCCACTCTTTATCGAGCATCACAGGTGCACTGCATTAATTGTGGGAGAAACCATTTCATTGGTGAAGGGGTGGGGTGGTGGGGCTATGGGCTGGTGAGGGGGTCCTACTCCACCTCCAGCCCCCCTCTCCCTCATCCCCCTCCTCTCTGGCATGCATTCAATCACTCAATATTCACATCTGAATTGCTTTTAGCATTGAGGGTTGTGAGGTTTTCAAAGCATCTGCGTGGATGATATCAGAGGAAGAGCACCACCCTATTTTTTAAGAACTGATTTCTTTTATGGAAGTTTGGCTGAAATCCCAGAGCGTGTTTGGATCCCTGTGTGTTTTTATGTGCATGCATGTGCCAAAGCTGGCCTTGCTCCTGAGCTTAATAAAAGGCAGCAGCCTTGCCAAATGCATGTAACGTTTGTAATGTTCCTTTGTGCGGAAAAGAGTCGACAGTAGAATAACAGTGTGTCTATGTGTGTGAGGCCGCAACACCTGCAGCACGCCGAGGTCAAACGGGTGAGACTGCCCCCTCCAGTGACGCTGTTACCACACATACAACACACATACAACACACATACTGTACATGCCCCCTCACAGATTTACTCTAGTTTTTCTCCCTTCTACATTTACCCTCACTTAATACTCAATTTCTTTATCCAGGGAGCTGAAATAAACCATTTCAGAGTCCAAGTGATGGTTAAATGAGTTACTGTGGGGTGAATGAAGCATCTGGCATCTGCCCCTGGTGTCTATGGGCCAAAAAAAACAACACTTGTAAGTAAATGCGCTGCTGACTCCGTATCGCAGTAGATCGCAAGAGAGCGGCACATCATCGTTAGCAAAACAAAAAGCTAGCAATGGCTTAATTTCTCAATTTTTGTCATGGCATGGAGGGGAAAACGAAAGTAAAGCCAAGCGAGGGATATAGTAGTCATATAGGAGTCAACTGGACTTGAGAGTAATTACAATTGTCCTTTACTCCAAAATATAGGAGGAGCTCCACACACAAAAATGAGGCAAAAACAAAACAAAACAAAAAAGCAAGTTGAATTAATGAGTTTCACTTCAAATTGAACATAGATTCTAAATTATTCATTCATTCATTCATTTTCTTCCGCTTTTTCGCATTAGGGGTCGCGGGTGACCCTATCCCAGTAACTTTGGGCCTTAGGTGTGGTACACTCTGGACAGGGGCCAACTTGTCGCAGGGCTAACACATACAACCATTCACACTCACATTCACTCACTAGGGGCAATTTAGAGTCACCAATTCACCTAACACATGCATGTCATTGGACAGTGGGAGTACCTGGCGAGAACCCACAGTAACACGGGAAGGACATACAGACTCCACCCAGAGAGTTTATGTGCTGGACGGCCCGAGGATCGATCCCACGCTCTCCTTGCTGAATGTTTTTAATTAGACCTACAACCAATCAGAATTAAGAGGGCCAGTACAACTGCTTCAGGGCAGATGCTATTTGAAAAACATACAAGCAATCAGAGAAATCAGAATTTCCTAAACCACACCACAGCTATGCTAAACATTCATAATTGGTAAATTATCAGTGTATTCGGAAATAGTCTTAAATAGAAGAGGTTCCATGCCCGCTTTTACCATTTTGATTCTGGACTGATATGAAGTCCGGGCTGTAACAAATCACCATCAGGACTCAGAGGTCAACTGTCTTAGACTGCACCATTTCAGTGACGCCATTCCCCTGCATAAACACTTCCCTCTCTCCAGCTCTTATTATCACCTCTCTCTCTTCCCTCCTTCTCCTCTGTCTTTTCCCTCCCTCCGTCTTTTCCCGCGGAGCAGATTATGACTGTCTGTCAATCAGTCCATTTAACATCTGCTCTGGGTAAGAGGAGGCAGACAATAACACATCACGGTCACTGAACTGAATATCCCTAAAGATTTTGGACGAGGCCTGATGCATTTTTTTTTTAGCTTTTTTCTTTACATTTTTCTCTTCTTTTTGCCTGGGTTTTGGAGGTCCAGTAATGAGTAACAAAAGGTCATTGGAGCATTGCAGCTGCTCATCCACTCGTGCCATAATCCAGGGCTCTCATGCCTGATTACCTCTCCAATGGTCAAAGGTAGGCAGGGAGTAAAAACAATGGGTACAAGGCATCTCTAAGAAATATGGGCCAGGAGTGGTGTTGCGGAGGGCGCCAGTCACAGAGAAATAACCCAGAGCAGATCCATTTATTCTTTTAAATCAAAATGCCTCGGCAGCAGCAGCAGCAGCAACAGTATGCAGCGAGGGGGAAAAACATGACACATTTTCTCCCTTCTCCTCCATCAATGGCCATTTTGATCTCCACAATTGACCTTCCATGGCATCATTTACAATGAGTCATATCACAGGCGCAAAGTTAAATGGAGGCTATGCATTTTCTTTTTGAGAAATTTTTGGAGGAAAAAAAAAGTTTAATCACATCATAGCATATTGTAATACGAATCATCTGTAAAAACAGGACATCATTTAGGCTTTATTATCAACAATTTTGATAGATAAAAGTGTTCAGTGAAGACTAGAAGTTTTGGCCAAACATGCTGACATTGAAGCAGGTCTGGATGGTCTGGAGATGGGTCCATTTCTGTTGGTCTGCAGCACATTTGATCAATGGCAGCCAATAGTTATGCGTGACCCATAACTAGCAATAGCCCCATGGGTCTCACACTCACTACAAGCTTCTCTAAGCTCTTTACATTACTCCATTATTTATTCACTCCTCAGTCACACTTGGTGGCTGCTCAGGAGCAGACTGACAGAGATGTGGCTGCCATTCTGCACCTACAGCATCTCCGTCCACGACCACACACATATTCACACTGACACATTCATACAGGCAACGTGGTGAAGTACACAAGAACACAACAACATTATGCAGTGCGAGTAGCGGGCATTAGACCACCAACCTTTGGCTTTGTGGGCGAAAGTGACCACAGACTGAACTACTGCCTCCCCAAATTTACAAAAAATCTTTCAGGTAGTTTGGGTCAAAAATGTTACACTAAAAGCACCATCAGTTAACAGTCCATTCTGTAAAATTAATTATGAATAACATTGGCTTTGTAGCCCTAATTTAATTTCCCAAAACATTTGTTCTTTAGCTGTATCAGAAGGCCTCTACTTTGGCACAGCCATAGAATGTAAATAATTGTTCAATCTGAAAGCACTTTTGATGTGGCCATGCAAGACTACATGAAGTAACCATACATACATGGGAACAAAAAATGTACAATTACTTTTTAATACACTGAAGATGCTCCTGTGAGTACTAGCAGTCTCCACTAAGGCACACAGACAAAAGCTGGTTGACTTAGTAAACACACTTAGTCTAAGTGTCAACAAGTTTACTACTGAAAATACAGCTATTTCATCATTGGATACTTTTTTGCACACCAAAGCAGCAGCAACAAGAAAAACAAAAGGAAAATGGAACCAAAATGAAACATGGATCCGGCATCAAAGACTGGTCTAACACTGGTATTTTGAAGTTGTTTGGTGTAATGTATAGTACTTTGTAGATATATATATATTTTTTTTTTACCTTAGATTTTATTCAATAGGACAGTAAAGACATGGGAAGAAATTATGCTTTACCAACTGAGCTATACCATAACTCCTGTTCATTTTTTTTTTTAATAAAGTAAATACAGAAATGGTTGGTATGTTGTTCTTGGAGGTCAGGGGTGGCATTAGGCCTGTGATGGTGAGAGCTTTTGGGTAAATCAATTTTAAATGTAAACAGTGAGAGAAAGCATTGTGCCTTGTGGCTATAATATCTGTCCATTCTGGTGTCTATTCTAATCAAAACACCACAGCAGCAGCATGCAACGATGGGGAAAAACATGACACATTTTCTCCCTTCCCCTCCATCAACGGCCATTTTGATCTCCACAATTGACCTTCCATGGCATCATTTACAACGAGTCACATCACAGGCGCAAAGTGTTAAAGCCGCAGCCGCACTTTGAGACGCAGATAATCATTTCCGCTCCTAATGTGTTCCCAGGCACACTAACATTACCCACGCACTCACTCATTGGCATAATAGCTTTAACTAGACCAAATTGTCCACCCTTCATTTGGATGTCTATGACGAGCCATATTCTCCGTGACTCGCCCTTTGACAAAGAGGGGTCATTCCCCCAGCAATGAAAATGAAGCCCACTAGATATTGTTTGATTGGATTTTGCCTTTTCAAGGTTTCAGGATCATTACGGGAATTCATTTGAAGTGTTGCTGAAAATGAAACAGCGCGACCCTCTCCCCGCGTTTAATTATTCTAATACCACTTTCTTTTTTGCTCTCATTCTCTTTTTTTTTGTCTGTCTGCAAGTGTGCCATTTCAAGAAATTAAAATCATCAGGCTAGTCTTAAAATGAGACCAGGGTGGACCAATTTTCACCAAGTTATTTTGTTTCCTCTCAGCGATCTCATTTCTCTGCTCGTACACCAGCGCCTCCATTTTTTATCATCCATTTATTCGACTTTTTTTTTTGTACCCTAATCCCTCCTTCCTGACTCTCCACTCTGTCCTCTCTCTAACTTCCTCTGTGTCTTCTTCCTCCTCCTCTCTCACTTTCAGAGTGTTTCCATCACTTGGGTCTCATCCCCCTCCCGCCCCCCTCCTTCCCCAAACCCCTCCACTTTTTAAACACAAGCCAGCGCATTTGGTTCCAAACCAAATGTGTTCATTCCAACATTTCAATAAATTGAGTAGGGGAGGCATTAACGTTAATCACACGGACCACATTGTGCTTTAGACACGTCGCTGGGATTATGGATTACTATTAGCTGGATGGAAACCGATTCTTTCATTTGAATTCCGACTTCCTCGTCTTGCTAAAATTAAAAAGAGAACTAATACTTCTTGGACAATAATACTTCTTCTTGGACAGGACTTTGCTTTGGTCCTCCCCCTCCCGTTCTGTGATCTGGAGGAACACCCAGGAGCAGAGTATGACAGACAAGCACATCTCCTTCCACATCACAACCGCACGGCCTTACTGTTTCATTTAGCCAATTGATACCTCGGCAGCTCACGATGAGAATGTCCCGCGCTGAATCTGATTAGTGGTCTGTCTTAATAAAAACCCACAGTTGGTCACATTGGACGTGTTACAGTAGAGCCAGATTGCAGCTGGGCCGCAGAAGTGCTCTGAAGATTAGTCTTTAAAAGTTAGCAGACAAATGTAACTTTTCAGCACGGCTTTCTTCTATTTGTTCTTGTACTTTGAAGCAACATTATGTTACTATTTTTACTTCCAAAAAATGGAGTCTGTCAATAATTAAAATAATAATCTCAAACTGGTTTAGATTCTTTCTAGACATGAAACAAGGAGAGACACTTGAACACGAGTGGACTGGACTTTACTGAGTAATATTATCTATTGTCAGAGTATGTTACCATCTGTTCTTGACACATACATTTACATAGCATCTAACAAATACAAGAAATCATTAAATTATTATTAATTATGAAGGCCCATTTGTTACAAAGAGTTAACTTTAACTAACTTTAAGTAATGTTCTCAAGCCAAGCTTAGAATGTACAGTATTTTGGGGGGAATGGAGTGTTTCTATGCTCAAACCTTGTCTTTCATGTATTCAGGACCAACCTTCAGGTTAGTGGGAAAATGGCTCTATCTGCTGAGCTACTGCTGCTTTTACTTAACTAAGGACTGTAAAGCCCAAAAAGCCCAATATTTTCTACAAAACACCTGTTGTTCATGTTTTTTACTACCATAATACATGTTTCGAGCATGACGCCTATAAAAAAAATATCAATAATACAGACACATCTATTCACTATAGGTAATTTAGAGCGACCAGAACAGTGGAGGTATGGTAATGCCAACTGCAAGCTTGTTGTAACTGCCTTTTTCTAAACTTGTCTCAAAAGGCGAATTACACGCTTACACATAAGATTGTAGTAAGTGAAAAATATGAATAGCATAACTAGTGGCACATTCATATAATGGTTGACTACTATCTTGGGGAATATTAGTTTTTGAGGAGGCCTAAAGAACTACATGGCAGTTTCAGGCCTAAATTTAAAATCAGTGGATTCTCTTTATAAAACAGCATCATTATATGAAGTAAATAAATGGATGCTTGTTCTTGAGTATACAGAATGCACGTGGGCTGCTTCTCTGCGGGAGATGGTGATGTATAGAGTGGCTGGTCATACTATAGACATATGTAACAGATGGCATGAGTTAAGTGTCCATATTGTTGCTTTTATCTCATCCATGTTAAATGGATCTCTCCATTGAACTAACTGTTTATCACATATCTAACCTAAGAAACTTTATATTAGGTACGTGTCTGGAATCATCTCATCCTGTTATTTTTTATGCCCAAACAACAATTAAAAATATACTTTGAACATGTTTATCTTTGATAGATGGCATTATATTAAGGTTTGCAGCCATATCAATTAAGATTGTTTTTTGGAGCCTGTAATGACGGTTTTCGCT
Source organism: Bostrychus sinensis (assembly GCA_020698575.1). Classification (NCBI taxonomy): domain Eukaryota; kingdom Metazoa; phylum Chordata; class Actinopteri; order Gobiiformes; family Eleotridae; genus Bostrychus; species Bostrychus sinensis. The sequence goes on along the minus strand of CM036242.1, from coordinate 12,801,769 downwards.
TGTTAGTGCTGCGTTGCCAAAGACTGAGTTGAAAGAGAAAATCAAGTGAAAAGACCCTCCCAGCCCCCTCTTTCATCTCAAATAAGCCTATTGGGACTATTTTGAGAGAGCCAAGTCGCTCTCATAATTCACACAGTCACATATTTAACAGGAGTAATCATTTGAAGCCACCTCTTTTGTCTTCTCACTCTCTTTTGGAAATGTTCTACAGAAACTGGAGAGAGTCACTGTGCAGACTGGAGAGGGACTCAAAAAGCTTTTATTTAAATACTGGTTTTGAAAAACTGCCCTACTGACATGTGCTTCTATTCTATGAACTATAAAAATATTGTTCTTTTTTTGGAGAATATTATCTAATTCATGTAACACTGAATAGTGAAAGATATACTGCACTGTACATTCTGTATACTTAAAGCAACACTGTGAATTTAAAGGGTGTCTACTTTGAAGAGACAAGTCACTTGATGCTTCAAACTTACACTTACACAATATAAATATAATGTTCATAATATCAAAGTAATCCAGCCACAAAAGGCCCACAAGCGAGTGTACACTTTGTGCCAGTTCAAAGCCTGGATAAAATGAGAGAATTACAGAAGGAAGGACATCCAGTATAAACCTATGCCAAATCAGTATGCAAATCACTCAAAGAAGTTCGTAATATCCAAGTAGTAAAAGTAGTATTATCTCAATTTGACAGACTCTAGTTAGATATGTTTTCTAACAACGTGACAGTGTGTGAGGTATCCCTTTCTCAAGACTGAAAACAATTAGTCTCACCACTCTATGTAGACACATGAAACCAAGAAGTGCTCCTGTGTGTTTCTAAGGGTGTGTTCACACTTGCTGGTCCGCAGGACTCTGTGCGCTTTGGGACAAAAGTCTGCACCTGTGTTGATGATGTCATTGGTCTGGTTCGAGTTCACAGTGAGCTCTGTCAAATGAACTGAACTGACTGAGAGAGCAGTAACAAACCTCGCCTGCAGAGGGCAGCGCGTCAGTATTGACTGAGAAAAACTTGGGAAGAAAAAACCCTGCTCTTCTATTGGTCAAAAGTCTGCCCCTTCAGCTGAATATATCCCAATAATATCATACAGCGCATTTTAATTAATATTTAATGAAGTGTTACATTTAGAGCAGCGATCTCAGCTCAATACGGCTGTGGATTCTCTTCGGTGATTAAGAAGAATTCTTTGTTGTTTTAATAGTGTTTTCACATATGTTTGCTAAGGTTAGCAACATTTTAAATACATTTTATTTACAGTATATATATATTTTTTTTTCCTATAGTCATATAGATATGACGCGCATATAGATGCGCGTACAGTGCTGTAGTCCACTCCCTGTTGTTTATACTTTACCAGGACCACACCAAGAGCGCACCAGGGCTCAAAGAGCCCCGCAGCAAGACCTCTGATCTCAGGAGGACCAGAACTCACTTGTTTGGTGCACACCTGAGTCTGATTGCCAGGAAGTGCACCAGAGTTCGATTGAAGCGAACCAAACATGGCAAGTGTGAACACACCCTAAAGCCCATACACTGTACCTGGACTCGTTTGGGTCATTTCAGTCTTAAATTGCCATCACTACAAAGTAGTCTGCTCATTTATCTATCTGTTAGTGCCATGTTGCTAATAGCAGAGCTAAACAGCCAATTTAGACTCTGTCCATTCCCCACCATTGCCAGCAGGGGGCAACCTAATGCAAGTGTTCCCTACAAATACAACAGCTCACCCAAAAAAAGACATTTTTCATACATGAACTCAAGATTACATTAAGGTATAAAACATGAAATACTAATGCAAAGGTGTCCAAAACTATTTCAAAAAGCCTGAAAAAAAGCATAGTATAGGACCTTTAATATCAACACACTATAAAGCATTAATTTGTCGTTTACAAAGCATCACATAATAATAAACACCATCACATGTAATAAACACTGAGTTATAAACATTGTTATTAATGTTTAATTCTTAAATAACAACTACAAATAAATCTATACAACAATATACAAGGCAATGTTAATGTTTTTTTTTCATTAAAATATTGTGACTATTTATGCTTTTTTACTGTCTTATAGCAAGGAGTTATTATAAAATGTACCATAAATACCACAAACTTTTCCACACAACAGTTTTACGCAATTTTGCTGAGGCTATAGACAAACCCCTTTGCTGGCATAGATCCTGAAAAGTTAAGTCAAGTGATGATGTATGAATGGCTATCACTGGCATTTAGACAAAACATTCTCTAAAACAACAAAGAGCTTTGTATAATGAAAATGTTAATGTGTAAGAATGCATTCTACCTGATCATTTGTATCAGAGACAAATGCAACAAGGACTAAAAATATGAAGGAGAGTCAATAATATTGTGACTTCATGAATATGAGTTCTACAAGGCAATTGAATGTGATTACACAGCATCACTAATCCTCCAAACAGGTGAATGAGGTCTTTCTTTAATACCTGCTGTAATACTGTATTCATATTCCAATATTATAACTCATGTGAACAGTGTCTATAGTGTATACCACAAGTCTGTGCTTCTCTATGTCAATGTATATGAAGCTGCTGTCACCAATGGATGCTACATGTAAGCCTTGACGTCATTCTGGCAGCTCTTCATCACTAGCTGCAGACTCAGCTACTGTATTTTTAATGCACAATAAAAGTATGTAAGTTTAAGGTAGACACTTAAATGTGCAAATGAACACACCGGCCGTCCTTTTGTGTGCAAGTGTGTCCTTTGTACCTTTTCTAGAGACGAGCACAATCGGTGCCAGATACCATCATAATGTTGGACAGGTGTACAACATGGTAATCAGGGATTTACGAGAGCGAGTGTGTGTGTGTGTGTGTGTGTGTGTGTGTGTGTGTGTGTGTGTGTGTGTGTGTGTGTGTGTAGGGGGGAAAAGGGAGAAAACAAAAAAGAGAGAAACACACTGTTCTCTGGACTGTTATACCTCCATCTTGCAAATCTTAATCTTACCTTCGCCCACACCAATATATTCTTAATCCTCAGGCCTAATTTAGTGAAGTGTGGCTGGTCACTTATCTTAACTTTTAGTGACACTGTAGCAGCTCTGAAGAAATCAGTGTGGATGTGTGCATGGTAAAAAGCTCAGAAAATATGATATTGCATAATATAACCCCTTTAACAATTAATTTACACTACTTTTACTGGTATGTTGCTACTTATTTGAAATACTTTACATTATGGTACTACTATACTGTCTTTACTCAGCATGTGTCTTCTGGAAATGTAATCATGTTCAATATTGTTGGGACCTATTTACTATTTATTCAAAATTCACCTCCAAAATATATAGTACTTTATGAAAATTGCTTAACTGTTAATAATATTTTCCAGAATACATTGCTAGCACAAAGTGTTTTACTATTTTAGTTTAAAAAACAATATTATTCATTCATCTCCTCCCACTTATTACATTTAGGGCTTACTGGTTGCTGCAGGCTATTCCAGCAATTAGGCTGGGTATGTACGTTTGCTTAGAAGGAGGAACAATAGGGGTGTAATGATACAGTAATAGTACTAAGTATTGATTTTTTTTTTTTTCCTACGATACGATAATATCGATACACATTACCTTTGTCAAACCATATAGTTTTCTAGGAAGTGTGTATCGATATACATGGAATATCCATCGATAATATCAGAAATATTAATATTAGAAATGTGCATGTTAAAATAAAACCAGATACGGCTTTTTGAATGCAATGTATTCTAATGTCATGTTTTTAAGGAAATAAAATGTTGTATTCAACTTTTCTTTCCTCTCTGTCTGCTGGACATCATCAACCACAGCCGCGATGCTACATTTGAGAGTAAACTTTTATGATTTTGGCAAAAAGCTGCTGTATCAATTAACGATATGAAGATGTTGAACCGTATCCAATCGTATTATTCCATACTGGCCAATATTGTTCTTGAATCATATTAAAACAATCCTAATCGATACTTATCGCATCGTTGCAAAAATGTATCGTTACACCCCTAAGGAACACTAATCACTCTGCCACCATGTTCTCCTAAAACAGGATATTGCGATTTACAGCAGTTTGTCACAGGGCAAAATGTGCTGTTTAAATGGAGCTAAATGTAACTTACGCAGGCAAAACTCCTTTAACAATATCTTAGTTTGTTTTAAGAAGCCCACAGTTTTTCAAATAAAAAAAACAACTTTTTCTGCCATGTTAAAATGTTGTTATCTCATCAAAAACATACCTGGAGTTGTGTTTTGTTTCAGTCACACCTGTTTGAGTAATCTTGTACTCTCTGAGTTTCTGAGCCCTCAGAATGCTCAGTTTTACAAACCTCCACCTCTTCCACAAACCACCGCCCACTCCAGGAAGCACTGACCAATAAACAAGCCCTCTACATCCAGTCTGCTTTCATTTATTTATCAAAAAAATGTACAGCTGTTTCCACAGATTTTTTTTTCCATTTTGTAGTGAATCAGTATCATAGAAAAAGTTTAAGGAAATAAAAAACTTTTTTTTTCTGTGATTATGTTCAAAAGAGCACAATACAGCTGGCACCAGTAGAGTACTTTGGAATTAACTTTGGAGTAATTGGAAATGTTCTCTTTTAGTCAGATGATGTTCTTAAAGGTTTGCAGTGCTGTTCCAGAGGTGACAAGATTGGTTTAAAAAGATCAGAAGGACTCAACAACAATTCAACCCTTCTTAACATTGTGGACTAAGCCATACATCAAACGAGATCTGGACAAGGACAACCCTAACCATGCCATTTTATGACTTCCAAAACACCAGACATCCCATCTTTGCTCTTCTCTTTCTGTCCCATTTTCTCTTTTACGTGTTAATCCCCCTCTGTTTTCCTCCCTTTCCCGGCTGCTATTTGCTACCTCTGTGGCTGCAGAGCTGAAATGACAGGCTGTCAGAGGACACTGAGTGCTCTGGCCTGGTTAGTTAATGTGTTAGTTACAGACACACCTGCCTGGCAATGCACCATTAGCGGTGTAGACTCGACCCAATAAGTGCGGCCAAGATAAATGAGGGAATCGATCAGTCAGTCAATCAAGTAAGTCATCAAATTTGCACTTCCTTAACAGGCTGCGCTGATCACAATGCACAGATCCTTCTTTATATTTTCATATTTATATCTCGACTCGCCATTACCCTGGATATTGCACTGCCCTCATAGATGCACACACATTAGCACATAGCGCTGTCAAGCTAAATGATACTTTTCACCATCTTTCCATTTGCACCTCCTCCTCCTCCCCTCGCCTTCCTGTGCCTTAAATTATTCAGATCTCTCTACATTTGATTTAGCATGCCTCCTGTCTGCCATTTCCCCCTCTTTTTTATACATTTCATTATGTTGTATGACTTTAGACCCACTGGCTGGAAAATGACAATTATTTTGCTCCAGCAGCCAGCTATTAACAGAGCTGAAGAATACATGGAGTGGCGTGCAGAGTGGGGGGACTGTGGTGTAAGAAGGCGTCACATGCATACACACAGGCATACAGGTACATATATACTAGAATTGCACATTATCATGAAATCATGCCATATGCAGTAAGTGTGTTGATTATTGCAATAACTGTATTACTTCATTGCTCATTTTGACGCAGTAATCAACTGATATCACTTCCACTGGTTGAATAAACCCGGAGAAGCACGAATAATTTGTAACTAAGTTTAAGATTAACTAAGATTTCAATCCCTATATAACAGCAACATATACCTACCTAACTCACATTACCATCAAGTAAAATTTTTGAGGTTACCTTAAGCTTAAAGCATTGTTATCCTTCAATTATCATCACCTTGGCACCACACCATCTTGTACGCATTGCCTCAAATTATTGGCATTTTACTTAATTACCTGTTTTTGGTGGGCTGTTTCTCTGTATATGCAGGTATTTTCAGGGCTGGAAAAGATGGATGAAACTTCCTCTGTTTTATCAGCAGCCATATAGACAAGTAGTAAAGACTAACCAATGGATGATGTATTAAAGAGGCTCTATTATGTAAAAACAACTTTCTTGAGCTTTGTATTATGTTATAATGTTGTTCCCTTTTCATCAAAAACATACCTGGAGTTGTTTTTTGTTTCATTCACATATGTTTGGGTAATCCTATATTCTCTAGGGTTGAGTTTCTGAGACCTCAAAACACAAACTTCAGCCTCTCCTACAAACCCCTGCCCACTCTAGAAAGCACTGACCAACCAACAAGCCAGTATGCTCTCATTCACTTATCCCAAAAAATGTACAGCTCTGTTTCCACTGATTCCCCACAGCTAGTTTTAATTTTGTAATAAAATGGCACCATACAAATAGTTGAAGAAAGTAAAAAGTGCTTTTTTTGGGGGGGTAGGTTGTAACAGAGCTGTACTCTGCTGTACCCTGCTGGCATCTTTACCACTTTCTTAATGGCAGTAGTAATTATTGGAAAAATGCCTCCTCTCACCTTAACCTGCCCTAATATAATACTATAGAAATGAACTTGGACTAAACTAGGGATTAATCTCGAATAATTTTAACATGGTCCATAAGGTCATATATATAGCTCATAATACAACTAGTTCTTTGCAATATGTTGCAATAGATTATAATTGTGCAGCACTATACTCATCTTTTTATTATTTGCATTAGTTGTAATGAAACTCTTAATTTGAAAAATATGCTGCTTTGATAATGAATAACAAATGTTCCATTGCTCTATTCCACTATTAGCAATCCTGTTAATAGAACAGATTGTCTTTGTATTGGTCACACTACTACTTTTTACAGTGGTAAATGGTACTCTACACTGTTGTTATACACTACAGTTGCCCTTTATGTCTGCTTCTCAGTGTAGTTGCACAACATATACTCATATAAGTAGTCTGGAGCAAAAAAAGAACCCTGGCTTGTGGCTAGAACTGCATGAGGAATGGTTTTGAGGAAAGAGTAGAACAAAGAGAGAAATCCGTCAATGCAACGTAATGCCTTTTAAATGTACCTTTAGCGCGGCAGGGTTAGTGAATTCAACCCATATCTAATGGTAGCTTGTTTGGCCTTTTCATCAATTCTGCATAAATATATATGAGCCACAGGGAAACATACAAGGGCCCTAATAGAAACGAATGAACTACTCAACCATATATTTGCCGTGAGAGATATGCGGCTTGTGATTGGAAAGGGCATCCACTATCTGCAATATTGATAATACTTTTCAAATTTCATCTGCTTTTGTTTGCGTTCTGCGGCCGCCTGTTTAAACATGGTGAGAATTATAATGAGGCCAAACATTATCTCCACCAGTTGTTCTAGGCTGAACATATAACTTTATCACTGAAATGATTCCCGTACTTTGGCTGCATTGTAGCGTTTCCATTAGAGCTTGGCTATCTGACAGAACTCCAACCAATCCTGGGCGACAGTGGCCCACGTGTGGTGGCCAAGCGCTGCCTGAATCTGTGACATTGTGCTGTGGATGTCTTTGTGTTTGGAATGTGCCAGCATGTTTAATTCTAACGATCACTGATCAAATACACTGGAGGACAGAGTGAGCCCTTCCATTTTACATTTCAACATCACAGGCTCTATGCATTGGACAAAAATCAGCAAATTAGTCTATTTTCAGGAGTAAATGTTTCAAGTTAAAAGTATAGTTTAGTATTTTAAAATATGGGTCCATTAAATACTTACAGATAATGATAATGATTGTCAGCACATCCTCGGTTTTGGAAAGCAGACAGGTGCAGTGATACAGAAACTAATGCATACTTCTTTAAAACTGGTCCAGTGAAAAGTTTACACCAGATATTAGAACACTGGACAACTTCAACATCTATTTAAATGTGCAGTCCAAAGCGGTCCATAGAGGTCACAATAATGAGGCATTAATGTTGTTGACAACATGGTCTTTGCAAAGGGAAATGTTGTATAAAAAATTATACACACACACACACAAAAAAGGTGTCATGAAGAAAAATATGCATGCAGTCACTAACTATGTACTGAATGTCTTTTCCTGACAGACAACATAATGTATCCCAAGCTTCATATTGAAAAAGAGGTACTTTTAACAACGTACTGTACATGTAGGATTTTATATTATCACACAATATAGCAGTGAGATAAGCCATTTGAGTAGTTATAGTATTTTTTACAGTCCCATTAGCAGCCCACCATAACTCAACGTCTCTGTCATTGCTCCCATTGGCTTCTCCAAACTGGGGTATGCTGATACTTGTTGGAATAAGTTACCCACCCCTTGAATATCTCATAGCCCACCTTATGATTTTAATTTCTTTAACTCTTTCATTTAAGACAATAAAGCAGAGCCATTGTGTCCATCTGTATCCTGAATGGAGGTCTGATCTGCACACGTTAGACCTTTGATGGCACAAGGATGACCTTTACCTCGCGGCACTGGAATTATATAATAATTCACAAAGAGATTAGAAATAGTGCTATCAATAGGCCAAAGATCAAAAGATACCAACCTGCAATCACAAATCTATTTGATTTACTCTATTGTAACAAAATGCTGAATATGTGGAGCCAGGCTTGTAATATTTATGAAATTATACTATTCTGGATCTGTCAGTAGCTTTAAATTGATTATGTCTTGTGGATAACATTGAAAAGCAAACACATTTATTCTGACTTTTAATGAGCTCAAACAGTATAGTAGTTTTTGAGGTAATATAAGCAAAATGTGACCTCTACTGTTTTAACATGGTAGTGTTATTTAAATTAAAAACATCCAATCTTAGTGGTCTTACTAGGTTGCCAGGTACTGCAAGCACCCTTTCTTGAACAACCTAACTAGTGTTAGACTTGTTGACCATGGCAAGCAAGCTATAAATCCTGTTGAAAGATTTCAGAAAGTTTTATCTGCGATCATGCTAATATTTTATAATTTGCAATGAGGTAGCAATAAGTACCAGCTAGTTTGGGAGAGCTGCTGCAACTTGCACATATGCATCTGGCAACTCTGATGTGGAGCTCTCTTGGTTCTTTTGATTGCAAGATTGGCAATGGGTGGATTTTACAGACCAAAACTATTCCAAAGATCAACTTTTATGTGACAGAAAAAAAATGTTATACTTGTGACTGTACTATTGTTATGAGCAAAAGTAATATTTCATTTATTATATGGTTTGGGAGACATATGTAGGTATTTTTTTATGATATTTTACATATATAACACATTAGCATTATAGATACACACTCATCCGTCCCATGTAGTAAAATGGTAGAATATAACAAGGAGGACATTGGCTTGCAGTTACATTCAATTTAATATTGTTGTAATTGTATATTATTGTTTTATGTTGTGGATTTCCAGGACATCCTTCCCTATTTGTAACCTACAATAAAACAAAATCACCAAAAACATAATATGATCAGTGTAGCTTATAGCACACAGTCTAATTAAAACATTTGTTTGCTCGTATGACATTAACAGACTCTAAGGCTTACATTGAAGGCCTCTAAAGTCTTTCCTTCTGTGGCTGCCATGAACTGACCTTTAAGAATATGTATATAAATGAATAATTAAAGCTTTTATCATAGTGGCTAATGTTACCGAACTCCCACCACGATGGCTCAGACTCTTTTATGGAACCCTGGTCGATATCACAGCAGAGTTACAGGGGCCTAAGAGATAAGCTGTGGATATTGCATTAAAACTCCTTTCTATTCTATTGTATTCTCTTTTCTGTTTCGATATAATTTCATTTTGTTCTGCTTGATTCTGCCCTATTCTATAAAACATGATCCTCCTAGGTGGCTGCCGTCAAGTCTTCAAAAGGTTCTCAGCAGCAGAAGTATGCAGAGGTGAACTGTATTATATATCCTCTTAAGAAAGCGCGGGAATCAGTCTTGCATGATTGCTTCTCATAGTGCCTCGGAGAGCGGGAGAGAGAGAGAGAGAGAGCGCGGGTTATCCATGTAGAAACAGCAGATATCATACACCGCGCTCCGTCATGCAAAAAGACGCTGGAGAAAGTAGCGAGGCCATCTTTCATCCCAGAGTCACTGAAATCCTCGCGCACATAGACCAGGGGGGTTATTTGAACTAAAGCTTTGTTCGGGGTTACAGGCAGGCGTTGGAGCTCTAAGACCAGCGTTGGTCCAGTGCCTACTGCGGACTTATGGTGATCTTGGTTGACTTGGCCAAGCGTGGCAGCCCAGATCGAGCAGTGTCACCAGGGATAGACATATCAGAGGCGCTCAGTGGAGCTGGCACACCATGATAGTCATCTTAGGGAGAAGGGTCCCAGTGATTAAATCCAGGCTGTTGGATCCCACCCTCTGGCACTTGACCACACGCATACATACACACACTCACACACAAAAGATGCATGCGTGTCCAGAGTCCCAAACCCAGGATCATTAATATTTGCACATTATAACCCTCCTCTTTTTTCTCACACTGCTGCCACCAGATATACCAGCTGGGCCCGCCTATCCATTACCATAATGCCATCAGAGTGAGCATGTGCCGTTCTGGCTACATATAGTTTTCTTGTGTGAGAATCTGTGGTGCTGCTTTCTCTATATATCATAAGCTGCATCCAGACATCTTTTATGCCCTGCTTTTCTCATTCTACACAACAATAAATATCCATAACAAGTCAAAAAGCAATACCTCAACATCAATGAACAATACTTTAAATTGTTAACTTGCTTCAGTAATCATTATTATTTATGTCAAGGCAATAAACACATGCTGCTCATGACGTCCCAAAAAATAAATTAGTGTCAATATAGTTTTCAACAGGGTGCATTTCTACTTAAAACCTTATGAGCATGTGCACAGTGTGCCACCTATGACCCTAGCTCGCATTAGGCTGCTATATCTATGCATTATGTTCTATAGTTTCAGTGTATAGGTGAAATCACTTTTTTTCCCCCAACATTTGTCAAAAACTGTGGTCTGCAAGTCTATAAAAAGACAATAAGCAATATGTTATTATAGAACTATATGTTTTATTTATTTTTTAATCATTATTTTAATGTTTTTTACCATGAGCGAACACTGTTCGTGATGCCCTGCATGTGTCAGATTAAGTTAAAAGATCACTCACATCGGTGGTCACATACAAGGTTTATGTCTCCAAGTAAATGTGGTAAATTTGTAATGTCTTTTCAAAATGAAGTTTCCCTTGTTTTTAAAAATTGTCGTAGGTAGCACGAGCTGGAGCTGACCTTTGGACCACAGGACTGGCCAGTAATTAAATCACAATGAGGTACAAAGTGTCCATTTGGCCATTCATCTCCAAATATTCTACTGAAAGAGTATATTTATGTACAGTAATACACTATATTTCCAAAAGTATTAGCTCACTTGCCTTTACACACATATGAACTTAATAATCCATAGGGTTTAATATGACGTCGGCCCACCCTTTGCATTCTCGTGGTGATTCATCCCAAAGGTGTTCTATCAGGTTGAGGTCAGGACTCTGTGCAGGTTCAGTCAAGTTGTTCCACACCAAACTTGCTATCCATGTCTTTATGGACTGTGCTTTGTGCACTGGTACAGTCATGTTGGAACAGGAAGTGGCCATCCCCAAACTGTTCCCACAAAGTTGGGAGCATGGAATTGTCCAAAATCTCTTGGTCTGCTGAAACATTCAGAGTTCCTTTCACTGGAACTAAGGGGCTAAGCCCAGCTCCTGAAAACAAACCCACACCATAATTTGAATTCAGTTATTTGGGTGGGTGAGTGATTACTTTTGGAAATATAGTGTATGTTTCGCACTCATACATACAGTATATAGACCTGGCTTGTGTTCCTAATCAGTTTTTTGTTTATAATGTAGCTTATAGACCTCAACACACACACACAAAAACACTATAAGTAGGCAATATTTTGTTTTTTGTTTTTCCCGTCCGTCTTTTACTGTTATGCTATCAGGAGAGTCGCTGCGCTTTTCTGTCTACTTCAGTCTAATTTCCTAGTGCTGTGTTATTCATGTTCACACTTACCTCATTTATAGTTGGTAGATGTGATATTTATGTGTCTGTTCTTATGCCTTACTTTTACAGTGGGCACACATATTCAAAATGGATTTAAGGGCTAAATTGTATAACGATTTCTGGGAAAACAATAAATTGAGGTTCCAAATAAAGGCCATTATGGAAATGAGATTAGGGAGCAATTGAATTAGGCTGTAATCACCGTTTCTATATGTCATTACAATGCAACTTTATACAGCATTACTGTGTGCCCGGGGCTACGAATGATAAACACTGTTTCTTTCAGGGGTATTTCAGTAAATCCACTAGGGGAGGGCTTAATTCAGATCCACTCAAAGCGGCTCCACCTCCGCTACTTTATTTCTGAATTCACATTATTCCCACCGGGTCAGGCAATAAAAATACATATTTGCACATTTAACAACTCACTCCCATGCCTAATACCAAAATATGGCTAGAGACAAAAATCCTTTGAAATAAACAAGCTATAGCAATGTTTTCTTTCTGCATTTAAGTAATGTGATCAGTTAAAAAAAAGGAAAGCGCTTTTCTCTTTCTTCTCTTTACCCACTTAGACTGCCTTTTGTAACTCACAGAGGACAAATAAGTGGAGTTTATATCAATATATTCATGTTCTTTCATCCTGTTAGAAAAAGAAAAACTGACTGCTACATATATGCAGTACTGAATATAAAATGTTGAGTTTGAGACAGAGAAAACACGTCAATACATTAGAATCAGTGATTTTTTTTCTATGGTTTAAAATATTTCTAGCTGCAGTCAGTTTGTCTACTACCATGGATAAGCACTTCTCATAAAAAAAGAATTTAGAAACAAGCTACACATACACATACTAACATTAAACAAAAATTATATCCATCTACATGTAAACGGCAAAACTAAAAGTTATCATTTTCCATAACCTTCAATATTGTTAAAAATGAATGTTCTCAGAGAAGGCATTTAAGGTGGAGGTTCTTGGTCCAAGGTTTTTCTGTGTAACGGATTCAGCCACATCTGTTTGTTGTTATTGAAGATACAGTATGTGCTTGCTCATTTACACACAACATCTATTAGCGTGCTACAAAAAATAAAATAAAAATAAACCCCAAATCACAAGTTTGAAAAATATTACAACTACTTTTTCTTCCGATCCCAAGCCCTTAAAAAACTGAAATATTTGCACCAGAAAAGGCCTCTAGCATACAACTTATTCAAAATCAATTTGGTATTTTCAGTCCTGTGTCATCATTTCTGATTATGAGGATATAAAGAATGAGGACCAAATCCAACTGTGACAGTTGTCATGGAAACATTAGCTTTAAACAATATACAAACTTTCACCAAAACTTTTCAACCCATCACAGTGTGTACTCTGCATTTAAGACACTACACGTAAGGATCATTTAAATTCCTTTGAGAGGAACTATTAATCTTAATCTCGCCTCATGTTGCACACGGCACACACAAACACACCCGGCTGCACCAATGAGAGCGCTCTCCTCCTGTTTGCTGTGTTCCGTAGGGATTTGTCAGCTCTCGTCAACCAACCGTGTCAACCGTGACAGTCGTCCAGATGTCTGCTGCTGCCACCGAGATGACAGGGAGGACAGGAGGAGAGGAGGAGGGAGAGGTGGGAGACCAGTATCCCTCATCTGACAGACACTACAATGGGACATCCGTGAGCGATCACAACTAGCCCGCCTGACAAGCGCTAATAAAGTGGATTCTTTACTCGTAGCACTTCGGGGAATACATAAAGTTTGCGCGAGACTGGCCTGTTGGTCAGCTTACCTGTTGAAGCATGTCTGAGCGTACCACTTGTTTTGTTATGTCTGCACTGTCCACCGATTCTCCACAGCTGCTCCGCACTGTCTCTGACACGAGACGCTTGATGTGTGTCTGTGAGGTGAAGGAGAAAGTTTGAGTTGACTTGAGTCCATAACACTTTACAGGTTTACATTTTACATTATGTTTAGCAGCAATATGTAACACAATGTAACTTTTTTTTTACTTAAATTTTACTAGATTTGGCAATATTAAAAGCCAACCATACAAAAAGGAACATACAAAAAAAAAAAAAAAAACTCATGCCTGGGAAGCACCTTTTTATTTTGTTTGTACAATGTCTGTTTTTCTATTTTTTTCTCCATTTGTGCTTCTTGTATACTCCGTCTGTGTGTTAGTTTCTCCATCAGGAATATGTCCTCAATTGTTGTTATCCATTGATCTTTTGATGGCGTTGTTATCTTCCCCCAGTTCCTTGTTAAGAGTACCTTCACCAAATCTTCATCACTTTCATAAATAGTGCCATCTAAAAAGTTACAAAGATCAGTTCAAGTCTGAATGGGACTGTAATGTATATCCTAGCACTTGACATGGAAAATTATTTTCCAGTGTAATGGTCCACAACATTTTTGGGGCATCTGTAACTGTTTACTTGTTAGTAAACCAGTCTGTCATTCATTTTTATGGTAAATTCCTTTTTCCATTTATTCTTCACCCACAATGTAACTTTTTATGTTTAAAAAATGTACATATATTAACTTGCAAACCCTCAATCCAACTTAAATTGACAGGCAACAGACTAGCTCCTAATTTAAAAGAATATGGTTCCACAAGTTCTGCAGCTATTGATTATTTTGTTAATCAAGTAATCTATCAATTATGTTGTTTTTAATTGAGGAATCAAATAAGAGATACTGCATTTTTGATTATTTTAAAAAGTAACACATTTTATTACACATCTGTGAATCTGTAAAGTATTATTTTTTTCACATTTTGATGCATTACATTGCAAACAGTATTGTAAATGTAGATTTTATTATTATACATTATGATATTGCTTGCTAATTATATTCTTATACTATATATTATTATATACTAATTAGATATTTAGTAAGAATATGTGTATGCTAAATGTCTGTACAAAACAATGCAAAAGCTTCAGCAGTGTGCACTCCCCTCACAGTTAAAGTATTTTAGTTGTAACCTTCTCTGCTTCTAAAAGTGACATCTATTATTATTTATACACCATGTGAGGCCTGTTAAAAGAGCTCAACACCACTGAGCAAACATGGCTAATTAGCATACATAAACAAAAGTACAAGTTCCCAGCTGCAGGCTGCACTTCACACCACAGTTAATTTTTGCCAGTTTGCTGCCACCTACTGAAGGAAGGTTTTACAGAGGTAATACGAATTCTTTCTATGTGATTATTAGTGTTTTAGCGTGTGCAGAGTCTCCAGAGTCAGTATTTAAGCTCCTCTGTGTGCTAGATGTAGCATTAGCCACACAATGCGACGCTTGGAGGATGCTGTTTGCTTTCACAATGGTGCTGTTTTCTACATTGCTTATATATAAATTTAAAAGGCTGACTACAACTAAAATGTATTCTGTTTTAGCCCAACCCCGGCCCTACTCGTGCTAGTGTGTTGTGTATTAACCATGCAGAAACCTTTGTTGCGTATATAGGCCTCCATAGTTCCCAGTGCTATGCGCCAGTCTTGTTTACAGTAATTAAATGAAGCAAAAAAAAATGTATCAAAGCTTTTTACTAATTGAATTATTCGAATACCTCGATTAATCCTTGCAGCCCTAGGTTCCACATTCACTTTACTTGGAGAAGAATGAGCTGGCTTGTGAGGCTGATAATAGTATGTGTCTAGTATGATTGCTATCTCCAAGCTAACAATTACAGGAAATAAGGTAGCTATCTTTAAGTACTATATTAGGCGTATATGTAATCTGACTAAAAAAGCAACAACAGACCCTGTTAGAATTTATAATGTAACCAGGCATTTCAATTCTGCCTTTTTATCAGTGAACCAAAAGTGTGCCACCTCCACATGTACTATCAAAGATTCTCCGTACTCGCTGCTGTATTACACTGAGTTCATGTGGATGGCGTGGCAGGGCAGTGATCCAGCGGTCCAAGCGTCTGTGCCAGGAAGTGCACGGTGAGGGCCCGCAGCACCAATCAGCCTGCACGGAGCTTGTCAATGGGCTCATTAGCACTCATTACACAGTGCTCTCGGGCACCTGGGCGCCCTTCAGAGCTCTTAGGGCAGAGGGGGGCAGAGGGGCAGCAGGCACGCAAAAAACAGCAAGAAGGCTAACAAAAGAGATATCCTTTGTCTTTGTGAGGGCAGAGATAATGAAACAGAAACAAAAGGAGAAACAGAGAAACTAAAGCGTAAAAGCTAACTTAACTTGCCTACAAAATACATCTACATTTAATTAAAGTTAGCCTGACATGCTATACCATGTGTAAATTCAACCAGGATTTATTTTCCCCTTTTAAACTCACCTGTCTGTCACTGTCAGCCAATCACAGCCTGCCACCTTTGCGTCTCATCCAATCACCTATCCATTCACCTATATACGCCCTCTCCCTTCAGTCATCCTACTGTTCAGCTACATGCCGCAACCCTCCTCCACCCGCAACTCTACTGCAGCAGCAGAACCACCAGCCTCCTCAGCCTCTCCTCCTCCTCTTCACAACCACCAATGTCTAATCTTTCAAACTCTCACTTCCTCGCAACGTTGACATCTCTAAATGCCAGGGTCTATGAGCACCAAAGTTTATTCCTTCAATAAATCATTCATTACACTTCACTCATTTGTCTGTGCTTGTTTTAAATCTCTCCTGGTTGAAATAGGTCTGTTGGTAGAACTATCATTTGACCAATCCTATTCATTCAAATATGGCTGCCTTGTGGCCATGCTTGTATGACTATCCAATTATGTCCAGAGGCAGTTTTTTCTTAATGGATAGTGTATCCATTGGTCATAGCGCATTGAGATCTACAGCACTGGCCAGGCTAATTACATAAAAAAATAAAACAAAATAAAATATTTGAGGAAATGCATTGAATGGGCAAAACAAAATATCTGACCAAAGCAAGTGAACCATATGCATTTATTGTACAACTCAGAGGATTGAATTAATACGTTAAGATATGTAAAATATTGCTAAAAACTGTAAAAAAAAAAACAACAAAAAAAACTGCTGTTTCTCTGTATGTAAGAAGTGTAAACATTGGACTAATCTCTCATAGTAGGACTTTCCACTACTATTTATTCAATGTTTACTAGCCATGTAGACCGGCAGCCAGAAATGTCCCATATTCAATCCCTTTTTTAATACAAACATATGATTGGCCAAAGCTTGTCGGCATGGGCTAAACATTCTCATCTAATGATCGTCCTGATAAAAGACATCCTAAGATGTCTTATTGCAATATTAGGTTTGTAGTATTAGGTGCTTAAACAAACACTTAGAAAAAGTAAGAGTAAGAATTGCACACAGCACTTTTAAATGTTACTAACAATAAACTATTCCCCATTCATGTTTTATCCTTATAAACATCTGAGGAGAAAAAAACAACACCTTCCTGTGAGATAATTTTGTTTTTCTAAAGCAACAAGTCTCACATAGACAGTAACAGGTTGTAAAAGCAGCCCCATCATTTTGACACTCGCTTTATTCCCTTGGCTTCCCCGCTCGACTTGAAAGCTCCTGTCTTATTATACTTAGCTGCCAGCTAAGCTTTGTAGCGCTCTAGCTTTGAGACTTTTGTACATGTACTTCAAGTACACTCTTCCTGTTAAAACTATTCCAGGTTTCCCTTGCTGCGTGAGCTGAGCACTAAAAATATTATCAATACCAGTGAGTGTCAATAGTGCAACTCTCCTGCTTTTGCACATGTACAAAAGCAGAGAAGAAGAAGCTGGAGCGGAGGTAACAAGCCACCCAAAGCAGTACTTTACAAGTGGTTCAGAGCACGGCAGAGTCGAGGGACACAGGTGTATTGTTTGAAGGGAGGAGCGCTCATTTTGACACCAATAAAAGCAGACACAAGTGTCACAGGGGGGTATTTGCACAGGGATTACCCAAGCACAAGTTCTAATAAGAAAACCCTGTCAAAAAGATATAGTAAAACAGGAATGACTAAATAATTCATCTCCCCCGAGCTCGCTGACTCTGGCTGCTACTACTTTGAGAAAAACTTCACCTAATTAATGGAGAGGGAATAAGATAACAGACTCTCTGAAGAATTAAGGAAATCTATTTTGGTTTAGTTCCCTCTCGGGACAGTGGAAAATAATTGTACCTATGTTTAAGTCAAATTGAGCTGTTTTAAGTTCCATTCTCAGTCACATTGAAATTACACACACTTTATAATAAATTATACTTTATTTTCATATTGTTAGTGTGCATTAGGTCAGTAGAACCTTTTAAAGCAACCTGTTTCAATACTATATCTTACTCATTTGCTTTTGTTAATATCTTGCATTTGTATATGTATAAGCTAAAACTATCCTAAATTAGCCAGCTGTTGTGTTGTTGTTGTTGTTGTTTTTTTTTTTCATTATCACAATTGCTTGTGCAAAGTTTTACAGATTCAGCTGGCTTCACTTACAGGGAAAATAAAAATGCCAGATAAGTATACTGCTGTCTTGCATCTCTACAGTAGGAACTCAGGGTTGGCTGTGGTCAGGCTCACAGTCAGTTTTCTGAAGCCAGCAAGTTACTGTTTTCTCTCTTTTGGCAAATGACTTTTAGGTACTTCCTTTAAGATGGTCAAACATTTCTGGCACCTCCTCCTAACCCACCACCACCCCGACTTCACAACCAAACCCACCAAAAACGTCATTATTTAATTGGAATACCTGTCTCCAGATCAACACTGTTGTCCACACAGAAAAAATATTAAGCACCACAGCTGCACTTTATTTTTCTTTCAATTGGAAAACTGCTTAATCCTCTGACAGCATATTGTAATAAAAATCTGTTGTGTTCAGCCTGTGATGGGAAGCTTTGGCCAATCACATGCCTGAATGAGAGAATTTTCCAATTCAGAAGTAGGATGCTCCCATTGGATCTTTGTCTCTGCAGCTTGTCAGCATCAGTGGCTAAAAAAATGCAGAGGGGGGCATCAATTCTACTGGGAGAGTGTATACTAACTGCTTGTCTTAGCAGACAAAATTTCACAGAATCACATCAATCTACTCCCAAACTTACAACTAGAATAATAATACATCAATTTTATATAGCGCTTTTCACACAACTCAAAGTCTCTTTACAATTTTTGATCTATTATTCATTCACTCCTCAGTCACACTTGGTGGTGGTGAACTACTTCTGTAGCCACAACTGCCCTGGGGCAGACTGACGGAAGCGTGGCTGCCAATCTGCGCCAACGGCCCCTCCGACCACCACCAAACACAGCCACACTAACACATTCACACAGGCAAGGTGGGTGAAGTGTCTTGCCCAGGGACACAACGACAGTATGCGCTTCAGATGGGATTTGAACCGGCTACCCTCCGGTTGCTGGGCGAATGCTTAACCGTAACAGAGCTGCACTTCAACTGTTTCTTTATGGCGGCAGTAAAGTAATTACTGGAAAGGCTTTCTTTTAGTCACATAATGTTTCTAAAGGTTGTAAAATGACCAAGCATTGTTTAAAAAGGTAAATAAAAGCACTATACATACCCCTATAATTAATAAAGATTTTTGTTAAAAAAACACAAAGATTTGCTCTGACAACACTTATCAAGAAAGATTCAACTAAAGGGTTATATATAACAACTTAACCAAGCCAGTCAACACATTTCTGAAGCTGTTTAGTTGACATCAGAAGTGCATGAAAGGTAACATAATGAGCTTCAGGTATGTACAAAGAACCATCTAATCACATACAACAAACAAAATGAAATGAACCTGAAGTCACATTACAGGAACACAAAAAGCCGCCTACAATCAAAGACTTTGCAGAATCACACAAAAACACAGAAGCATTACTATTTTAGTCTGTTCTATTTTTTGTTCCACTGCTTTTTGTTTTGTCGAAAGTTTGTTTTGAAAAATGTGTTGTTTGCGCCGCAGCAGGTTAAAGGTAGGATGGAGTGGCTCCTTGGGGAAAACGCGGGGCATTACAAAGCATAGTGCTGAGATACTCAAAGCTAGGTAAGTAGGACGGTGTTCCTTTAAAAACAGTAAGGGGAAGAAGACGTGTGGGACATAAATTTTTAGTGCCTTTACAGGAGAGGAGTATAGAGCTACTGAGATAGGATGTAGCGATAAGAAGGTGGTGGTTTAAAGCCGTGTAAAAGCAGAGCCGCGGAACACAATCAGAGTGGCCTTTTGTTCTCTTTGCAATGTGATAGTCGTTTCAGAAAAAAAAAAAGAAAAAAAAACACACTTCAATTGAACGCCAGTATTGAGTGGCTGCATGAATTTGATTTCATTCCAAACAGCATTTCTAATAGTTATGCTGCTCAGGTGTCACCAAAGATGAAACACAATTAAGGGTCCTCATCAATCTGATAACACATCCTGCACTGAGAAGACTACCAAAAAGGGTCAGTAACACTAGAACTCAAAATGGGGCCAGTAAGAAGAATGCTTGCATTAAAGCAGGTGATTCACAATATTTGGTCTTTTTATTTTTGCATACAGCACTGTGCCACCTGGGAGCCAGGTTGCCTTTTTAACACAGTGTCAATGGATGTTGCCTGCACCTCACACGACACACATTCTTCTCAAAAAGCTTAACGCCTTTTTTCTCAGCAAGTGTCATAAACATGTAAAAAAGAAACAACACAATATGGGGAAAAATTGATAAATAGTCAGCTTCCTGCAAAGGGGATAAGGCCCCAAAATATGTTTAGGAAAAATAATCAGTATCTCAGCAGCTCTGTTTACATTGCGTCCCGTACCAGCGCTCCCCACTCGTCCAATAAACAAAAGGCCGACGGGACGCAGGAGAGGAATCATGAAAAAAGGCAGGGAATATCTTTTTGCATATTATTTTAAGTAACTGTTCAAATTTCATTTCAGAATGGTAATCCACAAAACAAATATGTAGCGGCATATTTTAAAAAGGGAGGCATCGCTCGCTTCAATTTCCTATTGTGGTGTTCGGGGCGTGTTTGCTCTTTGTGTCTGTTTGAATTGATTTGCACAGCTCGGCAGACAAGGGCTGAATGCTCAGACCAAGAATCCATAATTTCATATGATCTGATAGTTGTGCAGTATTAGATTGATTTTTTTTTTTTTTGCCGCTCCCCTCCCCTGCCTCCGCTGCCTCTCTTCGGTGTTGATGTTAACAAACAAGCCAAGCTACCTGTGCTCATGGAAGAGCCGTTTTGTTGGGGCGGTGATGATAATGTGGAGATGGGGACATGTTTGTTTGAGGAAGGGGATATGTTTGTCGTGGGTTGTTTCCTCAGAGCTGACTTCTGCAGTGGTGGCCCCCGTCGATATGGTTTGTGGTTGTTCAGCCACAAAATGTGTCTACAATTGTACTTCAAGCAGATTTCAACAGGTTACGTTACTGCTTTCTTTCCTGCGTACTGATCACAAGTTAGTTATACTGTATATAGGGTTAGTTCTATCTTATGGATGCAAAGTGGTTAGCGCTTCTGCCATTACCTTATCTGTGTGGAACCAGAATGTCCTTCCTGTCCTACTGTAATTGGGTGGGTGGGTAGGTCACTCTACAAGCTTTCCTTGCTGGTGGGTTAGGGTTAGGGTTAACTATTGGCCAGTGGCTAAATGTATGAAGCTTTCTGACATGACATTTTTAGAACCAATGCCATGGCAATGCCAGTGAAGAAAGCAAAGAGGGCTGTGTCAGAGGAGGTGAAGGAAAGAAAAACACAAAGCATAGAACTGAAAACAGTAATCTTAAAGTTAGTCACCCTGAGTTGCATAGTGACAGAGGATGAAAACCAGAAGAGCCCACCATACTTAGGTGAAAAGTGAAAGGAAAACACAAGATGAGATGCTGCTGTTTCCCATAGCACAATAAAAACACAAGATTCTTCAGTGGTTATCCATACCAAACTGCATCATAACCGCATGCATAGAATTAGTGCCAGGTAACCATCAGATCATAATGCTTCACAACATTCACAATCATTAGATCTTTCTAAAAGTTCAATGCTGGGGCACAGTCTTTGAAACAATGACAACTAGAACAGAAGCTTTAGGTAACATTAGCAGCATTGGTACATGTACTGTACCTTGCCAGAGGAGAACACGAGCAGTAGTACTCTTTGTGCCTACACACTAAGAGGCAGAGTATTAGCTGTGGCAACCCCAGAAGGAAAAAGCCCAAAGAAAGAAAGAGCAATAAAAGCAAGTGCTCCTTAAGCTCTCACAATTCATGTCATCAAACTTTAAGATATAGTGTGTGGAAAGTGTGGAGAAGGACTGTATATTTTAAGGCTTAAAGTATTTCAGATTTTTTTTTATTGCCATAGTAAGTAAGAGGTTCACACCACTAGGAATTTACTTTGGTCCTTGGTGCAAACATAAAATAAAATAAGATAAGTAGCATACAGTAATAATAATAAACATGCAGGAAACAATAATCAAAAGTAAAATAAAATATGCTATAAATTGACTAATCTAAATTTACAAATATACAGATATGAACAAAACAATGTGTTAAAATTATCTGTATTCACAAATAATAAAAAAGCTATCTAAACAGAGACTATGACTATACAGATGAATATGAACAGGAACCAGATATGATGTACATTATAGTGCAATATCTAAACAGTGCAAAGACCAGGTGGCTAAAGTGACCAAATGACAGTAGCAGTTAGCAGTTAGCTAGTGTTTATGAGTTTAACAGCAGAGGGAAAGAAACTGTTTTTGTGATGTGAGGTTCTGATCTGAATGGACCTTAGCCTCCTGCCTGAGGGCAGTGGCTCAAAAACTCCATGTCCAGGGTGAGAAGGGTCTGATGCGATCTGACCGCATGCCTCAGAGTCCTGGAGATGTACAGGTCCTGGAGAAATGGAAGGCTGAAGCCGATCACCTTCTCAGCACAGCGCATGATGCCTTGAAGTCTGTGTCTCTGGCGGTGGCCCCAGCGTACTTCATGGTGATGGAGGAAGTGAGGATGGACTCAGTGATGGCAGTGTAGAAATGCACCATCATTTTTACTGGCAGGTTGATTTTTTTTCAGCTGCCGTAGGGAGAACATCCTCAGCTGGGCCTTCTTGATGAGGGAGCTGATTGTCGGCTACCACTTGAGGCCCTGGGTGATGGTGGTGCCCAGGATGCAGAAGGAGTCCACAGTGGTGATGGGGGTGTCTGTCAGGGTGATGGGGACGGGGGTGGGGCTGAGGCTTTCCGGAAGTCTACGATCATCTCCACTGTCTTCTGGGCTCCAGGTTTTTGTGGCTGCACTGTTGTGACTACATGCAGGCAACAGGACTACGTGCATAATAATTATGATCATGGCTACAATTTATATTGCACTTTTCAAGGTACCCAAAAGAGCTCAACAACTGAGTCCATCATTAACTCATGCGGTGGTAATCTACTTCTGTAGCCACATCTGCCCTGGAAGAGACTGACAGTAACATGGCTGCCATTCTGCGTCTACCTGCCTCTCCGACCACCACCAAACAGAAAATGACTCTAACATATTCATACAGGCAAGGTGGGTGAAGTGTCTTACCCAAGGATGCAACAGTTGTATGTATTGCTGGAAGCGGGGATCAGTCCGCCAACCTTCAGGATAGTGGGTGAACAACTGTACCTACTGAGCTACTGCCACCTCAACTAAGTTAAGTTAAACTAAGCTGAATCCCTGAAAGAAACTCACCAGTATAGGCTAAATTTTGTCAAACGCTGAATTGTCAAACACTTGCACCAGAGAAACCTGCAACATTATTTCCTACAGATATCTTTATGTGATGTTCTGCTGCTGAAATATGGAACAGCGTAGATCTGTTACAGCCCTGACAAACAGCTCCTTATCAACAGAAGCTCAACAGCTGCAAAAGTGCATGTAGCATGATTTATACGAGGCTAAACAAGAATAAAACATATTTGCACTGTGCACTGAAACAAATGAGGTTTCACTCTATATCAGAAAAATCAATACAATAACAGCCTCAGTGTGCTACGCAACCCCTGTGCATGTCTAATAAGCCCTTGTGCTAGGATATAGAAAGTTACACATTATGATATCAAGCGCACCTTTTTTTTTTGCCTTTCCACTTTTCAAGTCGCTCATGTGGGATTTGGTTCAAAAATGTGCGGTGTTAAGTACTAAAAACCACAGTTCAGAAGAGGCTTATGTTAAAAGGAGTCATCCGGAGACACTCGCCCTAAAGCATTAAAAAGAGGGGGAGATTTGCGATGCTATCAACTGCCTTAACTTCTACCTGTCATGGACTTAGACAAACGCAGAATACACCTAAGAGGGGAAGAAAAATAAACGGTGGAAAGAAAGTCGGTCTGTGATGGAGAGGAACGGGGATGAAAGCAAGCGATTGGTTTGAAAAGCGCTAATATCCTCTGAGCATTCTATCAGCGGGGCGACAAAGCACACTCAAGCCCAGGTATTAGCCTCCCCTCCTTCCTTCCTTACTTCCTCGCACACTTCTCCTACATTCCTCCCTTTACCTGCCGCTGTCTATTTTAAGCCATTCCTTCAACGCGGCGTGTCAAACAAGCCTGAAATCCCTGCTAATACTAGTTACCCCCGAAACACTGATCTTACTGTTTGGCTTTTAGCTTAGACAAGTTCTCTCGTCGCTGCTTCCTCCTTCCCTGTACAATCATGGAGAAAAAGTTGAAAACTATTTTGACATTGCCTTTACATTTTGAGCTCATTAAATCCGCGGATCTGTCTCAGTTGTACCTGGGATTTTTCTTTTTTTTTTACTCCTTACACTCTTGGAGATAAGCCAAATTAATATGAAGTCGCCAGGGCCGGTTTTTAAATGCTGAGTGTTATCCGAAGCTTTGCACTCCATCTCCCTTTCGCTCGCTGGAAGTTATCACAGGCCCGTGATAGCCTTTAAACTAGCAAGGTGAAGTGCTTTAATTAAAACTAGTAGTGTTCCCTGGGAGAACGGAGAGGGAAATGGAGAAGGGGGGGCGAGACTTCATCATTTATCAAAGCAAAGGGCTTTCCCACTGGTGGCTACAGCAGGGCCATAGAGAACTGAGTCTCTTAAGTACATGAGAAGGCGGTCACTTGCACAGATAGATAGTACTCCTTAGCTGGAGTGTTTGTATGTGTACCTCTTCATAGGACACAAGAGTATTCGCATACTCAAGGGGTATTAAACTAATATTTGTCCTTCTGATATTGATGTTGCCACTATTCCATACTTTCATATCAGGTCTTTTGACAAATTATTTTCGATGAATATCTTTCGATGAAGGTTATAACTCATTAACTTGGTTTTACTACAAGAAATAATCTGTCTCAAAGTATGTAGTGATTTTGTCCTACATTTCACGCTTGATGCCCTTCCTGACACAACCTTCTCCATTTATCCAGGCTTGGGACCAAAACAAAGTACACTGGTTTGTGACACCTTGTGGCTGAATTGTGTTTACATTAAAATCATAACTGCAAAGTAGAGAAATTAGCTCTTATTCATATATTACCATTAGAACTAAAGTGGGGTGCATAAGTGGTTACTACTGTTGCCTCACAGCAAGAAGGCTGATGGTTTGATTCCCAGCTGTTTTGTTCTGTATGTCCTCTCTGTGCTATACTGGGTTATTTTTAGGGTCTCAGCTACCTTGCACAGTCCAGAGACATGCATGTATAGTTGAATTGGTGACTCAAAATTGTCCAGATTGAAAGATTGTAATTGTGAACAGGGGTCATAGGCTTGAGCCCCCGAAGCCCCGAAGAGGGTAGAAAAATCAATGGGTAAACCAAAGCGTTTTTAAACCAAAACCCTGAAACTTTCACAAAACTCAAACTGTTAAAGTTTGAGTTTTAAAATCTGTTATAAGCATATGTTTCCTAAATCAGTGGCACATGCGTTATCAAGTCCAGCCTTGAGCTACTGTCCCAACCTAACACCTGCCTTAAAAATGGGCCTAACTGTAACTGAGGTAACTGAGCACTGGAATGAATCTACAGCAACACAAGACCTTTGCAGGCAACATTTGTATCTTAATAACATCCAGAGGTGCTATTGTCCAAACATGATGTACTGTATATGACAACACTCCTACTCAAATACTTCTCATTCTTCTCATTTATAAACACTAAATAAAACTTCATCTGGATACTTCTTTCACATCAGGCCCAGACATATAATAATACTGTACGTGAGTGGCTTATTGCTAATAAAAAGTCAACTGTGGCTGCCACACTGCAGCAGTGCACTTAACACGAGGAGGAGGGGGCCACTATGCAAGCCATGTAAATCAATCTGAGTTATATTGCTCTAAACTTTATGCAATATAGCCCCAGCTTTCATTGCTTCTATAATGCACATTTACATACAGTCTACACAAACATGTGGTGATAGTGCATGTACATACACATGCAGTACAGATGAGCCCTCATGTGCACACCCTTGTGCACACCCCAGCACAGAGCAATGTGTGTCTTCTTGGCAAGTTTTTTTTTTTTTTTTTTTTTTCCCTGAGTCAAAGATAATACAATTCCTTTTTTTCTTATTTCCTTACAATACATCTTTCAGTTCTGCCTTTTGCGTGCATGAAATTCATTTTCTAATGGAAATATTTGTTTTGTAAATCAAATATGTATTATGCACAGAATGCAAAGCACAAATTAAATTATGTTAATGAAATGAAAGAGATATGAAATGCATATTTCATGGACAAAACATAACCCTGCCGAACAGCCATTTCTTGATAAAATCTTTAAACACAATCTCATTCGGAGAAAGACATATTGCCATGGCAGATAGCACCTCATTAAAATGGTCTCCTTTAATATCAGTGCTTAGTATATATGGGATTGTAAATAACCACTGGGGAAGAGGAACCAATAATGAAATACTGTCTTTAATAGCTTGCCATTGATGTCAGCATAAAAAGTCTACTAGTGGAATATTGGAAATTGGGTGCGCACACACATATAGTCAAAAGCTGTAAATGATTGCATATTTAAATAGAGCTGACTAAGGAAAAGATGATATAGATATTAGTAATAGGCAGAAAATTATGCTGACCTTACATAATTCCACACAAAAAGCCCAGACTGTTTTAAATTTTATATTGGTTACACTTAATGAATAATAGATTCTGTAGCTGTTGTTGTGCAGTCCATGATGTTAATAAAAGCCTAAGAATAGGGGCCTGCTCTGCCCGGCCGACTAGCAAATGAACTAGACTGGCTTTTCAGCACAAATAAATACAGCAATAAATACAACAGGGGGGCGGAGGGTGGAGGGGGGATGAGGGCAGAGAAAAGAGGAAGGAATGGGGAAAAGAGGGAATAGGATGGACAGATAAAGTGAATAGAAGAGACACGGAGAGAACAGCATTTATGTGGTTTAAACATACTGCACATCTCAAAGCCTAACTACAAATGGTCACAATATGAAAAGCATAAGACGTAATCTAAGCATTTTGATTGGGCCAGTGCTATCTACTTCAACAACTATGGGCCTTAGTCGGGGTACACCCTGAACAATGGCTAGCAAGTTGCAGGGCAAACACTTAGAGACATACACTAGACAATGGGGCAATTTGGATTCACCAATTCATTTAACACAAGGAAACTATTTGATATTCTGCACAATCACTCTAAACATGTTGGTCCCATAAAGTAACACGTGCTTTAAATTTAATGTTAGAGACATATTTTACAAACAGAGAGACAAACTAATGCTAGGACACTTGGATTCTAGGATTTTAAAGACTCTGTCCCAAATAAAAGGAGGAAATGCTGAACAGCACAAACACGAGCAGCATGTGTTTTAATCTGGTTGTAACAAGGGCATGCCTGGCTATTACTAAGCACCTTTCAATGTCACTGCACTGCTTTATCCAGTAAAAAATAATCAGATTAACACTTTTTAATTGTGTTTTAGATAATTGTCATTCTGTTCCTCTCCTCACCCACACACAATGCACAGTGAGGAGCATGAGAGACAGGCAGGAGAGGTAAGGGGGGATAATAAAAAAAAAGGAGAAGATGATGCATGGCAGTGTATGCAACGGGGGCCTGTGCATAAAAAATAAAAATAAAAAACAGGTTACAGGTTACTTATACCATGGTATCAATGAAAATCAATGTGTTTAAACTAACCACTGAAAGCACTTCATCAGCACCCAGCTTGGTCACAGTTAGCAGACATGAACATGGCATAATTTCAGAATACTAGTATGTATCAGGAACGATCTTGTCTCCAGTGTCTGTGTGGTGGAAGGTGTGCCAAAGAGCAGGCCACGTCTAGACACGAGGTCACCACACTCAATCACTTCTGATCAACCTCACATTACACAGCTAATTCACCTGCCACTCTGCTCCCCAACTTTCTTTTTCTGCCATTTTTAACTGTTTCTTATTATTCATTCTCATTACAAGTCACAAAATCTTATCAGTGTTTTTTCAGGCCCGCAGTTTGATAAAGGTCTGTCATCAAAGTTTAGGGTCTGTTGTTACAGCTTATATAAATGGCCTTGCAGCTGACTTTAGAGGATGGAAAGTGAACAATGAAGCAACAATGAACCACCAGGATCCATAATTTCTCAATGACTTTAGGACAAAGCACAATGTACACACTAAAAATCAAGAGAAGAAATTGAGAACAAAACTTCAAAGACCTTTACAGTAAAGTTTTGGGACAACAATGAAACATAATACAACTTTTTTGAACTGTTTGAAGCAGATACAGTATATAAGATATATGTTATGGAGCTGTATGTAAAAAGTAATAGGTTCACTGAAATAACTGGTAAATGACCTGCATTTATAGAGCGCCTTTGAACCTGATTGCTATACAATGTGCCATACAATAAGGCTCATTTGTGCAATCAAATACATATTCAGTGCAGTATGGACCGCAGTCTTGAGGAATTTAGGTTCAAAGTGTGACCAAGAATGGAGACTCAAGTTGAGAAATTACAGTTCATGAAATAGAAATAGTTATTACTTGATTAACTTCTGAGAAAACGTCAGTATCTGCTGTAGTTTCCCTTCCCCTGACTAGCATTGCTCACATTGACATAATATAGCCATGTTGGATCAGTAGCAGTCTATACCTGATCCTGACCGCTGTTTTTTTTTTGTTTTTTTTTTTACTATTTATGGTTTAAAAGCTGTGTTATGATAAAATTCTCAGCTTCTCAGTGTATGCATTTGACAGCTGATTGTTTTTATTTTAACTCAACAGCCCCGAAATGATGAATCACCTATAGATTTTACTTAGATGAGAGGTAACCTGACCTACAAGATAACATCTGCAAGGGTATATAAAGCATAAAAGGCAGGTATACTCTATGATACAACAATTACTGACTTTAACTGCAACATCAATATATATCAAACCTAAACACACTTAATTGTCAGTACTGTATACACCATTGGTTGAACTGGCATCAGTTTTAATGCATGGATACATCGCCCAGAGTAGGACCAGATTATTTTTCAACTCACAGTCCAGTTCTTGCAAGATTACAGGATGAGGCCATACCCATTTCAGCATTTTATAAATATTTACTTACATTAGGTAGTCAGAGGTTTAAGTTAGATAGCACTTAAGGCGAGACAATGCAGATGAATTGGTAAAAAAAAACTGTAACTAACATATACCATAAAACTTAGTAGATTACTGGCATCAACATGATGAAAGGGTATCTTATTTTGTTTTTCAGTACATTAAAATTACTGCCATGTTTTAGGAGTAAAATGCACAATAAATCAGGATAATATTAATATCAACAAATTCCTCTGTAAAAGAGATAACGGCTTTTGACAAAGTTCACAAAATGAAATAAAGACCTTAATGTGTATAGATTAGATATATTCTTTTAGTATGAAAGCTCACATGCTAAAGAATCCAACTGGCCCAAAATATGAAAATTGAAAAAAATAAATAACGTTTTACCTGAAGTGTCTTGCCTTAAATTGGATGACTTTGGTTTTGCGCTGAAACTTGCTTTTGACTTTTAAGTTGAAGTCAGAGGAGATCTAAACCCTCTCCTTTCTTGCTTTGAGGCAGAATGCTTACCAGTCTAATTTCCATCTGAAAACACTAACCGTTCAACAAGCATATAACAGATTTTGCACTCCCCTTCTCAAACATATTCATAGTGTCTTGTGTCTGTGAAAGGCCAGAGCTCGTTTTTGGTGTACATTTCACCACTGCTTCACATTTGCACATTTGGTCTGGTACAAGTGGCAGCCTTATTAACCAGTGGGCACACATACAGCTGGTGTTCTGAGTAATGAGACTGAAGAGCTTTCAAATGGTCAAAATGTGAACAGGCAAGAGACAGTTTACAAAGAAAAGAACAAAGGCCAAATTACTGAGTGGAAAAAGCTAATTTATGTTGCCTTCATTTCAATAGGAGAGGCAAAATTTCAACCCAAGTCTATTTTTTCGGGACACACAGAGGCCAAAAGACATGCCACGTTTAAGTCTCGAGCTGTTGTCATGTTGATGTAAGAGGCTGCAAGACACACCTCATTTAGGACAAGGTATATTGATTACATGATTACTCTAATGGGATGTGCGACAGGCGCGAGCGATCGCTGGAGTCGCCCAAACTCAAAAAAATATGACACAAACTAAGTGAAAGAATTGATTAGTGGCCGGTGGAGCCTGACGGGGCCCGGTTTTGTACTGCACTGTCATTGGACACCACTCTCTTTAAATCTTAGACTCATGTTTCAAAACGCCATGACAAGCTAATGTGACTAATGCAGCACAAGTTCTTAAATCATGCAGTAATTAGCCTTAAGCACGCCTGTCCAACGCAATCAAACAAACAGCAAATCAACCTGAACATTTCACTTACACTTCTATACTTGAAAATAAAAAGTTTTGGCTTTAATTTAAGACTTCCAAAATGCTTTATATATGATCTTCCTTGCAGCTTAATTAGATATAAATATGTTTTCTTTTATTTAATCATGTAATGACATACTTAAATTGAATCATTTGTGAAAGTTGAAGCAAAGACCAACACCTAATGAGTTTGAGTTTGGTTTTGAGTTAGGGGAGCTCATTGGCTGCTGGTCTTCATGGCTTGTCAGCACTGAATTTAGGGTTTTTCTTCACTGGCACTGTGCCTTTGCTCAAAGAGAGAAATAATGCAAAAAACAATCAGAAAAGGGAAGAAAAGTGAACAACAG
Organism: Bostrychus sinensis; assembly: GCA_020698575.1. Lineage (NCBI taxonomy): Eukaryota > Metazoa > Chordata > Actinopteri > Gobiiformes > Eleotridae > Bostrychus > Bostrychus sinensis. Next base: position 12,770,671 of record CM036242.1, on the reverse strand, counting down.
TAATAAGCACTCAAGCAATGTTTAACAAGGTGTAGATAAATCATAAGTGTATCAGTCTGAACTCAAGGTAAGGTCTAAATGACTAATGAAAAATAAAAGCAGGAAAGGTAGTTATGAAGAGTGTTTGGGACAGTGATAGTCAGTTTCAGTTGGCGTAGCGTACGTGCGGTGTAAAAAACTGCTAATTTTTAACTTTCAGACTCCTCTTTCTCTTCAGTAAGTATGTGAAATTTGGTAAATGCAGACAAAGGCCATATTGTGATGAGTTGACGCATCATTTCGGAGTGGAGGAGAGACAGACAGAAACAATAGCACAAAGAATTCCCATTTTCTAAACGCTTAAAAAGAACCAGGAGAAAAGGAAAGTTCTGGGGGAAAAAGGCGTTCAAATTCAAAAATGGGACACTGCATATAGGCAATTAACACCATTCTTCCATTTTCTCTTTGAATCCTTGAAGAAAATACGGTTGAAGAAAAGATACCATTGGTAAATTTGGTAGTAAAGAGAGGTGACCTTGTTAGGTAATTAACATCTTATTCTGAGTTTAATTAGACAAACTAAATCAATTCAACCTGCGTTTGAAAGGAGGGCGCCTCTGAAAACCGGGAAGGGAGAGGGAAGGTAGATTCTGTTTTAATTGTATGAAAGCATTAAAAATGCACCTGTTCGCCGGCAAATTGCCTCACTCATGAAAATCCACTGGGAGATGCAGCCCTATTCAAAATAGCATCAAGTTGTTAAGATAGCTATTTATGTGCTTGGGTACATGGAAAGAAAACAGAGGAGGGGGAAATCCAAATTATGTTCTTGTTGTTGTAGTCCCTCTTGTTAAGGATTCTAAACAATGCCTGAGAAACTTTTTAGATTTAGCGCGTGGTGTCTCTGTTGGCTTGTCTTCGCCAGCCAAACCCTGTCTTAACCCCCTTTGGTGTGCAGCGAACACACTCAGCCTCCCCACAATCATTTCCTTGATGTTTTCATCCTCTTTTCTCTCTTCTCTTGAATCCCTGAGCCACTCTCTTTATTTGCATCTGCTCCAAAAATAAAGTAACAGGCTGTGCTCTCGTCAGAGTGTGTTGAGTGACAGGCCACTGACAGGAGACTCTATATGAATCATACATTCATCAGACACTTAATTGAGAATGTGTCCAGAGGTCATGAAGTTAACGTAGCGGGAAGCGCTAGCCTCGTAACCATGAGTGATGGCATGACAGTAGCCGCCTCACACAACACAGTCACTTTTACACCTGAGAGCTGGACAAGAGTACAGCAGAGTGCAGGTAGGCTACTGTTAAACACCAGCCAAGACCAGGACACACAGCTCTGTTTACTTACACACCACTTTAGATTAGGTTAAAACATGCTGTCAGTATGTTTGCATGCAGGCATAGAAATTCATTATTGTCTAGGGGCAATTTTCACTACTGTAAAGTTTAAAGTCCATGTCAATGTCTTAATCCAATTGGGAGGCATTGTTTTCAGGCATTTCTTTGACTCACACCTGAATAATGTCTGTCTGTATAGAATTATTTTTGCACATATACAGCTTATTTGGAGTAATACAAGTAAACACTTAAAGGTCATATATTTAGCAAAATCAATTTTTCTGTGCTTTCTATCATGTCATAATGTTCCCCCATTAAAACATACCTGTAGTTGTGTTTTGTTTCATTCACACCTGTTTGAGTAATCCTCTATTTTCTGGCACAGCCATTCTGAGGCCTCAAAACACTCGCTTCCATGAACCCCCACCCACTCCAGGAAACACTGACCAGTCAACAAGCCTCATACATCCAGTCTGCTCTCCTCTCATTTGTCCAAAAAACAGTGTACAGCTCTGTCTCCATTTATTCATTTCAACCATTTTTCATTTTGTAGTAAGATAGGGGTATTCTCAGTATTGTCTTTATGCTTCATGTTTTTATCTCCTTAAAATCCAGCCCCAAGCTAGTCTCCTCTTTGTGCAGGTCCCAAACCTGGATAAATGGAGAGGGTTGCATGAGGAAAGGCATATGAAATTTATGTCTAATCAATATGCAAATCACAAAGCGGCGAAAGACCTGGCTAGTCCATCACCCTTCAGTTCAGATGCAACTGTTTTGTAGATAAAATAGACACTTGTGTTTACTTTAATTCTTCAAAGAATAAAAAAATGATCAAGTCGCAGTTATTCCAGAACAACATATGCAAATACCAGCTCAGTATGAAGGGAAAGAGGCCTGTGTATAATAATAGTAAGTGCCTGTGAAGTGATAATGATCAAGTAGAAGTTGGAGTTTCCTGTGAGTCATGTTTACCATCATATCTGTGGCGTCTCACCATTGAGCATGTCTCTATTACCACACAAAGGCAGTGTGTTATCGCAGAGCAGACTTTGCTGTTTGCGCTCGGCTTGATACAAGGGGATAATGAAAAGCGAACCTGTTTTTTATTCGGGATGCAGATAAGGACAAATACAGTAGCTAAGCAAACAAACAGCAGATGCACAGAGAGCTTAGTGGGAGTGGGGTGAAAACAAGCCGAGTCTGTGGAGTTGAGGCCTGGCGCTGGTGAAGCCTGCTGGAGGATCCTACAGACAAACCACATGGAGCAGGGGCCAGACACTCCAGCACAACTGTAATAAGGTTGGTAAAGCTTGACGTGACTTCCGGGAGATGCTGTTGGAGCATGAGCAGTGATTCTGCTGAAAAAACTGGCTGCTTTTGTGTTATTTGCCAATGTTTAGCATGGTTTTCTTTTTAATTTACTCAAGTCAATTTAAAGAAAATATATTTCTGAAATGACTATATTTTCTAAATCATTTTACTTTTCCTTGAGTTTTTTCAGAAAACAATTGAAATTCATAGTCAATTTTAAAGGCTTTATTCTGTCAAAGTTTTTATTTTTTCCCAAAATGTTTTTTTTTTTTCAAACAAATATTTTCTTTCTTTTAAATAGTTATTCAATTCTTAACTGTATTTATTTTTACAATTTTGTCGGCAACCTCTACTTCTGCATTATTTTAATATAAGCTTTTGAGTCCTCAAAATAGCTTTTCTTAACAGGTAAAAAATAAAAGAGAGCAAAGTCCAATAATGTAACAGCACATTATTACCAACTTTGTCATTAATTAGAGTTGTCTACTTATCTCTTTGAGCTGTCACTGTGCTGTAAAAGACACTGAACTTCAATTCATCTGGGCAGCCACGAAGAAAAGGCACATCCATGCAGTTTTCCATATACTATATTATACTTTCCATAAGAACATCTAGAGTACAAAATAATTACTTGTATTCAGTGTCTTAATAGCAGAGAAATACCCTCTGCTTGGATAGAGATTTCTTTTGAAATAGCATCTAAACTCAGCTTTGTTAAGTTCCTGCACTCTACCTGCATTTCTTACGTCATCACAGTTATGTCACTGCAAACAACTTATGACTGGTCCTCCTAATAACTCAGCCCTGACCTCATGGCCCTCTCCAGTCCAGCCTCTTCTCCATTATTTAAATAAAAGGAACAGTGTCTAAGCTCAGATACGACAGAGAGAGAGAGAGAGAGAGAGAGACAGATGCAGGCAGGCCACCATGAAAAGACCAGAGCGAACAAAACCACTCCACCTTGCACGAGTCCGGCTCCGATTGGCAGCGCTTCATCCTGCCGCAATTACACCGACTAATTAGAGTTTCACCATTTTCCTGTTTGAAGTATAAAGAAATGACAATGGCGGCCGTGTGAAAAGCTCTAATGTGGAGCGTAATGGCGTAAAAAATCCTAGGCCTTAATCCTGAGCTAGCATGTGCCCCCAATGATAACACAGAGTAAGGAACCCAAAACAATATATGAGCCAAAAGTCGAAAATATGTCACCCTCCGCTCAGTCTTTCTCCTTCCTTCATCCACGCTTCCCTCTTTTTTTATTTCCAAAGCCTTTTTTTAATTTTATGCCATCTGGCCCTCTCATCTTCCATGCTGGAAAAAAAAAGAAAACTAATTCATGTTCCGAGTCATCCGCATGATGAATAGTGGAGGTCCAGGTGCTACTGGTGTAAAAAAGGAAAGAGAGGAAAGAGGGAGGGATGGCGAGAGAGAGACAGAGATAGATCGAAAGGCAAAGACAGAGTCGGAGAAATGCCAAATTATATGTGTGCACTAATTATGTATGTACGCCATTATAAACAAAGTCTCATTACGGAGCGCAGCCATTACACATTTCACAGTCTTAATCCATAGATTGTCTTAACTTCATCAGCTGCTGGAATTGTCGCTGTGGTCCTCCACTTGCCAAAAATATGCAAATATACAATAAAACTAAGTATGCCATATTTGACAATCCTTATTACTACAAAGAACACAAGGAACATAATAGACAAACTCCATGATCACAAACAAATTTGTTGAATCTTTAAGTACAGTCCCAAAACATAAGCAGTAAAACATATTAGAGGTATATTATGCTTTATTCTGGCTTTTTAAAATAGTTTCAGACACCTTTGCATTAGTATTTCATATTTTATAACTTACAATTATGTATATGTATGGGAAACACCATCTTTTGGGGAGCTGTTACTTTCAATTTGCAGAGAATGCTTGGATTAGGTGTCGCCCCCTGCCACAAAATGGAGAGAGCAGAAAATGGCTAATTACCACAACTATTAGCAACATGACGCAAACAGATAGATATATGTGCTCACTGCTTTGTGATGACGGCAGTATGGGCTTTAGAAACGTGCAGGAGATCTTCCTGGTTTTACCTGTCTCCGTACAGCACTGAGACCAAACACTTGCAGCTCTTGAGAAAGAGACAGGTTCATCATACAGGATTACTCAAACATGCAAGAATGAAACAAAATACTATTCCAGGTATGTTTTTAAGGTGGAAACAACATTATAATATGGTTAAAGCTCAAACAAGTTGATTTAGCATAATAGGGGACCTTTAACATACTTTGAAAATACACTGATGAAGTTGACGTTACATGAAGCACATTAAAAAGCTTGCTGGGTTTTGCAGCGGTTGCAGCTTTTTTTTCCCCTTTTTCCATAGGACATTGGTCTTTTGGCATATAGTTAAGTTTTATAGTATTGTCATATATGGCTTGGCACTGTATAGTAATAATCTTACTAATTTTAAAAAAAATGTCCAGTGGCTTTTATTGAGTTTGCTTTTATGTGATATTAATATAATAACTTCATGTGCACATTTTTTTTATTTTTCTATAAAATTCAAAATCATATGGCAATGGTATAATTGTGTGTAAAAACAAATAAATTTTTAACAGCTTAAAAGGAAGGACGTATACTTTTGATGGTTTTCAGCAAAAGTGCAAATTGCAATTCTACACCTCACGCACATCCTTCTTATATCATGCTACGGTAGCCCCACAGCGACATTCCAATGTAAATAGGTCTGATGGCAACTCTGGCCAACGGTGGCAACATTAAATGTTAAACTATGACATTTCGACCATTTTTACCAATCAGTCCATATACTGTATATTTAAAACAATTTTTTACAGTGTGCCTTTAACTTTTTTCATGGCCATAGAATACATTCTCCAGATAAAGGATTTGTGTTTCTAACCTAACTTGCCTGTGTCAGACTGCTCACTCTATGTCTATTGCCCTCATTGTCTGGCTGCCTTTAGGTTTCTCTGCTCTTTCCCTCACCCTCCCTCCAGCTCTAAAGTTTTCTATTGAAGGGAATTCAATCACTATAATGAATCTGAGTCCAGGCAGCAATCTTCCTCACATAAAGAAATTCTAAGAGGTTATAGAATTTGTAAAAATGAATAGCTCGCGGGAGGTAAATGGCCGTGTGAAGCCGATGTACATGTGTCTAGGCGCTGGAGAGGATGTGCGCGTGTTAGGCATTTATTTGTTGTGTATTTGAGGGCTTTGAGACGTCCTAATGCTAAGAGAGTTTCATTTAGTGCAGTTTAGGAATTCTCCACATTTTATTGGTTGATATACAAAGTGCGTGGTTGAGGGGGGAAAAAAGACTGTTATTTTTGCAAAGGACAAGAGCAGCTTTTAAGAGGCATTTAAAGGTGCAGTATGGGAACAGCAGAAGGGTTTGTAAAAAAAATATATACCTTTAAGGTTCTATATTGTGCTTTTTGAAATAGTTTTGAATGAGTCTGTTGACGGTGTATAGGTTTTGGAAACGTGCAGGAGCACTTCCTGGTTTCATGTGTTTACATAAAGCGGTGAAACCAAGAGTTTTCAGTCTTGAGAAATGGATGAGCTCAGCAAACAGGATTACTTCAAACGTGTGAATGAAACAAAATACTACGGGGCTAAATTATGCAGAACTGCGGCATGTCCAATCCAACTTGAGAAACACGCAACAAAAAGAAATAAAGCACTGCATAAAACACATCCCACTTAAGACAATGTTTATGATTGGTCCTGTAGGGTTGACTTTGGTTGAAAAAGTTTGAATGGAAGGAGTTGAAGACCCACTTTACTTTGTAAATGGCTGGGCACACTAGGCAACAGCGGCACCAATTAAAGGAGAAGGATAATAATAACCTGTGCAAAAAAAATAGCAGGTACATTCCATGACATACGAGTGGTGAAATGCAGATCACCCACAGGTAGATCTTTGGGCAATTCACAGTTATTTGGGCAAGAAGGGAACCGTAACATTTTCACAATATGAGAAATCCAATATCGTTTATAATTCTAAAGCTCGGCGTCTTCACCCCGGCTGCTAACTTCACACTGAGTGCCATTATCTGACAACAATAGCAGGCTGTGTAGCACCTGAACGCTGCGGTCAATAACTGCACTGAGAGACTGTGGCGCGGCGATAGAGATGCCAGCACTGACTGTGGCTGTAATGAACTCTTAAGGCCTGCAAGTGCTGTCTCTGAGTGTGGGGAGGGGGCACCATGTATTAGCATTATTAGAGTGTGTGCTGGGGTATAGACATGTATGTAGCATTATTAGCGCGAGTGTGCAGGGCTATAGACATGTACGTAGTGTGCTGCTGCTGCGTGTCGGTGATGGAGCCCAGTAGCTCATCAGTGTCAGGCCTGAAAAGGTTGTGGGATGAATGAGAGCAGAGAATCAAAGAGAGATTACACGTCTGACCATGTATCATCCTCGATATATTGAACGCAGCCTTTGTGGAGATGGGTGCCGCTTATAAAAAGTGGCATTGTGCGGCGGCTGAAAGAGCGTGTGGGCTCAACTCCATGACTAATCTGTCCCCCCGCATTATTTTATTCAATCTTCCTCCGACTTTATGTCTTTGACATTTTTGCTACACTCAGTAACTTTGAGTTGAATGGACAATTTTAAAGATTTTTAAAAGGCGTTTGCACAGACCCGTTCAGCGCGAGAACAAAAAAAGAGTCTCTCTTTGTTTCAGTGCATAATTTATGACTAAAAATGGTCCTCCAACTAATTCTAGCGGGCAGGGTAAAGTCTTGAGAACATTCTTTTTAGACTCAATATTGAAAAGAGTGTTGAATTTCGAAAGGGAAACATTTGATAATGCATAAAAGGAATCTCATTCTCTTTCTTGCCTCTATAACCCACTTCACCCTGCGAACTCACTTAGACAAAAAAAAAAAAAAGGAAAAAAGCACCAGCACACTCACACACGTACATTACATGAGCACTCATTCTCTCCATGTCTGCCTCTCTCACTCACCCCTCACTGGAAAGAGATGTCACCACACTATGGAGCTGAATGGCAGCACCCACCACAGAGCCACAACAGAACAGGCACAGAACAAACTTATAGGGCTTTCAGTTCCAAGCTGTAAAAAAGCATTATTATTTTTTATCATGCCCATAATTGAGTGTACACAGTAAGACACAGGTAACAGTCTAATCAGCAGAGGATCATTTAGGACAAAAAAGTACTGGTTACTGTTTGTTTACTGAGAACTTAAAAACTAACTTGTTGGCAGTCCAAATCAGAACACAAGTAAAGTGTGGCCTATAATGATGGTGATTACAGTGCCAACGAGAAATGTTTATGCACATATGCCTCTGATTAAAATAACCCATGTGCTTTACAGGCATGCAGGTGGCACAACACGGTAAAAGAACAACAACACTGTGTATAAGGTATTTGTGAGACATAAATTAGTTTCTGATTTCTTATACCATTACAATAACAAGGTTAAAACTCATCACTACCTTTACTAATACAATCTTGGGTTCATTATTCCATTTTTTGTGCACTACATAAATAGGGGTAGTGGGGTTGAGGTATCTGCATTTTACCTGGAATTCATAGTATTTCAGATTTTGTAATGTATGTTTCAATGTTCAATGTGTGCACCATTTTAGGGTTTGTAACTGTATTTTATCAACAGAAGCAGACCAAAATACTCAAGCCACTAAAAATATATTATGCATAAAAAAGATGGTTTACACAAATGGCAATCATTGACTAAAAATGTACGCTGTCAGTGAGCAGGTAGAAAACATTAGTAACTGGCTCAATATCCTAATTCAGTTCTATGCAAATAGTTAATCTGGTCAATTAAAGTTAGATTTCTAGACTTTTAATGCAACTGGCTAGACATCTGATAACTACATGGATCATACCAGTTAAAGCTTACAAAATAAAAGTCATTAGATGTTGAGGACTATGTTGTGCAAGACTTGTACAAGAAAATTTCATAAATTCTCCTAACATATGCATGTCTTTGGTTAGTGGGAGGAAGTTGGAGTTTGAGGAGAGTACCCATAGTACCACGAGAAGAACATACACACTCAACTTCACTTAACATAGTTGGCCAGCCTGAAGATCAAACCCACAACCTCCTTGTACAGTAGTGCCCTTTACAAACAGCACCTCCGGACCATCTTCTCCTGATTAAGTCAGTAGGATGTTGGGAGGATTGAATATACACATGAGAGAAGCATGTCCGTGCGCCACGGGGGCAGGAGTAAGCGGAGCGGTGTCTGACGCCTTTTAACGTGCAGATATTATCCCTACACTTACTCGATCTAACGTAAAACTTAACTATACAGAGAAAAGTAACGTACAAACAAGTCGTGGAGCACACAGAGATTTACATGCAGCTCGTTGAGCGAGACACGGCGAGCGTGTCATCAGCTGGCTGCCAGACCATCTACTGTCACATACAAACAGCTGATCACTCCGGACTTAGCAGCAGGACCCCCAAGGATCACCTCCAGGCGTGAAAAGTGTGGGGGGGTTGTGTAAAAACAACAAGGTCTTCCTGAAGATTTCAGGATAGGGTCCGGGTGACAGCGTGTGTTTGTAAAGGGCATAAGAGAGCTAACCACTCTTCCACCTCGCTTCTTCATTAAAGTGAGACCGAGGGTGGGGGAGGGCACAAAAAAAAATTAAATAAAACATACATGGGCAATCTTGTTGAATCAGCAAATGGCAAACAACAACTGTGCCAAAATACTTCGACTGAAGTTCAGAAGAAGGTACATGGGTTAAACAGTTGCGAGTAAAAGACATTATATTATGAAATATTGTTGCTTTTGTTGCCAGTTAAATCTGTGTGTGGTTCATTGTTTTAAAACATTGCAATGTTTTGAAGTAATCATTTTTGTTAGGATCTGTTCAGGATACTATGTTTATAACTTCAACACAATTGGGAATCTTAAAAACAAAAGGCATATTTTACACCACTCAAAACTAAAAACATGTACTTCTATTCCAAGATACTTTTCTGATTAAACCGCAAAAAAACTCACACTTCACTCCACTACTTACTCTCTTTCTGGACAATTTCTCTCTGCTCTCCCTGTCTCATTTTCTCCTTCTCTCTTCACCACACACATAACAACGCAGGCAGAAAAAAAAGCAGTCCTCTTTACCTTCAAAAAGCCAGCGCAAAGCAGTCGGCATGAATAAATAGTCTAAGTGCTTATATTTCTATTCCTGCTTACCCAACTGCTAACAAGACCCAGTTCACAGTCAATGAGCTACTTGGGCATTCATGAGGATCACTGACAGTCACTTTGCATTCAACGCCAATCACAAACAGCAAAAAAAAAAAAAAAAAAAAGGAAAAAAAACAACACACACACACCAGCACACATAAAGAAAGTCTGATTACAAGAGGCATTTCGCGGTGCTTCAGCATTCCCCAGTGTTTTACCAAAATAAAACAAGCAAACCAAGCACACATGCACTGGCAACAAGCGGGCACACACGATTACCCCTGACGCATTTAGAGGTCACCGGCATTAGGAGATTAGGTAAAGTAAGCAATCATCATTTGGATATTTGATGATGAAACGATCCTGTTAAATTGATTGTAGTGGTGCCGGGGGCAGGTGGGGGTGCGGGGGAGGGTGACGGCCACACCTGGACACATATGGGCGCTGTGAGGATGGGTAATTCTCCATCACATGTCATCGTGGACCACACCTGTCCTCCTTTAGAGTGCTCTGATCCTATGTCCTTGATTTGTACGCAAGAGGTTTTATTGTGTGGGGGAACAGATACAGTATGTCCTTATGGATGAATGTTGTACTTATTTTGTAAGGTGCTCAATACACTCAAATTATTGGGCATCACAATATTTGTGGATATTGTGGGACAACAATATGAAGTAGCCTATCATCTGAATACTTCTTTGTTAAAGTAAATGAATTAAAAAATATGAACCACAATATTAGCCTTGTGCTAACTTTCACTCATCAAAGCTAGAGCTAAATTAATGTTAAACAACAAATTAAAAAATCAGGGCTCTGGACTATGAAGTAGCATTAGATAGTTAGCAAGGTAACTTCAGGGTTAACCCTGGGTTTTTGTACTGCAAAACCAGTCACTATAGCTGTGTCCAAATGCCATCCCTCGCCCCTAACTCCTCAATCACTATTTAGTCCAGCAATATATAGCAGACTATACTGTGGATTTTGTGAACTATATGGACACTCGCTCACTATTTTTAACTGGCTGTTGATCACGTGACTCTGGTGTGTAAGTTCGGTGAACACTGGTGATAATGGACTTCTGTAATAAAGTGTGACTGGGCTTTGGTGATATTTCAGTGTTTATAGATAAATAACAATCATATGTGCAATTTATTCATGATAATGACATGACAGAAAGTTAAAACATAATTTCTGACTGGTTTCTTTCAGACATTTTGTGTCCAGTTTAAAGTCCTCCTGCAGCCACTGCAGGTCCCACTCCAAATCCCGCAAAGCATTCTGGTCTATAATGACCGTCCAGAGACCATCCATTGCTTTTCAAAATGCACTGTAGTAAATTTTTAGTGCTCTACTTTTTATCATTTGGATACTTTCTGAAATCTGGTGGTACTGTATATTTTAGTAGCCTGGCGAGCCAGACTGTCCTACTTGCAGGACAGTCTGGTTCCCCTCTCAGAGCGGAGTATTTCTCCAATTTGATTTGGAACTGGCCTATCACAGCCGTTTATCTGCAGCACATCTTACGAAAGCAGAATAGCTAACCAAAATAGCACTGGCTACAGAGCTAATTTAATAACTTCTCTGACCTGATAAACGGTGTTTAGTGCTTTTCTTCATCACCTCTTGATTCTGCTGAAGTCCTCGTTGTTATTCAGTCCTCTGTGGGATTTTTTTCTTCATCTTGTTGCCATTTTAACAACAATAAAGTCCTGTTGACATCCGATATAACAAACAATACTTTGCTCAACTGGCTTCTGCTGCTGACCTCGTTCAGAAATAAGTACAGAACTGCTCATACTACGCCGTATTCTGGTATTTAATGAAGAAAAAAAAAACAGCAAGAATCCACGTTTGTTTGGGTCAGCTGTGCGCTGCTTATGTCCCGCCCTTTGTTTCTCTGATTGGTTACACCGCCTGTGATTGTTCCGCCACAGAAACAATACTTAACCAAAGAGGTACCAGACTAACTTCTTTGTATAGAACAGGAAAAGAGTTTGTCTGGCAGGCCAGGCTAATGTTTTACAGGCTGACTTACTGAATAATGACAACAAGTTAAGATTAGTATAGTTACACAATTAGCTACAGATTAGCCTACTATATGCAAAGAATATTCAATAGTTGTAAAGTCAGAGAAAATTTTTACACATTTAACCAGTACTGCAAGCTAGATAATCTTAGATCAATCGATACACATCAGGGTCAGAGGGGCCCAGAAATAGTCCCTCTTCTTATATTTTCTCTTATAATGGGCCTATGTGAAGCCTTCTTGCCCCAGGCCCCAGCAATCCTGTCAAAGGGCTGCACTACCCTTACATATAGCACATATAGATAGCACATGCTAAGCAAAGCTAAGGTGGCTAATCAGTTGTGTGTTTACTGTCACCTACCGGACAATGGTGCATTTTTAAGCTATTCTGATCGTAGCTGGTGATCTTTGTCAACTTGAATCCTTCGGACCACGTATAAAATAATAAAACAATTCCAAGTTTGTAGTTTACAAAATTATTTTAACATAAAAGCTAGCAAAAGTGTGCAGGCCTAATCAGCTGATAATGAGAGACACCTGTGCGGCGGAGTGATACAAATCAAGTGATGAGGCATAGGTCGGAACTAACTGTCTCTGACAATAATAAGGATTTTTTTTTTTTTTTAATCCTAAAACTGCATTATTGAAGAGCTAATTGCCACAAAGAGCACAGAACCATAAGGCAAAGTGACAAAGCTGGTGCTCTCTTTGCCAAAGCTCTTTTAGTGAATATTTAAAATGTTGGCAAACATTGACATATGCACCTTACACATCCTTTACACTTCCAGGAACACAGCCAAATGAGCCAAATCAGTGTCGCTTTTTAAGGATGTAAGCAATTATCAGATATCTCCAACTATTTAGGCTGCTCATTAAGTTGGCTGGTTAATGCTTTTTTGTCATATACTACAGTAAAATTGGGAAGTTTTTAAATGGTAAAATGGTGCAGTACAGATCTAAACACACATTTACAAATTATGCTTTATATAGAATTGCCTCAAAATGACACTCACACTTGTCAGATGTTCGAATAAAGTTACATAGGAGCCACTAGAGCATACTTTTATTAGCACTTCCTTTTTCTTTTCTTGTACAACTCCCATGTATAGGACAAAATAGAGAAATGCTTAAGTTGTTGTGCATCCAGTATACCAGTAATGTTGTTTGGGGCATTTCTGACAACATAATTTTGTTGAAATTATACAATAATTTGGGAATATACATGGGTGAATACACTGACTTTAATCTCCAAACATAGTTATACCATGCACCGGAAAAAAAAAACGTTTTTTTTTTTTTTCTTCTGTTCAGTGCTGTCAATTTCACATTATGTTCTTGGTGTTTTAAGAAGACTGTTGTTAATTCCAAGAAAGCCATCATCTGTTAAAAAGTCTGACAATTTAGAAAGTACTGGAAATATTTTGCCGTTCCATTCCATCCGCAAATTTAGCCCAAAAAAATATTTTTTTGAGATAGACATAATAGATCAGATTGTATACTGTATTTTCTGGACTATAAGTCACTTTTTTTTCATAGTCTGGCTAAGTGTGCGACATATACTCAGGTGCGGCTTATATATTAAAATATTTCACGTGTTCGTCATTTTCACACTGACGGCCGGGAGAGAGCACTCTAGGCTTGTGTACCAGCATCTGCTGCACCTGTACCACTGACAACTTAAAATGTAAATATTACCAGTAACAACTTCGGCTATAAAGGCAACTGAGAAAGACCGGAATAATTGGAAATGGAACTGATGCTGAGTCTGACGACAGCCACGCAGAGGAGGAAGCGGCGCTTCGTCTACCTCCGGAGTTGGCGGAGTTGTTCAGAAGTAACACAGAGGATGAAGAATTTAAAGGATTTAGTGATTAGGAGTGAGATGGTGAGTTTGGTGAACTTGTTATATTATGTTCTTTATGCTATAGTTATGTGAATAACTGTTAATATATTACATTAACATACGAGACACCTATGTAGTGCATTGTTTATGCTTGTGTTACGTTAACATACCACACGCCTATTTAGCCTGTTGTTCTCTATTCTATTATTGCTATAACTTCAAGATGAAATGTCTGTTCTTGGTGTAAGATTTTGTAAAAAAAAATGCGACTTATAGTCCAGTGCAACTTATATACGTTTTTTTCTCATTCATTATTTTTTGGCTAGTGCGACTTATACTCCGGAGTGACTAATAGTCCGGAAAATACGGTACATGGCGTAGGGCATTCGTGCATGGCTACTGCATGGCTAGTGATTAAACAACTACGCTACATTAGAGTTTTTACCAAATCAAAATGTGGGGTCAGCGCTATGTTCACCAGTACATATGTTCCCCAAAGAACATTAGGGTTAAGGTTAGGGCCAAGGTTAGGGATAGAGTTAGGAAACAAATTTCCAGAATGTGCAAAAACCTACTTTCTCCAGCACTTATCTTTCCTGGTTTCTATGGACCTGGGAACACAAGTACTTTCACAAATGCACAGGTATACCTTTGTTCCCCAGTGTCTATTTTATTCTGTTTCATAAAAACTGATGAACATAGGTACACACCCATTGAATGTTATCTTTAAATATAGGTGACACTTCTGCATTTATGAACTAAATTTGGTTTTCCTAATGCTTTTGAACTTTACACACCGATATGTCCTTGCAGGGTTACCATAGCTGCTCACATGCTCCAAAAAGGAGTGTGAGGCGTGAGAATGGAATATAAAATTTTACCACAGAATGTATTCTTCTTTTCTTTTTCTTTTTTTTGTCATTTATTCTCATTGTCTTTCATCCACATCATCATAATGTATTCTGAGTTGAGGGGTTTGAACATTCCTCATTGCAACAATCTGTTGTTTATATTGCAAAGCGAGGACTGCTGTCTGAGGGTGAGATGTAGGGACTTCAAGTGGCAGCCTCACCATCATGAATGTGGACCTTTGCCAGTCATTCACACTTCTCTGTTTTTAACAACTACTGTGCTGTTGTCTGGTAGATGTCACAGTGACGTCACCGCTGATCCACAATGAGGCTGTGCAGCTGCATGTACTTATCTGATTAATGATTAAAACAGCAACACTTTATGAAGGGCCTTATTAGAATATTACTTGGGTTCATGTGATTGTGAGTGGATTAAAAATGACTGAAAACACAAACATTTTATTATTCTTATTTATTTATTTTTATTATGGCTTTGACTTTTTGCTACCCTTTTATCTTGCATATGTACTGCAGTTTATCTCAACTACTTTGGGCTTGAGGCAGGGTACAGCCTGAACATGCAATAGGCTTAAGGCTCATTTATACTCTACGTTAAATGGGCATTCAGATACAGACAAAGAATTATGTTTGTCATTCTGTCCATACGTTGGTCAATTTTCCCAGAGATGAACGGAGCAGTACATGCGTTGACCATTGGGGGCATTAGTTAGTACAGTCGAACAGTCAAAGTAGTAAACAATTGTTGAACTTATTAAGGAGTGTCTAGAGCAAGTTCGTCAAAGTGTATTCATTTCTGAGCAGTCTGCGGCTATTTTTGACTTATTTTCTTGGCATTTTTTTCTGTTTTGTAAGTGTAGTGTAAAAAACATGGATGTAATATAGAACTGGATAATGAAAGATTTCATGACTGAAAGTTTTTTACTTCCACCTTAATTCCGTGTTGTATGGCCCATAGAGCAGGCACACTTCAAGCAAGCGTGGCCTTGCTTTGTGTACCGTGTGTTCGACTCTGACCAATGGGCGTGATGGCGAGCTAGAGTGGTGACGTCACAAACCATAAAAAGTTATTTTTCTAGCCAAATTAAAGAATAGGGAAAAAGTCCCTGGTGTGAAAGTAAATAATAAACAGTACAAAATCTGACTATTTCCTCAACTGTAGGTGCCCTGTCAGACGAACACCAGGTGTTTCTTTTTACATTATGCTCTATGGGAAAAATCCTTTCATGGGCTGCGTGTTTGTTTTTTTCGGTGCAGTACCACGGAGCAGCCACTAATCAAACTGGCATCAGGGGAAAGGGCCAGACCTATCCAGGTCTTATAATACATCCATGGAAAAAACATTACCAGCTCCACAGCCATGTTTGTTGTGATTGTTGCTATTATTCTTCTAGCTCGATAAATTCTTTGACTGACACCGATCACCCCCTACTGGTTATTTAACATGACACAAACAATGACATACAAAACAGTTGTATAAATGCTATGATGATTGCAATGTTTGCATGGGTGAATCGATTTACTAAAAAATGGAGTAGTACAAAAGGAGCCTTTAGCCGGGAAGACATTTTACTCTCATTCATGCAATTCTATGTTCACTGTTCTATGCAGAGAGATGGGGAAATGGCCAAAAAATGTATTCTTCAAAATAATATTACTCAAGTAGAAGTAAAATGTAGTCATCCAAATAACTACTCAAGTAAATGTTTAAAAAATATTTGGTCAAAAACTACTGAAGTACTGAGTAACTGTTTTATCTGATTTATGTTTTAGTACTAATGCAATCAGACAGGCAAAACATAATATGCAAAACATAATGTGCAAATTCTGGTATTTCTGTATACACCATACATTTTGTAAAAACAAATTAGATCTTTATTTTTTTAAAAAAAGGTAAAGGGCAAGAAGAACATATCACAGTATGTAACTTTTGAAACAAATACATTGGTAGCATATAGAGGTAGGTACAGGCATAAAATGACTTGTAAAAGTACTCAAGTCAGTGTAACAGAATAAATGAAACTCTTTACTAAACACCATACACAAGTTAACCTACACCTAAGATGCCTGTCTTCAGGGAGCCAAAATGAAATGCTTTGTTTCTTTGATTAGTTATTAGTATTATTTTTTAGATTGCATTACTTTATTCCTGCCTATGACCTCTTGTGTTCTGATTGGCTAAATGTCTGTTCCATCTAGGCTAATTATTTGTATAGAATGGAAAAAGAATAAGAGTGGCTGGCTAGACATGATCAAGTGCCCAAACTTGCAAAGATCAAAATGTATATAAATAATACTTATTATATATTTTGAGACATAACACTTATACAGTCGGTATAACATATTTTACTAACTTTTGCACATGAATTAAATAAATGAGAAAAATGCTGGCAGTAAAATCAGAAACTTGAGCGTGGACGTAAAATATAGTGTCAGATGATTGATCTCCAATGTGAATCCAGAGCTCATAATGAAAGTTAGGCCCATTCCAACTGTTACATTATTGCTTAAATATGAAGAAGTAAGTAGCTGGAGTGTACTTTTCCTGGAGCAAAGTAATAAAACATTCTCACCTACATGTACCAGAGCACACACACACACACTTCCACACACACACACACACACAGTGAGTGCCGGGGCTGCTATATCCGTCAGCAGCTCGAGATCGCAGCTAAAGCCCAGGAGGAGGTGGAGAGAAAACATGCTGGAAAAGCCCCGAGTTTAAAGTGCTAAAGTGAGGACTAAAACACAGATTTATTCAGCAGAAGCCAAAGACCAGGGGAGAGTTTTAACACATTTACAGCACTGAGCCCTCTGAGGAGAGACGCACCAGTGGGTGGTTGTGCGCGAGCTTATTTCCAGTATGTGAGTCTGAGCGTGCTCCGAGCCGTGTGTGTGCACGCAGAGTCCCATCGGTGCGTTCATTTCTCTTATCCATACACCCACCTTTTCCTTGGTTTCAAGACAATCTCCCAGGACGCCCATTCTACATTAAACAGCGCTTTGAAGACAATTGAGCTGAGACCCGGGCTGATCAAGGCTCCCTTATCCCTCCCAGCACATCTATTATCAAAGCCTTCGTACCATTACCGTCATTATACACTATGTATTATTATTATTATTTTGAAAATGCAGCAGTGAGAGCGAGCGGGAGACGAGGGCCCCCGTAAACAAATCTATTATTGGTGATGAATTGCATAATAACGCTGGCATAATGCCGTTCTCGCACAAAAGTGGTGAAGGTGCTGAACTGGAAAAAGTACCCCGTCGGTGAAATTTGAATAAACAATAGCGAGAGAGGCAGCGAGACAGAGATTGAGTGGTCGTTAGATAGTGTGTTTTTTACTTGAAAAGCTAAAGACTCAAGTTTAGTCACCACAAAGCAGCCCCCCACTCCCCTCACAACCCCATCTGTGCTCTCAGATCTATTACTGCCAACTGTCAGCAGCATTTTAATGTGCTCTTTAAATGCTATTATTAAAAAGATGTCAGATCTGCAACACTGGAATTACCTAAAGTCAAACAAAACACGGGACATTCTGTAGCCTAAAATGAAATATTAGTGAAACAAGCAGTTACAATGATAATGTGTCTATGGCTGTGTTATGGACATGGCAGCAAGTATAGTTGCAGGATAGGTTCTGCTGACCACTGGCTGCCTATTTTGTTGTTGGTACATATTGGCCAAAAAGAATGCAAAATCTTTGTTTGCAGACAAGTGAAGGAATGGCCCCTTGCTTAGATGATGATTTGGATCCCAGGTCTCCCTTTGGTGAAGCGCAAGGTAAATGCTCTGCTAAGTTAGCTTTAAGTATGATGATGCAGGCTGTGATTTTGAATGACAGGAAGTAAACAATCACTGAGAATATCAAGAAACTTTTTTTTTTTTTCTGAGTGGCCAGGGACACAGCTCTTAGCAGCCAGTGACCAAAGTTGAAAGCAGGACTTGGTAACATTTTTACCTTAATTAAACTTTTTCTGAGTCCGTGTGATAATTAAATAAATTGTTGGAGTGAAAAAAAAAAAAAAATTCCCCCAGGTGACTCTGGGCCAAAAACAAAACCTGCAAGTATGAGCATAGCCAACCCAGTCATACAGAAGTCTCGCAAGAAAGTGGCACATCACGCTTAGCTATAAAACAAGTTAGTGATGGCTTTATTCCTCACTTTTTGTCATGGTAGAGTGGCCCATTAGAGGGTATGCACTGATGTCACGTTCAGTTGTCTATAAAAAATATCTCAGATTTGTTGTTGAATATGTTTGTGAATTTGTCAATTTCACAGCAAATCTTGTTCCAGTGTTAGTTGACTTTTTAAGTATTTGTGCTAACATTGCTCATTGCTTGACCTAGCTTTTAAGGGAGCTTTGCCACCTACGGCAGTTACTTCCGCATGCTGTGACGTCATCTGCAAGCCGTCTATTGGTTGTTCTCAGATTCTAGAATAGGATGATGTCACACCCTCAGATGGTGGCAGGGACCAGTGTAACTGTATCATTTAGATTCTATTTTCATAAGAAATATCCAAAAAGAAAATTGACAAATGTTGAACCTGATCATTTATATCAGTGACAAGGTCCACAATCTCGCTGTATGTACCCACACCAAAAACTCTGCATATTAATAAGAGTCATTTTGCCTGCCCCACATCTCTATTAAATACTACAGGCCTATAGAATGTTGTGATGTCATCTGAAACCTAGCAATAGGCTGCGTTCACGTTCTAGAATTTGATGATGTAAAAACCTCACTGAGAGCAGGGGCCAGTATAAATGTATAGGTGAGGTAAATAAACATCTAAACAGAAAATATACAAATACTGAACCTGATCATTATTTGTTTGCAACTGGGTCTCCAACCACACCATAATAATCTTGTAATGCCAAGTCTACTGACAGCAATCATGCCTGTATGTTTGAAAAATATCACCACTTTTTGACGCTATAGTGAAGAAATAACTTAACTTTAGGTCATTTGTGCTGACAGATAAGACTTTGAACAGTGTGCCAGTTTTGTTTCATGACAATAAGCCCAGTACTCACAGAGATATTGGCCATACCGCCTTGTGGATGCCCGATCCTCTCAGACCTCGGAAGCTAAGCAGGGTAGGGCCTGGTCAGTACCTGGATGGGAGACTGCTGGGGAACACCAGGAAGCTGGTGTGAATGTGAATGTGAGTGAGTGACTGGGGACTATGAATGGAAATTAGCTCTGAGCTATAATCCGGTGTATTTACAGCACTAGCTGCTGTTCATTAATACACGCTGTCCCATATAAATAAATAAATAAATAAATAAATAAACCACACCAAGACATCTGCATTTTTAATCTTTAGCATAGAATTCTGACCTGCCTCCAGCTCAGTTTTGAACTATAGGCCCTTTAGAAATCTTTGACATCATGTGAATGCAATCTTTTGGTCAGGAAGAGGGGATGCTATCACCACACTGCTCAAGCTGACACACACTGTGACTTGCCATCTGCCTTTTATTAAATTCAGCCACAGATACTGGCATTCAGTAACGTGGATGCCGCCTGATCTTATGGCTAATTGGCCTCCTAACAAACTTTGTCATCTAAAGAACTGCTATGCCCAGATGTCTTCTTTTAAATGCTTATTGGAGACACATCAATCCCCTTTTTAATAACTGAAACCCTTCTAAAAGGAGGTTGACCATAATGGACCCATCCCACCCAGCACATAAGCTGTTTGCCCCCCTCCCCTCAGGCAGAAGGCAGCCTCAAAGCCAGAACAACAATAGAAAAATGCATCTCTTCCCCTGCTTTTAACTAAGTAACATATATGGTTCACCCATGTCTTTCCATAAGAAAATTCCATAAATTTACCTTATACCTTGAGTGTGTCATTAGAAAAAAATTGTACTGCGTAAAACAATTGAATTCTTCATGTCTCCATATAAGAGCAGACAGTGCAAGCGAGGCCCTTGTCTTGAGACTACTGACAGCTGTCACACTAAAAGTCTCATCCCTTTTTCTCTCACTTCCCTCTTTGTCTCTGTGCAAAGAGCCACACAATAAAATCGACGCACCACACATAAAGTTGCTAACACCCCCACCTCTTGTGCTGTTCCGCTATGCTAATTTGAATATATTTTTGGGTCAATTGTGTGCTCGCCAGAGACGGCTTCCACGCCTACCCTTTGCCGAACAATTTAAATTTTTAATATTCCATTTAATTTATATGGGCCACCACCAGTGAAGCGATCCGACAATGCCAAAAAGCTTTCTTTCTTTTTTCCCCCCTTGTAGTAATTCCGTTGGCCTGCTGCTACGTGCCCTTCGCTCACCTGACTCTCTTTTCTTATCTATCTTAAAACCATTTCACCTTAAGAAGTAATCAATAAAAACAATTATGAGATCCAAGAGTAGCAGCCATGCGCTCTGCTCTTCCTCATCGCTGTATCTTTTGTTTTTCCCCTTCCTTTCACTTCTATCCTCCTGTCTCCTCTCCTACCATCATCTCTCCTTGGTATAATATTTAATTATACTCCATAATTTATGCAGGTTATCAAACTCGGAGCGCATCATTTTATGTACATTGTGTAAATTGCTTTTTTTTCCTCCTCTCTTCCTTTGCCGTTTCTTTCTGTCTTTTCTTAGCCATGTAGTTGGATGGGAGGAGGAGGGTAAATTCTTTGCAGGCATAGACAGAGATATTGAAGCCCGAGTGCAAATGTGAAATGAATAAACAGGCGGGGATCTCTTCTTCAAGGGGCCTAAATGAGATCTGCACAAAATAATTTCAACTAGGACCATTCATCAAGCCCAGCCAGGGAATGCGCTGTCCGTATACTGTATAGAAGAGAGTGTGTGCGCGAGCGTCTCGGCGTGCCCCTGGCAGCACTGCTGGTATATCCAACTGCTCCCAGACAGAATGACGGAGATTAAGATTGAAAGACAACCAAATAAATAGTGCGACGGAAGGTTTTTCTTTTGGGAAAGTTGAGAAATCTGCGTTAGTGAGCCACAGTGTAAGTTTTTACACTGCTTCCTTTTCCCTCTAATCCATCTGTCTTCGATCTAATCTCCTTGTCAAGAAAACATCATGCCAAATTTAACCCCAGCCAAAAATACCAGTGCACTCAACAACTTTCGCAGTCACTCAGCGCAGTTACATTCAAGAAGAGAAATGTGAATCACTGCCTTAGTTCAACTAGAAATGTTATTTAAGTTGAAGGAAAATGTTCAAATGGAATGGCGGTAGTTTGAATGTCTTTTACTCAGACTAACACACCTCAATAATGTCATATATAGTCGGGCTTTTGCTGCATGAACATGGTTTAGTCAAGCTAGGGTCAGACTAATTGCTCTACAGTGGAGCAAAATAATACAATAATAAAAGTAATAATAATAATAATAATAATAATAATAATAATAATAATATACTTCAATCTTTTCTTAAATCTGGAAAAAGAAAAACATTTTTTCTTATAGACGTGCTTCTTCAGACACTCACACATAGGTTAAATTAATTTGATTATTTCAGTCTTTCACAAGCCTGACAAGCCAGACTATAAAGTCTGGGGACGGCTCATAGACAGAGCTCAAGTCTAGGGGTGTAATCAACGGATGTCATTCAAACTGCTTCCTCACGTCATAGGCCAGCGCTACGACCAATCAGAGCAAAGGACAAGGTAAGCGTTTTTAGCTACCAGCGGAGCCAGCTGGTATATTAGACTTTTGCCATAGCCGGTCGGCAAAACAGCAAATACATCCTTCTTTAAGACGACTGATTTGAGTGCTTCTTTCTGCTCCACCCAAATCCAACTCTTCCAAAATTGATGTCAAGGCCGATTCAAACAACCGTTGTTTGATAGCTTCAACCATCGTAGTTGTTCTGCTATCTGCACCGTCGCCCAGCCCTGTCGTCATTGCGCTAAGCCCCGCCTACTCAACCCGCTACACAGATCCAATCCGATCCTACTTGAGTGACAGAAGCATATATTAGAATCTTATTTTTCTTTTGGGTTTAGTTGGCGGTTGACAAATCAGCTTGAGGTTAATTACTACCACCTAGCAAATGAGCTAATGCTAGTGCTTTCAAGTCATGTCGGGTTTATTGTATACATGAGTTTCCAAGATGGAAGAGCTCATGAACACCCTGCAAAGTTGTTTGATCAAGTTGGGTAAATCGAAATTGGAGAAACAACACAAACTGTCTGAGTTTGGACTCAGTCACTTGTCATTGCTGGAAATTAACAGCGTGTTGTGAATGATAAAATGTTTAAGGTTATTTTTGGGAGACTTTCACAAACCAAAGTAAAACATGGAATTATATTTTTTTAAGTCTGACAATGTTATGGAAATTTCTGCTTTGTGCTTCATCAAGCTTCATATTTAGCTGACTAAAAGCTTCAGCATTATCATTATGGTATCGGTAACAACCTCTAATTTATTTGTGGCGCATAGGCAGAAGTCACAAACAGATAATGCAATTGAACTGTATTAGGACATTTCTAGGTTCCCACCGTCAATCAAAAAGCATGTGAATGTGCACAAGTCTTGTAAACGAGTTCCATCCTCAAAGAAAACTACCATTCTTTTTTTGGACTGACTGGCAGTTGGCAAACAAAGTTGAGGTGTGCATTACCGCCACCTTCTGGGGAGGACTGTGACCCAAAATCCTTTTTCTTCACATGCTGTGTTGCTGTATCACAACCATACCCTGCCACACTGTGTGAGATGTGTAACAGCACCTGAAGCACAAGATGAAAACAATTACTCAATGGTTGATTTAGATGACATATATTAATTTATTCATGCATCTTCTTCCACTTATTCCCATTAGGGGTCGCGGGTGACTGGAGTCTATCCCAGTAACTTAAGGCCTCAGGCGGGTTACACCATGAACATGGGCCAGTTTGTTGCAGGGCTGACACAGAGACAAACACAGACATTCACTCTCACATTCATTCACTAGGGGCAATTTAGTACCCAGAGAGAACTCACAGTAACACAGAGAGGGCATGCAGACTCCACCCAAAGAGTTCATGTGTTGGCTCGAACCCATGCTGGGAGGCGAGAACACTAACCGCTCCGCCACCGTGCCCCCCTATGACAGATATTTTTTTATCAGAATCAATTTAACCAGTTCTTGCAACCCTAGTATTTATTTGCACAAATAATATGTTTAAAAAAGCAAATTTTCTCATAAGAAAATTAAATGATGGTAAAAAGAATTGATATGCAGCATTAAAGAGTGCACTCAATACTTCAGTTGTCTCTGTGAATATACACTCAAAAACAGAAGTCCAGTAATGAGCATAGTCCTTCAGAGTAATCTGTGCATGTAAATGTACTGGAAGATGAAAATAAGTAGGACTGCACTTCTTCTTGGTGGATGAAGTGACCTTTATTGATTTATCTGCCAAAGACAAATTTTACTGGCGTCCAGAGTGTTAATTTTGGACCCTGGCAACAAGCCTGCATATACATCCACTATTACCCAGCACAAGTGGGGCCCTTAATAAGATATGTGGTCCGCTCTTCATCCTAAATCACACTCTAAGTATCACCACAACACTAGTAGCAGATTCTTCTTAAGATAAATCAAAATTATGAGTCATAACACTGCATTAATTACAAGGAATTAAGATAAGTTACAGTGTTTACATGGGAGGCAATCATTTGTTAGATATGCTTTTTAGTTTATTTTCTTTTAATTCAATAGAAAATAAAGTGTGTGTAAAATAAATATATAGACCTCCAAAAAAATTCTTGTGGAGTATAATGTAGTACAAAGCTCTGGAAATAGGGTGTTTCCAAATGTTCTAAATTTCACAGAACTAAACAGCTGCGTTTTCAGTAATGGCCATAACAATTTGTGATATTTTGGGCCACTAGCCTACTTACTTCTGCGACAGTGGTCCTCTTTCAAGGAGTCTGCATGTGTCGCACTGCCAGGTTTTTACTGTAAATCAAAGCCTTTTACCAGATCCTCTCCTTCATTTGAGGGGAAAAGACTAATTGATAGATTACAACAAAAATCATACTAATTGCAGTGGAGCAAATGAAATGTCACTTTAAATAACTGTGTGTAGGTCCAGGGCTTTTTAGTGAAAGAGCAGATTGCAATTCCATATTTTATACTATACCTTTATAGGGCATGTGAATAGCTATCGTGGCCCAGGAGGGACAAGGCTTAGTCTCTGAAAAAAATAAAAATAAAATAAAAAAACCAGAGGAAATAGGTGGTTGAAATAGGTTATTTTTTGTTCTAGTGTGCAAAAAAGTGGGTTTCTTCAAAAGTGATCAATTAGTCCGCTCTGACCAGCTGTAGAAACAGGAAGACATAGAATCAGTGTGGCCTTTACAAAGGGGAAACAAAGGGGGGCTACTTTTGCACAGATAACTACAGTATTGTTGACCTAAGTTCAATTGTAAATTTTAATGTTCTAACATATGTTTGCCAGTTCACAACCTCACTAAAAATCCACTGTCTCCCGCTCAGGGCAATGTATTTGCATCCGAACTGTTACTGATTGGACCGATGGAGAGATGGCTGCCATTCTGCGCCTATGACCTTTCCAACCACCACCAAACACACAATCACACTAACACAACAACACAGCAGCATGCAATTCTGGTAGTGGGGATCGAACCACCAACTTTCCAGTTAGTGGGCAAACAACTCTACTTCCACCCTAAGTTATTCAGTTGATTCATCTGATCACTGACTGGGTACACTGTTTAGTCATGTTACCTGCCAGTTGCAAAAACTTTCAATAGGGCTCTTGCCACATGGGTTTGTGTAACACTACATTATTTACCAAGTCAGATATTACACGCAGGACCGCAGCAGTACACACAACCAATAAAAGACATATGGAAGTGCGGACAAAGCCTAAAGTATTATGAACTGCTACTTTTATTTGGTTGCTGTTAGCATCACTAGCTAGCAAGTGCTAAATCTGTAACCATTATTAAAGGTCCCCTATTATGCTAAATCAACTTTTTTGAGCTTTTAACCATGTTATAATGTTATTTCCAACTCAAAAACACACCTGTAGTAGTATTTTGTTTCATTCACGCTTGTATGAGTAATCCTGTATGCTGAACTCAGTCTCACTGCTCTGAATAGAAACCAGGAAGTGCTCCTGCGTGTTTCTAAAGCCCATACACAATCACCGGTTCTGATAATTTCAGCACTTAAATTGCCATCACTACAAACCAGCTCTATCACTACAAACCAGCTCTATCTTTATCTATCTGTTAGCAGTCATGCTAAATAGCAATTTTTTGCTCTGCCCAGTCTTCACCAGTGCCAGCAGCGGGCAAGTCAAAGTGCAAACTCCCCAAAAGAAGAATGCAAAATGTCCAAAACTATTTAAAAAAGCCCCCAAAAAGCACAATATAGGACTTTTAAGCTGTTCCTGAACACTCACTGCATTGTTTATATACAAACTAGTACAAAATTGTTGCTTTACATACATTGATTGATTTTCTGCATTAAGTTAAAAGATGGCTTGTTTGCCCACTCTGTTGACTGTTCATTTTAATCCATTTCATGTTGTGTTGATATAAATTAAAACATACCTGACAATATCTTTCTATATCAGATATTTATAGCAGGTATGTGTATTATATTTCTGTTCCCAGAAGCTATAGCTCTTTAGTTGTTCATTCTAACCTTAGACTAATTACCATACTCTGCCTTATCGGTGTGTTCCAGAGCAGTAACAGGGTGGGCCCCAGCCTCCAGAGGTCTGTGGGTACACACGTGCGTGCACACACATCTACATACATGCACATAAACATGCTCTGCTCCCCTTCTTTAAGTCTCTACAGTGTTTTAAATGTCACTGACCTGAGGGCAACACACACACCATTTCCAGCACACATCAATCTTCCTCTGTAGCAGCTCAAGACACACCAATCATGTCTCGATGCACTTCATGCCCTCCCTCTTTCTGTTCCTGATGCACAGGTAGGTTGGTATATAGCAGTGTAGCAGTTAAAACAGTTAACGGCCTGGCTTACATCAATCTGTCAGGTCATCCACACCTCGTTCACACATACACCAGTGGGTGCTAGGTGCTGCAGTGTGATTGACAGGTCAGACGATGTGGTGTTAAGTGCACAGCAGACAGTGTAAAGGTCCTGCTAAGACAACGTCAAGACATTAGAACAACCCACTGTCTGACTATTGTGATTACTCTATAATCTTTGTGCAGTTCTCCAAGACAATTAATATATATTCTGAAAAATAGTATGTATAGTAGTTGGTGGTCAGTCACAGTCAGTTCAAAAGATGCATTTTTCCCCACAATTTCATACACTTTTTTTGCAGATTGGCGAGTTGTGGCTCTATTGGTTTGGGTGAGGGATGAGAGAGGAATTTAGGCAGCTCATTTTGGACTGCTGCCCCTGTTGGAAGGAATTTTATGTTAACATTAAAGGCAAACCAATTATCTTTGCTTGTTTCTTTGCTGTTTTCATTGATTTTTTCTTTACGGAGCTTCCCCTACATTTCATATATATTCACAAGTCTGTTTGACTCCTGTGTGACCTCTCACTCAGCCTGATTCTCATTTTCTCCTCTTCGTATACTGCATGTATGAAGGTTTCCTCTGCCTTTTAGCCACTGTGCCATGACAAACATCTAAGAAATAAGGCCATTACTAGCTTGTTTTTACGCCTAACTGGGACGTGCCGCTTTCACCTGACACCCGAAACTTCAGGGACATCTGGTCGGTTTTCCCATTCTTGCAAGGCTATTTTTTCCACCAAGATACACCACAGGGGAGGTGCAGGGGGTTTTGTTCACCCTGCAGCAACTCATTTAGCCATCACACTGACTCTGAAACAAGGTAAAAAAGGTCAAAAAATTACATTGTTTCCCTTCTAAAAGGACACTAAATCTAAAAGTACATTCTGATGCTAATAGAGCCATCTATGGCTTTCTTTTTTTTTTACTGTCTAATAATATTTAAATACTGTATGTGTGGTACTTGTACTGCGGTATAGCTCAGTTGGTAGAGCCACATATGCATGGCAACCACAGCCTGTCTTGGCATCGCGGGTTTGAGTCCAGACTCCAACACTTTGCCGAATGTCTCTCTCCCCATACTCTCCCCCATGATTTCCTGTCACTATCTAATAAAGCCAAAAATTGCTTAAAAAAAATAAAATAAACAGTACTTTCCTGATTTGGCTAACATTTTACTTTATAGTCTCTTGTATTTCGTAATAAATTATATGATGGACAATGCCCACCTATTTTTCTTAACTCCTGACCAGACGTTCCCTAAACATACTGTAACCATAAAAAACCTTGTATATTGGTTTCCTTATCAAGCTTTTATCTCATAAAACACTGCAGAGATAAACAGGGATGTTAGATATACTTTTATCAATAAAAGTACCATGATAAGTATCTTTCATTTTCACATTTCTGTAAACAAAAAAATACATGCATTTGTTTTCAGAGCTTTTGAATGACAGGTGGAGATCAGCCACTGCAGAATTTTATTACCCTTACACTATCCACACAATATAGGCTGGAAAATAACCAATGCATGCACGCTTTATAATACTCCCAACTGACACGTCCTGCTACACGAGGGGCTTACATCCACAAACATAAATATCTAATGAGAGGAGTCTGAAGTGTGCCAGGGGAGACATTAGTGGGGTCTCGCAGTAGTGATAGTAACTTGTCTATGCTCACCCCTCCTCCTCTCCTTTTATCTCATGCATAGTCTGCCTTAACAACCACATGTCTGGTGCTGAGGAAGTGGCTGTGTGTGTGGCAATGGTAAAAATGCACGTTTAAGCAAGTGTGGAGTAGTTGGCGGAGAGGCAGCCAGCATGTCGCAGCTCTGTTGGAAATGACATCATAGCAGGGGTTAAACAGCCACCGTTTACCTTGATTTATAATCCTCCCGCTCCGGAGCACTCCTCCCTGATTCCCCGCCGCCCGGCCCACGCACACACATACACGGATAAGGCCTGACTGCTGGGCAATGGCTGCGGGCCGGTGGGGTGGAAATTATGCAGCAAAAGAATGGAAATTAATTAGACAATAAAAGAATAAGTAGGATGGTAACTGAATCGATACTACAGGAGTTTTTGGTGTATTGAAGCAGGAGTGGCGCTAAATAATTCAGAAGACCAAGGGCAAAAAATGTACAGGGGTCCCCAGTTACAGACATTTTTAGCATCTACAAACTATTTCATAATCACTGCCTGCCATGCTATGTAAAAGGTTACATAACACTCTCTTTTCAAACTTTTGAATCTCAAATAATACTGAGGTGTCTTTGTACCTTACAAGCATAAAAAGGCTATTATCATCACCAGGTATATGAGCTGTTAATGTAAATGCTTTTGGCCTTAATGTTTTTGTGCTTTACAGAAATTTTACTGGCCTGTTGAGGTGTGTGGGTGATAAGTGACTGATAGAAAAGCAATTAATGGGTTAGAAGCACTGATATCCTCTGGTTAACAAATCAGTGGGGTAACATTCATCTAAAATTTCAATTGAAAAGTTGCTTTACTTTTGGCAAAGTACTGTAGGTCAGTAACTGTTGCCCAAAGTAAGTGCTTTTCTGTTTTTTTGGTTCAAGACATAAAGTAAGGAATTAGTGCACAAAAGGCAACTATATCACACAAGCCATAATTTATAAAGAAAATGAAAGGACCTATATTATATTACCTATATTATCTGCATTAGTAATTCATGTTTTATAACTTAATAATATAATATAGAGCTGTCATTGGGGAGCTTTTACTTTCAGTTTACAGAGAACCTTTGATTAGGTGCCTGATGCCCCCTGCTGGCAACAGTGGAAAATGGACATAGCATAACTGGCTAATTAGCCCAGGTATTAGCAACATGATGCTAGCAGACAGACACATGAGCTTACTGCGCTGAAATCAGGAGGAGCACTTTCTGGTATAATGAGTCTATGTGGAGCTGTGAGACCAAGCATTTTCAGATCTTGAGGACAGGTACAGTCTCAGGATGTAGGATTACTCAAACACCTGTAACTGAAACAAAATATAACATTATAACATAGTTAAAAGCTCGATTTAGCATAACAGGGGACCTTTAATAGCATACTTTTTTCTGGTGGTGGGGGTGGGGGGGGGGCTCTAGGGCTAGAGCTGTGCTTGCTGACATGATCAAAGCTGAATGAAATATGAAGTAATAGTATTTGGCTGGTGAGTTATTTGGTGACAAGTTTTTGTATAAGGCTATCAATACAATATCAATTTGTGATACTTTTAGCTGTCAATATGCCCCTAGTGACACAATATGCCTTTTCAGCTTGATATTATGTCACATTTAAGCTATTACTTATACCGGAATAATAGATATATCAAGGCCCTGTTAATATTATATATGGAATCCCCCTGCTAGAACAGAATATATGTGTGGATTCAGAAAGTTCACACCATAGCACTATAGCCCCATCGCCTAAGGGTTGACTGAAGCTTAAATTCCTCATGTCTTCTATAAAATGGAGAATTCCACTTCTTTGACACTCTCTCACACACACATACACTCCACAAAGGAGCCATTGAAGGGGCTCGTACAGTTTCGAAGTTGAAGAGTATGTCTAATTTTGGTCAGAGTTCATTAGGCGACACAAAAGTGCAGAACACAAGGACAGTGGCAGAGGCAAGTGCTATATGCCAGGCCCGATAAGCGCAGACAGGAACTACAAAGGCGCTGCTGGCTTCAGAGGGGAGGATGAAGGGAAGAAAGACGCCAAAAAGTCCTGGCCCCGGACGCTGCATGGTTTTAATACATGCATGTCAGTGTTTGTTAATGTGACCCGGCCAGCCTTCGATGCACCAGTATTCAACTTTAATATTCGGCTGTGAGGGAAGGGAGGAAGGGAGGAAGGGAGGGAGAGAGAGGGAGAGAGGACAGTAATGGCATGCAATAAAAATGAAATGAAATAGTTTAAGTGCTATATTGGGGGTATTAAATTGTCACAAATGAAAGCTATGTCAGAAATGGGACTTTGTGTCAAATGTAGTCACTCGAGTCAGCAATGGCACTGCTTTATGAAGAAAATATGATGAGCCAGAAGAGGACAGAATGTAAGGCAATAGTGAGCATATGCAAACATTGTGAAGGGTATAGGATGGTGTGGAGATGTGTTACACTTAGCCTATATGCATTGAGACAACCAGTTCAACCATGTTATTATTAACGGGGCCAAACTTGATCCTAACAACCAATCATAACCCTTTAAATAGTGAAGGCTCTAAAAATCCAATCTTTTGTTTTTCCTATTGGTTGTACATTGAATTTGTTCATGCAAGTTTCCAAATTTCTGATGGATTGTCTTTCTGAGGTAGTTTATTCTCTGTCCTTTGTTCCACCCTCAGAAGATCTACCTATAATCGACAGGAACCAGACCCAATTCTTTGTATACCTGCCCTTTCTAGCACCCTTTGTGGTAAAACTGGTAAAACTGGGCCAAAATGCCACCACAATGTAAATGTACAGAGCTTAAATGTCCCCTATTATGCTATATCAACTTTCAGCCATTTTATAATGTTGTTTACATCTCAAAAACATATGTGTAGCATTTTCTTTCATTCACATTTGGCTCATCCTCTTCTAACGATCTGAAAATGCTAGAAATGCTAAAATAGAGACATTTTACAAAGACAAGTAAAACCAGGAAGTCCTCCTGCGCGTTTCAAAGGCCCATACACCATCACCAGACTCTTTCTGATAAATTCAGCACTTAAATTTCTGTCACTACAAAGCAGTAAGCTCATTTATCTGTTAGCATTATGTTGCAAATAGCTGTGCTAATTAGCCATTTTATTATCTGTCCATTTTTCAAAGTTCCTAGCAGGAGGTTTTAGGCACCTAATCCAACCTTTCTGTGCAAAGTCAAAGTAACAGCTCCCGAAAAGAAGACGTTTCTATATATGTACATTATTTTAAATTATAAAACATGAAATACTAATGCAAGTATGCATGTATGAAATATTTTCAATGTCTTAAAAAAGCACAATATAGGACGTTTAAACTTCAAGCATTGAGTTTAGCATTAGACCATGCTTTCCTAATGTTTGTCTTTTTAACACTATTATTTATTCACTCACATTCTGAAGCCAGTGCTGAAATAGCCATTTAGTATCCATTAATACAAAATTGACAAACATGGTAAACCAACAGCCAATGGGAGACACCATTATTCAAGTATGCAAGCTTGTGATTGGCCTCTGTATTAGCTTCTGTTTGACGGGGACTCATCTATTCAATTGCTTGATACTATATTCGGGTACAATTTTGATTACAGATGATTCATGGCACCAAATGTTATAAGAGTATTAAACAATTTTTCTCAGGTATAAAATTGTATTTCCACCTTACTACAACATAGTATATTATAGGTATGAAATGTATCAGAAGTAGGACTTTATGTCAAAGGCAGCAACTATAATCAACCAAGCCTCTATTTTATGAAGAAAATATGAACAGCAGAAGATAAAACATAAAGCAACATTGACTAAACCGATTTCAGTACAAATAGCGATGCTGTAAAGAGCATCGAGAGCAGAGTGTGAAAATGAATGTGGACAGTGATCGGCCCATGAGATGGCTGTTTTTACTGTAACCAGGATGCAGGGCAGTGCTGCTGCTTTAGTGCCGGGCCCTGAGCTGTAAATGGATATTGGAGATTAGATCTTTCATCTGGAGAGAGCCATGTCATTTTCCTATTTTTCTCTCTTATTGATTCTGGCCACTCTCAGCTCCACATGAGCAAAGCCTTTCAGACTGGAAAAAGGCCAATCCACAGCTGTTCATATTCCCTGCGTATAGATCCGGCTATATTATAAGAGATGCTAACAGAGATGTGGAGGTGTATGAGAGACGGATATGCATTATCACGGCATTCATATATTAACTGTGCTTTTACATGACAGGCCTCACACCTCTCTTGTGTTTTATATGGAAGAGTCACTTTACACAAGCGCCTAGAATGGCAATTAAAAAATATGTCAAAGTTTATATGCACTTTATTATACTGACTTGAGCCCCTTTTATGCTCTTCATTTATTCATTTATATTCTTCAACTTAATCCAGTTAGGGGCGTGGGTGAATGGAGCCTATACCAGCATTTATGGGCCTTAGGTGGGGTACTCCTTGGACAGTTGGCCGCAGAGCTGGCCCTTTACACACATACACCATCACCTGAACCCTTTCCTGAATGAAATCTTAATGAGTTCCTGGTTGTTTGAACACAACCCCCTGCCACACAGATACACTTTTGTCATCTGAACATACTACTAGGGGCCCCTCATAAAACAGGTTTGAATTTGCTCTTCTCATGTGTGAACTCAAATCCTACCGACTTCATTCTCGTGTCCACACACAGGTCCTGAAATAAAATGGAGACACTACTCCTGAAATGGTTGGGAGACTCTGATTCGCTCTCACATTAATTCTTTGAGGGCAATTACCACTGGATGATACGACATTGGTCGTCGTGTCAGTATGGGACAGTTTGGTACAGCTAGGACCAAAATAGGCTTGTGTTTCCTTTACTTTGGGTCCAGGAGACTAGATAGATAGATAGGTAGATAGGTAGATAGGTAGATAGATAGGTAGATAGGTAGATAGATAGATAGATAGATAGATAGATAGATAGATAGATAGATATCACAAGGGCAAGGGTAGACAAAGAGTTGGGCCCCCATGCCGAGGGGTGCCGAAAGTAGCACGGTTTGGTAGGCGTTTATGGGGCAGCTTCGGACTGCTCTGGGAAATTAAAACTACCCCCAAACCGGCCTGACCCGCGCTGTACCGCCCCAGTGGAAAAGCACTTTTAGGGCCAAATTTACTAAGACTAGTGCTAAATTTTGAGTACAGCTTAAAAAATAGCGTTTGCTATTTGTGGGCGTGTTGCGTGTTATAGACAAAGAGAAATGTAAATGTATGTAAATTTTGCGTGAGCATAGACGCACTGACAGTGTGAGCAACGTTGCTCTCAGCTCCGACTGCATCTTTCCCTACAGTGACGCAACGCAATAGTCAACATGAGATTCCAGCCTCAAATAACATAACTGACTGTAGCAGACTGAATCTGTTCACTGTCTTTGAGGGATAATCATTTCATTGCATTTTACTTTCTTCTATTAACTTTGTGTAGTCCACCTTTGTTAAATAGCTTATGTGATTCTGGCACTGACCAGAATCAGGTGACGTTTCCCTCTGTGTGACAAAAGTGGACAGAGAGAAAAGTCCTATTCACTGTCTATCAGAGCCAGTAACCCTTCAAACAATTATTACTATTACACTTGATACATAAAATGTATGCCATGCTGATGTTGATCAAATAAATATAACAATTAAAAATGTTTTCAATGTCCTTTGCTCAATCCAGAGCCAAATCCACATAGTGCAGCCTTGAGCCACGGACCAGCTGTCAATCAAGTGTCGCAGCGAGCATTGTGAGGCAATGGGATAAACACAAGTGTGCATCATAGCCTTCACACAGCGTTTAAAAACTATTCTGTCACCATAAGGAATTAAAAGGACATGGAACAGACTAAAGCCCAGAGACAGGAGCAGTAAAGGCTGCAGTTCAGGGAAACATGAGCGAGAATCAAGGAAAAAGTGTTGCAGGTAAAGCCTGTCTCTTTGTTTCCTCTGACTACAAATCAACACTTTACAGCTGTATCTTTGTAAATGATACAACTTTTACACCTGCTTCTCCAACATGCTAAATTTTCACGCAGATTTAGCCCTTGTTCATGTGATAAATCAAATAACAACCGCAAAGCAACTTCATTTGAATTTTGCGCGTCCTGGTGAGAACACCTTGTTTTACATATTCATTGAGTCACAGGAGCAAAATCTGCGCAGGGCTCATTTAGCTCCAGTGAGAGACGCTAAACTCAGCTGCGCCTGGGTTTGCTCCACTTTTAGCGCATCTTATTCATTTAGCATGCACGCAAACCTTTGATAAATCTGCCCCTTAGAGTCACCAATCTACCTAACACATGGCAAAAAAGACAGAGAGAGGCAAAAGTACTAACCACTCTGCCACTGTGTTTGGCAATTGCCTAAAAACATGAAAAAACTGTTTGTGAACATTGACCAAAACCACAAGGACTTCAGTCAACTCAGCAAAGCGGAAGCTCCTTTTGAATAGGTTTAAACAAGCCAGCAACAACACCCTTAAAGAATAATTCACTAAAAGGATTCTGGGCTGAAAAGTGAAGTAACTGCTGCCTTTAGAGTTCGTTATTGACCATATCCCATATCCTTTTCACTGGATAAAAGTGTAATTGAAGTACTGCGGTTCACATTACTGTATGTTTAGGCACTGACACCACTTAGAGTTAGCACTTTGGTTGCAGAAGGATACCACTTGGTTTTAACACTGGACAAGCCAATGGAGAATAAAAATGACACACATCCTCTTTATTTGACATCTGGTTATAACCACAATCTTTTCCTAATGTCAGGAGTGACCACATTCACCAGGAACAGGATGAAGCCAGTGGAAAGAACACTCAATGGTTCAAGTTTTAGTGGTCGCTAATTTGGCACCTATGGTACAGAAAATAGTGTAATTACAAATTGTATTGTATTGTATTGTGTTGTATCTGTATACCAATATCTATACAAAAATAACTTTAAATGTAAACTAAGAGGCAAGGTATAGTCAGAATGGAGGTGTGTAGAGCTCAGTTGCCATTCAGAGTATTCTCAATGTACACACGTTTTATTACAAATTATTTAATCCCCTTCAGTTTAAATACTTTAATGTTAACATCATAAATCTACTTATAATTTGGGTGTGTGGTTTGTTTTATGTTGTTACTGTTTTCTATGATATTGGGTGGCTAAAGTGAAGACTGCAATTCCAGATTCCACCAGCGTGCTGTTGTTTATGAACAAATCAATAGAAATAGGTGATTGTAATTTTACTTAAATATCTTGAAACTAGATTACTAGTGGCTTCAGTTTGTCAGGCTGGGAAATTGTGTCTCTGGGACATTTCAGAGCAATATGTGAGCACCACAAGGTACTGTTTTGGCACCATTCCTTTTTACACTGTACACAGCTGACTTCAAATACAACTCTAAGTCCTGCCACATCCAGAAATACATACAATACATAAATACAGATGATACAGCTATTGTGACATGTATAAGAAATGGTCAGGAGGGATAATATAGAACTCTTTTTAGCCAATGGTACAGATACAACACTCTCCTTCTGAACACCTGAACTAAATTGAAAGAAATTTTTATTGACTTTAAAAGATCTAAGTCTATCTGTCTGTCTGTCTACTTACTATAAATGATGTACTTCAAAAGAAGAATGTGTGCTCAAAAAGTGTGCTTCTCCTCCAAAAGTGCTCACTTTGTTTACCTAGTATGTATGCGCCACACTATCTTGGATATATCCCATTCAATATGTTTATAAAGGGGAGGCACTTTCAGTACAATATTTAGTAGTGATTGGATCAAGCACCAGCTAGTAGCGGCCTACCATGATTTGTTTTATCCAATCATAGCAATGAGTAAATGTATAGTAGTAGTGCCAAGAGATTCTAAATCCAGATGCACATAACTTTACTCTAAACTGAAATCTATCAAATTCCAAGTTCAAGGATCATTGCAGCTATGAGCTAATTCCTTTAGCTAGCATCGTACATCTCATAATGACCATCCCCGGCATAAGCTCCCACCCTGCTCCCTCCCCTCTGCACAGCGACCCTAGCATTGGGAGCTAATGAAAACAAATGGCTTTTCAATGGGCAGACAAACCTATTTCAAACATTCATCATCAGCCTCATAGATTTCTAAAATCCCATCAACTCTGTCCCTAGCCTCTACCTTCACTTAGTCTTCGGCTCTCCTCCCTCTGTCCATCCGTCTCTCCCCCACTGGATCCCACTCATTGTCCACAATCACAAACTTTGTAACTTTTCAGCATCATTTATACAGACCCCTTGTAGGATTCCCCACCTGACAGTTATTCGCACAGTTGACAGAACAAAGAAGTGGACAGGACAGAATTATCTAGAGACAGCAGAATGAATGGAAACTTGCTGCTAATTTCTTGCACAAGCGCTCAGAGCTCCGGCAAAAACTTTCGCATTTTCCACAGCAAATAAACAAAAATTTGATTAGATAAGATCAGACTTTAATGATCCCTGTGAGGAAATTGGCTTGTTGCAGCATCGCACACAAGAATATAGCAGGAGATAAGGCCGGGACAGATATAGAGTATTTGTAGAAAAATACAAATATTAAGTCATAAGTATGCTGGAACGGTGACAATAACTGCACAGATAAATAGGTGAAGACAAAGCGTGGGGGAGAGAGATGCAGAGATATAGTGCGGGTCATGTGCGTGGCAGATGATTCGATTGTGCATGTCAGACAGAGCTGAGCATGGCAAATCAAGCTCATTTTTGTGTGTGTTCCCAAATTAGCACTTAAACCATTTTCAGAAGTGCTTTTAATATGTGTCCTTCCCTGTACTGGAGACAAAAGGCAGATAAAAGTAGTTTAGCCTGCATATTCTCTGAAGTAAAGGGATTTGTCATATAATGTAACAGTGGTGTTGACATTTTAGCCATTTACAGTGAGAGTAAGAGAGTAAAGTCAGGCTCACCTCGCCAGTCTGGTTTTACGGTTCACTATTTTGGAGATGATAAGACAAATCTATACATCTGCATGAGACATGAGAGAAAATTAAATTGACAAAAAAGCAGGGTAATGTGCCACAATTTCATAAATATGTTGAGTAGGGGTTTTTTTTATATTTTATGGAAACATGGCTAGTGAGCAGCAGTTTTGACCTGACTTGAGATAAAGTAGAATATTATGTATCATGGCATCTGAATCTGAAAGACAAGCATTCAAACAAACAAAATAATACTCCCACGCTCTTATATGCAAACAAATCCCTTCCTAATTCTATTTCTGTTCTTTAAACTACCTCTGAATAAAATTGGAAACATTCTGTACATTCACTCAAATAACAGGGGGCTATACAAACATTTGCAGAATTAACAGTAAGACTTGTATGACCTTTTCATGCAAATAGTGCTCGTATGTCTCTGATGGTGTGCAGCTTTATGATCCACTATATGCAGACTTCTGTATGTGCAGAAATGTTTATAAAAATGTTGCTTTTGGTGGCTGACTTTACAGATTATAAGGTAATATTAAAAAAAAAAAAAAACACTAACGTGAAGATCATGCATCATTCCATTCACCTCAAGTTACATAGGGCAGTGTCTCAGCAACTGACCTGGCACTTATTGTAAAGGCTCATTTATACTTCCATTTCATACATAAATACAGCCATACGTTTCAGGCAATGCAGGCATCACAACTGTTATATTTCCAACCGCTTTCTATGTCCACATCTGTGTCATGTTAAATAACCAGTAAGGGGCGATCAGCAACATTTTACCAAGACAGAAGAACAAGAGTAACAATAACTACAAATGGTGCTGGCAGAGGTTTTTACGCCATTGAAAAAGAGCCCAAAAAATAAGACTGAAATAGCAGTGGTCTGTTAAGTCTTTGAATAAACCGTGACTAACTTTCTCGAGTCACTCCTTTAAAAGTTCAGCTGTGTTTACTACTACACATGTAATGCTTTGTTTTCTTTATCCATAAGCTCTGGAAAATATAGATGCTATTTGCCGGTTTCAGGATAAATGGCGTCCACGTGGCTTTATGGCTATACATTTTGGTAAAAAATGTGTTATATCATTAAATCACTGTAATAATATTCAATATCACCTTTTTGTTTGGTCAAAAACTATTAACAACAGAGCAATAAAAGCAACACTGAGACCAGAAAAATAACTGATCCTTCATAGAGCCGATGTGGTCGATATTCTTGTCGTATGAGTGATCTTGACTCAAGGCCAGCTCTTTAAGTATGTGATTCACTCAGTCCTTGTACATTTGAGTACATGTGGCAAAAAAAAATAAAAATCTGGCAAGTTATTAGATCTTTAAACCGGAGAAAACAGTAACTCAGATAGTTGATCACTGGGTAGATGCCAATTGGAGAAACTGTTGGCTAACGGCGCTCTTATTCCAACATACTTCCTCCTGTGAGTCAGACTTAACTTTGGAGTTCATCTGAACCAAAGACATGCTCGTACTCAAAGAAATCCACAGATTGTACTTGATTTTACACAGATTGGACGAGTGCAAAGTGAGCCATCAGCAGCTCTGTTTATCATCATCTGCAAAGACTCAAGAGCCATAAATTTGTGGTCATCACCATTAGGCGAATCTGAAAAACAGCCAACAACAATTTTGACACAACTAGCTTACTACTGCTGCCAAGTGAGCGCTACTGGGTAAAAATAATTACTGCATTAGTAAGTAATGGAACACACCTTTGAAAAATTGCGAAAATGGTGTTTTAAAATCCAGTGACAAGTTCAAAGTGACACACAACCCTGACCTGACAGCAGTAGAATATATTGTGTTAGGGCAACTTAACCCAAGACAGATACAGACCGACATGTTTTTTTTAATCAAAAGAAGATAAATAACACACATTGCTTCTTAAACAAGTCGTCCATAATGAAAACCAGGTGCTGGGGTGAAACACCTGTGTTGGCATTAACATCACAGTAATGTATGTGTGTGAGGTAAAATGGGCTTGCTGTGCACCTGGCTGGTCTAACAACCCAATTAACTAAACTTATCAAAGTGTTAGGTTTAGGCCTTAAGAGCACAGCATTTAACAGTAGAGCAGGTCCAAAGCTTGACACACTGGCAAGCCCAAAGTTAATGTGTGTATTTTTATATGTATACTAGCTTTTAAGGTGCAGTGTGGGCCTTTGGTGGCAACATTGCAGGTTGCTATTCATTAACTGTCTTGGTATCACACCTATAGTGGCACTTTAAGGAGTCAGATGTTCACTTTGTTTTAGACATCAAAATCCATTTAGAGAAACACCAGTAACAAACTAATAACCAGCCCTAAGTTTGGTAGAGACTTAGAGCCAGATTTATCAAAGGTTTGCGTGCATGCCAAATGAATAAGACGCGCTGAAAGTGGCGCAAACCACAGGTGCTAAATAAGCGCAGCACAGATTTTGTGACTCAGTAAATATGTAAAATGAGGTCTTCTCGCCAGAATGTGCAAAATTCAAGGTGGAGAAAATGCAAATGAAATTGCTTTGCGGTCGTTTGATTTATCATGAGTATAGGAGCTAAAACTAAAGACAGACTTTACCTGCAACACTTTTACAGCCTTTTACAGCTCTCTGGGCTTTCAGTCTGTTCCACTTAGGCTACTTTCAAGCCCTTACATTGACGATTAAGGAGTCTTTAAACGCTGCGTACAGGCATGATGACAGTGTCACATGTGTTTATCCCATTGCATCACAATGCTCACTGTGATGCTTGATTGACAGCTGCCCTACAGTGGATCGAGGCTGCAATGCTGTTTAATGTACAAGCGGAGGACAGTGGAAATATTTTTAATTTTTTTATTTAGGCTATTTGATCACCATCAGCACTATATTTATGTTTCTCTCTCTCTCTCTCTCTCTCTCTCGCTCCCTCTCCACTTGTCTCACACAGAGGGAAACTAAAGTCATGACTGTGGTCAGTGCCAGAATGATATGAGACAAAAATTTAACAAGGACAGACTACGCTAAGTTAATAGAAGAAAGTTAAATGCAATGAAATTAATATTCCTCAAAGTCAGCTGCAGTCAGTGTAGTCCTGTTACAAGGCTGGACTCTCTCTTTTGCCTTGCATTACTATATGGAAAGGTGCAGTCAGAGCCACCAGAGCAGCGTTACACTCGTTATTGGAGTGTCTTATGCTTATGCAAAATTCTCATTTACATATCAGATTTGTGGCAGTGATTACTTGCGCAATTTCTCACATACAACACGCACACACAAAGGGCAAACACTATTTTTCTATCTGCACATACAATTTAGCACCCATCTTAGTAAATATGGCCCTTAAGAGTGTTATTTTAATGCATTATGCACTATAGAAAGTACAGTTTCATAAATTCACAAACATCTGATACTGTTTATTTGCAGAGTGGTTAGCACTCCTGCAGGAAGGCTACTGTGCAGTAATAGCCTTTCCATGTGGGGTCAGCCTGTCTTCTAAGTGTTCGCTCTGGGTACAAATTCCTCCATTCCAAACACATGCATGAAGGAAAACTGATTCTGAATGAATGTGAGTTTGATTGTTTTCTGTCACTGTGTGACTCTAGGTGTTTTCCCTGCCGACTGTCCAGGACAAACATCACCTCACATCCAGAACAGGCTCCAGCCCCTCACAAAACTAGTAAAAATGAGCAGAAGAAATATAAGATACTGGTTAATTTATGCTGCATTTGTCACAAAGAAATATAAGAAATTATGCCAAAAGCCCTCTGTAGAAAAGCTACAATGCATTTTTTCTCTCAGCTAAACAGATGCTTCAGTTTTTAGTGGTGTCCTTGTGTGATGAGCTGATGATTGACTGGAGGTCACAGCGGGCTCATCGTAGCGTTTAGCCCCTGCCTCACAGTGAGAGAAACCCCTACTGCCAGGTCAAAGGAGCGGCACGCACTGTAACAGCACAGCTCACTGATGAACAATGATGATGTCATCAGCGTGTGCCAATCCTGATCAGCCTGGTGGATCGGTGCCAGTCTGCGGGTGGCCCTGGCAACCAGATGCCACGGCAACAATGCCACTCAGGCGGTTAAAGAGGGGATGATGGAACATGGCAGGTGCACTCTGGTGGTAGTGGAGGAGTAGCACACACACTACCAAGACTATTGTTTGTCTCTGTTACTTTATAAATGGCCAAAACAGGAGGTATGTTTTGTTTAATAATCCTATAGCTTTATGTGATAGGACTCATCTGTGAAAAGTGTAGCCTTTAATATTAAGGACTTGACAAACCACATGGGTGATGTTTGCTAAGGGCTTATTAGGGAGCTCGTCCGAGATTAGCTCCTTTGTCCATTCTAACACAAAAATGTTTCTATTCATTGTCAATGTTTCAATGTGCAAGAAAAAAAAGATTACACTGAGTGCTGCTGTTTAATTCTTGACGTTATCTAGGCTTTAGTATCAATGATTTTAGTAGACAGAATATTCAGTACTTACCGGAGGCAGTGCCCAAGTAAATGCCAGTATAAGGGATTCTTTCACTGGCTGGTTAGTCTTCATCACTTGTCAACATTGTCTATTCTAGTACCTACTGCTCCCACAAAAATAGAGTCGAAAAATAAGTAGAGAAAAGGAAACCTATGTGAAATGCAGATAAATATTTGTAACGCATCTACACAAAATTTAACAAGGCTAATCATAAATCCAGAGCTAATGTAAGCAAAACTGTAAGCTCTCAAAATTAGAAAAGGTTGCCATCTTGGTGGATTGTGATTGGTTGTTGATCAAAACAGTAAAAAATGGTTAGTGTAGCTTCCAGACACTAGTATTTTTTTTCTAATAATATTTTTACTGCTTCTTGTGTGTGTAAATGACATATGGCTCCTTGGTAAAAGAAAGCAGCACAAGCAACTCCTTTAATAGAAAAAAATACGACAGATTGCTCTCAACTTTTAAAGCATCATGTAGCGTTGGATTGTGGTTTACTGACGTTCCTATTAAGTGGAGCAAATCTTTAACAGAGTTTAAGTGTGGATGTGTTTTCCTTAAATGAAGCTCAAGTGCAATAAACAACATTATGAGGAAATAGTAACTTTTATAGTGAAGGCACACAAGCTGTCTGAGAGATACTGGAGATTTGGTGTAATTTGGTCTTCACTGTTGTCCTCTATTTGACTCATGATTTCCACTTCCTACTGCTCATTTCTTTGTGCGCTCCTTCTTCTTCATCATCACTCCCACCTTTGTTGATCCACAGAGTGCGAATTAACCTTGTTGTAATTACATGAATAGGGTCAATGTGCAGTGAGGCTGGAGAGGGTTGGACGTGGCGATTGTGCTGCAAATGAACAAGAGAAGATGAATAGATCGGTACATAGCTATCTGGGTAAATAGTTTCAGTGTTTTCTAATCAGCAACTAGTACAGTAAGAACATTGTTTTACCTATGATTGTTTTGACGGAAGATATCAAAATTGATAAACTGTCCAAAAATAATCTGGCATATGCTTCAGTATCTGAAAGAGAGTCATCCATTTTAAAGGCTAAGATGTTATATCTTTGTAACAAATAAAACTAGGAAAATAAAAAAACAAGGACACTTTTAATCTGTAATTTTGTCATATAGTAACAAAATATGTACCAACTAACAACCTGAAAATATTTTAAGTGTCATTACATCAAGACATGTACGTTCTGGTACTTACAAAAAACTGAACCAATAAACCAATTATAGCTTTTTTAAACCTGTATCACTGGGTTCAGCTTTAGACCAATGCAATTTTGCAGTTATCTCCATAATCTTGTGAATGCATAGCCAATTTGTATGTGTTTGATTCTCTATTCAGTTTTAGTTTTTGTGCTGTTTCACTTTGTATGCAGTCGTAGCTAACCCTTGACTAGCCAATTTGTCAGTCACTCAGTCAGTGCTGACAAACCAGTGTGTTTCTTATTAAAATGGAAATCAACCCATTTGTAACCAAGACTGTGATTTAAAAATCTTTATAATAAGATACTGCTGTTCCAATCTTACAGACTATTGCTGTAACAACAACGTAATTAGGTAGCACATAGCACATATAAGAATGCATGGCAGTTTAACAGACCTACACTATATTTCCAAAAGTATCTGTTCACCCACCCAAATAACTGAATTGGGATCATGGTGTGGGGTAGTTTTCAAGAGCTGGGCTTGGCCCCTTAGCTCCAGTGAAAGGAACTCTGAATGCTTCACCATGCCAAAAGATTTTGGACAATTCCATGCTCCCAACTTTTTGGGAACAGTTTGGGGATGGCCCCTGCACCAGTGCACAAAGCACTGTCCAAAAAGACATGGATGAGTGAGTTTGGTGTAGAAGAACTTGACTGGGCTGCACAGAGTCTTGACCACAACCTGATGGTCAGCCTGGGATGAATTAGAGTGAAGACTGCAAGCCAGGCCTTCTCATCCAACATCAGTGTCTGACGTTGGAAGAGAACGTCACATGTTCAGTAGATGTCTGACGTAGATAGAGGCAAAGGGTGAGCCCACGTCATATTAAACCCTACAGATGAAGAATGGGATGTCACTTAAGTTCATATGTGTGTAAAGGCAGGTGAGCTAATACTTTTGGAAATATTGTGTACATTGTTTTTTGTAAGGGCATGGTAGTTTATACTAAGAGTCTCTTTTTATCTTTTTTTTTTTTTTTAGCATATTATATTATTATATCTTGTTGTACACTCACCAATATATGATAAATGCTGAGGATGCCTTTTTGGGGGCTTGTCCGGGATCCCAATATCTTCTTTGTCCCTTTTAAATGCCAAAACTGTTCTTTTCATTCATAATGCTGCACTGCGCAAGAAAATAAGATTATAGAAGATTATTTTAAGTGCTGCCATGCTTTTGTTAATCCTTGTATATACTGTAATGCACTGAATTGTATGACAGTACAGGCATAAGAACCATTTTACCAAATACACAAATCTAGTCAATAGTTTTTTTTATTATTTTTGTAAATCAAATTCCAGACTCACAATTCTAATCCATTTCTTCTAGCTGTTTTAATCACACAATAGTGCATGCCTTAGACTTAATTATGTCATTGTATCTTAATAGCCCACAGTGTGCTGTTTAAACCGAGCATCTGCTGTTAAAACAAGGACCATTTATATACGCAAACACTGCTACACAAATTAAATATTTCTCTGG
Organism: Bostrychus sinensis; assembly: GCA_020698575.1. Taxonomy (NCBI): domain Eukaryota; kingdom Metazoa; phylum Chordata; class Actinopteri; order Gobiiformes; family Eleotridae; genus Bostrychus; species Bostrychus sinensis. The sequence continues at coordinate 12,726,248 of CM036242.1, read as the reverse complement.
CTGCCATGTGATGCACGCCCCATCCCTGACATGATAGTACGAAAACGCGCAACGGGGAAAAAAAAATCAACATCAAAATAGCAATTTTATACTTAAATTAATCATTTTTCTATGTATCAGAGTGGCGATGTGTTCAATTTGCTGTTTTTGTGTTTTCTCTCTCTCTCTCTCTCTAGGTAGGAGCCCTCAGCAGCACAAGCCGGAGTGGAGAACAGTTAATAGTGGAGCCGCAATAACAATAAAATGTCATCAATCTGTGGGCGCCTCCTGCCTCTGTCACACCAAGTTTGTACAGAGTAATGACATTAGGCCCGGAGTCGCAAGCACACTGCTCTCTTAAAGGCACAGCGCCTCCTGGATCAACAACAACACAATGAAGGCAAAAAGGAAGATGCGGGCTGCTGTGACAAGACGGGGAGGAGGTAAAGAATAGAAAAGTTATTTACAACTATAAAAGTGTTTTAAAGGGTGCAAAGGAGTCCGATGAAGCCGGGCAAACAGAAAAAAAGTATGCAATTTTTAGCCAACTTGCAGAAGATTAATTCAAGCTTATCCAGTAGCCTACATACTGTTCTAGCTAGGTCAAGTGTTTCTCTGTTGGTGTTGCACATGTCTGGTACAGGCAATTAAGCACTCACAAGAATAAAATTAGCTTAAAATCTATTGTATCAAGTCTTAAAAGTCTAAATTCATTCGTTCATCTTCTTCCACTTAGTCCTGTTAGAGGTCTATCCCAGCAACTATGGACCTTATACATCCTGGACAGTGGCCAGTTAGTAGCAGGGCTGACAAAGAGGCATACACAAACAGAAAACCATTCACATTCATTCATTCACTAGGGGCAAAGAGTTGCAAATTCGCCTAACACCTGGCTGTCTTTATCAAAATGAATTTAGAGAATGTAAAAACACTAAATAAAATTGCTACAATGAGTTAAAGAGCAAATTTCTTGTCACTAAACAACAAATTTTTTAAGTTGTACAAATCTCGCAGTTTACAGAGCCAACGCTGATTTAATAGCAGCAGTATTTGTCACCTGAGCAGATGATTTGCTGTGAGAGATCAGACAGGTGATATTATTTATCCAAAATGCAAAAACAAACACCTCGGAAACTGTCTCTTCATCATACTGTCTAATTGTTTTGAGAGCAGACTTTTTGTGCTATTAATTTTGATATTTTAAAAGGATAACTGCTATTGTTAAGGATAATACTATTTGATTAACTTTATTCTTCCTGTCATTTTTTATCGGAGGCGTGAAGCGACTTATGATCAGAGTCTTGTATGTCATCATTTAAGCTGTTGTGATTCTGTTCCATGTAATTCTGCAGACCACACTTAGTCCATGGGCAAATCTTCTCAGCATCGTAACTCAGACCTCAAAATGTTTAGCGCATTCCAGTTGTTCAAGTCAGAAACCATAATGACAAATGAAATCTTAACCTAACTTACTCAGGCTGTGTTGTGATATTTATTATGGGTAGAAAGTGGATTTGGTCTTTTTAGCATTAGCTTGATGTTAGCAAGATTAATAACAGCATAGTATGTTCACAGACAGAGCATGGAGCATGGCAAAATAACACATGCATTATTCATATTATTTTAGTAATATTTTTCACTAGTAACGCTGGGAGCAGCCATGTTGCATTTTCTAACTCAGAGTTGTAAATTGTTACCTGAGTAGGAATTTCACAATCAGAAGGTATACAAATTGAAAATTTACAACTTAGAACTCGAAAATTCCGACTTCCATGGACAACTGGAATGCAGCATAAATCTGGAGTGATTTAAAAAGATGTTATATTAGAAATATAAGGGCATGATATGCAAAAATACTATATTTTGCACTTTTTTTTGTCTTCTTGCAGTACATTGTTATGGTAGCAAAAAGATATTTATGTAACAATAAAGATGCAAAAAGAAGTTTACAAAACATTTTGATTTCATAAACTAAAATTTTGTTCTTGTGTAAGTCCACCATTGAAATGCTACAAAATGTATTGTATCTTTAGCTATACCAGTCCATAATGTTAGAAAGTTTTATTAGAGGCCTGTTTGTACATAAACATAAATAGTCTTGATAGCTGACATTACATTTTAATTAGTATTGTTTGTATGAGTGTGTCCTTATGGATGTGGTGATGTGAGTTGGTGTGTTGTGTGTTCGGGGTGCCAACGTGTGCTCATCGGGGTGTGTTTACTCGCATCCATCTGCATGCCCGCTGGTCACACATCAGCCAGCAGTCTCCATCACTGACACACACACACACACACCCACTGTGGGGCGGGGGGCGCTGGAGTGTGTGAATGGGAGACAAAAGTGTGTAGGGAGGCTCAATAAGAATTCAAGAGAGAGAAAGAGGAGGGCATGGCCAGGCGGCATTAACCCTGCGTCGCCTGAGGGCCAAGCCGTGCCACCGATCCTGTTTTCTAATTCACCCCTGCTGGCGGAGCTAATGCCAGCCACTACCAGTTACCAACAATCTGCTCAGGGGACTGCCCGGCCCCCCGAGCCCCACACCCCGATACAACAGTCTGGGCACAGGGCCGGAGCATGCATTCAGAGTGATTCGGCTAGCAATCTTATTAACATAGTATTTATCTATTCTGGCACCAGTTTAAATATCAGCTTTTAAAAATCAAACATTAAGAGTTCACTGCAAAGGTCATTCACCAACTGTGTCTTTATTTACTAATGACAGAATGTGTCAGAAGGATATTAAATGAAACAAATGACAGTGCCTTAAAAATTAGGTTAACTTTCATCATATTGTTCTTACTAATTTATTTTGGTTTGACAGCAAGTGTTAGATTTAGGTCTTTGTATCACGTCGGATCATTTTTAATAAATTGCTTTCACCTTGTCTTCATTTGTTCCTATTATCTGTCACTGTCAGCTCCCTGTTTATCACTGGCTTTATACTGCCAACGCTCTTGTTTCTGTTTAATACAATGTTCTATTTTTCAGTTTGAAAGACATGCAGTCTAACAACCACTAAATGTTCAGTGGTAATGACTGCTTTTAAACGTCACTGTTATTAAAAGCAGGTGAATGTATAAATGATATAGCTTCGTATACTTCTGCATTTTAGATTTCAAAAGGTTAACTAACTCTGGAAATTGTATGGCTTATGTTTTTTTTCTAGCAAAAGTCCCTGGTAACTATGATGGCCATGAAGTTGGTCTGTTCGAGTCTCAATTGCAGAATATTGTTGCATACTGTATAGAGCGTCTACCCCACATCCAACTTTGAATGTACTGATGATGCACTAGAGTTACCTTGCATGCAGCTGGACTCCCGCAAGATGCTTGTCCTACTCAGGGCAACGTGTTTGCATTCAAACCACTACTAGTGTGACCAATAATGGACCAGTGTATAAATGGACAGTAGATTAAACAGATGGTCACGTCGCAATTTTTGATTCAGTTACTGCTGTTTGCCAATGCTTTCAGTGGAAATATACCTGAATATGTGTGTTATATTATCTTTAAAACCCCCATTTAGGTTAAAGACAGCCATTGTGGTGGCGTGTAAAAAGGTGCAAAGGTTCTTATTTCTGGTATGCAGTCATGCGACCAAATAAGACTACTGAAAGTTCTGAATAAAGGGAGAAAGCTTGAGCCTTATTAGTATGTGCTTTCTTAATTTATGACTAAACTAAACACACAGTACTTGCATTTGAATCTTCTAATTGACATGCATGTCTGAAATATCTCCAGGAGTGTTGTCATAACATGTACATGGAGCCAATAGCGTTTCCTTAATGCCACCAGGGGCCGAAAGAGGCTCTCCCTGGTGAAGCATAAATGCCCTGAAGAAGAAACCACTACCATCACAACAGATCTGGCACCAGACAGTGTTCTTCTTCTCTTAATATGTCATGGTCTCCAGGGTCACTGCTACATCGCCCACTCGACAGCCAAAAGTGTCTGCACTGTGCCTTCCAATGGTTCACCCACAGAACTGTACAAGCACTTTCGAATTTGCCATTTTCAGGCAAAGCTGTTATCTACACATGCATTCGAAAAGTATAATGATGAAAGAACTAGAATCTACTGTAAAGGACATATCGTATAAGTGATCGATATCTTTAAAATGGTTCCAGTTAATAATTAGTGTTTGGTTATTGGCTTCAATTTAGTCAGCCTTTAAACAGTGTTTCATATTGATCAACAAGCAGCTTATTGACTGCCTTTGACATATATCAGCAAAATGTATGACAAAAACCCATAGCCCCAGAAGATATGGCATTGTAAATGGATCAGCGCTACATTGCAGGTCATAAACCCTGTCTTTAAATGTTAGTCATTGAGGTATTGATAAAACTAAAAAGTCTGATCAATGCTTTTAGATTAGGTCAAAATAATTTATGTCTAACCTCTGATATCGAAATTCATTTGACATTTGTATACAGAAAGACTTTCTAAAGGAAGCCCCAGTGAAGATTCAACTTCAAAGCTCAGTCATCAGCTGTTCAGCATGCCCTTGTTACCCAGTACAACTCTACCTAACGGTTACCCATTTGAGCCGTGAAGTATACCTAAAAACAAGACTGGTTTCTGGGTCAAACTTGCTTGCAGAATAAATACAGTACAAGTACCTGACCATTGGGGCAGTTAGGCCTGATTCTAATAGTACACACAGGGACTTGGTGGTCTAGAAAAGCAAATTTTCTTTGTACAATCCTTCAGAGGTTACCCAAACCTTGCTCAACACACCCATCACCCAAAACCCCACCCTAACTTTTCTATAGGAGATAGCACGCCAAAGGCAAATGGTCAAAGAAAACAAGGTCGAGTTGGTAATGTGGTAAAGTGTGACTACTTCAGTGAGTTATACATAGCTGCTATTGTTAAAGGTACTGTACCATTGTTACCAGTAAAACTAATATTACCTTTCTAATAGCACCTTTAATATACAATTACTATTACTAACTGCAGCAACATTAAATGCACTGTCTTTCATTTAGTTTAATAATAATAATGCATTAGTCTTATATAGTGCTTTTCTAGACCCTCAAAGTCACTTTACAATTTGGTGCATTATTCATTTACTCCTCAGTCACACTCGGTAGTGGAGGCGTGGCTGCCATTGTGTGCCTACAGCCCCTCTGACCACCATAAACACACAAGCAAGGTGAGTAAAGTGTTTTGCCCAAGGACACAACAATAGTTTTACAATGCCAGAAGTGGGGCTTGAACTGCTGACTTGTGGGTTAGTGGGCAAGCATCTCTACTGACTGAGCTACTGCCACCCCAAGGTGGCATTTAGTTTGTCATTTAGTATCCCAATAATGTCTATCAAAGGTAAAACCACAAATCCCCAGGTCAATCAAATTTCATCCATCTGACAGTACTACAAATGCTGAAAAAACTGCCTCTGGACCAATAAAAAAAATATACAAACCAATCAGATAAACAAAGCCTGGGTTAAAGTTATAATTGGTTATAATTGGTCAAGAGCTCTCAATAGCTCAGTCACTCTTGGTAGAAGAAAGCTTATTAAATGAGAAGGTTTTCTGATCTACTTCACTTTGCTAAGAAAGTAAATGGCTGACCATGGAATCATTGCACATTGTTACAACTAAAGCCCTTTACAAACAGTGCCTCCTGATCATATCCCGACCTGATCATATCCTTCATACTTGTGCGTGAAGCCAATAGGATGTCAGTAGGTTTTGAGTTCACACAGTAGCAAGGCTGTTAGCAACAAAAATGTAACAAATAAATGAGTTGACTTCTTTACAGTGAGGCAGTTTAAAGCTGCACTACCTGATTTCTTTTTCCTTGTATTTTGGCAAAGATAATTATTTAGTTATTAGTACAGCATAACACAAGTCATCTGAGAAAAAAATGAGACTTTGAGGTCACCTCTGGGCTGTATTATAAGGGTTTTTGTTTTAGAGCGAGGGAAGGAACAGTTTAACCAATCACACGCTTTCATAGGACAGGAGCACTCTGATTGGTCAATACATCCTTTATCTATCCAGAACTAAAATCTATAAGGAATAATATGAAGGAGTTATTGTTTTATTTCCAAATTTATAGCTTATTCACAGTATTTTTATTTTTTATTTTAAAGAATTAAAAGCAAACTCCAGATCTCTGCTATGTTATTGTGATAGCTCCTGGCTTGTGTACATACTTCAGGTTTGTGTGAGACTGTTATAGAGCGTCGCGAAGGAGAGGAATTAGGAAAGGGAAGTGTATCATTCAAACTCAACATTTTATTAGACACACACTTTTACAGTCATAAAGTCAGGTAGTGCAGCTTTAAGGTCTGAAATTATCACTACCTGTATTTAACAAGCACGCAACATAGCAAAGAAAAATAATGAACAAACAAGGCTTCAGCAATACGAGTGTCAATGGCTCCCTAACAGGCAATGACATGCTAATTTAGGGTACTTTAGTTTTTTTTTGTTTTATTTAGTTTTTTGTTTTTGCCCTCGGAAACATACTAATCTAGCAGTAGTTGTATTATTCATTGAGTTCATTGATTAATATGAAATGAAAACAGTAGCAGTAATTCACGTTGGCCTAATCCAACCACAGGGTCACAAGCCAGTGTACTCTTTGTGCCAGTCCCAAGCCTGGCCATCCCGCATAAAACCTGTGCCAAATCATTATGCAAAACACTGAACTCTATAGGAAAAAAAGAAACTGAATATAATGTTGGCCTATACATCTCAGACTGAAAGATGCCATTTTCCTGTTGTTTGAATGTTGTACCTGAGATGTGTCCGTGATGGCCGGTCACTTAATTAACCAGGCAGCTCACAAACAGCTCTATAATGTTACCAAACGTTCTCAAACCAGTGCATGAGTGATTTGTGCGCTGTGAAGAGGGCCGTAGGAGAGACCAGCGCCTCGTCACTCTGCAACTGTGGCTACGAGCTAACGGCGCCACAGTAGCACCGGGCCCCATGCCTTCCTCATTTCACCATGTCAAGAGATGCACTCACACACACACACACGTTCACCCGCTCCATATGGGGGTGGAAGGGGTATGTTGGTTGCCTAGGAAACACTTCAGTCCAGATAATTATTACTGTAACTGTCTCTGCACACCCCACCTATAATAGCAATGGATCATAAATTATAATCAGTGAGTGGCAGCCTTCTGTTAGGAGCCAGCTGCTCACAGTTTCCACCTATTGGGCAGCAGTGGAAATGCAGTGAGTGAACAGCTGGGCTTCATAGGCCTTTCTAAAAAAAAAAAAAAAAAAAAAAAAAAAAAAAAAAGCGCTGTAGAGCTCAATATCAGGTGACAGAGTGTGGTCTTTCTGCCATAATAGCATAAATTAAAAAACTGTTGGGAGTTCATTGAGCACTTGACTTGCGCAGTTATTGAGCCAAGTATATGTTTATTAAAACCTGCAGCACAAAGCCATTACCCAGTTACCTCTCTGCAGTAGTTCTGTAGGCCAAAGGCACCAACTATCTCCCATATCTACAGTGCCATATGAGGCAAAGATATCAGCCTGTTAAAACTTTGTACAAGGACAAAAAACATTAATAAAGCTTTGGGTGAACTAAAACAGACAGTAAGTGAATCGTGCACAAAAATTGTGTAAAATGATTTATTCTATGCAAGCTATGAAGCTATGAAGTTGCAGTAATTTCTCATTAAGTGCCAAGTCTTCACAGTCAATGGTACAGAAACTATGAATTAATTTCTTTCTAAATAAGTAAAACTATTTTGAATCTTAGTAAAGGGGATAACTTGCCTTGCAATGAGAAGTTCATGTGCGCTAGCTGGATTTGGGGACAGTAGTAGTACAAGTAATAGATTTTACTGTGCTTGCAGAAAAAAAAATCAAATCTTACTCAGTCTTTTTTTAAATTTTGGTCAAGTAAAAATTTGTTTATTTGTTTGTTTTTTCTTCTTTTAAATGTACTTTTAGTTCTACTTGACTAACACTAGTAATTTTACTTTAGTAAACATTTTGAGTACTCCCTTTGCCTCTGAAGATGCATATGCTGGTATTTCCTAAGTATTTTTTTTTCCCCCTTCACGTGGCTGTTGTGTGCCCTTGTACTTCACCTGGCCCTGTCACACATCACCAAACACCACTGACATCTGACAACCACTTCAAACAATGATGTACTGATTCTATAAAAAAATATCTTCCATTAGGAACACAGCCGCAAAACTATGTACATTTGGACCTTAACATAATGTTATAAATATTATTTTAGTAGTGAATCAACTCTTAACAGGACAAACTGCCCCTGCTCTGACCCCTAAGCACTGCACATTATTGTCCTCTATTGGGGGAGCTTTTTTCATTAATTTTGTTTATTTTTGACACTACAAACTATGACATACACAACCTTTTCTGTTAATATGGTTGTAAAAATGATGCTTCTAATTTCTTAATAAGAGAAAATATTAGAATTATTGCTCCAGCACCTGGACATTTTGTAAATTTATTCATCTTCTTCCACTTATTCCAGTTAAGGGTTGCGAGTACTGAAGACTATCCCAGTATCCTTTGTGCCTTAGGCGGGGGCAAACCCTGGAGAGTGGCCAGCTAGTCATTTGGCTGCATTTTGTAAATTGCAGTCGTAATTGGTTTAAGGTAATACTTGCATGCAACCAGCCATTTTTTTCATTTGTATTCACTTCTGTTTAAATAGACAACAAAAAATGATGTTTTCTAATGGAAAGTAAGAAAAGTGGGTTCAACAGATTGCTCTCCATAGTGCAGATCCATATGTCCCTATCCTATTTGCCAAAATGGGAGTTTCATGGCATCATATACTGAAGTTCTATATCTGCTTCTCCCTTTTTTCCCTCTATTTATAGCAAATAGTTTCTCAGTCTGAATGTCAAACCGGAATGACAATAACAATCATTTAAAACCGTTAATGGCAGAATGGAAATATGGCATCACGCTGAATCTGTTTAAATATTTACAAAGGCCTATTCCCATGGCCCATTCCTAAGTAATCAAAAAACAATTAAATATTCTTCCCCCGGTTGAAAGTGGCTTTTTTGTTTGTTTGTTTTTAAAAGAAAATAATTCAGTGCCTTATAAAGAAGTAGTCTCAGGCTTGAGTAGTAATTGCAAAGTGAGCGCCCTACTTTTTCCTATATTCCCCTTTTGCAAGAAGGAAGGAACCACCAAAAAATGAGGAGAAGGGAATGAATAAACAAAACAAAAAATAAATTAAAGCAGCATTAAGAATATAAACTAGCAGCCAATGGAAATAACATAATTGCGTGGCTGTGTATTTATCATGTGCTTTGTTTAGTAATCATATTCTGCAAATGATGAGATTCTGGCCTTCGCTTGGATAGCTCCAGCATGCAGTTTTTACTTTTATTATTAGGAAATGCGCTGCCTTTCTCTCCCCGTTCTTAAAGCTATTCATCAGAAAGCTCGCCTTGTACGTTAGCTGCTGATTTCAATCTCTCCTATGAAGTGACGGAGTGCTTTCTGATAGAGGAAAGAAGAGGTCCCCGGCACACCGCCAATTACCAAGCCACCTTAAAACATCTCAGACGCTCACTTCATCCGCATCTTGTTTTTTTTTTCCGCTGCAACGACCCTGAAAAGTCCAAAGTTGTGACACCATGATGCGTAATTATATTGGTCAGATTTCTAGGCAGCAGGATTAAAAGGCGAACCTCAACAGTCTCTGTATCGGGTGTCACCGAGGTTTGAAAAAAAAGAAAGAAAAAAAAAGAAAATCAGGCATTGTTTCACTTCCATAAAGTTTCAAGGCAGTGACCTCAGCGTTCTGATTGTAACTCGGCGGGAAAAGCTCGGCAATAAAAACCTTTTAATCATCAATTGTTGTTTCGGGCTCATATCGCGGGCCATTTCTTCAATTCTTCAAAAAACACTCACACACCTACACAATTCATCGGCTTTTCAAAAGAGGGGGAAACATCTTGCATCCAGAACAACTTTTTAAATTACAACATCTCCCAACTTGGTTTCAAACGGTCTTCCAGAAGGAAGGATCGTTTGAAAAGTTGATGGCAACCTCGTGTTAGCAGTTTACGTCCAGGGTTCGGCTCCACTGCGCAACGCAAATCACAGGTGGGATTCCTCATTAGGCGCCATCGACAGGCCACATAAAACAGAATGTATCCCAGGCTCCAAAAGGATTCACAGCCACCAACCCGGGCGAGAGACCCCCACCACCCAAACCTTTTTATTTTGGCCCCCTCCTTCCACCTCCACCTCCTCGTCTTCTCTCAGTCTCTCTCTTCTTTTCTGAGACATGTATATTTCAGATCAGGGACGGATGTCAGGCGCTGCGTGGGAATTATTAATCTCAGGTTCTGTACTTGTGGTGAGCTGTTTAAGGATTCATGCTAAACAAAGGGCAGCTGACACGGCCGGGGCTCGCTGTGTGCCAAAATGCAAAAATTCAAATTGCATATGTCTAACTTTTAGAGGTAAATGCATGCAATGTTAACAGTAAAAAAAATACATGTTATGCTATATTTTAAACAATTTTGGACACTTTTGCATTAGTATTTTATGCTTTATAACTTAAAATAATGTATATGTTCAATTCAAATTCAAATTCAAATATGTAAATCTCTTCTTTTAGGAAGCTGCTATTTTAAAAACACTAGGATTAGGTGTCTGATGTCCCCTGCTGGCAACAATGGAGACTAGACAGAGCATAAAATGGCTATTTAGCATGGCTTTTTTTTTTGCTTGGCTATTAGCAACGCTGACAGATAGATAGATGAACTGCCTGCTCCATAATGATGAAAATTTAAATCCTGAAATTATCAGAATGAGTCCGGGGACAGTGTATGGGCTTTGGACATGTGCAGGAGCACTTCTTGGTTTCACGTGTCTAGAGCGATGAAACTGAGTGTTTCAACTCTTCAGGAAAGAGACAGCATCAGCACAGAATTACTCAAACATGCTTGAATGAAACACAATACTACTCCAGGTCTGTTTTTGAGGTGCAAACATTATAATGTCATCATTATAACATCAGTCAATTTAGCATGATAAAAGACCTTTAAATGTTACACTGTATAAGTCAATTCAGCTTTAATAAATTGGGGGAACACATTTTTTTTTAAGTCTTCTAACTCAAACTAAGAAAGCCCATTTAATTAGTTTATCTATGAAGTCTATGGGAAGAAGCTGTTTTATTATTCTTTTTCTTTTAAATAACTGGGACTAAATTAAATGAGATAATTATTTCACAGTATGGATATTGTTAATATTGTTGCTTTTACTGCGTTTAAAATTAAAAATTAAGAAAAAATAAAATCTGTGATCATAACAAAAACCTTTCAAACATTAATTACATGAGGGAAATAAATGTGTACATAACATGACTACTCAGTTTTGAGTTAATTTAACACATTTAGAATTAGAAACTCTAACTATTTAGCAGAACTAAGTACAGTGGACTTCACTATTTGGTTTTACACTGTACATTTATGTTTTTTTTTTCTTTTTAAAGTTGCATTGTGTTACTTAATATTGTCTTATAGTGTTTCATCACATCAGTATAAAACTCTATGTTATTGTCCATATAGGTGCTCAGGAAGGACAAACTGAGCACTACTGAAGAGGAAGCACACTAATTTATTTTATAGCATGCATTGCTGCAAGAAGGTTTCACACTTTTATAAGCTCAATATAATTTGTTTCAGAAACACATTCCTGGCCTGTTTTTCCTGAGTTAGCTCATAGAAAATAGCATTTCCCTGCAGGGCTACCATAGCTGTGTGAACGCTCTCTACAGGACTGTGGTGTGTTGACTATTCACAGCACTTTGTACAGTAATTTGTATATAATTTTTTTAATTGAAAAAGACAAAAGTAGTAAATGTAATTTAATTTCTCCCTGTATTCTTATAGCAAGTATCAAACCCCACTAAGTTATTCATTTGTGTGCATAGGTAACTAACACCAAGTAACTGACAGTATAGACTCTCAGTTTGATAAAAGAAATGGGAGCATCCACACAGGCTTTGGTGTCGCATGGGTCAGTGAAAACAACACATGAGAAGGCTTTGACTAATTCAAAAAATACTATTAGTAAGTGTTCATGGATGGAAGATACAGTATTTCTATATAGTTCTTCATGCATATGACTGCTCTTCATTGTCTCTAAATTTTCGATCTCCAGAACCTATTGTTCATTTGTTCAAGCATTTCAGTGTCTACCAAAACTTGAGCTCCTTCTCCAGTGATGGGAAGCAATGAGCAATATTTACCTGAGTAACTTTTTAAATAAATTGTACTTCTAAGAGTAGTTTTATCATAGCATACCTTTTATGTTTACTTGAGTAATATTATTTTTGAGGTAAAAATACTGTACTTAAGTAGAATTTTTGGTTACTTAATCCACCTCTATATTATGTTCTGGTTTCAAAAGCTTTATGCTGTGAGAAAGTGAAAAAGATTTGGAAAATTTGTTACTGGTGCTGTATATTTTACAAAGGTATGATTTATTTTTCCAATTTTTTTATTGTTTTTTTGTTTGCAAATACCATAATTTGCACATTATTGTATGTTTTGTCTGATTTCATCCATATACTAAAACATAAATCAGAAGTTACGTCCAAAGAGTCAAAAACAATTGTTTTTTTTTTCACCAAATACTTTTTACATTTACTAATTTTTACTTCTACTTTAGTAATAATATTATTTTGAAGTAGCAATACTTGCAATATAAATTGTAGACGCATACTTTGTGGTCCACACATTTAAATGGGCATTGAGGTACACTGATGTTTTAAATGTTAAGTATTTAAAATCCATTTTTCATTAACTCATTTACACATTTCATAGTTAGTTTCATAGTCTCGGTGCCTGTTTGCTTCTTAAAACTGAAACTGCGCTGAAATCTATTGAGGGAAATTAATTAGCTTCCCCAAAGTATCTAGAAACACGCAGAGAGTAGTTAACAGTAAACTTTTGGGCATCTAAAACTGTTAAAGAAACTGAAGGATGTATTCTTGTTTTATTGTGGTCCAAATGTGTCCGTCTCTCCCTCCTCATCTCCCTCTCTCTCTCTCGCTGACCTTTGGAGACGCTTAGGTTCACAACACACCTCCGTACACTTCCTCTCTAATGGCCCGCTCCTCAAACAATCGCTACATCCACCTGACGGAGATGATTGATCTCTGACAAGCGGCTCCATGCATTCCTATGAGTCATTAGATCGGGCCGGATGAAGAGAAAGTGAGGGAGACCTATCGGAGAATTGGTACAGCGGTGCGTACAACCAGACCGGGCATTTATCTAATGTCAAGAGGTGCAGACAACCTTTAGTCAGAGTTTGATGTCAGGGGAGCGCTTCGGAATGACAACAACGTTCACATATTATTTTCCAAAGCACTTAGCGCAAATGCATAGTATCTCCAGAAGGGGACTAGACGTGCGCAGTATCGGTGGAGAGGCAGTGGGAAAGGGAGAGATGACTTCTTTAAAGATTGTCTTGTTGTGCTGTCGCTCTGGGAGATAAGGACGGATTAGGCCCTGAGCTGAGACGCGCAAACACGGTGTTAAACATGGAAGAGACGGACAGCAGCCTGTGTCCCCGGCCAATCACACACACAACACAAAGGATAGAGCTGTGTGTGAGAGGCCTCTTTTACTGCAAATATCAAATGTGAAGCAAATTTTTGGGTGGTTGGGGGAAAATTGTAAAATCTGCCTTATATTCTGAATAAACTTGTCATTGTTCGTTTTCAATTGAACTTTGCAGAATGCATAAGAGAGACCTATAGCTTTTCAGGAGTTCATTGTGCTCTGATTTATGATGTAGTATGCGCTATTTTTGCTGCATGTTACACAGGGCATGCCACAACAGCAGAACACATCAATTTACAGTATGGTATACAGTATGCCATTATAGTTAGTAGGCCTAAGATTCAGAATATGATCAAATAAGATTATTCTCATCATATACAATGTGTTACCAGATATCAAGTAAGCTACACATTTGCTATGTTAGAGATTATTTCTAAAATGTGTTTGTTTTATTTTATGCAAATAAAACTTTGGAAGTGACAAATCTTTATGTGCAACTGAAAATGTAATTGCTATATTAAGTGAGGTTTTCCCCCCCAAAAAAAAAAAAAAAAAAAAAAATTTAATTATCTTGATATATATCCAAACATATTCTCTAACTATTGTTGGACTAAATAATGTGGATGAACATCATCATACACTTGACAAAAAATTACAAAAACAGAGGCATAAAAAGTCAGTTACTACAACAACTTTGTATAAAATATAACAAATTAAATTGCTCATTAAAAGTTTCTTGAACCTCAGTGATTTATTCTCACACCTTTAGGTGTTACAATAAATATTCTGTCAATTATTGCAAAAAACATCCATTAGGTTCAGGTTCTCTGAATCAGCCGATGTGACTTTTCACAAATCTACCTGAAACCTTAACCTACACGTTTTGAAAACACTGCAGCAGATGATCAAAAAACATTTCCAAAATCAAGTTTAATGCTAATCCAATAATGGCCTTTGAAAATAGAACAGGTGTTTGAGACAAGCATGAAAGTGAAAGCAAAAGCAAAAGAAATTCTACAAGGATAAGAGAAAATAAAATGTGAAGCTTATTTATGCCTCCAGCAGACAAATAATTATCGTTTGATATAAAACTTGCATAACTAGAATTTCATATTTACTTATGTTTTACATTTTAACTAATCCTTGCCAGAACATATCAAGGCAATACACACATTCTTATTATAATTTCAGTGGTGTAAGAAGTACTCAATTTCTTTACTTAACTAAAAGCACAAAAAAGAAGCAAAGATTTTGTCAAGTAAACATATCACCTTAAAATGTCTACTTAGGTAAAAGTATAAAAGTACTTACTTTCAAATGTACTTGCAAGTAAAAAAGTAAAAGTATTTTGCACAGACTCAGCAACTTATTAAAGTATTAAATGTGAGAGATTTTGCTGAATAATTGTGCTGATTACTAATGAAATTAACAAACTGGTGCAACAGAAGAGACTGGATCTTTCATTGAGGTCTACTGTGTTTCTACAATGAGGACACAACAAAAACACATGATTTTAAACCAAACTTAAAATACTTTGTACTTCAAATCAACTCATAAATGTAGTGGAGTAAAAAGTACAGATACTTGATCTAAAATGTAGAGAAGTAAAAGTAAAAGTTCCCCTTGCAAAATGTATCTATAATGTATAATGTATCTATCTATGAAACTGTACTTAATTAAAATAACTAAGTACTTTTACTTTGTTACATTCCACCTCTGTATAATTTGTATGTAATGTAATTATTATAACTAAAAAAAAACATGGAAGAAAACACACATAAATATAAAGTAAAATACGTATCAATAAATCCAGGGTTAGTCGATTACCAGGGATCAGAGCAGAGGTCCCTTTTGTTCCTGTCATAATACAGATCTGTGTGTTTGAATGTCTTAATGTGGTTCTGCTCAGAGCATTATCAGACACCGTGAAGCTGTCAGCGCACATCCACCAGAACCATTTTAACAGAGAAACACATGTGACCCTCACTTTCACATCTGCACATACACTTATCAAAAACAGAAATAAGACAGCACTGTTCTCTCCCTTTCCTTTAAACTTTCTTATAGTTTTTTTCCTCATTCACTTGAACTGATTTAAAGACACTGGTCTCTGCCAAAGAAAAATTCAGGTTCACTCCAGGAGGAGGAGGATTCTTTGTCTAATGTCAGATCTCCAAATGTGTACTCGAGTGCAGGAATTAAAGTCAAAATCATACTACAAAATATTTTTCAAAGTTGTTCTTTGCAGTAGCAAAGCAAATACTTCTACTACTACTATCTGTACCCAACCTAAAATTACCCATGTTATGAGGTGAGTGTGTTACCAACCATGCTAATGAGGGAAAAAATGTGTTTGCTCAATTGCAGAATTAAAAAAAAAAAAAACTTGAGTACATTTTCAATACATTTTCAATACAACTATTGTACTTAAATATATATTATAAGGTTACTTTTGAGTAACATACAAAAAATGTAAAGCCTTAACATCCAGGGCTCACGAGACCAAAACCAAAGATTTGGGTCCCAAGATGACAAGCACCAATCAACAGTAGATGACAGACATACTGCAGAAAATAATCCTATTATGTGTATAAATGCAATAAGGCATGCCACAATGGCAGAGCACTTATTTCAGCATATCCTCAAATATGATGTCTTTTTATCATATCATCATACACAATGTGTTACTAGATATCAAGCGGGCCACACATTTGTTTATTTTAAAAATATGTTTCTATTGTGTTTTATGCAAATTAAACTTTTGAAAAGTACAAAATGTTGTCTGAGCAACTCAAAATGTATTTGCAAAATATTGTGAGATTTTCCAAAGAAATTAAAAAATATATATGAAAATACCATACACCAAACTATGGTCAGGGAAGTTGCCAGAATTCTCCAACTCTTGTTGTTGATCTAAAATATGTAGATGAACATCATCACACCCTTTTTTTTTTTTTTAACACTAATGCATTAATTGCATTAAAAATCAGTTACTACAACAATATTGTAAAAATGTAAATGCTGAGTGAAGTAACCAAAAAACTGTTCACTGTTTACTATAGTAACTCATTGAGAACAACAGTTTATTGAGAACAGTGCTGTGTATTTTTGCATTGTCAAATGACCAGTAGTCCACAACAAGTCATGCAGAAAACCTTTACAGAACCACTGACACTGAGAGCCACTAAATGGACTGCTTTCTAAACTGTTTTGCAAAAGAGGATTTCAATTGGAGAAATGGGTTAAAGAGAAATAGAGAAACTATAAAAGTATATCCATGGAGACAGGGTGTATTGTTACTCTTGTCCAGTCACTTTCTCCTCCTGCTATGCCTTCATCTTTTCCACAGTCTACTGTCGTCACACTCGGTTTTATCACATGGAGCCAGTGACTTTATGACCGCCTGGGCCTCGTTAGGCTCAGGTCCAGCCCTGAAACACAAAGGGACAGCTGAATACACCAAGAATGTAGGGAGAATCTGAAATATGTCTGATCCGGGCCGGCTGAGTGATTAGTGGTGAGCTGGGGAGGGGGTAATGATATGATGTGCATGTGTATACATATGGAGATCAGAGCCAAACTCAACTGTGGCCTGTTTGAAGGTCTTTTCTTAACTCCTCCTTTGAACTACTTAAAGTTCTCATTCTTCAAGTGTGGTTGAATTAGCCATTTGATATTCTATATACTGTACTATACTTCAAAAACAACACTGACAACACTGCTCATAATGGGTTATCAGAGAGAGCAATACACAAATGCCTCTCTGAAAATTACTGAACTGTTTGTTGCAAAAGACACAATTTCATTCCCAGCTGTGGAGATGATATACACCCTTTAAAAACCTGTGCACATCCCAAATGACTACGTAAGAACTGTCAGCACAGCCAGTATTATTTTTTTAAAGGGCCCACCATTGCCTTTGATTCCTCTGGAGGCTAAAAGAGGCCGGTCTTGAGCCTGAGAGCAATTATTTTGTGACAGGAAGGTTCTACATAGAGTGGTTAAACCTGCTCTTTTTGATTAGCTGGTGAGGGAACAGTGTCCCATCCCACCCAGCAAACAAACTCTTCACACCCATAACTGCACACAGCATGCTTCACTGAAGTAACAAGGTTAAAATACTCCAAACAAACTTTAAGCCACTGACAACATTAAATCTGATCAGTCAAGATTTTAACACAACTGATCTCTCCAAAACAATCACACATGCACGCACAAATCAAGGACACTCCCCCCACTTGTGCATCATGGGAACAAACAGGTCAGGACACAGCCGATCATGTTGAGGCTCTCATTTCCTGACGGTTTGTGTTTCACCCCGGCTCGTGACTCGTGGCTCATCCAAACCACTGGAGGTAGAGTGGAGCAGCAGAGCGGCTAAACACTCTGCTCTGACAACTTCCTGCTATCACTGTTGTCACTGAGGTCGATAATCCACTGCACGTGTCTCAGGAAAAGTATATTAAAACACATGGCGGCAGCTATAACTTACAATACTAAACTAAGCATTATACCAGCATTCCACAAACTTGTTCATAAAAAATGCCAAAAGTATTGTAACCCACTTTCCAGCTCTTGTATGACATTGATTTTGTTTAAATTTTTAGTCTATTTTTTTTTTTTACTCAAAGTGGTTAAGTCAAGAACTAAACCTTGGTAATTATTATTTTTTTAAAGATAAGTAATGTGCCAAGGAAGAAATTAATTGTTTTTGGTGTGGATTTAGAGCCCTGTCTGGAACCATATTCTCTAGCATTTATCCCTGAACTACGGGATCTCTGGTTCATGTCCAGTTCTGGGCACGACAGATGTGGCCAATGCATGGGTGGAGTTCTGTGTTCTCAAAGTTTCTTTTCAATTAATGCTTTTTGTGCCCCAAATCAAATAATACACTTTTAGGTTCTAGCCCAGCGTTAGGGAACCATTGTAATAAATGACTATACCATACCATATTATACTAAACCATACTTTTGTATAGACTGCGCTAATTAATTCTTGACAGACGAACCTTTCAAGGAGAAAGGACAGAAGTAAAGGAGACAAGCAGAGGGGAAAGAAGGATAGATGAGTGTGAATAAAAAGACTAAATAATGGGGAGAAGGGGAGAAAAATGAGGTGAAAAAAAGGGTGGGGGACATATAGAGAGGAGGAATGATGGGAGGAGGGAGAGGAAAAAAAAAAAAAAATACAAGGAGATAAGAGTTAGAGAAAAATCTATGGCAAGCACTCCTTATATCGAATTAGGATGGAACTTGCACTTTAGTGGTGGTGCATGACTCTTCAGTGAGGCAATTGTAGACATAAGTACTATATATGTGAGTGATTTCATATTTTTTGAAGTACAGTTAGGAGAGAAAGGCAACACCCAAGACCTACAGCTGAAATCATAAGTCATTGCTTTTGTTGAAATATACTTTAAATCGCTTTAAAAATCGCTTTAAATCTTAGGTTCTCCGACAATAGTATGGCACTACTGGTGTAAGTGTCATCAAACTATTGATGTGTGATTTTAACAAGCAAATGATAAGGAATAGACCCAGCAACTCACAAAATATTCATAAATGTTGACAGCAATGTCTTTTGTCTAGAGGCTCCAACCACCCACGACCCCTAATAGAAAAGCAGAAAATGACTGGATGTAATATACTTAGAAACACTAGCATACATATTCATGGTCATAACAAAAATCTCCAGACTTTTGCAGACAGTGCTCCGAATCTAAAGGCAGCCAGACACATTCACATTAGACCTAAAACCCTCTTAATTACACCAGTTTCCATAAAAATAAATACTCTTGGACTTTTCATAACAGTTAACCTAATATTAGGTGCAGGTTTAAGCAACACTTTTTTCCTCTTATTGGCTGCAAGATGCATATAGGTAGGCGAATGATTCAACCTACTGAGTCACCGCTGTGTACTTCTGCATCAGTACTGCCAGCTAAACTAGTTGATTATGTGCATCCAGGTGCATTCAGAGAAAGTTTGCATTGACTTGTTCCACCTTCTGGAAATCTAACTCACACCACTGAGGCCCAGACTAACTTTTTGTATAAAATTGAGAAACTTCTTGGGATGACTGGCCAGGTTATCAGTTCTGTCCATGTTTGGAAAATGTTTGGTGGAGAACTCATATCTGTCATAATGGGGACATCTACAGCCAAGAAGTGGAAGTAGACCAAAATTTCACATCCAAATCGACTTCCTCTTTTTCTATACACAGAGTCATTAACCAAAATAACTGCAGCATCTCGACATTTGTACAAATCAATACTATCCCTTTAAGAGGTGAAAAGGGTGGTCGTCTTCAACATCCTATACACACAAAACCCCCAAAAAACCCACCCACTGCTGCCCCCCCACCCACCCCCCGAGCAGCCAGCTCCATCCACCACAAGCACGATCCAGCCCAGTGCCAAGGCAGCACAGATGCAAACTCCCCCCTGACCGGGCCGCTGCCAAGGCTCCGCTTCCGAAGCCCCTCCACCAGCTGGAGACTCTCTGATGAGGCCAACACATCCATTTCCCTGGTAACCGCGGCAACACACACGCGGTTACACACTGCCGTATAAACACGTACACAGAGTAATGTGAATGTACAGGCTCCGCCCCCTTCCTCGCCCCGGTTCAGTGCCAGGGCTATTATCACCGAGGATGGGCTTCAGGGGCCACAACACAACAGTAAAGCACATTTACACCCAGTTACAGACATATGCAGTCATCTGGCCAGCGGGGCACACCTCTGACCTTTAACCTTTGACTCAGCAACGATTGCGGACATGTCTCAAGTCACAATAAAATGAGAATCTTTTGAGAATGTTTGTTACAAATATCAATTTCAGTATTCAGTAATTATCATGTATCATATATAGCAATTGTAAAGCGTCTCTGAATGTCCCATAAAAGCAGCATATAAGCCAATGCATTATTATTTTTATTATTAAATATTTTTAGTAATCATAAATTAAACAACAATAAACAAAATTATGTTTTTATAGATTTATATAGATTTTTTCACTCCATTAAACATTTAATTTTACAAATAAATTATGTAGTAAGATGAAGTCAGATATCTTTAAATGAACATTAATTGTGTGCCCTTTTGCAGCACCTCTGTATGTTAACTTTAATCGACAAATCTTTTAAATCTATCACATTTCTCTTGCTCTATAAAAAGTATATCAGTTCTAAAAATATTAATATGTGTTATTGTTCATGTTTCCATAGACTGCCAACAGTTTTGCAAACATAGGAAAAATTTATATTGTTTAATAGTAAGCACTGATTGGAGCCAAGGGCATACTCACTACTATAGTAACCTCAAAATGTTATCCTATTTAAAGATGCCCTACCTGATTTTTATTGTTTGTATTTATTTATTATTCAGTTAATAGCACCTCATCTCTGGAAAAAAATGAGGCTCAGAGACCTCCTCTGGGCTTTATTATAAAGTATTTTTGACAGTGGGGGAACTAGAGCAGGGAATGGATTTTTTGACCAATCACATGCAAATGGCAATGTTCCTATTTGGCTCAGTCCAAGCTCGTGAACGTCTTTACACACCGGAGTAATGGCGGTGGCAAGTCCAGCTGAAATGTTATTGTTTGTGATTTTATAATTGAAAAATACAAATCAGTCCAGTAATACAATCATTATTGTATGAATACAATAATGACTGGATTACTTAAAAAAATAAATAGCATTAGCCGCATAAAAGCTATAAAAGTAGTTTTAACTTAATAATAATAATAATAATAATAATAATAATAATAATAATAATAATAATGACAATATAGCGCTTTTCTAGACACTTAAAGTCGCCTTACAATTTGCAAAATTATTCATTCACGCTGTAGAGGTGAGCTACTTTTGTAGCCAGCGTGGCTGCCAGTCGGCCCCTCCGACCACCACCAAACACAATCACACTGACACAATCAAGGTGGGTGTATTCCCCAAGAACAAAATAACAATATGCAATGATGGTAGCAGGGATCGAACTGCCAACATGCGGGTTAGTGGGCGAATGAGTGACTTAGAACATTTTATGCATGCGTCTCTAATGTAAATGTGATTTTTCTCAGCATAATTGGCATGATTTTGGAAGTATTACAGAGACACATTTAATTTAGAAAGTGAGATTTAGCTTTTTACTAATGTTCCACAAAACACAATAGAATACAATTCAAATTCTTGCTCTTTTGTTGCTCACTTCCTCAGCGCCTCATCCGTCCGTGGTGTAATCTGGTGGTGAACACAACGCGCAGCTGGAAGAATAAAGGTGCTTTGTAATTGAGGACAGTGAAAAAAGAAGAAAAACTGGTGCTTTTTCAACAAAAGACACTGCTAAATATATAATCTCTCCAAACAGCCAAGGTCAGGCACCTGTTTGTTTCAGCCCTACTTGGAACGTCTAGGAAAAATAGCACAGCATGGACCGGCATGGCACGGAATGAGAGGAAAATGGGTTATAGGCAAGGAGGAATGTGGAAGCTGGAAGGCGATCAGTGAAATGAAGATTTAACCTTAGGCTTTTCGGAGCAGGCCCTTAGCTGTGTTTTTACATACAAGGCCAAAGGAGGTCCCACTCCCTCCTTCTTCCTCACACCACACACTCTCGGTCCTAACACAGACATGGAAGCCTCAGTGACGCTTTTGATGTCCCTCTTGGTTTTTCGAGGGGACCGCAGAAAGGCTGGAGGACTTTTGGATGCGGTGCCAAGAACAACAAGAGAGGAGGCAGCTGTGTGCGAGAGGAGGCGGGCCCGGCTCAGGAATCAAAGATGGCCGACGAAGAAAGGGAAGAGAGCAAATCAAAGGAGGGGTCTCACATAATTGGAGTTAGTCAGTGTCTTTAAATAAATCGAATTGGGCGGAGGCCACGTTGGGAACACAGAGGCACAAGCAAAACATCTATCACCGGCAGAAGTGCTTATCAACAACTTTCACTTTGCCGCAAATGTTTGACAGTGTTTGCAGCAATTGAAAAATGACTTAAACATCTTGAAACTGGAAAATTATCAACAATAACTAATTACAGGAAAAAGCTGTTAATGACACTATCCACCTACCACAATATTCTTTTATTTGTGTATCTTTTATAACAACAATAAACAATAACATTTACACACAAGATTACAGATCATGTTTATTTGATTTGATATGTCTACCTCACTGCAAAGCCATTTTATTTGTGTAGCACGATTACAGAATTTTTAACTGAGATTGGATGGCAGGCTGTTCCAGAGTTTGGAGACAATAACAAAAAAGGGACCAGCAGTCACCCTTAGTTTTGAGACGAGATGGAGGGACTGACAACTGGGAGGATGACCTGAGGAACCATGGGGCAGAATAAGGAGTTAACAGATCAGTAATGTATTGTGGAGCAGAGCCATGGAGTGCTTTAAAAACAGCACACTATGGCAAATGCTGGATTTATTGTATATAAAAAATAATAATAATAGTAATAGCAACAAATGCAATAGTGTGCATAAGCTCTATTCTCAATCAAATGCAAGCTGAGTTTTAAGAGCTAAACAAAAGTAAAGAGTAGTGTCAAGTTGAAGAGAAAAGATGCCAGACAGCCAGTCTACTTCTTTGATGAACTGGATTAGGAACTTCTCACATTAAAGCTACTTTTCACTGAAATACATTCTACTGACCAATCATAACAATATAGTTTGCTTCATACAATACCTTTTTCTGTAGAGTACAGTATTTATTCGATATTGTGGGAAGACTCACATTATTGTTGATATGCTCGTATTCACTAAAAATGCCCTGCTGAGCCTTTGGTGCATTCATTACTGTGATATTTCAAAAGATGAAGACTAAATAAGTGTTTAACATGCCAGCTACACTGAAACAAAAAAAACTGCAACAAAAAATGCATTTTAGCCTTGGGTGATTAACGTTCAATACTGTAAAAGTCCACAACAATATTGTGAGACTTTTGTTATTGATAGGACAATACTGCTAATATTGTTACATCCCTATTATTCTGATTATTTATTTTTGATTTTATATTAGTATAGAGAAAATATATAGTGCAAATTCTGCGGCCCTGGATGGCCAGTCACAGTAAGAAGAAATGCTAGGTGAACCCTCCTGACACCAGTGAACCTTTTAGGATAAGGCAAGCCATGAGACGTATGTTGCCATAGCAAGGTAGCCAGGACCTCCCTCTAGCTAGCCTCCACCCAGCTAACTGAACATGAAGTGAACTTTCTGCTTCAAAATCTGTGTTTTTCTGTGTAGTGCACTCCATTACAGCCGGGAAACAGCCTCTTAAGAGCAATCCAGACATTTCCCGAGGCCTCATTTCCCCAGGGGCCGCCTTCTTTTCGCCTTTAGCAGGAAGAAACGAGAATCTCCCTTTTCCCCGCCGGCTACTCCGGCCAAACACATGTACCGCTAATGCCTGCAAAATCACATTTCCACATCACTTTAACACCATCACTCCTTAAAAGCGTGCCTTTTTCCCCACAAGTTTAAGTCAAGTAAAGAGATAAAAAGGCTGAGAAAGATGTGTTGTCAAGACGGTTTTTAAAAGGGAAGCGTCCTGGAGTGAGAAATGCAATCCTCCACTTGTTTATGCTCATTGGCTGCATGGAGAATGGAGGTTCTTTTACGGTAAGGGAAGTCAGGCAGTGAATGACAGGCTCCCTGGGTGACTGAGGGGAAGAGTTTAGTCATGACAAGGCTCCTTTAGTTGAAATCAAGTGAGTGAGTGACATGTTAACTGTGTAGTGTGATCTTCCGTCTACCTCTCGTCTCTGCCAGTGTCTGTCTCCACACTTCCTGTCAATCTCTTGTCTTCGGAGCACGGCAACCTCCAACGTAGTTATCAAGAACACCTAGGGGCCATGATAAGTCAAAGAAATACGTGTCTGTTTTATTTGACCATTTTCTTGTCAATGAAGACTGAATGTTGCTGAATACAGTTAAGACCAGAATCAAACCAGAATGGCAGCAGAGTGGCATGTTAGCACCGCTATCTTACAGCATAAAATTCAATCTACGGTGAGAACATGGTCTTTATTTAAAGAGTTTGCATGTTCCCATGTGCATGTAGGTTTCAGGCACCAACTTGAAAAAAAATGCACAAAAAGGCCTGGAAGATAAATCAATTTAAATCACATTTATTTAACAATGTGAACAAAACTGCTTCTTCCTTCAAGGTGGTTGGATGGCTAATGCAGCTAGAGGTGTGTAAAGCAGCTGGAATAACTGCTAATAATCACAAGAGAAAGGTTATCATGGTTTGGTTCAGTGAAGTGACAGAAATTTGACTTTATTTGAGCTCTTTGCAGACGTAGATGCCATATCTTCTCAGAAAACTAAAGAAAGCTCTCCTTAAGACTAATCACAAACAATTTGTCTGTTAGGGATAGGGCTGGGTACCGTTATCAAAAGTAAAATGATAATACTACCAATATCAAAACAATATTTTTTTATTCAATACCAAGTTTCAATACCCAGTGGGACCTTTAATGTTCCTTTGTATGCATGAATCAAATAACTGAATAAACCACAGAAACTGCTGGTTTTAACTTAACAGCTAAGAATTTTGCTCCAAAAGTTGGTCTTTATTTAGTACTATTGTGTTTTATGACTGTAGAAGATGAATTAGCACACCATAGGTATCAGAAAAAGTATCGCTCAGGTATCGTTAACCCCGTAGAACCCAGACATAGAAATATTTGTTGGAAAAAAATCATCCGTGCTAAATTTTAGTCAACGGGGATGGGTAAGAAAAAAATTTGTCAATATTTTTGGTAAGCAGCAGTTATGAATTAGTTAATACATTTAAAGACTCCTACTTTTTTGCCATGACCTTTGAATTATATACTGCATATTTGCAACAGAGGATGCTATGGGGTTAAAGTACTGGTATCAAAAAAATCTGAACGGCACCCAGCCCTAGTTAGGGAATATGGGTGGCTGGTGCCAATCCCAGCTACTTAAGGCTTGGAGCATGGTACACCCTGGACAATGTTAGTCGAAGGGCTTACACTTTCAGACATACAGTGACACTCTCACATTGACTATGAGCAATTTAGAGTCACCAATTTCCCTATACGTACATGTCTTTGGACCGCGAGAGTAAGCCACAGAGAACCCACAGTAACAAGGGGAGGACATGCAGACTCCAGACAGCAAGATAAAGTGTTTGCAAACCTAATGATTGCACTCACAATCCTTAAAATATTCTTACAATATTTTTAAGTACCCTTGGAGAAATTCTGCCCTATCTACCACCCCAGCCCGTTCCTGTAAAAAAAAACTAACACTGAACATGTTTGATTGCAGTCATGTATGTACGTATTGTTGTGATTTGCAATACAGAGCTGTCCAATTTTAGTGTCTTCTGCAGAGTCTACATACAGAAGACTGTATGTCAGTTATCAGCTGTAATTATCGCAGTAATTAGCCAAAAGATTCTGCGTAGCAAACCCAGTTGGTAAAAATATTTCTGCATAGATGTCATATTGAAGGGGCTGAGGGCAGGAGGTGCGGATGTGTCAAGAGGTGAACCTGAGCAAGCACTGTTGGGAAGCCAGATAGGTGTGGAAGCGAGAAGTGATTTTCTGACAGACATTTTGGAAGAGGAAGGATTGAGAAAAACAAGAAATGACTTCATGTAGTGAAGATAAAACAGCCGTGCTTAAAGGAAGTAGAAGACAGCTGAGGGGACAGGACATCCGCCCAGAGCCACATACAGACATCAGGTGTCAAGTGCTCCTTCCTCGTCTTGTTCTCCATGATCAGAACAGCATTTGTGATTTATCAAGCTGCCATGTATTTTCCTCACCTTTCTTTCATGTTTACCGTCACCTCCTCTACTCTCTGGCGGTTCCTCCCAGCTCCTGATCCGGGCTCCCATCCTCACGTCTTCAGATGAGTTCATTCACATGGAGAAATCGCTTTGCAAATAAACACTCCAATTGCAATGTTTTTATGAGGCGTCTCATTTAGGAACTGTAAGAGCTTGATGAGTCGAAAAGTATTTGACTAGATACTGAAAAAAAAAATTCTGGCGTTTTGTTTACAGTTTATCCGTCTGGCACAACTGAAAATGTGATCAATTCTATTTGCAAAAGACCGAAAGCTGTCACGTTCCCAACATGTTGTGGTGTTAAGACATTTACTTTCAGCAGTTTTCCCCCACTCAATCGTCACATAAGTAACTCTCGACTGATTTACAAGTGCGGAGAATCAGGCAACAAAAAAACGGCTTTAGCACTTTTTGTGCTTACAAAGCCTGATGAAGAAATGGAATGGAGAGAGTATACAAAAGTGATAATGAGTCCACTTTTCAGTGATGGGAAAGTCATTGAAACTGCCCAGATTTCTCCTACAAAGACACACCACACAAGGTTGGTGTTCATGCGTCTCCTCAGAATGTGCTTTCACAGCCTCCGATACAAAAATCATTCTCTTCTACTGTGTCTCTCTGGTAATTCTTACAACTGTCTGTCAGAGTGTGTCCAAATGAACCATCTTCAATCATCTTTATGGAGGATCTCCCAGAATACAACACAGGACATACAGATGCATGCCTGTTCAGAGCATCCTCCATGAAGAAATCATATTTGAAATGGAATGTGTAGAGAGTTGCTTGTGGTAAACAGTCATTTCTAGGAGACAGCTAAGCCCTACAAGGCTTTTCCGCCTAAAGGCTCCACTTAAAGCAAATTATCATTTACCTTTCGACGCGTGCCAGATCATTAGGCAGGGACATTAAAACCAGCCACCACAGCACCAGAGGGGGTCTGAGTGAACCGCTGCCCGGTGCGGAGCTGTATGGGAGTGTGCACGAGAGCATCTTCACGTGCACAAGCAGCAGTGTACGTGTGTGTATGTGTGACATCAAAGGGGCCAGCAGCCCTGGGTTCTGCCATGTGCCCAGAATCATTTGACACGAGCAGATGCATCATTAAAACACTGCCACACTGGCCAGCCGACAGACCAGGCCTCTCACACTCACCACATTAGCATTTTTTTGGTGCCATTCTTTCAAAATGCTCCCAAAATTCCACCAAGACACAAGAACACACCCGTCCAGGCAGAGTTCTTTCATGTTTCATCAACATAATTTCTGAACATTTTATTAGGTTTAAGTATGTAATTAGCCATACGATTTTTAAGAAAGCCAAAAAATACTATATGACATGAATTTTAACTTGCACTGGTTTATAAGCTTTTACTTGGCAGACTGGATTAAGAGGTTTGGGGCAGCGGATCTACAATAAAATCTAGGACTTTCTTACAAACGTGTTCAGGCATTTAAAAAAAAGTTTTACGTTAAAGCAAATGTATAAATATTGATAACATTAGTTACTTTTTACAGCTGCTTAATAGATTTGTGGCATCCCAATTTCCAGCTTCCTCCTCTGAAAGCTCGGACATTTCCACTGAGCTGAACCTCTTCCTCAACAATAGTATGAGAATAGTGTGATGGCACAGACAGTTATAGGTTTAAGGATAATGCAATTGCTGCTTTTAGCAACACTGATTGGATAAAAGTACCAGACGATAGACAACTGCTCACACGTGGTTGCAAAGAGTGAGGGCAGACACACCTATAAAGGGATAAAATCTTTTTTCTAAACTTAGTTTGCTCTTATGCCGCCAGCTCCTTTTCAGGTCGCTGACGAAGGGCACAAGGTTTAAACCACAACTTTTGTGCCTGGACCTATTCCTCTCAAGTGTCTATCAAATCTTGTTTTGTGATTGGCGGTCACTTCAGAGATGTTGACCCACATTACATTGCCCACTGCAAGTTGCTTGATGCATGTCGCTTGGCACGTTGGTGCCGCTTCTGCACCCAAGTGTACATTGGAAATGAATAGTAGCTTAATTTGCTCATTTTCCTTTTGGTGTGAGTCTACCCTTACTATGCAAACCCTCCCAGGTGGTTCTGTCTAACATCTACACAGACTGATAAGCAAGTTAGTTAAATCTGTGCTTTTAAGATTGGATTATCCCATGAAAATCTCAGTAAAAATAATTTACTCAGTTAAACACAATGTTCCTGCAGCACTAACAAAGCTGTTTACATGCTCTATCATGATGTGATGGGTAAAAGTGGAATCTGCATTTTAAGCTTAAGATGTTGCCATGGCCAAAATAAAAATGTAGATAGATAAATAAGTAGCACTTATCTCTGTTCCTGAATCATCTGTTTAAGTTTCTCCAGGTTTGCCATGTAATTATTTCAAATTTGGTAACACTGATACTTTTTTCCTTCAACACGATATAATTCACATCTCGAGATATAAGACATTGAGTTCATATTTTCTTCTGAGTTTCCAGTTGAATCCTGTGAGTTTTGACAAGTCTATGTGAAGTGACACAGTAAAGAATGGGAAGAGCGTGACAGTATGGATGGTGTATATACTGTATATTAGTGTGCCCTGGCCATGGCAACCCGGGCCAGGCTCATTAAAGAGTCTGGGGTCCACACACACACACACACACACTCTCTGTCAGACAAACACACAGAGTGACAGAGGGGCCGAGTCCGGGCCAAAGGCGGCCTGTGATGTGTGGCCAGAGCATAGATGTGGACAGACTTCACCTTCTACTGCTCTGCTGCTGCTGGGAAATGACAACAGATGGTCTAAGCACCTACTCTTCATCCTCTCCGCACTCTTTCTTCCAAATTCTTCCTGTCCCATACATTCAGTAATTTTTTATACCTATTGTTGAATGCAGCAATGTCAAAAGAGCAACAACAGAAAGAAGAGAAGGTAAAAAGATGGAATGAAGGCTGGGGAAAAGAAGTCTTACATTTTACATATCAGTCTTTTTCTATCAGTTTTTCTGAAGCCTTTCCAACCACAACTATACTACAATTACTTTAAAAGTGTGCTGTCAAGTGTTTGGTCAAAAACAAACATATGTGTGCTTCTACTCCATCAGTGCTTTGTTTGTCTGCTCTAGGCAGTTGTTGAAACAGTGAACTTACATGGGGTTCCCCGCAGACTTCACTGTAAAATAAAAAGCCTTGCTGAAGGCTCATAGTTAACAGGACACCCCCAAGCTACTTCCAAAATGAATACCAATGGTCAATGAACAATCAAATGGTAGCAGACATAAGATGTGGTTCCTAATCTAGTAAATTCATCCATACAAAGCTTTAAATGTGTATTTTTTCCAAGAAAGACAATTATTGTTACTATACACAACTGACAATGTGGTTTTGGCTGACTCATTTTGATCAACTTTGTGCAAAATCATCATTTGATTCAATTAATTACAGCATAAAGAGTTCATTTTTTCCCCAGTCCCCCATGTTTTATGCCAGATGCCCTGCTGGGTGCAACCCTGTGCATTTTTCTGGGCTTGGGAGGGGCGCAGGGAGTTGACTGAAATGTGACCCCCTGTGCCTGGATACTGATTTAATGTAAAGGCTTACAAGACTATATAAGCTATTCTTTGCTGATAACATCAATAATAAGGCTTTTCTGGACTCTCTAAGTCACTTTACATTGCATTCTTTATTCACTCCTAAGTCATACTCAGTGACAGACATAGAACAAAACATTACTATGCAATACTTATAGCTGGGATAGATCTGCCAACTTTCAAGTTAGTGGGCGAATGGTTCTACCTACTGAGCTACCGCTGCCCCTGTTTATGTTCTGTTCAAAATATCAAAAGTAATTTGTATTGTAATTTTGTTGCCGTACCTAAGGGCTTTCTATGCTTGTGAGGGTGATTGTGTCCCAACATTTGCAGTTTTCACTATATATTTTTCATCTGATGACCAGTATTAGTATATTTTGAGTTATTCCTATCGGCTACAGTGTTCATTTGAGGTATTAATGTAGGTCAGGGCAATATCATATTCATTCCCTCGCTTTAATCTGTATCTGGCTGTATCTGTATAGCCTTAATTAAACTTCATCTTTAGCCACTGGTCATTTCATAGTTCTCACACTGTTCAAAGAAGTGATGTAGCTGTGTATTTTAGGCTTTTAACAGTAGACTTGAGGTGCGCCTGTTTGAGATTCCCAGAGAGGAAGAGGATGTTTGGTCTTGGGTCTCGGTGTCTGCTGTCTAAGGAACTATAAATACTCACCTAGACACTTCCAGGTGAAAGGACAGGCCAATGCAAACACACAAACGCTGCTAGCCAGGGAGAGACGGAGGGTGAGCGAGAAAGAGAGAGAGAGACAAATAAAAATCTATTGAGCTTAACAATGGTGTTATAAAAGCGTACAGAGGTAGTGTTTAACAATGTGGTAGGAAGAGCTGGGGTAAATACCTCTGGGAACGATGGGGCTTGGCTCAGCATCAAAGTGCTGGCAAGGACTCCGCATTGTCTTTAAATTCACACTATTGTCTCCTTTAAACACATACACAGAGCACTATACGTCGAGAAATGATGATGATGTAGAGGGATATTTTTGGGGATGAAATCTGTTTTGTGTTTTGTTTTTGTGGAAAAAGAAGGGAGTACCGGTGCACATATAGAGCTAGAGGCAAAGCAGATACTAAAGTGCACAATCAATGTTATATACTGTACACATGGAAAGCATTCAAAAGCTCAAAGCAGTTTGTGCAATTAAAGGGGTAGACTTTACGTAAGAAGCAGTGCTTTAGGCTACTGTGATGTACTGTGTGTGTAGGTTAAAGACAAATACATTCATAAGGTTAGGCCACTTGAAGAAGTTAATAAATGAGTGCAAAGTTGATAAATTAACAAGTTAAATTTATGGTAAAAGCTAAAAAGTATTGTTTTTTTTTAAACAGCCACAGTGAGATGTTTGTACTTTGACAGATCGTTGTACAGTATTTGCAGTTAGCAATAGTTAGAAGCAGACTGTGCTCTCTTTCAGTAGTTGACCTTTGACATCTTTTACAAGCTGGTGTTCACAGCAAACTGAGGTCTGAAGTAGAGTGCAGAGCCGTTGAGACAGAGGCAGCCTCTGCAGCCTGTGTGTGTCTGCCCCCTGTGCTTGGGATGTAAATGATGTCCTGTCACTTTTTATAACTGATGCTTAAGTTAAAAACTCAGCTCAAAACATCTCCTTAAAGTGATGTGGCTGCCAAGAAGCTTCCTGTAGCTCTGTCTCTGGACGCGCCTGGCACAGGCAATCTGTGGAGGGGTAAAGGGTAAGGGTAAAGGGTTCTCCAAGGGTAAAGATATTAACCAAGTGAGAATGAGGGCCCACCAAGATGGTTTATACAAAGGGCCCTGAATTTCGTAGTACACCGCTGATGCCATGTATCAAAACTTGATACTGGAAAAAAAATAAGTATTTTGATTCCACGCATTACTCGTCTGTACCACAAAGGTATAATTTTTGGTACCCAGCCCTAGACCCTAGTGACCCTGAATAAATTTGTGAATAAATTTTAAAGTGAAAGGTTGTCTGTCTGTGTATGTCTCTGTGTCAGCCCTGAGACTAGCTGGCCACTAGCCAGGGTGTGCCCTGCCTAAGGCCCATAGTTACTGGGATAGGCTCCAGTACCTTCGACACCTAATGGCAGTCCCGTCGACAAGAGGGGGCAAAGGGGTCTCTGTCCCAGGCCTCAGGGTCAGAAGGGCCCAGAAATAGCCCTTTTCTTATATCTTTTAATTTAATGGGACCATGTGATGCTTTCTTGCCCCAGGCCCCAGCAAGCCTGCCTAACGGTAAGATAAATGTATACATTTTCACAACCTCAGAACAAACAGGCACATCATATTCAATGTAATAATGGCAAGTCCTTTGAGATAGGCCATCTCTTTTTCAAGAGGTTTCAGACTGCTCACAGGCAGGGGACGTCAGACTGGGGGGTAAAGTTTACCCAGGGCCCACTGCAGGGAGGGGCCCTTAAAAAGCCTAGGATATGTGTGGGAGATATTGCTAAAGTGAGCAAGGGGGCCCACCAAGATGGTTTATACAAAGGGCCCAGAAATTTGTGCTACACCCCTGCTCACAGGAACACAAGGACATACTTTACCTGACACAAGCTCCATATAAACAGAACCACATAAGAACATTACATTCAAAAGACAAACAAAACAACATCATCACAATGTAATAAGAAGAAATATATTTTGTGGGCTACCTTTATAAGTCGACACTGAAGTAGTTTATAGTTTTAAGTCCAGTGGTGGTTAACAAGTCCAACTGTAACATTTTTACTGGCTCCATAAGTATATGGTTTAGTCTTTGTGACGTTGCTCTTTTCTGCTTCTCCAAACTAGGACAAAGAACTGCTGGCTATCCAATTATTATTCACAAGTAGAACAATAGGAACAAAATACTGAACTAATCCTTTAAGTATGCAATGTTTAGGGCATTTTACTTCAACATTTAGGGAATTACTTTCATTCTTTGTAAATCAATGAAACACAATAGAAGTGCAGTTGTTGGTAGAGATCAATACAAACAAGGGAAAATGCTGCTTGTCTCCGACCAAAGATTTTTTAAAATCCTTATGAGGACCTCTTGAGCTCTAAAAGTTTAGAGATTGAATTAAAATATATAGAGACTAAGAGAATGTTATATTATGAATATGCTGTAATCTATATTAGCTAGCAGGCAGTGAAATAGACAGTTTGTGTTTAACTATAATTTATTTAAGATTTATGTTGTGAATTTACTGAAAAGGTTTTTTAAAGTGCCAAGTTGGCTACTAGCAATAGAGTAAATAAGAGTAAAGTAAAATGAGTGTAGGAAAATGTAAAAAAAAATCTGTCAATGTGTAGACTGACCAAGACCTCAGACCAAACCATTATTGTGTGAAAGCGTTACATTTAAAAAGGCTTTGAACTTGAAGAAGAAAGAATCAATTGTTGTGTTTCCATAAAATATAAAGCAAAAGTGGCGCTATTTTTTGAAATGTCACAAAAAGTAAATTTGGTGCACTTCTGTGAAACGTTCAAGAAGCAAATGAACTTGTGTGACATCACAGACTTTGAGAGAATTGAATAAAAGCCTATGGAAATGACATATACCTTTTGGTGTGTGCAGTTAGAAGACTACAAAAAGAGTTTATTATTATGTATTTATTTATTTATTTATTTTCACTTTTAAAGATATATGTACTGTTTTATTAAATCATTTAAAAAAACATGTTAAAATCAAACTGTGGATGCTGTTAATGCCAGCGCTACAAAACTAAACTTTTGTACTAAATCTAAAATGCACTGAAAAGAATATTTATGACCAAAAAAAAAAAAAAAAAAGCCAACATATTGTCTCTATCTGTGATAGAGCAATGGGGCATGACTGATTTGAGTTACTCTGCTAACAATAAAACATTGCAACAAAATATTAGCAGATTACACTTAACACTTTCTCCAGAATATCAACTTTGCCATGGTTAACAAGTGACACCATTCAAGAACATACAAGAGAGGGCGCTTGCTGTACCTGGAACCAAGCAAGATGACATGGGAAGGGGCGGAAACATGCTCCAAAGTTTTGGTTTTAGATGGCAGTACTTTTCAGAAACAACAGAGATTGTATATTGCATACATAACCTTTGAGGCCACTCCAAAACACACTGTTATTTTTTGCTAGCTTTTATTTACAGTAACTGTCATGGCTGCTCCTGTGTTGGCATATTACATGCAGGAATAATCTGCATATCCTATGTCTTAATGTTGGAGGATTTGTTTATTAGTAATTAACTCTAAACTTCTGATAATGGACAACTGACAGCCCCATGGCAGCATAGAGAAGACTTGCAGACTCCATGAAGAAAGCTGTTTGCTGGTGAGCTTGAGAATTCACTCCACAACGTTTCTGCTGCGAGGCTAACCACTCTGCCATTATGCACCTCTTTAGAACTTTATAACTCCATCTGGTTAATTTGTTGCAGAGAGTCAGAGATGCAGAAGTCCTCTGACTGTACAGTCTCACTTGACTTACTACCGTCACACTTTGCAAATATGAGCTTCCAGTTAAAAGAAAATTGATAAGTACACAAATATTCGACGCATAAAAAGACGTTTGGCCGTAAATATGACACATGAATATTTTTGCTCAGCTATTTTGCAAACCGTACAAAAAAATGCTCACAACATAGCCTACTTACAGAGAATGACGAGGTGTTACTCCGAATCCTTCAATAGCCGCGGCAATAAAGTGCAGATTTATGGCGAATGTTTTCATCGTTTTGCCTCTATCAGTGCCCCTGCTTCAAAATTAATTATTGATTAATCACTTTGCGTTTTAAGCAAAAATGCAGACCAGCAATATCAAACTATCACAAAAAAATGATTATGCCCCCAAATCACATTTATCTGGCTCATTCATTACTATTGTATTGACAAGGACCGAGTTGCTAATCGCCAAAGCCTAAGAAATGGGAGCTGTCAGCACTTCTGTTGATCGGACTGAAGCGGATATGTAAAGAAATACAGGAGGTGTGTGTAAGTTAATGAAACGATCAGAGCAGAAGGCAGAGGCACTGGAGCTACCCATGCGGAGGAAGGTGCATATGCATAATCATCAGTTTGTTTTGGTCTTAAGTGTACTATGATGACACAGAAGCTTGTTAATGTGAGAAAGTGTATGTGTAAGTGTATGCAGCTACATCTAAAAGTGCAGCGTGAGTGCCAGCGTGGACAGCCAGCAATAAAAGGTCAAGGCAAAGTTTAGATGGCGTGTACCAGGGGCCTTAAGATATTCATAGCCAGCATTTTAGCCCCCAACATAATGAGATGGAACTGGTAAATATTTGCTGATGGCCGGAAAAATTCCAACCAAGCCGGGAACCTATTTTGAATACAAAAGATGTCGGGGGAGGATGATAAGTGAGGGCGGGGGTGGGGGCGAGCAGGGCACCTGATAGCTAATTAGTACATTTGCCCAAATAATTAGAATGAGCACTCATGGCTGATATCACACAGGAGGGCAGTGTGTGCCGCATTCTGAATGGGGAAATCTGCATTTCATAGGCCGCTGGCCACTTATAATCCCACCCCCGGGGGCCCTTAATGGACATATTTACCTTTGCTGCATATTGGTGATCCGTGATTAAGACTGACAGGTTGGTGCACCAATAGAGGGCACTTCCTGTCAGAAGCAGCCCTCCAGAATAATGATGCCAAAATGAATATGCTCTTAGGCCTGGCTGTCATTGAAGGATTTGTAGTCAATTTTGGGATCCAGTGCCACCTTATGCAGTCATCGCATGGTCAACAATCCTAATTCTTTTCTTAATACAAATATCTGGTCTGGTCTGGTCTTTGTCGATTTGACTTGGATTTCCAAAGGGCAGGCTAGGTAACCTGACAAAAGCAAGATTGAGATAACGTGAGCACAAAGTTGGCTCAATATATCAATCTGGAATGCTTCTTGATAAAAACCCACATGAAGCAAGAATAAAAATAAAATTATTGCAGCGAACATGCAGTGTATGCATGTCTACTTCCCTACTTTTCCAATAAGATTTTGTGCCCCCATTGATTTAATATTGATAAGCCATGTAGACCAATATAGCCACTGGTGTTGTACCTTAATCAATTTGGAGCAATCATCTTAGGGTCCTCCTTTAAAATCAGAGCAGCTATGTCAATGCACAAAATCAGGCTCAAAATTGGTTCAATTTGGCCTTATCTGGTAGTGTGAGCAAGGTCTAAGCCAATCCAATAGTTTATAGAATAAATGGGGAAAGGGGTTAAAAAATGACAGTGAAAAATCAAGGCACTGTATGATTTTTAAGCCCATAATCCCCCTCCCGGCCCACCTCTCACCAAAGCTGAGAGAGAGAGGTCCATGTGTCTTTAACAGTGTCTGCAGACACACACATTACGCCGAGCAAATAGACACTCGCTCTCATTATCCTGTCCTTTAAGGAAAAGCCGAGCATAGCTGTTTGTGGTGCGCCTATTATTATTACCCATTCACTTATAATTCAAATATGGACAGTCAGGAAATAGAGGAAGACAGAAACATGGTGAGAAAGGAAAGAGGGATTGGAAAAGAAGCCGAGGCACTTCATTTTCCAAGTGCACAGGGGTTTAATGCAGACATATCATAGCCTTACAGCTTATAGGCTGTGTAGACACATGCTTTGACAACCAGGGCCTTTTCCTCATAACGCTGTGGAATGTTTTATTTTGCAATCCACACTTAGGCTACGGGCCAAAGACTTTAAAACTATGTGGTCCAGGACCTTTTAGGGTAAGCTTCAAGGATCAGTTTTATTAAAGATGTGAGTCGAGGAAAATTTTTACACCAATACCATGGCATTACATCTTCTTAGAAATGCATGGGATTGTTGCTGGGTATTTTTTCTCAGAACTGTTAAGAAGGAAGTGAGAGAACAATTAGAAAAAAAAGAACAATGTCAGCTTATGTCAAGAAAACAATCAAACTTAGACAGAGTACCAGTTTGAGGAGTTTGGATGCCAATAATACATTTGTCTATCAGCTGGCAGTGACGGCAATGAGTTCAGGAAAAAAAAGATATATATTTTGGAAAAAGATTGCATGTTTTAGAATGTAAAGCTTATGCAACACATTGTTCAGTAAGGGTCAGTATAATGTTCTATTTTTGAATATTCATTAAGTTAAGTTAAATAACTTAGTTGTTTAGTTAATTAGTTTACATGTAGTCCTGCAATGTTCAAAGGCTATTCTAGTGATGGCAGGGGGCCCAGTCAGGAGTGTCCTCGGGGGCCCAAAGCATTCCTGTCTTAACACAAATATTATTGTAGTCTTTTTAAAGACATAATTGTGGCCTCATAAAACAGAATGAAAAATATATGTAATCAGCTGTCTTTGGGGCTGTAGGTAATTTCTTGGTTCTTATGTTTTGTATTGTTTTGTTCTGTTTTTGTTCTACTCTTTGATGTTTTGTTGTGTTGTCTGTTTTGTTTTTATAGTTTTGTCTGTAGTTTTTGTGTCTTTTTGTTGCATAGTGTTTTGTTTTAAGTGGCTAGTTTTGTTAAACTGCCCTAATTTGCTACAACTATATACCATACGGCTACTTCAATGCTATTATGCTACATTTACATTGGAAAACACCTCAATTCTACACAGTTAATAGCCTTTATAAAATAAATCTGAGGACATAAAAATATGATCTGGATGGTTCAATGTTAAAAACAGTCACATTAAAGGCTTTGGCTCGAGGGCGGTCTCATTCCTTTCTTTCATGGCTATGCGGTAATCCATCTTCACAATAAGGAGGCTGAAAAGCATGTGCATTATAAAATCTTACCAACTGTTTAATGTGGGGAGAACAGCTACTCGATATCTGACCAGAGATGTGAGGTGAGATGCCTCAAGAAGCAGACGAAGTGAGAAAAAGCTCAAAAGCAAACAGTAAGTAAGTGGGCACACAGCATGAAAGCGTTCTTATTGGGTTACTGTAACTTAGACCTGGAAACTTTCTCAAGGTCTTCAGTGAATGTAGCCTCTAAATTCTTCACCACTTTACAAGTCATCAAAGATATGTTTTTCTCCGGCCTGGCCAAGACAGTGGCTAAGCAGGGAGGGGTGTGGGGAGGAGACGTAACTGAAATAGAAATCTGAATTGGAAGCAAGGATACAGATCAAAATGTAATCCTGCTTATGGGGCCAAAGAGAGCAGCAGAGATTATGTGATACTGTGATACCTTAGCCTATCTTTACAATTAGTTTCAAAGCAGCCTGGGCACTCAGAAATACTCAGAAATTACACTGAACAACTTCTGTAACAGGGTCAAGGAAAAGATTATTTAAGCCTCCCATACTATATTTATGTACAGGCCTACAACAACAGAGGCCTGTACTACAAAGCTATTTGAACCTAGCCTAAATAGTCTCTCTTAATTGCTTATTGAATCTCTTCACCCTGCCACACTTAGACAAAATCTAACAGTAGCGGTCTGGATAAGTGGTGTCACAGCGCAGGTCGCCAACTTCTATGTGAAGCCGTGACCCCAAGCATGTAAAACTAGCAGAGTCAGAGCTAAACAACCAATCACACTCAAGGGAAATATGAAGACAAACACAAAACTACACTAAAGTCACGCAAAATGAACAGAACCATACAACACATTTTAAGATAACATTTAGATGGAAATATGGAAGTTACTGTTTAAGTATAAACATCTAAACATTACAAAATCAATGGGCAAAATCAATATCTGGAACTTAACCTGCTCCAGAGCAGGTTAGCTGTTCAGTGAAGTTTACATTGAGAGATCACGTTACCTTGCTAACTCTTTAATCCAGCTTTGTGGTTCAGAGTCCTGTTATTTTGTCATATTATGTTTTGTGTCTTATGTTGTGGTCTATTTTGTTGTTGTTTTGTGGCTTTTGTGTTTTATCGCTGTTGTTCTTTGTTGCTGTTTAAGTGTATGGATGTTTTGTTGTTATTTTTGAAGTTTTTTTTGTTTTGCTGTTTCATGGTTGTGTTTTGTCCTGTTTTGTTTGTTGATGTTTTGTGTTTTGCCTAGCTCAAACAGCCGAAAGAGAGCAGCAGAAACTATGTGATACTGTGATAACCTTACCCTATCTTTACAATTAGTTTCAAAGCGGGCTGGGCACTCTGAAATCACATTGAACAACTTCTCTAACAGGGTCAAGGAAAAGATGATTTAAGCCTCTACTATATTTACGTGCAGGGCTACAACAGCATGCCGCAATTAGTCTTTGTCTCTCTGTGTTTTAGCAACATCTGGCGCCCAGAGATTTAGGTTAGACAGGTAATTAGTGGCACATATTTGTCCTAAAGACAGGTGTATTTTCATTTAAGAAACACTCCATCACGGCTCGCGCATGGCAGCCTGTTTGTTACGCTCCGACCGCGCCATCCAAAGCCACCTTCAAACGGCATTTTCCTGTGTTTTGCGAGAGTCAATAGAGGATTTTGTGGAGAGTTTGTCTATGCCGGAGACACTTAAAGAAGTAATATCCCCATGGGTTTATGTCGACATGCCAGCGCCGCACTGCCAAAGCCCTACTTTCATTACACAACCCTTGCATGATTGCACAGTTTGGCACAGGCTGTCCCAAAATGTTTTCCTACTTATGTATGTGGCATTACTCTATGTTAACAACTTCGCAGAGGATTAAACATCTAATATCAGTGTCCCTTTGGTAAACATATTTTTCTTCATCTTCAAATCATTTACTCTCTTGCATTACAATTAACCCAGATTTGCTTTTATGTTGGCGTTAAGAAAATTAAATATTATTTCCCGGCTTTTATTTCCCAAAGGAATGCATTTAATACGTCTCTTAAAAGTGCTCAATGCAAAACAAGCATGTGGTTAAATCTTAGGGCCAGGCAAACCATGCACAATAAACAGATTCAGACTCAAAAACATTTACTCATAGTTCATATATTTAAGTTAGTTCATTCATAATGTTGCACAACGCATTAAACACATTAAATGAAATGGAGGGTGCACATTTTATACAATATGTACTCACTATTAAGCATTTGTTTTTAACTCAGGAAAACTAATCTCCTAATAGCATATTGTGAAAAACTATGTGGAGAAACACAAGGGCTAAAGACGTCATCCAGGCTTTATCATCAAGAATTTTAATAGATAGATGAGACTGTTCAGCCATTGCTGACAACATTTGGTTAATATGTGATGTTTAGTCCAATAATAATAGACAAGGACGTCACAAGCCAGTATACTCTTTGTGCTGGTACTAAATCTGGATAAATATTTAAGTTTTTTATTTATTGTAGATGAATAAGATTTGGCAATTGCAAAGTTAATTGGAATGTTTAATTTGGCCCTACTTTTTTCTTGTATATTTTTACTTTGCAGCCGTCACTAGTCCATCCTGGTGGCATTTCTCCTCTATTTCCACGTCTCCTACGTCCGGATGAGGCTGTATAGTCTTTTAAAATGGAAATGCACTTCATCATGGTCACTTGGCTCCTGGTTCTAATAAATCAAGGGGCCGTCCGCCATCGCTGCTCTTCTCTGGAAAACAAACTGCCCCTGGATGGATCTCTCAGCTGCTCCTAATGGAGGTCACATTCACTCACACACATTTAACCACATGCCTGATGGGGAAAAATAGAAGGAAAAAACAAAAACACACACCCATATGCTGTCCAGTTAATGCCTTTGCAGCTAGGCACAACACAGACATTTTAATAATCCTGCTATTAGAAAAATCACTTGTCACATCCATGTAAAATACACTATTAGTTCACAATTAGCATAGAGGGTAAATAAAGCTTCACATCTAAAAGAGTAAATATTGTATTAATATAATGTCAGCTGTATTATCATTGTGTTTGCACTGAGGTGTATATTTGCTTTTAACAGATGCTTGCATGCATTTGCAATATTTAGGTTTTCAATAGCATTTGTAATTTACTGCCACTTTCATTTATTACTTTATTAATGGTTACCTTGAATTTTATATGACATTGCACTTAAAGGCGGGTGGGTAAATCACCTATGACACATTGACAATGTTAGATTTACAGACACTCTAAAAACACCTTAAAAAGAGAAATGGTCAGAAACTATTAATACAATGATCACAAGATTTTTGTTAAATAGGCATGAACTGAATTTGGTTAAAAAAATAATAATAATACATTGCTTCATTCTTTCATTCAATTACTGTTATATTTACATTAAAATTTAATTTAATTATTGTCTTTTTTACATTAAGAGGTGCTCTAAGAGGTATTTCATAAAATAACCCATATGTATCCCAAAATATGATGTAAACATGTTTAAATCAAATATTAGTTTTACTGATAGCAATGGTGCAACTGATTTAGTCACAATAAAAAGATATATTTTACATAATGGCCAACATGTCTATGTTTACATTTTTTGTTTTGGCTCTATACCCAGCATTGCCGATCATCCAATCAGAAAAGCAGAAAGACTGGAAACCCACAGACCATTGTTTTGATTTAGACTGCAGTACTGTTTTCAAACCAGTACGAGCGAATGCTGCTTACAGTGCCTTTAAAATTATGACTAAGATATTATAAGCTCCTTTTATGCTCACTTTTCATTGTGGAATATTCTCTTCTTAATGGGGCAGAGCTGTATTGAACAGTGTAAAGTCCCTCTTTTGCAATGAAAGAAGGATAACCACGACAGCTCTAAGTTATCCAAAACCAATGATCTATTTATTGTGACTTTCGCAGTAAATGCATTAGCATTGTTTTAACAGTTGCATTATTTTTTATTTCATTAATGTGCCTTAAAATTTCATTCAACTTAAGCAGTTTTTAAAGAAACGCTAGATAAACCATAAAGGTGACAGTGGTTTACGTTTTTGCTATCTTATAGTTTTTA
Organism: Bostrychus sinensis; assembly: GCA_020698575.1. Taxonomy (NCBI): domain Eukaryota; kingdom Metazoa; phylum Chordata; class Actinopteri; order Gobiiformes; family Eleotridae; genus Bostrychus; species Bostrychus sinensis. The sequence goes on along the minus strand of CM036242.1, from coordinate 12,684,478 downwards.
AATTGGCCACAAGGCTGACTGAGATAGATCCTGATCAGAGAAAGTTTCACTGATCTCATGGAAATGAGCAAAGACAGCAGTCACCAAGTCTAGTGACTACATAAAAACATAGAGTAAAATTAATATTAGTATATAGTTATTCGGCCACACACCTTTATAAAAAAAAAAAGAACCATGTTTACAGGCCAATTGGTAATGTAAAGTTGGAAACACTTTGTTCACTCACCACCAGTTCTTAGATGTCTCTATAGAGACATCCCACAGTAGATTAAAAATCTTTTAGCTGATCATTTGTGATTGGTCAAAGCTCTGGTTAAATAAAAATAAATACAAACTTTTTTTTTTTCAAAACTGCTATAAACTAACCAACATTAAGCAAGTTTGCAAAAAATAGTGCAGTTAAGCGTGTCCTATTGTGCCATTTTTTCTACTACATCTTTAATATAAGACGTGTTAAAGAACTCACACTTTAACAGTGGGGTGTTCATCTTGAATATTCCATTTGTTAAAAGCAGCTCAGTGTGTAACAGTAACATTGCCAATTAGAAGATCTTATTTGATGAAATTAATTAGAAAGTGCTCCATCACACTTGTAACCTACATGCTGATATAGGTCATTAGGAGGCAATAAGGTCATTAATAGATACTTATAAGTGTAAAGTAAAGGTGGTATGCAGCGTGGCTGTCTATTTTAAGTTTATTTCTTCTTTAGAACTACTGAAATAGCTGGTCCGCACTGTATCCACTTCATCCATAGAAATATATTCCACCACATTTAATTGTAAGTGAAGGGAAAAGAAAACAATGAGCTCAATTGTGATTCAACTCAAGTCGTCTGAATGGAATTATGTGCACACAAAACCCGAAACTCTAAATGTCTGTGCTATACGGGCTCAATCAAAATATTCTGATCCTAGTTACCGAAACTGAATATGTATGAACAGTTCAAATATGCTGAATTTATTTTGAATATTTAATGAGATATAAAATATAAGTCTATTTCGCCGACTAATAAAATCAGTCTTGTATGAATGTGCCGTAGATTGAAAATGAATGGCGGGAGGAGAGAAGAAGAGGAGAAAAACAAAAGGATGTCAGGGCTTCATCAACGTGCTATAACTGAGCAGCCATATTGCCCCCCCACCCAACACACACACACACAAAACTGCATCAAGTCAAAATACCAATGTGCAAATGCAGCCCCCCCTCCACCATCACCATCCCTCCAGCTTTCTTCTCTTTCCCTCTATCTCTATGTGTGTCCAATCACACGGCAGTCCTTCTCAATAAAACAAATTAACTGATTAGACGTTTTAATCTCACTTGTCTTTGACCTTGTAGAATATATTACTGATGTCTACATCGCTGAGAGCAGATAATGTGGCGGGCGGCGGCTGGGCTTAAAGACAAAACTGACCCTTTTTTGGGGAAAAGAAAGATACAGTATATCAGCTAACAGGTAGAGGCAGGGGTACAAAGAACATCATTCAGTTTTGAGGGGGGCTCCAGAAAATGCTGTGCTTAAAAATATATGCTCACACAGTTATTATTATGGTTTAGGGTGCTGATAAGCAAGTATGTGAATTTATATTGTCATGTGTGTGTCAAAAGGCTGATCACCCATTCTACAGAAAATGAGAATTCCTTCAGATAAGGATACACGTGAAGAGTGATCATTTTCACTCACTGTAGCTTTATAAATTAGAGATGTAATGATATCCAAATATCACGGTATGGTATTATCACAATATTAACGTTACCATACAATATTTATAGTGATATTGTGGGGAGCTTCACAGTACTGTAGAAATGCTCACGATAACAAAATGTATTCTCTAAAAATGCCCTGAGCCTTTAGTTCTTATAAGATTAAGACTAAATAAGTGTTTAATATTGGTAATTTCTTCTAAGGTGCAAACATTTACTTATGTGTTAAGTCAGGAAAAGGAGCAACTGTTCCATGTAAGAACACAATCCATTAAACATGTTTAAGTGAGTAGAAAACATGTTTTATTTGCTCAAGATAACACCGTTTTAGTCTGAATCACATTAACAACAATGAGTTTTAGACAGCAGCTCAAAAGGTGCCATGGTGCTCTTGGAAATAAAAAGCATGTCTCTTACAGCACTGCTCAGTAGTGAGCAAAACAAGTAGGCCTACAGATGCAAATATTCACTGTTTGATTTTATTAAGCATACTACTGCTTACACAGCCTTCTCTGCTGGCTAATGTGGAGTCCTCTGAAGTTATACTTTGTTTGCTATCACCACTAACATCGGCCTCCACCATGTAGGTTGCGCTGAAACGGAGCAAAGGATCACGGTCTATGTAGTTACCTCTGCTTTTTTTTTAACCAATGCTGCTGTAACAAATCCTAGGAGCTTACCATTTTATATTCAATCCAATATAAGTCCACAACAATATCACTATATTGCCAATATCATTACATCTCCAGTATAAAGTTAAGCTGTCTTCTTTTTTTTTTTATATACAGCCTTTACAAATATTCAGGTTAAAAAATTGACCGCAACATGTTAAGCCAGTTTGCCATCCCATAGTTTAAACTAATCAAACCCACACTGATTGTTGACAACTTGTGTAGACCAGCCAGCCAATGGCAATGTTCTTAATGAATGAGAGTAATACTTTTTTAATGCAAGCCTGTGACTGGCCAAAGCAACTATCATGGTCTGAATATTCTCAGAAATTAAAGTCCTTTATAATAAAAGCCAATATGACATCAGCTCTTGTTTGTTTTTGGCTTTTTTTCTTGTCTGCTAGATAATAATGCAAAAGTCTATTTGCAAATAATTAGGATGTCACAGATAATGCTTGAGGTCAGTTTGGGTAGCAGAAAGCTTTTCTCGCTAAATAACATTTACTTTATGCTTACATTTGTAACTACCTGGGGGGACAGTGGCACAGTGGGTCAGTGTTTCGAACGTCCCTCAAAGCGCATACTGTCGTTGTGGTTCTACATTGCCTTCTCCAGTCACTGTATGAGGCTCATTGCAAAAGAAAGGGCATCCGGCATAAAAACCTGCAACTGGTTCACTGTGACAACTCCAAATGAAAACGGGAACAGCCAAAAGAAATTTGTTTAAACTAACTAATGCATAATAAATTAATTCAATATACCTATATTTTACAATACATATTTTTTGTAACCCAGTTACAGATTATTACGACATTAACAAGTTGTTTATCTCTATTTTTTTATCAGTTCTAAAGTAATAGGCTTAAGTATTCTATTGTTCCAACACAAATATGACAGATCCACTTATGAACTGTTGAGGGCAGAAATCATTTCCCTCTATTTTTTCCTTCCTCTTCTTTTTGGCCCTCCCTCACCCTGTACATCCACACACTCGCACACACACACACTTGCCTCGTCTCCCTGCAGGCAGCCAGCGGGGAAGAAGGGGTTAAGGCGGAATGCATTAACAAAAGAAAATTATAGCGTAAACAGTTCATAAAATCTCACAGCCCCTGATGTCGGGGCTAGATCATTAAATTTCTGCAACAATTAGACCTTTTCTCACGGCGGCAAATTGGAGCCGTTGCCATGGCAAATCCGAGCCCTTAAGTCATATATCTTTGATTGCGGAAAGGTCAGGCGCAGACAGCCTAATAACTCAGGGAGCTGTTTGACAGATTTCATCCAAGCATGATCACATAACAGAGCCAAACTATGTCGGCAGTTGTTAAAGGCGAGGGAGGGGTCAGCGCCAAGGTTGGGGTTATGGAATGTTTCTGCTCGGCTGGGCCCAGTCCGATAATGTGCCTGACCGACTTTAAATCCACTGGAATAAAAAAAATTAAATAATGAAAAGAGAAAGCAGCGGTATTTTACTAAGGGCATATTTCTGTGAGGGTGGATCAATGGCAGCGGGAGGGGGTCAGCTCTTTCACTTGACCAGATAAAGCTGTAAAAGAAGTGATGGTGAAGGAAAGCAGGATTTTTTTTTGCTTGTATTTAAAGATAACTGTAATAGAAATCATCTAAGTTTTATTATTATAGGAATTTTATTGATAGGAATGGTCTTCATGTGTAGAAGAGAGAAGTTGGGAACACTCCCATTGGCTAGTTGGTTTACACTGACTCAACATTGAAGCAATGGGTGCCAACAATACAGAGAAGGTGGCTATTCCAGTGGTGCTATATCCAGTTACAGAGTTAAAAAGCTGAAAATACAAAAACATAAATAAAGAAAAATGAAACTTAAATAAAAGTTTTGGATTAATTCAAAGTTAGATTATACTTGTGGCTTGCATTGGTCTAACACTGAAATCAGAGCTATAAGTTTAATTTCTGAACTTGGGTTTTGACAAATTGGTCCAGTTGGCACACATTTTATTTTAAAATCTCTCACAAGTTTATGTAATTAAATCAAATTTAGTCTTCAAATTAGCTAAACATAACTATATTCAACCTCTCTGTAAGGTTGCACAATATGAGAAAAACACACTATCTGCAAATACGATATGATGGCGATAGTTTATACTGTTTTGACATAAGTTAAAACAAATTAAAACAGAAATATAAGTCCCTGTATTTATTAGTCAATACTGTGTCAAAATCAAAACTCAACAAAGACCAGGACTAAAACATGTTAAATGAAGAATAACTTAAAGAAAATCACAACTAAATTTGAACTTTTTAAATACTTCTGTTTGGTCACAACACATTTTTATTGAAGACTCTGATAGGAAAATGATTCTGACAGTGTAAATCTCTGTCAGTTGGAGGACCATAACATTATTGCGATATGGATATTGCGTTTGCTGATACGGCTTTATTGATAAATTCATGATAAATTGCGCAGCCCTACCTCCCTGCAACGCAGTTTAGAGCCCTGACCCACTAGTTATGAATCACTGATTAAGACTCACTGGTTCCAAAACACATTATAATCTAATATGTATCAATGATGTTGTCAACCAAACTTCTGAAAATAATGGGGCCGTAATGAAAAAAATACACGGTATATCTACTTTTATGAACAGGTGATTTAATGTTAAAATGTAAAAATGTCCTTTAAAATGAGAGATTTAGAATGTACACTACCCCAAAAGTTCATGCTAATTTTTTGCAAGTGATGGGCCTAAGCTTCTAGTACATTCCCATTCAATGAATTCCTTATTAATAAAGCATAGGTAATGTCTTTAGGTCCTGTTTTTCCCCCACAAATGACTCCTGTAACAATATGCTATTATTTGATTAAACAGTTTTCTTCCAATAAATGAGAAATAGCATGCTTTCTGTTTTAAAGAGAAAAGCCGGTGAGCAAGAGTGACTGACAGTGTTTTGAGACGCCGATGATGAAGCATGATTTATTTCCCGTTCAAACACATATGTTGAGGGAATTGAGATAGATGCCTGCTTCGGTGAGGGATGGAGAAATCCTTGTCATCGACTGGTTAACGACCTCCACACAGAAGTTTGAATAACAATCACTGCTGTTGCCTGTGTTAAGACTACATATGTGTGTGTGTGATCCTGTGGGCTGGTTCGAAGCCTCCCCGACCCCTGTAGCACATACCCTACCACCCCGAGCACACACCCGCCTACCTTTTCACTCCTTGTGTCTCCAAAGACAGCGCTGGCATTTCGGCTGTCTATCCCACAGGCCGCGGCAGAGAAACGAGTGCCAATACCATCCCCTGCTGGAGACAACGGGTAACAGCTTCTGCATGGAAACACAGCAGATGATTTTCACAAAACTCAAATTTTGCTGTTGCAGAATTTGTGTTATACTACACTATTATACTTCAAGCAGCACAATATCGCTGTATACCTCAAATAATGAAATGGAGGCCTTTAATAATCGTCTATTTTTAATGGTTTTTGAGTTGAAAAAGAGACAAATGCCTTTTTGAAAATTACAACTCAAGAAAGTAGCTCTGAGTTGTGTAGCGCCATCACATGCAAACAAACAGCAAGTCAAAACCTCTTAATTTAAATACAGATTTAAGATTTATATTAATAAGTAGGTTAACTGCATAATTGGTCTAATAATGTTATTCCACGTATTGTATCGATTTGCATTATATTTTAGGCGGTCAGTGCAAACATAACTTCAAATTAAATTGTACTGTGAGCAAATAAACTGGTTAAATCCTTGGTTTTGTACATGTCTTTGTGGCATCTCTGACTAAAAATGCAGTCTTCATGTTCAATTATGATTGGATAGAAGTGTCACTCATTAACGCTTAGGGTAATTTCATCTTTTCCTAATTTAAAGAAACACTTTTAAAACAGTCCCCATTATCAGACACAAACCCTTCCATGTTCTGGGGCTTGAATTTGCTTGAATTTAAGGCAGTTTTTTGTCATCTTTTCTGATGTTGCATACACTCTCTGATCTTAATCATGACCAAGATCTTTAACCTGCAATAATAAAATGTGAATATATTAGTTAATACACCGTATATTGGTCTACTAATTAATGTTGACTGTTTACAAGGTTCTGTAAACAGTAGGTCAGGGTCATCGTAGATTTAAACCTGGTCACAACAATCAATCCCACTAACAATAAACCACCACTGAGCATTTATTTAAAAAGTACTTGGATGAGGGCATCAAATTATCACAATCATTAGGTTTTTGGTAAAGTAGGGTATACCAAAAAACATGAATCAATTATAAACCTGTATGTACAATCAAGATCACTTTAAACATAAAATTGATTGAGACATTTACAGAAAAAAAGCTGTATCTAATGGTATTTAATTTCATTATATCATAGTTTTAACTGTTACTGAGAAGAGTGGTGCGTGAGCAACACTGCTACTCAAGCTACTTTTCCTTGGAAGTTAATAAAGTGAATCTAAGTGTCAGTACAAAAAGCAACACCACATACTTAAAAATAAATGTTAAGTTAAAATAACAGAAGTAATTACATTTCAAGGAAACTCTAGTAAAATTTACCAGTTGCTTTTACTCCATACTTAATGAATAGATAAAAGATAACACTGCTTTCTGTTGAAGGAGCGGGAAAAACTGCCTGTCAGAGTAACTGCTCCCTTAGTCCCTTCACTCACATGGGGAGCAGAAGAGCAAAGGCCTCTGGGAGTTGTAGGACAGGAGGCTAATGAGGAGTAGATCTCAGCAGCACAGATTTGAGTCTTTAATATCCTCTCCCTCAGTTCCAGAGTGAGCGATCAGCTCGAAGCCGCTCCTCTCTGGACTTCTGTGTCACAGTGGAGTCCAACAACCACTCCCTGCAGAGAACACACACATAGTAGTCTGTTCAGGGGCTCTGGTGCTTCAGTTTGGGTCTAAGTTCAATAATTTTTCTGGTTCTGCTAAAAAAGTCAATTGGGTATTACAAAGAATCAACATTTCTGTTTTTAACCCTTTAATGTAATGATTTTTTTAAAAACATGTTAACAGTTTGGTAAAAAGCATAAGATTAAAGCAATTTGGCACTGCTTTGGTCATGAGCCAGAGTACAGTCACAAGTCAATCACTTATAGCAGTAGTTCTCAAGCTTCATAAGTATTTGGACAAAGCTAAACCATTTCATTCTGAAATCAAACTGAATGACTAAGTTCAGAGACTATAAAAATTCAATGTATACTCTCTGATATAGGAAAGGCATTGATTATATTTACATTTTGCATGGGATTAAAAAACTATTGAGTGTATCCTTTCTTATTAGATTGAGGTTAAGTTAGAAATACACACCTTTACACACACTGTTAATAACTGCTTGCCTCATGACTTACAACCAATAACCTCTGTACTAATTATAGTTTAAGTGCTAGGTCGTGTCACACCCCGCCTTGTGCATCAGGCAGCTGAAACTACTCATCTTGCTTATTTAGGGGTAAAACATAAAAGGAGCTTTCCAGGACTTAAAACATGTAGACGTGACTGTCCTCACAAAAGCGAGTCAGGCTGGTCTGAATTAGCTGGGTGAGAGGGAAGTGTCGGTTAATTAATAGAGGAATTTTAAAATGAGCACATATCGCTCACGTGTACTCCGAACCAGCAGGAATCCACGATAAGCAGCTCATCACACTCACTTCACCAGGAAAGGGGTGTGTTAGCGTCTGCGAGAAGATGAGAAGCACACGGTTCGGAGGAGAGAACGTCCACGAGCGTGCGCTTAAAGGTGAGCATATTAGGGCTGCATAATAAACCACAAAGTTTTTGTTACTGCAATTCAAAACAATGTCTGTATAGTATGAAACTTACTACATTACTACCCAAAAATGTTATAGTCTTCAATATGATGTCTTTACTTTAAAAAATGATTGTCCAAAACATCCTTGGATCAAACTTGTACTAAAACCTGTATGAAGCTAGTTGATATGTCTCTTTGTTCTGCTGGGTTAGACACAACTTTAGCTGCCATGATAAACAGTATCATTAAACAGGAGGCTCATTTGTTGAGTTGACAAGGAGATGTGACCAGTGTAGGCCGAGTAAATGCCAAATGACCAATCACATTTAGATGTGTTAAATGAAGACCAACACAAAAGTAAAATAAACTTGTTTGCAAAATAAAAGGCATGATGAACTGAATAAACGGCACAAATGGACCAAGACAGGCAATCAGACAGAAGTTTGAGTGGGTTTAGGTTCAAATGCTAGTTTAATTGTCAGATGTTTATTAATGAGTGGATATTACCGCAATGCAGACAATTAAAACTTTTATGAGCATGTATACGTGTTGCTAGTTAACGTTGTAACTTATGGAGACAATTTTCTCCTTTTATCACTCCCTGCATTACTCCTTTCTTCTTCTCCACATCTCTCATGGCTGATTGGTCAATAGGCTGTGTGTCTATCCTCTATCTAGGGCTTAACCTTCTCTGGAGCAGGTTACCCATTTAGTGTAAGTTTCCATAAGAATCTAAAACCCACTAATCCAGTAATCCAAGATTGTTGTACAGGGCCCTAATTTAGCCCTGGTTAAGCACCGGTTTTGTCTCGGTCCTGCATTTCATCCTGGTCTAGTCCCATATTTAGACTTTGTTTAGTCCTATATTTAGGCCCCTACTAAGTGAATGATAATATTAACATAATACTGATTCATTCCTAGCTGTAACTGGTGGAAGTTAGTTATTATTATTTCTTTATTCTTACTTGCTTTGTTTTTTTCTCTTCTGGTGTTGCCACAGCAAATTATCTGGCTAGTTGCATTGATTCTCACATTGATTTGCCATAGAATTTACACAGGATGCCCTGGACTTGGGACCGGCACAAAAAGTACAATGGCTTGTGAGCCCTTGTGCCTGGATAATTTCTTTATACTGTATATTCTAAATCACTGAAGTTAAATATCACAGGTCATTATGTGTTTGCAATAATCAAAATAGTTATCACATGTTGATCTTGTATTATGCAGCACGGGCTCATATGAGAAATAGAATAATAAAGAGCAAAGAGAATGTGAGAAATGGCAGCGTTGTTGGATGAATCTTGCCGGAGGTTTGCCATGGCGTCCCGCTGGCTCACTGCACTCCAGGAGTCGGGGAGCGGGAGGTAATTCGCTGACACTGTGTCACTTGTGATAATTGGGGAACGTCAGAGCGTTCACTCACCTGTCTCCACACAGGTGCCGCTGTGGCACAGAGAGGGGCAGCTCCACATCCGTCTCTTCCTCCTCCTCTGTGCTCCGCGCACCTCCTGAGCAGCTGCTGCAAGTAATTTGGAAGTACGTTTAGTCATTAATGATCTTTAATATGAAAAGCAGAAGGTGAGTGTTGAGATAGAAAGAAAACGTAACAGTGTAAGCTATGAGCATTTAGGAGTAAAGCCACCAAATACACCAAGAATAAGGACTCACTGGTCAACAAAGACCAGATCATAGTGACATAATGAAAGAAGGATGTTATTGACAGGAGTAGCTTTATTAGCATTAGGAGCAATCAAAAACATTAGATAAACTGGATCTAGTGTTTGCGCTATTCACCAAAGCAACTTTACAATACAATAGAGTCCAAACATTGACAATCTACTCATCAGTATAACACATAAAACTGCAGTAACTTTTAGTAATGTATGCCTTTAGCCCTAACTGCTTCATAAATAAAACTAAAACTAATTACTAATTACTCTCTAATGTTCTCTAACCAGGCAGGCTCTGACATTACAGACGTGTAGTTGATAGGTTGCCTGTAGCCAAAACCATGTTGTCCAAAATTTACAATTTTTTGTGACTAATGCCAAGTCATCTATATTTCACTGTTCGCATAACACACCCCACAATGCAACAACAGCCATGTTTACGAAGGCTATATAGCTTATAGTTTTGTAGAAGTAGCTAGATACTAGATAAATGTAGATACTTACATTTATTTAACACTTTACCTTTTCCCATTGAGAGAGGGTTTCTGATGAGCCTCCTGGATGAGCCTCCTGGATGACCCAGGCTTTAGCCACAGTTACTCTGGCGGTAAGTTGACTAACTGAGCCTCTGGGTGACACACATCCTAGGCCTACAATGCACAAGAAATTCTACCATTAGCTAATTAAGCTACAGGTTTAAGCTAATAAGCAGTTAGCCTTCAGAACATGTCTACAAGTTAACAAGGTCCTGTTAGCTAATGTAGCTGACACACTAGCATACAACTTATTACTATACTACACTCCACTTTGTAACAATTAGCCTTAATAGCCTACTGCTAAATAGCGTGCTAGCAGACAGGCTGTGTAATCTAATATAGAAAAGCTAATTGTTACAAAGTGGAGTGTAGTAAGTTGTATGCTAGTGTGTCAGCTACATTGGACTTAGCTAATCAGCTCTATGTTTAGGCTTATCAACCTTTGGAGAGTAGAAATATTGCTCTTTTCTGTGGTCTACAATGGTGGGCTCAGCAAGAAGCTAAACTACTGCTTCACTGACCAAGCTAGGCCAACTTCTCTGAAGCTCCATCTAGTTTAACTCATAAAAGACTATTCAAAAGCAGAAATGTCAGACTACAATTCAGCATCAAGAGACAGTTTAGCAATGTTGGCTGCTGCAACACCCTTCTCTTTTTGAGTTGCACATGCTCTCCTTGTGCCACCATTTGTGCCTTCAGCAAACCTGTGCCTAATCCACCTCCCAGAGCTCCAATCCTGGAGGATAAGATAGGGTGACCAGACGTCCCTATTTATCCGGGACAGTCCCAGTTTTAGGCTTCTTGTTCCATGTCCCAAGACAGATCTGTAAAAACACTCATATGTTCCAGTTTTCAACAAACCATGTCCCAGTTGCCTCCATTTTAACCAATAGAAAAGCACAGGAAACTAAAAACACATTTGTCTAAAGATTTTGTCACTAAAATTATTATCATTATCAATTTAAGCGATTTTTTTTTAAATCAATATATTGCCATTAAAATTCAAAACTTAATCCCAAGTGTCATGTACTTTAATGACAGGACAGATAATTGCATGGACTTCTGATGAGTTCAAATGCACTGTGATTAGTGAAATAAATATGTGTCACAGTTTTTGGGTCTATAACTTTGGTCATCCTAGCATAGGAATATATCCATATAAGATTAGGTCTGTATAAATGAGGTATTACCACAATAATACGGGACTTGAGTAAATAAATACTTGGTCTGGTCGCTTTTGGTTCAATTGTTTTAGCAGAAGTACACATCAATGGAAATCAGTAGAAGTTTTGAATGTTCAAATGTTAAACGCATTAGGTTTCCACATGCATATTTTTATGATCTGGTAGTAAATATGTTCATAAAGCTTATATAGTCTTTACAGAATGTTTACGTCTCTCATTTTTACAGATTTTCAAACAATGCAAGTTTTTTTTATGCTAATATATCTGCAGCCATGTCAAACCTAAAAAACGAATAAAACTCAGTCAGAATGTCAGATTAGAGCCACAGACGGTGAAGGGGGGCACTTGTGTTATGAGGCGAGCCCTGACAGCCAAACCACTTGGGAGTAATGGTGTGTGAGGCTAATATTTCCCCTGTCTTCTGTGAACCCTGAAGGAGAGGCGGGGGCTCACTTGTTGTCGCCGTGTGGTATTGGAGGGGGGGGTCACCTGTAATGGTGCAGCGCTACACTGCGGCCATTCCACACTCATTACACCATTTACAATTACTGCTACCTATCGCCATCACCCCTCGCCACCCCGGGCCCCCCAAGAGGCCAGGCCGGACCATTAGTGGCACAACTCAAATGAAGTGGATAATTGTGTCTCTCTGTGGTATATCATGAGACAAGAGAGTCACGCAAGAAAAGAAAGGGCACGGAAGAAGAGAGGTGAAGAGAGGAATTGTAAAAGAGAGGTAAAGAGGGGATTTAACTGCATCTGTATGAGCAGCGATGGACAAGCCAAAGTTAAAAAAAAAAAAACATTCTTAGTTTTTGTACTGATGCAGATCTTATCAACAGTTGTTTTTTGTTTTGTTTGTTTTGTCTGTCAATGGGTTTAAATCTTAAAAAACTAACTTTTTTTACCTTTTTTATCTAGAGCGGTGGTTCTCAAAGTGTGGTGCGGGTACCAGTGGTACTTCTTCTAGTGATACTCAGGAGTGTTTTGCAGATTAAGTCCTGATTTAGTTTAATTTAGAGGTATTTTTATTCCTGTCTTTGTGCTGCCCTGGTTGGGGCTTAAATGTAAAGGTTAGATCACTGCTTAGTCCAGGTTTAGTCCCGATTTAGACCTAGTTTAGTACTGAATTCATCCTGGATCTGTCCTGGTTTAGTTCTGAACTAGATCTTGGTTTAGACTTTGTTTAGTCCTGGGTCAGTTTTGGTTTAGCCCTGGATTTGTCCTGGATTTGTTCTGGATTTGTCCTGGTTTATTCTCTTTAAATGGTACCAGAAGATTCAAGTATTTTCTGAGCTTAGAAAAATTTGAGAACTAAGAGAATCCAGGTGGAATATAATCCAGCCACAAGGGATCTCAAGCCAGTGTGCTATTTGTGCCTGTCCCAAGCTTGGATAAATGGTGAAGGGTACACCAGGAAGGTGGAAAAACTATGCAAATGATGTTGAATAGAGGCAGATGATTTGCAATCTCATCCAGACATGATACTAAGGGGCCCTAGAGTGACTGGATGGAAAACGTGGGAAGCAGCCTCTCACACCTGGGCAACCCCCGTGGAGATGTGAAAAAACACGGCCAGCCACTGTTACATATGCTGCGTGTCTCTGGATGCTCTCTCAAGTGGAGCATGCGCAGCGCTGAAGCCTCGTATGCTCCACACGTTGTTTGTGTTGTACTCTGTATAGTTATGTTGTGCACTTGCTTGAATACATAGCGATAGTGCTTAGGTACAGGTAGGGATATGATTACTGCAATAGTCAAGAGGTTTGTTTGTTAAGAGAAACCAAGATACAGTATAAAACTATATAAAAAAAGAGGGATAATAGAAGAGGTTGCCATTTGTGTCATGTTTGTTTTAGCATCATTTGATTCACACATACAGACTATCCCTGTTTCTTTTGGATTTGGGGTTTCTCAGACGTTGAATACAGGCTTATCCTGGTTACTGACTGACTCTAACTCCAAGCCCTTCAATTTGAATTTTTGAACGTGTTATTTTTTTAGGCTCAACGAATGGAAACTAAAACAAATTCAAATGTCTGCAAATATTTTGATTACTACCATTTTACCACATTTGCTGAAAAATGTACCTAAAATGGCAGCCCCGCACCATTTAGTTAAACAGGAGCAATTATAGATTATTATGTGCAGTTGAGAGGGCGCTTTACAGTGGGCCTAGATTGTACAGGGTTCTAAAGAAAGTTGAATTGCTCACTCAGATATGCTCATTACATGGAGGTGTTCATCGCTTAAGCACAATAGACACTTAACGCCCCAGATCTATACGATGGGCTGCCGGAGCATCCTTCACAGAGAAAAGGTGGAGCAGCCTGTCATTGATCTGCTGCAGCACGTCTCTGGAGATCTCCGAGTGGCTTCAGGGTGAAGTGTTAAGGACTGATGTGGATCACAAGAGTCCTGATGGGTTAATGACAGTTAGCGTCTGCAAACAGGAAGCCTACCACAGTGCATCTTCTATTCAAATGGAACGCTCCTTACATTTTGCACATAGGGTGGGAAAACAGAATTCATGAATACAAAAGTGAACAAAAATAGAGATTCATCTGGTGACATCTCGTGCGCGCTAAATATAAGATGAAGGCCAATGATTTTAGGGCAAGCCCAGACAGACTTGTCAAACTTTATGCCATTACTATCCTTTGTCTTAGCGCAGTTGTCATGTAAGGCCTGTACCCGTATGAAATATTAATTCTGCATAATAACATTCAAAGGGGAATAAAGCACAGTGTTAATTATTTATAGCATGTGTATTCAAGGCATCTTTCTTTTTTCACATGCACCAAAATATTCCCTGACAGTTGCCACTCGAAGGAAGACAATCCCCACAATGCAGCGCCAAGGCAAGAGGCGACAATCGACTAAACAGTGATGCAAGTTCCACGAAACATCTAACCTACATTTCACAGGATCAAACTCACAACTGCACTGCACTCTTGTCTTAAGATAGGAAAGAAACCCATCTGGAATAAAAATTTACTGTCAAATTAATAAAATATGCAACAGCTGTTCCACAATATAAACTACAAACTATATAGTAAAAAGGACATTGACAGGAAGTAAACTTTATCCACCAGCATTTTTTTTTTATGCTAAAACTGCAAGTATGTTTAGCTTGACAGTCAGTGTTTTAGTTTGTGTTATGCGATAAAAGAGTTTCAGCTAGAATGAAAGGAAAGGTCTACAAGACAAAATGTTGAGAGCAGCTACGTTGTACAGTTTGTGGCACTGAGGAAAAGACAGGAGGCAGAGAAGGCGGTAGCAAAGCTGTAGATGTTGAGGTTCTCTTTGGGATTGACAAGCATGGTTAGGATTAGGAATGAGTACATCAGAGAGACAGCTCATGTTAGTTGTTTTGGAGACTAAGCTTGGACATGTACAGAGGAGGGATAGTGAATAGTTTATTGGTAAAAGGATGCTGTGGTTGAAGTTGCCAGGCAGGAGGCCGTGAAAAAGGACATGAAGTTGGTTGGTGTGAGAAAAGAGGATGCAGAGGACAGGGTGAGATGGAGGCGCATGATTTGCTGTAGCAACCCCCAAAAGGGAACAGCTCAAAGGCAAAGAAGAAGATTTCATTTGAACTGGACAACTGTCTTTGGCCCTCTTCAGACCTGGCATTAAAATCTGAAAAGAATGTTTGAATCTAATGTGGACTGCCTGAATGCAATGTGTGAATGCCCTAACAGCAGGTTTCAGGCTTTTGGGGGTTCTTGCATAAAGTGTACCATTTCCACACTGCATAATTTTCTTACTTATTTACTTGTCCTTGGTTTGGTCTGAGTGTGGGCCCAAATTTTACCCATGATTACAACATTGTGATCTATTTTTTCATGACTTTTGTGGCACGTGGCAAGTATTTAATTTTTATTTATTTTTACAACATCAGTTAATTAAAGTTAATTAAAGTGTAGTGTCACTTCTCTGTTTCGCTTCCTGACGCTCCACTAAAAAATAATACAAAGTCCACAAAAAGATGTTCCAATAAGAAAATGGTGTTTATTCCAAAATTCTAAATAATATGAGGTTCAGAACTTAAAACTTCAATATTATTGAACTGATAAATCTAGGATTAACTATAACTGAGAAAAGCAGCTGAGGGCTGTATGATGGAGGGAGGACTGTGACCTGCTACAGCCACACCAGCCACACCTCCAGGTAGTATCCTGTGCTCTTTATGGTTTCCCAGGTAGTCCACTAGATGGAGATAACTCAAAAATACAAAATTAGGTAAATTAACAAAAACAACCTATTTTGGCTCCAACACATCTGGCCCCTAAATGTTTTAGGGTAAGCTAAATTAACATTTATCCATTTAACATTAAAGGAGCTCATAAACAAAATAATAAAATAGAGTAAGCTCATGCATACTACGTTGTCAGTTTAGCTTTCTTCCAAAAGAAGGCATATCTTGGTTACTGGTCACTCTAGAATCTCAGTTTTGGTCTTCAGCTTCACTGACGTTTGGAATCAGGCCTTGCCTCCAAGATCTCTGCTAGAGGCCATGATGCTCATGGTGAGATAGGGTCAACAATTACTACTATGTCTCCAACCTGGAAGTTTCTCTTCACTTTTTGTCTCTGCTGCATGGCTGTTAGGAACTCCTGTGTCCATCTCCTTCAGAATACAGCTAGATACTTGTTTCCACCGGCGCCTGGTGAGGCATGCTTGCAGAGCATTGCTTTCGGCTCCCAGCAAGAAGGATGTGAGTTCGATCCTCGAGGCAGAGATCCTATGGTGTGATGCATGTCCTCCATGTGTTAACATTGATTCATTTTTGACATTTTTAGAGTCACAAATTTACCTAACACATTGGTGAATTGGTGACTCTTAAAATTGTTCCTAACGTATGAATGTGAGGTGAAAGGTTGTCTGTCTGTGTATGTCCCTGTGTCAGCCCTGTGACTAACCGTCCACTATCCAGGGTGTACCCTACCTGAGGCCTAGAGTTACCCATTATCCACCATCCCTAACAGGAATAAGTGAAAGATGAATGCATTAATTAAAATTATATTTATTAATAAGCTGAACACTGAACAACTTGTAGGTCCTAGCAGATTATGGTCTATAGGTCATTCCCTAGAAATGGACAGTGTGGAAATGACAATGAAACAATTCCAAGGGCAAATTTAGTACACATTCATGATTCATTTAGTACACACCACACAGACCTTGCATTAAGGCTGGGGACATACGGTTACATCACTGGTGTCCAATTAAAATAAATTCTAGGCCAACCCTCAGTAAACATAGTAGGCCTTAATCAAATATTTCTGATTCCATTTAGTGGGCATTCACACCATTGTACTGGAGAGTAAAGAGAGGTACTGTCATCTTGGTGTGTGTATGAAAAAAGAGGAAGGCTTTGGTCAGCTAATCGTGTGAGGCCACGTCATAAAGATATCAGGCATTAGTCGGCTAGTCACTGATGAGGGAAAACGCTCTCTTAGAGACAAGGATATCTCATTTACTCAATTTCTGTCCCATTTCTGCTTTGCCCAGAGCCAGTTAATATGCATGTTATCCAATTGCACTTTGTATGAAGGACAGGTGTTTAAAGGAAGAACGCTTTGATCAGACAAACCATTTCAGTGTCAGTGTACAGCAAATCAAAAAAAAAAAAAAAAAAAGAAAGAAAACCTACTTCCACTCTCTTTCAGTGTGTCTTTTAGTTTAATTCAATTTGATCTTCAACATCTTATTTATGATACACAGGAAGCATTCACATGATTGCATTATGGGAAGTGTGGAGAGGTATTTTTTTCAGTACAAAAGAGATAACAGATGTGCTTTTTATTCCAGAAGAGGAAGTATTTTCTTTCTCTGTTTCAGAGACAAAATACAAGAAAACACATTTAACTTAACTTTCGCTTGATTTCCTCTGGAGCATTACTGTACAGGTCAGACCAGAACAGTTTACAAAAGTCTTAAGGGCATATCTTTTACAGCAGCTTCTAATGAGTTTTGAGAATTCACAAACTAACTCAAATCTGTCTTGTCCATTTTGTCCTGCTCAGGGTGTTTGAATCTAAATCACTTATAGATAGTGAGGTGGTACTGACCGTTATGGGCAGGTTTTAGATTAGAGATTTTCTGTAAATAAAGTAAACAAACCGTGTCTCTTATTATAAAACTGGTGGTCACTCTCTTGTTTCATCAAGATCTAGTCACTGACCTGGTATACATTACTGTACTAAGTACTAGTACTATAAGTACTAGACCTTTGCAAACACTTTTTTAAAAGCCTGCACAGATGGATGTGCTTAACATAGAAGCATCTGGTGAGTCATGTTAGTTCAGTTCTGTATACTGTACATTATGCAACGACTGTATATTTGTTTCAGACTATAGTGCTTTTCTGACTTGCTTTCAAGTTTTCTGATCTGTTTTCAACCAAGTAGTACAGTTTAGTACTTTAGTTTTTTAGTTTCAGAGTCTAGCCTTACTGACACCATTGTATTGGTGCTTCAGAAGAAAGGGTGTAGCATCTGTTCGGGTGCAACTTCTCTGCAGATGTGTTTTTGGCATTTCCCAGTAAGATGAGGTCCAGTGGCCAATCGGGACTATGTTATGCTCCCCAACCCTGCAAAAACCTGGTTATTCCTCCGAACAGCTAGAAGAGGAATACCCAAGTGTCTGCAGGGTTCCCTCGAACAGCTCCCAGAGGTGTCTGAGCAGTGTAGGTAGAGGTTTTCCTGCTTAGACTGCTGTCACCACAACCTGGCCTCAGAGAGGCGAGAGAAAATTAACTGGATACTGGAAAACACAAATGCATTTAATATTATTCACAGCAGGGATTACTCCCATTTGTTACTTTAAAAATGATCCATTGCCAGTTCATCACAAGGCTAACACTTAGAGACTTGTGCTGACTGTCAGCCATTCACTGTCATTCATTCAGATGCAGATTTTTAGATGGTCAGCACAGCACTTACCATGGATAAACTTTCTTTGATATATCACTTGACATCTGTACACCAATTACAGATGCATAACAGGTTGCATGAAAAAATTAGCCTGCCCATTCAAGTCATTCTTATCTCTACACATATTGTATATAATAGGTCAAGTGTGATCGAACGGCTCTATCTCCAGCAATGGCGAGCCGGCATATCTCTTATTTTTCCAGGAATTTCAATCAATAAGCAGTCACTAATGTCTTTGACTGAGTGAGGCGCCTGAATCCATATTTAAATAACGGGGGGGGGGGTATTGTTGCACACATCATCTCCCTCCAGTCATATGTGATTAGGCACGACTTCTTCACCCTCTAGAAAAAAAAAGAAAAGATTGAGTGGAGGAGGCTGTATTAAACAAATGGTGCATATAGATGTGAATACTCAATGTTTTTGCTGCTAATTTGTGCTTTTTACATGTAATATTGGCTTCTGTTTTAGATTCCCAGGCTTTTTCCTCGCAGCCAAGCACAGAGGGAGGTTGCCAGATAAAACATAATAAAATGACACATTCCCCTAACTGAGTAGCACCACCATGATGGCTCCGGGCGCTACCTTTGTCTCTATCACAGCGATGACTAAAATCAACCATTGTAACATGACACCCCTGATTTCATGCAATATGGCGGATTATGGATATGAATTGCAACGCTCTGCTCTGAGTTTTTTTTTTTTTTTTTTTTTTTTTGTGTATGTGTGTGTGTTTCAATTTCCAAATGAGAATTTTCTGCCTTTCATAATGACACCAAGTATCCTCTTAGTCAAATCAATGGCAGCTATTTATATATAAGTGGTAATCCCTCAACCCGTTGCTTAACTGTCAGAAGTGAGGAATGGCTTTTAAAGTAAAAAATTACAACTTAGATACAGGGTTTGTGTCATGAAACTGACTAAACAAATATCATATTGCATATCATTTTAACACCAATGTTCAGAGGTGTTGCTACTGGAATACCAGGCAATTGCTCAAAACCAGACGTCTGCCAAGGTATTAGCCCTATTTTGCAATGATAAAGACATAGTGCCCAGACCTGGAGCCAAACCAGGCCTCTTCTATTTCTGCAGTAAATGGTCTATTGAGCCACAAAGCATCTATATCTCACAATGGTAAGGAGTGTTTCAGTGACAAGTTTACAGTAACTTTCAACATATAAGCTTTAGTTTATGTAGTGCCTTGGCTAATGTTCTTTACTGGGCACTGAAAAAGATAATTCACAAAACCATCTTGTTTGTGCACAATTTGCAATTTTTTTGTGGCTAACACTAATTTTAATATTTGCTTATGGTACCACATGCAGTCTAGTCTATGTTGTTTATAAACATGAAATTTCTCATGTTTTTGCACTGTTTTGCTGAGTAAGTCGTTGTTGCCAATGCTTAAATAGTCACTTGGATTGTTTTGGCCAGCACTGTTACAGGCTGAGTAGATTATCATCCAATGTGACTGTCCCGTATTCTATTGTGAAATCAAACAAGCATCCCGCAAATGTATCCAAACATGTGACTGGACAAACCTTACCCATCCAAACATTCTCGTCTAAAATAAAACCTGGAGATAAACCATTTTCCTCAAATGCAAGAAAAAAAAATGCAGTGCCCCTTTAAGCTCAAAGAAAATGTTCAAATAAGGAGGCCCTCCCCTCCTCTGTTCATTCCTCTGTGTCTTGCATTTCAACAGAACGGGGCATGAATGCTTGACAAGTAGGCTATCATCCAAGAGATCATTAAGCACAAGGGTTGAAGTGCCATCTTCAGTGCCATGGCAACAGGGTTGAGAGATGAGATAAAAACAATGTGAGGCAGGGGGCGGGGCATGTGAGCGGGTGGTGAACGATCGCTGCTGATGGATCGATGGATCACCCTCTCTCTCTGTGTTTTCCTCAGAGGCCGCACACAGGAAGAGCAGGAGAGAGTGAGGAGAGAGGGGAAAGGCCAAGCAGCTTTACGGCTTCATAGGTGCACAGCCAGTGGGAATGTCTGCAGCTCTTCAAAGCACCAATCGTTTTTGTCACAAGGGTCTAATTGAACATGTCAAACTGTCCATTTGCATGTTGTTGTTGTTGTTGTTTTCATCAATGGCTGAGAAACTGGTCTCATATAGAAAGAAAACATGTAATGCAAAGTTGCTGAATAAAGTCTACTCATCACCAAGCCACATCAATCAATATGCAATCATATGATTGAATATTATGCAGCGGTTTCAAAATCTGCACATTTTGCCATAAATGAGATAAGAATGGCAGGCTCCATAGCATCTGTTTCATTTATTTAAGAACATTTTATCAGGTTTCAGAGAAATTATTATTTTGATTTGACCTTTGGCTTACAGTTCTGAATGCAACTAGTTGCATTTTTCTTCTTAATGGCAACTGAACTACATTTAAAGGGTGACTTAAAATATGATTATTTCCTTATGTATAAACATAACTTTTAAAGTGCTTATAACATCACTAATGCTTCCACTCTGCACTGAGCCATGCCAGACTAACTCAAACTACCACAAAAGAACCTACAGCTTTCTACACAAATCCATACTTTTTTTTATTCATGCTCAGAAATCATAGCACATAATACACTTGAACTAAGTCTTGAACCCATCTACAAAAGTTGGCAGAAGGTTGCTTAAAAAATGGTTATTAAATGCCCTTAGATGGTGAATGTGGTCTTATGCTTCAACCACGGTGCACTTCCACAAAATACTATGTCTGACCATTGTAGCTACAATATTACAGTAACCAACCTTGTGTGTTAAAACACAAGGTTAGTGTTATTCAACTGCAGCTATTTTACATCTATTTTAGAGACTAAATGAATCCCTACATGCCATTTTATCACCATGTGCACAGGTCCCCCCAGCTGCTAATGGGGGTTGAATCTATATGAACAATATTACATTTTTTATGGAGAGAGTTATTCAATGACTTGATGAAATTATTACTGTAAAAAATACACACATCTACGTTTCGCATGCTGGTGCACCCAGGTGGCATCTGCCCAGTTCCACTAACTTCTAGAAATGTCTTTGACATTGTGATCTATGGAGCATTTTAGTTGCAAGGGACTTTGTGGCAAGGGATTTAAGGAAATTCTATCCAGTTCTCATAATACACCCATGACTGAAAAACATCCACTTTTGCCTGTGTGTTGTTTTGTAGGGCATAAGCACTTTTTTGTCATATTTAAAGTGAGTGTGTCTGCATAGTATCTATTTACTTTTATTCTTGCAACACAACAGCTTTTTGGAGAATGATAGAGGTGAGCCGAGAAGCGAGTGCATTATCTTTTGCAGCTGTCAGCACTGTTTGCCGTTTTGTGTTGGAGCTCTGTGGGGCTCCTGAATGCCATCAGGTTATGACTGTTTGCTTTTTTTTTTTTTTTTTTTTTTTTTCCATTTTAGCAGGAATTCTTTTTGAAGGATATGATAAGCACTCCTCTACGTCTACCTCCTCAGTTTGGGGCGGAGCACTTTTGCACACACGCATAAAGACACACTTTTCAAAAAAAAAAAAAAAAATCTACTTGGGTAAGTTCTCCCAACATGTGCTAATCAATCTGTTGAAAGCAATCTGTCAGGAAATCTTTAGCTTTAAACAACACAGTGTGAATAGGGGATGAGGTCTTTCCATGGGGCAGGGCACCAGAGCGACTTAGCAATAGCTGTCTTTAAGCATCCCAGAGTGTCAATAAGGATTATGAGAGCACGGTTTTATCTCTTCAAACACAACCGACCAGTCACTCATTTAAATGGATGAACAATTCAGGTCTGCTCAATAAATAAAAAAAAGAATACACTTCCATAAATGCATTCAAATCCCAACTCCATTCAAATTCCAGGCACCATATGCTTAATTTAAGATCTAATCTGCCGATTTCTATTTCCAGCCAATTCACACAAGGCAAATCTTTGTACACATAGTTGTTTAAGACCTCAAAGGATAAACACAGAGTACCTATTGTTGGCGGCGACGCACCTTTATCCTCAACTTAAGACCCACAGTTGCTTTGAGAGTGTTCCTTGGCAGATGCCAGTATGCAAAGCAGGTGCACGGAGGGAAGCGTGCTTGACAAAAGAGACATTATTGCATTTCAAGCAAGCCTTTCCCAAAATGACGTGTTGAATATTAAAGGTGACACAAGTGTATTTACACGTTCTTTCAATAGACCTAAAATAACCTCTGTGAAATAAAAAAGGGAGGCAATAACATCCATGAGGGAAGAACAAATAAAAGCAAATTTTGACATTTTGCTTTTTTTGACGCATTCCATTTATAGGTCAGAGGAAACACTAGCCGACCTCTCATTGTTTCTTAAATGCCATTTTGTAAGGCACGGGAAGCGAGAATTAATTAATGCGTGGGTAGCTGCCACTGTCAAGAGGCGGCGCATTAAAATCAATGATTAATAAATTCAAAACACACAACAAACTCAGCTGGGAGATGAAAATAGTATTGTGCGCGCCATAGGAAGTCGCCCCAGTGCGGGTCCTCCTACTGAACGAGGCGTCCACTCAGATGGCTAATGGAAAAGTAGCCGGTGCCAGCTGTGTGCCTGTGAATAAAATCACTTTAATTAAAGGAATTACAATGGGAAAGGAAGCGGGGATGTGTGGAGTAGTATTGACGGGGGGAGCGCGGACGGCCCGTGCGCACACATTCACACAGGCGTTATGAAATCCCGTAAAGATTTAAAAGAACAGAGTGCCTTTGTGTTCGTATTATTAAATAGGCCTAATCCGCACATGCTCTATTGTCCTATCCGGCTCTAAGATTTACACCAAATATGCCCCCCTCCTTTTGAGAGAGACATAGATACTTTAGTAATGTCTGGGAGCACGACAAAACCACGGAAGAACAAAGGCAAATATCTCTTCAACAAAGAACAAATCCCTAAATACAATTTCATAAGGTATTTGTTTGATTAAGCACGGACAACAATATTAATGACAAGCAAATATTAGATCCTGCAGCTGCGTCTCTGGAGAACGGGAAAAAGAGTGCTTTTATTTGATCTTTTATAACATGAGAAAGAGCCACTTACCCGGGGATTTTTTCAGAAGTCAGTGTATGCTTTTAAATGTGATCATATGGAGATGAGTGGAATTAGTAAAAGCAAGTGTGACCTGACAGAGAGAGACTAGAAAAGGGGAAATCAGAAAAGTACAGTTCAGCAGAGGTGGGAGAACAGGGCAAATCTACGTTAGCGTCTTAAGCTGCCCTTGTTTTAAAATGAAGGGTTTTCTTACTTGTTCCACAGACATTTAATACGCTGTGAGATTTATCAATATGCAAATACACCAGTTGTCCCAGTTTTTTTTAAAGTTTGTTTTAAGTCAAGCAGCTTGCAATGCATTTCAAATGGACAAATTAGCATTAGCCAATGAAAAATGGAAATTGTGCATAAACAGCTCACTTGTACAGACATATTCACAGCAACATTTTTGTCATCTAATACCAAATTACCAGTTTTAGTTTGGGCCCTGGTCAAAGTGAATGTAAACGATAGCTACTTTTCAGAGAGTTGACTTTTTATAATCAAAATAAACTCAAGACGTTTCTTTGAATACACTTGTGGAAGGTTTCACAGTTTTTACTGTCATCTATTTCTTAAATAGTTTATTATACCAGCTAGAGCTTACATTATTGCTACTTTTAATAAAATCACACTGTTCCTCGTTCGTTTGTGTCTTTGAGATGAGGACAAAACTTTGGCATAGGCTACAGATGCAAACCACCATTAGCTTTAGCACATGCTAGCACCCAGGGGCATGTTTTTCTCTTTGGTTTGACTACATTTGTGATAAAAAGTGAACATTTCAGTCACAAAATATTGCATTGTTTTGAATCAACAAGTAAGTCTATTAATATTTAGTCGTTTTACTAAATGTTAAAGGCAACATAGTAATGATTTAAACATGTTCCCCCACTTCGCAAACTGGGACCAGGACCTTTTTGACAGATATTGCTTATTGCTTTACTTTAACCCAAATATTTTTAAAATCTACTTTACAATTATATTAGACACCAAAAAATACAAAACTAAATAAAGGTAGTAACAAAATATGGCCAACTTGAAGGCTTCATAGCAGCAGACGTTCCTAGACTTTTTCTTCCTGCTTGGTCCTTCCTAGCTTATATAGGTGTTCCCTATATAAGCTACATAGTTTGTCAAATCCTTCTGGCATTGACGATCGCATAAGAGTGCTTTTAAATGAAAGTACAGTACAGTTGAACTAACACCTATAGGCCTACTAACAACCTAATGTTAAAATAAATGGAAAAAGGGGCTTCTTGTTACTAAATTGCAGACACAACTTCTTTGGTGAGCTTAACTGTGGAAGGGTCCACGGGCTACTCAGCACTAGGTTTATAGGAATTCTGTCACTTAGAGAAAAAAGCAAAGAAAGAAATGTATTCCCATTCAAAGTCAAATGAGTAGAACCTATATAGTATAATATTTATTGTAATCATGGGTTAGTATGGTGAGAGGTTTTATGTTTTTTGTTTGTTTGTTTGTTGGTGTTGTTTTTCTGTCAACATTTCCATGAGTGGCTTCCAGACTTCCTGGACCCCTACCTCACCCCCACTCCCCGTTCTGGATGAGGCCCATCTGCTGCATCTTCACAGACTCACACCTGATCTATGATCCTATAGATGAGCTCATGGACTAACAGCATTTCCTAGACACATGTCGCCTGTCCGTCCTAGGAGAGGATCTCTCCTTCAGTATGGGCTCCATAAGGTTTCTTCCCACAGCTGTTTTTTTTTAGGAGTTTTTCCTTACCGAGAAGGAGGGTCTAAGGACAGGGATGTCCTGGGTCTGTTTAGTTTAGTTATTGTCTGTGTTGATTGCGTGTTGCTGATTGTGTGTTTATGTTTGATTAACTGTTTGTAAAGTGATTTGAGGCAGCTTTTGTTGTGATACTGGGCTATACAAATAAAACTGAATTGAAATTGAACTAAAATTGAATTGAAAAGTCTACTTTTAATGTTGTGTTACCCATAGTACTGTAACTAATGAGAGCAATTTCATGCACTTATAAGCTTTACCTCAAACTAAGCGCTGTAGCAAAGTTACTTACCAAAATTTTTATTAATAGAAGCACATATTGTCAAAGAAACAATATGTTTGCCTGCAAAATTGGGATACTTAAAAACCTCAAAACTGTGATACTCAAGTGCTAGTAAAAAAGCACTCAGTAATCCAGAGCCACACCAAAAAGCAATAATTTGTTCCTTTCCCCATTGATGAATGTTCCTGATAAAATTATAAAAATCTGCCGCTGTAACATTTTGACTTCTGTGGCTTGCAGTGGTGGAAGTAATGATATACATCCTATATCACACTTAATTTACAAGATAGCAGGATAGCATTAGCCTAGTGAATGTGTTAGTAAATCATGCCATCTTTCACAGTGTTTCCTATGTATTCATACAGTATATCCGTCTTTCTCACTGTGCAGAAAAGAGACAAGAGGGAAACTGTGGTTGGTCCATCAAGTGCTCCTGTATTAAATTAAAGTAGCCACAAGAGGGAGGCAGACCCACATTTAACACAGCATGACTGAAAGACCAGCATGTGCGTTATGAGCCCCCAAGCATCTTGACATGCTTCTGGCAATCTAAGGGCACTTTAGTGATTCAGGAAGCCCCTGAACAATAACTGTCCATTCTGCAGCTCAAATTAATCAACACACAATCACACAGTGTCTGCTGGCCATGTTTTAGCATAGTTCTGTAGCTTGCAGTCTGTGCACAAGTAACAAATGTTTTGGAAAATAGCACAATGCCCTGTTTATAGTCAATATGTGAACCCGCTGTTGTGAACGAGCCTAAATCGATGAAATATTGAAGAGTAAGGGAAGGGAAACTAAGTCAGCTGGTGACATCAAAGTGGCTGCTAATATACACTTGTTTACATGGGATGGTGGCAAGGCCCTAGGGGAGGTCTGGCCTGGTTCAAAACTGCGCTGAGCTGGAGCAAACAACACCGTCAACACACACACACACACACACACACACACACACACACACACACACACACACACACACCCTAACCACTAGAAACAAACAAGTAGAGATCTATAACTGTGGTTAGCAGGACCAGTGGCGTGGAGGATGGTCTACTTTCTGTGTGGCTGACTGTGCGCCTCTTATTATCAGTGTGGTTTGAGTGTGATGCAACTAGGACAGTTTCAGATTGACTTGTAAATTGGCACTTGGCAGACTGACTTTAAACAATTAACATGTTTGATAGTCTGCTAAGAGGATGGATTTGATCATTTTTCTCTTAGAAAATGGTTGTATGGTTATAATAAATCATTAAAACAACACATTTTTAGTTGACCTGGGTGGCAATAAAGTGCAATCCAATACAAGCAACTTTAAATAATGTATTGGTTTGTATGTTCTCATTAAGCTGTTGGGAATGTAAATTCATAATGGCAGTGGTAGTATACACAATACACTACTGACATCTAGTGGAATACAGTATTTCATTTTGGTACACAAAGGAAGTCAATACTTGAGTAGCAAAGGTCAGCAGTATCTACTATAGCATACATTTTGCCTTCTAAATACATTATTTTATATATTCTTTAACATTTTGTTATTAAAAAAAAAAAAAAAGTCAATTTAATGACATGTGATGACATGATGAAACATCCCATCCCACGTCATGATCCATTCATCTTTTCTTTTGCTTATTCCCAGTTAGGGATTTCAATGGGCTGGGGTCTATCCCACCAACTACGGGCCTTTGGCAAGAAAACTGGCCAATTAGTCATAGTTAGTTGCATGCATTCTCTGGGAACATTTATATTCACTGATTCACTTATGTTCAACTGACCTGTGGCCCACTAGGGTCCATCCGGGTCCCCCTAGTGGGCCACAGAGGTACTGCAGGGGACTGAGGGCGCTCTAGAGGTTGTCTATATTAAGTACATAAAAGGAAATTCTGTTTGAAATCAACGATAACTGAGGGGTTATTTAAAAATATAAATTTGAAGCAATTTTTAGCCATCAGTCTGTGTTTTTCTAATGTTTTATAGAACTTTTTGGGGAAAAACATGACAGACTTTTGAATATAGCAAAGTTTTATTGTTGGGGGCCTACGAGGGATTGTATGATTTTTAAAGGGACTGCCACGGTCTTGACATTGGGAAAGGCTAATCTATTGTATAGCTGCATCTGTGTCTTTTGATAATGGGAGGAAATAGTGCTTTTTCATTGTATTGTGTTTCACGTCTTCTACATGAGGTATTAAGAGACACCTTTAAGCTTGAACATATGCTTACTTTGTGACTTTTGCTATATTTAAGGGTATTCTTATTCAGGGTTCATACACTTTTTTTTAACCAAGAATTTTCCATGACTTTTCCCAAACTTTTGATTCAATTTCCAAGACCCCCAAAAAAAATGTATACATTAATAAATAGTATTCAAAATGCCCAACACGGTACATTACAAACATATTTTTGCTGCAATTTAATTTTTTACAATTGCATATTAGTCACTTAAAGAAAAAAAAACTGTTGCGTTCTTCCCCTCAAAAACATGTTATTCCATTAATTTTACTGACTTATAGCCTACACACCACTGATTAAAAATAATTGTGCTTGGTACGTTGGTTCAGAACATATGTTTTAATAAGTAAATAAAGATAAAGTAATCATCTGTGTTGTTTTAAAGCATTACCCAAACCAAAAGTTGTTTAGTTGAAATATTCTGACAAAAATTAGACAAAAGGTCACTTTTTCCTGCAGTGAGAACTTGGTCAAGAAGACAGTGTTTCTAGTTTTCTTTCTCTGGCGGCTCACTTAGAGTTTGCTGAGTTAAAAAATGAATGAATCATCAGTGCAGAGACAGGGCTCTGTGCTTTAGCCAATGCTTTTAACAAACTTGGTATAAAGACGTTAATGATATTACTATCTGAACTGTGCTACTGTGTGGACAGATCACTGTTTAAATTTCCAAAACTTTAAACCAAAATATAAAATTCCAAGGCGTGGAAATTGTTTTCAATGACTGTACGAACCTTGCACAGGTGTAGCCGCACAAAATACTGACAATATAATTAGAAGCAAAGTGTAATACACCATGTTGGTAATTACACTGCATGAGAAAACTCTGTAACTTCTTACCCAACATTGCTTCCTTAACCTAGTAAATGTTGCACTGTTCAATATTTGTCTTGGTTCCACAATAATCACTTTAATGTCAAATGCATTTTAGAGTGAAGTATGCAGACGCACCATTTTTATTGAAAATATGTAGCAGCCTTTAATTTTAAAAAGTTAAAAAAAAATCTTACATTTTGGTGGTGGAGAGACAAAATGCAGGTTGTGATAAAAAATAAAGTTAAATACAATCATCATTTTAGCTTCTTAAGCCTGGCTGTTTCACTTGTTTAGTCAGGTAGCCATGCTACTGGTCCCCAAGCAAAGCATGGCCATGTTTTGTCCTAAAATTGACAAAGTAGAATCCTAAAACATCACATAATTTCATATTCATACACTCATGCATTCACCCATTCCTCCATATAGCCAAGCCCACTTTTATAGCAGCAAATCGAGCCAAATATGACTCTAGAAATAGTTCTTGGGCAGTTTAAGCCATGGATAGATTAGAACACCATTCATGGAATCACAAACACACAAAAGTATATAATCCCTAAAATGTCCTTTCCATTTGGGCTCTGCATAGAAAAAAAACAAAAACAAAGCAGACAACCACTTAAGGAAGGTTGTAAGGTTGTAAGCAAGCATTTTGTGTGCATTGCCGATTAAAAAAAAATATTTTCCTGCCCACACCAAACCCAACAAACCCTTTCTTTTAATGCATTTGAACTGCAAGGATTTACATGGGCACACCAGCACGCCTCTATCAGGGCATTACAAAAAAAAAAAAAATAGATATATATAAATATATAAATCTTTGCCAAATCCAAATGTGTTGTACATAATGCTGAATAGTAGTGCTCACTGGCACAGCTGCTTAGAGCGAGATGATTTCTTTCACCCTTGCAGCTATAATGGTATGTTCAGAGTAGTTTTTTGCCTGTTACACGACTTGACGCTGTGGGGAAGATGTGTGCATCCTGGGTATGACTTTAGGCACCGCAGCCCCCGTTCGGCCCTGATCGTCACTCTTCTCACTGCTCAGTGGTGGAGTCAGCACGCCTGAAGGTACAGAACAGCTGCCATGATGCTCCAGCTCTGCATCCTGGTATGAGTAGGCCTTGTCCTGGGAAGAATACAGAAATATGGTCACTTAAAAACAAAACATTGCACTGACACTATATTATAAAAAAAAATTAACATTTAATTTTCTTAACCTGGCTTGTTATGGAGCTGTCAAAGCTAAAGAGTGGATGATATATTTAATATATTTGTTTCCTTTCCCTTCAGCTTTTGGTTTCAGGACATAGCAAATCATCAGCCTCCTACAGTGCAGTTGTTTGCGCAATCTTTTGGCCTAGGTTATACATACAGATGCCCTTCCTGATGCAACCGTCTCGAACACTGTTCTATTCTCTGCCATCACCAGCAACAACTATCTGGATCTGCTGGGACGTCATCAGTTTTTTACTGAGAGTACAGAAGTGGCACATGGCAATACAGAAGGTGGCAGTCTCAAACCACACCTCCTTGGCCATATTCAAGTAGTGACATTAAAAGGGGCGCCCTAATGTAAGTCCAAAACCCAATCAAATTTCATCATCTTCATAGGTTACAGTGTGAACAACTACTACGACTCACCAGCCATGTTAGGTAGGGTACATGTGTCTGGATGTTGTGCATGTCTTCAGATGGAATTCCTGTGAACGTTTTCATTGGTCTCCCACTGGTTTCCCTGAGCGCCATGGCAAACGGCACCATCCACCTCACACACTCTTCCACCTCCACTCCCTTCAAGGCTACGTGAACAGGAAAAAACGACAGTCTTATCATGGGCCTGTTTGGGCAATTATTTAAAAATGTAATGGCTAGTATAAACATGCTAATTAGCTAAGGCTGATTCTTACCTGAAACATTTTCCACCAGTTCTAGAGAAGAGAAGTGAAACAAGGCTGAGGCAGCGAGGATCCCATTGGAAAACTCAAGACAACGGACATCCAGCAGACAGAGATCCAACAGCTGAAAAATATTAGCAAAAATAATTGTTTTCTCATAGCATCATGCGTCCTAAAATCTAGTATACTAGTTCTCAAACTGTGACACAGGTACCACTGGGGGTACGCTGACTTCTTCTGGTGGTGCTCAGGAGTCTTTTGTAGTTCAAGTCCTAATTTAGTTTAATTTAGAGCCAGTTACAATCCTGTTCTGGTTGGTGCTAAAGTTTGAAGGTTAGACAACTGGTTTAGCAGTGCATTTTTCTGTTTTAATCCCCCATTTTATTCTTTGGTTTAGACCAGGATTAGTGCAGATTTAGACTCATTTTAGTCCAGTAACAATGGTATTTTCTGAAGTAGTACTTTGTGTGAAAGGTTTAAAAACCACTGATTGATTACTTCTAGACATATGTTATACAGTATTATGCATGTGTAAGATTCTTGTCGGATAAAACTTTAATAGAGTTCAGTTGTGTATGTGTGTGCCAGAAGAACACACCTCCTGCGATCTGTGTGAAAGTAGCTTGAGGGTATCTGGGGATGAGCAGCTCATCTGTTTCCTTCAGGTAGGCCACCTGCATGTAAACATTGAGCCAGGAGATGGGAGTCTGTGGGCTGAGACTCCAATTCAGCTCCTGTTGAGACACAAGTCGGTTATTGGTACAGATGCACAACTTGGAAATTACTGTTACTCTGGCTTGTCTGAAAGTATGGGCATTGCTGATTTAAGTCAACAAATGTTTTCCAGCTGCCCTGCTTAAAAGTTAGTACATCCTTATCTGTAACAATATGATGGGTTGTAGGACGAGCCATACACAGTAGCAACAAACAGTCATAGACTTTTGTTTTTAGGCAGCTTTCTGAACACAATTCACAGAGATGCATATTAATTTTAAGGACTCACCATTTAATATAATTAATTCTGCTCTTTAATGAAATATATTCGACAGCTAATGTTAAGTTTTTATTCAGATTGCGCTGAACCTTCAAACCTAGAAACACCTGTTGTTAAAAAACACTAGCTTTGTTTAAACTGAACACGTACTGTTTATCACTGGAACAACATCCTTTCTTTTGTTTTTCCTTTAATTTCTTGAGTAAAGATTGTATAATTAAATTAATTTCTTGAGTAAAGATTGTATAATGATACTAGTAATCCACAGACCACAGTATTTTAGCTCCACCTTTTGCTACAGTACACTTTTGGCAATAAATTACCCATTCCATAACACCAAAGTAATAGCCCTCATGACAGCTTAAACGATCATATTTGTTGTTTAAAATCCTGCATGTTTGCCACCACTTTTGGATCTTTAAGGGTTTTATCTACCAGATTGTTTGAACATTTTTCTAAAACAGAAGTAAAGAAGGTGCCACAGTATAGCTCAGTTGGTCCAGCAT
The DNA here is from genome assembly GCA_020698575.1 of Bostrychus sinensis. Taxonomy (NCBI): domain Eukaryota; kingdom Metazoa; phylum Chordata; class Actinopteri; order Gobiiformes; family Eleotridae; genus Bostrychus; species Bostrychus sinensis. The sequence goes on along the minus strand of CM036242.1, from coordinate 12,652,475 downwards.
GTAGTGCTACCATAAAATTACTATTTTTATGAAAGGTGATGATCATGCATACTCTGTACCTTCATAATGATTATTTCCATACTGAGAATCTCATCCTCGGTGCAGGCTTCATCTGTGACATAAGCAAACTGGTGCAGCTTGGGAGGATACATTTCCTGCAAACAGACATAAGAAAATGAATTTAGTCATTTTTATGCAGGCCTAGGAGGGACAAGTTCAAATTTAATTACTCCAGGCCTTTACCTCTACTTTAGCTGCAATAAAGAGGCAGGTTATGCCTATGAGCTGCAACGTTGATTTGAAGACATTTCTTTGTGTGGCCATAAAGCGATCAAAGTAGTCCTGAGCGAGATGATATGTCTCCCGGTGAAGTTTGTATACCTCACTTACCTAAAATTCAGAAAATATCATTGGGGTCTGCGTTTTTTTTAAAAAGCAATTCACAAAAGCAGTTGCTCTTTTCATTAGTAATTGAGCTGACATTAAATAGAATCATCATGTTACACAAAAAATGCTATGTATAACAAAATGTGTTTTTTAAAAGTATGATTTGCTGCCTTTTTATCAACTGAACGAGTTTGTGTTGTTGATAAAGCAGATCCAGATTCCAAGCGCTAAGAATAAAACTGTATTAGATTCTTTTTTTTTTTTCCCCCAGTTAAATAACATAATACCATATTGTGACAGGAATCATCTGTGATAAACAGACACTAAAACACCAGCTAGACTCCATTAATAATAATAAATTTGTCTTGTAGATCAATTTTTTGGACACTCAAACTTGCTTTACAAATAGGTGTATTATTCATTCACTCCTCAGTCATGCTCAGTGGCGGTAAGCCACCTCTGTAGCCACAGGGGCAGCCCTGCCCTGGGGCAGCCACTTGTGGCGTGGCTGCCATCCTGCAACAAAGGCCTCTCTGACCACCACCAACACACAAACACACTCGTAACCCAGCGCCACAGACACTGGCGACAAAGTGGGTGGCGTGTCTTGCCAAGGACACAATGACAGTCTGCACTGCAGGTGGTGGGAATCGAGCCACCAACCTTCCAGTATGTGGACGAACAGCTTTACCTACTGAGCTACTGCCACTCATTATCAAGCTTGTATGGGCTTAGATTTTGTGTTTAAAAGCAAAATAATTATAATTAATAAATAGTACATTAAGGTGTTGATTATTTAAAGCTGTCTTCTAGAATACAAACGTACAACGTTATCTGCCATCATAGTTGGTCCATTCAAGTCTCGCCATAAGGCTTTAACATGTTACAAACCTCCATGAGCCAGTCTAAAAGAATGGCCCTCATCTTGGGCTGTAGATGTGGGTGTTTGTCCATCATGTGAACATCTCTTGTGTAGGTCTTGTCCTTTGCAAGCATGTTGTTCCATACCACATCTTTACTTGCCCAACTGGGTACAGAAAAGAGCACCAAAGGTCAAAATTAAGTACCAAAAGCCAATTAAGATATTTAAAGTGAAAGGTAGCTCAGCAACATCAAAGACAACTACAGCAATGCTCACCACAATGCAGGGAGTGGCGCACAATGCACTGGGGTTGCCAGTATGTCGTTAAAGCTGTAGTGGGGGAAGCCTGCATTTATCAGGGTGACTGACTGGCTGTCCTCATGATCAGGTGTGGGGATCCACCTGTGTGGACTTGTGTAGCCTGCGTCAGGGCTCCAGCTCTGCGGCACAGCACAATTGAGACTGTTAGGTATTACAAACATACAAATGAAAATATACTATAATAGAGCTAAGCAAGGCCTACCTCGCAGTTGCGATGCTTCTTTTTTGTCATCTCTGCTACCTCTTCGTCCACATCATGTAAAAACTGGAGATCAGACATGACACAAAAACAATGGTCATTCAACACTTTGTCTAGTCTAGAACATAAGGTGTGAAACGTGTTCTAAAGTAAAATCTGTTTCTTCTGCATATGTTTGGATGCAGTGATTTACTTTATCATTTCCAAAACTGGCCATAGGTTGACATACTAACAGAATCAACCTTGTACACAATACTGAGAGAATAAAAGGCAGTATCGCATGATACAACAGTTCACTCTAGTACTATACAAGTTATAATACATTGAAGATGATGGCTGCAGCTAAAGAAAAGGCTAATGTGACGCCTTTCAGACTACTTACAATGGCAACATCTGCCTTCCTCTTTCTCGTTCGTACAGTAGTTTCTTTTGGCACCGCGGGAGGAACAGATTTCAGTTCTGTCTCTTCCCTAGAACAAAATAAGAAACCAATGTGGCCATAAGTAAACACACACCTTTACAATCTGTCAGTAATGAGTGGCACTTTTTGCTCAAAGTACTATAGCATCAAGCTAACTAGCTGAATGGCATCCAGGCAAACTTTTCCGTCGTGATTGACGTTTGTCAATGTGATTGATTTAAACAGTCAACTCACCGTTTTTCTAGCATTGCAAGGTTGGGCGTCGGCGTTGGAGTCAACCTGTAGGACATACAAAGTTTTTTTTAGATTAATTTGAAGGTTTAAAAGCACACATTGACTCAGCCCCAACCCCCACTCTGAACTCCCTCCTTCTGACAAAGCCCAACTCTGCCGGGCGCGGGGAAATGGAAATGGTACGCGATGTTTCAACTCACCAAAGTTCGTGAAATACTCCGAGAACGTCAAGAAAACAGATCGAGAACAAACATCAGAAGGTGTACAACTTGTCAAGGGGTTTTGTTTGGCATATTTTTACAGAGAACTTGGCTATTTTCTTGGTTAACTTTGGACAGCTGGCTTGTGTGCCAGATAATGGCCGAACCCGGTGCAGCTGGGACTTTTCATTCTTAGATTTACCCTTTAACAACAGAAATACTAGCAAAAACAAGCCGATACACACTTTGTTTTGGATTTAATGTATACATGCACTTATTTCTCTTTCACTTGGTGATTGTCTTTACAGTCAGTTTAGCTTGTTGCAACTCTCAAGCACCAAGCTAACCCACAACAAAGTCGAGCATAATTCTCTTACCTCAAGCTTCTGTCCTTGAAGTTCACTCTTCTCCTCCACGATTAAAAAATAAATATACGGCTTTTCAGACTTTAGCACCTGTTGTTCAGGTTGGATGGAGCTTTGTGTGCTTTCAGGCCGGAGAGCTAGTTCCTCTGAGCTGGCGCCTTGTAGGAAACAGATGACTTGAAGCATCAACGTCAGGGAGGAGGTGATTTAACTTGGCGCTAAATCACAGACCTCATTATCGCCCAGTGTTCTTGTTTTAGCACTTTTGGCCCCAAGCTAAAACAGAAAAGGCGCAGAGGACAAATTCGTTCAATATATGTAATATCTGGTTTGATAATGAAATGGAAAGTGGAGTTTATAAATTTGCCGGTACGTGGGGGCGTGGCTGTAACAGTGACAGCTGTCGGGGCGGGGCTTCCGAAGAGGAAGTGCCTGAGCAACCGCGTGGCTAGTCTGTCAGATGTAAACAAAGGGAAAGTCACTTGCTTTAAGCCAAAAATAAAAGCTAATTCGACAAAGTTGTACACAACTACTGAAGCCTGAAGATACTTTGGTCTGTAAAGAATGCATTCAGTGGCTGTCATTATAGCCGCACTTATTTTTAACCTAAAAAACACGTTAGCTTGCGGATGGGGTTGCCGGGGCGCTCTTTTCTAGCGGCAGTTGCCATGTTTGGCTCTATCCTCCTTTCCAACTTTACTATCCCGGATGAACGCTTAATTTAACTTAACCTTATTAACGTACAGTTAAAATAATGAATTATAGCTAGATTTTTTATTTATTTGTATTATTACTATTATTATTATTATGATTATTATTATTATTATTATTTCAGTAAAAATGTAGAGCAGATTGACCCTTGGCCAGTCACGTGATGTCCACGTTTAGTAAGACAAAACCAAAAGTCAGTATTTGCCCTCCCTGGTTGGCCTACTTAAACAGAAATCATGAAATTTCTAAACCTATTTGGTCGCCTCAAATCTGTGGTTATTGGAATGATTCATGTTAAAGCATTACCAGGTAAAACAATACTTAATGTGTTTTTAATTTTATAAGTATTATTATTGTATATTCAGGTGTATGTTTGCCATTCCAGGAACTCCACTTTCTAACATGAAAATGTCTCAGATCATTGCGGAGGCTTGCAGAGAGGCAGAAATTTACTGTGACGCAGGAGTGGTAAGCGGATTCACTTTGAGTCCACTTTTCATCTAATGAAGAAAGTGAGTTACCATGGCTTGTGTACCATGCTTGTTTTTTTAGGACGGACTAATTATTGAGAACATGCACGACATCCCTTACACATTCAGCGTGGGGCCAGAAGTGTGTGCATCTATGACTGCTGTCTGCTCTGCTGTGAGAGGCCTGTGTCCATCCCTGCCACTTGGGGTCCAAATCCTGTCCTCTGCCAACCGGCATGCTCTGGCCGTTGCTCTGGCTTCAGGTGGGGCTTCTGTTTAGGACCAATGTCTAGTAATCTAACTTACTAAAATGACTACTGAACTGAACTGAACTTTACTGAACTTATACAACGACCTTCTAAATGTCTGTTGCCTTTAAAGTGAATGTGTAAAGCAAATTCAACTCATGAGTTAGCAGACCCCGAAGACTATGAAAACAGTTGTTGACATATTGAGTTTGGAGTTCACCTCTGCACCACCAAGGTTTAAATTTACCTTTACAGCCATACATTTCAGTATTTATTAACACTTAGTTTGAATGTGATTATCAGCTGCTGTATGGAATGAGTAACTGCAAGCTTTCTGTTTAAAGATCACCTATTTCCATATCTTTGGTGGTGTTTTTTGCCAAACACACCTCTTCCACATTTTTAATTCATTCATATACATTAATCATTGTTGATTAAAGTCACTGTATAATATTTTAATTGTCACACACAATTATAGGTCTTGACTTCATCAGAGCAGAAGGCTTTGTCTTTTCTCACGTGGCTGATGAGGGACTGCTAAATGCATGTGCTGGAGATTTACTCAGATACCGTAAGGAGATTGGAGCTGAGCATGTGCAGATTTTTACTGACATCAAAAAGAAACACAGGTAAGGCCTACACAAGTACTGAGTATTGAATTATTTGCTAAGTCACTATTATTTTTCATGTATATACTCAGGGTTGGATGAAACTTTAAAAAAAATCCAAAGATATAGAAAGGAAAAGAGAGATTGGGATATGATAAAACACAGACAGTAGATGTGTTTTTTAATAAATATATTGTAAATTACATGATTCCACAGTTCCCATGCACTGACCTCAGATGTGAGCATAGAGGAAACAGCATGTGCCGCAGAGTTCTTCCTCTCAGATGGACTCATCATCACAGGAACGGCCACTGGAGTACAAGCAGACCCACAGCAGCTCAGAGGTACCGCTACAAAAGCTTTTTTTTTTTTTTTTACCAATAACACATATACTCATGCATACACTGATATAAAAAATCACACTAATCAGTACAAGTGAAAATTGAAGGTGAGGAACCATTTTCAATGACAGTACATAGTTTGACCAGCAGAGGTCAGTGTTGTACTAATAACTGTGGCTATATCTGCAGCTTGCTGAGGTCAATCAAGTTTGTCCTGTACTGTATTACACTCAGCTGACTCCTGCATTTGAAACTTAACTGCACTCCTATCATGGTTTATTTTTAATGCTAAATATGCACTAAAATTTGTGTAACCTGTGATTTTGCATTCTTTTTAACTTTGTGCATACAGACCTCTTTTTTATAGTATAGTCAGTGCATTATCAACAAAAATATAAAAAAAAATACATACATTCTATTCTGTTTAGTTGCTTAAATTTTGTCCACAGAGGCAGAGTGGTTAGTGCTCTTGCCTCCGAGCAAGGAGGTCGTGAGGTCGGCCATCGCATAATCACTCTAGGAGGAGTCTGCATGTTCTCCTCATGTACTGTATACTCTGGCTTCCTCCCATCGTCCAAAGACATGCATGTGTTTTGTGAAATGTTTCTTTTAAAATTCCCCCAAGTAAATGATATGTCTCTGTCCACTGTAAAAAAAATTTAAAGTGTGTTATGTGCACGTACTGTACACACACGAGCATACAGCCAGCTTTGAAAGGTAACTTGTACTGTTATCTGCTGCTGTGTGTTTGAACTGTGGACTGTTGTCCTCAGCAGCTCGACTCGTCTGCTATTTTAAGCCGAGTCTCCAGCACAGCTCAGCAGACTGCAAACACACAGACTCAACAGACACTAGTTCAGTGCCACACATGCCCTTAAAATATCTGTTGTTAACAAAAATACTCAGGCATGTATGTTTGTGATACTGGAGCACACATACCAGTGTGGAGCCTCAACTTTGACCAGAGTTCATTCGGTGTAACACAGTCATGATGCTACATGTCGACTGCTGAATCACAATCACTATTTGTTAGGTGTAGCTTTTGTTTTTGGCACTTAGTTGGAGAGAAGTTTAAGAAAGAAAAATTGCATTGAAATAGGATTAATGCGACTGTTTATTTGAGCTCATCTCTTATTTCTGCAGAAGTTTCTCAGTCTGTGAGGATCCCCCTGCTGATTGGTTCTGGAGTCACCTGTGACAATGTTGAAGATTACCTTGAGGCAAACGCAATGATCATCGGCTCACATTTTAAGAAAGGTGGACACTGGGCCAATGAGGTCGATCCAGAGAGGGTAAAGAGGTTTATGAAGAAGATACAAGAGCTCCGGCAGTGACAACTAGGAACTGATTATTTTCAGGCCTGCACAATATATCCCAAATTTATATAATAAATTACTGTATAGTAAATTAACACTGAAATGTGACTTAATCTAATACAGACCGTTTGCCTTCTATCTTGTCTCGTTGTCTCTAAAATGTCTCCATCTTAGTACCCACCTGTTTCTACAAACTGTAAACAGTTTTTTTGTCATACCACTTACCTTCCATGCTTTTTGATATTTTGTTGTGATAAAATATCTCAAATAAGTTGTTTGACGACATGTAAATTAAAAAAGCCTTATACTATTATTGCACACAGACAAAAATAATTGGGTTTCTACTCTTGTATCATGACAACTAATGTTTAATCCTTAGCCATAGTATTAGAAACAGACTCCAGCTTTTTATCAAAACAAGATTTATTAGAATTTTTTTGTACATTTTATAAATAGTCACATAGAAAAAAAAAACCCATTGCTTTAAATTGTATTTACACTCACATGAATGAACTATTTTCACATGAAGAAACTGTGTTGAATAGTATAAAACAGTACAGTCAATATAAAACAAAATGTCCCTATGTTGAGACACTGAAAATATTAGCACATATTCACTGAGGTTGTTGAAGTTTAGCACATAATCAACATTAGCATAAAGGGTGTACAGGTTTTGTGGCATGACATTTACTTTTGTTGTGTTTCTAAAGCTAAGGCACATTATTAAGAAGCACTCCAGTCACCAAAAAGTACAAACAATATTTTACAAGTTTTTGTTTTTCTTCCCACACACAGTAACAATGCCTATAGAATACCTTTCACACTTTGTTGTCCTAAAATATTTACCTACACTAAATCTAAATCTACTCAACTGTTCCTATATAATTATAATAATATGCACATACTTTCACTTGTCGTCCTGAAGAGCACATTTTTTTCTGAAATATCAGTGTTTTCATTGGCTTCTCATATCAGGGCATCCGTGCAGGTTGGCTTCTGGAAATAATCTTTTAGTCAAACTTGTTTTTTCAGATAGATTGTGATTAAGGCCCTGTTTCAAAAAGGAGGTTGCCACGTTAGAGGACAGTAATGCCATGTGACTATGAAGAGTTTTGTCCAAAGATATGCATTTACGGGTCAAGTCATGTTAAATGGTCCACAGTAAATGAATGTTAGAATGTAAGAATGATTGATTGTTTGTCCTGTGTGCCCCACCTCAAGGACTGCTTCAGCCCCCCCGCAACCCTCAATGGGATAAGCCAGTAGACAATGAATGGATGAAAGGCTTAAGTCTTATCAGTGCATTTAAAGCTAATGAAGAAATTAATCAACCAATGAGAGTGTGCCTTTAAAAGCTCCAGTAACTGTAAAAAATGGAAAAAGATTAATGAATAAATGAATGTAAAGAGCTTATCATGAGTGAAAAAAACTGCCCTTTTTCCAGGTTAAGGATACTTTGGATTTGCACTAAACCTGCTTCTTGAAACAGGACCAATCTCTTGCTTTACAGTACTTTAGTGAGGTAAACAGCCTTTTCAACTATATACCACAATGGAAACCTGAGTGGTCTGGTAAAAGCAGAAGCCATCTGACTGCACTCCCTGACTGCTACATAACCTGCTCAGTAGTTGTACAGGCGCTGGCAGGGCTGCTTGAAGTGGCCGTAGCGCCTTTCTGCAGGGCAGAATCTCGTCTTAGCCATGTTCTGCCTGTGGAGGGCGCTGCGGGTCAGTTTCTTGCGCTCAGCCTGAGTCTTTGCCCTCTGGACGGTGAGGAGCTGGATGTTGCAGGGCAGTGGGACTCCCCAGGCAGCAAAATGCCATGAGAGGTGCCGCCTTACTGCTACGGGCCTGGAAGTGTTAATAGGAGGAAAAATATTAAAGCAGAACTAGCCAGAAACCAGTTCTTTAACACTGCCAATTCATCAACATAAACATACAAACTGGCATCTTTTCTTTTTCCCCATGGTAAAATACAAATTGTACACAAGTATACAAAGTGCTGGTTTAGACACTTAAATGTAAATTTTTTGGCTGCCATTGTTGTAAGTTAAGTAGATCAATGGCCATTAAAAGTGTTTCTTTTTTTTTTTTTAAGGCAGAACCTGTGCCCACACTTGCCAGTATGTGCTGAAAATTTTAATTTATTAAGATCATTAATAATAAAGCATAGACATCTTAAGGTCTATTTTTTCCACATATTCTTATTACAATACAATTAGGATTTAAGAGTTCTCTTCAGTGTAAAATATTAGGAAGAAATCTGTTCTTAAGTATCTTGAGTCCAAGAGTCCAGTTCTATCTAATTTTTATATTCTAGAGGCAATGTGTAAATATTAACCTTGGCGAGTCCTCCTCATCTTCCTCAGAGCCGGCCTCTTCTTCCTCTGCTCCACCGATCCTGTGTCTAATCTGGTACACGGACATGCTGGGGTGCTCAATCAACAGGTTCTCCAGTGGATCCACCTCTGGCACTGACATCTGCCCATTCTCTGTTTCGGAAAGAGTAGTGAGAATGCATCCTGATAGTACTAGTAATATGGAGAATGTCCCCTCACCTGGGAGATTGACAATGACCCATCCTCCCTCCTCAGACTCCATCAGCTCCTCAAAAGAGTCTTCTGCAGCTTCAAGGTCATCCCCAGTGTTGCCGAGGAGGTGAGAAATGATCTTTCCAAGCATCTTGGTTCTCTATGGCAGAACAAATACAAACAGTCAGATGCAAACTCTGCACTTTTTGCAACCTTTTCTTAAAATGACCAATATTTCAGAAGGTCTAAAGAAGTGTACCCCAAATTCTAAGTCATTTTTGTTCAAGTACTCTCCTTTCCTAAAGTTGGTTTTTAACCTCCAAACCATTAAGTTGTGATTTGTGATCCACAATATACTCTATACATAATGTACTGTAATAACAAACTTGAGTTTTTTCCTGACATTTTCAAATACTGACTACTGCTTTTGGACATTTTTGGAACTCACCCAGTGTTTGAGAACCACATTGTTCCAGTATTTAAGCTAATGCCTTAGCAAAATTGCTTATGGCTCCCTCTTGAGGCTTCCTGATGCTTTCCCTGTTATCACCAGCTGTCATCTGCTTCCATTACAGCAGCCCAAAAACATGAGCAGGCTGGTGGATTGTTACATCACAGTGACGCAGTGAATCAGTTCAAAACATTTAGAGCTGGAACAAGTCTTACCCTTAGTTCACACTGGTCAAAAAATGATTTGATAATCAAATTCACTGCATATATATCCTATTATTTCCATAAAGATATGAGGAAACTCTAGAGTGCATTAAAGGTGAGTTGCAAAACAGATGACTCTTACTTGACTTACCCTCTCTAAAAACTTTGTTTGGGGTTAAATTCATTACCAAGTTATTTGGAGCTGGCTGTAGTTAATATGTAGAACACCACATTTGCACTTCCTTATATGAGCCCACCTCCTATTGTTTTCAAATGTGCTATATTGCAAAAAATATATTTTTTCCTACAGTTTGATTCTTTAAAATTACTGTTCATAAGCAATGTATTTACATAAATATAACATACAACTGTGGGTTGGAATTATTAGAAAACCAATGATATTTTTGTTGTTTGTGCAGACAAAAATAGATCCATAAATAGACCTGTATTTCCCCCAGATGCCTGTCTGCTCTGACTGGAATATAAGCCCCTCCCAGGGAACAAATTGCAGGACACAGTTCACTTACCCAAATTTATACTGTCCTCTCACCTACATCTAGAGTTTAACCCTGATTCTAACTTTTTTTTACTTTTATCAGTGTTTTGCAAATAGACCACAAAAGCTGACTAACCAACATTCTTGACTGTCTGGCCATACGACATCAATTTCCAACACAATATTTCTGGAACACTCAACATAAACAATTATAGATGTCGATTTAGATGAAAGGTTTCTGAAGCAGACATCACATAGCAAAGAGGATTAGTCTGAGAACAAAGGACAAAGGAGGTTGTGAGCCTATGCCGATGCACAAAAAAATACGAGAACATGTATTAGCACAACTCACCAAGAAAAATAACGCTCAAAGCTTTTCTTCGGGTCGCCGTTCACAAAGTATTCCGCTATGTTGATGTTCCTCAGAGATTGTTTTGATCTCAAACTTGTTTATCGGCGAGAGTCCTCCCAGCGTCCTTATACGTAAACGCGCCCCGCCCCTTTAAGGCGGAGCCACGGTGCACCGTCTGTCGTCTGTCGAGCATTTCCTGACCAAGTTCCTGACACGGCACAATAATAATTTGTTTTTCAATCTTAAAATTCGATAAAATGGACGTGTCGTTAAACTCATATAAATAAACTCAAACTATATATAAACTCATCCTGACCTAACGTTTTGGCGGTGTTTAGGGCTTAGAGTCTGATATTCTTTGACTGAATTACGGAAAACTCACAAAAACTACACTTTCACCAAAGTTTGTCATCATAGAATTATTTTGGCCTGTATTACGAAGGCTACTGTAATTATCTGTCTGCTTGACGTTTGTCTTTTTGAGGTGTCCTTGGAATAAAAAGAAGAAGAAGAAGAAGAAGATGTTTCATCAACCAAAAAACTATCAATTTTCTCTGTAGCAAAAACTCTCTTGTCTCCGCCTTGTGGTCTTTGAACGGAAGCGGTGACAACCAACCCACAATTCATTGCAACACATAGCTTATAGTGAAAGCAGAATAAGTGAGAAGGAAAAAAAACAAGAAATAACACTTTGACCTCGTGTCTTCATGTGAGGACTGAAGGTAAGTCATGTTTATGTGTCTACTAGTTGTAACCCATTGAGGGGAGCGTGCGAGCGTGTTTTATTAATAACCACAAATAAAACATGTTGTTAATACATAGTCTAAGTATCGTATAGTTTGGCTTTTTTTGTAAACATGCAGAATACACGCGCCTGGTATATATGAAGTGACAAAAAGATAAAGAGCAAAAATTGTGTATTGTGAAACATGACTACTGTCGACCGAATTGAATTGAATATTGTGGAGAAAGTGTTTTTTAAAAAATCCAATAATGTATACCTTAAGAGAGTAAGCCTAGATTTCACATTTGATCAAAGTTTCAGGACCTAGTATGCAAATGTTGCAAATGCAAATGTTATGTTATTGAGAATGTGTTCTCACCACTGCTCTTTTCTTTGTTCTTACAGAGATGGCACCGCGGATGGATGATGTGATGCGGCTGTGTTGTGAATTATCAGCACATGATCAGATCAAGGTTGCAGTGAAAAACTGTACCAAAGGTGCTATGGTTGCAGGAGGAGGTGCATTTGTAGGAGGACTAGTGGCTGGGCCGCCAGGAATTGCTGTAGGTAAGAACATTTATCAGTGCCATACATCAGGACTTCTGCATATTTCTGGTTTACTCATTATGCCATGAAAATGAACTTTGTAGAGAACTAAAAGTGTGAAGACGGTTTTCAGTGATTTCTAAAATCATATTTATCACCCATAATTAAGGAAATCTTTCTGCTTAGGGTGTTAACCACAGCTGTGGGTGTCTTCCGCTGCAAACTTCCTGATCATATTTAACAGTGGAACATCTGAGACACTACTGTCTTTCTATCTGAATGTACATGAAAGTTTAAACTATGCCGCATACCTTAAATGGGTAGTGTATAAAGAAGGACTAAATCTCTGATCTTGGGGCAGAAATTTGTTACGCTCTCCATACTAAATACCAACCACCCGTGTGTTACCAGGTGGGGTGATCGGTGGTCTGTTCGGCAGCTGGTTGACCAGTGGTCAGTTCAGACCCCTGCCTCAGATCCTGATGGAGCTGCCCCCTGCGCATAAAGAGAAGCTCTACCAGGATATTTCAGCAGTCCTGAGTAAACTGGACTGGACAGACGCAGTCCAGCTCATTGCACTGGTGATGGGCAACGCAACTCTCAAGCAACAGGTCACTGCTGCGCTGCTAAACTATGTGACAAAAGAACTGAAGGCAGAGGTGTGTTATACAGATTGAAGTACAACAGGGTTGATTTTAAAACTGATGAAGCCTTTCTAACATAATGTGGCTTTGTTAAAAGGATTATTTTTGTACTGCTGTGGAATAGAAATCATGACTGTCAAAGTTCATAATGTGTCAAGCAATACAATCATTGGTGTTCTTATTGTAACGTATTAAAAAAAAACATTTACTACAGAATATCAGTTTCATCTTTTGTTGTCTTGTATGATTAAAACATACATTACACATGTATTATGTAGTCAATCATGTTTTTACATTAGGTATTCAACAAGAGGTCAGTTTGTTTGGCATGTTACTGTTTGGTCTGCTTTCTCAAAGTGATATGAGTACATTTTCTATTTGTACTCCATTGTAACTACAGAAAATGATACACAGAAATAGTGAAGGCTGTTTTCCACATATTTATATTGGGTAAATCATGAATCCATAGAAAGGCATACCGATTCAGTCTTGACATTGATATTACAAAATACAGATTTATCTGATATCCATTTAGTTTGTCATTTAATTTGCGGTAGGGTCAGTGTTTAATGTGTGAAATAAAAAAAAAGAGGACTCACTTGTTAGGTAAGACAAGAGTACAATTTATAAAACATAGAAATATAGAAATTCGGCAGTGCTCTTTGTAAATGCATACAGACAAGTAGTGTAATAGTGTAGCAGTGCTTTAGACTGTAAATATCACTCCTATTTATTGGCTCCTTTCAGTAACAAAGGCACAACTGTGTCAAAGAGAATTAGGCCCAAAATCTGGAGACATCAGTCATCAGTTGCTATTTAGTGTAGGTTTCATAATCTTGAGTATCTTGGTTCAGTGCAGAATGAAGCCCAGATATTTTCTATGGCAAACAGTAACATTAAAAAGTCTGCTCATTGCGTTTGGCTCCTGAAGTGGCGAGGTGTAAAAATGTGGCATAAAAGGTATACGTCACAATATTTTTACTTATATCTATGTGATCTACTTGATGTGGATTTTCTACCTAACAAGTGCAAATTGTGTGGGAGGGAAAAGTTCCCGGTGGTGTGCAACATTGGTTTAACAGACCTTGAAAAGCTCAATCCATTCTCACTTGTAAGCTCTTGAGATGTTCACATATCTCAGTCTAAATAAAGCATCCTGACCAACTCTTCATAGATGTCTGAATAATAAAGGCAAAGTTCAAGCAGCATAAACTTTAAATTTGCAAACTTTGGAGCTTCAAAACACAAAAAAACCCTCAGAGCTTCTGACACCGTCACCGACTTTTCGGCTAAAGTGCTCACAGTGTGAGTAAACAGACAGGTTTAAAGCAGTGGCATATTAGTAAAGCTGTGACAAAATACATTTCAAATCATTTTTTTTTTTTTTACACAAACTAAAGGAACTTAAAAAAAAAAAGAATTTACACTGTACAATACATAAATTGCTCTAAAGTGATACTGGCAGAATAAAGGCGTAGTAATGCTGGCAGTCTAAAACTGTTCTGAGAGGAGATCACACAGTCTCTGAGAAACAGAATCCCGACTGGTCCGGAGGGTTAGACGGTACATCTGCACAGAGAAAGTAGCACGAGTTACCCGATACTAATACTTTAACTAATACAATTAAATTCCATGGTACACATTTACCTGCGCTTGTGTGTTGGGCTCCAGTCTGAGCAGACAGCCCACCTGAGTCGTCTTAGTGTGAATAACTCCAGCCCCAACAAAGTTTGCAGGATTAGGATCTACCCCATCCAAGAGAGCAACACCAAAACCTAGGATCTACATAAGAAACATCAAAACAGAAGTGTCAGGTGCCCTGTGATATAAATGCATAAAACTGGAAAAATTACTATTTAAAATTATTATTATTATTATTATTATTATTATTATTATTATTATTATTATTATTATTAATAATATTTTCAGGTATTACACTTTATTCAGCCTGTAAAGAACTTTGTGTTTGACTAATACAAATACTGATTAGATTTGACTTTTTTTTTTTATAGTCCATACTGAAATGTACTAGTTTCAATGCTATAGTCATTATAGTGTTGCCACAAACCAAACATAAGATGTAAATCTGACAGACACAAGGTGTAGTCCATTCTGAGCCCAACTGTAAGACGATTAGGGGGCAAAGCTGTAAGGAAATGCAAACTTAATGCTATCACACACCGGACGCATCGACGTGCAGCCAAAAAATATGTCCTCATTATTTTCTATGAGAGCCCTCACATCTGGCGTGGGTGGCTTGATGTCCCTGTTCTATTTGGACGCGGCACTGCGGCTGAAAACACATGCTCCTCATACTTTTTCAATAAATAAAGACAGTGCTCTGCTGTCTGTGACACAGAGACACAACTGTAAACATTAAGGTTCAGTGAGGGACAGAAGTGTAGCGACTACTGCTCCACTCAATGCAATGGGGGAAACTCATTTCTGTTGCTAACTCACTAATAATTTGCTAATAGAAGCACCCGGTCTCTCCATAAGCAGCCTGGAGCGACTTGTCTGTGTGTATTGTACATGGTAATCCAGTGTATAAACTGAATATTGTCCTTGGATAAATACAGATTTTTACCTTGGCCTTTGTAACATCTGAGTCCATTGGGTGTTTGGATTTAAATATTTTCTGAACTTCCTGCTGAGGACTGTAGAGATGAAAAAAGAAATTAGGAAAGACAATAAAATGGCAGCACAAAGTTGCAATTTTAAACAAACAGTTCGCCTTACGCTCCCAACTGTTTCCAGCGCTGGAAAAATTCTTGTGAAGACATCTCTGTTGGCTGAAAAAACTTGTTGAGCATCACGGGAATTTTCACAGCAATGTTCTGGAGAGCTCCACCATATCTACAGACACAGCCAACTGTGAGAAAACAAGCAATTGAACACTTTATTAATAAGATGAGAACAGACTGAGGCACTGACCTGAACTGGATGTTGAGCACGGGAGCATCAGTAAAATCAGACACACACTCGATGTTGAGGATCTGCTGCATCTGAGCACCACCCTCTATCACAGGGTCTACTGCCTTAGCATGGACTATCAGCTGTGGGACACTGGTTAAGAACTTTAAGACTAACTTTGCAATATCACAAGATTAAAAATAGGATTAAAGTTGAATACAAAGCTTTAATGCAAGCTGGCCACAACCGTTGCACAGCTGAGTCATTGGTGTTTCAAATACAGCCACTATCATAACTGTTATTTTCAGTGTTGGATTATTATGATCTTGAGCTGAAGGATATGGGCTTTGAGTGTGTCAGGGCTGGACACTGATGAGGTAAAGCTGAGGAACTGTGTAGAAGTCTTGTTTCCATAGAACGCGTATATGCGACCTGAAAGACAAGGAGTATTGCAGTATTGTGAGCCTGGTTTGGCCAGAGCATGAACAGCGGAAAAGCTCGTGGCATAACCCTCACCAAGATTCTGTCTGTACTCGGATTTCAGTCCAATCTGCAATAGCTGGTTCTCATAGAGAACTCCATTGTTCTTACACACAAACCTTTGTAAAAAGAGCACACAGAATTAGACCTTCATTTACTGTACATTTTGTATAACATGGGAGTCATGATCATACAGCGTGTGCTCAGGGGTGAAAGTAAGCCGGTACAGCCCGGTACTACGTACCGGCATAAGATTTAGTTCTCCTAGATTTAGATCTCCTTCCACCAGCTGTCGGTCTTTGCTGCTTTAACGCACATTAGAAAGCAGCTGCGGACCGCGGTTGCTCATATGAGAGAAAAAAAATCTGACGCTAAAGCATGTCAACCAGGCAGTGCTTTATCTCATCATATATGTGTCTGTGTGTTTTTTAGTGGCTTATGATTGCTCCATGATGTGATTTAATGCACAGAATGTCCCTCTCCCCTCTCATCATTCACTGATTGTCTCGCTTCCTTAAACAAACGCATTGAGCATGCGCGTCTTAAGCCCAACGCACACCGGGAGCGCTGCGGCACTTGCAAAGGCTTTAACATAAACAACACGGAGTTTAAAATATGTATTTTATCTGTCAATAACCAGACAAAGTGACAGAAGTCGCCCAGGCTGTGTGAGGACAGACTGAGCTGTTCTATTAATGAGTTATTAGCGAGGTAGCAGTCCCTGTCCCTCAGTGTTTACAGCTGTGTGTCTGTGTCACACGGAGCAGAGAACCATCTTTGTTACTGCAGAAGTACAGGGGCCATGTGTTTTCAGCCACCGCCACGCGCCGGTGTGAGGGCTCTCATAGAGAACAATAGAGGGTGTATTTTTTGAGGCGCATCTGTGCGTCCGGTGTGTATTGGGCCCCAAACACACGGGCTGTGTCGGGCGCAGCAGCGAGTGTACTGGCATCACAGCTGCGTCGCTGCAACGCGAGGTTGTACACACTGGCTGCGTGAGCAACTCACTGCTGGCAGCTCCTTCTCTACAGAAAAGCCATTCAGAAGTCAATATGAGAGTACAGCCACATATAACAGACCTATGGTGACTATATTTGAATAAAGAGACGTATGTTTACTCTCTGTAGACTGGACATTCCACTTGTATTTTACAATACAAGTGAAAGTTCGCGTTCATGGTCCATCAGAGCCAGAAATCCCCCATTCACAAAATTCATCAGGTATGGGTAATTCTCATTGTAGTTGCCAAAATATAACAATCTATCCTAATTTTGTGTGTATTTTGGGTGAAAAACGCAGCCCAGTGCCAGCCACCATCAAAATTTGGCAAGGGTTTCATTTTCTAGGAGAGTTGTGTCACAGCCCCGTTTGACGTCCGTCGAGCCTCGCGTCTCACGCAGGCAGTGTGACTGCTCTGATCTGCTGAGCTGGGGCTGAAGTGAAAACGGTTCCCTGACGCTGTCACCACGCTGCAGTTACGCATCCAGTTTGTTTGGGGCCTTGACCTTTATAGGGTATGTATGATTTGTTGTCAAACCCCGTATAAGCCATGTCTATATTTTTTATTTATAGTCAAGATTCATTCTCAACCGCATATCTGCTTTTTCTGCCATTAAAAATATATATGTAGGCGTAATTTGTTATAGTACCGGCATAAGCAAAAATCTACTTTCACCCCTGCGTGTGCTTCATAATGTTTAGTTATATAAAGCATTTATTCCTACCTGGAAAAGTTCTCCTCAGACACCTCGGCAGAAGCTTGGCTGGAGTGGTCAGAAAACACATCGACCAGCAGGCTTCCTCCTGTTGCTGGGGGCGAGTTGAGATTTAGCAGGTCCGTGAAGGGATGGGAGGCACTCTGACAAAGAAACATTAGCGAATATTAATGTCAACCTTAGATTGTGTGTAAACCAATGTCGGCATCAACAGCACATGAATGGGATAATATGTTTTCTTGTTTTCGTCTTTGGGGCAAGTGATTAATCAAAGCATAATATCAAGGTAACTGATACAGTAAGTGGATTGGTCAAGCACATAAATAAGTGTCACTTACAGTGGTAATGCGTACGTTTATTTTTCTACAAAGCTATTCATCATTCCTTACTAGTCTGTAAATATGTACAGCATGTATACCATAATCCCAGCAGAGAGCATGATGGGACTAGCAGTTGTAGGACGCGGTCTGTTTGTAGGAAGAAGGTCAGCCACCACTGAAGTAGGAGACTGATGAGAAAAACAAGAATGAAAAAGAAAAAAGAAGAGAGGAGAAACAAAGACAAAGAGTGTGGGAAAAGGGAAGGTGAAGTAAAAGTGAAGAGAAGGAAACTTGAAGCAGATTTAAGAGGTCAAAGAGCTGGTGACATGGTTTCCCTTCTGTTTTACTTTAACTGTCATACTGCAATAAACTAAACATACAGACCTTGGGAGTGACTTCATTTGGCTCATTGTTGTTGTGCTCAGCGTTGCCGTTGCCATTAATGTTCTTTCTTGAATCGTCGATGTCCGGAACATTCATAGAACCCTTCTTCTTCTTCAGCTTGGCCAAGATAGAGGACTCCCTCTCTGGGAATGGGGGCATCTCCTCTAGAACTGTGGCCTGTAAGAGCATAAAATGCATATGCACAATTATGCATACGCAATGCATAATTGTGTCAGGTCAATTTCAATTGGAGTAGAATTTACAAATGTCAATGATACAAACTCTGAATAAAATTAATACGCCATCGTTTGATTTAGTGGTCTCAGATTGTGTTTTTTATTCACACGTTACAGCTGAACAAGTTTGGGAGTTATGGTGAACGCGATGAATAAAGTTTGACTGACTGACTTATCTGACTGTTTTGTTTCGCCTTTTAGTCCGGAGTGCTTTATATGTGAAAAAAGTTCGAAAATAGACCATTCAATGATCTTGCGCCTTATAATCCGGAGCGCCCTATAGTGCGGAAAATACAGTATTCGACTGTGCTTTCCTCTCTGCCTGCTGGGCATAATCAACTGCGGCTGCGATGCTACATTTAAGAGTAAACTTTTATGATATGAAGGTGTTGAATCGTATTGAATCATATTGTTCCAAATTAATCAATATCGTTCTTGAATCGTATCAAAACAATCCTAATCGATAGGTATCCCATTGTTGCAAAAACATATCGTTACACCCCTGGATAGTACAATTATTACAACATCATCATCGTCAATATAAAGTTTTGAGGATGTAAACTCAGGATCATATTTTTCTGCATTTAAAAACACATCTATCCTGCAAAACAGACTGCTTGACTTGTGTTGTGGCTGACCAGAATGTCTGTGCTGGCGATGCAGCTGAGCCTCAGATACTCCACGGCCCTCTGCTGAAGCTCCACGTCGGCGTTGCGGAGCTGGCTGTCGGAGCGCAGGACGTCCTGTATGGTACCCTTCACTTCTGGAAACAGGTTAATGAACTTGATGTAGGCCGACAGCAGCAGGGCACGAGTCGGGACGGAGCACAGGTGGAACTTCGAGTGGAGGAGATTGAACTGAACAAGTGGGCTGGGGAGTAGGAAACACAAAACAAGTACATGAGATATCTTTTACTTTCAGTTCAGTGTCAAATCCCCCCCCCCCCCCCAGTTCAGACATTTTTTTTTTTTTACCTAGAGCGTGAGTCACCAGCAATCAGGTTACCAAATTCTCCCAAGATGTAACCGCCTACTTTAACCAGGTTCTCATGGCAAGCAGGGGCCTGTAGTGCCTGTAACATTTCACAAATACAGAACTTATTAGAATTTACATTTTTTTAATAATTGTTTCCATTTCCACTGTGCGATGCCTTCTCCTGTATGTTAACAGTTCACCAGCAGTTTAGGTTTAAATATAAATATATATATATATATATATAAATATAAATATATATTATATATATATATATCTTGTATTCTCTGGCACAGCCTTTCTGCAAGCTCCAAACAGCTCTTTCCTAAAACCCCTGCCCCCCTCTTCCTACTCCAGGAAGCACTGACCAATCAACAAACCCTCTACATCCAGTCTGCTCGCGGTCATTTATCCAAAAAACTGTGTACGGCTCTGTTTCCACTGATTCCTCACAGCTATTTTCATTTTGTTGTAGAATGGCATCATAAAATAACTTTAAGGAAGTAAACTGCTTTTTTCCTGTTTCTGTTTAAAAGAGCTGCGAGCCCTCTGCTGCACGCTGCGCTCTCTCTTCACCTGTAAAGTATTTATATTTGGAAATGTTTTCTTTTAGTCAGATAATGTCTTCATTGGTTATAAAATGTGCAGTGCTGTTCTAGAGGTGATCAAGATTGGTTTAAAAAAATACAAAAATGCATAATATAGCCCCTTTAATGAGACACTACTCCAGATTTATCCCCAGTGGATCTTTAATGCCGTCAATGCTGTCAAGATAGGCCTAAGTTCAACTGTATTGTGCATTTTGATGTGTTAACCATTTTTGTTCAGAAAATAAATAATTTTCTTAAAATTACATTAGCCATCAAAAATACTACAATGTGGTTAAACCACATTTGCGAAGTACCAATTACATGTGTTCAATGCCAGTGTCTGGGCAGAGAACAGCATAGTGAGTGGCTCAACATTTTATTTGGAGAAGTAATTAATGTGACATTAGCTAGGCAAAATGGCAAAAAGGTACTGAATCCCTCTATTACGCCAAGTACCATATAAGTTTCAATGTACCCTCAGGATTCCATCTGATCTTGCAAATTGTACTTGAAAAAGCTAAATTTGGTGAAGTGAACCGAACCGGACCCAAACCATTGCATGTAATTATGGGCCCAGTCCAAACATCGGGTTGGGTTCAGGTTGGATTCCTCCCAGCTCAGGCTGAAAATCTAAACTCTAGAATGGACAGAGGGTGTGGCTTAATTATCATTAGCCTGATAGAGTGCTTTGCAAAATTAAGCACACCCTTCTGGATTTCTTATATTTTTGCATATTTGTCACATTTAAATGTCATCAAACACTTTTTTTGTTTTAGGCAAAGATAACCAGAGGAAATAGATTATGCCGTTTTTAAATCATTATTTCATTTAAAAGAGACAAAAGCTATCCAAACCTCCCCAGGTCTATGTGCAAAAGTAAGTGCACACCATGTTAAACCATAAATTAACTGTGATTAACCACAGGTTTTGGAAAGCAAACTAAAGGGAAATAGTTAAAAGCCATTTCTAAGGCTTTGGGACTCCAGCAAACCATGGTGAGAGTCATTATCCACACATGGACAAGACATGAAAGTTGATGGTAAATCTTCCCAGAAGTGTCCAAACAAACAAAATTACTACAGGAGTGGTCTAAACTCTATATAACACAACCCCTCTCCCCTAATCTTCCCACTATATGCCTCCATGAATGACAGATTGAATTTATCCCTAACACTGTAACATTATCTGAACTCAATGAAAAGTCTAGAAATGATTCACTATGTGCATTAGTAACCACAGAAAGTTTGAGACAAACCCCGTCCAGCCCACAGTTCAATTTCTTGTGGGCAACCTTGTATGGTAAGAGAACCACAGACAAGGCTGATGCAAGATATGTCTTCTAGCTCCACACTTACCTCAAAAACGGTCTTAGCAGCGTATCCTTGAACATCATCTCTGTTTATGACGATCTGGATGACCCGGTACCATACCTCCTCGCTCACATAGTCTCCAGCGATCCGAATGAGGTTCAGAATAGTGTCCACGTACCATGTATAATCAACAGCGTACTTCTCAGCAAGTATTGCCACTTTGAGTACCTAGGGGCAAAAACAGAATTAGCTGATAACTGGGTAGGATACAGAATAATTAAGTGAATATGTTTATGGTTTTTGAAAGATGCCTCACTATCTCCTCTCTGATGGAGTAGTCTGCTGTCTCCAGGTAGCTCAGCATCTCGGCAACTATCTGCTTTGCATTGCTGCGGTCACACATGGCATAGAGCAGGTCCACAGCACGCTGACGAACACTCACATCTCGCTCCGTCTGTAATAACAAAAAGATATGAATATATGAGTATCTATTTAAAATATGGGTCATATTTAACTTATTTTTGATGGTTTCTTGACATAAAACTGGGAAACTAATCCTTTTTTAACAAAGAATGTGCCTGGCTAAACAGAGACATGCATCACCACATGAAGACAAATATTTCACTTAACCCTTGTGCCCCAAAGAGGATAGAAGTGTCCTTTTCTATGAAATTTGTCTTTTGATATTCTAAACACAAATCTAGTATTACTTCATTTTTACACTCTCTAACTAAATTTATGTTGCTCCCCATCACAAAACATTATGGAAATAGTATACATTAATATTTTTACTACTTTTTTGGCATAGGTCTTTTTATCAGCTTCTGTCCTGACCATAAATATCAAATATTTAATTACTTATAGAATTTTAACCATTTTTATGTAGTGTATATAATTGCATCTCAATTGTTTAGTAAAAAATACACATAAAAAATGAAATATTTCCAATATTCTCAATGCACAGAGTATTTCTCTATGGGGGGTTATTATTAAATTTTTTACAGCCTTGGGTATGTCAAAGATTACCAACAACATTGATTTGGGATTTTTTTTTTTTTTTTTTTTTTGTAGTAAAAGTTACCCTGTTACTGTTAAGTGAAAAAAGTGTCGCTGTCACAAAATATCATAGTATACGTAATAATAAACATAAATATTTTTCCTACTTTTTTTTTTTTTTTTTTTTTTTTTACATACATCTTTTAATCACCTTACTGCAAAAAAAGTAAAACCCAAACTCAAACCACACACTTGGCTCTTCTACATAATGTCAACACTAGATGGCAGTCAATATTTGTGTATATCAAATATTTGCTGAAGATAAGAAAAATGCCAGTACACAGCTCACCTTTAAGGCATTGATCACTGTTTCCATGTGGGTTTTGACAGCCTCATGAGAAAACTCGGAGCTGGCCAGTGTGCACATGCTCTCCAGAGCCAAGTATCTCAGGTTGGTTTCTCTGTGCTGCAGAAACTGACCAAGCTGGTTACATGCTCGAACCAACAGCGTGGGCTCACTGAGGAGAACAAAACCACTCGTCAGGCAAAATGTATTTACACAGCTACATCAGATGCAGATAAGACCAACCTGTCATGGTGGATGATAAGAGAAATGGCTTCGAATAGCACAGCATTCTTTGCATTGGAGTGCTGGACCTTCTTAGACTTGGGCGGTTCCTGGGCTTTATTGAGGATGGTTTCCAGGCACTCAGTTAGACGACTACGCAAAGCAGCATCCTCTGAAATAATCCATTGGTGTACAATTAGTAAGGCATAGAAATCAGGGAGTAGTATTCTACTTGCAAATGTGTGTTTTCATACCAGGCGGAGGATAACACTGTAGAAGACGTAACAATTTGACAGACAGCCAAGGTGCAGCAACAAAGTAGTATGTATAGTCCTGGAGGTCTATGGATGCTGAAGTCACTATCTACATTAGAAAGAATAGAAGAAAAATCATTTAACTAAGAAAAAGAATCATCATGTAGCCACTAAGAGGACATTTAGAAAAAAACATACTCTGCTGAGCCGGGCCACAGCCAATGAGATGGAGGTTTTAAAGTCATCAGGGCTCTTCTGTGCCAAAGTGGTTATTAGGCTTGTGGCTGCTGTTACCACTCCCTGAAAACACACAGACACTTGCTTAAACATTGTCTACTGCATGATATCTCATAACAACTGCTATATGTATACACAAAGGTTCAAAGCTGGGGTTTAAAGGTATCTAGAGAAACTATGTGAGTTGGGGATAAAATGCATTGCTGAGCAAAATGTAATGCATCAGTCAATAGTGTATAATACTATACCTCATACACTTTTTGCATTTGTCTATCTAGGAGGAAACCGACATCAATCTCAGAGGAAGTTAAAATTATTCTTCCTCTTTCTTTAGCTGCCCAGAAAGCTTTTAATGAAAGAAATTGATATCAGCATTGCTTACAGCACAGAGGATTCTGCATTGCCCTGTTTGAATCAGACAGGCTTGCAGTGAACACTAAAAAAACAGCCATCTTGAATGGTATAAGCTTAACGCTGTGGACTGTGGCAAAGACAGTAACTTTAGCGACTTTGCTAATGTTGTGCTAATCCTTGTTAATCCACTCCCTCGCAGAGCCGCAGTACAACTAAAAGTGAGCCAGCACTGGTTTTCTGGGGAGTTGTAGGATTTAAAAATTCTGCAAACTTCTCTTGCCTTTGTCTGACAAAAAACTGCAACAGAATCACCAGATCAATGTCATAAGAAACCATCTCACTCTCTGCTGCTATTGCTGTAGTACTATGGAGTCTGCACTGTGAGCTTTAACAATACTTTTAGGATAGTGAGTAAAGTATAGTATAACACAAACATAATTGCACTATGCAACATTCTAATATATTTTATGTAAATGACTTGTTTAGTATTCCCTGTACTGTTGTTTGTATGGTTGTTAGATTGGAAAGTTGTGCTGCTGTCTTGGCCTGGACTCCATTGAAAAACAGATTTGTAAACTCAAAGGAACTTTCCTGGTTAAATAAAGGTTCTATAAAAATGTCTGA
The DNA here is from genome assembly GCA_020698575.1 of Bostrychus sinensis. NCBI lineage: Eukaryota > Metazoa > Chordata > Actinopteri > Gobiiformes > Eleotridae > Bostrychus > Bostrychus sinensis. The sequence continues at coordinate 12,627,893 of CM036242.1, read as the reverse complement.
TTTATTTTGAGACAGGTGTGAAATCACTATTAGCTCTACTTTTACTACGACTAGTAAAAGACTAAACTGATTAAAGACATTTTTACTTGGTAGCAAGTCAACGAGTGGATAGTGAGCCACAAGTGGATTGTAGGGCGAATGAATATAGTTCAGCTTATTTATTTAATAAGACCCATTCAGACCAGTGGTAAACTATTGCCCTAACAAGGAGCTTATGGTATGGAATTTGAATCTGCACTTTCACCATCTATGTTAATACCACACCTAAAAGCTGCTTACCAAATGCTGATCATTTAACAAATGGACCACACGTGCTGTCCATTCTCCCATAGGCACTAGGTCAGGAGATGTCCTGTTGAGTCTGAGAAGACACAGTGCTGCACTCTGCTTCACACTGTCCATAGTGTCCCTGGTCAAAGAAACAAGTTCCCGTTTTGTTTATAAAAAATGTAAAATACAGCGAGGCTTATAATGTATCTGAAACTAATCCAAATTAAAACAAATCAGCGTTGCACTGTTCAAATACAGTTATTTCTCAAGTGTTAAAAATGTGGTGGATTTGTGGTAAGAGTTATTTGTGTACACACCCTGCCACTAAAATACGTGGAATATCAGAAGCAAAGGCCTCAGCCATTTCCCTGCTGCCCACGTTGGCGATGCAGTGGAGGGCCAGGTTCATGAAAGTGGGATTGTGACTGGCCAGGTCGTTCTTAATGGCATTGTTGATTAGGCGAATAAGGTCACTGTTGGAGTTCACTAGCACTGAGATGAACAGATAACCCTGGAAGTATATGCAAAAGGATCACATCTTTCAGTGCTTACTCCATAACAGATTACCTGATTATCATAGGATTCAGAAAGAAAAGACTTACTATCTGTTTTTCGGTATATTTGTTGGAGCTGAGCAGATTAACAGCCTCCATGTGCCCAAAGTCAATGTCATGTCCTAGGAGGAAGATGAAGAGCAGCTTGCACACATATTTCTTCTTACTGTAGCCATCCAGAGCTTTATCTCCTGTGTTTGCAATCAAAAACAAATCAATGCAATATGTCTACACAACAAGGAATTAGTTGGAAGTGATAGTCCACTATTCATACCTAGGTATGTACTTATGCAATGTGCATAGTTGCTGTATTACTTGTATCTGAGCAATATGAAGTGAACAAATACACAAGCATGTAGAAAGAGGCTGCGAAGAGCTTTCTTAGAGAACATTATTTTTCCAAGAGACGGGCAACATTGTTGTGGGTGGATCCAAGGCTATGTGCTGTTTAAATTCTGTGATTCCATAGATTACTGATCGTACATACAACTGTCTGTGCACTGCTCAGAGCTTGGTTATTTCTCCACATTGTGTCTTCACAGACAACAGCTGACTAAGAACAATGTATTAAGAAGAACACAAACATACTATTATACAACCCTACTAAAATATCTACGGATGCTTTAATGCTTGCAGGGTTTCTGCATGGCTAAACACGTTTAATTTAAGACTTTTTTATTATTATTTATTTTTTATTATTATTTATTACTATTTCATAAGTCCACAGTACACAAAAAGCGGAGTCATAAAGTGGCCACATTGTTTAATTGTGACTATTGACGACAGCGAGTGCGGCAAAGCATTTTGTTCTTGGTAAGAAAAAATCTGAGCTCTCGTATCAGCGATGGTAATATGCTTTTTGAATTTAAGTGGGTATTTTAGAATAAATTGTGTAGTTACATTAAATGTACGTGCCATACTGTATTTAAGACCTATTTAAACATATTTAAGACATAGTACTCCTGATTTTGGCAGATTTAAGACATTTTAAGGCTTTAAATTCAGAGTTTTTTTTACACTTTTTAAGACCCAGCGGAAACCCTGTGCTTGACAAATACAGACCTACAAGTTAATAAGAAAGGGGAAATGGGTTATAATGTTGAAATATGAAGCCATTGGCCTATTTTGCAATCAAATGCAAAAACAGTGTTCAATTTTGTTTTGTTTTTTTAAATGCAATTAGAACACAATACATTTTATCCTTGTTTGCTTTAGCTCAATTCTTCAACTCGAGTATTTCCAATCTGTATACTTTTGTGTTGTGTTTTTTTCCACATTGTACTTGAGGTCAATCAAAAATAGGGCTGCATGATATTGGAAAAAAACATGAAAATTAATAGACTATGTTGACTTTTTGAATAACATGATTGGCATTATTAAATTTTTTTGACATAGTAAGTTTAATTAAAGTTTAAGTCCCTGTATTTAGTTGTCAAAACTCTGCAACTGGGTAAATTTCTGTCAGATGGAGTACCGTAACATTGTAGTGATAAATTTAATTTCTTGCAATATAGACATTGCATTTGCTGATAACAATAAATCTGCAATATATTGTGCTACCCTAATCAAAATTCTAAATCATAAATTGGGCAATAACAGTCTTCTGTGACATAATGCCTACTGTGGCTCAAACTATAAACACCATATTTACATTTTTTATAGCACTTGACAATTTTAACTCTTCAAAAAACAGCTTTTGAAACAGAAAATGTTTTGAAATGAACAGAACTGTTGTGAAAAAGGTACTTAGCAACTTAGTACAAAAATGCAGTTTCAAAAATGAGCCAAAACAAAAAGGATACAATAATGAATTACGTTTAGGCAAAGGCTACTGTCCTAAAATGTATCCGCAACTGACCTACAGTCTACTCATTATCAGGGCAACTGTAGCTCCTAACCATTCTGAGAAAAAAAGTGTGCATTTTCTCTGTTGCTGACAAGTTACAGACAGGAAAAGGAGCAAGTTTCCGTTTGTTTGCCTTGAACTGGAGCCTGGAACTGACTCAGCACTGCTCATGCATCAGAACTACACATTCACCTTTTAATCAACAAGGACTTGTAATAATTTGAATCTGCAAGTGAGACAGTAAAAGTTGTTAGACATCCACGAGAGGCACATTTCAGTTATGAAGGTTTGGATACTATTTGAAAAAAGCCACAGCAAAGGAAATTGTCAAGCTGTTGTCTTGACTTAATAAAGGAGAGGATATAAGGGAGATCAGTATGCTCACTGTGCAATGAGTTGGAAGGCAGCAAACTAATTTTAGTTTGGAACAGGTGGCAGAGAAACAACCCCAAGACTGATGCATTTGAACTTTTAACAACACTGACAGCACATCACATCTTATGCAAAACAGGAGAACAACAACCTTGAGCTAAAATCATCAGTCTGACACCAACTTACCTTTAAACTTTGAACGGATATTGGCCAGTTCTTTGTTTATTCTTTTAATCTCAGCTTCTTTACTTTTGCCTGTCAAAATATACATTTCATTTTAAGCATTGAAAAAATTACAGTGTGTGGAATAAATTCATGATGGTCAGGCTTTGAATTCATAAAACTGCAAATTAAATTTTGCATTCCGACCCACACAGGGCTTGTTAGGATATAAGTAAGACATAAGATCGCAGTCTGCAAGACTTCCCACAACTATGCTATTATCACACATGAACAATGTCATAATTATGTTCTGCTGTTTGATATGAGAAGTGGCATGCTACATTTGTGTAACTTGTTTGTGGTATTAGGAAAATAAATGGCTTGTAGGAGTGAGAGAAAAGGGCCTGGGAGCCACAAGCTATCATTAAAGAGATTAGAATATTATTGCTGGTGACTTCACAAACATAAACATAAACATAGTTTAAAAAAAAAAGCCTGAAGGAACTGAGAGACTCCAAGGCTACAAAGGGATCAGTGTGGTCTTTACGTGGTTATATGATCCATAATTTCCCAAGACAGTTTAAGAAAACATAATCCCATAAAACAGAAATGCTGTGTGATTTTTTAGCAGTAGCTTATTTTTTGGGAGTGATGATTTTAATTATTGACTGCAATGATAATGTTGCGTTTATCATTTCAAATAAATAAATAAATTAAAAAAATCTCCAATTTTGAAGACTATAAAGAATGTTTTTAATTGACATAAAATATTTCATCATTTAAAAACTTTTTTCTGAAAAAGTCTTCTGGAGGAGTATTACATTAAAACTGTGATCACAGTCTGGTGCTGTTTGTGGTGCCCAGATATTGTCCGTTTATCTCACCACGTCTACAGCTATATAGTGAATGAAATACCAAAACTTGCCACCTTCATCCGTGTTTTTTTTCAATTACATTTACCATAAATGACAAATTATTTCTGACAGCCCATTTTCAATTAATTTAAAATGAAGCCAAAGTGACAGTTTAGTGTTATCTTCAGTGAGCCTCGGTCCACGCCCTTCCACATGACGTTAGCATCTGAAGGCTAACCGTTAGCCTAATTAGCTGGTGTAAGCTAACCAGCTGTGGGCTGTCAAAAATTCTTTGCAGTTTTGCAAGAGTTAACTTGTACATAGATTTAGACGCGTTGTATATCTTTCTTAAACACCCCAAATGGCGCAAGCGTGTGTTAAAGATACATAAAGTAACTTAGACAGCCTAGGTAAGAACTACGAGAAGAAAACTGCCATAAACAATCTTACAATTCCTGATGTCAGAGATGAAGACAGCCAGGCCACGCATCCCATCCCCTTTAGACACTGCGGGCATGTTGTTCTCTCAAAAGTTTGATCTTCAGAGTGGTAACAAGTATGGAAAACAACTTTGTTCGGAGTAGTAGTGCTAAGTAGCTAGCAGGCGCTGTGCACTACTGGGTGCCCCGCTGGATAAATGACGGAGACAGCAACCAGACAGACAAACAGACCGCGGCTGGCTGCATGCAAGCTTCACAGCTCCTTACCGCCGCTGGAGGGTGCGTTCAGCACAGCACAGGCCAGTATGGACCATAATACTGTACATACATCAGAGGTACTCCTGTGAAGTATCACATTTAGATCTGCGACTAAATGATATAAACCCACTTTATCATCTAATACTCTCAAAACAAGCACAATAAGCTATGAGAATAAAATTTAGGCTGTGTATAACAATGTAAACACTAAACATCAAAAAACAGCTTTGGACACACATAACAATGAATTTAATAAAGGACAGACAAGTGATCTGCATCAGGACTATAGGAGATATTAGCATCGAATGGAAAACGTCTCCTCATGCTTTCTAAAAGCCCAGGTAGCCTACTGTAATTGTATAAACACAGAGCAGATGGATCACACTCCAAGATTGCTTTTCATTAAGCCTCTCAAAGGAGCAGAGCTTCACCAAGGTCAGATTTACTAATCACAAAATCCTGCTGTAGAGAAATTGCTTCTTGTGAACCTACATCATCTATTTTCTGCTCAGAGGGAGGTAACAAATCATATCCGGCTGTAAATGTGTTTCAAACAGGCCAGGCCTCCTGTGCAGCCTCCAAGACTCAAGCTATGAGAATTAAGAGCCAGCCAGAACAAGACTTCCTGTCTCTTGGTATAATCACGATAACTCATCACAGACTTGCTGCAATGGTGAAGAAACAGTATTGTTCATTTTTCAGTGCTTAATGTCCAAAACTGGAGGCCAGAGAACACAACTATGTATTTAACTTGCAAAATAGCTGTGGTTATTTTTATCTTGGTAATTTGGTTATAATTTATTGTCTAATCTGAACTTATTCTGGTTTAAAAAAAAAAAAAAAGAAGAAGAAGAATTAAATTAAGACTTCTGGGGTGACAACAGCAAATCATCCACCGTCTAAACTGGTGGAAGATACATCATAATGGAATAGGACACCATGATGACGTGTATGTATAGCTACAAAACATAAATCCGTGAAAGCAGGCGTTCCCAAAGGTGGGTACCCAAATGGGGTGGAAAAATGGTATCAACTTACCTGAAAAGCATCTTCTATTTTGAAAGTCCAGATGACTTCTATTTAACCTTTTGTTGTGATTCAGTTAGCCTGGATGAGTCTTCACAGACATGTTCCCTGAAAAATGTCTTTTCGAAATTATTTGGCAGTACAAAACTGGAGGCCTCTTGGCATACTTTGCTGTGCAAAAATAAAAGTCCTTTATTTAAAGCATGGACGCCAACGCATTTCGACAATGTGTTTTCTTCAGGGCAATGTAGGTTGTGGGCATGTTGAGTAAAATATATTTCTGATGTATTAGGTAAGAAGACCAAAACAAGATTACTGTGAGATTAAAGTTGGAGTAAGTTAGTTGGAGATATGTTTGTAAAATAAAAATGTAATTAAAATTACAATTTTATTAAAATTGTAATAAAATTGTAAAAATGTGTAAATTTATGTAAAAAAAAAAGTGGGTCCCAAATCAGGGAGGTCAAGGGGAGTCACCAAGAAAGAGCACTTTGAAGAAACAGTGGAAAATGCTGAACTGTTTCAGAGTGGGGTTTACCTCTGCCCCGTCCTGGCACCATTATAAAACCGTTACTAACAATGTGAACAGTTTGTGTGGTCGACCTCCTGCTAATAATGCTTCCAAAGTACGTCACGCCTCAATGCTTCCTCATCGCTATAAAATGTTCATTGTGTGAACTTAGACAAATCTAGTCTTAGTCATGTGCACCTCTGAGATTCAAAAACTAGTTAGACAGTTAAATAATTTGTAGCACAAAAAGTCAACTTTTGTATAAATGTAGTATATAAAAAACACTATCGAAGAAGCGGTCACATTAGAGGCCTAAGACTGGAACACACTACTCACTGTGAAACCTTTATATGGCCAATGCTCATAGTAGCTACATTATTAGAAAATGAGCGCTATTAACATTTATCACCTATTTTATAGGTGATAGGCTTCCAGCATTATAAAAAACACTCACTAGTATTGTACAGTCACCACGTGTGTCTCATGCAGCACTGTACAGCTGAATATGTATATTAGGGAGACATTGTCTCAGAATTACATCTTTTTCTCAAGAAATATTTGCACAAAATTCAATAAAAAAATCATATTTCCATCTCCATTTTTTCTGACTTTTTCCTTCATTTCGGACTTTAATCCTAAAGTACAGGCTTTTTTCTGATTATATACTATTATTGTAAACATTAGATTTTTCCAGAATTGACTTTTCTCAGATGTTGACTTGAATATCAGTATGACCCCTTTTTCCTAGAACTCTGGATTTTAATGGACAATTTGATTTGTAATGGAGAAATTTTGCCTTGAATCTTAGAATATTTTTTTTCCTAAAATGCTGTCACAGAATTGAGACTTTAACTCACAATTCTGACTTAAGAGAACAGAACAGAATTATCTTTTTTTAGAATTCAGTTTTTTGTTTTTTTGTTTTTTTCATTCTGGCCCTAATCCTCTTGCATAATCAATGACAACTCTACAAAGAAAATAAGTTGACTTTGTTTTGACGTTTTGAAAACATTCCATTAGCCTAATGAAGTATCATTGTTCTTATACTGTACTGAGCTATAGATGAGGGCCATTTCATCTACAGCTTAATAAAATGCCATTAGTCTTATGTTGCCAATTTCTATACTGTAGTCAATAGCTTACATTACAAAAACGTCATTACTGGCCTTTTAAAAGTCATGTCAAAGTCCTTTTCTTAATCACCCTCCTGTTCCTAATCACTCTCGTGCTAAAATAATTGCGTACCCCCTCTCCACACGCCCTCCCTCCATCGTGGCAATATAAATACAAGTCCAATTCACTCTGTGGATGAGCTGCTGCCAACTGGTTCATCAACACTTCTGTCCGCTCAAGAGACTGCCAACTCTGCCAAGAGAGCTGTAATTACTGGGACTGAAATATGTACGCTAACAAGTCAGACGAACCCCAAATCGGACGACATTGTGACTCGGTGAACACTATTTACGAGGAGAAACAGCTTAACAATGAGGTATGTGATACTGACATACAGTAGATATTGGAAAATGTAGTTGGTTTGAACCTGTCTACTTTTCTTATGACTATACTGTAGATGTTTAGTTGTTTGAGAATCTACTATCTGCTACTAATAAGTCAGATTCTAGTCTCCAAATGACTTATTACAGAATAAGTCTAAGTCTAGTCTAAAGTTTAACTTTTATCAGAGAATTCTGACTTTTTCTTCCAGTCAAATAGTGTATCTGACTCTAAAGTAGGTTGGATGCTGCTTGATTAAAGTCAAACACTATTCTTAAAATTCTGACTTTTTGTTAAAATACTGATTATAATTTCAGAATTCTGACTTTGATCTCATGATTGAAGACTTTTTTGCTTAGAATATATTGTTTTTTAGAATTTCAAATTTGATTTCAGAATTCTGACTTTTCCCCTCAAAATTCTGACTTTTATTTATTCTTAGAATTTGGACTATAATTTCAGTACCTACCATAACAGAGTACAGTTTGTGAGTCAGACTCTGTTCTCAAAAATGTATCTTTATACAAAAAAAATTCATAATTCTGTTTTAAATCTCATCTCAGTATTTAGATTTCCATTGCATTACAGTATCTGCTACTACAAAGCATGTTAAACAATGTGTGTTAAACTTTACTTTAGACTTTTCCAAAATTATTTTATTTTAGAATTCGTTTATTTCATATATTTCACTCCAATACTTGCCACTTCAAAGAATATTTTTTTCAGACTTTTATCTTAGAACTTCTGACTTCCAATCCTATATCTAACACTAACAATGTTTGTGATTGCTGAACAAATATATTTTGAAAGATGCATTTGAACTTAGCATTCCTATTTAGAAATACTGAAATGAATGAGCAGCATACAGATTATTCCTAATCTCTTACCGTACACAGGGATTAGATTGGGACTACCAAAGCTGATTTAGGGTTAGAGTGTCTGAAGTTTCTCTCATGTCATCGCAATAAGCCTAAGTGAAGAGTAAGATGCCATTTACTTTGGAGTAGTTATGACCTGTGCAATATGGTTGTTTTTCTATCTCAGATGCATAAACTCACTGTCAGTAAAATTGATGAGAAACAGGACAATCGGAGTGCGTCCACTAGAAGGGCATCGAGCTCTGATAAAAGCGGTTCCACCATCCTTTTCTCACTAAAAAACGAAGTGGGTGGACTTATAAAGGCGCTAAAGCTTTTCCAAGTAAGCTTCAGAAGCATTCTTGGTGTAGTGATGTGTTGTGGCAAAGTAATTTGACTGTTTATTAAAGGTATCTTCATTTGCAGGAAAAGCATGTCAACCTGGTTCATATTGAATCACGAAAATCCAAGAGACGGAACTCAGACTTTGAGATCTTTGTGGACTGTCACAGCGACCACGTTCAGCTCAAAGAGTTGACTCAGCTCCTGCAGAAACATGCAGATATTGTTGACATTTATCCATGCGACTCCACTCTCCCTGAGCATGGTAAGTTATAATTGTATATTTTATTGTGATAGACTAACTTAGAAAATTGTGTTCTGTATGATATATTTTCCAGTTATGGCCGAAGTGCCCTGGTTTCCAATCAAAATCACAGACTTGGATCTATGCGCAAATCGAGTTTTGATGTATGGCTCAGATTTAGATGCTGATCACCCGGTATGTGACAAAGTAGTGATACTGATCTAAAGGGGAATGTGGAAAATCTCACCAAACGTTTTCTGTTTTTACAGGGATTTAAAGACAACATATATCGCAAAAGGAGGAAATATTTCGCTGATTTGGCCATGAGCTACAAACAGTGAGTTTCAATGTTCTTCTCTAGGTTTTTCTATATATGTCTTCTATATTTTTTTCCCCCCAAATAGAAAAAAATCTTGAAAAACATCTGAGGCTTGTATTATAACCACATATAAATTAGAACAACATTCATAAAAAAAATGTAGATGATTTTCAGAACCTTTTCAAAGATTGTAACGAGTAATGAGTTAACAAAATATATCAGATAAAATAGTCAGTACCAGTTACCAGAGGTCAAAGGTAACTAAGATACTTTTAGAGATGCACTGCCTATTTTTCTCCCATGGCATTTGAGAAAAAACAATTATTCAGTCAATAGCACAGCATAATTGAAGTCATCTCTGAAAAAATGAGACTCTGACACCTCGTCTGGGCTTTATTATAAAGCATATTTGACCCAGGGGGAACTAGAGCGGGACTGAATTTTTTTACCAATCACATGCTCAGAACAAAGAGGGATGGTCCTATTCGGATCCAGGACACTTTCCTTGCTTAAGTCCAAGCTTGTGCTCTGGAACAGTGGCGATGGCAAGTTGAACTGAAAAAAAAAGAAAGAAAAGCAATGCTAGCACTGGCTTCAACTAATACCTCAAAACAGCAGGAAAAAAAAGAGAATCAATCAGAAAAAAGAGAAGCAAAGAGCAAATCTGACATTAAACAAACAAAAAGGAAGAAATTCTCAAAAGATAGTATGCCTTTAATCAAACCCTACAAAAGGACATTTTTGAGGTACATGTACTTTATGAGTAGTTTTCTAAAACTAATAAAACGTCCTTTTTCTGAAGGAAAAATAACTTATCATTTTTAAATAAATATTCTTTTAATGAATTGTTCTCAATCTAATGTAAAAAAAAAAAAAAAAAAAAAAAAAAAAAAAAAAAAAGAATTACCTAACTGGTGTAAGCATATTTTTACCTCAAAAAATGGCAGAGGCAAAATGGTCAAAGAAGGTCAAAGGATACTGATGTGGGCATAGTAAGTAGTAGCAGTGCAAGTAGTTGTAGAGGCAGTGGTATTAGATTCTGCTGTGAAATAGAAAAATTATGCAAGAAATTGTACTGCACTCAATACTTTTTTTAGACTTTTACTTGAGTAATATTATTTTAGAAAAGTTCTGTTAAGTTACAGTACTTTTCCTGAAGTGTTTCCCTGACCTTTCAGTTTAGTAGTCTAAAATCTTGAAACAAAAAGTGGGCATGGAACCCATCACATTCAAATCAAATCATAACCATGTATCTAAAATGGGACATGCTTTATTCAATGCTTTGTTTCTCTCATTTATTGTGTTTTCAAATTGTCCTAGTCTTGAAGCAGCACTCTGTAATTGTAATCAGAGGTAGTTCATTTATGCTCATTTGTTCTGCCCTCTCGAAATCCAACTGGAATCAACAGAGACCAGAGACTGATTCTTTGTATAGATCAGAAAGCAAATTAGGATGCCTGGCCAGGGAAGGAAATTCTTTTATAAGTCCAATCCATCTAACTAACCCTTTGTCTTGTCAGCGGGGAGCCTATTCCACACATCGACTTCACAGCAGAGGAAGTGCGCACCTGGGGAGTGGTGTTCAGGGAGCTCAATAAGCTCTACCCCACTCACGCCTGTAAGGAGTATCTGAAAAACCTGCCTTTGCTCACCAAACACTGCAACTACAGCGAGGACAACATACCCCAGCTGGAGGACGTCTCACACTTCCTCAGAGGTAACCAGAAAGTTAAATCATGTGTGTGATCTACATAGGTGGAAAATTCAATGCAACTTGCGAGACACTATCAGTAATGATATCATGACATGGCTAGTATGCAGGTGTTATTTGGGATGGGTATTGCAGAGTTATGTATGGAGATACAATACTTACCTCAACATGGGTCACAATATACAGAACACACCTTGAAACAGTGCAGCATGCTACAAAATAAAGCTATAAAAATATATACTGTCCTCAGTACTCCTCATTTACTCAATGTAGTACCCAAGGCACATGTATGTGTAATTTACGTAATTTACTGAAGATTGAATAACATGAAAATAAAGTGTATGTTGTTCAGTGCTTGTTACCAAACAGAACTTTCCAAATAACAAAAAAAAAGTGCACAGAAGGTGCATGTTACTTCATTTTAATGTTACTGATCAGAAACCAAATGCCTAGCTCAATATTCAGTCATTGCAGCCATATAATTGCTATACATTTTATTTTGACAATGGCATAAAACCGTAGAGCAAAAAAGGCTCACCTGTACCACTACATGCACATTTTTATTTAATATTCAGATATATATTGCACTGTTTCCCCCAGCACTTGATAGTTAAGGTCACCATGGCTAAAAGCACCTATCACCATGACTATCATTTAATATAGGCTATATAAAGTGACATATACATTTTGTTTATTCCCCGAAAACCCAATTTTAATGCTTTTATAAGTTAGTGTTTATGATAAATTAACAGTTTGTGGCATTTAGGAGTTGTTAGTGGTGTGTATAAATGACATGAATTTTTGCAGGTTCACAATTTGGAGCTACAATGAGTTGGCTGCCACACTCACTGACAAATTTTCTGAGGGAAACACTGTATTGCATTTTCCTATATATCACAATATTTTTCAGGATCTATTTTTTGCACCCCTAGACCCAAGATTGGCTGCTAGTGAGTCATTTACGCTTTTTTGGTTGTAAGCCCCCGATGTATGTTGCATTATGTTTTTGAGCAGAGCGCTCAGGCTTCATCATAAGACCGGTGGCTGGTTACCTTTCACCCAGAGACTTTCTGGCAGGTCTGGCCTTCAGAGTATTCCACTGTACTCAGTATATCCGCCACAGCTCGGAGCCTCTGTACACCCCTGAACCGTGAGTCCAAAAGATGTTACACTAAACCAGGAATATTGTCTGATTCTACAGTGAAGTCAGTGCTCATATGTCAATTGCAGAGACACCTGCCATGAGCTGCTGGGCCACGTGCCTCTTCTGGCCGAGCCCAGCTTTGCTCAGTTTTCCCAGGAGATTGGTTTAGCTTCACTGGGAGCCTCCGACGATGCTGTACAGAAACTGGCCACAGTAAGAAAACATACACAACATCTGAATCACTTATCTGAAAAACAGTGTAACAATATAAAAAAAAGTTTTGCTTTGATTGCTGGAAAATTCATATTGTCTTTCCATCTTGCCAATTGAGATGCAGCAATGCTTAGGTTTTCTTATCCGTTGTTTTCTGTAAGTCTATCCAATTGTGTCGACCACATACAGTTTGAAAAATAAACATAGTAGCCTATAGAATAGAATATTGTGGATATAAATATTGCCTGAAGTTGTCTCTGTGCCGTAGTGTTACTTCTTCACAGTAGAGTTCGGCCTGTGTAAGCAGGACGGTGGGCTCAGGGCTTATGGAGCTGGACTCCTCTCCTCTGGCAGTGAGCTTAAGGTAGGTAATGCCACTTTATGTGGTCAATAAAAATGGAGTAGGCAGTTTTTTGTCATTTTGAGGACGTCTGGTGGGGAAAATGTACTTTGCAAATGCATAATCCCCACTCCTTGAAAAGCATCTACAGAGCTATGGAAGTCCCGAAGGGACATAATGTTATTAAAGATTTAAAAAAAATCATAAATTTATTTTATTACAATTTTCTCATAGAGCATTACAAGGCAGTGGGGCTTGAACTAAAAATACTAAAATTTAGGAATGTCTCCAATCTTTATGCAAGAAGGTATGCGTCAGACAACGCAAATGGACTTCTCTAGCAGTCATCAGTTTGTCCTCCCTCAACATTTGTGAAAAGTTCTATAAAACTTGTGTGTGTTTTTTTTTAATAGCCAAATGCAAAGAGAGTTTAACTACAACATTTTCCACAATGCACTTTAAATTAAGCAAGAAGTTATGACATCTTTTGGAATCAAGTTACCTATAATTTATATGTGTCAACTCTAGTAATCTAATACTCTTTTTTTTTTTTCTTTTTTTTTTTTTCCTCCAGCATGCTTTGTCTGGCATGGCCCATATCCTTCCATTTGACCCCATGTTGACTTGTAATCAGGAGTGTAAGATAACCACATTCCAAGATGTCTACTTTGTTTCGGAGAGTTTTGAGGAAGCAAAAGACAAAATGAGGTCAACACAATGAAAATACACAAAATCATCAATCATCAATCATCTCATAATGCTCAAAAGATATATATGTTTTTTCTATGCAGGGAGTTTGCCAAGACCATCCGTCGTCCATTCTCAGTTCGCTATAACCCTTATACTCAAAGTGTAGATGTGCTAAAGGACACCAGCAGCATCAACAGCATGGTGAAGGACATCCGACATGAGCTGGACATTGTTGAAGATGCTCTGAACAGACTGAACAAACATCTCAGAGCATGACGTGTCTGAAGTGGGCGGAGTGCCTTGGGGCCAGAGGATGTTCAGAGGGCTCAGTTTATTTGAGCATACACATATATCTATATCTATAAATATATCTATATAGATAAAGATATAGTGTAAGTTGTGTATATTTAGACAAACATTTCTTATCGCTCACATGGCAACAAGTATTGTTTTGAATAAGCACTCAGTCGCTTACTTTAGCCCTATGTTCCCTCAACCCTATATGTTCCCACTTTGCTAAGATTTTTTTTTAAGTAGGCCCTATATTCATACAGCTCTATGTTCCTACATTAAAAAAAAAATTCTAAATTATTATGCTCCTACAGCCCTATTTTCCCACATTTCTTAAACAGTGCATATTTAACCCTAAGATGTAGAGTTAGTGTTAAATGTGCACCATTTAAGAAATGCGGGAACATAGGGCTGTGGGAACATAGAGCTGTGGGAACACAGACACACTCCCACATTATGGCTGTATCCACAACAGTTTTGTAGAGAAGTATTTTGTAGTGTGTCTGAAGTAATGCACTTATTTCACCACAATGCACCAATAAAAGTAGTACACAGTGATTGTCCCTAGATGACCAAAATAGACCATGAAATGTCTTTAAACAATATAGCACATGATATAAAATCGCTAACATTAGATTACCGTAGCATGTACAGACAACTACAGGTTACAGGCTGTGGGGCCTTACACTAATGTTTTGAGTGGACAATATAGCATTAGCCACCAAATGTGGTAGATTTTGCAAATGATAACCAAACAACTACACACATGAAATATCAGTGTCTGGGTAAAGAACTTTAGATTTAGACATTTTACTATACAGGAGCAATTAGTGCTACTTTGTTTTTAGCCTATAGCGTGCTAATTGCGCTGTTAATAGCAAGTCACATGCTAATGTTCTCTACTCAGGCACTGACATTACACATGTCTAGTTAGTTGCCATTTTCCAAAATCACTGAGCTTTTTGGTAACTAATGCAAATTTGTGCATTGAAAATGTTTTGCAGGCTGCCTACCTTATGGCACCACAATACACACAGTCTTTGTTGTTTAAAAGGGAGTCTTTGTACACTGCCGTTTGAATTTGTCTGATTTATATGTGAAGTTGGATATATTTTAGCTGGTGATTGTTGCTACTCCTTACGCTAACTCTGTGTTGTGTGAATTAGGGAGATGTTCTCTGTGAGTTCCACAGCCAGACTCCACAACCCCTCTGTTAATTGGATATAGACAGGCTTTATGTGCAGGTGATACCAAGCCAATACCAATCCTGTGGCTTATATTAATACCGTCTGTGTTACTGGTCTAAGCCCCTTACCTGAACTGACCCACATCCCTTCATGTTTGTTATGAATGTCTCGTAGTAATATAATTCTGTTTGTTTTGTGTAATATAACTTGATGTTTATTTGTTGTGAAAGCATAAATATGTCCAAAGCTGTGCACGTGTATCAAGGCCAATGAGCTGTATTGTTGCTTAAAACTGTTGATGTTGTACTATGGTCTATAAATTGATAATAATAATAAAAAAAGAATGCACATTTCATAAATAGTTGTAATTAAAATATCTTATCTTTATTTATTAATTATTAACTATTTAGTTTAGCCTAGAATGCTTGGAGGCAGCGCTTAACAAAATTTGCAATAGAAGAATGAAAAAATTGTCTATTGGCTGAAGCCTGTTTGTTATGTGCAGTGCCCTCTAGTGGTCAGGCTGTGGTCATAAACATTTTATTACCACTGTACTAAACTTTTTAATTACTATTACACGTCACACCAACTGTAATATATTTTTTGAAGTGAGCTAATATTAATGTTTAAAATGTATCAGTTATCTATAGGATGAACACAAAAATGGATGACGCTAAAGCCTCTAGTCGAAGAGATATGTTGCCAACAAACATTCCTCATTCCTGGTTGTGAATTGACCCAGCTTGAACATTATCATAAGAAGGTCACATTTTTGGTACTCTCCTGTCCCATCGGCTATCTGTCTTGTGTCTGGACTGAAGGTTGCTGTAACCCTCACATCACCTCATAAGGATAAGTGAAAAGATAACAGAAGCTGAGGAACAATTTGAGTGAGGATGTAAACATGTGACTTGGTACTGAGAGAGATATCAGACTTCAAAATAAAACGTGTTAAAGGACCATTGCTTAAAAAGATGTGTAAATATCATATTTTAAGTCAGTTCATCATTTGACCTACTTTGAGTTTGTTAAAAGGCAACAACATTCTCAGCTGCTTTAAGGCGTCATAGTTAACTTAAACATATGTAGGCCAGCCCACCAAAGTAGGCCATGAACCTGCTCTCAACCACTAGGAATTATACACAAATTTTAGAGTTAAAAGATAAGGAATTTATGTAGTATAACTGCAAAATATAGCCTCAGGTGGCAGAGAGCTGGTGGCCACATGTGTCAGACCACACTTAAGCACAGGCTCCACTTGTGGTAAGCTCATTATAACTTAGCACCAAAGAAATAGCTTTTTAACATGCAGAATGTTTTCTGTTTCTCACACACAGATAATGATTATTTTGGAAAACATTTTGTATCATGAAGGGTTGATGTATAAAATAGTAAATATCATCGTAGTGGAAATTGATCTCCAAAATGTAGGTAAGGCAAGACAAGCTGTTTCTGAGGCAAACAGGATGAGCTCAAATAAGAAGTACAATACAAAATACACAATAGCCTAGCCCAGCGGTTCCCAAAATGGGGTCCGAAGGTACTGCAGGGGGGACCCCAGAGGCTGTCTATATTAAGTATTTAAAAAAAAAAAAAGAGTTTGAAATGCACTGTAAAAAACAATGCTGCAAAAATGCAAGGCATCTCTCAAGATTTTTGAGTTTTGGTGATCAACTCAAAATCTCAAGTTTTCAACAACTAATATATTTTTTTTTCACCAAATTTAACATTCATACATCTAAAAACTTGAAATTTTAGGTTTTACTCACTATCTTTTTTCCAACTCATCTTACAGCCAACTGACTCCACTGTTCAGAAAAAAAGTATTATTGATAATAATAAAAACTAAATATACTATATGTAACAAAAGAATCACTTTTTCTGAACACTGTAAGTTGGCTGTAAGATGAGTAAAAAAATAATGACAGAAAGAAAAACAAAAACAAAAAAATAAAAAAATAAAAAGTTTTTCAAATTAAGTGAAAGTGTGGAAAACTTGAGATTTTGAGTTGGCCCCAAAAATCTTGAGGGATCCTTTGCCTTGAGCTGTTGAGTTTTTGCAGCATTTTATTTTATTTTTTACAGTGTATTTGTTTAAAAATATAACATTAAAACACTTTTTAGCCAATAGTCAGTGTCTTTTGTAAAGTTTTTGTAGAAATATATGGAGAAAAACATGAAAATAAAATTTGTAATTGAGGGAAGCTGTATTGTTGGGGGTCCACGTGGGATTTTGGTAAATTTAAGGGGGCCGTGACACTCCTGACTTTGGGAATGGCTGGCCTAGTCTTTAGGAGCAGAAACGACTACAAGAGAGACTGGACACAGTTCATTTTCTTGCCAAAAGATTTTCAGTTATTAGTGGGTTATATAGCCTATAAAACTTCATCAGTGTCATGGTGGTCTGTCTAAATATTTTAACCACAAGCCTCATACTTTTATGATTTTTTTAATGGACACTGCATAACTTTTTACCATAAATTATACACCACAAAAAAGTACAAGTCTCATGGTATTTTTAAGATTTCCATGATGAAACAGGAAGAATGAGAAAGTGTCATCTTTGACACATTTCCTTTTTCTGAGTGACAAGGATCTATGGTCTAGATAACATCAGAAATGTGTCATATCTCTATATATTTTAACACATACCTAACATGGGCTGTTTGCACGTCATTTTCATTTTTTTAAATTGCCTTATACGTGCGCTTTATTGTGAAATCTTCCGCGAGAAATGCTGTGTTTTCTTCGTTCACATTGCGCGGCTTGACTCCAGCTCAAAGAGAGGAGGGGGCGGAGTTGGGTGTTGCCTCTGTCTCCAAGCTCAAGAGAGGACTTCCAGTGGAAATTAAAGCACGCTGCCTGGCCTGCTACTGCCGCCGTCCCGTTAACTCCGCATATCTCCTAATACCTCGCCTTCACCATACGCGCCACCATGGGAGTCGAAGGTTGCACCAAATGTGTCAAGTACCTGCTCTTCTTCTTCAACTTCATCTTCTGGGTAAGCCATAAACATATCCCTAATGACATCGCAGCCTTGTTTTGTACCACGCTGCTGCGAGTGTGTGCGCGTCGCCCGCCCCCTCTCTTGTCTTTAGCGGTTTGGGGTTGTTTTGTCTGTCGTGAACGGCGATGCTACGGCGAAAAAAAATCAACCCTATGCCTAGTATTGTGCACTTGTAACACTTTTGGTCGTTTTTAGTCGACATAATATGTGCGTTTGCGTATTGCGTAAAGGCACATAACGGTGCACCCCGCTGAATTTGCTCCAATAGGCTGATAATAAGCAGTGATTGTAATGTGGCGGTAAAATCACTTTACAGCGTCAGGTAAGGTAGTTACGCACAATTTACGCAAGGATAGGTTTACACTAAAATTGTATTTAATGCGTAATAACGTTTAATGTTTGCTCTATTTTTAGTTATGTATTTTTTTAATATTTAAACTTTTTCATAAAGATGTTCAGTGGATTTTTGTGTGTGTGCCAAAAACAAGAAAACCTGGGAGACTTTGGGGTTCTTCTAGACCAAGTTTTGTTAGTCCAAAGTGAAGTCCGTCTTGCTGGGGTTTTGCGGAATGGCTTTGTTTGGATTCCATCCTCCACCCAACTTTTGTGAGTGTACGTGTGTGTATGCGGGCGCGCGCGAGGGAGGTGGAGTTTTAGGGGGGCCATGGTGGATTCCATTAGGTGACTCAAGGCCCAGTGCTGGTTGACGGATCATGGAAACATTTTGAGGGTGTTTAGTTCGTACCCTCCTTTTTGAATTCAGAATTACTGTGGTACTTTTAATGAGCCATTTAAATTCAGCACACACCCCTTTTCTTTTTTTCTTTTTTTTTTTTTACTATTTCCCACCCTAGAGCTTTCTTTTTATTATTTTACAATAGTTGGTTACTCATGGTTAATAATGAGTAAGTTACTTATTTTATTTTAACTGGTAATACTGTTTTTCCTTAGATTTGTACTGTAAGGGCTGTGGCCAGACTGTGACGTCAGCCCAGACCTACTGCACCAAATGAATAATAAGTAGCTTTTTATTGATCTCCAAAAACTATTTATCAAGAAAAACTAGGAAGAAAATAACATTAAATGCGAAAGATGTGTGTATCTACTTTGGTAAGAAATTCAAGAGAGATTTTCATTTTGTTATTCAACTGTATATTATAATCCAGAAATGAAATGAGGTGAAAGAAAACCAAACTTTCATATTTTACTTAGTGACATAAATTCATATATTAAAACTATAAGTAATCTAAAAAATAAATAGGCTGAAGAATACTAAGTAGCTTGTATATTTCACTTGCCAAGTATAAAGGTTATACATTCTTTTTGCCCATTCATTGTCCTTGCTACCTGCTAAATGAAGACAGAATTGCTGCCCATGTCTGGCTCTTTCCTCACCCTTCCTGTGACTTGGACAGTGTCTGGACACATTATGTTAGTTATGGTGCATTAAGGGCGACAGGCTGACATGTTGCAGACAGCTTTGTATAATGAGGGCTATGGTGGAAATAAGCAATAAGCTGGCTGCACGAGATGAAAGGTGTTTCTGCTGGTAACATGTCTTTTATGTTATAGCAAACACCAGTAGGGCTGCCCAGTGTATGGAAACGTACCAATGGTTTCAGTAACTATTTTGCAAAGACAACTGACAAATAACTTAGAGGCTTATATTAGCAAAATGCAGTGTATAGTGTAGATTAAAATATTGTCATAGTTATTGCAAATTGCATGCTTTTCTCATGTCATGCAACATTGATAGTGTGGAGCCTAATCCAGCCTGAGGTGAGCCTAAAGTGGGGTACATCCTGGACAATGACCAGTTAGACACAAGACCGCCACATTATGATTAACCTTTTTTGTAAGTTGTCTGCTTTGCCAACAGTTTTGATTGGTGTTTTTTAACAAGTGCTGGCAAAAAGCTTTTACTTCTGCATAAGAACTAGTTCACCTAAATTAAAGCGGAACATGGGTTTAAAATAAACTTAGATTGTCTGCACTAGTAAACAACATTTTAAATATCACTGAAATAAAAATGAAAGCACCAAGCAAGAAATATAAATAACATTTTGGCTTCATCATCCACTGCTGTCTGTTGTGACAGTTGGTGCCTGGATCAAGCTAGATTTAGAGACAGTTTAAGAGAAGAAACTTGCACACATTTAGCAATTCTTCTTTGACGTCTATAGCATCAAGTCCTATATGAAAACAATATTATATTCTGCAGCTCTCATTTAACATAACAGCTGTAACCGTTTTTGATAAAGCGTGTACTTCAATAGCTTGAAATGAATGGACGTAGTGTAGCAGTGTGTTTGTAGATGGTGAGCTTCCACTTCATTACATTTGAGTTAAATGTAGCCATCTTTCTGACTCATTGAAATAAAGTCTTCCAGATGTGTTGGAAGATGGAAGCATGATGAAGTGGGCGTGGCTGAGGGAACTGTAGAAGTGTACAAAGATGCAATATTGCGCTGTATTATGAACATGGGAATACTCATTTATGGTCATAGAAATTCCCCACGGTGTGATGGGAGCATGATGAAGTGGACTTGGCTGAGGAAAGTAGACCAAAATATTTATCTCCATTCAGTATTTCTCTTAATGTTTATATACCCCCAGTAGTCAATGAGATTGTGCCTTATTTACTGATATCACCTGAATGTATGTAATACAAACCTGTGATTGGTCGAAGCTTGTTGGTAGCGGGCTGAACATTTGTCATCTCCTAAAATCCTTGATGATAAAGCCTATATGATGTCTTAAAATCTTGCAGTGAAGATTGCTATTAGGTCATCACAGTTTTCCTTAAATGCAAAAAACAAAACTGGGTAGTGTCCCTTTAAAATCTTTGTTAATATATTAACATAAACAATCCTATTCCTTTTTATGTTTGGTAAAATGGAAAAATTATAATGTCTGATGTAAGAGCTATGGCTTATCCTCCTGAAAAGTGATTGTAATGCGATTGTTGATGCATTACAGCCACCGTGTAGCTCCTCCTCCGCTTTAACACATAGCCCACTTTAGGCCTTTTAGTTTTATTGGCTTCACCAAAGTGCTTTTGTGAGAGGATCTGTCAGAGTGAACAAGTCCAGTGCGTCAGGAAGAGGCGTCCGGGGCTGTGATGTGCGGTCGCGGGGGCTGGAGAGGTTATCCCTGCAGACGGCCACTTAAGGGAAAAAAAAAAAGAGGTCTCATTTAAAAAAAAAAAAAAAAAAAAAAAAAAGAGACCTCCTGTTTCCGTAAATCAAAGTGGACACTGAGAGGGTTAAAAGGTCAGTGGGTGAGGGGAGAGGCGCTCTGTAGCAGTCTTATGGGAACTGCAGACCACACCCAACCCCCCCATGCCACCCACTTCAACATGCCCCGCATTCTACAAACCCCTGTACACCGGGCAACAGGCAGAAATAGATATGGGGGGGTGGGGGGTTAAAAAAAAGAAGAGCTAAGATATACTAAGGATGATGGTAAAACTGAGTCACACTTCCGTTTTAGATATAAAAAGTACTGTATATCTGTAATTATGTTTGTTTATCCAGTTATTTATTTCTTACATGTTAGCTACAGCGTTTCTGTGGTGATAGCAGGTTCTAGTAAATGTGATGACACAGTGCTATGTGTTTACACAGTTTTTTTTAGCGGGAAATTTACGACAACAAATGCAGTGTTTAATGAGAAACACATGTTCTGTCTGCCATATAGGAACTTTACTGTTACTGATTTGGTGGCGTCATAATCTTGCATACATTCCTGTATAAGTGCTACTGTCTGGCTGAACAGTGTATCTAGTATCTATTCTTCCTTATCATTGTTGCAGTATTATTTGCAATAACCTGTTGCAAAGAATTGGTTGTATCATAGGGTATTTTCATGTAAACATTCAGTCTTGCATTTTAAAATATTGGATCAGAGATCACATCGTGGTGTTACAAAATTAGAAACAAAAACTGAAAGTAAACTTTTACTCTACCAAAGGGAGCATTCCAATAACATGTAATTTTGCCAATCCTCAACATATTCACATTTGTTTAAGATCATACATGTTAGAAATAAACATTTTGGGGCCTCTAAAAGTAATTATCTCATTAGTCTCAGTATTTGAAACTAAGCCTGCGAAACAAAGATTTCAACCAATTTATTATTGAAATTTGGCTGTTTGTTCACTGTAATCAGTTTCAGCGTTGTACTGTATATATTGACATGAATTAGATTGGAACAAGAGCATTTAGTTTGCTTGTTTAAATTACAAATGATTAACTTTACCTCTTTGCCAAAATTTGGGAGCTCACAACTTGTTAAAGTTTTACTGTTATCTCCCACATGGAAACTGCAGTTTTGTAACATTAGATAAGAGGCAAGAGGTGGACGCTACCATCTGTTAAACAAATGGAATAAAAGTTGCACACATTTTATCTTAAGATAGTTGGATTTAAGGCTGCACAATATTAGAAAAATATGTGATTTGTGATAACTGTGTTGAACATTGCGATAAATTTGATTAAATTAGAGTCCCTACTAAAACAGAGACTAAACCAGGACTAAAACAAGGCTACATGAGAACTAAATTAAGAAAATTCCAGCTATATCTGGGCCTTTTAATAATTTTATTTGGTCACAAAACATTTTCATTTAAGGCTTTGTCAATCTCTGACAGATTGAACACCATAACATTATTGCGATGTACATTAAGTTTCTTGCGATATGGACATTGCGTTTGCTGATATCACAATAATGATCAAAGACCTTGTGAAAATGCTGGCTGATGCTGGTAAGAAAGTGTCATTATCCACAGTAAAGCAAGTACTGTTCCAACATAAACTGAAAGGTCACTCAGGAAGAAGCCATTACTCCAAAAGAAAGGGAAAAAAAGCCAGATTACAGTTTGTAAATCTTCACAGGGACAAAGACAAAAATTCTGGGAGGCATGTTCTGTGGTCTGATGAAACTAAAATTGAACTGTTTGGCCATAATCACTATCGTTACATTTGGAGGAAAAATGGGGACGCTTGTAAGCCTGGAAACACCATCTCAAAAGTGAAGTACGGGGGCAGCACCATCATGGTGTAGGAGTGTTTTGATGCAGGTGGGACTGGTGCATTTCACAAAATAAATGGCATCATGAAGAAAAAACATTATGTAGAAAAATTGAAGCAACATCTTAAGACATCAGCCAGGAAGTTAAAGCTTGGACACAGATGGGTCTTCCAAATGGACAGTGACCCTAAGGACACAACCAAATGAGTTACGAAGTGGCTTAAGGAAAACAAAATCTATGTTTTGGAGTGGCCATCACAAAGCCCTGATCTCAACCCATGAGGAAATTTGTGGGCAAAGCTGAAAAGGCGTGTGAGAGCATGACGGCCTAGTACCAACCTGACTCAGTTACATCATTTCTGCCAAGAAGAATGGGCCAAAATTTCATCAAACTATTCTGCGAACGTTTGACTCAAGTCATACAGTTTAAAGGCAATGCAACCAAATACTAAGGAGATGTATGTAAACCTTTGACTTAACTCTAAATTATTTATCTCATTATTCTGGTATTTAGCAAATAGAAATAATTTGGTAAATCTTACAGACTTAGAACATAAGAAGTTTAGTCTAATTTAATGACAGATGGTGAGAAAGAAAAAAATACAAGTAGCCAGTGATTCCAGTCTAGTCCTGAAATGATGTGTGGCTTTCCTAAGTGACTCAGATTTCCCACATACCATAATGATTGCTCAAAGGCTGTCTCATTGATTTTTGATTAACTGCTTTGTGCCTCTTTTTCTCATTTAGATGTTTGTTGTGGTCTTTGCAATATAGCCCCTACTCTCCCTTTGTCTTGTTGAAAGAAGATAAAATGTTGTTGTGCTTTAAAACTCTAAATTCTTCTTTATGGTAGTCACTGTCATTGTAGTGATTCATCTCATCCATGTGGTAAAGGAGTTGGGAGTTCACTTAAAGTTAGTAAGTCATTTTGCGGCACTCCTGTGTATGTGTGTTAAATTTCTGCGCTCTTGGCAGTTGCGGTGTTGATCCGGTTGCTAGGCACCAGCTGGCCTCAGCTCTAGAATGGCCCTGGCTAAGAAAGGACAGGGAGGGCGGCTAATCCCATTTTAGCACAAATTTAATAGCTCAAACCGGTGCTAACAAGTCCTGAGTTGACATTTAGATTTGGATCAGTTGATTTCTTTATTTTTGTTCTCTATATCGTGTAAAACTTGAGAAAGCTATTGGAGAAAAAGTTTATTTAAGTTGTGCACATTGTGGTAAAGTCTTTGCTGATGTGTATGCTAAGTCTGGCTATATTTATAGTTTCTTTGTCCTAACAAAATAAGGCAATGTAAACCACCCTAAAGAACAATACATTTCAAAGCAGCTACATCTTGCAGGCTTTCCCCAAGGAAATTGGCTAACGGAAGAGGTGAAAAGTTAAAACAAAGACTCTTGGATTTTTGTGGCTTTACCTTGCCCATGTCCTCAAATGTGCAGTTTAAAATTAAACAAAATACCAACAAAAATAGCTACTGTACGGAATATACAATATAATCTATATAGGTAATACCAAGCTTAAAATAAGACTGTGGACATATTTGTGATAGTAGCAATGTTTTCTAATGATTTTTAGAAAAGAGAAAAAAAATAAAATAAAATAAAACATTAATTGATTGTTTTGTAGGCATGTTTGTTGAGAAATGGGTATTTATTTCAACAGTGCTGCTTTGTAATAGCTCAGAGATCTGGTAGTCTCAAATAGATTGAGTAAAAAAGCCGAACAGCCGCTAAATTGTACTTTAAAAATTGAATTTGTGACACTTTGCGACACAAGTACAGCTGGCCTTTCCACAATTTGAGCCCATGGGAAAATAAAGTTGAATAGCCCTGCTCTAAAGAAATGATGGCTATGCAAACAGTACAGCTAAGAAGTGTTTTCTGTTCATTTTTAGAAGGAAGCAAAATAAAACCAATTGGATATGACAGAAATGGCTGATTATATTCTACCTACTTATGGTGGAGAATGCAGTTGCTGTAGTAGAAACATTTGAAAATAAAAAAGGTATTATCCCAAACCATTGTTTCTTAAGGCTACAAGAGTTTTTTTTTTTTTTCAGTGTTACTAATCTTCAAAAATTTTTGAACAGAATGAAAACATGAACCTAAACTGAAGGGGAACTCTAAAGAAATCATGGCTGAAGCCGCCGGTAAAGCTTGCATGGCTCTAATGTCTGCTGTTGTGTAGAAAATATGGATAGAAATACAAATGGGATAAATACCCACCTCTTTAAAAATACTATTTGGTCCTATATTTGAAATTCTTTACCCTGGCACTGAAATAAAATATTACGCTGTACATGTACGTGGTCAGTCAGCCATTATTTGCCAAAGCCGCAACTATACACAGTTAGTGTTTTTTATCTACTGTGTGCGTTAATAAAATAGTGTGCATATTACTTTGTTTACACAAACTAAATGGTCCTTTGGCACTGGTACTTCTAGTACTGGTACCCAAAATTACCTTTTGCGGTATGCCTTTATGTACACAGTGAGTCATCAGTTTATTTCAGTGAAAAGCGAAAGTAGGGGGGTTTATGTAGTGGTTTTTAAATGGCTAAAGTGAAAATAATCATTATGTTTACGTTCCAGCTTGCAGGAGGTATAATCCTGGGTGTGGCCCTGTGGCTGAGGCACGACCCGAAGACCGGTAGCCTGCTGGGAATCCAATATGAGGGAGCCCAAGCACCAAACACCTTCTACATCAGTACGTATTTCAAATTCATCCTTTGTCAAAGAAAAGCCATACTTGGGAAATATGAATACACATTTAAGGTCATAGTTTCCACAAAATGTCCTGCCACTTTGTACAAGAATCAAAAAGAACGGCTCTACTTCAGTTTGAGCTTACTTTGTGGAAAGAAAACATTAACTCATGTCTTGTAAAAGGAAAACTGCAGGGAACCAAAAAATACACCTGGAAATACCCATACCAGACCACACAGTTGGTAGTTTGTAGTAACGCTGGCCTAAATTTAAAAGAGGACTAATAAAATATCCTGGTGGATAATTACAGGAAACACACATCCATGGTTCAACCAGTTAGTTCGGCTAAACACAAAAGGAAAAGGCATGTTCACATTATAATAAGCTTATAGTATTTTAATTTTTAATATATACTACATTAATAGCATTATCTTTGTTATTATCTTGTTGGTTTAGATAGCAAAGTAATAAATAATGTATATGAAAGCTAGTATTGACAAAACATTTCCTTTAGGATAAAGGAGTGTGGCATCATATTTTCATACACTTACAGTGCTACAAGTGAAATGATATATGCAATAATAAGGCCACATCAATATTAATGGCCTCCACAAATGGACATCCTTTAGTCTGTGAGGCTGTATTGATTAGAACAAAAGTAATATTCATAATTAATAAGCTAAAGTGATAAAGAGGTGACATTTTAAGAGCCTGTAAATTGTTGAACAGCAAAAATGTTTGATAGGTAGATTGGAAACAAAAAACATTTAGGATATTTTTTACAAAGCACCATATCATCCAGGTTACACCCAGGTGCCAATTAGCAAAACTTACACATAAAACAGAGTCATCCTAATTAAATTTTCTGAATGACTTTCCACTCTGAGCTGCTAATTCTTTATGAGAGGTACCATATGCTGTAGTCTTGTAACTTCAGTGTTGATCTTAAATCGTCAAAAATAATTCTTCATCAAACTTTTGTTGGGGTTTGGTCAAAATTGCAGATTGCGTTCACAGGCTTCACAATCGGACTGCACAATTAATCGAAATCTAAATAAAAATTTCAATTTTAATTGTCGCAGTTAGCAAATCACAAAGGCTGTAAATTATGTATATGATATAATATCCTCTGGAGAGAACAAATATCCTGTCTCCATAGGCTTTTAATATGCATCAGCTGTGCTTCAGCTGTAGTTTAGACCTCTAAATGTGATTCCATGTTTTAGTTCAGCTGTCAATATTTCAGTCTTCTCTCAAGTGTCAGTGCTCCATCACATGCATAAAGTGTATACTGTGAACTGTACATTAATTTAAAAAATATACTGCAAATCTAATCGCAACCGCAATATGTGTCAGAAAAATCGCAATTACATATTTTTCCCAAATTGTTCAGCCCTACTTCACACACAGGTGAACAACTATGGTAGCCCGGGAGGGACATGTATGGAAAAACGCCACTGACGATAGGTTCATTGGTGTCAAAAAATTGCTGCTAAATGTCCTAAACCATGCTCAATGCAAACAGAAGTGTCCATTAATTTAGCAGCACTCATTATGTCCTTTTTGGGTACCCATAGCAACTATAATTGGAAGATGACTGACTTTAGAAGATCCTACTGACTTTAATTATCTATTTTTTAAAGAAAGATACATGCAGAGGTTTTTTTTAGATTGTTTTTCTAAACACTATTTTTGTGTTGCTGTGTGAACTGTGTTTATTGTAACATTTTGTTCTCTAAAACCCATGCTCTAATTTTATCACCACAAGACTGTATAAAACTTGTTTGCAATCCTCATGACAGCAACAATAAAACAGACTAATTTGCTTTGACCAAAGAGCTTTTAATTTATAATGGCTTATTCTTTGACTTATTTTAATAATCAGTGAAAATTTAAAATGGAATCAAACTCAGTCGCATGTTCCAGCAACACACGTCAGCGCTCTCACATGTCCCACACTCAGCCCGCAGTAGTCTGAACATGTGAATATTTTAAGTGAGGTGAAATATGTCCTAATGAAGTGGAATGACCACACCTCAATGGGAAGACCAGTGACTTGGCCGGGCCTAACGCTGCACACACAACTTATCATGTGACTTCAAAAACACATGACACAGTCTGCTAGGTAGCCTCAACTGCCCACGTTACACCATTCAGCCGCCTTCTGCATGCGTCAACAACCTGAGTCATCGGCTTGCACAGCACAGAGACCAGATAAAAAGGGAGGATGACAGGCTAGCGCTAAAAAGCCTGAGAATAGACAGAAAGCTGTGTTTTGTGCTTCTGAAATGCAGTGGTTGTTTGGTGTCTTGTGCTTGTTGTCTTCTAGCTGAGCATAGCTGTGGTTTGGGTGTCCAAAAAGAAGCCTCTCCAT
Organism: Bostrychus sinensis; assembly: GCA_020698575.1. NCBI lineage: Eukaryota > Metazoa > Chordata > Actinopteri > Gobiiformes > Eleotridae > Bostrychus > Bostrychus sinensis. Next base: position 12,599,647 of record CM036242.1, on the reverse strand, counting down.
TCAGAGGGGAACTACTGAGGGACTTTTTTCTCCTCAGTGATTGCGTCCTAAACATTACATAAAGCCTCCCTCTCATTCCCGAAGAGAAGAAAAAGCCCAGTTCGGTGTAGGAAAAAATTCCTCACTGGCCCTCCCTTGTCCTCCTCCTAAACCCTCCCTCCTTCGCTCCTTCCTTCTCCCTCCTTTTCCCTCCTTCATCTGTGAAAGTTTTCCTCTGCCTCAGTTTCTTTCCACTGTCGCTCTCCTACACTTCCCCATCTGGTTGTGGTTAGTGTTTGAGTTGCCCCGTCTCACTACTTTTTTTCCTCCCTGTTGTTCCCTGTTTCTTTGTCTGCCCCCCCCCCCCCCCCTCCTTTCTCCATCCCCTGCTGCCAGGAACTTTTCAATATGGAGGCTACTTTTTTTACCTACTTCTCCCCTCCTCCCTCACCCACACACACACAGTTACCCAGTGGTGCATGTTTTCATCTGCCATACAGGGCTAGGTTTCCCTCCAGATCCATTGTTCTAGTGGCTAATGTTTTGTAGACTATTAGGTCATAGTTTAAGCACGCAATGTTACCTTTTAAACTAAATACATAACATGGAAATCGTCAAAAATTAGGTAAGGTTAAGTTAGGTACTTTTGCACATCAAAATATTACTTTTACATGTATTCGAGGCATTTAATTCGTATTTTCTTTCCCAGATAACTCCTATTACTAGATGGGATTAGGTGATTTTCCTTCAAATTATATAGTGTCCCTTTAAAATGTAAGTGTGTTGCAATCCACTGTCCATAAATTTACACAATGTTGCTTAATAGAAAATTTCAGTTCCTCTTAGCAAACATTTGAACTTTGTAGCCAAAAAAAAAAAAATGTTTTCATCGAGTCTTTGACTAAAAGCACAAACTAAGCTTTGTTTTGGCATCATCTGCGGCCAGTGTAAGGAAAATTAAATTAAACTCGAGCAAGCAGTAATAATACATTCCACATTGTAACACTGCATTTTACATTTTATTTTTTTTTTATTCTGGGAGTGGCTGATCAATAGGGCATTGAGTTCAGCCATAAAGTAATTACATTTTGAGGAGTCATAAGATGAATACTTGCCATTTTTAATTTCTGAAAGTAGAAATTACAGTCAGGCTGGAGTTTACAGTATTGTCTATGCATGAACGGTTGTGGATTCAGGGCCTCTCAATGAGTGTGATTCCTCATGCTTCAGACGAGTCCCGGGCTGTGACGACTAATGAGAAGAACAGCTGCACTTTCAGGCCGACAGCTCCATCGTTTGAGCTCTAAAGCACTTTTCCCACATAATGTGTAACCATGTACAGGGTCATGTAATGGCCTCTGCTCAGCCAGAGAGCAGGTAATTCAACCACTACCAAAGACATCTTCTGCCTTCAGACAAGTGGAGGAAGCCCTCAGGAAGTCATTACTTCAACCACTTGACTCACGTTGACAGTAAAACATATTGTCATATGCTACGAGGAATGCTACCCACACTATCAGTCATTACTGTATGACCAATAATTTCACTTGGCAACAAGAAAATTTGGTAATCTTTGAAGAAACTGTACTTGTTAGTTCAAGGCTTACTGTAGCAATAGGAAGAGGTGTAGCAGAAGTAGCTGAAGGTATTATTACTACTATTTCCGCAAAAAACAAAACAAAAAAACATCTGCCTTGAAATCAGTAGATGAAGCCCTTAGTATAGTATTACTTCAGCGCCTTGACTCACAATGACAATAAAGCATTTGTTTTTTACTTGGAAATTCACCTCCACACCCTCCCAGTGAATATCAGCAATAAATAGGCTGTTTTTGGAAACTAGATATTTCTATGTAAGTAAGAAAATGTGCTTCTGACTAAAGTCGGGCAGGTGGCAGAGCGGTTAGCGCACTCACCTCTGGGCAAGGGGGTTGCCAGATTAAACCTTGGGCTGGCTGCCTACAATCTCTGTGGTGGACTATAACCTTCCCCGTGTTACAGTCAGTTTTCCGGGTTGTCCGGCTTCCTTCCCAAAGACGTGTGTTAGGAAAGCTGATGACTCTAAAATTGCCCATAGTGAATGAATGTGAGAGTGAATGGTTGTCTATCTGTGTGTCAGCTCTGCCACTAACTGGCCACTGTCCAGGCTGTACCCCGCCTAAGGTCCATAGTTGCCGGTATAGGCTCTAGTCACACACGACCCCTAATGGGAATAAGTGGAAGAAGATGAATGAATGAGTACATTTTCTAGAACATGCTCTGGCAGCTTTTGGTGGTGGTTACTCATAGGCCTGAACTTGATCCTCCATTCGATAGCATTGTTGTGGCAGTAGCAGTAGTGGTAGTAGATGTAGTGATAGCCGTATGCAGTAGTAGCTCTAAGGGAGCAGGTAATTTAGCCAGGAAAAAAAAACACATCTCCCTTCAGATGAGTGGTGGAAGCTCTCACAGGAAGTTATTACTGCAAATACCCTACTCGCACTGACTGCATTGTCATTTATTACTTGGATAGATGCCTGTACCCATGTGATTACGAGCAATAATTTTTATCTTCTTGCAGATGTGCAAAGTAACTGAATAAAATACTTTTACTTAATCTATTTGTATCCCTAGTAGTAGTAGTAGTAGTAGTGGTAGTTTTGGTAGTGGCGGAGGTGGCAGCAGTAGCAGGCAGCAGATGTATTACGCTTGTGCAGGGTCTGCAACCTTCTGGATTCAAAGAGCCAATTATGCATAAAAATATAAAATTTGAATCTGAAAGAGGCACAACCAATTTTAATTAAAAAGGTTGCTGAGCCTATAATTGAAAAGTATGGTAATAATTGCAAACTAACAAAGAACTATGTTAAATACTGCACTGATTATCTCACCTAGCTAACTAGAGTTACATCCTGTAACTACTTCTTGGTGCTCCTTTCTGTTTGTTCATACAACTGCATTAATCATTAAGGCTAAAACAGTTTGTTATAACAATTAAGTCCATAGTAGGGCTACAACAACTAATCAGATTAATCCATTATAATAGATTATTGAAATCATTGTCACCTAATTGAATAATCTCGTTTAATCGTTAATTATGGTATTCATAGACTCTGAAACATGCCATGTGCTGAGAGAAGGGAGTTTATTACCAAGGCAGAGCAGTAAAGCAACAAAAACAGTTAAAAACAATGTGCATTTTGTGGTTTAGATTAAAAATATATTTGTTTGTATATATGCTCCACCCAGATGTCTTCCAGTGGCTTTTGGTAGAAATTTTCACAATTTTTAACAGGAACTATAAAACACTGAAGTTTTTTAACTTTAACCAACACAAACTTCAGTATCTGATTAATCGAAACAATCGATGGATTCATTTATCAAAAATAATCGTTAGTTGCAGCCCTAGTCCATTGCATACCCGAAAAAAGGGGAACGTTTTATTTTAAATTGACAAGATGATGAAGGTTATTTTAGAGTTGTGTACTTATTCCTTTACTGATTTTACGTAACCAGATGTCAGATGCCCAAAGAGCTGCAAAAGCAGGGCTAAACAGCTGCATGTGATGTCTGTGCTAGTGCTTTCAAAAGTACTTGGTAGGTTTTTATGCACACTTTCCCAATACTTTATTACTTTCAGTGATGTAATAATTTTGTTGAGTATCTTTACTTTAAGATTTTTAGTACTTTAAGTGACTCATATTTTGGAAATGTCCTTCTAAAGAAATAAAGATAAAATGAACGTGGTTGAAATTAATATTACAAGATGTACTTGAACCAGGAATGTAGCGTCACATTCACATTTTAATCTGCAGGGTTCAAACTCAGGCTCCGAAATGCTCGTCTTATGCGGAATTGCTTAGCTTTTCCCCAGAATGTCTCCTAATACAGTGTCTGACAGGTATACTGGCGTTTTATACTGCCTTAAAAATAAAGTAGCAAAATAAATCAGAGACAGGAAGCAGGTGAAGGTTGCGCATTCATTGTGTCATAAACAATACTCGGATGACATGTGGAATTGAACGCATCTGGATAAATTACTGTATGTATATATTGGTAATTCCCCAGGGTACGTCCTGCACTGTAGCAATTAGTGGATGGGGGAGTACAATAACATGGATTACAAAAACATTGTTGTGGTGATGGTGAGAAGACTTGAAATGTTGAATGGATTTTATTAAGTATTTTTTTCTCATAATAACAATGCAGTGATTTAAACTGGATGGCAACAACACATCACAGAAAAGCAGAGGCAACAAAAAGTATAGAAAAGTATGTAGGAAAGAAGATGTTCTAGACCGACCTAATTTCACTGAAGTAAGCAAAAAGGTAAAGATAAAATTAGATATATAAAGTAATAATAATAATAATAGAAATTAGCTGATATTGTACATTGGCAGTGGTGATGTATGCTAGTGAGAAAATTTAAACTATGCAAAAAATATCTCTACTTTTAGGAATGAGGTTTGGCCTTTTGAAATATTAGTTTGCTGAAAGGAATATGAAATTTTAGATGATTTGAAACACCATAGCAATTATTCATAAACGCAAATGTTTTATAGTCTGGTGAGATGCACCAAGGCTGGTGAATGTGGGCCGACAGCATCGGTAATGAGAGAGGATCCATGAGGAGATTGTATCAAGTCAGACAGGAAAAGGCATTTAAGTAAATGGAATTATTGAGGGCATAATTTCGAATGAGCCAACCATTACACGGAAAGGACAAATGGGTGGTGTTGTTGGGAGAGAGCCAGAGATTTAGATCGCTGTTGGTCAAACGAGGGACCGTCAGAGTAAGGAGCCACTATATAAGAGATGGCGCAGGCACTTGGTCAGTCGCCAAGGTATCGATTTAGAAATTAGCCTTCAGTGTGGTGGCGTGTGAGAGAAAAAGTGGTCCTGTGGCTGGAGCAAAGAAGGGGGGGAGGGGATGGCAAGGTACGATCCCAGTTAGTGGTTTAGAATCTAATTATGTCTGAACTGACAAGCAGGACTGATGATGTGGGCTGGACACAAAGAGCTCCTCTGCCTCTGTTTGATGAAGCACAGGAAAACTCGTGGAGAATGCCCTGGAGCGCCATGACGTCACCTCTTTCTGGACTGCTGCAAAGACAGTTTTATGATGACAATATTTAGGTTTTGTTTTTAGGTAATTGCATGGCTTATAGTAAAACAGTTAGGCCACCGTTTTCATTTAGCCATACATTACGAGAAAGAAATTACAGTCAAAACGTAGCCTGCTTTTCAAGGTGTATTGTGTACAATTTTTCAGTCACATTTGCCTCAAATCGAATGAAAGCAATAGCAATGTTGTATAATTATTATAGGGAAACAACAAATAAAAAATTTAAAACACAATTTACTTCCAGTTGTTGGTGCCCAGAGCAGACAAACCGCGATGCTAGAGGAGAGGGACATTTTTTCACATTTATTTTTCTGAGCAGGACACACGATCTCAGTGATGAACTCAATTGTTTTTATTTTTAAGTAAATTTGTCAGAAGGCTGGGTTTGCTGGTAAATGCTGTGTCCCTGCAGGTCTACGCTGGATGATCACAGGCTCAGGGTTTGCCATTTTAATTACAAACAGCAATGTTGCCATTAGATGCTGCCAAAAACTACTGCCTGCACTTCTTAGGCAGTACAATTTGTTAAATGCAAAACTAAATATCGTCATTTTGAGGTGCAAAAAGTTATTTGGTATTTGAACCAGCAGTCTACGTTAGAAATGACCTACAGTATTAGATATACTGTTGTAATTTGCAACATCAGGAAGCAAAATATCCATATCGCTATAATGTTCTGGTATTCCATCTATCAGAGATTTACACAATCAGAACAATTTTCCTATTCCTTATAATTGCATATTGCATGTTTTTCTCTTCTCATGCAGCTCTGGTAATTATGAGTCAAGCAAGTATCATATGAATTCTCTTTGTTATGCTCGACCTTCATACATTTGTTCTGTTCCTTTGACAATTGCAGTCTTTGTTAGAATGGCCTATACCTAGATATAGGGAATAAAAACTGCATACATTTAGACAAAATTGTGCCTAAAACTGTTTTACTCCAAAGTTCAAGTATATGTAATTATTATTAAAACAAAACACACACGCATTAACCTATCCAGTTAAATACACAGTGCTGACTACATACCAAAATTGCTTCATGGAAAAAAATAGTGAACTCCTCAAATGCCCTTGGAAAGAAGAAAAAAAAGGTTTATTGGACTAAAACAGTGCTGAGGAAATCCAAGATAACTTTTATGTAATGATTTACAGGTACTGCTAAAAGAGGCCTGGGAAATGTAATGTCCACTTTCTTTGAATTGACCTAACTATGGTCTTTTGCTTTGCAATTCAATCTTCCCCAGTGCCTAGCTAAACCTACTATTGACCTTTGACCTCTACTTTCATTAGCTAGGTTCTCAAATTCTTTCCTCAACAGTAAGAAATGTGTGCATCTGGAAAAAAAAGTGACCTGTTTTATGTCCTGAGTGAAAAATAGTCTGTTGAATAATGAAGTGGTAGTTTTTACATAAGAGAACTCTAAACAACTTACTGTGAACATAACTGGACCATGACTCACTTTGTTCGCAAGATATCAAAACAACTTTCGCCCCCTTCTGGCCAGCTACTGCTATTGCATGACTTCCAGTTTTGGAATTTTGCATTAACCTGTTTATAGATTCTTTGCAAACGGATATGAACTTGTAATATGTGAAATATTTATATTGTAACTTTTTCTTGTAGGTGTCCACATTTTGATCGCTGTTGGTGCAGTGATGATGGTGGTCGGCTTCCTTGGATGCTACGGTGCTATCCAGGAGTCCCAGTGTCTTTTGGGAACTGTGAGTTTTACACCACTTGCAAGCACAGTTATTATGTGGTAGTAGAGTTTATCTATAAGGTGTTTGTTTCATTGTTTCTTGCAGTTCTTTGCCTGCCTTGTCATTCTCTTCGCTTGTGAGGTTGCAGCTGGAATTTGGGGCTACATGCACAGAGATACAGTAAGACCACAAACACATGCATAAAAACAAAAAAAGATATATACTTGCATTACAACTGCAATAAGGCAAACTGTTATTACTGCACTGTTTTATGGTAGTAGTAGTAGTACAAACAACCCTTGCTTGACATGCTAGTTTTCAGAAATATGAATTAATATAATATAATATTCATTCATTCAAATTACTGGATTTGCTAAGATATCACATTTTTGTCATGCTTTGAAAGGTGAATTGGATTAAACTTTGTGCAGTGCAGCTGAACAAAGAACACTCCACTCTGTTAAATCAGTATTTTAAATACTGTAAAAATGCCAAAACAAACATCTTAAACAAAAATGTTCAAAGCCCTATTAAATCCAGTTCAGGCCTTTTTTCTATTTTTATTTATTTATTTATTTTGTTTTGTTTTTGGTGCTACAGGTGGCCAGAATGGACAAAATATTCATGCTCACATTGCGCAAATTATTTTGTTTTTGTCTACACAATATATAACATAATAAGGTTCTATATACACTAGTATATTTGCTGTGTTAACATTATACAAATTGTGTTTCAAATTGTATGCATTTTTGGACTTTTTGGGAAATTGTGCCAAATTTCAGTTGTCAAAACATAAAACCTCTATTTCTCAAAACTTCCCCAAACACTCACACATAACACATAACACAAACACATAAACTAGGAACAATTTTGTTGAATTTCTTAATGGTTGACATGAAATGGCTGGATTATTTTTCTGTTTTCATGCCAATAAAATGAAAAAGCCTAAGGTAGAACATAATCAAAGTGTGTGTCATTTGCCCACTGACCCTTTTCTGTCTCCATTTAGGTATCGGCAGAGGTAATAACCTTCTATGACTCGATTTACGACGAGGGGTTTAAACAAGACCTGTCTGACGATAAGAAGAAAGCCACCGCCGCTGCCCTAAAGGTCTTCCATGAAACGGTACGGCCTCATACACTTCCCCAAATACAGCATGCTCATATCTCATAAATGGATTCATTAATTTGTAAAATTTGAGAATGTTCGAACAGCTGGGAGCATTGACCGGTGCAGCAGGTGTGACCCAGTTACAAATTAGCTGTTATTCCTAACCCTTACCTTTAGGTAGTGCTAACTGCAGCTTTTAGAAATATTGAAGTCTAGACATTTACTCTAGACTTATATTCTACTATATATTATACTATTTATGGCGATGACTAGCTCCTCCTTCATGGTTCAAGGGTTCTACAGTGAAAGTAGGCAGTAGATACACAGCGCAATGCACAACAAGGGCGAAACTCAGTGCAGCGTAGTGATTTGCTTTCAGCAGCCATTAGTTGGGAAGTGGAGCACGAGTAATACCAATCAGCTCTGACAGATGGCTCCCCGTGACTCAGCCTTACAAGTGCAGTAGAGGTTCAGCTTACAACTTAGATACAGAATAGATTAAAACTAGAAACTACTAAAATGTTGCTTAAGAAATCTGAGTCAATAATTAAGTCTCTGAGAGGGACATAAGGAACCTAATGGAAATGAAATATTAAAATTTTAAGATATCATATAGTCTTTTATATTAGGGTTTTAATAGGCAAGAGTGTTCAGTCCAGCGGGGTTTACATTGTTGCGTACACTGAGGTCAGCTAGTCTGCTACTGCTGTAGATTAAAGGATGTTCCCATTGGATGTTGGGTTACTCAGCTTATAAACATGAAATCAGGAGCCTAAAACCCTAAAATGGAAAATGGAGGAGAAAAAAGCGAAAGGAAGTATAATAAAAAACAAAAGAATCTTTTAACGTGTCTAACACTAAAGCTGGAAGATAAAGGTAAGCTCTAAAGTTAAGTATGAACGATGTCTTAGTATTTTGCAGAAGAGAATTGATTTGAAGATTTTACTAAAATAGAAGCAGACAGGTTGTTATGCTGTAAGTACATGAGATGCTGATTTATAGGTGATGCAGCTTTAGTATGTTTCTACTTAAAGGTAAAGCAACAAATGCACATAGCAGGTGATAATAATATGAATATAATATGTTTTTGTGTTCCAGCTCCAATGCTGCGGTAAAGGTGGAGCTGATAGGTTAATCACGTTCTTCACCAATGCAGCAGGCCTGACTGATATCTGCCCAATTAATTCCCAAAAAATTGTAAGTCAGATTTATTTTTTATTATTTATGACAAATATCCATGTTACATGCTACAGAAATGTTATTATTTAGCTTACTAGTGAAAGCTACTATTTTTAGCATGTGTTAATGTAAATATACAGTCGCTCGCTGATGGGAAATGGCCTGAATTGGTAATGCATATCTATAAAGATGTTGCTAACTGTCTCCCTGCAGAAGTCCACAGTAATGTTAAGTGGTCTATAAACTAATCTGTTGAAGACACATTAGTCTAAGTTAATTTGTCGCATAGCCATTATCTCAATACCTTACTGAAGCATTTCTGCAAACTTTGCTATACATTATTTTCATTAGTGAGTATCCATAATGCTAATAGGTTATGTGAAGTGACTAAACTAATAAAAGAGCAAGAGACAATAAATTTGACTTTATTTTTTATTTTGCAGGACTGCCATGCTAGGATCAACGATTTGTTCTCAGAAAGGATTTATCTGATTGGAATTGCTGCACTTGTAATTGCAGTTATTATGGTAAGTTGATTGTTCTAAGGTTAAACTAAAAGAGTTTTAGAGTTGTTAATCTAAGTACTAACAACTGGTGTGTGGGGTTTTGATTTCAATTCACATCTGCCCATCTGCATGTATTGGAGTTACATTTTTCAGATTTGGATTTGGTAAATCTTACAAATATTTGCTTGAATAAAAAAACATGAGCTACACTGCCTTTAAACATTTAATTGTGTAAATAGTTGTTGCATATAGTGAACAGTATAATAACCATTGACTTTGTCCTTTTTCTTAGATCTTCGAGATGATCTTCAGTATGGTGCTGTGCTGTGGGATCCGCAACAGCCCAGTGTACTAAAGCTAAGGCTGCAATGCTACTCTCCATCGAAGGAAGGAAGAGCTTGTACTTTCTCTCTCATTCTTTATTTTCTCTTTTATAAGCAGGAAACCTGACATATTGCTTGCTGGATCTAGTCAGCTTTTTAAGACAAAACCATCCTCTTTTGAGTTTTTTTACACTGTTTTTTTTGTTAGACACAAATGCTGTTATGCATATTTGACAAGTTCTATCCTAGCCTGATGTGTAGATATTATATCACACTGTTGCTAATGCAGCCCAGTCCATCGCTGCTATAATCGTTTAGTGATATAGTTGTTTACTTCTTTCTTGCCTATACACATGCTCTTATATTCTTAGTTTTATGGATGTTTTTTCACTGTATAAACTGTATATAAATATATATATTAACAGTGCTTTATGACTGCCTGAGCATGGATATTGTATTACAGTAGATTCTTCTATCCTGAACTCTCTGCTTGAATGCCTTGCCCTAAACTGAGGCAGACAGTGGTTTCAAATGAACAACACTAGTGTAGTACTAGTGTAGACGTCCCCGTCCCAAAGATCATTGTCTTTGTCCACATTGTCATTGCCATATGATGTATACAGTAGCCTACTAAAGAAGAAAGTCAAAGTGAACTGATCATTTTGGCTCGATGCGGGTTAAGTGTTCATTTGTCTTTGGCTGATGGTTGTTCATCACATGTTCACACCTAATCAAGTGAAAGGATTTAAAATATAGCCTGGAATTCAGTGGAAGTTCTTTTACTCACCAGTTCTCTTTAGATAAATTTGATTCATTTAATATGCATGACATCCCAAATTTGGTCATCTAAAAATCACACATTGGTAAGGATATGTAAAGGACTTATTATAATAAAAAAAACTTTGATTTGTGCACTATCATCTTTCACCAAAATAACTGGCTACATAATGATACGAGTTGCTGTAATTTATATCATTATACAAACAGTCACATGATAATATTTGTATGTGGTTAGTCCTGCCACGTCGGAGCTGGTTGTGTAATTACTGTATGCTGTCCCACTGACTTCAAAGCTACTTAGTTTTACTGTTACAAGTCTGTTCAACTCAGTGGTTTACCTACAGCTGCATCTCATTTTTCGCTGTATGCACTCAAAAGCTGTTTTATATGGACCTAACAGATCATTAGTCTACGTAGTATTGTCATAGCCATACCACTACTGCCAAGAATGACAAGGTTTCTTAATGTCATCATTGTCATCTTAGTATAAAATTGTACTGACATTAGCTTTACTAAATAATACACCAGACTTTTATATTCCATATGCTAAGAAAAATGTAGAAAACAAAAATGTGTACCTGCATTGATGAGGTAGATGTAATTTGCATATAATTTGTGAAACTCCAAGTGACAACAGTAATGTGTCCTTTGGAAGTGCTTTTCAAACGTTTGTAATGACCATATTTGCACCACTAGAAGGCAGTGTAGTCACATTATTACTAACTAGACTCATTGGCTAATTTAGATAGTTTTTTTTTTCTTCTTCTAGATCCAACTGCCATAAATGCAATTCCTGCACTTAACATGCTCAGATTAAACATACCATGTGTAACCTGCCTTACAACACTCCTGTGTCAACCAACTAAAAGCTATGTCTTGTTAATGTGTTCTTGAAATGAGAAACAGTTAAAGTGTCTTGTAATATTTACAGCTCTGAAGTATTGTACTAATGAAAATCATGAAGGCTGTAGAAAGACAATATATGCCTTTTTCCTCTTTGTTTTGTGATATCTTTGTCTGGTACGTTGTTAAAGGAGTCTGCAGAAAAGGAGGTGGATTTTGTGGCAGTGCCCATAAAGTGTAGCGTCTACAAATGCAATGGGTCACTACAGATGAAAAAAAAATTAATTGGTGTACACACAGCTTGTTTGTTTTAAGGACATCAATGTTATTGTGTTTGCCTTTTGGATTTGGTGACCCAACACTGTGGATCCATTGCCATTCAAATCTCATCTACCTGCTCTTGCAGACTTTTGGTTTGCCCAAATATAAAGGGATTAAATGTATTTTACAAATAAAGAAGGAAAAAACAGTTTTTGTCTTAATGTTGTCTTTTCCCATTTTTCGCATGTGAAAAAGAGTAGCAGAGAAATTAAAGGTAGTATGTGGCGTTTATAGTTTTCTTTAAACAAGATTGTCATTTTATAATGTTACAGTATTGTATAAAAAAGTTGTGGGAATCCTTACCATTAAAGTAAAGGGAAGAAAATTGTAAAAATATATTTTGGTTGAAACTGTCAAGCTCTACAGAAGGCACTGTTGCTCAAGGGGAAGAACATGTTCTTAATTTGAACACACATTGTGGAGCGGAATAAGACTATGAACTGTTATTCTCTGTAAATTGTTGAAATGGACTGACCTCTTTGTACTTAGACAAAACCTCCCTGCATGGCTACTGTAAATGTTCAAGGGCAGATTATTGATTTGCAAGTGCAATCTGAAATGACGCCACCAGATGCCGCCAAAGGACAAGGCTACAGGCTTTGTGTATTTTTGCATTTTTGCACTGTTATCCTTTTTATTGCTAGGGGGCGCGAAAGTTCTAAAAATCAGTAGACCAAGCAACAGAAGTTTCTAGGTCTGTAAATTTAGGTTTATATTGTACTCTACTCTAACATCAGATCAAAGAAACATCTAAATAAGAGAATGGAATAAATACTTAAGTGCAGCTATCTATATTGGTAAATGAAACAGCCAAATGAAACAGAACTAATAAATGCTCCCCTGCTCCACTAACCCATAAAGTGCTACTGCCCATGTATGAAAGGGTCTTGACATGAACAACCTTCTCAAATCACCATCTTAAGTCTCAAGTCAGCTCAGTCTGTCTTGACCAATCGTGGTTCTGCCTTATATCCATGGACAATATGATCCAGATGAGTGTTGACAATGCATCTGGTCTGAGGAATGCCTTTGAAGATACACACCCGCACCATCTCAGACACCTACAGAAAGAACGCCAACATGAGTACATATGTATAAGTAAAAAGAATGAAATATAAGTGCTATTCTGTGGATTTGGAAGAAAAATGCAAAGACAGCAGATTTCACATTGCAACTCTGCTCTCACTATCCTGTGCTAGTTTATAGTTTTTCACACTTTCATGTTAATTTCGTGACTTACAGTTGACAGTAATAGACTTAGAGTCACAGTGGATTCCAACACTGGTCTGCTATAATCTTCTGCTACGTAACTCATAAACACAAAAACTTGGAATTAGAAAAACCTCTTCACCAGTTATTAGATGAGTAAATAAACTATTTAAAATCTCCCTGTCAATGTATTTACACTGCTTAAGAAAAGTATTTAGCATTGGGTGTACAAATAAACAGTTTCTGCAAAAATTGGAGCCACAGTCTTTCATAATAGGGGACATAAAAGTTAATTACAACCAAATTTGAACCGCTAATGTTGATGAATGTATCAATACACTTCTTCAGAGAAACAGTAAATAAACTTGTCATAACGGCCTCTAATTACACCAAAAATGAGTTGGAGAATGTGGCTGAACTTTTATTGTCAACTGAATGAGATCAGCATAGTTCAACAGTTTCACTTCTCTATCACAGACGTTTTGGATGCATTCTTGTGACCATGAAAGTGCAGAGGTCATGACCTGTGTTGTGTAGTGTTACGAAAAACCCTGATTAGACGTGTCTCTTCCTCGCATCCACACACCCACATGGGGAGTGAATGGTTTCTCTGTAGCATAGTGCTAAAGCCTCATGGCCTCACTGTTTCTGACACAGACTGCACAATCCCCTCCCTGGACCTCTCAGATCCTGACATATTACTGCTCCTCACACTCACTCTAAGATTCCCAGACCTCCCCCAAAGGATTTCTCATGTAAGCTTTGGGCGATGAAGTAATTTCCACATTCCTGGAGGTTTAAACAACCAAATGATCAGCTAAAATGACCCTCCTTTTGCTGATGTTTGTCCTTATTCAAAAGAACTATAAATTGCTCTGAAATTGAATGGCACAGCACATTCTTGGACTAAACCTTCTTGCACCTTGGGACTCACCTCAACAAACCCAGAGACTGCTGTGCTTCTTGCTTGTTTATGTCAGACCTTGTTTCAGCCATCTGACTCTGACCCCACCCTCCTCTCAGTCCCTCCTGTTCATTACACTCATCCTTGTACTGTATTTTCCACTCATATTCATGTCTTACAAGCCTTGCACACTACACCAACTTAATTTAATCACCACAATGATGCAACAGGTGAGATTTGTCCTCACATATTTTACTAAAAGCAATCTGGTAAGCTGGCCTGAGTTAGTCTGGCTGGCCAGGGCAATCCGGTGAAATAGTTCTTGTTTTCCAAATTGTCTTTTTGGCACCATAATGAATAAGCTTACTACATTTACTAAATCTATGCTTTCAACAATTTGTTGCAATGATTTTGCAATCTCGTGAGTTAGCTGGTAACAGGCACAGGCATTTTATGATTTTAAGTGATGCAATGCTTAAACATTTTGAAACCATGCAAATTAGCGCACCACACTTACAGATGTTTTGTTCATCCAGAGACTAGGCCATGTTTTGGTGTCAGAAAGCTACAGTCAGTACCTAGCATATTAAATGTGCATAATTTAAGAATACTATTTAGTTGCTTTGCTAGATAGCTGTTGTAGATTTGGAATCCAAGCAATACATTATTAATGCTTTAGATTACACAATTTTAATCAAGTTCTCTTTGCTTGTTTGCCCTATTGTTAGGTCAAAGTTATTAAAAAAAAATCACAATGCTTTTTTTTTTTTTTTAGGTGAATAGGCCTATTTTATGCCCCTCTCACAAATGTATTTTCTGTTTGGACCATTGAAATGAAAGTTTCCTATGGACTAGGCCAAGCCTTGCATTTTAAGGCTTAACAAAAACTTTTTAACACATAAGCAGCCTCTTTGTTCCTGACTTGTAGTAGGCTGTTCAAATGAGCCCATGTTCTGGCCCTGTCAGTGAGCAGGTGGATTTGTGGTTGGCCCCCGCCCCAGAGCCAGAGGTCCCGCCTACAAACGAACGGGCTCCTCTCTGAACTCCATTTCAGAGCGGACAGTCAGAAAGTCACTCTCTGGACACACCCCCAGTTAGTACGCTTGCTCTGGGACATATTTGTTACCTCTGCTCCTTTAGCTTTGTCTCTGGATAAAGTCCGCCGCCAGGATGAGTGTAGCGGTGGCAGAGGGCTGCTTTCTGTCCGCCCTGCAGCCCAAAACCTCTTGTACCGCTTATGTGGTTCCCGCGGACGGTCCGTGTCCAGACCAGGCGGCCAAAGCCAGGAGGGTCCAGGAGCAGGTTCGGAGGCGGATGGCCGAGAAGAAGTCCTCCTCCTTAACCCGACTGGACGACACAATGCTGGGGTCAACAGGTGAGTCACTGTCCCATCACCAGAACAGAAGCAGACAGCAGAAAGTTTAACCTTCACGTACTGAAGCTTACTATTACAAAGTTGTATTTAGGTAATTAACAACAGGTGCGCGTGCTGTAAGCAAGCCAGACTAAAGTCCCGTTATTTTACATGCTAGCGAAGATTCGTGATAAAATTGGGATAACATCTATTTCACATTTATTTTCTGTCTTTTTCCAGACTAAGTAAAAGTTGAAATTTCATCCAAAGTAAATTTACCCCATAACTGAGAGCGATGGCTCCACAAATTCAACAGGAATTGACTCCAGAATTAAGTTTATAGCTTTATTATTTATTCCACCTATTAACACGCGCGCGTGCAGAGTGACTCCTGATGAAATTAGCCTAAAATATCTATTCTGTAAAAAAAAGAAAGAAAATAATATAAAAATGTTCTCTATACTAATACTTTTACGTTTTGTTTCATCATAATTGCAATAGAAAATAAAATATTTGCTAAAGGAATGTAGTTGTGAAGTGAAAGACTATAGACTTGACCAGGAGATAAACTGATGTGTGGGAGAATGTTAAAGCTGACAGGCAGCAAATTAACCAGGTCACATAAGGTCAAAGACAAATACACACGTGTATGGTTTGTTTTACCTGTTTGCAACTGATTTTTTTTTTTAATTTTAGATAGATAGATATTTTGTGTGGTAAAATTAAGCTATTTCTGCAATAAATGCAAGGACAGAAAAAAGCAGCCACTGGTAAACATAAATGCCTGTAATACTGTCTAAGTAATGCAGCTAGAGGTCATTTAAGATGTGTTTTCATTAATCCCATAACCAGCCGTACATAATACAAAACCTCATATTTCTTGTTTCCCTGTCTAAACCGAGAGTTGGCTGACAGTTACCTACAATGTAGAATGCGTTATCCACAAGTATCTTTCAGGTATCTTAAGAATAGTGGAGTATATTTCTGTAAAGCAAATTGTGTATGTTGCGCTTGTGGTATAGTTTTAAAAATGGCTAAATCAGATGTTTGGACTTGGATTTTAGCAGAACATGTTTGTTGAAAATAGCTGACAGCTGTTGTAATAATGTTATAAGCGTAAATCTGGGCGTGGGCGTTGGAAAGGGTGTGGAAATATGATAAAGTTCCTCTGTGCAATATAAAAAGATGATCTACACATTCTTTGAGTGCAAGAACAGACCTTTACATTATCCTAAACATGTAACCATTAACCAGTATTATGATACTGTATAAAGTTATATTAAAGTATTGAAGACACTAGACACTCATTCACTTCTAACAGCTTGATAAGTGCTTGATATAAGAAAGAGAAGGGCAGGTGTCATTGCAAAATTCTTTGTTTTGTGATAGCCATGGCTACATATTTTGTGATTTCACAAACGTAAATGTATAAAGGGGTTTGGGGATTAGCTCAGGGGCCAGGGGTCTTACTGACAGATGCAAAACATGAGCTGAAACGCCTAAAGCAGTTCCTGTCATTCGCTCATTGCATTTTTGCTGAAATGAGGGGGCTAAGAATTCAGAGATTGTGAAACCAAAAGAAAATTAAGTGACATGTTGTGTTATTGATTCTTAACTATAACTAAAGCTGCTGTGGGTGTGTGAAATTGATATCACAACTTTATCTTATGGCAAGAAGTAAAGAAAACAATGTGCAGAACAGCTGAGGGAAACTTCACTTTACATGAAAGATAATACATACCATATACCAGATGTTAAGCTGGTATTTAAGAAGAAAAAAGGAAAAACATACAGCATGCATATTGTAAAGTCCTGGGAAATAGGAAAGAAATATTTTAACTTATCAATAGTTACTGATAGCACATGAGAAAATCGTTTCCCTTTGGCAACAATAGTCTATATGTTGAAGTGCTGTAGTGTTAAGTGTGGAAGTAGGGACTTGTGGGTGGGGTGTTCTCATTGTTATGCTTGAAGGGACAAGCAGATTGTAGTGGACAGAACTTGAGGTAATTTCTGTGTGTTACTAGTAAATGCTCTTTTATAGCTTTAAATATTTTGTGTAATCTGAAGCGGATCTGTTATCTGAAATGCTGAAGTTTTACAAAAAGATTTGGATGGACAGATTTAATATTGTATGCCACTAATAGCTGTCTTTCCCGCTGCGTGTGTTATGGGAACCCCCGGTAGAGTTATTTCCTGGTGTCTTCCTGTGTTTTTTTCTCACTGTGGAAACTTGCATGCGTGACATCCCAGTTTGTATACAGCCACTAGTTGAGTTATTAATGTTCACCCATCATCAAATATCCCTCACTCCAGCCTCTTGCCTGCAGGTGTTTAGCAGTAGTCAGTGGCCCTGAGAAGCTGGAGTGATTATTTGGCTTGTGTAACACTTGTCATCTTTCATCTATTTCATCACAGGATTCTGTTGACCTCGCTTTAGTCTTTCTAAAAGAAGTGAACAGGAAGGACAGCAGTCTCCTCCTTACTACAGCAACTCCAGCCTACTATGAAAACAGACCTCACTCAGTGACCCAGTCGGAGTAAAAAAAGAATAAAAGTTGAAAAACTCATTAGAAAAATAGCTCAAGTCAATCTTCCCAAGCCAAAACCAATCCCTTACCTGCCATTCTAAATATTTGCAAAATAAACAAGCTTCAAAAGAGTTTCTGGTTTTGGTTGGAAAAATAATCAAGTTCGATTTTGTCAGTACACTTTTTGGAGCTCCTCTACCAACTTTTTATAAACCTCTTTAGTGTTAGGTGTGCATTTTGGTAATGGAAGTTGTGCAGCAGATGACAATGCAGCTTCAACAGACAGCAGGCCACCAAAAATTGTAAACTCTCTTGTAAACGCCCAGTGTATTACTCCTGTGTGCTGCTACTAAGTGGGTAGACAAGTGAGTCAACATTTTGCCACTCCAGCAGCTAAAAAGTACCTGCTATAGTCCAGTGATTGTTTATAATAATGGTTTGTTGTTCTTGTCAGGCTGCACAATACAAAGTATTCCTTCCTGGGAAAAATAAAGGCTAAAGGATGATGTTTATGTCTCAACTGACCTTTTGTTCTTTGAAAAAATGGTAACCCGACACAATCAAATTATAGAAGAATATTTGTAAAACTTTAGGTGACCTTACATAGGAGGATGCTGTGTGTGCTATTTGTGGTCAATTGGATTATCAGGATTTATTGTTACAGGCAATTGAAAGGAAAGGGCAAGCTAGACAAAGTAGTGCAGACTTAGAAGGAATGTTGGATGTCTCACGTAAAGCTGCTTTGTACTGTGATTCTTAAATATTGCACAGACAAAAGAAAAAATACTTACTCAGCTAACACCGTTAACCAGCCTGGTGTGTGGCACATTCCTTTCCTATGTCCTCTTATGTTATCAGAAGCTATTTTAGACAGCAGCTTTCATCCGACATGTGGCAATATTTAACCTTTTCAACTGATAAACTTACTAAGGTACATAAACAAGACAGAATGTAAAAACCTAGGACAAAATAAACAAATGAATAGTAAAAGAATTGAGCATACTTATAGTGTGCAACCTGCATAATATCACAAAAACAGACCCATTCACACTTCACCAGATAAGTAAAGTGGCTGTGGAACTCTCCCTTTCAAACTTTGCTCAACTAATCAATCATTCTTGACCAATTGTAAACGTTAACTCAAATGAGGTGGGCTTTTATGCGAGTGCTTTGTTTCTTTGATTGGCTGTGTGCTTACATTCAACTTTTACTCTACGATGTTATTATCACATGCTATATCAAATAATTTTGTACATAATTATTGCATATTGCTTGTTTTCCTTTGTTGTATCTCTAGGTCATAATCATATTTTGTTCACTGCACATGTAAAGCAGCTTCACATTATCATACTGTGGACTTCTAGGGCTACACAATATGAGAAAAATGTGATATGCGATAACTATGTTGAATATTGCGATAACAATATGATGACCATATTTTGATATACTCCTTTTGACGTAGTAAGTTCAATTGAATTAAAGCAGAAATAAAGTATAAGTCGTTGTATTTACTAGTCAGCAGAACGCTATGTCAGTCTTAGACCAAACCAGGACTAAACCAGCACGAAACCAAGCCTAAAACAGGACCAAAACAATCCTAAACAAAGGCTAAAACTGGGCTAAACCAGGACTAAACCAGGACTAACCCATGTCTAAACCAGGACTAAACCAGAACTAACCCATGTCTAAACCAGGACTAACCCAGAACTAACCCATGTCTAAACCAGGACTAAACCAGAACTAACCCATGTCTAAACCAGGACTAAACCAGGACTAACCCATGTCTAAACCGGGACTAAACCAGGACAAACCAGGATTAACCCAGGACTAAAACAAGGCTAAACCAGGACCTAACCCAGGGCTAAACCAGGACTAAACCAGGACAAAACCAGGACTAACTCATGACTAAACCAGAATTAGCCCAGGACTAAAACAAGACTAAACCGGGACTAAACCAAGACTAACCTAGGACTAAACCAGGACTAAAACTGGACTAAACCAGGGCTAATCCAGAACTAAAACTGGGCTAAACCAGGACTAAACTTGGACTGAACCAGGATTAACCCAGGACTAAACCAGGACTAACCCAAGTGTAAACCAGGACTAAACCAGGACAAAACCAGGACTCACCCAGGACTAAACCAGGATTAACCAAGGGCCTAACCCTGGGCTAAACCAGGACTAAACCAGGGTTAAACCAGGGCTAAAACAAGGCTAAATGAGGACTAAACTCTATCTTGACTTTTGAAATATTTTTATTTGGTCACAACACATTTTCATTAAAGGCTCTAATAGGAAAGTGATTCTGACAATTTAAAGGACCATAACATTATTGCAGTACATTTAATGTCTTGCGATATGGATATTGCATCTTTTGATATCGCGAGAACAATAAATTTGCAATCTATTGTGCAGCCATTATCACTACACACTGCAACATTGGTCATTTAGACAGTCCTGTTCTTTTGTTCTTAAAGACACAAAATTCAGGGCTGTGTGGCTTGGCTGCATCTCTTGACCAAGTAATGGTTTGTGATCTAAAATCTTAGCCATCCTGGGACGCAACCTACTGCTCCTTCATTTGCACAAGCCACAGTGAACGAGCTGCCTGTTAGAAGATGGGCTTAATTATAGTGATAAAAACTTAGGAGAGGAGTTAATTTAAAACACTCTTTAGATGGAGGTTTGGGTAGAATTGCTCCCATACTTTCAATTCTGCAATCTCTGTCTGTTCTTATTTAGCACTGCATTTCTCAGTTTAAAGCTGTTTCTTTGCAGTTTTTGGGGCTCCCAGACTTTCGCTGTTTGATTTATTTACTCCATGTGAACTACTGAGACACATATAGGGCTAAAGAATGCACCAGGCACCATGCTATACGTAGTAGTTTTGAAGTCTGGATTTGTGAAGGGAGGGTACCAGTAGATATACACTGAACAAACTCCCACACTGCATGACCAGAGAAGACAGCTACGTAGTTTAGTTACTCCTATCTTTAAGAAGCTGGCTTTAAAGGTCCCCTTTTATACTAAATTGAGCTTTTAAGCATGTTATAATAATGTTGGCTCCTCAAAAACATGGAGTAGTGTTTTGTTTCATTCACACTTATTTGAGTAATTCTGTGTGCTGAGCCGGTCCTCATCTAACGATCTGGAAATGTTCTGTCTCTACATACTGTTTGTTTCTAAAGCCCATACACTGGTCATGGACTTGTTTTGATAATTTCAGCGCTTAAATCATTAAATCATTTCGAAGCAGTCAGCTTATCTATCTGTTAGTGTCATGTTGATAATAGCCCTGTTAAAGAGCCATTTTATGCTCTGTCCATTCCCTAATGTTGCCAGCAGGGGGCAACAGACACCTAATCCAAGTGTTCTCTGCACTGTCAAAATAACAGCTTCCCAAAATAAGATGTTTTCTATGCATATACATTATTTTAGGTTATAAAATGTTAAATAATAATGCAAAGGTGTCCAAAACTATTTCAAAAAGTGTGTACATCCTGTCACAAAGAGAAATAGCCTTCAACACCTAATTCCGTGACCCTATATTAGTTTAGATTGTTAAAGGGAGACGATGCATATTTTAAAGAACACTATTTATTTGGACATGATCATGAGGTATGTTAATTTATAAGAAAGTTTGGCGCATTATGGAACCTTTGGTCAATCATAGCAGAGAAATATTTAGGGGTGCTTTCATTGGCTGTTAGTCTATATAGGCTTGTACACATTGAAATAGTGGTTGCTGATAATATAGAGAAAGTGTTAATTAACGTGTGTGCTATGTCTGCTTATACAGAGAAACAGTGTAAGTAAAATACAAATAAATACTGGCAATACATTATGAGATGTTTAAATTGCAGGACTGTGTTGAACTTAGAGCTAAAAGTTTGGAGTAAGGTCTTAACTTTTATTTGATGTAATGTTGTAGTATCTGACTGTGACAAAATGGCCATGATATGATTATAATCAAGATTATTTTTACTGTGATAAAAAAAACAAATGTCACACTCAAAGGTTATGTCAACATGTCTTCAATGGCACCAGTCTGATAGCAGTAGTGTCTCATCATATTGTGTCTTCTTGTACAGTACAATGTATTGTGGTGGCTTTGGAGCATACCTTGGGCGCCCTCTGACCCAGTGATGCTTACGCTCAGGCATGCAGCCCCGCTCCCTTCTTCATTAGCTGCCGCTCCTCTGTACCTCCCTCCTTCCTTCCGTCCTGTTGGACCTTGTGTGTGTTACTTTTCTTCTAAGTCTGTTACCCCAGGCAACGCCCCACTTGGCTTCTTCTTCTCTCTTTAAATGTTTAAAGCTCATGTATGTTAAAATGTGCATACATTATACTGATTTTGTATCTCCTTTTTTCTAGACTACCATCTTCCCACAACAAAGAGCTTTTTCACAAACCATGGCTTTAGTTCCCGGTCTATGATAACTACACCCAGCAGAGTAATGGCTGTAAGTACTGCCTGTTTTACACAGGGAACACATTTCAACTGTGTAGTTTTGGTCTTTTCAAGCTCTGTATAGTTTATTGTGATTTGCTAACAATGGACTTGCACCTCTTAAATACCTTTAGATCTGGCACATGAAATGAAGGGGCATACATGAAATCTAGTCGTCACCTAGATTTTCTTTATTTTTACTGAAGCATAGAATTGGTCCTCACCAATCAGTTTTTATTCTACAAATGTAAAATGGTGAGTTCTAAAAGGTCATGGTCTCGCTTAACTGAGTCTGCAACATGGTCTGTAGGCACAAGAAGCTAGCCGGTATTGTTTATGAAAAATGTTTCCTTCCTGTAAGTCCAGGTCTTATTGTCTTGGTGTTGCATGAAGGAAATTGGAAGCTCGGTGCTGCTGATTTGAAACTAAGAACAATGCACAGAAGAAAGACACACATTTATAAACTGGAGGCTTCTGTGTTGTCTTAACCTGCTTATGCAAGAACAGGACACAAATGTTTGTTTGTAAAGTTACACCACATATACAGGGCTGGCAAAAACATTTTCTAAGACCTAACAGTTCTTAAATGGTGGGGAAGTTAAATACGCAGTAGTTTCAATGTTCAGCTTATTTTAATTTGTTTAGTAGCATATTTTATAAACATTTGCTATAAATACTTGTATTAACATAATGAAAATATATTTGTATAAAATGTCCACTGTCACAATAAATTGATCAGGGATAAAATTGAGAGTTGGTTGAACATCTCTAAACCATGGTTTGTTGAGTGTTACAATCCTATAAAAGGTAAGCAAAACTGCATTTGTTAACCATCCTTGACCTTGCAGGTGCCCACTGCCCCTCTCCACTCCTCTGGGTTCTCATCTCGCTCTGCTGTGGAAAGCAGCTCTAAAGCAAACCATGTTGGAACCACCGCAGTCCACAGCAGTTACCAGGCCACACAGTCTCGCACCAGAAGCAGCCGCTCTAAATCCTTTTGTCAGGCAGATCCGGAGACATTTCCTCTCACCGTCTTACCTTCACCAGAAAACAGCGCCCATACCCTTCCAGCGCCACCTCCAGGCGCCCTCAGACGCAGCCTCAGCGGCACACTGGCTCAGGGCAGAGGCCAGTGGCAGGACGAGGAGGTACCGTACCAATACATATACAAGGGTCCTTCTCACCGCACCATCAGCCGCATCACCAATAGACAGCAACACTACCAGCACAACTCTGGTTTCGGCCACGAGGGATGGATGGGCACCAGCAGAGGAGTACCCACGGCTGGGGATGGCTGGGGAGCACAGTGGCAACAGCAAGTGTCCAGAGGAAGCCATGGGTTTGGGACGGGACAGTACCAAGGCCTGAATCGAGCTGCCTCTGTACGCAGTGTGAGGAGTGTGGGGAAAGGAGCGGACGTGTTAGATGGAGCATCCATACACAGCAATGACCCTTTAGGAGGGTGAGTTTGCATGTAACCAGATTTTTATATTCTACAATAAATGCTTCAAGCTGGTTCATCCAGAGAAGCGTTTTCCCATTAATTTTTATGAGAGAGCAAACTAAAAACAAGGCAAGACATATTTTGTCAAGCAAAAGGACTGCTTGTTGTGGATATAGTTGTATAATTTAACTTAAACATAAAAACACATGGATCTAGTAGTCTGCTCCATTAGCCATAGTTAACATAATTCATTATTATTTTTAATTAATTGCTCCATTAAATACAAGGGCTAAATAATGATACACTGACTAATGTTCTCTATCCTGGCACTGACTTTACATAGATACATGTCATCAATTTGTTGCCAGTTTCTGCTATACAGCACATCTATTTCATTTTCGAAATTTAAAATGGTGAATGGTGGTGACATAAATTAAATGGTATGATAAAATAAAAACATAAGTATATATATTTCCTGTCAATACCTATTGTTTACAAGAAGATTAATGTTAAAAAAACTG
Organism: Bostrychus sinensis; assembly: GCA_020698575.1. Classification (NCBI taxonomy): domain Eukaryota; kingdom Metazoa; phylum Chordata; class Actinopteri; order Gobiiformes; family Eleotridae; genus Bostrychus; species Bostrychus sinensis. The sequence continues at coordinate 12,575,386 of CM036242.1, read as the reverse complement.
TGTGCTTGTAGTATGCAGGGTCTGGACATGGTCACGGCTGTCAAATATCTCTCAGAGTCAGACACTGGGTTGCAAGCTTTAGGAGCAGCATATGTCCAACATCAATGTTACCATAGCAGCGAGGCCAAAACCCAGGTAAAACACATTTGCATTCGTCTGCTAGTGGTTTATTGACATTTTTCATATAATTTAACCTGTAGCACTCTTCACTCAGGTTCGAACTCTTCACGGCATTCCAGCTTTGGTTCAGCTTTTCTCCAGTGACAACCAGGAAGTTCAGCGCTTTGCAACTGGCGCCACACGAAACCTCATCTACGAAAACTCCGACAACAAGGCGGCGCTCATTGAGGCTGGTGGAGTTACACGTCTGGTCAGTATCTTGGGTGAACCAGACGAGGAGCTTCGTAAAAACATCACTGGTAATAACAGGACTATCCTGAATTGAATTGTATCGATTTTGTGTCAAATGTGTCTCTTTGTGTTACAAAATTACAATGGATATAATGATTTTTCAATTTTGTCTGCAGGTGTCTTGTGGAATCTGTCGTCTCGAGATAACCTGAAAGAAAAGCTTTCCAAAGAAGCGTTATCTGAGCTGACAGATAAAGTAATGATTCCTTTGTGCAGGAGCATCCCACTCAGCCCATCTGAAAGAGACATCTTCTATAACACCACTGGATGTTTAAGGTAACAGCACATATTTTACCAGTAGTCAGTACAATAAATAACGGTTTTAAGAAGTAATGGTGGATTGCTCAATAGATATTGTCAAGTAGACAAATCAGGTGCTTTTTAAGAACATAAAAAGGGTTCAAACAGTTTATAGCAGTAATAAATGTTGAAGATTATAAGCAAGGCTATTATATTTTATACAACCAAAACAGACTGTGTGGGATGCATTTAATGTTACTGAGTAGATTTCTCAAGCACCTGCTCATTAGGTATATCTTAGGCTACGTTCACACTGTAGGCCTTAATGCCAAATTCAAATTTTTTTGCTCATATCCATTTTTTTTTTTTGCGTAGTTCACATTATACTTTAAATGTTTGAACCAACTACGGCCCACATGTGCAGATGTGTTTGTAGAAGTAAAAATGAGTGCTATTTATGTCAGTGTTTGTGTATCAATTTTGTATTGTAAATAAAGGTCAAATAAAAATGTCTGTCTGTTGCATTTCTGTAAAGTAAAAATTGTATGAAATGTGACATGGCCGTTCAGACTGAAGTCGCATTGCAAAACTATCAGATACATATTCGATTTAAGACCACATATGAAAGTGGCCTGGGTTTGATTCAATAAAATTAGATTTGTGCTGTTCAGATTGTCATGGGGCGGCAGTAGCAGTAACTAACCCGAAGGTTAGTGGAAGGTCCTTGGGCAAGACACTTCACCCGCCTTGCCTGTATGAATGTGTCAGTGTGACTGTGTTTGGTGGTCGGATGGGCCGTAGGTGCAAATTGGCAGCCATGCTTCCGTCAGTCTGCCTCAGGGCAACTGTGGCTACAGATGTAGTTTATCACCTCTGAGTGTGACTGAGGAGTGAATGAATAATGCAGTGTATAAAGCACTTTTGGTATCTAGAAAGGCACTATATAAATCCAATGCATTATAAAAAAAAAAAGATATGGGTCAGAGATGGGCAAAAAAGTCAGACTTGGGCCATTTTTGTCAGCAGTCTAAACCTAGCCTTAAGGTATTTTACCTGACACTAGCCTGGCCAGCTGGACTTAATTTTAGTAAATTAAACACATCGCTTGTCTCATTGTTGTTATACTTTTCAATGTACATCACTGCTAAGATAGTTCATTTTGTATTGTTGGTTTTACAGGTGGGTTTATGCAACATAAATGAAGCAACTTGGCTTTGACTCCTAGCTCCTAGTTATTACATAAGTCTGACTTGTGCTGTGCAGGAACCTGAGCTCGGTTAATGAGAGGACAAGGCAGAAGATGAGAGATACGCGTGGTCTAGTGGACTCTCTGGTGTCATACATTCAGCAAGAGGAGAGGGCAGGATGACAAGGTAACACCTGACATGTTGATAGCAATGGGCTATTTTTTAGTATTTTCTCACTATTCGCAAAGATAGAGAAACAGATCATAACAAAGATACTGCACAGCAAAACATTTAGCGCCAAAGCCATAAATGACAAGTCACTGATAAAATTTGATGGTTGCAAAGCCAGCTTGCATTCCTCCTCACTCATTGTGGTCTGGCACATTTGAGAGGCACTGATTTGAGTTAGAGCCTGTCAACAAGTAACACACCCCAGAATACTTTGCACACATGTGGATAAACCTTCCACCAGATGGAGAGACAAGATAAACACATCAGCCTACTAGTGATAACAGTATGATATCTTACTATAACTCACCAAGCACTGTTTTAGGAATGCAACACCAATGTTGTCTCTGATCGTCAAGCTATTTAATGCATTTATAACATGGTACCCATTATATTATCAAAATTAATTGAATTCTTAATATGTCTTCACCTCCAGGGGTTGGAGAATTGTCTGTGTGTTCTGAGGAATCTGTCCTATCAGCTTTACACAGAGCTCCCTCCGTCAGTACAGCTCCGTCTGGAAGGTCCAAGGCGATCATCTGCAAACCAGGAAATTGAACCTATTGGCTGTTTCACTCTTTATAGCCGAAAAAACAAAGAGGTAAAAAGTCCTACATCCTCTCAATTTAAGCACTTGCACAACACTTTGAATGCAGGTAAATAGATATATAGCAAACCAGATTTTTTTACTGACACAATTTGAAAAATGTAAAACCAATCAGAGGAAGTATCATCTAAACCCCACCCTTTTTTATATAAACGTCTGAAACTGGTCAGGTAGGACAGATTTTAGTAGAATCCAGGATGACTTCACCAAAAGATGAATGGGTGTGGCTTGCCTGGCTAGTTTTGAATTGGCACATTGACTTTTCAGCAGATCTTAGATTCTAACTTGTATTCTGTTATTATGTATTCTTTTGGGGTTTGTTACAGAAATAGAACAGCTAATAGTATATTATGTTTGTGTGTGTTTCTCTACATGCCTTTGCCCCCCAAGTCTTCATTGGGTTCCATTCCCAGGAGGTTTGTGGCTGCTCTGACATCACATTACTATTAACCTGATTTAGACAAAGGCAAAATCAGGTCAGGAAACAGGAGGGTCTACTGGATCCGTTCTAAATGGTTCAAGTGTTGCAATGTTTACATGAGAAACTCACAGCATACTCATGGCTGATTGCCCTAACTTTTCCCGTATCTGTTTGATGCAGTTAGGACAACAACAGCTTGGCCGCACTGTTTCGGTTCACATGTAAGGTGTCCTCCTCCCTTTGCCACCAGGGACAGCAGTGTGTTTGTGTTCAGGTCATGTAACTACTAGCTGTGAAACCCTGATATAGGTGGATTAGTAGTATTCATTCCCATGCCGTAGGGTGCTGTTGGTTTTCAAAGTTAATTTATTTATTAGTTTGAGTCGCCAAGTGAGGAAATCTATCTTACACAGTTAGTAATTTTCAGATGGACAGTATAAATCTGTTTGTCAGTGAGCCTGTATTCCACTTTCTGCTGCAGGGTTCCTTATGGGTGGGTATTAACATGTGTTCATCTAGGTGTTAAATATTTAAATTGCAACATAATCTTTGTCTAGTCTTTTCAGTGTTGCAGACACTTTGCTGTTTATGCTCAGTCAAGCCATTCTTCAGTTCCTCATATTGTTTGAAGTAAGGTCCAAGAGGCTTGTACTTGTCAAGACCTAAAAGTTAACTAACAAATACAAACATATTTTGAATAGGCGCATATTTTTGTCATCATTTTTGCGATCATTTTTGGATGTGAATTTTGCATTAAAGTTTAAATTAGTGGCTTTACAAATGTGGTAAAAACTACCTATTATGTGCATACAAAGAGAATCACTATTAGCGGCTAGTTGTAGCTCACCTTCAATTATTACCAAGGTGTTGACAACAGATTTTTGGGTGACTTCTAATTCATATCATTGTTGTCCCAAGTTTGTCAAGTGATGCATGTTGGAGTAGTACCTCTGATGCAGCTCATAATAAGCATCCAAGCAATCAGAAACTCTAGAACTGTTCTCAGTCCCACAGGGAGGATCAGTTTCTGATGCGACATAGACAAACCAAAGGGTCAGATTACTCATCTCAATAGCGAGCATTAGCAGCTATTGAACCGTCAGGCCCATAGCGACAAACCTATAGCGCACTCCTAAAACCCCCATACATTTGTTTATACATTGAAGAAGACAGGAGAAAATGTATGTTAGATCTATGTTACTGTGATTTTTTGAACAAACAATTTGTAACCTAATCACTGTCACTGTTCTTTGACTCTATCCCGCAGCAGCGAAACCAGAACCTGTCCATTCTGTCTGAGGTGTCCCGACAGCCGAGAGGAGCTGAATGGTTGTGGCACCCTAAAATTGTTGGGGTATACAAGCAGGTGCTGCAGAACAATGACTGCAGTTCCACAAGTCGCGAGGCTGCCCTAGGAGCGCTTCAAAACATCACAGTGGGAGACTCACGGGTAGGACGGCAGCCATTCTATACGTGCTATATAAATACACTTTGAATATTATTAAACAAGCTGTGTAGCATAGTGAATGTGGTTACATGTAAGTGGAGAAATTTGTCATATCGTTTTTGTCTGATCAATTGTGTTTTATGCAAATGTTTGCCATATGCCAATTTAGAAGGCTCCTAATCAGAATGATTTACTGGAGAACGTGATTCGTTGTTGTTCTATTGCTGTGTACAGTTCATAGGTTGTACTAAGCTCTATGAGCATGTTCCATAACCAACAGAGAAAAAACTGTGGCACTCATTTTAGACTGGTGAAGACAAATACTTTGGGCAATCCTGTTCATCAGTTTATTTGCTCATTCAAAGTTGATTTGCACACCATTAGGAAAACTAATAATATGCAATAACTACAGTATTGCAATAATACCTTATATATAACCTTTGATATTTATTTGCTTTTGAAAATAGTTAGAGTTTAAGATAAGATTTAGAATATACTGTGTAAAGACATTCAAGGACTAGATGAACTTTCACTTGTCAAAGCTAGGTCTAAAAAATCATAATTTTGAAGATTAAACTAGGTCTAAACAAGGGGGCAACAGGGTCACTAGAGGTTAAGTGGGTCACACACTAACAGGAGGGTTGTGTCCTGCATTGTGTCCTTGGGCGATATACTTCACCCATATTGCCTACGCGACAGAAAGGGCATCTGGCGTAAACATTTGCCAAATTACTGTGTGTTTGATTCAACATGACCCCATAAGAAAAATATTAATCACAGGAAAAAAAACTAGGTATTTTTATTTGGGTTCACCATCAAGGCTTGTTATTAAGGTGTTGTTTTCATGTGCTCTCATCTGTGTAACCATTGATATTCCTGGTATAGGTAGCCTACATTACATAGTACATTAGTCTAGTTTATTGGCATGTAACGTTACAAATATGTTTAATCAGGTTTAATGTTAGGTCATTGCCTCTTTTATACGTAAGCTGAATGGTACCAAATACCAATCTGAGGCGAGTGCAGTGTAATTCTGATTGTACTCAGTGCATCAGTTCTCTTTGTCTGTCTGTCAGTGGCCGACAGTGCTGAGCAGTGTGGTGCTGGAGCAGGAGAGGCTGCTGCCCATTCTGCTGGAACTACTGGACACCAACAATGATACAGAGCTGAAGCCTCTGACCGGTCTATTGAGAAATCTGGCACGGAACGCCTCCAACAAGGACCACCTGGGTAAGAAACAAAACACCTCTGATACATGAAACATCAAAATAAGATGGGTCAGCAAATTTTGGCCACTATGGTGCTATATCTGACACTGTGTCTCTGTTAAAACAAGTAAAAACAGTTCTTTAATGTTTATTCATACTAGTGGCAGACCAGACCCCCTTATATGCAAGCAGAAGACTGGTCAAAGCTTGATTGTCTGAACATTCTCATCTGTAAAAAAAAACCTTCACAACAAAACCTAGATTCATCTTCACAGATGTTTTATATCACTTTTTGTGTTTCTGTTTTGTGTCACTGCAGCCAAGAACATGGTGAATGTGCTGGTGTCCAAGCTTCCTGCTGATGGCCTCCAGAAATCGCCCTCCAGTGAAGTCGTGGTCAACATCTGCGGAGCTCTCAATCACCTAGTCGCCTGCAGCTCCCTGGCAGCCCGGGACATCTCGTTCTTCAACGGCCTGCCCAAACTGGTGGGCATCAAGAGCACCCATGATAACAGGTGGGACTCATCTCTACTCATAAATATTTTAACAGTAAGCGTATTACTCTTGTCCTCAAATCAACCCTGTTTCCTGTTTATGTGTTGCTTGTCACAATGAGCAACACTTTGAGAGTAATTCTAACATTTTTCTCATTTGCAGGGCACTGTCAGGGATTTATGACAAATTTCATAGCTGTGGTATTTCCGACGTGTTGTTTCTAGCTTTTCTCACATTTTACTGTGTTTTGTGTAGTCCTGGGAGTTTGAAAGCAGCCAGGGCGGCCTCAACAGTCCTCTGCAACATGTTTCAGTACAACAAACTGCACAAAGACTACAAACTGGTAAGGCTCATTACACCAAGTAATTCAAAGGAATTACAACTCTGTCTGTGTAAACATTACTGATAACTGAGGAATTTACAATTTAATTTGAGAATTTACCAGAAGGCCTGTCTATCTAACTGACCAGTAGCCACACAAGATAACATTGGCTCTGACTAAGGCTGATGTGTTATATTATTATGTTGAATATTGTGATAACAACCACTTAATGATCTGTAATCTTTGGATACCCCTTTTGACATAGTAAATGTTGATTTAAATTCATGTTCATTAAAAGCATTATTTGGGCTCTGGACTTAATCTTCAAGTAAAAACAAAATTAAATCATGACAAAATTTAGGACTAAACCAGGGCTAAACTGAGTTTAAGATTGAACTTATTTTGATCAACACTATTTTACTGATGATTCTATTAAATGTCCATTTGCTGCATGAAGATTATGATCAATTTACAATATACTGTGCAAACATATTCATAATTGACTATAGTAAAGTGTGTTTTGGCTGCTGCCTTTCCTTCAGTGGTCACCACAGCAGTTGCCTAAAGACAGCAGAAGGGAACACTTGCTTTTTGTCCAGTTACAGACCAGGGCCCCTCTTTTACAGTGTTTAGCAAGGGCCACATGCTTCAGAACCTCATGTGAATAGAGGCGTTGCCCATGGTAACAGGGACTCCTAACTGCTAAAGCTTTGCTTCTAAGTGTCAGGGGCAGCCGGACCATCACTCAGTGTTTTCACTAACCACCACAAAACTAGTTCTGTCCTGGGACCTCATTGTGAAAGCAACTTCACATAACTCTTCTCCAGAACATTAGATTTGTGTGTTGGCACTGCCATCTACCAACCTCCTTCCAGGCCCATACTTCCTTGCACCATTGGTTTGTGGTGAGTTACCATGACTGGGGGTGTTTCTCGACTCACCATTCATGGGGCTGTTACACCTTTGGCCACCACCCAGGCCTTACCACACATTCACCCTCGCAGAATGAAAGAATGAATGGTGAAAGACACAGTTTATTGTTGAAGTACTGCTGCATGTTTGTCTGAGAGGTGAAGGCCAAGAGTGGCACAGAGTAACGTGTAAACAAATGAGAAAAACTGGAAGACTGCTTTTGAGAGCAGTACTCACCGATTTTTAGGCCGACAAACTCAGGGAAAATGTTTGGGGCCCTGGATAAAAAGCTTAGGAAAGGGGGCCGTCTACTGGTTGGTAAAAATATAGATAATTCTCTAGTCAAACTTAGAACATTTATTCCCCTTTTATTTGTTCATGCTGTTTGAGATTATGCTCTTCTTATTTTTTATTTTTTTATTTCTTGCTATAAAATATTTACGTGTGGGTGGGGGCGGGGGCATGTATTTTAGGTTACTCCACTTGCTTGTCAATCTGTCATGATATAAAAATCTAGACTTTGATTCCCCTCTATGTGTGTGTAGAAAATCCGGTTTAGGGCTAATATGCACAGTCCAACTAAACTCTGTGTAAATGTGCTGACTGGTCATATTGTCATTCACATTTCATTATTTTATACCAGTATTCTTGCATGCAATATGATATGGCACATCCCTTACAGAAAGTGCCTTTTCCCGTACAGCATGGGCTACAGCTCAATTGCAGCAGAAACATGAAATGAGTAGGTGATACCTCATGTCAGCAGACAGGAAATCACAGCCTGTCCACTTTGTTTTTGTAAGGAGCTGTGTTTTTGGCGCAGTTCCTTGGGCTTCTTCAAACTTTGTGATAAATGCAGAGAGCACCACAAAAGCACAGACTGGGGTTGTGTCTCATGAAGATGGATTACTGTGAAAGTGAAAGAAGGGTTACAAGCTTGTGCTGCTGGAAGTTTTCCATTGTCCTACATGTGACCCACAATTAAAGCTAGCAGAAAATCTCTATAATGTCAGAATAAGCTGACTTTTGATTTAAAGGACGCATTTCTGTTGAACTTCAAGTTATTACAGTCACTGCTACTGTAGGACTGTACTACAAGATACAACAAATCTTATGAGAAATAAACCTACTCAACATGAAATGCATGCAACACCTTGTTGTTTGTGTCGGTTTCATAAAGCGTCTCAAGGCTAATGTTACAGCTAAGACAGAGCACTTTTATACATTTCTGTGATAACGCTGCATATGCTTAAGACAACTACAAATCACCAGAGAAAGCCATGTGCTTCGATTTAAAGCACTAAGTGTCATTTAACAAAACCTTATGAGGGGGTGTAAATTATACCAGACATTCTCTATGGAAACAGAAAAACAAACAACTCTACATCTTCTTCCAACCTAAACTGCTTAATTTTCACTTTTTTGACAAATGAGCCAGTGTTTATTTGCAGCCATACCAACAATTATCAGTGAAAGATCTTTATTAGACACATATATTAAAATCCTCAAATGATAAACCTGAACACTTTTTTTAGGGATTGGGTTCACAACCTCATGTTTCATCAATGTTTTTCTTTTGGCGTAATGTTCTCTCTGCTAACAACAACAATCATGACGGTGTGGTTGAATAATATGCCCACTTTTTGAGGTTACAGAGAAAGGAAAAGAAAAATTACCAAAGGTAATTGTTGCACGGAAGCCATACAGTTAGTACATTAAAACCATTATGCTTTTATTTATCTTTTTAAACCAAACGTGGTCACCTCATTGCACACTTTACAACCTTTAAAAACATGGCACAAATAAAAGAAAAAGTTTTCAATAATCACTTTACTGCTGCCATAAATAAACAGGAGACCAGCAGAGGGCAGCAGAGTACAGCTCTGTTAAGTACTTTTGAACAGAAACAGAAGGGAAAAAAGCTTTTTACTTCCTTAAACTGTATGATACCTTTTACTACTACTGCTGTACACTGTTTATTGTATAAATGAAAGCAGACTGGATGTAGAGGGCTCGTTGAGTGGTCAGTGCTTCTTAGAGTGGGTGGGTGTTCGTAGCAAAGGCAGAGGTTTGTGGAACCAAGCGTTCTGAGGCCTCAGAAGTGCAGCCTTAGAGACTACAGGATTACTTAAACAGGTGTGCTTGAAGCAAAGTACAACTCCAGGTATGCTTTTGATGAGAGGTAAAATGGTATAAAGCTAAAAAAGGTGGATTTTGCATAATATAGCCTCTTTAGGGATACATTTGCAATATAAGATGCTGCCCTAATTTATGATGAACATTTATTGGCAGCTTTTGTGATTAAAGTGGTTGTTCTATTGTTTTTTTGTGGCCAGACTGTGAATCACAATGTAGACAGTGATTCATGTGTTTGTTAGTATCAGCAGCTACAGTGACACAGTGGACTTCCTCAGTGGCTACAGGAAGTACATCCTCTGTGGGTGTATGCTGGTCACTGCAACATGCTAACCCATTACTTTTACTGTTCTACTTTACACACAGATAGTACTATTTCTAGGGTGAATGTATACTCTCATGCACTACTGTGCGTCAGAATGAGGAGCTAAGTGAGTAAAAAAGTGGGTGTTGGCAGAGAGTGCACTTACAGATGGTTTTTTAGTTGATGTCCACATACTTCCGTTTGTTTCCCACTTGACCTTCTCTCCTTCGTTTCCATTGGTCTCTCATCCTCTCTCCTCCCCCCTTTCCCTGAATCCTGATGCCTGGATCTCGTTAGCTCCTGGCCAAGTCTTATCTGGGGATTTTGGCTCAGCAAAGTCAAATATTTTCTTTGTAGCTGAGAGCAATTATGTTAAGTAAAATTCTTCAGTGAGTTGGGAGTGACTATTCATCTTGCTCTCTGTCATGCCACGTCAGGAAATCAGAAGTGATGCAATGTACTTATTTTAAACATACATTGTGGTAAAAGATTTGTGCAAATTGCAATAAAGCAGGACTACCACACTGCTTAATCCCTGTTAATTTGAGATGGACTGGAGCAAAACAAATAAACTACATCTCTGTCTAACTTGATAGACTTAGAACCAATCAGTATTGGCCTAATCAAAATAATCAGAACGGCTGCAATTTGCCAATCAGAGAACCAAAGCATAGCATAAAGTCTGCCTCATTTTGAATATGTTTTCTAATTATTGGTCAGGTAGAACTGTTTTTAACAGAAATCAGTTCGAATGGGAGCAATTTCTCACCCATTTCACTTAAGAAATTGTTTAGTTGGTGAGGTCAGTTGGTGCTGATTGTCAGTTTAAAGGTTCCCTATATATTCCCTAAGTGAATTGTTTGAGCTTTTAACCATTATAATGTTGTTTGCCCCTCAAAAACATACCTAGAGTAGTAATTTGTTTCACCCGTGCATGTTTGGGTAATCCTGTATGCTGAGGCTGTCCCCTTCTAAAACCAGAAGGTGCTCCTGCGTGTTTTTGAAGCCCATACACTCAGTGCTGACATTTCTATCACTATGAAGCTATTCCACACCAACAGTGGGCACCTAATTCAATGTTTTCTGTACCAGCTTCCCAGAATACATAAATATTATTTTAGGTTTAAGTAAAATGTGACATGCTAATGCAACGGTGTCCATAACTTTTACAAAAAGCTGGTAAAAGCATGAAACAGCTTCTTTAACAAGCTGGACTTTAATTATGGTCCTTTGAAATAAAGTATATTAAAACAGAGAAAGGTTGCCATTATACCTTATGGTATTGTAATGGTTTTGCAGTGGCAGGAAATGGACATAACAGCATAAACTTTTTGATTTATGCAAATGAGCCATGTGCTTTAATTCAACATGGTACTCTATGCATGTTTTAACAAACCCTTGCATCATGTAAAATTATAGCAGACCCTTTTCTATGGAACCAAAGCAAGAAAAATCAATTCTCCCCACTGCCCACTCCTTTGCAGCCTTTATCTGTCCCAAAGCCACCTCTGACACTGTCTGCCTGACCTGGTTTGTGTCCACTTTTGTTTTTGAGTGATGGCGCTTAGCAGGAATGTGGAGTATCTGGCTGAGACATTGAGGATTTGCCTGGTTTGGGTCTTCTGGGAGGAATAAAAGCAGACAGTGTTTCGGTGTTCTTGACTGGCAATGAGAACTATAACCTCAGACAGCCCTCAGAACAGTGAACCCAGCACAGCAAACAAAACTGCTGTTATCTACTGGGGCCATGGTCAACGGGTTACAATTTATGGGAAGCCTGTTGCGTTTGTCCTTGAATTAAATAAGTCAGAAAAACTATCCCCCCAAAACCCCAAAAAATAATCTATATAGTCTACTGTAGGTCCGCATTAGGTAGCGCTTAATAACATAGCAACTCACTAGTTTGATCTAGGAATATTTGTATGATAATGGTTATGGTGATAATGATAAGATTATCTTGAAAACTGAAATAAGATGTTATTTTTATAAAGGGGTGAGCAGTGTGTGTTAATTTATTCATTAATAATATTTTATAACAAATTTTAATAGTGTAAACTACTAGATTTGGCTTAGAACTTAAAAAACAACAACAAACAACAAAAACAAAGTACAACTAAAAGAGTTAAAATCATCACTGCTGTAATTTAAATGTACAAGTGTGTTACTACTTGACCATTCAGTTTTGAGATATTTTTAAAACATTTGGAATAAGTGACTCCTTAGCAGAATTAAGTACAAACAACTTAAGATGCACTATTTTAGAGTGTATAAATGCCCTGTAACTTGTTGATCACTATCCACGGTCATCTCAGGCTCAAAGATGTAGTAAAGGAATGCTAATAAACACATTTATAGATGTATATAGTTAAATAATGTTATGTATTTCCGAGGCATGTGATTGGACACAGTTTGATTGATTAGATGGTATAAACAGTTTGTGAAAGCAGTTTATATACAATACAGTTCAGCCATAGCAAAGTGTACTGAAATAATGCAAGTCTTATCATCTCCCCAATATTTAAGTCATTACATGTTCCTCATGTTGTACAATCCTAATAAAATATTTGTGTATTTCTTGCAGAAAGGATTTTCCCGACGAGACTTCACAGACGTCACCATCTAATCCACGGCATGATCCACTGAAGCCTGTGTCTTTAGGTCAAGGATGTCGAGAATCAGAGAAGCATCAGCAGGAGTTAAAATGTAACTTGCAGACAGTCAAACAATGGAGGACTTGGCAGAAAGACACAAAGAAACGGAGCCAGATGAACTTACAGTTTAACTTGTGTGTTTAATTCGGTTTGACCTGCAACATTACAGTGCAGTGGGGACATGGATTTACTGGTATTGACTCCCACAGTGGACTTTTCCTGCCAAACCCGTGATCCATGTTACCCGTAAAGGTTGTTTGTTTTGTCCAGAAGATATTTCTATTTGTTTGTGCATTCACAATTAGTTAACAGCTGGGTTTATCATAGAAACCATTTAAGTCTAACATAATTAGTGGGTCTGGCAGTTTCTTTCTAATACAGTACAATATTATGCTTTTGAAGAAGTTATCTGTTGTGTGCATAAAGACATTTACAAAACAGATGATTAGAAATAAAACAATAGTTGTAGGAATGCTTTCAGCCGTTTTAATGTCGTGTTTAAAAAAGATGATACGCTTATTCCTTCTGTGTAATTGGACGTTGAATGTGTTACTATTGCATAAATTGCTTGAAAGCCAAGTAGAGAATAGTAGAGATAAATACTGGCTGGATTGTTTTATCTTATGTAATTATGGCATTGAGTTCTTAAAGGTTGTGTATATGAATGCAAGCGATCAAAGAAATAAAAATAAACCACAGCTGAACCAATAACAAGAGTGTGTCTTATGACAGTTTGAACAGAAAATTGAGCTCAGACTGACATCAGGATACAAGCTAGACACACACATAAGTATATATTGTGATAGTTTATCTGACCTAAACCAAGGGGCAGAAATGGTGAGTTAATTATAAACCTCTGCATGAGGAGTCACTAACAGACAATACCTAAACTGATTCTTCAGAAAATGCGTATATAGCGCCCTATGCTGGTTGCGTAGGTCAGTTTTAGGTCTTGCAGCGACATCATGTGGTAGTAAGCTATCATCATATTATTGCCAGTAAATAAAATATGAATGTGGATGTACACAGTAAAAGGAAAGCTAGAACAAACAAAACAAGCCATTTCAATTGTGAATAACATGGCAGAGTTATGTTTTTGCAATAATATTCAAGTACAATGTAGTTTACTGTGGGTCAGGTTAGTGGAAATGTTCAAGCATTCAAATAGGATTCAATGAATCATCAAGCATTCAAATAGGACTATAAAGTGTAAGCTGTGGATGTAGAAAATACATTTGTCTCAAAATATAACCAGTGATAAAAAAAATTACATTTCAAAAGGGACTAAGGCCAAAACAAAAAAAAAAAAAAAAAATTTAAAACTCAGTGTAGACATGATTAAACATCTTCATTAAACATTCTCAGTTTGCAGGTAATTAATTCAATTAATTGATAAAATTAATAAATACCTCATAACACACAACTATGTCCAACACATGGGTTTTCTTACAAGGCAATCATCTCTCCATTACAAGCACTTCTGTTTCTTCTGAGCATATTCCTTACAGTTACTACCCGAGACAGATATTTAAAAATGTCATGGTTATCAACAGAAAGCAGCTTTATGGCTTTATTACATTAGAAAAATCCCTTGCCATTAAGCCGAAGTACAGTCCTGCAAGTCACTGGAATGACTGCTGTGTGGCATGATGGCAGGGAAAGTTTAGCATTTATTTTCAGCAATAAATATAGCTCTGTGTATAAAAATGTAATGTTACTAAACAGGCAAAAACACTTTACACTTTAGTCTAGCATCCTTTCAGAAGAGAATCCTACACACTAAAATGTGAGGCTCAGAATGTGCACAACTCATCGGTGAGGCCTGTCAGAGAAGTTAGACTTCTGTTGACCTGTTGCTTTTCATTTCACTGAAAAAGAAAAGGGTTAAAATCTTTAAGTAGAAGGCCTATTTATCAATATAACTTTAACAGGTAAAGACAAACAAATTTAGTTTCAGTTAAAACAAGTTTAGTTTTTGCGTTTGTTTCATTTTAGTCTAGTTTTTGTATATATACACACAGTATTTTATTTAGTGCTGGGCAACGATTAAAATTTTTAATCATGATTAATTGCATGATTTTTTTGTCTTTTTGTCAGTCTTGCTATAAAATTCAATCAACAATGCATTCCAGCTCTTAAATGGCTCTTTGACCACTTGTAGCTTTTACAATTCAGCCAATATGTGCTATTTTGACTAAGTTGCCTATAGTGTATATAGCACCATTCAAACATGCTTGATGCCCAAATAATAATAATCATCATTTAAAAATAATTTCAAAATTATTTTCAAGATAAAGAGCACTACAGGAGATAGAGCTACATTTTCAAGAAATCTCTTCTGTTTGGACCTGAACTTAGTTTTTTCTATTCAAAAGTCTCTCCTTCTGTAGCTCTGTGTCCTGCTGCACTGCTGCTGTATGCTCACTTCTCTTCCTTTTCACACATTATAAAAATAAAAATTATGGTAAGTAAATATATCATGTTTGGTAATTTTTCAAGCAAAACATTATTGATACGTTTTGAAAACACTGCGTGTTGCAGCTGTTACCGTTAATTAGTCGTGTGTATATTTAATAGCATTAACAGTTTTAAGACTTTAGTGGTTTGTATCTCAGTGATGCCTGGGTCAACATGAAACAAACACTGTAAGGAAGTTAAAAGTCTTCTGTCAGGACCATTGGCTCTCATGTCTCTCTACTCTTCCCAGTGTCGTGTGTGTGCACCCATTTACAAAGGTATCGTGTTTCTGGTGACCCAATATTTTTGGTAATCTGAGTCTACTTACACTAGTTCCCTTTTAAGCCGCGCTAGTTTGTCAAAGTGACGAGTATTCTTCACTCTGATGGGACTGTTGGGAACAAACCAGGCGGCTATAAATTTACACACCACCACTACATGCTGTGAAGGACAGACAAAATTAAGAAAATACACTGACAATAGACTGACTATTACAGAGAGAACTTGTGTACCTCGAAGAGAATGACAAATGCAAATCGCACAGCTAAGACCAACCAGAACTTGGAGGTCAAAGAGTAGTCCACTTCACTCCGGTAATCTCTATAACTGAGGTGAAAAACTCAAGTTTTAATATTTTACAAGTATGTGTGACTGTCATTGCCCCAATTTATTCAGAAAGCATGACATTTTGTACAATAATGTACACATACAGCATGATATCTACCTGCATTGAGTGACATTGATGCCTGTCTCTGTTCTCATCTGGTTCTCCATGAAGTCATTTTGCACTGCTTCATGAGACCAGTTCGCCGTCGACAGTGTGTCATTGATGTAGCCCGACATGCAACTGCAATGCAAAAGATTTGATATTAATTGATAGTCTTTAGTCTACATTCACTGGCCATTAGTAGATATGGGTTTTTAATGCTTCTAAATAAACCTGGTCTGGTTTACTGGTTCAGAGGTTGACATGTGTGTTCATTATGGTCTTCTGCAGAGAACTACGACTTGCTCAATACTTTCTTTTTGTAAACCTCAGAGATGGCAATCCCTATAGTTTAACAATATCCTGACACCAGCAACCATGCTGTGTTCAAAGTCACCTTTCTTTCCCATTCTGATGCACAGTTTAAACTTAGTAGTTATTTCTAGAAGTTGCTGCTGTTGCTTTGTTAGAAAGCATTAGAAGACCTGTACCTAACAATGTGATCAGTGATAGCATACTGAATGGGTGAAACATTACTCAGTAGTTGCATTTCCAGTGGCACAAGGCCCATAACGGTAGCGGTAGACAAGGCGTGGGATAAAGTCTGACGTGATACCGATGACCAGGCCATTGGCTATCACTGCCAGCACCCCAATGGCCTCCAACACTTGGGTCCAAATACCTGTAAAAACAGAAATGTAAACGACACCTAACCTATGCATAAATTCTTAATGAAGAACCAAATTTTTTACCAATATCATTTGTTTTCCTGGGCACAAGGCGTCGCTCCAAGCGCACCATCTTGATTGCATCTAGTCGGATCTCAAAGATATTGTTGATGAGAGCAAGCAGTGGGGCCAGAGGAAATGCTGCCACAAATATAGTGGTGAAACTGAACTGGACCACTGCAAAACCAGGAGAAATGACACAGTCTGAGTCTTGTCAAGTTGTACCAAATCACAAATCTTTTATACTTATTACAATTTTAGTATATTATCAGCTTGTTTAATTTTGTCATGTTCCAAAAGTGTTAGGCTAGTAACTTGTTGAGAATGTATATTACAGGCCAGAGACGTGATGTGATGTTGTGGCTGACTGGCTTTGGCATTTATATTTTTAACTATAGCTACCCCTCCTGCTTTTATTTATTCATTCATTTATCTTTTTCGGTAGGTACAAGTTAGAGTGCATCAATTCTCTTAGCATGTCTTTGAACTGGTGGAAAGGAGCCAGAGTACTTGGAGAAACCCACAGTAACACCACCATGCTCCCCCTTCCTGCTTTTATTTGATTAAAAATGTGCTCATCCAATCCGCCATGTCCAAATAGTAATATGACATCAAACTGGAACTTACCTAAGGTACCTTGAATTTAGCAGTGCAAACCAACCTCTTCATATTACAATATGCTCTTAAATGATTAGAAGGGCTTCATCCAAAATGAATATCAGTATAGTTGTTAAGTATTTAACAAAGTGGCTCTGTGTCACCTGCCTCCCATGGCCACATGTCTCTGTTATGAACATATAGAGGCTTTATTCAATCTGACCCACCCATCTCGAGGAACTCATTGAAGAGGCTGAAGGCATCTGTGCTCGTCAGGTGGTAGTTCCTCAGCCAATCACGCATTTTGCAGATGTCACATGGCTCAACGCGGCCCTGTTCATCACGACAAGCTTTTCTGTAGCAGTGACCACAATTCCTCCGCAGTGTCTTTGAGGCATTTCTGCTAATCACGCTCTTGATCCAACTGGAATACATTATCAGAGTGATGACACAACACAAGACTCATTTTGGACAATGACATGACAGACACTCACGGGACAGTGAACTCAAAGACGTTGTTGAGAGTCTGTTTGAGCAGCATAATGACAGCCATTTGTATAAACAGGTCAGTCAAACAGCCACTGGGATGGCACTGGAGGACAAAAGATGGGGTCAATACATAAACAAAAAACACAAGGATGAATATGAATATCATACCTCCTCCAGTCGCCATAATGAAATTCTTGTATAGTTTCCTGGGTGTCCATTTATTCTTTAAAAAGAAAGAGAATTTGTAAATATACTGTAGCTACACTATTTTATCTGTAATTTACATTGGTCTAAATTATGTTCACATTCCTGAGAGGTGATTATTGTAACAAAAAATGTATGATTTTGTATTGAAATTCGTGTAGGCAAGGTGAGATGTGTACTTGATTAGGTGTAAAACTACCAATGTTTACATACATAAAAGTCCAGCCTGGTCAGCCATTCTAACATGCTTGCATAACTTAACATGCACAAAACCCACACAAAGCGATAACCATGCAACCAATCAGAGCCACAAAGCACTGCATAAAGAATGCTCTATTTTAGAAATGGTTATGCTTGGCCAGGAAAGATCTTAGTGTCCAGACCAACCACTAAGAAACAGAATGAGTCCATATGGCAGAGTACTAAATGTTTTTGTCTTACACACAGTTTTAAATACAGACAAATCCTTTGCTATTTATTCAATTACTGTAGGATTGTATTAAGAACAGTCCAATTGACTATTATACACATATATACACACACAATTTTTAAAACCAGGACCAGGTTATTCCTATGACTAGAAGGACTATGACTGTTACCAACAGACATCATCAACATAGGCAAAAACATAACGTCCTTGGTGAAGGTAATTACCTGCCCAGAAAGAAGGCCACATAAAACAACGAGGAAAAGAGAGTGAAGAACTGGAAAGTAAACATCTTGACTGTGAAGCTTCTCTCTGTTGCTGCAAAGGAATTGGTCTTCTCTGCAAATACAAGTAACACATAAGTTGAACAACAAGGTATCTGGTCAAATAATTACATGTTTTCTATATCTAGTGCATCAGAAAAAGATTCTTACCTATGTCACATAGCTTGAGGGCCACCCATCTGTTTACCTACATGAGCAAGGATAAGAACAAATGATTTAAAAACAGCATGTATGGCTCTGGCTGTTGCTCTTTATTCATTACAAAGAATGTGAGTGTTTTCATTTTCTTGTTACATTATTTACCTGATATGCAAGTAAAGATTGTTTACTAATTTTATTGTTTTATGTGTCATCTGTACATATTTTTGAACACTGTCAGCTGCATTATTCTTATGAATTTAGGCAAAGTTCCAAACCAAGCAAAGGCGGCTTTTTGTATTCATACTCTTGTCTGTACGTTCACATTCTAAGTAGGTCAATACAGTTGCATAGATAGAGAATGAACAAATAAAAATTGTGTCTTAATGATAAAACCGTTAGCATGTAGTATTTTGTTGAGTTGTGCGAGTGATAACTTACCTTTGTCATGATCTGAATGGTGAGGTAGTGCAGTACGGCCCCCAGCATCACAGCCATAGTGTTGGCGTGGTCTCTCATGAAACCCCATTGGACTTCAGACATCAGGGGTGCAGCCACCACTCTGAAGACCACCAGAGCATGGGCCAGCCCAATGATGAACATCAGCTGCAACAAACAGTGATCTGTGATGCCAACTCACAGTATGTTGGAATCAAAACTGATTTAGGTTCATTAGATTAGATTTGTAGAAGGCTAGTCACATTCTTGAATTTAATACATACTGTGCATGTCACATTAAAATAAATTAGGACATATATTTCTTCATCTTCTTTCACTTTTTGTCATTGGGGTTGCAGGTGGCTGGAGCCCATTCAAGTAACTAGGAATTAAAGGTTAACACCCTTGGGGTTTGCGTTTATGTTACACTTTGAGGCATTACTAAAAAAGTGCTATGAGCAGTATATATTTTTTATATTTCATAAAAATTACCCACGTGTCCCAAGATGATGTAAACATGTTTAAATCAAGTTAGTTAATTAGTTTTACTGATAACAATGGTACAGTTGAAGTATTGATAATTATATATTAAATATAATCTCAAATACATTTAAGATAAAGTTGTTTTTGTTTACATATTTAGTTTTGGTTCTAAAACTGCATTCCTGATCGTCCAATCAGTAAAACGGAAAGTCTGGCAACCCACAGACTATTGTTTTGATTTAGACTGCAGTACCATTTTCAAACCAGTTTGAGTGCATGCTGCTTATAGTACCTTTAAATATGTACATGTGTAAATAGTCTTTGAGTCCCCTGAACTCACTGCGCATTAAACTAAATGTCTGTGAAGTTCTTGCTGAACCATCATAATATACCAGCACATACCAGTGACAGGGTTAAACTGATGTTCAGTATGATTACAGCTGGTTCGACCTCTTTGACCTCATTTACATTTTATTAAAATATTTACATAGAATAACAGGAATGCTCACAAACTGCTTCAGTGTTTACATAACAAAAGAACACACATATTCCTTAGCTTTGGAGCCAAAATAACAAAACTACTGACTTGACCAGTGATCTTTACCTGTGCTGGAGGAGGGTACATTTTTCACAGCACATTCTAAATACTGCTATCAACTTTCAGTTTTCACACACACCACACCTAACAGGCTCTATAAAAAGCAACATATCAAGTTCATCTAAGAAAGACAGTGTAGTATGTGAAGGTATCACGTATTTTCTCACCATAAGAGTTACCAAAATGAGGACAACTGTGCTTTGGAGGTAGGAGTGTGTGAATCGTCTGGGCTTGCAGAATGGATTGTTGACAATGTCCAAAATTACTTCTTCCTGTTGGGAGACAGGAAAAACAATGCCATTACTAAGTTCTATATAGAAAGAAGAAGAACAGGAATAAACATTTTTAAATGTAAGACAATAGGTGGGAAAAAGATGCATACTTTTACTCAAATATCTAAAAGAAATACAGTAAAACATTGATTTTATAGGTTTATTTTCTAAAATATAAGTGATTTTCTTTTATAAAAATGTTTGTGCTTGGTGGTGTAGGAAACAATGACCATGCGACCATTAGGCTTGAGGTTAGATCACTTCAACTTGGGTGAAAATAATGGGGGCAGCAGAGGCTCAGTCAGAGATGCTTGCCCACTTAACCGAAGGTTGGCGGTTTGATCCCCGCTACTGCCGTTTTCTTGGGCAAGACACTTCATCCACCTTGCTTGTGTGAATAGGCTTGTTCAGATGAACTGCGCCTCGCCTGGATTGTAGACTGCTTTATCCACCCGATATACTTCATCCTCTCATCATTGCTGTTGCTAGTCCTGTTTATACTAGCCACGCTGCAATCATCGTGCCCGCGGCGACATCTGCCTCTCCCCACGCCTTTCTCTTCTCCCACCTCTGCAGGGAAAAGTGCGAGGATGATAGGGGTGTGCTTGGTGTAGACTTATTTCACTCAAAACTGCACTGTTCCTGAGTTCACTCTCAGTACTGAGGCTGCGCCGCAGGACCAAGTCACAGGACAGCATCCTCGCGCACACATCTCCCACTCAAAACTGCATTATTATCGACCTTATGTTCACTCCCAGGGACAGAGTAACTAAATGCACGGCAGCCTCTGTCCCCTACAGTTGGAAAAGTGACTGTAAGCATAGCTCCAGCAGCGCCACCAAGAAGTAGGGTCTGTTTTGCTCATCAGAGTTGCTTGTCGCAATTCTGCAACTTTGGTGCTTAAAGGGTTAACTACTTTGACTTTTGGCTTTTTACATCTCTGTGCAGGACTAAACAGGACAACATGTAGGACATTGTTGCTAAACCAAAAGTAAATTGAGGACTAGACCATGGCTAAACAACGCTTTTATTTAACCTTTGTTTAAACTTTTCTAAAATATAGAAAAAAATATATAAAAAGTATAGAAAATAAGTACATTTCTATTTCATCGTGATACAGGCATTTGTTTTATTTTGTTAGTTTGTGCATCCTTATTAAAAATGAGCTCAGACAGTACTTACCTCCTCTTCACACCAGTCATACACGTTCCATTTAGAAACATAGATAGCTCTGTGTCTTTTCCACAACTCTAGGAACAAGGTCGCTAAAACATAGAGGGGTCATATTAAGGATAATGGAAGCTCAAAAGAGTCCTTAATGTCAAGAGCTAAAACGGAGACTCACCCCAGATGGCCATAAACATAGCAAACGCCACAGTGCCCTCATTGTCGAACAGATGACTGACCTGTGTATAATCAATTAATACTTTTAGACTTGAACCTGAGGCATCAAGCAAACAGAATAGAGTAAAAATATATTGACAGAATACCTTGGCATATGTGCATGTGTCCCGGAGCTCCCACACTTGACACCTTTTGTCACAGCGTGGACACATGATGATGCTGGAGTCACATACTTCTTTACTGAGGCCGAGAAAAGAGGAGTCAACTCATCTAATCAGATCTATGACTTAATAAAATCCATGTTGCTGTAATTATGTAATCTTTTCTTATAACCATAACCACACCAGACAGGAATGGCAAGATTCTAATGACTTCAAAAAGATATTAGTAGCTCAGGAGACACAATATGAAATCAACACCTTTGTTTATCAAACATTAGAAAGACAACAGACTCACATTAGTGGGTTGGTTTGGAAAAAGGCCAGACCGTACAGGAAAACTACAACTCCCAAAACAGCCGCTGGTACTAACAGCTTGGTGTACCAGCCAAGCCACAGGTAGTAAAGGGCCACCTTCTCTCCAAAGTAATCTCTGGACAGAGATATATACAAGTGATTAGTAAAAACAAATTAGTGTTAGGTTTGAGGTTCAGATTAAAAACAATGTCAAAAAGAGCCATAGCAAAATCCAAATTATTGGAAAGAGATTGCTCTATCAATACAAAGACCAAGGCAATGGTCTAGCACTCAACAGCTTAAAAATGTCTCAGGTCTGAACCATCTCTGCCCCCCTGCCTCTCCACACAAGCCCCTCCTGTCCATCCAGCTCCTGACCCCAGACCCCCCCTCTAAGTTTAAACCCAGCCATTTCCCCTCATAAATGTTGGACTGGAATTTCTTAAATTATATATTTATTATATGCTGCTACTCAGCTGTATTCTGCTCTACATGCCCTTTAATAGCCCTTATGGGACAAATAAAGTTTTTTGAATTTGTAGATGGCTCGATGCTAGCTAGACTAGTCTGTAATGCCTTTATTTTGGAAAAAAAAATAAAAAATTGATGTAAATATGAACCTCCGTTTGGGGGGGTGTACAGCCCTTCGCCTTTACTGCAAAAGAGAATTGGGATAGCCCTTCGTCTTTAGTGAACGAGCAAAATTAAGGGCTAGGCTAAGGGGTAGAAATGGGACCCAGCCATCGGCTTATCCTTAACTGTCTCCAGGAAGCAGTAGACAAGAGACTTGTCTCTGCTGTTGAGACATGTGCAGATCACGTCGCAACATTACTTATCATTATTGAACAGTCCATCGAATGGAACTCGTCTATCTACATAAACTTCATGACTTTAAGAATGAGTTTGTCAGCCTAGACAGGACATCATTATGGTGCCAAACGAATCGCTATGGAATTCCTACGAAAATCACAAATAAAATAAAAAACTTGCAGGAAGAAACGTCCTGCAAAGTAATCTCTGCAGGCTACCTCTACCAGAGCTTTAGTGTCAGGAAAGGTGTTAAACAGGGATGCCTACTATCCCCATTCTTGGCAACTGACTGAATCATGAGGGAAACAACGGAAGGGAGAAAGAACAGAATCCAGTGGATATTATGGGAGAAACTGGATGACTTAATTTTTCTTAATTTTTTCAAAACATTGACTAACACTTGCTCAAAAAGAATACTGAACATCTGGTGGAGTGTGTGCAATGTAGAGTTGTGGGAAAGAACAGACCATGAGCCCATTAATCTACAAATTCAAAAAAAAAAAAAAAAAGTGGAGTTGGATTGGACACACTCACAGAAAACCAGCCACAAACATCACCCAACAAGCCCTGAGTTGGAATCCCCAAGGAACAAGCATTGGATTGCATTAGAGTATGAAAAAGGCCAAAATGGGAATCATTTAAAAATTGGACAAAACTCCAGTCCTCCCAATGTTGGTAATGCAGCCGAAGCAGGTGATAATATAAAAGGCTCACTACTAAATGTTACAGATTTGTTACAGACAGTGTGATGTGATATTAAATTTCTAGGACAAGCCAACTCACTTGACACGACTTAGAGGCTGTCCTGTAAACAGTCCAGACCATCGAGCCCACAACCTTCTCAGAGACTTCTGCTCCTTCCTCTACAAATGACAACAGCCTTGGTACCTGTAACATAAACTCATTGCCATCATGATTATAAAAAAAACAAATGGTTACCTCATGGAGGCAGAACGCTGACTCAAAAACATTATTCATTAACAGATCGTTCAGGGTCTCTGTGGGATAAGATTATAGTTACATAAAATAAGGTAATTTAAATTTGACGTAAATTATGTAATGTTTTATTTTATTCTCAAAATCTTATGCAGAAATTCAAATTTTCTCAAACTTCAGGAAACTAAAGACACTCACCTCCAGTGGTGGTATGAGTGTTGTAAAGGATAAAATGCACAATTCGGATCCTAAAGAAATAGATAGTGTTAGTAAGACAACTGCGTTACAAAATGTACAGTGGCACACAATGCATAATCAAGGCTGACCTTATGGCAGTTACCTATGTTATTACTAAGTGGGTCAAAGGTAAGTGACCTAAAATATATCTGCAGAAAACGCATGTGTTTGATTAGTTAGCAGTACCTTGTAGCCTGAAGGACTTCCCCTTTGAGATCTCCAGCCCAGTTACAGGAGTCCGAAACTTTGAGCAGGTACATGTAGTCTTCAAAGATTTCCTTTGGCGCTCGCAGACCAAAGAACACCCTGTCTTCATGTTCAATTCTCTGGGAAAAAAAAACAAACAAAAAAAATTGTCTCTACTGTTACCACACCTACAACATACACCATGGGATTTGAAAATTTCAGTTCGTGTACAACAGCATCAGTGCTCTACACTAGGGATGGGACGATTCACAAAATTCACAATATTCACAATTCGGTTTGATTCAGGGTTTTGACCTCACGATTTTCGATTTATTTCAAATTTATGTAATTGTTGATGTAATGATTCCCCCCCCATTTTGTAGGCCTACATAATTATAGAATTTTTATTTCATTAAAGGAAAAACTTGTTTATGTAAAAGAGTGTGGGAAATGAGCAAAGCCAAATAAAAACACATTTTTACGAATAAAGATGAAACATTCAGAGCTCACTATAGCCAGGAAAAGATCACCTGTGTCTCACCTGTAATGAAGCTAGAGCCGTATGGTCATCACATGATACACTCATGAGAGGAAATACCCCCCCCTCAGACCTGTCTACAGTATTGCACACTGTTCTTTATACTTTGAGATTATTTATTTGCTTAGTCCCAGCAGCTACTCCTATCCCCGCTGCCTTTTCCGCTCATGCTCAGAGCTCTGTCCCCCCTGCTCCATTCTCGCATGTCTGGCCATTAAAACTAAGTTATAGAAAGTAAATCTCTCTCTTTTGGTTGTTTTTGTGTAAAATATCAAAGATACTATCTGAAAAATGCCCGTGTTCCACTGATCAAGCACTACAATGGGCGTAGATTTAATTACATTTACCATCTACATATTGGTTTTCAGACAGTCAATGTTGAATAACTTTGTGATTCTTGCACCTATAAACATAAAAAAAGACCGGCATAAGGCTTAAAATCTCCTCTGTCAGGATAAGTAAGTTACATAAACTATTTTTACTCCATCTGTGCAAAGACGAGAGCTTAACCCTTTCTCCTCCATGCCAAATGGAAACAGGGCGCTTGATGAGAGACATGTGAGGATAATTCAGTTTACGCATGAGTCGACCCGTGAGGCCAGAACCGAACGATTAGGTTTTTTTTTTTAAGGAATTGTCCCATCCCTACTCTACACCACTGCTCATTTCACACCAAAATGCTGATAGTTCCACAAAATATTCCAATGTTCAATGCAGCGAGTAGCATCATATCTGCAGGAACTCACAGACACTTTAAATTTTTTCTTTTCCAGTTGACGAATGAAAGCTCTGCGTCTTTGGTTCTTCAGGTCAGCGTCATCTTGATGGTTGTGAGACACCAGCACATAGTCGTACGTCCTATGACCAGGCTGAGAAGAAATAAAACTAAAATTATGCAGATGTACAGACCTTTGATGTAGAACCTTGGCAATGAATTAGTGCATTTTATAAAAGTAGAGCAAAATCAATATTAGGAAAACATTACGATATGTAAATAAAAAATGTATTGAATGCTGACATTTGATTTTTTTATTTTTATTTAGATGTACTCAGAAATATAACGCTCAGCACTAACTTAAAATACTTTCAGATGACATCACAATATTATATAGGCCTATAGTAGTTTAATGGAGACTGGGGGCAGGCAAAATGTCCATTATTAATATGCAGGCTTTTTGGTGTGGTTGGACACATACAGCGAAATTATGGACCTTGTCACTGATATATGTAATCAGGTTCAACATTTGTGAATGTTCATTTTGGATATTTCTGATGAAAATAGCTTATAACTGATACAGTACGACTGGCTCCTGTCCCCATCTGAGAGTGTGACATCATCATATTGTAGAATGTAAAAACAACAACAAATATTTGACATCTTTGATTTTTTTGAAAACTGGTCATCGCCTGATGCTTAAGTGTTAAGAACAATTTTTGGTCAGGCACTTATTTGGGTGACCACATGACTGAAGGACCCAGTGGTACAGTCACAGTCAGTTAAGTCATGGTTTGAGTTATTAGAAAATCAGCTCTGCATATTGGCCCCCAAAAATTGACAGTGCAGTCGGGAATCGACTGCATCTGGATTTTAAAAATTGTTATTGTGTCTGACCATAGGAAAAGCCATCACATGAAATGAAAGGCGTTTTTGCCATATAGGACTGTTTTAGTGTTAAACATATAAACAGAAACAGCTGCGTTCCAATGAATGGTGCCATAAACTAAACAGACCAAATACATACTTAGAGGATTTAGCATTAGCCTTAAAATATCGCAAATAATGAAAAAAAAAAGATGATTTTGGCAACTGACAACAAATGGAACAGCAATTAGCATCTACAATTAGCATATAAGCTAAAGGTTGCACGAGATACCATTCTCAATTTTGATGTAGTTACAGAAATATGGCGGACTGCTAAGATTTAATCCATCAAATTCCTACTTAACTTAAGTTAACTTTAGTAAATGGGTGTTGTTAATTCAACCATTAATTTCTGCCTATGTTCTTTATTTGCTCCCTAATAAAAATGAATGTGAAAATATGCTTATATTGTCAAAAAACTGGATGCTAACTTGAATATGTCACTAGCGGAAGAGTCTATAGTTTAAGAGATTGCATTTAGTGCATTAACGGCAGATCTATGTTAAATTGTGCAACCCTATTATACAGCACATGGGATCTGATTAGAGGCAATAGTGAAAGGAGACACGGTGTTTAGTAAAAATCTAGGTTTACGCACAAAGGTGAAGCCTGAAAAAACATGTTGGATCTTGTTACTCAGGGTGGCAGTTGCACTTTTATTCTGTGAGTCAACTGGATTATGTTCTAAGAGGATGGCCCAGACTGCTACACCTGTTCCAGGTAGGTTGCTAGGATTTATTAGAATAACTCAAGAAATACAGATGATAGAGAGACAACTGTTTGTTAAGTAGAAAATGAGTTCATCGAGGCCATACACTTCTACAGTTATCTGGATGGTGTATGAAAAGGAGTTTAGAGGAGGTGAAACGTACCACTGAGGGAAGAAGGGGCTCCCAGGATGATCTGTCCTTGTCTCTGTCCCTCAGCTCATACGTTTCC
The DNA here is from genome assembly GCA_020698575.1 of Bostrychus sinensis. Taxonomy (NCBI): domain Eukaryota; kingdom Metazoa; phylum Chordata; class Actinopteri; order Gobiiformes; family Eleotridae; genus Bostrychus; species Bostrychus sinensis. Next base: position 12,547,909 of record CM036242.1, on the reverse strand, counting down.
TTTAACACAGAGAACATGCAGAAAACAAATTACATCTCTGTAACTCATTTACGTCTACATAGAAAAAAAAAGGTGTGTGTGTGAGATAGCAGTTCAAGTGAGTCAATTTTCTGAATGGAGAGCAACTACTCAACAACTCAACGTTCTCTGCAAACTGAAAATAACAGGCGTTTTCCATATATACATTATTTTAAGTTATAAAGCGTGAAATATTAATGCAAAGGTGTCCAAAATTACTTCTAAAAAGTCTAGCCACTGGAACAAAACATGTACGCACATCCTATCAGATAAACTATGTGCTGCATAAAGCCCACCACCATTTTAAATAAACAATTATGACCGTAGTATTGAGTTGAATAAAATACTTTGGAATAGTCTGTCTGCTTCACTTGGCTAAGAAAGTGAATCGGTCTGGACTGGTCAGGATAATGACGTTATGCTCAAATCAAAACTAAAGCTGTGTGTCGCATCTGTAGCAGTGTGTGTGCATTTATCTGGCAAGTAATCACATTTACCTAATTATAATGATCATGAAATCACTTTAACTTCACGGTATATAACAATATGTTTTAGAACTGAAAATGAGCAGAAGTGTGAGAAGTGTTAATGCATTCAGATGTGTGTTAGCTTTTGTTACTCATGAAACTGCTCTATCTGATAAGATGGCTACCTGCAGGTTCCAACCTGTCTGCAAGAGAAACCTCACTCATGCTTCACATTTGTTGGCTGTTCTCCACTCGCCCACAGTTTCTTCTATCTTTGTTTTTCTTCCATTTACAGTGAGATAACATTGAACTGAGTCGTTTTCCTATTTTATTGGGAGGATAAACCTTTAGCATAGGTGTGACCAGGACTACTTGCTTCAAGACTGAGTTACAACAGAAACTTCACCGCCCTTTAATCCAAAAATAGCCATTATGTTTACAGTTGAGCTACATAGACTAATTTGTGTGGATAAAGGCACACATCAAGTCTTTTTTGTTGTTGTTTTAGTAAAAGCTTCTCCAAAATCTAAACAAATGTCCAGACAATAAGACCATGTCAAACTGGACCGAATATCGCTCTTAACAGCTCTGCAAAGCCAAAGATGCAATTTACTGCTGTCAAGTGTATAGTACACTGGCTTGACCGCAGTTGCACTTTTGTCATACCTGAACTGCATTACAATACCATCACATCACAGTGTTGTTGTTCAGCAGGACAGCTGTGTTCTCGTCACTTATATAATACCCAGATGTTTAATATTTGGGCGTAGGGAGTTAAATTTTTTTGCTTATGCCAAATTCATTCAAAAAGTTAAAACTTTAGTTAAAATGACTATAACCTTGATAGTGACGCCTGCAATTAAAAATACTGGACTCATATCTACATTAGCACCGAAAACAAGTCCCATGCAATTAAGTTAGCTAACGAAAAAATTACCGGGCTTTTAAACTACTATGTTTAACTTTCAAAGCGAGTTTTGCTTACCTCGGCCTTCTTGAAAAACATGTTGCTTGAAAGTTTCACGCAAGTTCAGATGAAGTAATCTAGCGGCGTGGACATTTTCCAACTTAAGTCAGGATTCGGCGCGGACGGGCGGCTTCACTGCTCCATCCTCCTGTGGAATTAAAACTCTATCACAAAAAGCTCTTGTATCGCATTAATCTTGTGTATGTAATCCGCTTCCGCATGTTTTTTCTCAGCTGCAGCACTCAGTTGAGTTGTCCGCGTTTCGTCAGCGGTAAAGTCAAGGCGCGCCTCATTACCTGGCGCAGGTGACGTCTCTGTACGCAACAACACTGCACTGGTCCAATTTATAGAGGCGTTCAAGCTGCACTCAAATGTAGGACATGTGAGCACTGTGTCAAGTGAACGCTAGCTTAAAAAATGCATTGAATTCCTTCATTTGATAAATGATAATAATTATTAAAAAAAACTTACCATGTAACTGCAGCTATTCAAAAGACAAGGAACTAGATAATTAGAGTTGGCTATTTCTTTCATATGCGTTATAGCTTTTTGTATTATTATCTTGGGATCAGTAGCCAACCTAATCGTGCTAAAACTACAAAGAAAATGAAACAACGACGTGATCACATGGTTTAACCTTACCACAAAATTGTGATACCTTAAACAACACGTATAAGCGATCACATTTTTGTGGTGAGGTGGGTAAAGCCCGTGATTAGACATCTTGCCTAAATAGTGGTAAAGAGCAAATGCTTGCTGAAGTAGGCTAAATTTTAGGCTACATACATTTCTGAAAATTACAAAATGGGTCTGTTTTTTTTTTAAACCGTGGTTTTAATGTGGATAGTGCACTTACCTCATAACCAGAAGGTCCTGAATTTGATCCAGGTTTAATGTGTATAGTAGTAGAAAAAAAATATTTGTACTTTGTACTAATAAACTTCACATTCTGTTATTTTTACACACGTAGTCTATTTGTTTTCACAATTTTTACTTGAGCAATATTACTGAAGTAACTTTTACATATGTCTTGTACTTCTTCCACATCTACCTGTGTTTTATGAAAGTAGCAGCCACAAGATAATTGCCCCTGTTACAGATGAAGCTTCATGACAAGTTGCCCTGCACCACCTTGTGCACTACTGTAATTAAAGGTGCTATGAGCAGTATATATTTTTTAATATTTCATATTTTTTATAATTCACAAGAATTACCCACGTGTCCCAAGATATGAGGTAAACATGTTTAAATCAAATAGTTCAGCTAATAACAATAGTAGGCTCCAGCTGATTTATTTACAATAAAAAATACTGAACATAATGCTCAAGTTGTTTTTGGTTCTAAAATCCTGCATCAGAAAAGCAGAAAGATTGGCGACCATTGTTTTGATTTAGACTATAGTACTCATTTCAAACCAGTACCTGTGCATATCTTGCTTATAGTACCTTTAAATGTAAAAAACAAAACAAAAACAAAAACCATCTCCTCTCTAACACCTATAAATGTAAAGTTGTTCTGATATGTATCCAGGAGAATAACAAAATTACAAAAATATCTGGGCCCAAAAACCGTTAGTACAAATATATACACCAGAGCTATTTAAGAATCCTTATTTATCTGTATACAGGGCAGACAATGTAGAGGCACAAAACTACTGTTCCACTTTTAAGCTCCACCCTTTGGTTTTGAACAGCAGTGTGACAACATGCCCAGGTCTTTCCCACACAAAAAACTAAACTGTCCCAGACAAGCATCTTAGTGTTTCTGTTTGACTAAGAATGTGTGTACATAAGTCCAAGTAACAGTGTATAGCAGTGACTATAGATACTTGCTGTGATACTAAGTGTAACAGCAGATATTCTGGTTTTGTTAGTTAGCTGGTATCATACCTACTTCTCAGAAAAGCCTTTGAACACACCTAACACATGGTTTGGGTCATTAGAAAGCAAACAATACTTTATCTTTTCTCCAAATAGCTTACTTACCTCAAGCCACAAAATGAAAAAAATAGCTCTATAGAATTTTAATTATCAGTATGTGTAGCCTATGTTTATGGGTAATCTAAAAATGACTCCCATGTAAGCCAATGTGAGACTGTAACTACTGACCATTGTCCATAGTGGCCCATATACCCACTGGCTCATACTGCGATAGGCTTCTTACAGGAAAAAGAAGAAAAATAAGGTTCATATATCATTTAAATATCAGGATATTCAGTTAAAACAAGATAGCTGGTCAATTTCAGTTCTTGGTTTAGTAGTGTATACATGACTAATCCATTCTGCATATATGAAAGACCATATTTGGAATTTTAAACTGCCATGCAAACTTGCAAACCTCTGAGCTGATAAATTAAAGTGCCTTAAAACACAGTAACTATTCAGTATCCACTTGGTGCCATGTGAATGTGGCATATTCAAACAAACCACTTCAGATAACAGGCAAATGAAGTCACTTTTATCAGACTAAGCTCCTGAGCTACCTTGACTGTGTACATTTGATTAAAAGACTTTGGCCTTTAAAAGATCACATTAGAATATGGTTGTTTCTTGTTTCTAGGCCTGGTACATTATCAATATACACTTCCCAGTTTATTCATATCAAATAAGCTATGGCGTCATTTTGATATTACCACAAGAAAACACTTTAATTTTGAAAGATAATGACATGGTTACATTTAATAAAGAACACACCAAAAAAAAAAATAATAACTGTAATTGTAGACAATATTGTTTCATATGGCTGATGTCATATTATTAAGGATCTACAAAATTCTTGTCATACCAAGAATATTTATAAATATTTAAAATCTCAATTGATTTTAAAACCACAGTTACAGTTTAACTTGAAATTTGCATGCAGTTTGCTAATTATTGCGTGGAGTTCTTGGCCTTTCTGGCTACATCTGCTGCCAAAATTCAGATTCTGGTTGAACACATCACACTCTAAGACCATGTAAGCACCTACAGTAGCTCTGCAATCTATAAACAAATCAAGCATAAACATGTTTCATGGTGATTTGATTTCTCAACTCATTTGAGACCACGATCAAGAATGTGAGTTTTAAATAGAAACATGAGTGTGCTCAGTTTGTTCATACTGAGAAGCATTTGGTTTCTGTAGATTTTAGAAAAGTTAGTTAAAAGTTAGTTCGCAGTAAATAGTGTTATATAATGTATTACACAAAACACACTAAAGAGAAGTTTAACTGATATGCAAATGTTCTTCTAACATACTACTTCACATTACTCATGGTGACAGTGTGGGATGACAGTTTATTTTATCTAATTTAAGCTACATTTGAGCCAATGACAACTGAGAAGATGACAGCAAATCATTCAAAGCATTTTACCAGTTAAAAATACTAGTTGTATTACTTATAGTGTGCATGTTAGCCAAGCCAGCCATTTCATTCTATAGGAATTAGATACATAATCAGAACTCAGGGGGCAGTATTTTTTTATTTGACCTTTATTTAACCAGGAAAGTCCCACTGAGATTCAGAATCTCTTTTGCAGGGGAGTCCTGGGGACCTATTGTACATGTTTTTACGCAGACATGGGGAGAACATGCAAACTCCACACAGAAAGGCCCCACCCAGCTGTGAGGCAGGAGTGCTAGCCACTATGCCACCGTGCCGCCCAAGTAATGATATACAGAGTTAATGGCCCTTGGACAAATTCAATTAGGAAAACACTCAACCAGTCCAAAAGACAAAGCCCATCCTGTTAAAGAGGGGTGGTAGGATTGATTATGGAGAAAACTGATTTAAACTGCGAAATGGGTTCTAGACCCACTTCCTTCACTAAGAAAGTGGCTGACTGGGCTATGTATGTGTATTTATAGGCGTTCTAGTTTTCTAGGTCGACTTTTTCGAGGAAGACAGTAGTGGTAAATTGATCATTTATGAATGATGAATTGATCTTACAATATTACAACAGATTCAACTGATGTGTTGCATTCTGTTTAACTATAAACTACAACATTTACACAATACAGCTCTCATGGTGCCCAGATGGGCTTAATTGTGGCTCTTCTCCTCTGTGCCCTTCCTGTACATCTTGCGGTGTGTTTTCTTAAATGCCACAAATTCGGAGTTAGCCTGTATTGCCTCTTGTACTACATCATCATCATCGTCTCCCTTTTCAACACCAGTCTGTTTTTTTTTAATATGCAAGGCATCTTTCTTTGCGTTTTTCTCTTGTTTACGCTCCACTTCTTTCTTGTCCTCTTCCTCATCCTCTTCCTCTTCCAGATGACTAAGACGCATGCTCTTTTCCTTGTCTTCTTTTTCCTGCTTGTTTGCAGGCTGCTCCTTCCCAATCCGATTTGGTTTGGAGAAGATTATTTTCTCCTGACTAATGTAGGAGTCCCGACTTACTGGTTCATCCTTCTTTTGTAACAGACTTGCCAGGAACTGATGAGCCACTCTACTATTGCCTTGGTCGCTAGTTTCGGCCACATCTTCCAAACTATAGCGGGTCCAGCGATCTGGATTCACCATGTAGTCTGGGACTCGTTTCTTTGCCGGAGTGGGGCTGGCAGGACGGAGGATGGCTTGTTTTGCGGCTAGGGGGCGGAGCTACTGGTCGGGCAAAAACGCCATCTATGACATTATCCTGGCCCAAAGAGGAAGAAGTCATCTTGGCCATGTTATCCAGGCAGTCAAAGATGCTATGGCTGCGGCTGGAGAACCCCGTGCCCCCGCCTTTAAGACTGAAAGTGCTGGTTTTCTGACCTTCATCTTGAGCAACATTCTCTACAACATCATCGTCATCCTCATCATCATCCTCTCCATCGAGCTCAGGGGTCAAAGGGCGCACTGTTGGGGATCTCCTCCGGCTCTGAATCGTCACTTGCAGACAAGTTCGTTCTCATCATCACTCTTAGGTGTCTTGCCATTTCCATCGTCACACATTTTTACACAGCAGGAAAGTTACACCAAGAGTCTAAAGAGAAGAAACAAAGTGGTTAGGATAAACCTCAATTCTAAAAATCATAAAGTTCTTTTTGGTTTATTCCCTTCAGGGGTCACTACAGCAAATCTTTCACATGACTGGCATAGGTTTTGAAACCTTCAATTTATCCGTGTTTAGGACCTCCGCAAATTGTTGCTGGAGTTTTTTTTCCATTTCCAAAAATCGAACACCTGACCACATGAAAATGCGGGGGCCAAACTATTTCACCAACAAGGAGCCAAAATGCTTAACCTCAGACATTCTAAATTAAATAAAATGTTATTGTATGAGGAAAACAGGTAGTAAGACAACATTTGAACTTGAATATAGAATAGATTTTCACCACATTCCAGAAGCTTTGACCAATAATATGATCATAAAATGAGAGCTCTTGAGTTTCGGTGCTTAATGACCACCAATAATACTGAGAAAGTGTCTATCTTGATACATCTACTTAGACATAAACTGCGTATGCAGAGATCTGAAGCAAAGTGAAACATGAATAATGTTGAAAAAAAAAAAACCTCATGCAATGTTTAAAGGATTATTTGTGGATTCGCATAAAAAAAAATCTAGTTTGGTTTGATATTAATGTTATAGTATTTTGTGGCAGTGAACTAGTTCTTTTTACTTTTTGATAAAATAAAAGCAGAAATCTGGCAATAGTGTTAAGAGAAGGGTTGCCACCCTGACAAAAGAAAATTTGTGGTATAGTGCACCTTAGATTATTGTCTCAAATCTGAAATAGTACTGTAAATTTAAAAAAATCCCCTTGAATTTTAAACATGCATACTGGGGTTTGCTGTGACTACAGATTATTAAAAGTAATACTCTGTTTTTCAACATTTGAAAACTTGCCATCTCAGTGTTACTGATTCCCTCTGTTGTCCTCATCTGTATTTGCTATTGCAGTAAAGCAGCAAAAAGTGTGGTAATAATGTTGGACAGTTATTACTTGAGGTATTGTCTACTGAATCATGGAGAACACTTTGTGAATATCGTTATGATGTTTATGTAGTATTAAAAGGTCATAATTTAGACACAATGCTCTTGATTTTGGTTGTGTCTTCTAAGTTGGCCTCAATAGCCATATCTTAGATCAGGGTTTAACTTTGTATAGCCTTGACGTTAAGTGCATGTAGTTGATGGCTCCACTTAGATAAGTTTAGGCATCTCACATACTAAGAAATAATAGTGGACTAAAGTTAACAAGTATTTAGTGAAAGACCTTTAGCCAGCACTTTCATGATAAATGCTGTAATGTAGCTTACTGCAAATTTTGATTTAGTGTTTGTAATTTCTCGTTAATTTTTAATGATAGTGATCTCAATGTAAACACAAAATTGAAATGACATGACTTGTATTTCAGCCATTAACCTTTAACAATTTTAAGTACTTTAATAATTGATAATAATGCTTATGGACACATCTTTCTGCAATTTACTGTTTAAGCTACAGTTATTTCTCATAAAGTCAACATAAAGTACGTCTCTTTGTACGTGGTAAGAACACTAAACATAAATTATGAACAAATATAATAATACCATATGGTGCGTGTATGAAAATGGAGGTCTAGAAAAGCCATTAGGGTGGCTTGTAATGGGTGTCAGTGAAGTGAAAACGTTTTTACAGCCGTGTTACAAGGACACACATTGACACAATTAAAGATATCAATGATATCAACTTTATTTAAAACTTCTCAGGTAAAACAATAGCCACGCTTCATATGTTGATTAAAATTGTAAATGGAATGTGTGCTACTGTGGCACAGCGTCTTTGATGGGAGCTACCTGCCTTTTACGTTAGCTAGCTAGGTTAGCATGCTAATGCTAACCGCTGCGACAGAATGCGTTGCGAACACTTAAAAAGGTTGTAGACTGATCAGTGACGCTCCGGTACAAGGGCTTCTTTTGCAACGCACTTCAATGCTGAAACGTGAATTAGGTTGGTGGCAGATTGTCACCTTTTACCTTATTGCTGGCACAACGACCAGTGCAGGTTGTGTCGCCAGCTAGAGACTTCTTCTACTGCAGCAAGGAAATGAGTCTGTCTCAGTAGGGCAGGTACAGCAGGAGCACCACCTAGCGGCCATAGACGAAAGGTACACGCAGAGATACTGGGTATGAAAAATAAATATAATGCCCCATAATATCTTTTCTCTTTTCTTTATATTTGTTGTTAGAAATGTAACGTGAACATGTTTAGACTACTGAACCTCCTTATATGGTAAACACGTAATTAGCACTGTATTCACTTACTTATTTTTCCAAGTACACTAATAACAATGATAAAAGTATTAACAACAAATCTGTTTTCGAGCAAACCTGGATTGATAAAGGTTTAAAATTTCTAACAATTAAAGGCATCCCTTATAATCTCATCCAGTTAATGAAATATCACATACTAAGTCAACAAGAAATAGTCAACATTAATCTCCTATTGATGTTTGATGGAATTTATATTTAATTTTAGCTAAGAAATGCAACAACAAATTTACACAACACATTATTAAATAAAAGAAAGGTCATTATTTCCAAGGGTTAACATTTTGGCACAATATCAACTAGAATAAATCATGGCTGTTACCTGACAAATATTGCCTTAATAACAAGATTAAAGAGTGGGTGTATAGAGACAGGCACAGAGGAGCAGATAAGGTCTTAAGTCTATTATATCCAGGTGTTTTTGTGTAAAATGTTTGAATAATTGTCCTGTTAATGTTGATTTTGTAGGAGATCCAAAACGAGATTAGCTGCAGAATGTCCATAAGCAACTATTTAATCAAAAGCTATTCAGAGGATCATCAAGTATCAGCTGCTGCTAAAGGTCAGAATTAAAATTATTATTATTTAAACGTCATTGAAATGTTTTGATCCCAAATTGTAAAGTTTTTACTTGACCATACAAATGTAATTTTTGAGCTTGAACTGAGACACTTTTCTTTATCTTACTTTGAATGCACTGATAGTAATACTATGTGTAATTGGTTTATTTTGATTGGTAAATATCATATCCATAAGTGGGACTTTTCCAAATTCAGTAGCTTGGAATGTATAAATAATAAGAAAAGCAACAAAGTGATTTACTGTATATATTCAAAGAATTATTTAAAGAGGAGTAAAAATGTATTGTACTTTACAGGTTAGATAATAATTCTGATCTGTATATTGTGCTAAATATTGTATTTATAATATACGGTATTTAGAAGGTATAATATATGTTCACAGAGCACTTTTTTTCCTTTTTTTTAATTTTTATTTTTTTACACTGCAGTGTTTTTATTAATCATCAAAACCGTCCGTAGGTTGCAACATGATACACGTGTTAATTAATTTCTTATAAATGATAGATGGGATGTTTCCTATGAGGTCACTACTGCATCCTTGGGGGATTTTATATCAATAATACGGCATATTTTTATACTCCAGCCTGCGAATGCATCTGCAACTTAAGAAGATATTTTTATTCCAACATCGCTAAGAGCTATTTTTTATTATTGTATTATTTACGTATATCCCAGTGGTGGGGCAATGGGTTAAACAATAATATAATTACGCAGAGGACTTTTACTCAGTGCGCATGCTCAGTATCAGTGTCCTGATTCGCCAGAGGAGGCTGTGGTGAAAGAGGGCGGGACCTCCTGCTGTTTTACTTTCACCGATTGGCTGAGCCCTGCAGACCGGGGAAAGTTTGAAAGTAACTGGGTGTGTGCAGTTGTTTTTTTGTAGTTGTGTGGAGCCCAGTTCACTCTGTACATTGACATATTTTGTGTTGTTGTGTAGGGAGTCACCTGAAAAACGGTCGGCTGTAGCAGTTGCTGATGCAGATATGGCTGAAGTGGTGGTGTCGGATTTAGACTCCTACGTTCACGTTGAGCTCCAAGAGGAAAACAACAACTGCAACGCCAGCTCTGAGGAGGTACACAACGAGACACCCGTGTCTCAAGGTTTGTGCAAAATTTATTTATTTATTTATTTATTTATTTATTTATTTAAAAGGGACAATGCACATTAATGAACACCAGTAAAAAAAATACATGTGCAAATGCGCCGAAGTTAGCGTACAGTTAATTTTCATTCGTAGTCCCTTGACATTTAAGACAGGACAAGACAAACAACAATTCAACAAGTCATAAAAATTTCACATTCCACGGGATCTAAAGTGCCTATTTATAAAGTGTATATACTTGCATATAAATAAATTCCATGTACAGTGAATTATTTTGATTGGTTTAAAGAGAACTACACGCGATTCATTCATGTATTTGTTTTGATTATGTCGGTTATGATAGCGTGCACTCTTTTTTTTATTAAAACCCAATGCTGTGCCAATATTTTTTAACGCATTGATATTGTTCTGCATAGTCCCTGACAGCATCATCTCCATGGCCTCTAACTAAGTAACTTGGTGAATTTGAATTGAATACTCGTGTTACTGGTTTCACTTGCCAGAAAAGGCCTGGAGCAGAAAGCATGGAGGCTACTCTGCGTCGACAACACAAGACTGACAAAATATGTGACACACACGCTATCTACATTTTCAAGTATCATAATCCACATTTTTCAAACAGCTTTGTTTCAGGATGCAGAGGATGAAGAGGACAGTGAAAGCAGTGGGGATGACAGCGGCACAGACCATTTTGGCACAGAGAAGTCCGGCACACAGCTGCAGAGATGTGAGCGCCAAGGGGAATCAAGCTCAAGCCTCCCAGATATTTTCCAGACCGGTCACCTGCTCCTCTATGAGAGGTTCAAGGCCTACCAGGACTACATGCTGGGTAACCACATGCACACTCTAGTGGATCAATAACATTAAACCAAAGTTATGAGTGTTGATGTTGTATATTTTGTATAAAGGTGACTGTAAGCCATCAGAAGTGAAGGCCTTCACAGCAGATTACCTGGAGAAGGTTGTGGAGCTGTGTGACTGGCAGGCCTTGTGGTCCACTGATGTCTTTGATGTTTTGGTGGAGGTGAGTGAATCTATATTGTAAATTCTGTATACAGTCATTCTGATCATCATACAATAAAAAAATAAGCAAGGTTTTGAAGTAGAAAATTATACTTATATCACTCAAGACCGTTGACAATTATTTCTTTATGCAGAGATAGATTCTGGGTAAACCTCTCCCTCTGAGGGAATATAAAGTTGTTTATCTTTGGCCATGCAACAGTCAGGGGAATTTCATTTTGGTGTCACATGACATTGTTTAAGTCAGATCATCTTCTGTTTTGGTTTTCTATTTTTTGAGGGTCTTCTGATTTAAATCTTTTTCATCTTTTGTGAAAGTGATTATAAAATATATTTTAACCATACTACCACTACTACTACCACTACCAGTCCTGACTGAACATCTTTGTCTCTCAGGGCTTAATATTTTTTTGTACAGTTCCTACCATGGAGTGGCAGTAGCTCAGTCTGTAGAGATGGTTGCCCACTAACCTAAAGGTTAGTGGTTCGATCCCCGCAATTGGCAGTACATAGTGTGTCCTTGGGCAAGACACTTCGCCCGAATTCTGTATCAATGTGTCAGTGTTTGGTGGTAGTCAGAGGGGCTGTAGGTTCTGTCGGTCTGCTACAGAAGTAGTTCACCATAAATTAATTGTAAAGTGTCTTTGAGTGCCTAGAAAAGCGCTATATAAAACAGATTTAAAAAAAAAATTTTTTTTATTTATTTATTGTATTTATTTATTTTTTTTAAATGTAATGAAATGAAATGAACAGTAAAAATGCCCTTTTGTTTTACCAGTTTCTCTCATGAAAAGGGGAACCCATTCCTTTGCCACAAACCCTCATGCTGTTGTTACTTCCAGGTTCTGGATGTTGACTTTAAGGATCTGAAAGCCTGTGTGAGGCTGGTGCTGCCCATGCAGTGTGAGGCAAAAGGCTGCGAGCTGAATGAGGACAACATGAAGTCTCTGCTGGAGGCCACTCAGCACCAAGTCCTACTTCAGGAGCTGCACGTGGTCTACGAGGAGTCGGGAGAGTTCGATCAAACTGCACTCGCTATTGAACATCTCAGGTTGGCTGTCGTTCTTCAGGTTTTTGACTCACAAAAATAGTGTTGCATAATCAGTTTCCATAAAATAAACCAGGGTTCTCGCGACCCTCTTTTTTCGACCGGTAAACCGACATTTTCTCCCAGCTAATCAAATGTTATTTTCCCCAGCTAGTACCTCATACTGTGCAGTTACTGGTAAGCCCAGTTCACACTGAATCCGTTGCGTGTCCCGTACGACTCCCGCAAAAAATAGATGCAATGCAAGTCAATGCTGTCAGTTCACACCTGGCTGCTTTGCAGTACGTCTCTGTGTCCGGTGCTCCGTCAGAAATGCGTATCAAGTCTATTTTGCTGGATGCCAGGATCCGTCAGGTATAAAGTTGAACAGAGCAAATCGAGCCAGATAGGAAGTCAGACCCTGGCCCAGTGAAGAGGATCCGGTAAACTTCCCTCGGATTGGGCACTACACGCGCAATGTTTATTAACATCACCAATGCGGACATTTTTATTTGTTTTTTGGCGGAAACCTTGTTATGCTACACTACCTTGTCTCAGTCCATTTTCTTTCTTTTAGATTTTTCTATAAACACATCTGGAGGCAGTGGGACGAAGAGGATGAAGATGATGACTTTGACTACTTTGTTCGATGTGTTGAGCCTCGCCTCAGACTGTAAGGATAGTCCGTTATCTGCAATTTACTGTTAATGTTGATGTACATGGCCTCACAAAATCTGTTTTTTTTTTTTTTTTTTTAGGTACTATGACATCTTGGAGGACAGAGTACCATCAGGTTTGGTCATGGAGTACCAAACGTTACTGGACAACTGCTCTAAAGTCTTCCAGCAGTTCTCTGTGCTGCGGAGCGGTATGAGTTGTGATTCCGACTCTGAACTCGACAACGTGTCCATGGTGGAGGGCCTCAAGCTCTACGACCAACTAGAAACGTACAAACGCAAGCTGCACATCATTGAAAACCCCTTGCTAAGGTACTTTACAAAATTATGGCCTCATTGCTGGCTTTTGCACTATTTCTTACATTGCCTTTTTTTATTCCAGATATGTGCTAGGGTATAAAGGTAATGCCAGGCAGCAGTGTGTGCAGAGTCGTGGGCCCAGAGACTCAGGATTGAAGATGATTCATGTTGTCACATCCTCTTGCACCACTGTCCAGCTCCAGTCCCTCCTAAATGACAGACTTCTACCAATGTATTCCAATGAGGACACAGAAATTAAGGTAAGGTATTGATATTTTAGTAGTAATGACAAACAATGTTATGAATATAATACAAACTATAGTCTGCAGAGATTGTCTCTTTTTTTGAGAACAAACTCTGTGGATATACTGTAAGTCAGATGATTCAATGAATAAAAAAATTGGAAACATAAAATAATTATTGGTGTTCTATTTATTTCACCTGTATACTTTTTTTTTTTACACAAAAATAAGTTTAACACATTGTATGTTGGTTGCTCTGTTTTGTCTAGTTTTACGGAGACCCTGTATCAGCGGTGGACTCTTGTCATGAAGGTGATGTGGTCATAGTTCTACCAGGCGTCTACAAAGTTACCAGCTCCATCAACCTACCAGATTCCATTACAATAGAAGGTAAACAGTTTCACAAATGTCTCGAATAACACTAAGCACATTGAAGATCTAAAAGTGTCTACATTTTATGGATCTCTTTTGTGCTTGTGCTCTAGGCTTTGGTCTCCCAGATGAGGTGGTGATTGAGAAGAAAGGCAAAGGGGATTCATTTGTGGAGTCCACAGGAGCTAGCATCAAAATGTCCAACATAAAGTTTATTCAGCATGACTGCGATTGAGGGCATTCTGTGTAAGTATGGCTCTGTTTTTAAGTTCAGTCAGAATTGTTTTGGGTTATAGCAGGCAGAATATTGACGCCTTTCCTATATGTTGTCCTGCTGGATGTATAGGTGTGCGTCAGGGCAACCTCTACATGGAGAACTGCGTGTTACAGTGTGAGACTACTGGAGTTATTGTCAGGACATCAGCCCATCTCACTATGAACATATGTGACCTCTATGGATCGAAGGTAAGGGGGACTAAGACCCTGTCCGACTTTGCATATGGTATTACAGTATTTATGTCCTTCTGAGTTTGCATTACAGTGCTTCTCAGTTTTGTTTTGCATGCAAAAAGTACATTGGCCTTTGTATTGGTTACAAAACTAAATGTATGCTTATTCTACTTTTTATACACTATACTTGTGTTTGAGGCTCGAATCTGAATATATCCAGATAGATGCCACCACCTCTAAATAGCTCAGTCTAGGCAAGAGAAGCAGGATATTACTGTGAATGCATTGTAGTCTCGTAGTTAGTGATGTTATGCTTGAGCCTGCTGCTCAACACACTATTGAGCTTTTGAAAATGTTGAGGTAGGGTTTGAGCCCTGCTTTCGACCACTGCAAACGAGGCCTGTTCTGGTGCTTTTTCACCTATTCCAATGAGATGCAGTCCTCACAGACAGCCAACGGATGTCGCTGTTCAGTCTGTGCTGCAAGCAGTGTGTAATTCCCAAGGCAGTTGTGTCAAAGTGGTTCATTGTTTCATAAGGCCTCGAATTTACCATCACTACTTGTACTACTGCCCAAATGCAAGGCGTAACACTCTGTTTCTACAGGGAGCAGGCATAGAGATTTATCCTGGGAGCGTGTGCAGTCTGATTGGAAATGGCATTCATCACTGTAAGGATGGGATTCTCATTAAGGTGAGCTGACCTAGACTTCCTTTCGAGCAAGGATGTATACTCAAGGAAAAAAGAAACGTACCACTTTCATTTTCTCAATTTGTCAAAAAATATTACAGCCAGTGAAAAATTACAGACTACAATGAGTTTAGTACTATTCTGAGTCAAAATGAAATGACTGTTTTCCTGGTTCCAGTTGATTGATTTTGATGAGCAATAACAACTGTATTTTTGTATTAATCACCTATGTCTGGGTCATGAGTAAAACTCAGAGATGAATTGGACCTGTCCTCAATTGTGCACAACCATTCCCTATAAAAAGACACCAAAATGAAAAAAAAAGCACTTTTGTTCACAATGCCACAACTACTGCAACCAGAGAGGGATTGCGCCATTGGCATGCTTCAAGCTGAAGGAGCACACGGCTGTAGCCAGGGAGTTTGGAGTCCATCACTCTACTGTTGTACGCCTTGCTGAGCGTTTCCACACCACTGGATCCTCCAATGACCGTCCCAGATCTGGTCGACCACGTCACAACTGCTGCATTATTATTGTTTGGTCATGTTATTGTTATTGAAACTGTCATAAGCATTGATTAATTGGGTCTGAATATCAGGGACGGGTATATGGTTGATGTGCACATGTAATATTTCCATCAAAAATAAGTAACCAAACAAAAATGTGGTAAAAAAGCAGTGGTGCGTTTCTTTATTCCTTGAGTGTAGTTGTCAAAAACTTGGTACATTACTTGGTTCTTGCTTATATATATATATTTACAGGACTTTGCAGATGAGATGGAGGTAATGCCATCTATCACTATGGAGAACAATGTGATTCACAACAATGAGGGCTACGGAGTGATACTGGTGAAACCCAGCGCTGGAGAGGACCAGGCAGTGATTCTTGAGAAAATTGAAGGTAATTCTAATCTAAAAAAATCTCCAGTTTTGTTTTTGAAACAACTATTAACTAACAACTTTTAACTTTAAAATGTATAGCCTAAAATTATTGTCCCTAAAATAAAATCTCCTGAGACACAATCTTTGCATCCTGAGAGATTATGTAGGGCTAGACTAACTCTTTCTTTTTAAATGTAAAGTTAAAGTTTTTTTTCCCCCACAATATTATTAATAGCTATTAACATTTTTAAGTAGTTTTGAAGTAAAAACATGTAAACACGTATAGGCACTACGTATATTCTTACCATTGTAAGACAGGGCCTGTGCCTTAGATGTCTGTGCGTGCTTCTAGTTGACATTTTTTAATTGACTTAAAGGGGCATTATTATGCAAAATGGACTTTTTGAGCTTTCTACTATGTTATAATGTTGTTTCCACATCAAAAACGTAACTAGAGTTGTGTTTTGCTTCAACCACACCTGTTTAAGTAATCCTATATTCTCTGGCACTGCCTTTCTGAGGCCTCAAATCACTCCAGGAAGCACTGACCAAACAACAACCCCTCTGCCTCCAGTCTGCTCTCATTTATTTATCTAAAAAAAAAAATGTGTACAACTCTTTTTCTACTGATTCCTCACATACATTTTTCATTTTGTAGTAAAATGGCAGCATACAAGAAGTTTAAGGAAATAAAGTGTCTTCATTTGCTCCTACTCCAGGGAATCACGGGCCCTCTTTTACAGCATACTGAACTATCTCATTAAGTTGAGACAAAATGGTTGTGACATAATTAATACAAAACTGTTACTTTTTCCCCCTAGATAATGCCAGCCAACCAACGGAGAAACAGCTAGCATCCATTACTGAACCTCAAACCATCACCACCACCTTTGCTACTCCCCCCACCAAACCCTCATCAGATGACCCGTCGCACCCTGGAGACGGCAACCACGGCACAGACGGCGATCTCCTGGCACCTTCAGCTAAGAAATGGCAGTTTTGTCGACAGTTGAGCAGAAGTAAAGAGGCGTCCTGTAGCCGGCCCGTACAGGATCTACTGGACCATGAGATTTTTGTTTCTATTCAGGGAAACCAGTTCAGACGCAATGGGATGGGTGATTTTGGCACTTTTATCTGCTGAACAAGTGGAACTGCCATTTTGCGCTTAACTGGGCCCAATGTCTTAACACTAGCCATTGTGCATCATAGGTTACTTATTCAGTTGTAAATATATTTACCAAAGAATATTTCAGCTTGGGACTGAGCTGCTTCACTTAATTAGCAGTTTTAATGGAAATTGCCATATTTGGAGCAGCAGCCATCCTGAAACTGAGCCCATAGTAATCCTGCAGTGTATGGGCACTTTTGAAGTTGCACAAATGGGTTTTATCTTATTTATTCCAATGGGTTGGCAATTTAAAATCTGACATTTTAATTTTTTTTTTTTTTTTTTTTTTTTTGTGCATTAAAGTACACTTGTCACTTTAGAAGCTAATTTTGCTGTAATAAATGTTTGTTCTAGAAGTGATATTTAGTTCATAAAGGTGCACTGAGAGTTTGTCAGTACAGGAACATTTTTTATTCACTTTATTTTGAGGTTCTTTTTCACATGGTCCACTGGGTTGCGTTTTAAAAAATGAATTGTCATGTATTTTATGGATAGTTGTTCACAAGCAGAGATAAAATTAGTCAACTTTAAACTGAGATTTTATTATAAAATTATTTCATCTGCTATTTGTAAAACTGTGAAACAGATTAAAAAGATTGTTCAACTCTCAGTGTGTACATTGCTTTATGTGGTAGCACAACAGAACAATGGTTGTGAAAAGTAACTAGATACTCAAGAAATTAAGTACTTTTTTTGGGGGGGGGGGGTATTTTTTAATCAGAAAGTTCTGGGTTTATTAGATTTGCAAAAAACTTTTAATGAACTTAAGTAATACTTCCTTGGGTGTAACATAAAGTAAAAGTACCTAAGTAACATTATTACTATTATATTATTGTTTTCAATTGTCCATATAAAATAACACTGTCTTGGTAAAATATACACTGAATGTAAAGCTCTATAGAATGCAGTCAAAGGAGCTGTTTTAGTTATATACAGTAATCAAATTACACCAGGAAAAGTTGTGTGTACAAAGTGCTTGTAATTACACAGCAAAGCATACTACTCTCAACAGAACTGAGCTCTGGACCTTAAAGTCTCATAATTTTCACATTGTAATTGACTAAAAGTACTTTTTATGTAAAATTTACCAAAAATTATGTTTTGAAATTGATCTGATCAGTATATCTGTTTGCTGTTAAAGTGTCTAGTTGTTTGAACTGTTAAATGAAAACATCTGAAGGACGCTGATTTACAACAATTTATAGCATTCTTTTGATAATTTTATTGTGACCTACGTTTCAAAGAAAACTTTTTTCAAAATTATTTTACTGCAACTTATTTGGCACATGCATTTAAAAAAAATTTAATTTAAAAATTCATTAGTCAAAGTCATTAAAACATTTGGTTTCAAATACGCAGATGGGCTCCTGCAACACACACCAAACACCTTGCGAGGGAGCAGCAGCTCTACTCGAATTCAGGATTGATTTAGTCATATAGCATTTGACTGTAAAAATGTTCAGTTGCATAGATAATACGTAAATGACACCAGCATTGCTCTCTAAGATCTTTCTGCTCATTGTATCTTTGTAAATAGTTGTATTTATTTGTAATTTTGTAAAGGGGGTAGGAGTTCACAACTTTGCACTTCATCCTACTCCTTTAGAGCATTGTCAAAAAGTTGCTGTGTCACAACGGCTTCTCACATATCCTGCTCAAATAAATAAGATGAAAGAAATATTCTATTTATAATGGATCATTGTGTAAAATGCTCCACTATGCCATCATCAGACAAATTTATATCTTTTTTCTTTCTTAAACATCAGCTAGCTGGTCACAAACGTAGAAGTGTGAAGTGGGGAATAGCTATTTTCACTTTCATACAACAATGTGTGCGAGTGAGCTTCTCCACCAGCAGTTTGTTCTCCCTGGACACCTGTAGGAACTCTTCCTATTAGTTTAATTTAGATTTAAATGTGAATTTCAGACTTTTACATCCAAAGAGCCTTTTTGACATTCAATATTTGTTATAAGGGGGCCTATTGTGCTAACTCAACGTAGAATACACATACTGATGATTTCAGGGCTCACTATGAAGTTGTCAGCTTATGGATTCTCACTTCGTAGCACGCCATCATTGGAACAGAGGGTCACAGGGAAGGGTTTAATAAAATTTCCAATGCAGAAAGTAAAACACCAATAACAAAGGGAAAAAACTAAGTTGAAGGCACATAATAAATGAATATAAGGTGCTTTTGCATATGCACAATATCAAATATACTGATGAATTTGCTTAGGTTAGGACACTACAAAATGTCTTAATCTTCACAGTAATTTCTGACTCAAGTAGAGTACTGATTTGAGTTCACCTGTCCAGCATCTGAATGCAAAAAGCACATCACATAATAGGAAATATTAGCTATTCAGGGGAAAAAAAAAAAACAAAAACTTTAATTTATAAACATAATCTGATAACAGTGCATTATTTTTTACTTATAATTATGTACACAGAAATTAACACTTGAGGCGATAATTCAGGCAATTAATGAGTGCAATGTTTATCAGATCCATTCCATAACCTAAGGCAAAGTCTTGTGTTTTAAAGCAGAGCATTGTAGCATTGTTTATGTACAAAGAGTTATCAAAATATTGCTTTTTCTGTAAAATAAAAATATACTCCGCTGATGACTGATTGACAGTTTCACTCCAGATTTGGTGAATGTCCTCCAAAATAACCAGCACAGTGGCAACAGTTTTGTTTTATTTTCTAGCATATCCAGTAGGCCTTTTTCACTGGTCATCATCTGCGTCATGCTCAAGATTGTTCTCCTGAACTTCAAGCTCCTCAAGCTCCTCAGCGTTCACCATTTCAGGGCTGATGGCAGCGTATCTTGTCCCATGGAACTGTCTTAAATGGATCTATAAATATAAAACACATTTTAATAACCATTCTTTTAATTTAAGATGACTATTTATTCAGCTAATAGCATATTGTAGGAGGAGACGTCAAGACCTCAAGGACAGACCAATGATTCAACCATGAATGCAATATTACCTGTGGGACCTTTGTCAGCATTTTAAGCACTTTTTATTCTTCACCTTTTGATAATTTTTGCCTGTGTTTATGCATATGGCATACATTTTGGTGAGATATGTGTAATTAGATGATCCTGTAATTTCCAGTTCAGCTCCTACAGTCACCTATACTTTAGTCACTCTTTTCAACAATTGTCACATTCAGGCTGTTTGGTGTGTAAAATATGTTTTTCATTTTGTAGCTTTAAAAATATTACAAGTTATTATTATTATTATATTCTTCTTTTGTTGACCTATTTTTTTTGTGCTAACTATTGATCCATCCATCTCCTACTGCTTATTCTGGGCCAGGTCTCAGCTCTATCCCAAGGCGTTCCCAGGTCAGCTGACACAAAGTCCCTCCAGCATAATCTAGGTATTCCTAGTTCCTCACTATTAATACTAAAATATTTTGAAAGGTTTTAGCTCTTAAAATGTCAGTTTTTTGTGATGATGCCACATTTTAACAAAAACAGAAAATATGACTTTCATTATATTTTAGTCATTTGATGACTTGGAGTCATCACACAAAAACCCGGCATTTAAAGAGCAAAAACCTTAAAATAAAAAAAATAAGTTAATAGTTAGCACTGATGTAGGTGAACAAAATTAGCTTAATGTAAGTAGAATATAATTATTATAAATCCTAATATTTTTATAGCTAAAAAATAAAAAGTGCATTTTAGATGCCAAATGGGTGTGAGTATTTGACGCTGCACAAAAACAAATAATAGATAAAAACCTAATTACTGACATACCCCTCACTGTAATAATTCAACACAAACAAATCTACTTTGCATTGAAAACACACTAGACACAGATAATATGACAACTTCCTTTTAGCAGTAAAGTTTACCTGTATGTACAAGTTAACCTCAGCACTCCGACACAGATAGGGGAAGTTTCCTCCTGTTTTTAAATGTGCCCTCCTGGCGTTTGGATACAGCTTATACATCTCTTCTTTTGCTTCAAGTGACAATGCACTCTGGTCAAATACCTGAACATCAAGAAGATAGGACCACATTACTTGTCTTCAATGTAAATGAACGTCAAAGTAAATGTTGTAAACTTACATCTATAATGGTCACAGCAACATCCTTGATTTTGTGTGGCTCCACATAGGAGTTCTGGCAGTTCAGAGTTAGCCTTGATGCCAGCTCACTTTGGTTTAGGGTTTCTAGCTGCAATGGACACAAAACATTGCACAACATTATAAATGTGCATTACTATAATACTTTCCATCTTTTTCTTCCTCTGGCATTTCCCCTCTGAGGTCACCACAGCAAATCATCTCAAATCATAGCTGGATAGCTACTGAAGTACTGCACAACTACAAACAGTTTATAGAAGTTATTTTTCTTGTATTTGAGAAACAAAAACCATTCAGAAGAGCATACTGTCATCAAAAATGCCTTACAAACACCATCCAAACTTTGCTATTCAAAAGGTCTCCTATTATACTACATCAACTATATTGTTTGCCTCTCAAACACATACCTGAAGTAGTATTTTGTTTCATTCACTCATGTTTGAATAACTGTATGCTGCGACTGTCCCCAGCTTAAGAGTTGAAATTGTTTTTGTCTCGCAGCTCTACGTAGACACGTGAAATCAGGAAGTCCATACACCACCACCGGACTTGTTCTGGTAATTTCAGCGCTTAAATTGCCGTCACTACAAAGCAGTTGGCTCATTTATCTAACTGTTAGTGTCATGTTGTTAATTAAGTTTGCAAATAAGAGACATTACTGTTGCCTGGTCAGCCTACACTACGCTTGTCAACACTGAAATAAGTTGGTTGCAGAAAATACTCCCCTTAAACATAAAGAGCCCAGTGGTGGAATGTAGCAAAGTAAAAGTACTTAGTTACTTTACTTAAGTACAATTTTCATGTATCTGTACTTGAGTAAACCTTACAAGAGGTACTTTTAGTTTTACTTCACTACATTTTAGAGCAAGCATCTTAATTTTTACTCCACTACATTTTTTAATTGGTTTGAAGTAAAAAGTATTTTGAGCTTGGTTTAAAATCATTAGATTTGTTGTCATTGTAAATACAGTACATAAATATAACAGATGCAGTAAAGTAGTACTCTTCAGAAAAACCTCACTACAGATTCAGTTTCTTCTGTTGCACCGTTAACCTTTCGTTTTCAGCAAAATCCCTCACATTTATCGTATTTTCCGGACTAATAAGTCGCACTTTTTTTCATAGTCTGGCTAGGTGTGTGACATATACTCAGGTGCGACTTAATATTTAAAACATTTCACGTGTCCGTTATTTTCACACAGACAGCCGGGAGAGGGCACTCTAGGCTTGTGTACCAGCATCTGCTGCACCTGTACCACTGACAACTTAAAATGTAAATATTACCAGTAACAACTTAGGCTATAAAGGCAACTGAGAAAGACCGGAATAATTGGAAAAGGAACTGATGCTGAGTCTGACGACAGCCACGCAGAGGAGGAAGCGGCGCTTCGTCTACCTCCGGAGTTGGCGGAGTTGTTCAGAAGCGACACCGAGGATGAAGAATTTAAAGGATTTAGTGATTAGGAGTGAGATGGTGAGTTTGGTGAACTTGTTATATTATGTTCTTTATGCTATAGTTATGTGAAAAACTGTTAATATATTATGTAGCCGAATAACCATCAATGTGTTACGTTAGCATAGCGCACACCTATTCAGTTGTTCTCTATTCTATTATTACTATAACTTGCCTTTCAACATGAAATGTCTGTTCTTGGTGTCGGATTTTGTATAATAAATTTCCCCCAAAAAACGCGACTTATATACGTTTTTTTCTTCTTCATTATGCATTTTTTGGCTTGTGCGACTCCGGCGCGACATATAGTCCGGAAAATATGGTAGCTCATTCATTAGTTCCTGAATGTGTGAAATACTTTTTACTCACAAGTACATTTGAAAGTAAGTACTTTTATACTTTTAATTAAGTAGAAATGTTCATATGATACTTTTACTTGAGTACATTTTTGCAATTCAAACTCACTTTTTTACTTAAGTACAGATAATGGATATCTGTACTTAAGTAAAAAATTGAGTACTTTGTCCACCACTCCAGTCAACTCACCCTGTCAACCATGAAGTCAATTGCATCCGCCATCTTAGGATCCACAGGTCCTTTAGCAAAGTTCCCCAGTACAATTTTCTTTAACATGAAAGCCGGCATGAGCCAAAAGCTGCACAAAGACACATAAAAGCCAATTAATATTGTAAAAAAAAAAAAAACAAAAAAAAACATTACCTGTATACCTCACCTGTTTGCAGTCCACGTGTGGTTAAAGATAGAAGTGTCACTGAAAGAATTACACAATATCAATGAGTGCACTCGAGGAGACTTATATGTTGTCTCGGCAAACTTCTGGGCCAAGAATCCACCTAAAGAGGCCCCGAACAGATGAACCTAAAACAAGAAATAAAGAGAGAAAAAAACTGTGTTAGACAGAGATGTAAAGGGTCAAGGGTTAGAATATGATAGGGAAAAACGTTACCTTATCTAGTTGGAGGTGATCAAGCAGCTTCCGAAAGCCGTCACAGAACTCCATCAGGTCCCAGTAAATGGGGTATTGCAACTGAAAACGCAAAACCACAGAAAGTTATGTAACCAAGGCTTCCAAAAACTGGTCAGAATGTGTCAAAAGGTGTAGTTTGTAACTTGTTTGACTTTCATTGTTCGGCTCAAAAACAGGACATTCTAAAAGAAGCTTATCTAAGTGAAAAAATTAAGCAATGGCTTTAGTATAAAATATAACTAGGCATGACTAATGTTTGGAATTTGATTGGTGAATATAAAAAAAAATACAATTCAATATCTATTATGGGAGATGAGCAGTAACTGCAAGTGAGCAATAAGTACAGTAAACCCTGATGAACTTTGTGTGAACTGCGTGGGGGGTGGGTGGAATAGATTTCACTCCAGCAGATCCGGAGCCTTTGCTTCATGCCAAATCTGTGCTCAGCTTCAGTGGATGACTCAGCCTGGTGTGGGCAGAAGTCTCTGACACCAAATGACAAGGGCTTCAACACAGATTTTTGAAAAATACACGACTAAAATAGGACCACTTCTACAGTAAAATCCCAGTCAGTGGACATTTTTATAAGTAAAACTGAATAAAACAAGATTGCAAGTCCATCCATAGTGGGTTTGAGCAGCAAACAGAATGCTTTTATTTTTTGTAATCTATAAAGGATTTGCAAGTGTATTGAATTGGTGAGACAGGCGCCGTCAGGGGTTATGTTTTACAAGAAAGAGCACTCTTTCATGTGTAGGGAACTCACTGAGATGACTCTGTATCCCCAGCCTGTCAGAGCTAAGATTTGCTGGAAGAACACCTCTGCTGTTCCACTGACTGGAGGGAGGAAGATGATGGGACACCTGATGCTCTTCGGTCCGGCATCATACAGCGACCACACTTTGCTGTCATCGTCGTCAACAATGATCTAATGAAAGACAGTCATGTAGTTCTTTTTGGACCCTTTTGATTGATTATTTTCAGTAGACTTAAAGTTTAGAGGAGACAGGAGAAATACTTAATAATGTACTGTTGTCACTCCTGTGAAAAACAGATAGGTTAGTTGTTATGAAAGTTGTTTTTTACTTGCCCCATTATCAGTTAAACATTACACAAAACCAGTGTCACTGTGCCTGTCTGCCTCTCCAAACTTAGGCTGTGCTGACAATAATAGCAAGGAAAAAGTTACCACATGGAAATTACTAATCAACTCCCACTCACAAAATATTTGGACTATTCGTTCAAATATTCAGAGTGCCAGGTGCTTTGACAATACTGTTGATGAGGATACCTTTATCAAAGTTCAATAGTCTTTATGATTATACAGTAAACTCCTGCAATATACACAGTTTCCCTAAAAGTTTCACCCATTATCTACTGTAACCTAGCACTTTTCTTGTTGCTTGCTCGCACCAACAGTGAGCCTTGAATTGAAGGTTATGTAATGTATTTAATATAGAAGGCTATGATCTCATTGTATTTGGGTGTTATTCTGTTGCACTGACTTTGCTGACTCCTATTTTCTATCCAGCGCATGGATTCACCTCCGTGTGTTTGTTATGACTCTCACATGGCTGACAGCTGACACAGGACGTTTGCTCTCTGTTCTTACTTCGACACATACTGTCTTTGCGTGTTAGACCAGCCCTGGCCCTTCTGGCTTTTCTGCTCTGTCAACAGTTAACTCCTTTCTTCTTTGTTGACATTTTGCTTTATAATCGGAATGTTGGTTTAACTTACTGTAGCCATAGAAAAACAAACAAAACAAAAAAAACAGGGGCAAAACAAGTTGATGACTCTTTAACAATTACCCTATTTACTATTTTGGTATTTCAAACATAGGGAGTCTCATGAAAAATATTTGCATTTAAGAGGTATGTGCAGATATGTAAAAGGTTATCTAGGTTTTAGTGTTCCATATACTGTCCTGCATGAGTGGAATTTAAACTTTTTACTTTTTTTTTTACTATGTATATGGGTGAGAAAACACCCAAATATTGGTTATGCGTTACCATGCTTGAAGTGGAGAGTAGTGAGTTTTGGAATTGATTTACTGTAATGTTCTAGCATGTGATGAAATATTACTTGTTAATATCTTCTATGTAATATGCAGTTTTCAAAAAAAGCCTTGTTATTTGATATACATGTTTTCACTGGACAAATTATCAACTACATACAGTATAGAACAAAGCCTAGAATGTTACCTTTCCCAAAGTATCTCGTAGACTTTGGAGCACAGTGTAGTACTGCTTTTTTTTTTTTAAAGATGTGTTTCTTCCATGCCTAAAAACTACTAATAAGAGATAATTTACTATTGGAGAGCTTACCATGCCCTATTCGCTATTAGCTTTTGACTTTTAGTTAAAAATAACATGCATAACACCCTTAATGTAGCAAGTGTTCATCTAAATTTTAGATGTTACTCTTAGTGTGATACTCTTTTTTTCTGAATATTATGTAGCACTTGAATATAGTACTAAATTTGAATATTGTAATACCTTTAATCTAAGATGAAAAGTCAAGGATGCAATCAACCTAAGTCAGTATACAGTAAGCATGTGATGGCATGACCGACTGACTCACTGGCCAGCCTAACACCTCCTGATCAACATGTGTTTTGAGACTAATATTTTTACAACATAAGCGGGACTCTAGGAAAAGATAACATGTGCCTTCCTGGGGATAACGATTGGAATTAAATCTCCTCTCCGGCAGCTCAGTGTAGTGCCATAAAGAAACAAGAGCACCTATTGATCTAACTGCCAAGAGTGGAGAGTAATGTGAGGGAAGCTAATGCGATGAGGCCAATAAGAGCGTGAATGCAGTTGACCCAAGAGAGGAAGTAGGTAGAACTCATCTAGAACTGAAGATAACTGCTATAATCAAAGTTATCAGAGCCATCTTAATATATTTCTGTTATGTCGTGACATTAATGCAAGCTCCTAATCACTAATAACAATCCTTTTCAAGCCACTTTTCATTTTTACAAGTCATGTGATGCCCCAAATCTCTTAATACAGTGGTCAGCTCATGCCTTCTGAGATAAAACAAAGGACAAGTCACAAGACATTTTAACTACATTTTATCCTCAATTTGGTCCACGTTTTTTTTTTTTTTTTTCCATTTGGTGTAATGGAGATCTTCTGGTCTGACTTCCCTTGTGCAGTGTGATGTTGAGGCTACAGTAGTGGCGCTGAAACCAAAAGAGAAAAGGCATGGTATACTCACCCTTTTCAGAGGCACCGTGCTCCTAAACCAGTTATAGTCAGGAGACACTTTAATCTCCTCCATCTGCAGAAGAACAGAGCGAAGAAAAACAGTCAAAACATTACTTCACACA
Organism: Bostrychus sinensis; assembly: GCA_020698575.1. Lineage (NCBI taxonomy): Eukaryota > Metazoa > Chordata > Actinopteri > Gobiiformes > Eleotridae > Bostrychus > Bostrychus sinensis. The sequence continues at coordinate 12,520,836 of CM036242.1, read as the reverse complement.
CGCGATTAGCTCATTAGTGAAACATACTGTAACGTTATATAGTATCAGAGTTACGCTAGCTCTAGTGCAACTGACTGTCAAAGAAAGCACCACTTTGTCCAATGTTAGCACTCTGGTTAGAAAAGGAGCAATTATGAGCCCCAGCACATTTACAGCGTCTAATTGCAATGTTACCGTTTTCGCCGTGGATGTTAGTCACCCTGGCCGAGGAACTCTATCCATATCTAGGTAGCATTTTCTCTCCGGCTGCCTGCTTGGTCATATGACTCCACTTTGAAAGACTTCCGCAAAGATCCTGCTTCTTTCTTTTTTCGCCGCCCACAGCAAAAAAACACGGCTATGGCACACACATGCAGGTATAGCGCATTTAGGCACACCGAATATACCAAAGTGGGAAATAAGCTACACCTATGTCAAGTACGGACATAGACTACCTGCCTGGACGGCTACAGAGGTAACATTAGCTTAGCCGTTTGCGCTGCTAGTCACGTAAACGAATGCGCATGCGCTGCACAGTCTACGCGAACACAAATCAATGAATAACAGACCCCGTGCACAATGAAAACAGGCTATTATCCTTTTGGGTGAACATTAGAAGATGGATTAATCTCAGACTTAACTCCTTTTAACGTTTCTAATATTGAAGCGAACTTGAACGTTTCCTTCTCCAATGCTGTTAATATTATTATTATTTTGGCAAAATACCACATTCACTGCTGCGAGCGGAGAGGTGATAAACCAATATAAAGAGATGAATGAGTTCAGATTATATTACAGCTTATTAACCAAATTGCAAAACTGGAAAACTGCTAGAATCATCTAACACCAAGTATCGAGATTGTTATTGGTTTTGCTGATTTTCCATTGTGTGTTTTTGGTTCCTTCTTGTGCATGTAAATTGTATGTTATTATCCTCTACGAGAGTTTGGACCTTGTCTTTGTTGTTTTTAATTAAAAAGAAAAAAGTAAAATGTAATAAGTAAAGTAAAAGGTCTATTATCATTACAGTACTGATATAATATAGCCAGATTATGTAGGTTGTAGTATGAAAATAATGAAATGAGAGATGGTAACATTTCTAGTCCAAGGTGAAACAGTGAGACAAACGAGAGAGACAAACAAAAACATCTGAATCATCTGAACAAACTCTTGCCACATGGCCATGTTTTGTACTGGAACTTACTGTACTTATGTACTACAGTTTTACAGAAGCAAGCGAACTTTTCCTTTTTAATGACAATGATCTGCACCATGTAGAAGTGAAATATGAAGTTTTGACAAAAACTGTCAAAAGTGACTGTACTTGAGTGTTGCCTGAGACGGCACTGGGACTATGAATTTCTCAAGCAACAGCACCATCTAGTGACCATTTATGTACCATGAGCGAAAACTTTTGAAAACGATTTATTTACTAATTATTATTATATTAACGTTTCCTAAATCACAATTTACTTGTGCAATTAAAACTAAAGCTACAATTACATGTTTATACATTTTGCAATAAATACCAACTTTGATTTAAAAATCTCATGAAAAATGTTACAAAAGTAAAAGTAAAAATTATTGAATGTAAAGTTTACTTGAGCAGAAAGTACTTGATGCTACTACCACTACTGCTACTAATAATAATATTACTACTATTACTGCTACTACTGCTACAAGTACATAACTAATTATTGTACACATTTGACATAAACTGTGGCTTTTTATAGACGCCAAGCTCAAATAGTAAAACAATACAAAAGATTTCCTGTAAAACACTTGTTGATTAGTTGTTACTCAGCACTTTCAAACCAATAGTTTGTTTTTTATAAGTTCAAAGAAACTGGCAATCACAATGAACATTTTTGATGTTTATTCAGTGTCACAGGCAGTGTCTTGTGGTTAAACTTTTGCATATTACAGTGACAGACTCTTCTTCATGGTCTGGCTGGTCTGGAGTGGCTCTTGGAAGTCTTATCATTACACTGTAAAAATCAAACATTAGAAAAAGTATAAGATGACAGCCATACACAATGCTGCATGCAAACGATCCAAAAATATGGCGTACCAGCAGAAGATGATATAGAAATATTGTTCCCAGTCGGACATCTTGGCTTCTGAGGGTACATGGATGACTTCAGTAGATGGCAGAATTGTGGCCACCTAACGGTCTAGCTGCTTTTGCTGTATGGATGACAAAGGCCAGGATATTAAGTTACTTTTTCTCTGTCTCTGTCACTTGGTGCTGGTCATGACATGAAGTTGGAGGCTTGAACCTGCAATGCAGAGTTAAACCACAAACTGAGAACCACTTTACAAATTATCTATCTAAATTACCAGAGCTGGAAGAAGTGTAAAAGGTCTGTACTCAATTAAAAATACTGTTACTTTAACATAATATTAGTCAAGCTGAAGCACTAAAAAAACAAACAAACAAACAAACAAACAATCACTAAAATACTTAAGCTATGACGTGCACTTGGTAGATTTCTGCATTCTTCCGGCATGCTGGCTCTCAGAGGACAATGGTAAAGATGTGGTGGAAGGGTCAGTGTACGTCGCGGCCTATAAGGCTTAAGACTAGACTCGGATTTAAACAAATAGTGTGATTCAAATGACAAGGACAGAACAGCTCAACAAATTACATAGGAAAGCTATACCATAATACAAGTTAACAAAACAGATCAAGCCAGAATACATGCATCTGAATGAGAAGGTTGGAATGGGTGGAGAGAAAAATGTGATAAAAAGTACTCGCAGCCTCTGAAGGCAAAAGAGGAGATTTATATAGGTAGTCAATGACATCGGGTTAGTTAGGGTGAGAGAAGAAGATGCAGAAGATAGGGTTTAGATGGAGGCAGATGATTTGCTGTGGTGGCCCCTGAAGGGAACAGCCCAAAGGAAAAGAAAAAGACACTATAGATGGCAGGAGGGACAGCATGATGGTAAAATGCTGTTAAGAATAAGAGATAGTGGAACAGACTAATAGATTGTAAGATTTCACCGGCAGATTATAAGGAGCAACTTGATGTTAAATGTTGTCTGTAGTAACATGGAAGGACGGACAAGTTTGTGTGGGAATACCGGAGACTAAGGGGTGGAGGCTGGAGGTGCAGCTTGATGTAAAATGCTGCTAAGAACAAAAGAATGTGGGACAGACTAGTATGTTGTAGATGATGAGATGTGGTCCTTACTCAACTTGAAGTTTAAGGCTGCTCCTCTTCCACAAGAGTATCATGGTCTAAGAGTAACAAGTGTATCTGAAGGTAACCAAGGCCAAGCACAGCCTAAACATTGTCTCTACTTGGCCCTGTTTATTTCCAGATTCTATATATATAAATATCTGAGGCTTACACTAAAGTTTTGAGACTTTGGTTGAAGTCTGTGTGCAATAAAGACAAATACATGTGTAAATAAATGACAATTTTTTTTCACTTTTAATTATTATGCAAATAATGCATCAAGGTCAATCTTCTCACTGATTACTGAGATAGTTAGTCATACTGATAATGGTTAAAATCAGATTTGTTTTAATAATATTGAATTGTACTGGGGAGAGGGAAGTCTGGGCATCTTTGCTTAGACTGCTGCCTCCGCGACCCGGCCCCGGATAAAGCGGAAGAAGAAGAAGATGGATGGATGAATTGTACTGTATTTTTCACAAAAGTCAGTTGTTTACGTCAAAAACTGGCCGCTATAAGGTTAATTATTAGTGGCGATTAATTAAGTCATTATATAAATTATTCAGATCCCCTTCATGAAAACAATGAAAAAGTGTGGAAAAATATTGATCTTTGATGATTTTATAGCAATTTAAAGTACAAATCTTGTAGTTAACGAGATAGCGACTTAATTTTCTCATTAATAACGACAAAACAGTTTGTTTTCCCGAGATAACGTCAAATTAATTTGTTATCTAAGGAAAACGAAAGCATTAAGTCTTTATAACGCGATAACAGAACAGTAGGCTCTGTCTCGAAAAAGCTTCTGACTTCATACTATAGCTGGGTTTCAGATGACATTACAACATTCTATAGGCCTGTAGTGTTTAAAAGAGATGGGGGCAGGCAAAATGTCTATTTTTAATATGCAGATTTTTTGGTGTGGTTGGATACATAGTGGGATAATGGACCTTGTCACTAATATAAATAATCAGGTTTAACATATGTGCATTTTCTTTTTGATATAATTTATGCAGGAAAACTGGCTCCTGCCCTCATCTGAGAGTGTGACATCATCACATTCTAGAATGTGAAAACAACCAATAGAGATAAAAAGAACACTATGCTTCTCACACAAATGGCTGCAGTACTAACATTAGCCACTACTGGAAAATGGCAGTATAATGCACAAAGTGCTAAAGCAGTGCCACTTTGAACGCGAGAAGAAGAGCATCATGAAAACATGGCGGCCATTGAGAACAGACCGTAGATCCGATACATTAAGTCTTATCATTATCAGCGAGCCTATAGCAGTTTAATGATGGACAACACTTACCCGCTTCCTCCGTCGGAAGCTCAGCAATCTCAGGGCTACAATGGCGGCTATCCACAGAGCTCGTACAACGCTAGCAGACCACCACAGAGCATGACTAACACATCGGCCACGGGTAACCCTGCTGCTTGGAACACTTCGCACATGCCTTTTCCTCCAGCACCATTACCGGGGGTAGGGAGTTTCGGGGGTCCTCCTATGCCTTACCCATATCCCTTCGACCCGTCTGTGCCCCCGCCTCCTTTCGGCTGCCCACCGCCACCACCGCCCGGCTTCCCTCTCGGTCCCTCACCTGGTCCTCCTCCGTTCATTCATCCAAACTACGGGGCTGGATATGGCGTTCAGCAGTCAAGCCAAAACCAAGACTATCGGGAGTTTTCTGGGAGTGGAGCAAATTTTTTTCGGGGTAAGGAAAGGGATCTGGGACCAGCCTTCGAGCCAGAGCCAGAAGATGAATCGATAATACAAAGAAAAGAGGACGAGAAGTGGGTCAAGCAGTTTTTAGAAGCCAAAGGGAAATTGACAAAGAATGTCCAAAGTCCACAGCATCAGCAAATATCAGTCACATCTGTCACAGACATGAGAAACTCTTTATATCAGACTGCCCAGCTTGTAACACAACTGTCAACATTATGCGAAGCTCTGAAACTTAACGTGGACAACCAAACTGAATGGACAGACTCGTATTTAAAGGCCCTAGAGATGAGACGAGAAATCCAGGACAAACTAAAAATACTCAGTGACAAGGAATGTTTGCAAAGATTGAAAACTAAATTGTCTCACATTGCCAAGAGGAGGGGCCGCAGATTGAGAGCTAGAAATCGACTCCAAATGGAAGAGCAACACAGAGAAGCCCAAATAGCTGAAAAAGAAGCAGCAATAGAGAAATGGAGATTGAAGCAGATACAGGCAGAGGAGGAGAAAAAGAAAGTAAGTGCACCTATAACACTGCTATGAACACATCAAGTACTGTGTAGAAAATCCACCTAAAAGTGACCCCCATGCCACTTAGTATAGTATAACAGTCCTGCTTTTATCCTTGCCAACAAAGAAATTGGGCAGCCCACTCGTTGTTTTTCTATCCTCCCCCTTTGTGTTATAATTGGCTAGAGGCTATACATCCAGAAAACAAAAGCAAAAGAGTTATTCATTTCAGAAGTTACTCCATCACGCTCTGTCTAAAAGGGAGACAAGGGAAGAAGTTTTGGTAAATAAAAGTAAGCCATTGTGAACTTTAAAATGTCCCTCTCATGTGGAAATATTGGGAAATACTGGGAGAATGGAGTAAGTTTTTGTCTCTGCAACTGTTTCATGCCACATGCCATGATTCAGTATTCATTTACATAAAAATATGTAGCACCACTGACTTAAAATAGCATTAATCGTCCTTCTTTCATTAATACAATGCACTTGGCCTGACAGACTTACTTAATTATGTTTACCTAAATGCATTACATTTATGTGCAAAAATTCTACTTTGGGCTGTGAACAGTTTTGGTGGGAAAGGTGTTTTAAAATATTATGAAAAAAAAAAAAAATGCCCGCAGTAATACCAGTAGTGAATTTTGCTCAAGTACTGCTCAAGTAAATCACCAAACCACCATTTTATGAGAGGAGACATATTTTGTTTTAGACATTCTCATTTTCACATATACACAAAAGTTGTCCATCTGTAGTAGAACTTAAAATGTCTTGTGCCTTGCAGGAACAGGAGCTGAAGTTGGCTGCAGACTCTGTACTTTGTGAGGTGAGAAAGAAGCAGGCAGACGTTAAGAGAATGCAGGATGTCCTCAAATCTCTGGAAAAACTGCGGAAACTGAGAAAAGAAGCTGCATCAAGGAAAGGTGAAAAATCTTATTGCAGTTAGTCACTGTAATTCTGTAATTCTAAATCTTGTTATTTTCCATAGAACATCTCCAACATTTCCTAAGTGTTTTTTTTTTTTCCTTTTTTGCCAGGTATCTTCACTGAGCTGGAGTCAGATGATGCTTTCAACAACCTTCTGGATAAACTGAGGAATGTGGCCAAGAAAAGGACAGCGGTATATGCTGCAGAGGAGAAGGCGCTGATGGTGATGTTGGAGGGAGAGCAGCAGGAAGAGAGGAGGAGAGAACTGGAGAGGAGACAGAAAAAGGAGTGGGAAAAACAGCTGCAGAAGAAACGGCGAGTAGATGCCATGCTGTTCGGAGGTAACCTTCACTATGCACCTCAACTTCACCAAAACATTTTGATATACTGCAGTCTTATCCTTTGGATACTGAGGCATGTTTGATTTTTTTGCAGATGACATGCCTGCTGATCCTCTCATGCAGCCCTTCAGACGTTATTACACACAGGCAGAGCAGTCATTTCCAGCCTTAGTACAAATAAGGTATATGGACTTCATCTATTTGCACAGTTCACTGTTTTCAACTGAAAAAATTCATGCTCGTGATATAGTACAATGCCCATCTCCCATAATGCACCACCTCAAAAAGTACTAAAAGTTGTTGTTTTGTTGTGCAATTCCATGGCACATGGGAGCATGCGCTCATTCTGGTTTGAAACCGGAACTGCAGTATAAATCAAAACACTAGGTGTATTTGAGATGAGCAAGGCGGTTGCAGATACGATCGCCGTTGATCAGTGTGCAGTGCATGCTGGTTAGTTTTGTGTCCAAGATGCCATCGACTTGCTCTGATATCACCTGTGTGCCTGTAACGGGAATCTCATGAGAGCAAGGCGGGCGCAGTTTTGAGCAAAGCGAGCGCAGTAGCTCTCCACCAACTGCGGCCGCCTGGGTGGACTACAAACGCTTAATGCATGATGGGAAATGGTGTCCTATCCACACACGCACTGAGAGCTGATTGGGTCCGAATTGTGTTTTGACCAGAAATGTGACGACCCCACACTCTGCTGCCTCTTCCTCCCAACTTTACACAAACTAGTGCTCTACATTTGATATTGACAAATGCTTTAAATGTGACTGAAAGTGTCCAGGGTGTTGTCAGATATGAATCACATGAATAATAAATTATCTTTTAGAGAATAGCTTCATGATCCTAGATCCATTTAATATTTTAAGCCTAAGCTGCAAACTCTGCAACAAGAGCAGACTCATCTCTTTGCATTGATAATAAAAGTGTCAGTGAGGGGAGTGTGAAGGAAACAGGAGAGTTCACAAACTCTTAAAATGATTTTATTAAGAAAATACTTCAAACAAATGTGAGATCTGTCTTTCCAATGAGGCGCTGCGTGATCTGAGGCTCTCCTCGCTGTTCTTGGCTTGTGAACTGTCTGACTTGACTTCAGGCGCTTTTCCCCATCACCTGCTGAGGCTGCCTGTTCATCTCAAACACACCTAATGGTCTGTGGGTTGTCAGTCTTTCTGCTTTTCTGATTGGACGATGGGCAATGCAGAGTGTAGAACCAAAACAAAAATGTAAACATAAACAACTTGGCCATTATGTACATTTTTTTTATTGTGAAGAACTTAGCTGTACCATTGTTATCAGTCAAACTAATATTTGATTTAAACATGTTTAACTCATAGGATACACATGGGTGATTTTTATGTAATATAAAAATATATACTGGTCATAACACCTTTTATTGAGTCAAATGCCTAAATGGCTGTGCAGTACAGCCAAAAGTGGGACAGGTGGTCACTCTACACCCATTACAGAGTCAAGTTAGTCTAGTACTGCTAGTAATTTTGGTTATAATTAGTTTTCTCATTTTCTCTACTTTTTTGTCATCCTTTTCAAATGAGGCCATGTCAGTTCCCAATTTTATAAAGGCCTTCAGCTTGTTGTTTTCCTCTCTGAGAGCAACACATTTTCTTTCTAATCTGTCAGTTATTTCCTTGCAGTGGTGATTTTCACATTGTGGTTCATCTTCAGCAGGTAGAGCAGGTGTAGCACTGGCCATTGTTGACAATTCTAAGAGCATACTCACAGATTCTTGCTTCTTATTTTCTTTCACTCTTGTTCATCTTCTGCTGCTCATATCTTTCCAAGTCTCTTTCCCATTTTCTTTTTTTTTTTTTAGAGTGATGTGTGGGTAAACACAGACGGTACCCAGTCAGGACACAGGGGGTCGTCAGATTTAGCACCTATCACCAAGACATAGCATACAAATGTATGAATTAAACACAAGTAATGTCTGTTTGGCATCTAAGTCTGTTAAGCTTTAGATACTGTTTAACGTTAACTATTGTAACCAGTGTTTTGTAATACGAGGGCTCTAAAGTGGATTTTTTTCAAAGCACTTCATTTGTGCAACATAATATCTAAACAACAACTGATAAACGGTAATTCACTAATTAACGTTAGCGACAAAAAAAGACCACTGTACTGACCTGAAAAGTAAATTAACATTGTAAAAGTTAATGGCTATTAGTCAGTTTACTATCCCTTTATGGTTAAAATGTAGGCCTAAATGTTTTTATTATACAAGAGTGCTTGTTTCTGTCCATTGAGAAAATCGTTCACTGCAAATAGAAAGTGGGCTCGTTTAATGGCACAAATTGGCACAAAACAAAGGAAACAATTTTCTTCTTTTCGAGTCACTTTCCTCCGATGGGATTCTGTAGAAACAAAGCCCAGGCTTGTTCCCTTGTGGATTTGTGCATTCGATGGCACAATTAACTGGCATTTTTGCTAACTAAAGTAAATAGTTGCTAAAGCTGATTGAGTGGACTCTGTGCAGTAACCCTAAACCTGTGTTTTTGCCATCCAGGCATCATGTCACTGTGAAAACTATGAATGTTGCGTTCACATTCTAAAATTTTATAATGTCAAAGTCTGAGATGGAGGGCAGGAGCTCTATAGGTTGTCACTGTATAGGGTAGGCACTATTTTTTACAAGAAATATGCTAACAGAAAATGCACATATGTTAAACCTGATATTTTTTTTAGTTGGGTCAACAAACTGACTATGTTAATATAATGGGTTAGTGCCCTGTCTACTGACAACAATCACGACTGTGTGATTGAATAATTTCATCATGCCAATACATCTGCAGGTTGAATATTTATCACCAGACTCTATCATAGAATTTCAGCCTGCGCCTGACCTCGGACTCACACTATGGGACCTTTAGAACATTAACACATCACATGAACGCAACCAGAATTAATCCAGGCTAATTTGTTCATTATAGAGTAGTTATTTTTTTTACTGTAAATACAAGTAATCTTCCAAATGATTATTACAACCAAATAGAGAAGAGAAAGATTAGTGTTAATTTTAGGATACACATTTTAAGGTATAAAGTTACAAATCATAGCCTTTTTAATTTATTATAAGAAATATTATATGAAATCAGTGTAATTTGTGTCTATAAAGTTACGCTCTGCTGCCCTCTGCTGTATGAGTCAAGAATAACATGCCGTCTCCACTCTCATTTGTGTGATCACTGTGAACTTACACAAGCTTTTGTTTTTCTTCCAGGAGAGAGTGGGATGTCTTTCTGGTTGCAGCAGATCATCCTGAAGGCTCTGCTGTTCCGCAGGGTTGGGTTTTGCCAGATCCACCCTCAGACCAGTGCTGGGCTTCTGCTCTACAGACCTCAGACACTGAATGTGAGGACATTTGAATAACTGAGGATCCTCCCAGACGCCCAGCAAAAAGATCACCTGTGACAATGATTTAGCATCTTCTGCAATTTTTCATCACCAGTGGATTACTTGACATTCTTTTGAAGTCGTTCTGGTTTACCCATGACAGTAAACACCTGAAGTGCTACATCTCTTTAAATAATTTTATACATTATTTATTTGTATGAGCATTGCAATAGAAAATAAAAGTAACACACTGTAGTAACCATAAAAAATAATCTCCTTTTGTGACCAAGACAGAGAAAGCATCAAAGCACACATACTGTAGGAATATAACTTGGGTGTATCTACTGTATATTTGCATAATATCTAGAATTCCTATTTTTAGATTGGGTTATTGTAATACTTAACACTTTTGATCACCTCAGTCCCTATATTTTTATCAGATTTGGTAGGTTCCCATGAGTACTACATTTAATACTTGCAGAGATCAGTGATGCTCTAAAAGCATTGGTCCTAAAATAGAGGCTTGAGGCACACACATAACATATTGTTTTTACTTTACATTTGTAGTGTGACAAATTGTTTAAAGGGCAACATACATGCTAGTGTAAACACGTGTAAACTGAAAACTTTAGAACATTTTTAATAAAGTGTATTTTATCATTGTATATTTACATTTAAAGTCAAAATCAAGAGAATACATAAACTGCATTCATAAACAGAAATACTTTATATTCTTTGAGCAATCTGTGAGCATAATTCTTCACAATTTTTATATTTTCAACAAAGAAAAGGCATGTTTCTACTAAAAGTTTCAGATTTTAGAGTAGTTATTGTTACCATGCCAATTTTATAGTAGTAAAAATAGCAATTCACTCACATTCACTCACATTAGTCTAAAAAAACACTGCATGATTTTCACCCCACGCATGAGGTCCTAAACCAGATTGTTTCTGTCCCCAGCTTAACCACGAGGCACCTGTCTTTGTGTTTACGGTTTTGAAATCCGTGCGCATTCACTGAAGTAGATGAGGTGGGTTACTGTAAGTCAGGAGATTAGTTGTTCAGGTGGCTATTCTTAAGGAGCTGTCTCTTATTTTGGCAGCAGTCTACGTGAAGTGAAGACATCTGTTTTTATCCACACAGACTACAGAATAGAGCTCAGAGAGAAGCTATTGTACATTACAGGTAAGTTTTTTTTTTTTTTTATCAGGGTGTGTTTAAAATGTTAGGGCTTTACAATATTGGGGGAAAAATATATCAATTTTAACAATAAAAAAAAAAAAAAAAACTTTTGGAATGATTCAGGTAATGTAGTACTAGACTTTCATCAGTACAAGCTAGGGCTAAACAAATATTAAACTTATAAAACTGAACCAGAATTTAAAACAGGACTATTCTAGATTTAAATTTAGAATTAAATTAAACCTATACTTTTTTGTTTGGACGCACAACAATTTGACTGTTTCACAGTTTCAGGCTCTGATAGAATCATTATTTTGACAGGCAATGTACAGTATGCCACATAGATTAGAAAGTCATTGCAAGTACTGTAGCTCTCATTATTATAATATTTTGATTGGTGGCATTGCAACAGCATATAATATAATTATAAATAATAAAATTTTATAATGAATTTTCAGCAAAGCTTTACTTTAATCAAGCCAATTTCTTATTTACTATATTTATTAAACTGTTAGTAGTAATTTTTATTATTTTTAACAATAGGTGGATAGGTGTTGTGATAAAAATACATAGTTTGATTTCCGTTGCTGTCGCCAGATTTACAGATTTACAAATTCAGTTTATTTTACTTTTTTTATTTGCCATTTCCACTGTGCTTGTTGAATTTGGGTACTTGTGCCACATCATTCACTCTAGTACAATACACTGACCTTATTGGACACCTGTGCTCTCTCGTACTTGTAAGTCAGGGACCAGCTGGTTTCAGTGTTACTGGAGCAAATATCTCATTAGCTCTCTCAGGACAGTGAGGATAGAGCAGATTTAACAGAAGGCCATTTGCCTCATAAGCAGTCTGTGTCTGCCTTATGGTTTACTTCCGGCCAGACGTCATAATAGCAACTTTACAATTGCAATTATTCAGTGTTGCATGTTATTGTTGCAATACTTTAAATAAACTATGTAACTATGCTAAATGTTATTTATATTATTTAATATAATATTTTGAATCACAATTAATAAAAAATCAATGTCTTTTTCTACATTTATTTTTCTTAAATGTCTAATTATGAATGAGCATCCTGATGTCTGTTGTTTAGCTAGTACACAGTTGTAATCTGTAATCCCTTCATGATACTTGCCTAATTGTGTAACACACTTAACAAATATAGACAAGGGATTTTGACAAAAGGAAATCTTATTTACAGCCCATGTCCTGCCGCAACCAAGTTCTACTAAACTTGGTTGTGGCACGCCCAGAGTAAACTGTGTCATCATTTGACTCAGTTTACTCAGGGGGAGCTCTCCTGAAGTGGTGTTTGGTGGTTACAGTTGTCATTCCTTAAGTGAAAAGATTCGGGCAGCTGTTTGACGTCAGGATTTAAAACTTTGAGGTCTGAGCAGATTATTCTCCAGCTGTCAGAGAATTTGATCCAATTGATGTTATAGTAAAAAAGTAATTGTTTACCTCAATGAAGAGTGTGTGCAGCCTTTAAACAACTTGTTGAATTGTTGACACGCTTGCAGCTTGCATGTGTAGTAGTGGTACTAAACTATGTATAAATAATCTTCAGTGTTATTATTAGTTGTAGAATTTACGGTATATTCTCTTCCAGTGAACTGAACAGTATGGAAGGTGTTCCACTGAAAATGCCAGAATGTGCCTCTCAAGATGAACTCATAGAAGATGTACAAGTTACCGTCCCAGATTACCTTTCAATTCTACGAGAAACAGAGGTATGTGCATGTTATTTTTACTGATATCTAGTATCATCGCCATCATGTTTAGTCATGTGTAATTGTTAACAAAAATTATTCTGCTTTAACTGTTAAACTAACAAGAGGATTTGTATTTAAAAAGTGAACGAAATACACAGCTCAGTCTGCTTTCACTAACTGCTTATTACTTATTTTTGCTGTCATTATGTGATTTAGTAGTTAGATTGGTCAAGCAACTTGAGATGCAAAAAGTATATGTCTCATCAATGACACGTTAATGTGAAAGAAGTAGTTATTTACTATAGAAATATTGCAATTCATGGTATTGCAATAACAATCATTCTGCCATATATAATGTCCAGCCCCAGAGCACATGTAAGTTTGTAATCTCTTTTTTTTTTAATCAATCTTTTATCATTTAAATTATTTTATCAAGTAAATTAGACTTTATTCTATATTCAGTATATGTTTAGAGGCCCTGTTTTCTGATTTCTTGTATATTTATTCATTCTATGCATTCATTGGTCATTTATTCATAGTAGTAGTTAGTGGTAGTTTAATCTGCATGCAATTGTTTCAACCCCTAGAAAACTATTATCAACAGACATCAACTATTTTTTTTATTTATTTTTTATCAAATAGGAAAAAATAATTAGGATTTTTGGCCAGGCTTGCAATGTAGGATTCTATATCCCAGTAGGAATGCATCTGTAGGTTAATATAATCAGCAAAATATTAAGTTGAACCAAGCCAAGAAAATTCTGTGTATATGATTCTAAATCTGCCACCCTTTTCCACAGTATGACTTCAGTCTGGAGAAATGGGTGCTAACCGGCTTGCAGAACGGCTTCATGAAGCACCAGTGGCCTCAGGTCTCCTCCACCGCAGGACTGCAGCCTTCCTGCCCTCCTTACTGGATGATGTTCAGAAGCCCCCAGCAAAGCCGCCTCGCCAGTCGACAGAGCTCGGACTTCTGGGAGCCCAACCCTCGCCAGCGCTCCTACAGTCTAAACCCCGCCGTCCTACGCACCAAGTTTACCATCTCCGACTCGGAAGATGAAGCAGAAATCTCCGAAGACAAAGACACAACTTTGCCAGAACAAAAGGACTTGAATGTTGAGGAGCCTAGAGTGTTAACTCAGCGTAGCCAGAGGAAAGCACAGAAAGCCTTTGTCCCAGACCTGCTTCATCCACCCACCTGCCTTAGCAGTCTACCACACCAGCGCCGCAAGAACCTCCGCCAGTGCTCTCTGTCAGTGCTGGAGACATCAAAGCAAAATGATATTAATGAACTGAGTAATTCCACACAAGAAGGCCTCAACATAAGAAGTGATTCAGTACATCAGCTCTGCAGCCAAAAGCCAACAAAGATGGTAAAAATACTAACTTTTTCATACACCATTAGAGAATTTCTCAGAGTAGTCAGAGAATGACACGCTACGTGAGAAATGCAATACCATAAAGTGCAATTTCAATAAACATAATTTTCACTGACCGCAATAGAAGCATAAGGCACAGTTATATGTATAGTATCAGTAACTACATATATAACTAAACATCATGCCATATTATTATTAGTGTTCAAAAATGCATGTACAAGGTGCTGCAAATGATGGGATGTTAGCAGAGCTCTGTCAGTCTTTAAATGAGGGAGAGAAGCGAGAGGGACTATAAAACAGATGTGTGGAGTACTGGGTGCTGCGCAATGCAACACTTCATTTAAAGCAGCAGATGGTGAGGTGAATTTTAAAAAGAATCTTAAACAGTGCTTTAGTATCAACAATTACAATAAGTCTTTCTGTTATGTAAAACCTTTAGCCACCAGATCATTTAATAAATTTCAAAATATATAGTTTAATTATCATCAACCTGAAATAGGAATAATTGCTTTCAATAGTCTTTTATTAACACACTGCAGTAGGATGAGCAGATATTTTATGTAACAACGAGTGATACCATCATATAGCCACATCACCACAACTCTCCATTCATTTTATTTGATGATATATAAATAATTTTTTCGGTCACCCTTAGTAAAGTGGTTAGCTGTCCTTCCTTTTATGTGGGAGACAGGAGTTTCATTTCCTTACCTGGAGCCAACAACTGGCAGCTACACTTTGTGCCAATCCCTAGTCTGTATAAATAAAGAGGAAAGACATATTTCATAAAAACAAATACCAAATTAAATGTGGTGAATCTGGTGACAACTCTCAAAGAACAGCAGAAAGGAATTCTCTAGTTGCAGTCTTGCAGTGGAGGCAAATCCTGAAGTTTACTTTATCATTAAAGTTCCTAGAATGAAATTTCAGATAAACAAAATCTTTATTCAATGGCATACAAATTTGTCTTTAAATTAATGACATACTTGACTTATGAAAGTAGACAGATATATTTATATGCTATGTTTTTGAGACTGTGTTGCTTTTATGCCCTCTAACACAGAATATTTCCACTGAGCTTGCTGTGTTGTTAGTTTATAGCCCTGTCGTATTTCCTCACTGCATGGGCTTACTTCATGTTCAAGTATTGCTTCCAGGAGGATGATATGTAGTGCAGTGTGTTGCCCTCTAATGGACACCACTGAGAATTAATAATCCTGGTGTCAAGCTGGTAGGAATCAACATTTTAATAGAGATACTGCATGTAATAGATGATGGTTGATTTTAATAGGATTAAGCGCCAAATGTTATGATAGTGATAATATGTCCTCTAAAGTAAACAGTAGTAAGTACACTAAAAGTAGTTTACTATTAGCAGATTAATCTTGTGCATAAAAAGGACCTCTTATTGTGGGATAATTAGAATTTATAGTATTACAAGGAAACCTATAAATAATCCCCATTCTCTTTCCCAGGAGCAGACGCTGAATATATCCTAAAGCCTAGGGCATTAGCTTTTCCTGAGCCAGACTATAAATTTCCACACATAAGCCAGGAAAAGCCACAGATCACATTACTATTAAACGTCTTCACTGCCAGCCAAGTAAATGTGGAATTAGCACCACTCTATTTATTTTGAGATTGACATACATTATCTAGCTCCCATAATCGTATTAGAAAATCTTCATTTATCTTGGATTTTAAATGCAAACACATTAGTTACATGTATTATTTGATTCCAAGGGGGTGTATTATCAATAATGTACAGTTCAAATTGTCCAAATGTTTTGTGAGATCTGCAGTCTAAAAATAGCCTGCGTGAAGTCTGGTGTCTGAATCCAGCCAGGTTATAAAAGGTTCACGGGGATTAGTGAGTGAAAGTCCTGCCTTTCAGCAGAGCTACAGGCCTGCCTGCCCTGCTGAAAAGTACAGTCAGGTGACATGAGGAAACATACACATATACAAATCCTATCAAGCTCTCTGCCTGAAGCTAAAATGAGAAAATATGCAATTATTTCTTGTATTTGAGGAAAAACTGCTTAATAACCTAATTGCATATTATCTATAGGGTGAAAAAGAGATTTTAATACACAGTTTTAGCAATCATAAGACAAATAAATAGATAACAGATCTAATTTTCTGTTTACAAATTAGCACATTAGTCACCAAAAATCAAATACTATGCATAAACAAGCTGTTTTTGTCAAATGGCAACAGACCAACTAATGTCTTAAAGTAGCAAGTGGTGCAACATTTATTTGTTTTGTTAGCTTTTTTATTTAAGCCACATGTAAAAGGGTGTTTAGGATCAAAAACGCTCTCTCTGTAGTTTGTACCCATTCTATCATTATGGTTTTCACACATTTGTTCACTACACAGTTTTTTTCTTCTTCCAGGAGTCGATCAGTCCAAATTCCTGTACAAATCCCAGTGTGGCCTCTCGACCCCTGGGTTTTCCCTCTGCTGGTAGTGATTCTTCGGTGGAGTTACTTTCAGCTTTAAGCACTGAGGAAAGAGAGCTGCTGGGAGCAATCACAGCCAGGGGGTACTCTCTACGCACAGCCATCATTGCCCTTCAGAAAACTGGACAACAAGCCCCAGAGAAGGTCAGGGCACAACATACAACTCTGCTGGCTTTTCAGGGCCACCAGACATTTGCTCATGTTTTAATACTTCAAAGTATACTGAAATGTATGTAATAATGCAGTGTGTAGCTATAAAAGAATGCATTATAATGATAACAGCAATATGTCAGTTTGGGAATACTTTGGTATCTGGTTTTAAATGTAATGCAGTCTTTGTAAAGGAGTAAAAAAAAGTACACTCGCTTGATTGAACGAAGATAATCCTCAAGTGAAAAAGGAAAACATTCCCCAGACATTTTTTCAAGCATATTTTGTTCTTGTGATATTGTTCTTGTCATATTTCAAAAACCAAGCAAGTAGTTGTACTTTTGAAACACTAAACAAAGTCTGTGTTTATTAGCAACAGCTGTTTCATGTTTTCATTTAGCATTCTGCAGGTCTTACATTACAACATCTAGAGCTTTTTTTTTTTTTTTTGCATGACCAGCCATCCAAATAATCTTTTATTCTTTGTCAGTAAATTTGATTTGTCGAAGCAAGAACAAATACACGCAGATTGGTTCTTAGCTACTCTGATTGTGGGACCCAGATCTATCCAGTGATCATTTATTGTGATTTTGTACAGAACCATTTTTTAAATGATTCTACTATGCCTTTTATGGCATGTTTATTTTAAAATCTCTTTAACCATTTCCTGTAATTAAAATAATGTTTGGAGTTTGAAAAAGCTGAACATTGAAATGACACAATCTCCCACATCCCACTTTAGATCCCAACCCACCACTTGGAAATCATCATATTAAACAACTTTTGAATGCTATTGCTACCTAGATACTTTAAATAAAATGCTGGATATACAACCTTTAGAGAAAGAAAACATTTCACAAACTCCACCCTATTTTAAACAATCCATATTGATGGGTTAGGTTAGACTGATTTTAGGAAAAGCTGGTTTGAAAGGGAAGGGTTCTAGACCCTTTAGACACTAAGATTTATATTCTTCATTCATTCACCTGCAATTTGCCAATAAATCATTATTGAAATATCACAGACTAAGTATATTTAGAAGTGATTACATACAGTATATGTTGGGTGAACAAATAATGTTTTTCCTCCATTTTGGTCTTCATGATTGAAAGACTTAATATGCTTTTCTCAGTCTGACATTCGCGTATTGACTTCTCTACATTTCCTCATTTCATTTGACTTCTTGCCACTCAACAAGACATGATGTGGCAGCTGGCAAATTACTTTAATAGGAGCCAATTAGCTGGGAAGAAGTAATTACCTAATGAGCTGAATATTGTGTCTTACATTTGGCAGTGTGCTTTGGGCCCAGGTCACTGTGATCTCACACGTATTGTATTTCACTCCACTGATGTCACAGCATATTTGATTCATCTCAGAGAAACAGAGTAACGAGGTGGGCTTATCCTCTGCTTAGCCCTTAAACCACTTTCAAATCAGCTTTTACTGTCTGTTTGTCTGCCATTGCTAATTTCCAATGCAGGAGATGATAACTCAATAGACCGAATAGTTGAAAGGGATTTAATTCATATTGACAGCTAATTGCAAAGAGGCTTGAGCAGCATGCAGACTTCTTTGTAAGGTGGATTAGGGTGAAAGGCTAAGGTTGTTAAGGCTGAAATCTGACAGGCACAACCCTGTCTGGTAAACATCTACTTTTTCTAATCAGATATCGTTTTGATGAGTGCTCACTCAGGTAAATAGCATGAGATTAAGGAGGAGGATCTGAGGTCAGAGTGAAAATAAGTTACACGATTGGATTTGTAAGCATTTGTTTTTGTTTTTGCAGATCCTGAACTATTTAGTAGCTTGTGACCATCTCTGCCAACTTGGATACGATATGGTAGAGGTGGAGGAGGCTCTGGAGATGTTTCAGAATTGTGAAACCAAGGTAAATTCTTAAACATATGTTTAACTATTACACAAACAGCCACTAGTTTTATTATTACAGCGAGTAATCAAAGGGGCTATTTGTAATGTTGAATGCCAAACAATTTATTACCTTGCCTAGGGTAAATCCTGGCCAGCTATCAAATTATTTTTTCTATTTTTATACAACAAATTAGTCTGGTCCCTGATGGTTAAAGTTGGATTGTGAGAAAGCAGAACAAATTGGATACTGATTAAACTATCCCAAAATCCATCTGGCTAGACATACAACCAATCAGAAAACAGGAGCCAGTTCTAGTAACATATGCAGATTCACCTGCATCTGGACTGACGCAGTTTGAAAAACATGCAACCAGACAGAGAAGCATAGCACTGAATAAAACCAGCCCAAATTTACATGAACAGTTATTGTATTTGGACATCAAGATTGGTGTGCTTAATATTGTTCACCCCTAATCTATATTTAAAGGAACTCAAGCATCGGAAATTAATGTGGTGGTTTTACATTTAAAAAATACTTGACTTGCAAACAGATGCAAAGAAATAGCTCATTATTCCCAAAATATCTGGAAACAACTGGCATCAATCCAAAGCTCTCTTTCTCCTTTTAGACTTATTCAGGCCTGACTGGACTAAATCAAAAGCTACAAAAATATTTCTGGATTACTGGACTGGAAAATTCATTCATCTGTTGATATCTTGGTAATACTTTAATATATTTGGCATACTAAAATAGTAGTCTGGTATTTCTAAACGCATAAAGGTTATTTTTGTGAGATATTTGAGAAGCAATACTATTACACATTGCCCCTTTTATCCTTCCTTATGATAGCAAGTAAACACTTTAAAGTTGTTAAAAAGGCTCAGAGTGATTAATTATATCTTGATCTTCAGGCAGAGGAGTTTCTTCATCTCCTGAGTCAGTTCAATGAGATGGGCTTCCAGCAGAACGCCATCAAAGAAGTGTTACTTGTGCATGAAAACCACCGTGAAAGGGCCCTCGAGGAGCTCATGATGCGGGTGGCATGACACAGAGCTTCCAAACCCACATAAAACTACAGCTGAAAATAAGACGGAGGTGGCCTTTGCAATGGAAAATATGGGATGTAAATAATTTCTTACATGGACATTTTTCAATATTGTTTATTAATATTGTCTTTTGTTATTGTTTATTCCATTTAAACTTAGAAATGCAGCCAAGTGGTTAGCGTAGTTTTTGTGTCAACTTAATAAAATCATAATGTCAACTTAAAAATAAAATAAAGTCAGGCAAATACACTTCTATACTCACATTTGTGCTTTCTTTTGTTTATATTTTTGACATTAAACACAAACTAGTCAAAGCAGTAACCTACTATTCTTAAAAGTTCTATTTTTATCCATATATTTGCTCTGTCTAACCCAGAATCTAGACTAAACTCATCTGGGAAACTACAGCTATCCAAAGTTTGTTTTCTATCAAAACATAAGCAATGTCCATCAGAGCAGTTCTCACAACAACTGCCATTACAGTATACAGTATGCATCATGTTTAGTTAAGCACTGGCCTGTACAATATGAAATGCTGATGACTGAAAGCAGTAACATAACACGATGTTACAACATCACACTTTCTGAAAGATTACATCTTTAATATACATATGAAAGATTTCTATATTTTGGAAATTTGATTCTTTTATGGCAAATGTATTCCCTACAGTAGATATTAGTCGGCACAGTTGGTGTTCTAGTTTGGAGAAACAGACAGGATCAAAGCAACTGAGACTAAACCAAAAGTCAGTTGATTATGTAAGGGTCCCCTATTATGTTAAATCAACTTTTTTGGATTTTTTAATCATGTTATAATAGCTGCGCTAAATAGCCACTTTTGCTCTGTCAAGTCCCCACCGTTGCGAGTAGGAGCAACAGACGCCTGCAGGCATTCTCTGTATATTGAAAATAACAGCTTCCCAAAAAAAGTTGTTTTTAGTTAAGTTTTTAAGTTAATAATAATAATAAAGTTAATAAAATGTGGATTGGTAATGCAAAGGTGTCCAAAATTATTTCAGAAAGTGTGAAAAAAGCATGATATAGGACCTTTAAATTGAGCAATTGAAAATATTTTTTCAAAATAACATTTTAAACAGAGTGACCCATAGAGGATATTTTGACCTACTGTAAATGAAAATCTGGTCAGCACCTAAAACTGTGCTTGAATAAAAGAACTGTTACTATAATGGTCAAATATTTTACAAAGTTAACACATTTTATAAAATACACACACTACAAAATTATACTCCAGTAAGTCAGTCCAGTTTCTTTTCACCTCGGTGAATACTGTATGTTGCTGGGAAATGAGTCAGATTTTAGTTTACACCACACTGAGCACATTGGAGCACAGTAAGTTCGGTTAATGTAATATTACACTACACGTACAAACATTTAGACTGAACCAAACCAAAAACATCTCCCTAAACAAACTGTTTCCTTTGCTTAATTTCTTACCTGACCTCAAAGATTATCAAAACATTGCACAAAGTTTCTCCGATGCTCAACAATGTTTCCCGATCTGTGGCTCTGAGAGTTTACTTTTGACCTTTCCGTGAGAGAGACCGTGGCCCTAGACAGTCTCATGAGAAACGTATATATAGATCCAATCCTCCCAAACCCGTTCATCTCACGTTTCACCTTCCATTTATAATCCTCTATTGTGTATTCTGTGGTCACTTTCCGACTTAGTGTGAACACTGAATCTCCTCTTACTGCCGCAGTAAACAGAGATCCTTTACTGTTGACGTACTGGCCCGTCATAGCGGTCCACTGTTGCGAACTCAGATTATAACAGTCCATGACACATAGCAGGAAGTCGTTGCATGGTCCATTGCGCATCACATATAAGTTATCTTTATGCGCCACCATGCAAAGTCCGTAGCTTTGCTCACGTACAAGTGTGGTTTCAAGTATCCATTGATCTTTCTCTGGTAAGTACTCATAGATATCCGTTGTGCCTTTACCTTTCCAGAGACAAATAAAAATCCTATTCATGGCAATAGCCGACACTACTGATGCAGCTGGACGTGGAATGTGCGAAACGCAAGTCCAGCATCCGTTAGCCACCTTGTACCTCTCAACCGATGATAATTCTTTACGATCATACTCACCTCCGATGGCATAGAGACACCCTTCGTGGCCTATAAGTGTAAGGTTGTAGCGCAGTTGGTGGGGCCTGCAAATTGTTGACCAAGAATTATTCAAAGGACTATAACAGAATCCACTTTGCACGACCTTCTTGCTTACATCATGTACTCCTCCAATGATGTAAAGTTTGTTGTCGAGCACTGCAACTCCTGCCATTGTGGTGCTAGTGTTAGCAGGTAGCTGAGTCAGCACCTTCCATTCTTTAAGTTCCTCATCAAAATAGCATACGGCCCTTTGGAAATCCTCCAGCTCATCAGTTGAAGGTGAATGGCTACAAACAGCCATGTAGCTAGCTGGAATTAGCGACTCTACATAATCGATCAAAGGTTCAGGTAAGGCACACAAATCTTCCCTAAGGTCAGAATACATGTCACGGATAAACAGTGCCGAATTATGGAAGAGGTCCAACACTCCATAAGTAGAAGCAGTGTGGAACATGAGTAAGCAGTTTTCAGAATTTATTATATTGATTAAATGCTTGGTTAGAGAAGGTACCTGGAGGAAGGCAGTGCACTCAATTGCTTCCACAATTTGGTCACTGTTTAGCATAGGTCGATCCCCCTCCAAAACTTGCACCATGACACGGAAACCCAAAACTCCCACACATTGCAAGCAGATCTCGTCCTCCTGACATTCCTTCATTCCTGACTGGAACAAAGCTCGGAAGTACTCGCAGTTCTGAGCAAGAAGTGCTTTATTTGCAACAAAAAGATGATTCTCAATGTTAACCCTCAGTAGCTTGCAGTGTCCTGGCTGCTGGCTGAGCTCCGGACAGCCGGTCTCCATCATTTCATCGCAATAGATCTTCATTACATCCCTAAGAGAAGGTGACAGCAAGGTATAGTTCCTCCAACTCTGAAATGAAAACACTGAAGCACATCTATAGTTTCACCTCACATGGCTATATACATCAAATGCATCTGGTCCTGAGCAGATGGTGGATTTGTTTCCACAGCTCTGAGGACAGCCTCTATACATAGTAGTCAGACAGTATGATGACATGCAGCCAAAGGAGAAAGCTGTGTAGCCCCGCTGAAAGAGGAGATGGATAAATGGCATGACTGCTCTGGATCCAGTGCAGATGATTCATATTGCTCTTTGTTTGTAGTTGACAGTTGGGGGACAGCTGAAGGCTTGTCCTTGGGCAGCATTGGCACTATAACAATGGGTTGATTCCTATGGTCACATATTATTTATGCCAGTTTACTGGAGCTCCCATTTTCACTAGGCCTGTAAATAACAATATTTTATCTAGTCTTCTGTGTTTCTAATGAGTAACATTTACTTACCAAATACATTTCTTTGCATTTTTAAGAATCTTTGTACAAAAAGTTTGTAAAAGCATAGTGTAAACCTTTGTTTGAGAACCACTGTTTAGTTATTTGCACCTGATTTCTTTGAATTTTCATAGATTCAAATAAATTCAACTTTAACTTCTTTTTATACAACCTAAATTTCAGACGTATATACACAATATACAAATAAATAGCCAATGCATTTTATGGTCTACCATCCACACACACTACAATTCATCAATGAAGGAATACCTTGAACTTGAGGATAACATTTAAAATATCTTAATAAGAAGTAGCTAATCCTTGGAATAGAAATGTATTTAATGTGCATTGTCCTGGTAAATAAATGAATAAACCTGCATTTATTGCTACCTGGGGTTAGTCCTATGTTCCCACAGCTCTATGTACCCACATTCTAAAATTAGGCCATATGTTCCCACAATTCTGACCCCCCCCCCCCCCCCCCCCCCAAAATCGGGGCCCTATGTTTTCACAGCTCCAATTTCCCACATTTCTAACATTTAGGGTTAGTGTAGGGTAAGGGGTTAGGGTTAAACATGCACCATTTACTGGAAAATAATCTTAGCAATGTGGGAACATAGGGCTGTGGGAACATGGACACGCTCCTGCTTCAATAACTGGAGCATAATATGTTAGCTAGCACTTAAGGTGATGCTAAAAACTGAGCGCAGACTCAGTGTTTTTAATTCTGTGTTGTTATTATTTTACATCAGATAAAAGGTCTCTGAACTTTAGAATTAAGCATCAGCTATAGGCTAAGAGTAGCATGTGCATGTTTGCTAAAATGTATCTGGCTAACATTATCTTAACTGACTAGCTACCTTAGCGTTTCTTCAAATTAGCTTATGTTATTTTGTGATAATATACTGTTACTTATCTTTTACGGTCTTCCTTTAGCCTGCCTACATGTCCTGTTACAACTGTAATGCTAATTTATCTTTAACAAAAATACCCATAGGGCTAACGTATAACCACACTTTAGCAGATCTTTTGAATTTGGGTGTGCCCTTATTACAGGAAATGATAAAAAACCAGACTGTTTATGTTTAGTTTATTTGGGCCCTTTTCCAAGTCTCCACAGTGATTATGGATGTGTGCTTCTTCTTTTCATCCAGTCTAGGTTTTACAAGCTTGGTTTGAAGTGTTTTTCCTAAAATGGAGTGGACGTTCATCAGATGCATGCAGGACTTTTTCCCTCCTCAGTCAGACCCCTCACTGTCCACAGCCTGCGGTCTCGCCAAATTATCTATAGTACTACTCTCAGACAGCTTCCCTGCACCCAGAACTTGATTTATTTTTTTAGATTACAGCAAAAATATACCATGGGTTTCCTAATGCTGGCTGTCTATATGGAAATGTATCATGGTTTTTATGGATTTTCTCTGAAGAGGAACGTGGGAGAAGATTTGAATTAGGGAGCGACAGCAGCGTGGAGGAATCCAGTCATGTCCTTGATGTTTGGGAAAGTTAAGACTTGTAACTTTGCAGCCGCTCCAGAGAGGTGTCCGTCTGAATGCAACCTGGTGCTGCTAGGTGCAACAGGCTCAGGCAAATCAGGTATGACTTTATTTTACAAAGATAAATTAGTTTAATTAGTTCAGTCTTGTGCCACATATTTCATTGAACATCACATATTTATATTTTAAAAGAATGGTAAAAAAAATAGTGAAAGGTAGGAGAACGAGATACTTAAGAATATGTAACTTTTTGTTATTTTCTACTGTAGAGGATTTTCAGCAGACTCCCAGTTTGGAGAAGCAGATGGGAGAAATTACATAGGCTTAGTGTTAGTGGTGTAGTTTCTAATCTGGACAGAGAAAACAACTTATATAACAGCTATCAGGGTTCACAAAACCGCATAACTACAAATTAACTATGCTAGTGTGTGTTACATAGGCGCATAGTTTCACCATATAGAAAATAATATACCCCAGAAAAATCCCTACTAATATTTCAATATGTTAATCCTGAACATAATTTAGGCAATTTTTCCAGAAACACTTGTAATGCTTTCTATAGCCCACAAATTTAAATGGACATTCAATTAGTTATGTGTAAAGAATTGTCCATGTTTCAAATGTTGCAATTACAATTGCAATTACTAACATATTATTTAAAAAAAAAAAATCTACAAAGTACAAAATCATGATACTGAGGGACAACAAGGTTAAAAAACTACTAATAGTGTGAATGGGTTACATAAACGTTACATTCATTTTATTTATTCTTTTTATACTCTACAACATTTATTGTACAATGGCCATTGAAACCAAACAATGTTCATATCTGTGCAACTTTATATTGCTTAAACACTCTCTAGAGTAGGGACCAAACATTTAATTAAAAATTCAAGTAATTGTAAATTTTAAATGCTGTTGCTCTTGTCTGCTTCTCTAAACTAGGAGAAACTATTTTGGCCATTCTGATAGGACAGAGTTTAGAAATCAGGGAGAGTGAGCGAAGTTTAGCAAACTGTCGAAGTACAGACTCGAACCCACAACTCCGAGGCAGGCTGTAGATGCACTGTATATGCACCACAGCTCTTTCAATTTTCAATAATGTTCATGGCATAATCACTTGCGTAAACACGTATTGCACTTAGATCTTTATCATGTTTTGCGAAGCTGGAAATGGGAATGTTTACCCGGCTGTGGTTTTCTCATGGCCCTCCTGACCCCCTGAGTCCCCCGAGGTTGGTACACTCAGACATTTCTGTTTCATCCTCACTGAAAATGTCTCTCTGTGTTTGTTTTGCAGCTCTAATTGTAAAATTCCTCACAAAGCGCTTCATCAGTGAATATGACCCCCATCTAGGTGAGATTCCAGTCTTTATATAACTGCATTTTTATGTGATGGGTGTTGACACTAAATTGCTGGGTGGTTGTAGTGTACACTGAAAATGAGAAAGTAAATAGCTCTTTTCCGTTTCTCCCCTGAAATGGCCCTAGAGGATATTTTTTCTTCAGAGGAGATGGTGGACCAGCAGCCGGTGGTGGTGAGAGTGATGGATACTTATGATCAGGTATAAATATATGCTTCAAATCTTTATACCGATGTGTGTGCTATGGGAGGTGAATATGTTCAGACTACGTTATCATACATATAGCTTTAGAATAATAAATTGTACAGTAGTAGGGGTGAATAGTGTGGTATTCTGTATTGATATCACAAACAGTGGCCATTTTTGACATTCATAGTATCAGCAAATAAAATATCATGATATATCAATTATTTAATATTTTCTTACACCCCTGCTCCTGCTGTATTGAGTCTTTTTGACAGAGGCTAATTGTCATTTATACTGACAATTATTTTGTAGTAGGAACCAAGGTCAAACAAATGTCAAACAAATGTTATCCGGCAAGCATTTTAACAGTTTTTTTCTTCTTTGGAAAAACTTGTTTATGAAATACAGTTGCAGCACTTACTGTTCTAATTATTAAATAAAAAGTATTTAATATAATTGTGTTTATTTTGTGTGTTAGTCTAGGGGTGAGGATTTCTAAAATCATATATATATCATATATAAATTGCAGTATATCAATAAATATGATATGATGTGTACATTGTGATGCTTATATTGAGATACATATTGTATTGCCAGATTCTTGCCAGTACACAGGTATAATGTGTAGGCTATCTTATCATACATAGATCCTTACAATAAGTGTATAGTAGTGGACATATTTTATTGGGCTACTGCAGTGATATAAAAAACAGCTGTATTGATCCCTCTTATTATTAACACAGGCAGATTTTATATACAGTGAGTAAGAAGTGATTAGGTATTAATCTCATCATGGTTTCAAAATGTCATGGTATACTAGACGCTGATACCCACTGTTTATATTGGTTTTAATAGTTTATTTATTTAACTTGCTTTGTGACCTATCAAAAAATCTAATAAAACTTCATAGCGCTATAGTCACCGCCAGTCACAGTAGCTTTTGAGGCATTACTAATCCAAGGGAGGAAATTGAGAGTAAATTGAGTTGGGCTACTCACATGAAGGCTGTATAATCAAAACAAAGTGAGCATTTTGGTTCTTGAGTGTTAGTCAAAGCCCTTGCACTCAAATGACTTATTGATTGGGCCAAATAATAGGCCAGCAAAACCAATGCAGCCATTGTACAAGTTAGTTTAAGGACCTTTCTTTAAGAGACTGCATTTATTTTGAAAAAGTCTATTTGGCGCACTTGTTTTTCACAAAATGAGCAAGAGTATGGTTAAATTGAAGTGGGAGCAGCCGTGTTAGGCTTCTAAATTTAAATATTGCATCTTTAATAGTGCTCTAAATGCCTTCTGACACATGAGCTTATATCTTTATGAAATGCAATCACTGGAGAACCCCTTTGTTCATCCCATTTTATTTTTTTCTACCTTAGTCTGAATGTAAATTTGCAGGTGTTTACAATTCATTTCTCTTGGTAAATAAAATGTGCCCTGTTTTCTGCAGTGCTACAGTGCTGTTGGCTATTGTTCTGTTTTAAGCTTAAAGTGGTAAGTCCATACCACTATTAGGAATGTTTAAACATATAATCTGTAATTGAAAACAATTAAAGTTAAAAAGATGATTTACCAGCCGTGTTAGCTTTTAATTCAGAACCAACCACAATCTATTACCAACTTAAATTAGTATAAATGTGCAATACAATCACTATTATTGCAGTTTTCTTAATATTAGTTTTAATAATGAAACATTTAGACTTGAATATACAGTAATTTTAGAAGTTATATTTTCCATTGTAAATATACAGATAGAATCAAATGATCCCTTGTGCCTGGTATCAATGCAGTTTTAACTTTTTGTGCATTTGTTGCCTTTTTAAATGTTGTTCAGTTCACAGAGTTCACAGTTTATCATGTTAGTTTATGAGTTGGTGAGTTAAATTGTAAATGTATATGATCCCTCTGTTGAGGCAGTGATGACGCTGGAATGGATTTGTGTGTATATAGAGACCTCTGCTGGTGAACCACGGACATTGATTTCTGAAGACGAGAATTATGTAAAAATATACCTTCACATTAAGATTAGAAGGCAGAAAATCAGCTTTTTTCCAGCTTATTTACACGCCACACATATTTCCAACTTCCTCCTAAATTCTATAAATATGTCACTTACCATTGGATATACTGGTAATAACGCCTTTTTATTTGTGTGAATTTAGGACGGTCCGGTGAACACTGAGAGGTATCTGTCCTGGGCCAGCGCGTTTATTGTTGTCTACAGTATTGACAACCTGGAGAGCTTCAAGGTCTGCCAGAAGTACCTCGACACACTTTCTGTCCACAATAAAACATTCAAGACTGAAACTCCCATTGTTCTGCTTGGGAACAAGCTGGACATGGACCGATACAGGTTTGTGTCCTTGTGTGTGTTCTCACAAAAAAATGTTCAGCCATGGAGTCCATTTGCTATCAAGCCAAATTTAATATATAATTGGATAGCTGTATATTGCTACATCACTCTTCCTGTAAAATTATTCTGAAACTCAAAGAAATTGTTCTTCCATGTACCCTTGAATTACTCAGTGCCACATATTGAGATCAGTTTTGTTTATACAGCCCCATATAATAATAATAATAATTATAATAGTCGCCTCAAATGGCTCTACAGACTGTACAAAACAACATCCTGTCCTTAGGATAACCATTAATGTGAAGAAAAAGCTTAGTATGAGAAAAAAGAAAGCTTAGCTAGACCTAAAGAATGAGAGATGCACTCATTACATGGCCACAGGTAGGCCATGCAAATTATGTCACCAGGGCATTGAGTACATTGACAAATAGTCCTAAGTACAAATTTATTTCAAAATAGCAGGAAGGGAGCAGCTCTGTCCAAGTGAGTAAGATTAGCTTGACAGAGGTTAGCAGCAGTCATGGTTCATGGGTCAAAAGCAGAAAGGCTGGTTGGAGCCAGTAGTAGAGATGTCTGTCTGGGACATGACATTCAAATGTAATCACTCTCCTGGTGGCAGAGTGGGACAGAGGGATGGACAACTTGTGAATACAGTGAATTGGAGGACAAAAAGAGCTAGAAATGAAAGTTATCACAATATACTGTCCCTAGCAGTCTTGGTCTAAATTAGGTAATAGGGTTCAAGTTGCCAAAATGATAAATGCAATTTCAATCATAGTTTTGAAAATACCATTGTCAATTTGAATAAGCTTTTG
This sequence comes from Bostrychus sinensis, assembly GCA_020698575.1. Taxonomy (NCBI): domain Eukaryota; kingdom Metazoa; phylum Chordata; class Actinopteri; order Gobiiformes; family Eleotridae; genus Bostrychus; species Bostrychus sinensis. The sequence goes on along the minus strand of CM036242.1, from coordinate 12,491,368 downwards.
TGTAATATTTATTCCAAAACATTACACATTACTTATTACAAGCTCCTGTATTCTTAGTATAATCGGCCCAGAATTAAGATAGGTGTGTTTTCAATAACTATTACTCATTCAGCTTCCTCTGCTTATTCCCATCAGTGGTTGCAGGTGACTGGAGCTTATCCCAGCAATTATAGACTTTAGGTTGGGGGTCAGTTGGGGGTTAGGGAATGGTTAGGGGTTAGAACTAAACATGCACTATTTATTGGAAAATAATCTTAGAAATGTTGGTACATAAGGCTGTGGGAACATAGAGGTACACACGCTCCCTTAGGGTGTACCCCCTGAACAGTGTCCAGTTTGTCGCAGGATTGACACAGAGGCATACAGAGACCACCACTTTAACATAATTTACTAGCAGCAATTTCGAGTATCTCATTAACCTGAGGAAAGAACACTAACTGCTTGGCCACTGTGTCCCTATATTTAATAATACTGTATATATATATAAAAAAACATTTAAATAACACCATATCTTTTATTTAATTGCCATATTACAAATATTATTCTCATCTTTTATGTTTGAAATACCATGCAGATTTTGCCAAATAATAAAGTTATTGTGGCTCAGGGAGATTTGGTTATAGGTTATTTAGAAGTAATTGTAAAGTCATGAAAAATTATTGTAGAATAATGTCCCCTACAACAATAAACTGACATTCTTTTTCTCCATTGTATTTAACTGCAAGCTATATGAAAAAATAAGGCTTTGAACCTAGCTGTCTGTGTGCCATGGGAGATGTGGCCTAGGGACTGATTCCACAAAAAGAGGTGCCTGGTAGCTAAAGGCTCCTCTTGCCATTGTAACTTTAAAAACCCTAGGGATCACCAGTGGCCCTGTATTTTGAAAAGAAAGCACTCTAAGAGACACCCTGCTGTTAGGGGCCTTGTAAGTAAGCAGCAAAAATTTTAACCTAAGGCGACGCTATGTAACTATTTATCATAAAAACATGGCGTCAGCATCGTAATATGTAGCCTCCAAGTCATTTTGTCATGAAAATAGACAGTGCACCCGGCTCACCAAATAGTCCACAGTAAAAATGCCATTACCATCATGATGAAAATTTTCCATTGAAAGCATAAGAGTATAGACTACAATATTTGTTGTTTATACAAATGAATGTTTTTGTACAACTAGGCTTTATGTAACCAGACATTTCTGCATCATTACTAGTGTGCATGTCTATGGTGCATTAGAGACTCATATAGAGCCTTGGCCACCTATTGAGTTGAGCGCAGCATGTAAAAGACTGTATTAAGACTGTGCCAGTGCAGAGAGAGTTTTATCTGAAAATGTCCTTTGATGTCAGCTGTTGTTTGCAGAGTGATTTATTTACAGTTAAAAGAATTTAAAGTTAAAACCACTAGCAAAGAAATTATGGGTTTGATCTCAGGGATGGCTGCCATAGATCGCTCTGAGGGGACTTTGCATATACGTGAATGTTTGTCTTCCAGATTGTCTAATTGTCTAACTGGCCATTATTAAAGCAGTTATATTAGGCTTTGAATCTTGGTTGTCTCTAGAACAGGATTACAACCTTTTAAAACATTATTTACAACTCTACTGTTGCCATAAAGAAACAGGTAAAGAGACCAGCAGAGGGCAGCAGAGTGATGATGTCTTTTAAACATAATCAAAGAGTTTAAAAAGCCACTTCACTTCCTTAAACTTTTTCTATAATGCCATTTTACTACAAAATGAAAGTATGTTTTTGAGGAGGGAACAAAATTATAACATGGTAGCAAGCTCAGAAAAGATGATTTTGCATAATATAGCCCCTTTAATTGTGTACCCCTCTTCAGGCCCTTAGTTGTTGGGATTGGCTCCAACAATCCATGACCCACTCCTTGATTAATGGAAAAAAGTGGAAGTGGATTAATCACATATACACTTTTTATCCAAGCAGTTTTAGTGGTTTGGCTTTTTCTCCTTCTGGCTGGATTCCTTGTGGCTGGATCATAAGCAATTTCAGCAGTAAAGTACAAAATGGCCTTGCAGATGACATAGATTTTGCCTTTTCTTACCCCAGGCAGGTGAGAAAGTCCGACGGAGAGGACCTCGCCTCACGGTTCGGCTGTTTGTTCTATGAAGTATCGGCCTGTATGGACTTCCAGGAGGTGCAGCAGGTCTTCCACGAGGCAGTGAGGAGAGCCAGGCGGGATGTGGAGTGCGGACGCCTGGTTTACATCAGTGAGGACAAAACTCTCCTGACACTGCCCTCCCCGGCCGCCTTCACAACCCCCTGCTACAAGGAGCTACCGGCACCGGCTACTGCCAAGCTAGTCACGGTCAAGACTTCCAGAGCCCAGAGCAAACGCAGAGCTGCTACACTCACACTGCTCAAGGGATTTAAGATCTTCTGACCTCCTTCTGACATTTTCTACTTTCACATTGCATTCAGGAGACACTGTATAAAGACTGTCAGGAGAACAGACTTCAGACCTCTTTATAATAATACCAGAGTAAAAAGTATTTATCTTTATTTGAGGGTGAATAAGGAATAGTATTTTATATAAACCAGGACAGGTTGATTGCAAAGGACAGGCTATGGTAAAGACAAATCTGACAATTGAGGAAGACAACTCAAACTTTTGTGACCAAAGGATTGCAATGAAAATGGAGGCTACTGAAACTGAAATTTAAAATATATTCTTAATGCTGTGTTTATGGGTGTTTAGAGGGTCCAGGATCACAATAGGAGATAGACTTTGTTTTGTTTTCATACTGATGGACCGTTTCTGACACCAACTTACAGTAATTGTTAGTTAGTAAAATTAGACTTAAACATGCACTGTGCACTGTTAATAATAAAGTATTACAAAATAATTCCATATTGTTATAACTATGCAATAACAAGACCTTAGATAGATGTAGTGGATGACAATCTTTAGTGTGTTTGTTTACACACAAAAGGGTTTCCTCTCATTCAAGTAACTGACATCCCAATCGGCTGGTTGGTCTTCATAGCTTGTCAACAGTGACTCAACAGCAGACAGATAACACTGAGGAAATAGGCAACTGCAGCGTTAATGTTCAGCTTTCTTTCTTAATAAAAGCTAAATGCTGATACAGTAACGTCTTAAAACAGTATTGCCTTGGCTAACTTATTACTTAGTGCTGATTGTAGATTATAGTAATCTTTAACTTTTCTAATTTGTGCAGGTACATACTGTGACCTGTGATTATTCTATATTATAAAGTGTGTTTTAGGAAAGTGATAATGCGTAATATATAGAGTCTATAATTACACAAATTTGCTGCAGTGTTGCAGACGCATATGATCTCAAGTTAGAAAGTTATGCAACAAATTTTAACACATCGTTCTGCTTCTGACAACCACATGAATGCAGCACATTTCTGCAGTGATAGCTCCCCATTGTCCTTTTACAGCAGTCGGTTGCCAATAAAAAATAATGGTTAAAAAAAAGAACCACCGCTTTAGTGAGAGATGAAAGTACGAGTTTTAAGTCTGTTCTTTCATCAAGGAAGATGGATTACAAATTATGTCAAAAGTGCCAGCATAATTGTTCCCGAATATTCGCTCTGTTCCAACTCTTGTGTTGTTAATGGCAGCCTCCTACAGCGAGATCCGGGCCCACTCACAGCTCGTAAAACAAAGCTCATTAACACTGTGATCTCCAGCTCCAGTGACAAATCAAAGAAACTCATCATTTATACAGAGCTCGGTGTGATGCTCCAAGTGCTCTTATTTTAATTATGTTTCAGCGCTAAGCAAGACTTTTATGAGTTCAGCTTGAATGACCCCTGCTAATTAATACACTGTGTTATTTAATTGTACAATACTATAAAGTAATCCTGTAACCCTCCAGAGGCTCAGGAGTGGACTTTCTGAACAAAGAACATTTGTCAGCAACTTTTATTAGAAACTGAACTGTAAGTACAATATGACATGCTATGGTGTTTTTTGTTTTTTTTTAAGCAAGTGAAATTACTGAAAGAGCTGTTTCCACTGGAGTAGTATGATGGTGTGCCAAGTCGCTATCCATTCCCAAAACATGAACATCATATTATAGACCATATATTTCAAGAAAACACTTTCTAAATGATGCACTTTTTTCTAAATCAAACTTGGGCAATTTAAAGTCACAAATGTATCGTTGCGTGCATGTGTTTGGACAGCAGATGGAAGCCAGAGTACATGGAAATAACCCATGGTAAGTGTTTGTTAGTGTAAGTGTTGGCCCTGCAACTAACTGCCCATTGTGGTTGTACCCCACTTAAGGCCCATAGTTGCTGGAATAGGCTCCAAGCAAACCCCAAATCAGAAAAACTGGTTAAAAATTAGGTAGTGTTTGGTAACACCAGTTGTTTATAGTTTATACTCTTTTTTTTGTGTGAATTAAAATTTTTTATTTGTTGTTTATGTTGAAAACACAAGGAGAATTTCATATATTAAAAAGTGAGTCCGTAAAATGTTAGATATTGGCTCAGGGAGTGGCACAAATGAACACAGATTAAATTGGACAGACATTGAACCAAAATCAGAAAACAGGAGGCAGTGATAAAATACATAGACTAAACCAATGCAAATGGAGGAATAAAGCATTGCATAACGCCCATACTATTTTATGTTATGATTATGTTATCATTAGTCGGGGATTTACTCTCTTCGTTCTTAGCAACACAATTTCCTCTTGATAATCTGATAAATACAACTGATATCTCATATAGAAACACAACTTTTATTGAATAGTGGCAATTCTGGATTACTTTAAGGATTACCATACCTCCCTGTGAAAACAAGGCTGAACGTATAAGCATACATAGAATTTAATGGTCAATTTTCTTCCATTAGTGCAATGTAAAAAGCTAATTTTATATAGATTCAATCCACATAGCTAGCAAAGTCAAGCAAATTCTGCCTGAGTTACGGCAGTGTTGGCTGTGTTCTGGACTCTGTTCGAAGCTTGGCCAATTGAATGAGCCAACACAGAAACGCAGTAGTAGTGCAGATTCCTGTGGTCCTTAATTGGCCCAGTTAAGGTTTGACAACCAGTTGCCAGAGTTTGGATTTAGAGTTTTAAGTTTGGATTAGAGGACTGAAAGGCGATTGTGGTCCAATTATTGTCCAACAGAAAAAATAAGAGTCAGTTTTCAAGATGTGGGCCACATTTGGGTCGGGGACCATGTCAACACTGGCCCAAAATTGATCCAACAGTATGAAGGATGTGGCCCAGACAAATTTTACTGTTTTTTTTTTTAAGTGATGATTATGTATAATTTTATGAGATATTGAATTTTGTTTTTCATTAATTAATTATCACAATTAACATTGATAAAAGCCTGAAATATTTCACTTTGCGTGTACTGAATCTATAAAACATCTGCACTTCACTTTGAATTACTTTGATCTATTGAAATAAATGTACACTGATTACTATACCTTCTTTTATGGATAAAATGCATAGACCTGGATATCTTAGTATACAAGTGAACACACTTTAAATCATAAAAAAACAAGCTGCAAAATTAATTTCACCTTTAAACCATTAATCTTTATATTGCACCACTTCTTCAGGTTGTGTCTCTGCGGTTGAGCTCTCCTCCTCCTCCTCCTTCTCCTCCGCCCCCTCAGCCTCTCTGTCCTCCGCTGTCAGCTCGACTTCTGCAGCAGCGTCTGGATACAAGCTGGAGGTGTTGCCATCTTTGTATGTGAGCACGATGTTCCCTGGTCTGCACTCACTCAGCTCCCCGTTCAGTGGCAGCGGTGAGGCGGGCTTGGCTTGTGGCGTCGCTGGCGTGCTGGCGTCTTCGAGTGAGATGACCCGCAGCTCCTCACAATCTCTCTTTTGAAGCATCACAGCTGCTGCTTTGTATTTGGCTATCTTTTTTCTGTTCCTGCAGGGTGCAAGCAAAGGCAGTGCAGCCACATTTAGATAATGATTTTCTATATGTAACAAAAGTAAAAGTGGATTTTTAAAATAGAAAGAGTTCATACTTGTTGGCCATGGCTCCCATTCCCAACAACATGAAGCCAACAAGGAGGCAGACGAAAGCTAGAGCCAGCAATGCATACTTCCAATATGTGGCTGTAAAAATTTAATATTTGCAATATTATTCATAATTTCAATTTTACTCTCATAGTCTGGCCAGCCATCCCAATTCCTTTTTAAATTTAATTTAACAAATTACTCTGGTCTCTCTAAATTTGAGTTGCATTGCCTAAAATTAATACAGATTAAACTACTTCTGAACAGAACAGGATGGACATGAAACCAATAAGAAAACAGAAAATAAATTGCCCCTGGACTAACGTGATGACTACAGTTGTTCCAAAATTATTTCTACAGAGGAAATGTCAGTTGAGCAGGTACCAGACCAGAAGCTAGCCAGACTACAAATCCCTACCACCCTCGCTTATGACGAGTAAGAGATTGCACTTACGCTCCTCAGTACGAAAATACCAGAGAAGATACTCCTTCTCCTCAGGGGACATGGTTGGCTTTTCCACAACCTCAAATTCATCAGATGCCCTCCTTGATCCTGAAATATACATACAATAAGTACCTAGGAACGTTTAGCTATATGCGGACTATACACAAGCATAGGGCCCCACAACCCACAAGGGGGCCCCAAAACTGTTGCTTTATGTGAGCAGAACTGTTGTTGCTGTGCAGAGGACTATGTCTTCATCCAGTGGAAGTTGTTTACACATTACTGTAGAATTACTTATGATTAATTTAGTTTCGCAATCTAGGGACCCCCAGAACAGCACCTTGCATAGGGTCCCCACAAACCTAGAAACGGCCCTGTAAATACCTTACTTTAATAATCCATCTGGTGCGGATTGCAACTGCAGGGACATGTTTTTGTTCAGGAAGAAACTAAGTACAGATTGCTCAGACAATTTGGCAGTCATGTCCTGCACTGCAAAAAATCAATATCAACATTAGATAAAATTACTTGAATTCAGATTATTAATCTTGATTTGAGCAATAATTCAGATTATCAATCTTGATTTAAGCAAAAATAACTAGGTTTGATTTATTTATTTATTTATTAGGTGACTTATTACTAGAATATTTGCCTTGTTTCAAAGTATTTTTTCCCTGTTTTAAACTTTTTTTTAATTATTTCAAGCATAATTATCTTACCCCATGGACAGATAATTTTGCTTGAAATAAGTAAAAAAATAGCTTGAAACAGGGACAAAAACTTTGAAACAAGGCAAATAATCTAGTAAGTTAATCTAGTGAAAATCACGATTGATGATCTGAAATTTTGCTCAAATAAGATTAATAATCTGAATTCAAGTAATTTTATCTAATGTCGATATTGAACATTTGCAGTGTATACCTTTTTGCCAAGTTTGTCAAATACAAAATGTGAATAATGGGTGGGATGGGTTCCATCATGATGGAGAGTGCTCTGCTGTGGCACCGGCTGATGTAAATGTCATGCAGGGAGTTATTATATTCTGAGCCAATGAAACCAGTCTATGTCAGCTGAGTAGTGATGTGATTGAGATCCACACTGACTGTTCACCCTGACCCCCTCATTAGATTTCACACCTCCTGCCTGTACACAGATTAGTTATTGTGGGAGATTACTTAGGCAATCAGAATATACTGTATATCATGTTATAACACGAGACATAATTTACATAATAAATAATAAAAGGACATGTATTTATTTAACAAATTGACTGCCTGATGTGCATCATGGCAGCACATGCACACTGCACATTAACATCATTATAGCGTCATATAAAATAACAGTGTGAATCCAGTGCATGTTTTTTTAATTGACTTGTCTAATTTTCTCCCTAGCTGTGATTAGTTAGTCATATAAGCCCAATTAAAGGCTACAGTTCAGAGGGGAGAGGCATTTGTTTTTGTATCTCCACACAGATCTTTTGTACATGACTGTTTTATGACTTCGCTGTGCCTGTGTGGTTGATACAATGAAAATATATATATCGGTATAATTATGGGCAGTATAACATATATAGAAGCAAACTTGTGTCATCAGAGTTTGAATTTTAAAAGCCTCTAAATTTGTACCCCTGATTTTTTTTTTGTCTAAATTTGAGTCTGAAATTTTGGTATCTAATTTTCTCTGTATTTCTTTTGCAGTGATTTTCAGAAATTTCAGAATAAAAAAATGTGCCTTTTAAAAATTCAATGCAAGTGGGGCAATGTGAATTTTTTGACAGTGTATTTTAGACTCTGAATTTGGCCAATTAAATTTGAGGACTCGAAAATATATGTATAGAATTTTTAAAATATAAATTTTTTATTCTGAAATTTTGATAATGGAAAAAATACAATGAAGGCAATCAAAGCCATTTAAAATTAAAAATCTGATGACACAAGTTTGCTTCAATCAACATAGCCTTACTTTTAAGAACTAGCACAGGATGTTCCATTGTGTTCTATGAAGTTATATATGTGTAATGTTTAATACAATGTTGTACATTTAAGTGTAAAAATATTCTGATTTCCAATCTTGTTCATACACAGATTGGCTACAAAAGCTTTATTACAAAACATCTGAATAAAATATATGAGATGAAAAAGCAATAGGTGTACTGTATTTTACTAATACCTATAGTTCTATCTACTGAAACAATATATACATTTAGTGTGGCTTTCCAAAAATGTAACTCAAGGAATGTTCAGCTTAATACAATGAATGAACTTTTTTTTGTGTTCTGCTTAGGATTTTACCTTTGTTTGCATACTTTTTCAAATACACTGCAGGAATTTATACTGAGCCACAGAACCTTGAAAGTATTCAACATCACTGAATCATTTTAGTCAAGTTCAAGTCAACAAAAATTTGCTAATGTACGTTTCTAGCTACTAATTGTGCATTGCCTGCAGTGTGCCCCTGCCTTAGGCCCAAAGTCGCTGGGATACCTCCAGCCCTCTCTGATCCCTAATAAGACATGAGACATTTTGTATGATGTGCCACACAGTGATGTGTCAGTTTGTCAATATATTCCCAACACATTATACACACACACATTTATAGCAACTGTCTAAATATACATTCTGTTGAAAATAGTAATAAAAAAATCAACTTACTGAGTTTATCCTGGCAAAGATCTCCCTGATCCAGCGACCTCCACTTGATATTTTTATTGTCATTGGACAGGACTAAACGCCGACCATTTAAGGACAGCAGCATTGAGGTGTTCCTGCTGATGAGTCTATCTCGGTCGCAGTCCCACTCCAGCCCCTTAGCCTTGTGCACCTCCCCCGGCTCTGGGCAGGCCTCGGTCCGGACAGGCTGCATGTCATGGGCCGACAGACATCTGGAGGTCGCCATGTTCACCAGTCTGCTGCGATCCTCCCACAACCACTGCTGGGACTCCGAGTTCAAGTTGCACTTTTTCGCCACGACTTCAGCTGTTTCCATCACTTCTTCCAGGCAGAGGCTATGCTTCATGTTGTGGATCAAAAAAGCCTGCGTCCCTACACAAACAATCATTTCGGTTAGAGATTGCTATGATTTTTTATTATGATGTATTCATTTACCTGACAGGAGGAGAAACAGCGCACACCACATGTAATACATTTTGGAATCTGCAGAAGAGAAAGTATACATTTAATATTTCTTTTAGTTATAAAGTCTATTCCAATACGCAAAATCAGCCCTATCTCACAATGGTAATGGAAAAAAAAATTAAAATAAATAAATAAATCTATGTCCAGAACCACACAAAACTAATAATTTGTCTTTGGCCCATGAATGACCTTTTCGGAAAAAATATACAAAATCTAACCTTAAAGGGGATATATTGTGCTTTTATTTATTTTAAACCAATCTGGTCACCTAGAAGAGCACTGCATGTTTTACAAACTTTAAAAACATGTGACTGAAAGAAAGCGAATCTATGAATAATGATAACAGGTGAAGAGAACAGCAGAGGGCAGCATAGTGCAGAGCTGTTATAGCCTTTTTAACAGAACTTTGGATTTCCTTTTGTATGATGCCATTTTGCAACAACATAAATAATAGCTGTGAAGAATCAATGGAAACAGAGCTGGGGGTATGAGGAACCAAGTGTTCTGAGGCCCCAGAAACTCACCGCCAGAGAATACAGGATTACTCAAACATGCATGAATGAAACAAATCATAACTCCAGGTATGTTTTTCATAAGGGAACAACACTGTAACATGTTAGAAAGCTCAACAAAGTTGTTTTTGCATAATATATCCCCTTTAAACCCCTTAACTTGTTATGTTTGTTCTGACATATTTCTGCAATTGCTGTTCCAGTATTACACAAAAAATCAGTGTATTTTAGTGTTTAGCTTGTAACACTACACCTATTAATACAACAGCTAATGTTCTTCACCCAGGCACTGACATTATACATATGATATTGGTTTTGGTGCCATTTGCTCTTTTTTGTGTTTATGCAGAGTTTGACATTTTTTGAGCTAATGCTAATTTATTAATTATAAATATGTTGCCAACAAAATATACATATGCAGTGTCATGCATTTGTCATTACATTACAAACTAGACATTATTTACCAGCTTGATGTGATTGGGTTCATTTATTTATGCTTCCTAAAAAGTTGGTCCATTTAACTTTAATTTCTATTGTGTATATTTTTTGTGGCATTGTGACAAGTAGGGCTGTCGCGGTGACCGCATTATCGTCCGCGCTGTTATTAATCCAACCGCATTGTGGCACAAGCGACCGAGGTAACCGCAGTTTATCATTTTAATGATGCACTAATGGGATGCACAGTTTAATTTTACTGTAGACCATAAAGCATTTAATGTTTACGCACGTATACGCACTCAGAGACACTGGGAGTGGAGAACAGAGGGTTAATGGTGAGAAAGGAAAACGCTTCGGCACGCGCGGCGCTGCTTCATTGATTTTTGGCCAGGTGCACGTCAGGGCTACGGCGTAGCTTTTGAGAGGGCTCGCGGCGACGCAAAGGGGTCCGCAGTGCTACGCCGTCGATTTGACGCGGAAGTATAAATCAGCCTTTACGCGTTACTCAGAGGAGGAGCCGTAGACTCGACTGACGACCCACTCACCTGGTGACGCGATAACTACGTTAGTTTTTCCTCTGCCCTCTCCTGTCGCCTGCAGATACATGTGTGTGACACAAGCGCTCTGTAGAGTCAGTGCCGCGGGGAGCCTAGCCTCCTTAGCTCATCTCTCAAACCACATAAGGTGAACATGTGGGTTTTTCTAAAGCTACCACGTTACACGCACTTCAAGAACATTATCACTCGTGCCTGACTCGGGTTTTTGTTAAAGCAGAGGCTTAACTAAATTTCAATTTATTTTTATAATCAAAATTTGTTTGGACAAGTGATTTTTTCAGGTGTTATTATTAGCTTATGCTATACCGCCTATACCGCACACTGAGATGTGGAGTCGCATATAATTAGCGCAGGGGAAATTCGCTCACCGACAGCCCTAGTGACAAGTTATCACTGTTGTCTCTCAGCAAGAAGATCCTGAGCTCAATTCCCAGACTGGGCATGGGCCTTTCTCTTTCTTTCACAATACATGTCTTTGAACAGTGGGAGAAGGCCACGGTAACACGGGGAGGACATGCAGACTCTGTGTGATATGTGATCATTGTGACAAATTTGAGATGTTTTTTACGCAACAGTAGCGTTTTAAAATGCAGACACATTAATTAGCTGTATTAATTGCTCTAAAGCTTGCCACTGTGAAATGATAGTTGTTGATGAGAGGCAGGAGCACTAATTACTTTACCACAGTGCACTCTTAATTGCTATGTATATAATTTTGAAGTCTACCTTGTCTAACCCCGTAACCTGTCTTCTGTCATATAATCCAACATACTATACTCCCAGCCTTTGTGCTTTTGGTAGAAAGGCCCATTTCCAGACTTTGTAGGATGTTGAAATTGGGTTTTAATTAAATGTACATACACAAAATTGAATGTATGAAAGGCAAAGCGTATTTAAACCATTTAACAAATTGGCTATAATGTTTATAATATGTATAATGTGTACTCACATTTACGATGCCCGATCACTGGCTGAGATGTAAAAAGGATTATTACAACATGGAGACAGAAAAAACGCTCATCCCAAAGGTTGTGGGGAGGAGTTATCTGAATAATCACCTCTCCCCTTTTTCACAGGACACAAACCTATCTTTGTAATGAACACTTTCATCTTTTAACTGAGAAAATGTCTGATTTGAACAAGGAAGTAAATGTTAGTAATAACTATCAGAATTGTCTTAGCAGAGAATTCATCCTTTTAAACCACAAACAGTACAAGGCACGTGGCCTGAAATTGAGACCCGTGTTCACAAAGGTAGGAAAAGCTTTTAAAGCAAAGTTCAGCTTGTTAAATTTTAGGTCTTTGACCTTGTTGCTGGGTTACTGTTTAGACAGCCTTGCTGCTACCTTGCCGTTTGCTGTTTGTGAGGGCAAGTGACTCACCGGTCAAATGTCTGGCACACACTCGCTCTTATGGTCATTAAAGCGTGTTATTTTTATAGCAGTTGTATACGGAGAGGTGAATGACCTTGGTGTCAGAGAAAAACACGCAGAAAGACTTTCTCTGTGTTTTGTTAGACAAATGAATCCAAATGGGACCAGCAGGCAGCAATATTTTCCCTTTTCTCTCCAGCCTTGAGTATTCTTTGCCTATTTTCCAATGAAAATTTTTACCCCTGACTTTCAATAAGAGCCCAACATGATTAGACAAAAGAGCAAAAGCTAGTATAATAATAATATGTAATATTGCTCTGAATCCATAAAGGTTCATGTCACTTATTCAAGCATTGGATTTCTCAAGCAAAGTGAGATATACTATGAGTGACCCTTATGGAGCTCCCTCTGCTGGACACTTTGGATTGTTCACGTTGTCAGTATTAACACTGTCATCAGAAATACTACATGTTTACTGACGCAAACACACGTGCAGTATTTCCCATTCTTTTATTTGGATCTACAATTTATGAAATTTTAGCGGCAACAACCGAAAAAATACATGAAGTTCTGAGGGATAAAGTTCAAGTTTGTTGGCCGTCAAATGGTTTACCATTTTGCACAAAGAGCAGGAATATTTAAAAGCAACATTCTAATGTATTTTTGCACAAAAAAAATAAAATAAAATAATAATAATAATAATAAAAAATGCCTGTTTTGTTTATAATTAGCTTTGCATATTGTTTGGGTTGCATGTAAAACAACAAATCACTGGTGACTACATCAAATTCACTTTACAATCAACACTGTTTAATATATATCCACAATGTTCATACAAAGTACTGATACAATAAAGATACACCACATAACCGTACATTGCCTTATTTATTTTTTTTAGCTGCAATATAAATGTAATTATTTCTGACAATAGCATGAAGAAGTCCCTTTTGCTCCTCTCTTTCAGGGATCACTATGGAGAATCTTTTTCAAGGGTATTTTGGCATGGGATTTTTCCCCAGATGCCATCCCTTCCTGATGCAAGTGTCTCCATGTATCAGGACTCAGGACTATGTATGTTTATTGATAGTAACCCAAACAAACAAACAAACAAACAAACAAACAAACAAACAAACAAACAAACAAAAAGCCTTCTTTGTGTTTAAGTCACAAACTGTATATGTGACCTGAAATTTTTACCCATGTTTTAAAAAAAACCTTTAAAGTGAAGTTTAGCTTCCTGACACAACTGTCTCCATTTATCTGGGCTTGGGATAGCCACAGTCAACATAAGTCATTGTCAACATAAAATAAGTATGTTGTTATTATTTGCTTTTATTTATTTATTTTAAACCAATCTTGGTCGCCTCTAGAACAGCACTGCATGTTTTACAACCTTTAAACACATTTTCTGACTAAAATAACACTTTTCCAATAATTACTTTACTATCATCAAAAAGAAACAGATGAAGAGAGCAGCAGAGTGCAGTTCTGTTGTGCTCTTTTGAACAGACATTGAGAAAAAAAAGTAAATTACTTCCTTGAAAATCATTTTCATATGATGGCATATTACTACAAAATGTATTATTTATTAATATATTATTGATTTATTATTAAAAATAGCTTTAGGGCTGTAGATTTTGTTAGTGGAACTGAGCATTCTGAGGCCTCAGAAACTCAGCACCAGAGACTACAGGATTACTCAAACAGGAGTGATTGAAGCAAAACACAACTCCAGGTATGTTTTTGATGAGAGATCAACATTATAACATGGTAGAAAGCTCACATTTTTGCATATTATAGCCCCATTAGTTTATAGTCTTGATGTAAATTACAAAAAAGTTGTGTATTGATGCTTTAATGTACACTTTATTCACATTAAACACAGACATTTTGTGTTTGAGGTTCTTTGTTGAGAAAAACTGCAATTATGTCTGTTACAAAAAGGCCTATATAAAAACTCAGTTAGATGTCACATAAAGGAAAGACAGCTTACAACTATGAAAACACAAATAATGATTGCCAAATATATCTCTTAAACAAAAACAAATATATAACGATTTTTTGCTTTGAAAAATCAATTCAGTGTCTTAATATCTACGGGGACTGTGCTGTTATTGTTGCAGGCTCCTACTCGCAAATACGCTTTCCAGTTTTACTCTATATGATTTACAGAACAAAGAAAGTGCTTCGACATCACTACGACGGATCAAAACGCCATAACAATCCAGGCTGAGTACTATGGATTTCAATATAAGACAAAAGCTGTGCAGTGTGTACAAGAAAATATTTCAAAGTGGAGGCTAACGGTGGATGAAATAGCATTGAGCCCGGCGGTATTAGCTGGTGGAGGTAGCGATGACGACTGGGGCTCCTGGGGAGAGATACAGAACATGATGTAATTTTCTCGCCGCTTATCGTCCCGCTCCACGCTGTCACTCACGCCGGCGCCTCCACTCACCTTTATGCTGAGATGGAATTTCATCCTCCAGGCCTTCCAACCAACAGCTTTATACATCTCAGTCAGGAGTCTGCATTTTATTTTTTCCCCCTCCCCTCAGTCTCCGGGGAACACAGGCTTCTCTTGTAAGTGGGGCTTGTTTGCCGGGCGGTCTTGCATTTTGCTGATTTGCGATCATTCTACCTGATGAAGTCCAAACACACACACGCACACTCGTCTTTTTATAAATCTGGCAGGGCATCAGCACTTGAATTTCTGTAATTGGAAAGGCTGGGAGTCATCCAAAACGCCGCAGATCTAGTAATTGCCAGTTTGGCTTGGCACAAATTAGTTTCATCATGCAATCATTTAGCTGTGTATGTGTGCATCATGTTATAAAGATGTAAATCTGTTTTGCTAATGTTAACTTGTGGTGATGTAATGTATTCTGCTGTGTGCCACATGATAGATTCTTGAGCTGCACACAATAAATGACTAGTTTACATTGCAATAAATATCATTCAGTCAAAGCATCCTACATCACAGACCTTCAAAGCTGCTCCTATATCTATCTACACACTGAAGTCGACTCACCATGGAAACCAGAGACAGTGTTTGAGTACAGACAGCAGTTAATTGCACTGAGAAATGAGTAGCTGGTGAAGAAGTGAGACTGCAGAAGTCAGCTATAGTAAGTCTGAACCCCATTGATAATTTAAAATGCCACAAAATAAGTCAATAGTCCTAGGTTTAACTTGCTGATTGTATTGAAGACATAAGTACTGTCTGGTTGGCATGGTTAGCACATTTACTTCAACTGCACTATGCCAGTTTTAGCAATATTAGACAGTAATTACTCGCTGCCATGCTTTTGCTCATCAATGCATAACATAGGAGAGCACAGTGGGAGAGCACTTAGCAAGGCAGTAGTTAGATCGATCCTCAGGCCGGCCGTCATGCAAACTCTTTGAGTGGAGTCTGTGCATGTCCTCCCTGTGTTACTGTCTGTTCTCTCCATGTACTTCTCAGCTCCCACTGTCCAAAGACATGCATGTGTTAGGGGAATGGGTTACTCTAAGGGGCCATTTAGAGGACAACATGTTTTGCTGGACAAATACAGGTACAACAGTTCACTTTGGTTTTCTTCACACTTCAGCATTTTTGTATAAATGCAAATCGCAGGTGGCATGACTGTTGCGTTTTCCTGGCCAGCATTGTTGTGTAAACAGGCCCTAATTTGCCCGTAGTTAACCAAGGGAGAGAGAATGATTGTATCCAGTAGGCCCCAATACCTGTGTATAACAAAATAAGGCATTAGTTACGCATATATTAGTTACGCATATATTAATTTGAAATAGCCCTTTTTTAAATAAAATATATAGCATTTTAGG
Source organism: Bostrychus sinensis (assembly GCA_020698575.1). NCBI lineage: Eukaryota > Metazoa > Chordata > Actinopteri > Gobiiformes > Eleotridae > Bostrychus > Bostrychus sinensis. The sequence continues at coordinate 12,475,090 of CM036242.1, read as the reverse complement.
CCCACTAAAATGGAGAATTCTTAGAATACCTTTCAAACTCCAAGCTAACAGCCGCTAATGCTCCCTCAGTCTTTCTCTCCAAATGTAATTACTTCCTAAAAGCCAGTAACTAACCGTACCCATTAGAACTAGACCGGATTTGCAGATTTGCCTTTTTATGCTCTGTCCATTCCCCACTGTTGCCAGCAGGGGGGCGACAAACACCTAATGAAAACAAGCATTCTCTGGAAATTTAACATCTCCCCACAAGAATATGTTTTCTATACACATATATTATTTTATAAAATGTAAAATACTAATGCAAAGGTGTCCAAAACTATTGCCTGAAAAAAATACAATAAGACCTTCAAAAGTTCAAAAAGCTATGGTGTGGCATCTTCCTAATTTGGATGTGGACCTACACCATAACACTAAATAATAAACTATATTCAGATGGTTAAACATGGATAACCACTTTCTATTTATTTCAAGATTTCACATTATCTGTGTTAAGGCTATTACATACTCTGCGAGAAGTGAAAAGTATTTTCTCGCACCCAGGGCGGCAAGAAATAAATGAGGCAATTTTTTTTTCTCACAGCCCTATTTCGGCATTGTTTGCAGCTTGTTCTTGGTGCATCAGCTGGGCAGAACTTTTTTTTGGCGGGTGTCAAACACGCCACCTATGTGTACTCCTATTTTATATTCCCTGAGCAATCACAACATTGGCCTTGGTCATGTGGAGTAATACAGTCGCTAGCGGCTCTGCTAATCACTGCTAACTACTGTGACAAGCATTTTACTCACTGCAGTGCTTTTTTAAAATGAAGCCAAATCCCTCATGTTTCATAATTCCACCTATTGTGGTATGTTGCACTTTTTTGTGGTACAAGCACACATAAAATGACCAGAGCTGAAGGGGTCTGAGTAAAGAGGCATCCAGCAGTGACTGTTTGCTGCCAACAGGTTAATCTACCCACGAGTGACCTCTTGAGCACACAGTATTATTTCAGGCTGCAGCTGAGAGCATCGATTTATTTCCAGAAAGGCTTATTGAAATGACAGAGCAGATCAGAGGCATTAAATGAAAGCTAAAAGACAGATGGATGAGAAGAGAGGCTTTCAACCAAAAAAAAAAAAAAAAAAAAACGCCTGAAGAGAAGGCTGACAGCTGAGCAGTTGGATTCACACACAGACACTATAGCTCACACAGCAAACAATAGAGAATCTCAGCTTTATCCACCAGTAATGTTTCTTGTTTTGTTCAATATGTTTCTATGTTAGTTGGACGAGCTGTTCGTGCTTATCAGTATTAGCACAGTGTAGCAGGTATTTCACATTAAAGCGACATTACCCAATTTTCTCCCTGCTTGTGTTATACCAAAACCTGTGACCGAGAGTTCTTGAAATTGAGGTTTGGAGCTTACTTTAATCTTACAGAGCTTTAGTATTAGACCAATGGGAACCAACAATTATCTCAGCACTGTTACACTGTCACAACATTTCAATGAAATGGAGCTGCTTGGCTAATGATCTCTACCTTCCCACATACAGTATGAACCCAGTCAGTTGCTACTGTGAACCATATCTTGCCTATGCAGAAGTTACCATATGTCAGTTCTTAACTTATGCACACTCAACTCAGTAATAGGTCACTGAATAATCAAAAACATGTGGTGTTTTAATAAAAAGATATACTTTCTAAGCTGAAACATAGAGATTTATTCAGAATCTTTATTTTTAGGAACTAGCAGAGCATTATTACCAACAAGTGCAAGCAATGCGACTGCAATGCTTTTATTTCACATATTGTAATATCTAGAGTTGTGACGTTCACAGCTGCTCCTTAAAATGGATGATGGGAGCTGAGTCTCTGCTGAGTATACAAACAGTGGCTTACTGATATGCGAATATTGCAATTAGAGAAAATATATTTCTTTTGTATTGTTAAAAATCATGACTCAAAGGTTTTTTTGCATGGAAGTACATTTGTAGCCTACTTAGGGTCCAGTCATGTCGCCTCCAATTTGCATTTACACAAAAACGCTGAGGTGTGAAGAAAACCAGTTGTTTTGAATAAACTGTAATACACGATTTGTCCAGCAAACAGCGCTGTGAGCCTTGCAAATGCTCTACACCAGTGGTTCTCAATTAGTCTGGCTTTGGGGCCGACTGTCACCCAAAAAGGAAAAGCCACGGCCCAAATAAAAGAGCTATGTCAACTGATCAGATGTTCTGAACCTGAGACAGAATAATGTCAGAATATCACAGTACGCTGATACAAAAAAAACACATTTAACAACAAGAGGTGATGCTAGAGAGGGAACTATTAACTTCTACATTCTGTTAGATGCAATTTAATTTAAAACCAAAATAAATTAAATAAAATACAGCAATTTAAAAGGATTCAAAAATTGACTTTTCTTCTGATGAGCTTTTCAGAAGGAAATACTGGAAGACATTGTGCTTTGAGGAGAATAAAGCAGCACTCACTTCAACCTTAGGTGTAACAGTAACATAACTTTTTTATTAATCTTTTTTTTGTCCCAAGGCCCACTGAAAATGGCTCCGTGACCCACCTTTGGGTCCTGACCCAACAGAATCACTGCTCTACACCACACAGTGAGTAAACAGCAGAGGAAATCATGGTTCTGGTCAGCAACTTCCCAACTATAGTGGGGATAGTTATTTGCCAGATTGAGATATGGCTGTACCGTTGTACATCTGTGTAAAATGTAGTCAAAAAGTCCCAAATGAAATTAAAATCAATATTTCAGAATAATTCAAACTCAGATGTTCCAACAGAATAAATATTAGTTTGAAAAATTCTGCTCAAAATGATTCCACATTGTGATTATTTCCCTCATAAAATACAAGCCAGATTTCTAAAATAAAAAAATATGAAAATGAGCCAATCTTTTGAACGGCTCTCTGAAATAAATTGATCCCCAAGATTCTTCCTCTAAGCTTCTGTGCAAAGGCAATAACTTTCCACATTTTTAACAAAATTATTTTTCTTCAGGTTAGTACAGCCAATAAACTTGAATATTTGACTATTATATATTAAGTTTTGATGCTTCCTGATGCAACCCAAAGACTACACTAGCATACAGCCTCTTGTGGAACTAGAATTTTGTCCAAGCCAGAAATTTAGCCCCATCTCCTCATATAAAGCAGTTTACCTTAACTAACCTGATGAAAAGAAATGTCTGTTTATATTTAGCTTCAAAATAACCACTATAAAACATTGTCATAGTATGGTTTTTCCATGTATTTAGGGGTAGGTGGGGTTTTTGATTTTATTTATTTTGACTCAACTTTTGCCTCTTCAGAAACTTTCCGTTTACTCCATGGGTTTACTTATTCAAAAGCTTACTATGGATGCATGCTGTTCATCCTAACACATTCACGCCTCCATATGTATCATGCACATATGAGCTCTTAAGTGTCTGGTTGTTCATTCCCAGCGCGGCCCTCGTGTGCATACCCTGTGCAGTCATGTGCATACAGTACGTAGTGTCACTTCCACCTCGCTGCACCCGGAGCTCAGTCCAAAGCTTTGGCCGCACCGGACCATAAATCAGAGCGACGTGACTGTCTCAACAAGGAGCAGCGTATCTGTGAGAAGCTGTTTTGTCATGTCCTCGTCCCTCGACTCCCCCCTCTGCCGCCGAGCCCCTACTGACCATGAATCATATCAGGATAATAATGAACCGTTTAATGTCCTCTGTGTTGATTTATCAGAGGTGCTAGAGTGGCCAATTTAAAAATATAACGCCATAAGTCATCCGGCAAACTGAACGGTTTACCGGCTGGCTGCGCTTAGTGGGAGGCTATGTGAACGGACGATTGATGAGGAACGGTTACTGTGTCTATGAGTACATGAGTTCTGCTTACCGGCATGTCTAGAAGAGAAAGAGAAGGAATATGTTTGAAAAAGTGTAGAATTTCAGAGAAGTATTCAAGTCAATGCCTTTCCTGGTTTTAAATTGGGCATGTCTCTTTTCTGTCTTTTCTATTTTAGTTTTATTAACATTTGTCAGATTATGTCAAGTTCCATAAAGTTAAGAGATTGATGATTTAATAGCACTTCTGGAGACTTGGGGCCTTTTCTCTTGGCTGCAACATAGTACAGCGGAAAGATTATTCAAGAATTCATGTTTACCTTTCCAAGATGAGATGTTTTTTTTTTTTACTTAGCTATGTGTGATAGATATTGACGTCACTATTTATTGTCCAACTGAGTTATTGGTCAGCATCTTATATATATATTTTACCTTTGTACCTGGACTTATTTTTTTCAGTTCCAAAGTCTCTCCTCCTGCCTCTCCTGCTGTCCTCCTGCTGCTGCTGCTCACTTTTCTCTCTTTTATATGACTATCAAAAAGTTATGGGAAGTAAATAACTTGTTTTTGGTATTTTTTCAAGTAAAACATCATTGATACGATCTGAAAACACCGCGCGTTGTCGCTGATAGCATTAATTAGCCGCATGTATATTTAACAGGCTATATTTAACATCATTAACGGTCGTTAAGACTTTAGTGGTTTGTATCTCAGTGAGTCCTGGGCTGATCTACATGAAACAAACACTGTTAGGAACCTAAAAGTCTGCTCTGTCAGGACCATTGGGTGTCTGTATCCTTCCTCTGTCCTGTGGGCCCTGCCCCCTGCCTTAGTGCCCCACCCCCTGCCTGGTGTCACAGAGAGAGAGAAAGAGAGACAGACAAACACAGGGCTGCTGACAGGACTGGCTCTGTAAACTGGCTCTTTCATTACTGACCCATAACTTGCGTTAACGAGAGTATAATAATTATCAGCGTTAATTAATTAATGTGTAATGCAATAATAAAGTGTTAACGTGCCCAGCCCTAATATTAATATTAATAAAGCTAACCAGTCAGATGTAACATCAGCCTTATCCTACTGAAAAGCTGAACGTATTAAATTTAGCAAACATAGAATCAGCTAAACAATTTGGCTGTAAGAGGAATAACAAATTATCAGCAATGATTGGCATGTCTAATAAAACTCAGTTACTTTTATGCTAGCAGCAGCTAATAGTAAGCTCACATTATTGGCAGCATTTAGTCAAAGTGCTGATGGATAAAACGCAATTTTTTTTGTCAGCTACTTTTCTTCTATGTCCAAGAAGTATAAGGTCAGGAAGTCTGGAAAGTAACAGTGCTCATAAAATACACTAAATTGGACACTTTGAGTTAGCGGAAAAACTATCACATGTATGTTACTGTTTGTGCCTATAGGCTTAAGTTCTACTGAAGTAGGCAGCTGTGTTGTTTGGCATTAGCAAACTGGCCCAAGAATGCAGAGAGTGCTGATATTAAAATGCTTGTATTGACTAATACATTCCCTACACTGTAAAAAAAAAAATCCGTAAATTTTACAGTAAAAAACTGGCAGCTGTGGTTGCCAGAATTCTACCGTAAAAAATACAGGAGGTCTGTATTTAATTTTACGGTAAAATATTATATCAGCTGTTGTTTTTACAGTGTTTGACTTGAGTTTTAATGATAATTTACTGTATAATTTAAAGTTATTATCTTTAAAAACAAATACATTAACTGTATATTTTACAGTTTGACTTAAATTTTAATCACCATTTACTGTAAAATTTAAAATTATTATCTTTAATAAAAATGTGTTAAACTGTACATCTTACCATAAAACACTTTTTTTCACAGTAAAAAACTGGCAGCTGTGGTTGCCAGAATTCTACCGTAAAAAATACAGAGTAACTTTTTTACTAACAATTCTACTTATGAGTCAAAAATGTAAATAAATGTTAATACAATATTTAGAGCTAACATATAAATCAATAACTGTTTAAATTTCCAGTGAAATAATCACTTAACATAACACAATTGTAACTTTAACACAGAAATACATTTATTTTTTTCAGAAGATGACAATTGAGTACAAATATAGTCTTTAATCTTTTAAAAGCATGTCATACATTTTCAATTGACATGACTTTTAGCTTTTAGCCAAATCAGCAGTACATTTTGATTTTCAGTCAAACAGTTTAAAAAAAAATACATAGATTAGTACTTACAGGTCAGAGTTACATGTACTGGCATGGAATTAGCCGCAGAAACTGTTGCTCACGATGTAGGTCCATAGAGAAAAATGTCTGCCTCTGTATGGCTCAGTGGTAAAGCTGCGGTGCATTTGCAGAGCAACTGCAGCAAAAAAAAATGTCCTTGTTTCTTCCAACAGTCCATTGACAGGTGCAGTCAGCAGGTTGTCCATAGTTGTTCAAGATGTGTCTGCCTTTAAGTACGAATGCCGCAGCTCCTTCCTTGGTACATGTCCACCGTATATCAATCACCAAATCTATGAAAATAAGAGAACAAGAAATGAGAGTTTTACTTTTTTGGTCCAAACTGAGCAGTACTCAATGTACCACAATTATTTCTCTGAAACTTGATAGCGGGCAAAAGTTACAGAAGTATTTAGCTGAATCATCAAAGTTTCATTTAATCTTTTTGATCAAAATTAATTGTTATGGTCATGAGTTACATCATAGATAGCTTCAGTCCAACTGTTACTTTTAACTCTGTTAAGCTCCATACCAAGGTCTCTCACTAAAGTTTTTTTTATTTTATTTAACCAGGTAAAAATGTTTGAGAACCAGTTCTTATTTGCAAACAAAGAGGCCAAGAAGTGTTGCCAATTAACTTGATTAGTAGCAAAACTGGGATATGTTGCCCCTATTCCAAATTTTTTGAGATATATTACTATTGAATTCAAAATTAGCTATTCATGAATTTTTATTTTATTTTTTTTACATTTTGGTTGTTTAAAAAGGTTACAGTAGAAAATAAGTACACTGTAATAATACTTACAGACTAGCTCATGAGTCAGAAGTTATAAGATGGCTTCAGACAGAGCCCACACAACCCTGCCTTCTTCTTTTTGTCCATATTGGTCCATAGTGTTGCTTTACAATAACAGTTCATTGGAACAGTTCAGTGGAAATGTTACAGGTCTCTCTGAAGCAGGTGAAACAAATTCCAGGACCTAAAGGGGAAACAAAAGAATGACAAATAATTTATCATGTTTATCCCTTAACCAGTAACTACATACATGCATCTAAATCTCTGAAGTGTCTGCATTTGAATCCAAAATTATTCAATAATTATTCAACAATTTTTTCCTTCTTTTAATATCTTTACTTCTCCCACAAAACCAAATGAAATTACAAAGTGTTGGTTGGAGACAGAAAATGTTTTTGAGGGAATACTCACCAAGTGCAGTCAGCAGGTCCATGTTGAATAATGAGGAAGAATCCCTATGGGCAATCATATTGAAAGAAAAAAACAACAACATTGTTGTATTAATTCTGCTTCACTATTTTATTTTTTTAAGACGTCCATGTCTTACCTACAATGTGACAAGTCTAGAAGAGAGCAGAGTGTGCATCACAGGAACTTGTTTTATGTAGCCTGAAAAGAGAAAGAGGGGAAACTGTCATAACCAAACAACAACAATGATGAAGATACTATGAATGCTGACCGCTTACCTGCAGGTTTTTTGCAGATTAAATTAAGTAGTTTCTTGATTAGCATCCATTCAAAAACCTGTTATACTGATAAACAAAGAAAACCATATCAGTTATTTCCAAACTAAAACAACTATTTGTCCAAAGACAAATGTGTTCCCATATTTTAAAAACACACAGCACAATAATAATAGTGGCATTGACCAGATCCTTTCCTCACATATTTTTCATGAATTTTGTGTTTTGCTTCTGGCTTAGTCACTCCAGACAGATACTCACACAGCCATAGATGGACCACCAGTGTAACGTCTGAAGAACCTGTGCCACTTGACCTGGCTGCAAATGGGGATTCTTCTGTCAGACGACACTGGAATAGTGCAAGACAAAAACAAAGATACAGTCTGAATAACAAGAGAGGCAATCATTTATGTTTTCATTACTACATTACTACAGCTGATTCACAAAGAACAGACAGAGTAGTTATTGGGAAGTTTATGTGTCTTTCACAGTGTAATAAAAAAAAAAAACACATTAAAGCAGAATGTACCTCTGGATAAATATTGTTGACTGTAGTTCTACTGTAGGCAGATGTGAACGATGTGATGTAATGATTGAAAACTTCATACTCAAGGTTCAACATACTGTAGATGTTCCAACAGCAGGCTCCCTGTAGGATTCACAGCACCACAAGAATTTCATTAAAAAGCCTTTATAAATATGGCAGCTGTAATAGCCACCATTGATAATCAAACACATAAAATGTAACAATTAAGAAATGCATAGTGCATAGGTGTTACTGCAGCTGCTAGAAAGACAAGTGAAGATAGAACAGTCAATTTATCTCAGTGGCTGCAATAGTGTACGTAAAATGGTAAACACCAAAGCATTTCTCAACTAAACAAATTCTTTGGACAATAACAATTCAGTACCATACTACCTCCCAACAAACTGTAAACTTTATTTACAAGTTGTGATAGAATGAAATAATGCTATGAACATTGTCAAAGTAAAGTAAAATTAAAAGTGTTGGCACAAGTTGTGGCTGGCACATAAACTGTTGCAGCCTCTGATTTAACAGACAGCAGTCAAACTGTTAAAGATTGTTTTTGTAAAGACTTAACTAACGTTACTGTACTAGGCCCAGACAGGAACAAGTCTTCTGGCTCTTTTTTTTTTTTTTACTCACAATTACAAATTAAAATAGCGTATATAATACAGTATATATATACGTATAAAGCCATCAAAACACTGAAGCGTCTAATGTGTCTATGCAAGTTTATTTTCAAGTTAGCCACAGGTCAGCAATTTTATCAGTATCTATGCTCTGTCTTCACATGTATTACAGAATACATGTTTAAGTGAAATCCAGATTAAAAACTGTGTATTTGTGGACAGTTTCATTGTCATTCAAAAAGAGGCTAACTGTGGTGGTGTTTGCAAAGTGTATTAACGTTAACGTTATTCCTTTACCCTGTCTCTCAAGTCCACACATAACAAGAATACTAACAATTTCAGAATAAAACCAAGGATTTTTCAACAGCAAATACAAAACCAGGACAATAAACACGTAATTGTCTTATCACAAAACTATTGAAGAGCAGTAAAACTCACCGTGAAGCCTCGGTAGTAACTCCGTTGTTGCCGTTAGCCGCTGTTAGCGCTAACCGTCCTCGCCGCTGATTGGTCACATTTGAATTCACGCGCCCAAAATCTCTGCGTCGTTTCCTCGAGCACCAGGAGAGTAATCATCAGACAGACATGTCCTCCACTAATGTTTACAAGCACTGGCTAAAAGTCCACCGCTAATGTTTACAAGCACTGGCTAAAAGTCCAACGGGGAAAGCAGCGGAGTCCTGGAGCACACGCGGACAGCAGCAGACCTCTAGCCCCGCCCCTTCAAACACCGCTCTGAGTGACAGCTGTCAATCACTCATCTGTATGTCCCGCCTCTGGGAGCAGGATGTGTTAGATGGGTGGGAATTTACTGTTTATTTTCTTCTAACTATCAAAAAATATAGTAAAATATATACACCCCTGGTCTATCATAACAAGTCTGACCACAGTCAGACCACAAACAGAAATTATTAATGTAGGCTCATAAGGCTGCAATAAATACATAAATATTAATAATTTGTTAGATAGGCAGGCTATTATAATATTTATTATTACAACTACTCACAATAAACTATATATTTTGCAATAAATGATTGTAAAATTTACAACAGTGACAGTTATTTGTTTTAGTGCAGGTGAATATTATTAACACAAAGCCTACTTTCTGTAAATTTAACTGTAAAAAACTGTATATTTATTAAGAAATGACTGTACAAATTACAATGTTGACCATTATATTAATAACATGATATTTCTTTAAAAAAGACAGTACTTTTATATTTTACAGTGTTATACTGTATAAAATACAAAAAATAATAGTAAAAAAAATACAATTTTGCCTTGTTTTTAATATTACGGTTAATTACTGTAACCAAAACAGTATTTAGTATAGTACAGAGTTTTGCTGTGAAATTTACAGATATTTTTTACAGTGTAGAGCAGCCATTCCCAAAGTCAAGACTGTCACGACCCCCTTAAATTTCTGAAAATCCCATGTGGACCCCCATCTATAGAACTTCCCTCTAATCAAAATACAATGTCATGTTTTCTAAAACTTTGCAAAAACACTGACTGTGGGCTAACAATTGTTTTAAAGTATTCTTTTTAAACACGTATATAACTGTACTTCATTTCAAACTCAAGTTTTTTTGGTTTTTTTTGCTACTTAATACAGACAGCCTCTGGGGCCACCCTGCAGTACCTCTGTGGCCCCCAAACCCTACTTTGGGAGCCACTGCTCTAGAAATCTTTTGTTTTGTTTTGAAACTCTAAGATTATTTTGTCCAACCATTTCACTCTTCTGTTGTTAGCAGTAAAGTTTAAAAAGCAAGACAAGAGTTTGTGAAAAGTAAAATAGTAGTAAATCATTCATTTAATATAATTATTTAAGTTCTCACTATTGGCTAATGCTAATGCCACATACAGCCTATAACCCTTAATGCAGGGAAGCCCAATTTTTTGATCTCAAAGGCCCAAAATGGAAATGTATTAGTGGGCCAAGGCCCAAGGGCCATGTAATGATATAAAATACAAATTGATCTATTATTAAACTTACTTTGCTTATTAGGTTTTTCAGAAGGACAGACTTGGGACCATATTTACTAAAATGGGTGCTAAATTGTAAGCACAGATTGAAAAATAGCGTTAGCTATTTGTGGGCATGTTGCATGCATGTTGACCTACTTCTGCAAATCTGATATGTAATAAAGAGTTTAGCGTGTATCAGAGAGCGAGCGCAGCGCTTTGACCCAGTGCAACCTGTCAATCAACTCAGCCTAGAACACATGAAGAGATGGATGTGACAGAGACTTGACAGAGACGCTACAGTTTTAACAGTGACATGCACTGTTTCAGAGAAGGAGGAAGGCAAAAAAGAGCATCTTGTGTTTTCTATAGCAGCAATCAGCCTACAGTTTGAAGTGGTACAACACAACTTTAAGTGGGCCAGACTTGCATCACAATGTGCATGACTCAGCACACACTGGGGAGACAACAGGATGAGCATAAGTGGGCTAAGTCCACGACACCATCATCACACATACACTGACTCCTCAGTCTATACTGTAGGGACTTTAAAATTACATGAAACAGACAAGTGGAGCCCAGTTTGAAAGACAGCTGCAGTTCAGGAATAGAAGGGAAACTAAAAGAAAAAGTGTTGCAGGTAAACTCTGTGTCTTTGTTGCTACAGTCTTCATGTCAATATATTATTGTTGTTTCTTTGTAACTGAGCCCTTTTAAAGTGTTTTATCTCATGCCCCATCTGTGCACAAACCGCAGCATTCTTTCCTCCTCAAAATCTTTAAACCTGCTCCTCCAACATGCTAAATTTACACACAGAATTATCTCCTTTGGTTGTGATAAATCAAATAGCAGTTCTTGTGAAAACGTTTTGTTTTACAGATTCATTTAGTCATCAGAGCAAAATCTGCGCTGTACTCATTTATCAATCATTCATTTATTTATTCATTCATTCATCTGGGTTCACTCCACCTTTAGCATGTCTTATTTATTTAGCGTGCATACAAACCTTTGATAAATCTGGCCCTGGTCTACTTACCAAGCATTGCCAGTGTAAGCCTGTCTTGTCAATGCACCACAGAATCAAAGTTGATGCTAAATGCTATTAGGCTACTAATGAATTGTAGTGCCCCCTTGTAAAATCAAAGAAATTACGTGAATGTGATCAGTCAATTTTGAACCCAGAACCAGCTCAGAATGTGGTTGGTGTGAAATGGGTGCATTTGACTGACCTCACATTTTACATTCAGCAAATTGCTTCAGTGTGATTTCAAAGACTGGGAACATAAGACAGAAAGACATTTTCTGGTTTTAGGCGTCTTTCTCTTAAGTATTAATAAATCCATGTTACACCAGCCAACTACTTCTACAGCATTTTAATGGAGTTTGAGACTAGAGAGCTAATTAACCTTGGACCTTACCTTTGATGTTTTATTCAAAATATCAGAAGATCCATGGACTGTATATTATTAATAACATAAGCTCTCTTCAGCTCAATAGCCCTCTAACTGCATGATAGACACAAGAGGAACTTGTGCACTTTCAGCCTACATGATTTTGAAAGTTGTCTTTACAATTCACACCACACAACTGAAATTGATTCTTGCAGTCGACAAAGTTTTATGTGGTCCTCAGCATCGAATGACAAAAATATGCATGTAAAAGAGTAGGACATGTAAAAGAGTAAGTTCTAAAGTCAACAATAAACAAACAAACAAATTTAAAAAAAGCCTTTAAACTTTATAAAAATGTTGTAAGAAATTTAAAAAAGCAAAGAACAAATACAGTATAGACCCTATGGCTGCACTTTGAAGAGTGGTGCCATGAGTAAAGCATGCCACAACAGGCAACATTTTCTATGTAGGAATTAGCCTTAGCAACTAAATATCACAAATTACGAATTATCAAGATGATTTTAGCAATGGAGACTCAGTTGGCTACATGTAACCAAAGTCAGAGCTTGGTTAGAAAACATTAGCAAGTCTACTGACAGGTTAGCTACCTTATTTAAACTTTGTGCTCCCCTAAAATTTTGCAATGTTTATGACCCCTGTACAAAAATGTGTGCACTCTTAAAAAAAAAAAAAAAAAAATCATACATCATATATAAATACATATATAAAATAAATAAAATATTTTTTTGCATGCATTGCCGGTTGTAAGTCGGACCTGTTTCCGGTGCATGTTGGACTCCGGCAGGGCTGCCCTTTGTCACCGGTTCTGTTCATAATTTTTATGGACAGAATTTCTAGGTGTAGCCAGGGGCCGGAGGGTGTCAGGTTTGGGGACCACAGGATTTCATCCCTGCTTTTTGCGGATGATGTTGTCCTGTTGGCTTCATCAAACCAGGACCTTCAGTGTGCACTGGGGCGGTTTGCAGCCGAATGTGAAGCGGCTGGGATGAGAATCAGCACCTCCAAGTCCGAGGCCATGGTTCTCGACCGGAAAAGGGTGGCTTGCCCTCTCCAGGTCGGAGGAAAGTTCCTGCCTCAAGTGGAGGAGTTTAAGTATCTCGGGGTCTTGTTCACGAGTGAGGGAAGGATGGAACGTGAGATCGACAGACGGATCGGTGCAGCGTCTGCAGTAATGCGGTCGTTGTATCGGTCTGTTGTGGTGAAGAAAGAGCTGAGTCGAAAGGCGAAGCTCTCGATTTACCGGTCGATCTACGTTCCTACTCTCACCTATGGTCATGAGCTTTGGGTCATGACCGAAAGGACAAGATCCCGGATACAAGCGGCCGAAATGAGTTTCCTCCGCAGGGTGGCTGGGCGCTCCCTTAGAGATAAGGTGAGGAGCTCGGTTACCCGGGAGGAGCTCGGAGTAGAGCCGCTGCTCCTCCACATCGAGAGGAGCCAGCTGAGGTGGCTCGGGCATCTGTTCCGGATGCCTCCCGGACGCCTCCCTGGGGAGGTGTTCCGGGCATGTCCCACCAGGAGGAGGCCCCGGGGAAGACCTAGGACACGCTGGAGGGACTACGTCTCTCGGCTGGCCTGGGAACGCCTTGGGGTTCCTCCTGAGGAGCTGGAGGAAGTGTCCGGGGAGAGGGATGTCTGGGTGTCCCTGCTTAGACTGCTGCCTCCGCGACCCGGCCCCAGATAAAGCGGAAGAAGATGGATGGATGGATGGATTTTTTTGCATGCATCTCTTAACGTACTTAAAATCTGCTCATAACTACCAAAAATGTAATAATTTTTTGCTGACTTTTAACCCTTTAAATGTTAGTTATTATATGAATTTTGAACAATGTATTACAAAAACAAAACACACACAAAAATATAATTCTCCAAGTAATAAATACTGTGATTAAAAATGTCAAAGATAAGCAGCAAAATTTATTTCACTACATTAGTATTTTTTATGTAGAGGCAGATACTTTCTTTCTAAATCTTAAAGCAAAAATGGCCCCACTGACTTCCATTAAAAACACTTTTTGTTTTTATCCCATTGACATTGCAGTATAAAACCAATAATTCTCCAACGTCAGTATTTCATTTTGAAGAAAAGTAGTGAAGTTTAACATTTTTAGTCTATTTTTCTGATGGCTGATGTGAAAGATTCTTGTATTTTTCCAATAGAAGATAATAGGGCCATGTGATTACCCGGAGACTTAGCTTCTGTTAAAACCATAAAAAAATAAAAAATAAAATAAGGCCTTTTTCATCTTTATTGGATAGTAGAACCAAGAAGTGACAGGAAATCATGGGAGAGAGACATTCAGCAAAGTGTCAGATTGCACCCATGACGCCTGTAGTTGCAGAGTATATGCTCTACCAACTGAGCTATACTGCGGTGCATTAAAACCACAAGTTGTTTGAGTTTCTGTTTTCATATGACATTACACATGGTTATCGGCAGTGTTATAAATAAAAGTCCATTATCTAGATAATTGAGAAACAAACATAAATAAAGCATAACAGAAATCTGCATAAATATGTTTTGCATCAAAGTACAGATGAATTACTAGAAAGCTACAGCCTTCATTTTACTTGCTAAAAACCTATTTACATTACATTGCTCATATATTGTCTCCATGCATCAGCTACTTTTTATATTTTGGCTTTTCATACTTCACGCCTCTTGTCCTGTTCACTATATTCATCGCAACAGCCACAGCAGACTTGGTTAAAAATACACCTTACTATGAATTTCCATATTTTCAATTTTCGCTTGTGTTTTCATTTGTTGAGACCCTGTTGTGAAGCTGTGGATATGTATGTGTGGGAAGGGTATATTTCAGGGGATGGGACAGCAGTCATTCTAATCTGTCACTTCAGTGTGAGCCGGGAGCGACGTGTCACACTGAGGATAACATGATCAGACCGCGTGGGTAGGTGCAAGCATAGACAAATATGCTTGGAACATTTGGATCTGAATATATATATATATGTATGCGCACATCTAATCAGTCTATAAAATAAATCCTTCAATCAAACCAATGTATTTTACTTGAAAAAATAAAAGAGCTGACTAAGAGCTGGATAATGCATGTACGATTGAGTTTTATCTAAGAGTGAAACTCTTATGTGCATGCTTTTTGGCTGGATGGTGGGCACCCGGAAATGTCCTAATGAAGTTCAAAGGCCTCATTTGTAAGTGTCTATTGTTGCTATCTGTACCAAAATACATAAAAAGTTGTTACCAATACCTTAAAGGGGCTATATCATGCATTTATTCATATTTTTAAACCAATCTTTGTTGCCTTGCTATTAGAAACATTTTTAATAAGTACTGTACTGGTGCCATAAAGAAACAGGTGAAGAGAGCAGTGGAGTTCTGCAGAGTGCATAATTATTACAATGTTTTGAACACAATCAAAGAAAAACTGGACCCCACTTGGTTAAACTTTTTGTATGATTTTACTACAAAACAAAAAATAACTGAGAATTAATGGAAAAAGGGCTATACACCATTTTTTGAATAAATGAATGAGAGCAGACTGGATGTAGAGGGCTTGTTGATTGGTCAGTGCTTCCTGGAGTGGGCGGAGCTTTTTGGGAGAGGTGAGGGCTTGTGGAACTGAGCGTCTTGAGACCTTAGAATGGCTGTGCCAGAGAATAGAGGATTACTTAAACAGGAGTGATTAAAGCAAAACACAACTCCAGGTATGTTTTTTGATGAGGGAACAACATTATAACATGGTCAAAAGCTCTGAAAAGTGTATTTTTCATAATATAGCATGATGTTATTATGTTGCAGCTTTAAGTTAAGTCTTTTGTAGCTAGCACAAAACAGACAATCTCATAAAATTATAAACCCTAAAACAATAACTCTATGTTTTAGTTTGGTTCATGAAACTCTCCCAAAGAAATTTTAACTCACTGTTGAGTTCTGTCATGTTAAATTAGTCAATGACATGCAGTTTGTGTTGCTTCTACAATTCCAATGTACCTGACTTAATCAAACGGCCCCCTACAGATTAATGATGTTACTGCATTATCAGTGAGCTCAATTCAACTGACAGAGCTCAGTGTGAATGTGAACCTGACCAATGAGATATGCAGCACAGGTGTGAACTTTCATCCCCAAGTGCTCTTGTTACTTGGCACAGTATTATTTTACCATGTTTTAACTAGTGCACAAATGGCATGGTTCTGATGTGATAAAACAGGTGGTTATAAAACAGGTGGTTGCTACATAATTTCCTTCGGGATCAATAAAGTATCTATCTATCTATCTATCTATCTATCTATCTATCTATCTATCTATCTATCTATCTATCTATCTATCTATCTATCTATCTATCTATCTATCTATCTATCTATCTATCTATCTATCTATCTATCTATCTATCTATTGGAGGTGGTTTATCCAGTCACCAACCAGATTTTCTTCTGAAACTACCTGCCCTCTGCCAAGACTTTCAGCAAATGTGCTCCGAGATTCGCTGTAGTTCTGTGTAACAAACCATCTGGTGAGTCAGACTATATCGTATTCTTGAATTTCCCTCAGAGTTAATGGATTAGGGGATAGAAAAAGACATTATCTGGTCCAGTGGTTCAGTTACAAAGCATAACAAAAGCAAACATCATGGACATGGCTTCTGTTTACAGAGCAATACAAATTGGTTTGTGTGAAAAACAGTGCAGTGGGAATACAAGTGCAGTGATCTAAGAAAGGGTACATCCACTGCCCAGCCAGTCATGTGGGTGTGCTATGTCCTATACCATGCATTTCACCATGATTTGGGAATTTAAATATACCTTCTGTTTATTACAATTAAGTATTGTTATTGTGGTTTGTCAGTGTGCACCTTAACCTGTCAGGTGATTGGTGGATGACACCCAACATAGCCACAAAGCTTGGGTGGTCCCGCATGTACGACCTAGATTGGGTGCGGTGGTGATGCATGCGTCGTGGGTCCTGGGGCTTGTCACTTGAGATCCTGGGCTGTTTTGTGCCCTTCTTTTGTTTCTTTTTTTCTTGGATTAGTGTTTTCTTTGCTTTGCATAGCTTTGTATTTTTAGTTTCCATTTTTGGCTGATTTGCATTTTTGTTAATACACTGTTTAATTAACCAATTGCTTGAGTTTTGTTCTGTTGCTTAACCCACTAACTGTGCAACATTGGGAAAGAGCTTAAAGTGAAACACTGTTAAGGCATTTTATCAACATTCATTGGCCTTGGTATTTCAAATTATATTAATAATATTTTTTAAAAAGTTGTAATTGTAAATTCTGCCTCATGTCCTCTACTTTTAATGTCCAGAACTAGCCTTTTCTAAACTTGTACTGGTCTTGGGACCCTTTGTCCCCCTGTGGTGTGGTTGGTTTAATTCATTAAAATTGATCTTTAAATCTCTGTAATTCCACCCTCCTGCCACATTACGTTCAATTGAAATTCCCAGGTGGTATTGTTTGTTTAGTCCAGGGGAGGTCACGCTGGCGTGATTGAATGACATCGCGTCTTTGCAGAGTTGTAGTTAAAAACAACTTTTTACTTTGAGAGATGCTTACAATTACCCCTGACAGAGAAGGCAATTGTCATTTTTTATTTCACTTTGATAGGCCCAGTAATCACAGAGATTTTGACCGTTAAAATTTTACAACTGTTTAAGACATTAACAGACATAATAAATAAATAGACGCGTGTCTAATTAATGCTTTATTGCAGAAAGTTCACAGTGATTTCAGATTGTATTCCTGATATTTTACTCAAAAAATGGTCAGAAAAGAGATATTTACTTACTTGCCAGAAGTTTGTTTACTTGGTCCCAAGTACAAGGAGGGAGAGGAGAGACGAGGAGCTGCAGGCTGCAGACTCACACACATCACTGCTCTGCAGTTCCCAGTTTATCCACATGTGCAGGCCTTTAGTAGACTGTATGGAGGGCACTGTTGACTTTGTAAATGTTCAAATGTGATCCATTTACTTCTATTTGAAACCTTTTAACATCTGACAATTAGACAATTAGAGCACATTTATTGATGTTTTCACTGTTGAAGTATTCAGAAAGCATATTTGATTTTCTCATGTCAAAATCATTATTTCTGATTTTGTGTTTTTTGCGTAATCTAGGCTGCAGGGTGTTCAAATAGTACAGTAAAGAAAAGTAATAACAATTTGTTCAAATATCGCAACAAAAAGTTAAAAAAGCAGTCATCTGGATTGGATTTTTTAAAGTTGAAGACATTTCACCTCTTATCCAAGAGGCTTTCTCAATTCTGAATTCAGATTTTAACTTCTTGTTGCGATGCAATTAACCCGGAGGAGTGAGTCTTCACAGACATCTGTTCAAATAGACAAAGTTGTCTTGAATCAAATTATATAACATTCATATGTTTCTTTATTCCAAAGGTGAGATGAGGGTAGACTCAAAAACACTGAAAAACTGCAAAAATAGGCTTAGACTCAAGGACACACAAGGACATTTTTTGTTGACATATTAAAGACGACTGGAACTCATAGCAAAATGTGAAGCAACATTTGGTGATTGGTAAGCGTCAAGGGCCGTCCTCTTGACTTGCAGAGCTCTGGAGCTACATTATTCAGCAGAAGGATTGTTCAGGGTAACACACAAAGTTCACAATACTTTTTGTTGAATACAGTCAACATTATCTGCTGCATTTAGCATTGGCTCCACTTGCAGAGTGATAATAAGC
This sequence comes from Bostrychus sinensis, assembly GCA_020698575.1. Lineage (NCBI taxonomy): Eukaryota > Metazoa > Chordata > Actinopteri > Gobiiformes > Eleotridae > Bostrychus > Bostrychus sinensis. Next base: position 12,456,357 of record CM036242.1, on the reverse strand, counting down.
CAGGGATATCACCATTATTTCTGTCTCTGAAAAACATTACTACTCTACTCTATTGACAGATATCAAGATCTCATTACATAGTCATTCCTGAACTTGCAAGATGATGCCAAACTTTGTGTACCACTGTTATCAATATTAATGCATTTGTTAGCCTGCCCACTCACCACCCGCTGCAATCGTTGGGACCACCTCGAGGTTTTCTTGTCACTGTGGCTAATAAAACTCACCGTAAAAAAGTGGATTTATTCCTTTGCCATTGTTTGTGGGTGGCATTAAAAAAGACATGCACCTGATTTGCATTTCCTTTTTTCCCCAAACTTTTCTTTAAACTTGCTTTATATCATTACTACTGTGCCACACAATGGAACAGTGCCTTTCAGTTATCCAGCCTGGTGTGCATGTCCCCGCTGTACACCCATCTTCTTGTTTCTTGCTGACAGGAAAGAACACGGTGCTTTTCTGCCGCCGTGACAGCTGCGTGTTCACAGAAGATGCATCTCTCCACAAACTATTGTGCTGACTTGTTGTTTATGTACCTGTGCTCTTCCTGTTAGCTCGAAAAATCCAGACCATTCATCTCTACCAATTACACTGGCTTTGCCCACAAGGTTGCCTCTGCCTGCATTTTTATATACTAGATGCTTGATGTTTATGGTCATAATATAGAAAGTGTAATCTGACAAAGTGGGGACATCTTTCAGTCATGTAATGTTAATTGTGTTCCTCTATACAAAGTGGGTAATTTTTGTTTAAAAAACTTGTATTGCAACCTGCATGAATGGTTATTATAGCACTTATAGATAATTACTACAGTAACTTTCTGCATATGAATGGTGATCTACTGTCTGGTCAAGGGGTTATTGTGCTCTCTTTTAACAGTATGTCTTTGTGTAAAACATAGAAAAATATCTGATTGTACATTGTTGAAATAATACATCTTTGGATAAACAGCTTTTGCACTACACAATTTTTAATCTGAATTATGCAAGATCAACTTTTTTGAGCTTTCTACTGTGTTGCAATGTTCTCTCCTTACACAACATACAGTACCTGGAGTTGTGTTTTGTTTCATTTACGCCTGTATAAGTAATCGTGCAGTCTCTGGCGCTGAGTTTCATAGGCCTCAGAACACTCGATTCAACAAACCTCTGCCTGGAGAAATGAATGTCAAATAAACTGAGCCACTGAGCCATTGTTAAACCTTCATTCTTTTCTCGTTTCAGCTGTATATTTGTCCAAATGACTTGACCCAAGTTGGACTATGCTGTTTAGCTTTGGGACGGATGGTCTGACAATTTGTACAAATGTAGTTCTGTAAACCTTAGTTCTACAGAAAAAACAAAAACAAAACAGTAGTTATGCAATTCTTTTGTTCAGTCATCGGCATTAACATTTCAAGCTGAGTGAGGGCAGGGGTCTAGGATGTAGCTCTGAGGTTGTTTTGTATTTCTCTGATGCATTGGTGCACTGACCTGTGATTTGGCTTAGGCCATCCACTCTTGAGATTGGCAAACTCCACCCCACACAGTAACATAACTATCCCAAACAAGTCAGTGTTTGTTCTTTAAGTGAAAAGAAGCAAACCCCAGTCTATACAAATATGTAAATGGCCAAAACATCTTGTCACAAGCTGCACATAGGAGTAATTTCATCTTTAATAACTCCTCATCTTTTCCTGTGAATACCACTCCTTACCAAGAAGCAGAAGAGAGACTGGTGAAGAGATGAGAACAGATTAGACTGGTCATAATGACTCTTTTCACAGTGTCAGTGCTTGTAAAGTCAATATTAGTTTCTGTATAAAAGGGGAAGATAGTGAAATGAGGCCATGTCCACTTCAATGATTTTTTTTAAACAGCATTCTCTTAAATGACCCTTCTCCACAGTTTAGCATTTCTGAAAGCACATTTTAAAATGCTGCATGATTTGGAATAAATTTGTTGTCAAGGATACTGAAATATAAGTGTCTGACTCATCAATTTCAAAAGCTTAGAGTTTCATCCAACCACACTTCAAATAACACAGCAAAAGAGTTTGCAAAGTAACAGCTCTGCAGATTTTCAGAAATCACTTTTAGCATTATATCAGCAACAACATGTGCTTTAAGGTCTATGCACAAGAATGTTTGTTATATTCTTGCATTTGTACTGTAGAAAAAAAAAAAAAACCTCTCCAGCTGCCATTTGATGTTTTACAATGTCCCTGAAGGCTTCATTCCTGTTGAAATCATCCACACTTTTATGGACACGTATTTCCCTAACTTTAGATGGCTTGACAGTTTTCGCCGACCTCTGGTGACAGATTGAAATTTCCATAGCTGTGGGGGAGCATATGGCATGGAGCACATCACATCAGACAAATAGGACTGTGCAAATTGTCAAGTTAAATCTGGCTAACCTCAACAGAAATTGCAGTAGAAACGAGCGAGGTTCAACTGATTGTGGGACCCAGTTTTGTCCTTGATGATATATTGTAGCCCACTTTTAAGAAAACCAAATCACCTTCATGGGAAATCAGTTTTAGCATTTCCTGCATTCCAAACATTATTTCAGCTTCAAATGAGCTGAACATTGAAACTACTGTATTTTCAACCTCCCTGGCATGTATGTCCCTACTGTATTTTCAGCCTCCCTGTGGTCCCAACCCACTAAGTTTAAATTATTGCAAAAAAAAAAAAAAAAAAAAGTATGGTTAAAAAGTATGGGAAAATATAGGCTTGGTGGTTTCATTAAAACATTTGAAACAGAAACATTTTATAGCTGCACTTAATCAGAGAATATGAGTGCTTCTCTTATTGCAGTTCTCAGTTTATTTTATAACTTTCACTGGTTTCTGTGGCTTTAAATGTATTTTTTTCTAAGATAGAAAAGGTCATGGATATGTGGTTACACAACACCAGTGGTTCTCAGACTGTGGTACAGGTACCACTGATGGTACATGGGCTGCTTTTGGTGGTTCTCGGGAGTCATTTGCAAATCAAGTCCTGATTTAAAGCCAGTTGTATTCCTGATTTAGTCCTGGTTTAATCTAGTTTAGTCCTTATTTAGACTTGGGTTTTAGTCCTGGATTTGTTCTTGTTTAGCCCTGGTTTAGCCTGGTACTGCCTTGTTTAGTCCTGGTTTAGTCCTGGTTAGATCTGTGTTAGTAATAGTTGAGTCTTGTTTAGACTCTTGTATTATTTCAGGTTTAGATCTTGTCTAGTCTTGGTGTAGTCCTTGATTTGTCCTTGTTTAGCCCTGGTTTGGACTGATCCTGTTTAGACCTATTTCAGTCCTGGTTTGGTCCTATTTAGAGTTGGTTTAGTCTTGAATTTGCCCTTGTTTTTTAGACCTTAGTCCTGGTTTAGACCTGGTTCAGTTCTGTTTTAGTATAAAACATTTTTCTGTTAATCCCATATTTATCCCTTGTTTAGACCTGGATTAGTCAAAAATCAGGCTTAGTTTACTCCATTAAAGATGGTACTTAGAAAGCCAAATATTTTCTGAGGTGGTACTTGGTGTGAAAAGTTTGAGCTTGAACAGAATTGACAAATGTCTTCCATTTCATTCAACTAATACTAATAGTACAACGTCTTACACAATGAACTTTTAAGGTTGTTTTGAGTAGTGGCCATTAACCTTGTATTTTTAATGCATGTATGAACACAAATGTTTGCCACATATATTGTCATTGGTTCATCTCTACCCACCCTCCATGTGATTCCATTTCAGGTCGAGACTTATTGCATTTTTTCCCAATGTGGATTCCGAATTGGATAAGATGCCAGTTCATATAATCATACAAATCCATATCAATTTGTGGACATTTGGTGCATGACACATATTTGTAAAAAACAAGTGCATTCTTGTATCTATCCTTAATCAGATGAGCTAGCAGCCTCTGCCATTAATTTTCCTTTTCAATTCTTTTTTTCTATAGCGCATATATATTCCAAGCACATTTCTACTCTTCCCTCTGCCAGAATGCCTGAGTAAATTTCCAAAACCGCCAGCTATATTTGTTATGCTAAAACAAGTGGGAATAATTAATAGATGGGGTGAATGCAGGCCTTTGGGGCATAACGCATCTCTGCTCTGCACCCATTTTCCAGCTTCTCTTGGGAGGTAAGTGTTAAAGCAGGTCTGTTGTGCTGATTACTAACAATACACGTAGAAACTATCTGAACTCGTTAGCCGAAACAAATGCCAGTAGTGACTCATTTGTCTTAAGCTTCGGCAGTAAACACGCATGTAATTACCGGAGAGTGGTGAAGAACTGGGTGAAAGATACCTGCGCTGTAGTCCTTACTCCAAGGTCAAAGACTATCACATTTTACCTACCTTATTATATTTTAAATATGACTTCAATCTGTCATTACAATCACATACAAGGCCATACATTACAGACAATGGTTGTTCAAGCACTGTCGAGCAATAAGAGCCTACCATTTATACATTGTTTTTGGTTTTGCTATCAATTTTTGCATCTTATAATTGAATCACTGTAACCAAATAAAGCACAAGAAAGCCTAGTGCCAAGTTTCAAATGTATGAAATTAAATCAAAGCTTTGACCTTAGACTACCATTAATAATAGTTCATTGTTGTTTGAAAATAATAGTCTATAGAATAATAGTGGGTACAGAATGTATACTACTGAAAGATGTTTTTGTTGAAATCACTGTTACATTTTAGCCAACTAAATAGTCTAACTAAAATCTGTTATCCCTCACTGTCTACAAGCATATCATGCTTGCAGTCCATGCCTTACATTGTAGAAAATCCATTTAAATAATTTTATGTACTGTAAAATTCGCTCTGTATTAGCTGGCATCATCTAGTTTCCACTTTTCTATGATGCGCTGCATTGTGATAGGTCAGTTCCAAGACAAGAGCTGGAAGAGACTCTTCGTGGTAGAGGAACCAGATCATCCTTAGTTGTTTCACAGAGGCAGCGTCACTAATCAAAGAAACAAAATTTGTGATGTGCCAGAATGACTGTTGCTGTTTTTGCCATTGAAAACAAAGGAAAGCGATAAACGGCATCAAACATAGGCAAGAGAGGTTGTATTGGCCGGCACCAATTATTTTAGATAGGAGACAACTTCTGCTCCTGTTTGACAAGCTGCAGAGAACGGCTATGATAAGTCACAGTGATGGTCGCTCATGAACGAGCCGCTCTAAGAGCAAATTGGAAGAACCTACAGTAGATGAGAGCCAAATCTTACAGCTCTAATTAAAATCTGCACAAGCTGAGTGGAAAGTAATTTTGATGTGCACACTATGCAGCCTTATAACATGTAAGGACAGACTAGTATCATATCATTATGTAAGGTAATCAGTAAGTTGGGCTCTGCACACAGCGAGCATAGTGGAACAGGCCAGGTGCACAGAGCAACAGACAGAGAACGGATTAGCTGGATTTAAATTCAAGTTTTTTGGAAAAAAGAGAAGTGAAATTAGCAAAAAACAAAAAGAAGCAGCATCTGGCTGCATTTTGATTATAATGGAGACAGCGAAGATGAGTATGAGATGAGAATTTTGTTGCTGTATTTCTGCATTTTGAGCTTGCAAAGAAATTTTATTATTATTATTATTATTTTTTTTTTTTTTTACAAAAACACTGATTAAAAAAAAAGTTCACCAGCATACTATCCATTTATCATTTCTAAATTTGGCCTATATAAAATGCTCTGAGTGATACTAAATGAAATGCCATATGGGAGCCTTAAGACCTCTCTCTTCTAAACGAGCAGAGCTAAAAGAGCTGCATCTTTAAAAAGCGCTGGACGGCCCATTACTAAGTAGGTTGGTTCCAAAACCAGCAAAAGAAGAGACTCATTATGGCAGAGGAACCAGAACCTCATTTCACCAACAGAGTGGGTGGGTCTGGCTGACCAGGCTAGTGTGACTCAATCCTCAAAAACATTTATTTTCTTTTATTCTTTGATTGTAATAACATTTCAGGGTGAATTTTACATTGCTGTTAAAACTATCCTAACTTGTTAACTGAAACAAATGCCAGTAGTGTCTCATTTGTCTTTTCCGCCGACACTGGCAGTAAACAGGTGTAATTACTGCAGAGTGGTGAACAATTGGGTGAAACATACCTGGGCTTCGGTCTTTTACTCCAAGGTCATAGACTAGTATATCCTTTCCAACACAATGAGTTGAGCATATAATTTAGAAGCAGCTGGTGGCAGGTGAAAAATATCATGGACGGGAATAAAGCTTTGGGGCCAAAAAGAAACGGGCTAAAGGTGTAAACAACGTTTTATCATGTGCAATTAACAGGCAACCGTAATAAATCACAGCTGCTGGGAGTGTCACATATATTAATGGCTCCCTTTCTTATTGGAGAAATTAATTATTTACAATGCACAGGCAGAGAATCAAATCCCGCAGGAAGGACTTCTTTTGGTGGAGGAAAAGCAGCGGCGGCGGTGTGATGTAGAGCCGGTGACACATTATTATCTGTGTCTGTGGCAGGGGGGATGTGTTGAAATGCGGCGTGTGATTATTATTCTCCGCAGTAACAGTTTGTCTATTTCATGAACTAATAAAACACCATTTACAATGTGGCATTTACAAAGCACTGCACAGGTTTGGATTGGCTTCACGCGGCTCATTGAGAGGATCCTCATGCTGCTGCTTCTATTTAATCAAGGTAATGTTGACATAAGTGGCCTTCAAATATTTAATTTGTTAAGGTAATGTAGGGTGAGGTTTTAATTAGAAATGTGATTCTATGTATCATAATTCAGCGGTGTCACATTTAAAAGGTCTTTTGTCTTAACTGGGTAAATAAAACACGTTCTCACAGAGCAGTTCCATATGGACTGGGTCAGTACGGCACGGTTCAGTAACCCTTGAATAAGTAAAGTAATATCATACACGTACTACACATGCCAGAAGATAAGAAGATAGAATGAACTTTTATAATATAGATGTATAGTATTTCTACTGAAGGGACACTACCCATTTTTATTGAATTTGTCTCTTGAATGTTGTAATAGCATGATCATAGGAATGATATGTGACATTAACCCAGCCCATGTAACTTTTGCTCTCTGTCTTGGGCTCCCTTTCTGGTTTATAAGACTGCAGGCTCATAGAATAAAAGTACACAGCGAGGACAATAACAAGAAGCGCTCAGAGGACGAGGAAGTTAGTTAAAGGTCCCCTATTATGCTGACTTTTGAGATTTTAACCATGTTATATTTGTTGTTTCAACCTCAAAAACATACCTGGAGTAGTATTTTGTTTAGTGGTGAGACTCGATTAAAAATTTTTAACAAATTAATTACAGGCTTTGTAAATAATTAACCGCGATTAATCACATTTTTATCTAATAGCAATATTTATATGTCAGAACTAAAATATAGGAGCTTATTTGTATGTTCTGGCGAATTTTAACTTGATTTGCAACTAACACCATGTTCAAACAGAGCAGTAATCAGTGTTTGTGCATCGATCTCCACTTCCCGTGCAGTAGTAACACACGGCGCGCCTCTCTCCTCCTCTGTGTTCCGCGTGGACCTCTCCTCTGTCCTTCGCATCTGAACCAAACGGACTGCTGTCTCCTGTCTTCGTCCATGCGTCAGTCAGGTGTGAGAACGATTGGAGAGATGATGAGCGGCGACTTGAAGCAGCGCGTTTGAAAGTAAAAGAAAAATGTCGCTGGCTGCACGGAGGCGGCCGACCTCGACCCCGCAGTTACCTGTCGTGCACTCATAGGCACATTATCCATCTGTTCACAACTGAAATCCACACAGATTTGGTGTTTTGGTCAGTGTAGATGTTCAGCCCTGATTACTGTGCGCCAGAAACTAGGTCACTGAGAAAAGTTCTGTGTTGTCACAGACAAGTGCGATTAATTGCGTTCATTTTTAATTAATTAATTCTCTGTAATTAATTAATCGTGATTAAGGCGTTAAAGTCCCAGCCCTAATTTTGTTTCATTCACGCTTGTTTGAGTAATCCTGTTTTCAAAGACCAAATTTTCTGTTTTTTGTAGAGCTTAAATTGCCATCTATATGAAGCAGTCATCTATCTGTCTGTCTGTCTGCCTGTTAGCATCATGTTGCTTGTAGCTGTACTAAAAAGATATTTTATGGCCTTCCCAGTCTCCACCGCTGCCAGCAGAGGGCGACAGGCACTAAAGCACCAGCTCCCCAAAAGAGGACGTTTTCCATACATATACATTATTTTAAGTCATAAAACATGAAAGACTAATGCAAAGGTGTCTCAAACTATTTTAAGAAGCCAGAAAAAAGCATAATATAGGAACTTTAGGAGTTAATCTACTATTAAAATAATTTTGCCGAAATACTACACAATGTTGTTTTTAGATGCCATATAAACTTTATTATTGACAAGTTTGATAGAAGAGAATATGCACTCTGTACCAGCAAGCTTTGTCAAATCATGTTTGTATATATATTTGCTCTGCTTCTGCATTAGAATAAGGCACCAAGGGATACCAGTAGTGCCATTGTTACAGTGTTTTAGTGTTTAACGCAGGATACAGTGATTACGTCACAAAGCTTAAACAACAAACCAGAAACAGCTGTTGCTAATGCAAACTTTTCTGAAATATTCTAAAATTATTCTAATTGTTTTTACTGTTGTATTATCCAATACACAAACAAACCACTAAAGTCAAAAGGTTAGCATAGTGGAATGCAATGCTTATTTATGACACTTTGCACCCTCTTTGACAATAGAACACCACTAAAGTTATTAATTATCAGTCAATTCCCCTGCTCCCCATCTGCATTAATTAACCATCTCTTCCCCTTTCCCTCCATTATAGGATTTAATTAAAAGACTGCTGTTCCACTGACAAATAGTTTCCTTAACATTGTCATTCAATTGGCAGCATAACACCAGCCACTTCATATGTAATTTTTGTCCTCACAGTCATTTATGAAAATCATGATAATGACCAACAACTATCACCATCATTCTACGCCAGTGGTTATTTGAACTGACCATTTATTAACAAAAAACAATCAAACATTTGGATTTGCAAATGAGTGTGACACCCTTCCTTACCGTAAACCTGTTTCCTGATTGTTGGCTGTCTCCCACGTGGGACATGGCAGATTTACATATTTGGGTTGATCTAAATAGGGCTGACAGGTAAAAGGCACATTGGATCATGTTTGGATTATACTCCGCTGAGAACAGGCCCCAGGACTCGCAATGTCAGGATGGCCTGGATTTCATCTCAAGATCATTTTGTGGAAGTCAAGACAGTTAAAAATGAGTCGCTGCACGCTGTTTGGGTTGTCAGTGTGCTAAATGCCTTGAAAGCAGTAGGACGTAGCACTGTGGGTTGTGCTGAAAAACAGTGTAATGACGAAAAAGTAAAGTTTTCACAAGGACCGCATAGAGGGCCAGAGTGTCACAGTGCAAATATCTGTCACAGAATTTACAAAATTAATGAATTCATGAATTTAAATTTAATTTTAATCAAGAACAAAATCAAGAACTAAGAAATGTCTCTGGTAAAGGCTGTGACTGCCCTGAGTTCTTGTTTGCAGCGTACGTAATGTCTGTCTTCATCCTCAGCCTTTCTCTTGAGCCCAAATGAAGCTGGCCATGGGAGCTGTGAACACTTTGGTGGCGGTGGTCTCTCTACGACCGATGACGTCTTTGGAAGTAGACAGAACTAAGCTCAAGTCAGATCCTCTTGCTCTGATTTTCTGAGCTTTTGAGTCTTGATCATTCTCAAAGTATGCCTTACGTCCCCTCCTCTCAGGACTGCAGAGGTTTGCTGGTCTCTCTGGTCCCTGAAGGCCTGCTACTGGAGGACTACTACAGGTCAGTACCAGGATTAAGGGGGCTGGTCTGGATCAGGACAGAACTGTTGCTGCTGTTTAACCAGTTTGTTGTGCTGACAAATCCCCATTATGTTCACTGAAAAATGAACATGGCAATAAAAACATTTTGTTCAAGATTTTCAGGATTTTTTCACAGCATTGAATGCAACTGCACTGCTGCAAACAGACTGTTGTATTAGAACAAATGTGAAAAATATTTTTGCTGTTGTGGTGAGTTTTGGCAAAATACATGTCCTCAGATGAAGGTTGGATGCTGTGTTTCATGTTGGAGAATCACCCCAATGATTTTGCATTCAATTCAGTCCTTACAGTTAACACTTGATGGCTTAACAATAAAAAACAAAACAAAAAAAAACAAAAAAAACAAACAAAAAAACACTATAATGAAAGAGCGATGTTGCAGATTTGAAAAGTGGTCTTTATTTTTATTATTATTTATGATTTTTATTATTATTATTGTTATCATTATTATTGTTATTATTATAGTTTACTATCTCATTCAGCCAGCTTGTGAATTCTGCACTCCATTTGATAATATTAGCCACAATTCTTTCTCTACCTATGAGTACTAGCGCACATTAAAAAGCAACTCAACCCTAAACCACTTTTTTTTAGCCGATCAGCTGTACAGACAGGGCTTTAGTGGTACATCTCACTATTTATAGTTGGATTTTTGACTGTTTTGTAAAAAAAGGTCTAAATTAAAATTTTGTGGTAAAAACCGTCAGAGTGCTGCCCTCCTGAGGTCAAACAATGGTACTTCTGCTCACAAGTGTGACGCAGTACTTTACCTCGTTACCACACCTGTACTGCGTGTTTCTTCCCATGGCCCCGCGATCCCAACGCCTTCGCCTCTGCCCTGCGCACTCATCCTTGTCCTGTAGTTGCCAGGTGTGGGTCGTTTTCCTAAAAACGCCATGCAGCCCCGCATTTACTGTTCAGTCCCTTCTGCCGCTCCTTCCCCTCTCACAGTGGGAGCAGAGTCAGAACACCGGACTGACTCTGCTCTAACTCTCCGCATCCACATGACTCGTGATGATTAGGTTTAGACATTTAGTCTGATAGGAAACAACAAACACAAGTATACATTTACACAAATGTGGCTACTTTTTTCCCCAATGGGATGGGTTTGGATGCGTATTTATTTATTTTTCTGGGACTTGGCAAACCTGCTGCAGAGGACGTCTATGATGGTCCTTTGACAGCTGTCAGTCACAGGTCCAGGCCTCGCTCCTCCCTCAGTTCTCCCCTCTGTCTCTACCTGGTTTCTGCCCACTTTTTGAGCAGTTATTAATCTCTGGCAGTGGGTGGAGTAAGGCATGGGCCAGGGTTGAGTTGCTCTTGAAGCTTCCCTTGACAGTTCATAGCCTTGATTATCACAGTATTGACTTACTAGGAGCTGGTTAAAAATTGATCTAGATTTAGATTGCTTTGATGTTTTCTTTATCACTAGGTTAAGACAGCTAACCATTGATGATGTCAAAAATGCACTTTACCTTGAGCTTTTTAAAATGAAGATGTATGTCATACTGGTTACCATGTCATATTTTTTAAATTGAAAAATGGACAGCCAACATAGAGAAATGTAGCAGTGGATGGACATCTATGTCTAAGAGTAAGGTCGATGAGGACTTCAGGAGAGCTGAGAGGAACAAGAAAAACATATCAGCCAGGCTACTACAACTGCATGTTTATATTATATATATTATATTGATATTTGGCTATGTGGTTCAGATCAGTGTTGCCTGGAGGTGTACAGCAGTACGCACTTTATGTACGTTAAGATCCCTGCTGCATCTCCAGAGCACACAGAGATGCACAGAGATGCACAGAGCCAGAGTAGGCTGCGAGTGGAGCTACAGCTGACTGCTGCTCTTTAAGTCAAAAATGATGTGTTTGCTTATAGCCAGGACGTGGTAAAACTGTTGAGGTTTGTCCTGAATTTTGTCACATGGAGGGGACCTATGTGATGCGCTCTGGATGTGCCACTTTATTTCCCCACTGTACCCCAAAGCTCAAATGCTCAAAGCTCAAACTATTGTGCTGAGGGTGAAAGGATGGCAGCCTGGAGCCATGAAGCACCACTACGCCAAGAAGACTGCGCGCTCCATGGCAGTCACTAAAAAGAAGTGAAAGCAAAAGATCTGCCAGTGCTACATGGACTGAAACTTTACTACTATCATGCGCCTTTCCTAGTTTAGACTTTTTTAATACAGCTCACAGGCTGAATGAGTCTACTCTCAGTCTACTGTGTTTTAGGGTGTTTTGCGTGGTTCTGCCTGGTGGCCGCACACAATAAGCCTATGACACAAGCAACTCTACAAAAGTGCAGTAATTATGCGTAGCAGCTGATTTCTCGATCAGCTGAGTAATCAAACAAACATACACAGACACCTTGCACTGAAGTGGAACAGCCTCATTACATCAGGCTGTGATGTTTATGAGCCTCATAGTATACAACCCACTGAATAAATTGCTGAGTAAAAACTATATATTATAAATGACCATAGCTGATTTATTATTAAAACACGACGACAGACACCAGGCTCACTGGACCTGCTCTTATTTAGGTAGAAAGAGGAAGTGCTTAAACACCACCAGGAGCAGAGATAAAATAGGCAGTGGTTTATTATTATTATTATTATTATTATTATTATTATTATTATTATAAAACACTGCTCATTGAGGGGGTTTTTCATGCTCCACACCACGCCCTAGACTTAGAGCAGGCTGCCTCATGACACACCTCACCTGTACAACACCATACTCTGTGCCAAGATCAGGCCTGTGCCATTCACAAGATACAGCCCTGAACGTCTATTTTAAGTACTTGCAGGCAATTAATATAAAAAATACAGACTTGCTTCACAAATGTTTAAAAATTGAAGCAATAGAAGAAGCACACCACTGGAATTTCCACTCTTTGATATGATCTAATAAACTCCACAGGACATCCATGTCATAAGAAGACAAAAGTGTTTTGAGTCATCTTATTCAGTCTGGACAGGTTGCTCTCTATTCATGTTTTCAGTCTTTAGGCTGCATGGGGTCTCCTGGAAAGAGCATAACTTTGTCTCACTTTATGGGCAGTAAAAGGTGCAAGACAAATACAGAACAATAATTCTAATCCTGGTGACCACTCGCTGTTTAATGGAGTTTTAATACTGAGTTCCTGTTAAGGACACAGTGCAGATTCTAGCAGTTATAATTGCTTTCATTGTTGCGAAATGAGAAAATGTGTTGTGTCCAGGACCAGAAGTCTGTGAACAAATGGGAAATAACTATGCAAAAATGTCATATCTTGCTTCTGGGAGCCTGAGCTTATAAAATGCTGAAATACTGTCGCACACAGTGTCGGCTCCAGTGCAACAGTCTCTCCCAATGCACAGGAACAGTATTTTCATCCCATCATCTTTAATATTTAATGGTCAATATAAGATGCCAGCTTTGAGTCCCTCTAGTCCCAAACAGCCACGTCGGAGCTGTACAAAGTTATTTGCCCTGGGTAATAAGAGTTATTGAAGTTAGACACTTGAGTGTTATTGCTTAGAAGATTGTGAGGTGATGCTGGCATATTGCAGCTGTAATTAAAGAAATGTCTATGAAGGCAGTCACTTTTCATCCATCTTTTCATTATATAAAAAAAGTTACTTTTTTATTTGAGAATGTGAGCTTCAAAGTATTGGATTCACAAAAGGTCATGGAAATTATTTCAAAGCCACTGAGCCACATTCAAACATGGGCTGCCTGGTGAAAAAAGTCTGAAAAAAGAATTGGAGAGTGGGAGTGTGAGTTTAATACTGGCCACAAAGCTCACATTGGGTCGTATGTGACCCACATTGTTTTTGGTAAAACCTTGAATAAGAACAGACACCTGTCAATCACTAAATCATGTGAAGTTAATATAAATATATCTAAAGTACATACATTATATTTTCAAATATATTTGCTCACCTGCATTTACACACACTTCAAGTCGTCTGTAAATGCTTTCCCCAAGGTTTAGTAGTGTTTATGGGCATTTTTGACTGTTCTTCCAGAAGCGCATTTATGAGGTCAAACACTGATATTGGCTCACATTCTTCGCTCTAATTCATCCCAAAGGTGTTCTATCAGGTTGAGATCAGGACTCTGTGCAGGCCAGTCAACTTCTTCCACACCAAACTCGCTCATCCATGTCTTTATGGACTGTACTTTGTGCACTGTTTGCCATTGAAGTGACTGGAACACCTGATTTCAGTTATTTGGGTGGGTGAGCTTTTGGCAATATAGTGTATATACAAACCCATAGTACTTTAGCTACAATAAAATATTTCGAGCACAATGCTACTTAATATTTAATCTACAGCAACAAATACTCAGGTCTGGATTAAAAAACATTAGCAAGAATATCATCTACATTTAGCCACTTAGCACTTGTTGCATATGTACGTAATCTGCATATAAGCTATAGGCTAAGGCTCTAAAGATAAACAACACAAGGCTTTGAATGTTTTGTTAAAACAAAGGGGAGCACATGCTACTCTTGTCAACCAGTCTCTTTGATGATGTCACTGACAAAAGACAAAAGCAAGTCTGTGTCTGTCACATTGTATTTCCTAACATTTCTCAGGTGCATGAATAAAGCTCATCTTTAGCACTCAGAGCAGACACATACTGGGCTTACTGAGGTTAATGATTCTGAACAAGCTCTATCCACTTGTTTTGATCATTTATTTCTTTTGGACTAGGCTCAAGCTAGCAGCAGTTAGTGACATTACACTCACCCTCATGTTACTAGAGCCATGTAAGAGAATTGTCCTTTGTGTGTAATTTATTTATTTTTATTTTTGCAAAACAAGTAACCCAAACCATTGCATTTGTCACTCTGATTTCAGTTAGGACCCTGTTTGCCTCAAAATTTGATACGCATCCTCACAGTCTGTAATATTGTCATGGCAACACTACAAGTACTCTGATACTAGTGTGTGATAAATATTCACCAAGAGTGACACAGCAGTTAAAAGAGTTGTTTCAAGGCTCGTTTGTTTACTTTTTATGCCACTGTTCCTATGCTACTCTATGGTATTTCTCTGTCTGTGACCACTCATGAGGCAGATTCATCACTCAGTTGTTTCATGACATAGGTTCCCAATCTCTATATATAGTATTCAGCATTATTTTGAAAAAAAAGTGCACTTAAGGCTCATTTATACTCTACATTAAATAAGCATTTGGACACGAACAGAGCCCTCTGGTTATTTAACATAACACACAGGTTGACATAGAAAACGATTGAAATTATAAATGCTGTGATGCCACCAACATGGACGATCTATTTACATATGAAGTGGTAGAATAAATGAGCTTTTACAATGTTTGTTAAATATAGGCTCAATGCCCATGCTAATAAAACTGAGCAAATAGAGCAGCGTAGAGTGCACAGGTGGTGTATTAACATTCTTAGTTTAAAGGTTGCCTAATATGTTTAATTGACTTTTTTAAGAAGTATGTTATAATGTCGTTTCCACCTCAAAAACATAACTACAGTACTATTTTGTTTAATTCATGCTTGTTTGAGTGAGTGCCTAATACTCAGAGGCGTAGCCACGTGGGGGCCTGGTAGTGGCCACGGCCCCTGTTGGTTAGACCTTGGCCACCCCATCGGCCCCCCCTGAGACGTCCTGCACAATGGGCTATGCAGGTCCATAATGACGCTGGTGACTGATTGACATTACGTCTTTGCGCAGCTGTTGTAAAACAAACGGTTTGACACAGAGACTTGCAGCTAAATCGTCCTGACAGATAAGAGCTCAAGCTTTGTGTCAGTTTTTATTTCACGTTGATAGGTTCAGGAATCACAGAGATATACAACGTTAAAGTTTGTAAAAGCATTTAGGCTTAATTAAAATACGCACGGTTTATTACCTCTCTGCGAACAGCCGCTGTGTTTTTTTTTTTAGGTCCAGTGTCTCTTTTACTCAAAAACTATTACAAAAGAGATAATTATTTCCAATAACTTTGTTTTTAATTTTGATCAAAAGTAAGAAGAGAGATGGAGAAGAGCAGAGGAGAAACTGCAGTTGGATGGGGACGCACTGTAAAGTTTTTCTTAAGAGAAATCGACCACCTCTTGTGACCCTTCAAAATAAAACTTCATCCTTTTCCATCAGCTGAAACAACTTTATTGTGGTAGAGCCTGAAAGGAAAGGCATTAGCACTGCACGAGGAACTGACAGGAGCTGATAGTACAGACTGTGAAAGTCTTGAACTGTCATGAAAAGTTTTGATGTCGACAAAGTTGTTAGTAAGTTATTGTAAAATTGTTAAAGCAAAAATATCGAACACATTGCACTAATTAACAACTAGGGATGGGCATCGAAACCCGGTTCTATCTGAGAACCATTTCTAATTTTTCCAGTCCATCGGAATTGTCTGCCTGCGCTGTTAACGATTCCTCTTATCGATGCAGCTGTAGGCAGCTGTGTTTGTGTGAGCAGGTTTTGCTCCGAGACCCGCCCGCTCCCGAGCAGCGTTTCTAACCTTTTTACTTTAACTTCGCTGCAAAAGTCATCTTCGATGAGCAGCCTACAAAGCGCGGCGCTCAACGTGCAGTACATGTCGTTCTCCTCTCTCTAATTAATGAACATGCACTCACGGGACCCGGCAGCACGGAGGTGGAGATACGCGGAGCCTGGCGCGCTCACGTCTCACTGCGTGGACACAGCAGCGTGAAGCCAGAGCTGTGGAGGTAGGAGCTAAATGTCCGCGCACTGTGACAGCAGGAGCTCATTCCCCTGCATAAGAAATACACAGGGAGGGAGCGATAGAAAAAGAGAAATCTCCATAGAAAACGCTGAATCCTGTCTCACCTGTCTGACTCTCACCTGTCTGACTCTCACCTGTCTGACCTTCACCTGTCTGACTCTCACCTGTCTGACCCTTACCTGTCTGACTCTCACCTGTCTGACTCTCACCTGTCTGACCTTCACCTGTCTGACTCTCACCTGTCTGACTCTCACCTGTCTGACCCTCACCTGTCTGACCCTTACCTGTCTGACCCTCACCTGTCTGACTCTCACCTGTCTGACTCTCACCTGTCTGACCCTCACCTGTCTGACCCTCACCTGTCTGACTCTCACCTGTCTGACCCTCACCTGTCTGACTCTCACCTGTCTGACCTTCACCTGTCTGACTCTCACCTGTCTGACCCTCACCTGTCTGACCCTCACCTGTCTGACCCTCACCTGTCTGACCCTCACCTGTCTGACTCTCACCTGTCTGAGCTGATGTGGCCCCTCCCTGCATTGCACTGTCACAGTAACACAGGCTACTGTTTAGTTTAATAAGTTTAATGAACGTTTTTTTCAGACAGACAGGTCTGGGGCTGCTGCTCCTAAATTAATATTAAAGCCACAATCCTGTTTATTTAAAAAGCATACATTTCCAGTAATTTAACACATTTGCACATTCAATACATGTTACTTCTGTTTAGTGAGCCCAGTTTAAAATAAGCTCATATACATGAAAATGAAAATAAGCTTCTATTTCTGGTTCATAATAAACTGTATGGCCACAGATCTAGTTCATTTTTATTCACAGATATATCAGGAATCGATAAGACAATCGATAAAGAATCGGATTGATGAGCAGAATCGACACTGGCATCAACATTGATAAAATCCTATCAATTCCCATCCCTATTAACAACAACATGCTTCAAGACACAGACTACATGCATTGTTCAGTCCCTCCAGGATTTTGCGATGTTGCGATCACAACTATTAATGCAAAATCAAGCGATTGTTTTACTCACTCTATAGTCAGTTAAAACACTTTAAAATGCACCAGGATACAGCAAATATTGTCTGTTATATTGATTTTTTTCCCATGGGGGAGGACCCCCAGACCCCCCTGTAAATTTGTTACATACTTAACCTCTGTGAATCACAACTTGCTCTTCTGTGAGCTGCACACATCAGGGCTCATCTCCTAACTTCCTCAAACCATCCAAATAACTGGCTTCAGAACAGAATAGAAGATAATTCACATTTTTTGTATTAGTCCTATAATAATAATCTGCCATGTGCCACCACAGTAAAATGACAGGACCCGGCTGGCCCCCCCAGCAAAAAAATCCTGGCTACGCCCCTGCTAATACTATTTGCTGAGCCCATCCCTTTTTCAAGAGCTGAAAACGCTTGGTCTCACCGTTCTATGTAGACACGTGAAACCAGGAAGTACTCCTGTTTCTAAAGAAGGGTGACCAGATTTTTAGACCCCAAAACTGGGACATATTTTTTTCATTTATCACGGTGTATTTGAACTCAACAGGAGACAAAAACACTTCAGATTGCCGCTGCTGACATTTCATACTGTCGTTCTGTACTTGGGCAAGACACTGAAAATACACCACCTTGCTTGTGAGAGAGAGAGAGAGAGGGTTTGGTGGTGGACAGAGAGGCCGTTGCCAGCCACACTTCTGTCAGTCTGCCCCAGGGCAGCTGTGGCTACAGAAGTAGCTCACCACCACAAAGTGTGGGGAGTGAATGAATAATGCAATTGTAAAGCAGCTGGGAATGTCCAAAAAGTGGTATAAAAGACCAGAGAAATCCATACAATTCTCTGTTATGTAATTAAAGTATATGACGCTAGGGCTTACATTTTTAATTTTAATGCTAATTTATTAATAAAAATAATGACATTGTATATAATTTTTGTGACAGGTTCCATGTTGAAGTTCAGGTTATAAAGATGAGCCTGAATTTAAAATAGTTTTATGTAACAAACATTGAAACACAAGACAAAACATGTCTCTATGGTTACAACTTTAACACTCTTTAGTCTTGAGACAAATGTGTTTAAATTCCCCATGCTTCTCTGTTGGTTAAAATTAGTACAACTGGGACATGGTTTGTTAAAAACTGGGACATATGAGTGTTTTTACAGATACTGTATGTCTTGGGACATGGGACAAGAAACCTAAAACTGTGATTGTCCCGGTTAAATATGGATGTCTGGTCACCCTATTCTAAACCCCACACACAATTTCAGAGCTTAAATTGCCATCACTACGAAACAGTCTGCTCATTTATCTGTCTGTTAGCGCCAGGTTGCTAATACCCATGCTAATTAGCCATTTTATGCTCTGTCCATTCCCCACTGTTGCCAGCAGGGTTCAAGAGACACCTAATCCAAGCATTTTCACAACAGCTCCCCAAAAGAAGACATTTTCCATACACATACAGTGTATTATTTTAAGTCATAAAATGTGAAAAACTTCTGCAAATGTGTCCGAAAGTATTCCAAAACGCATGAAAAGGCAAAACATATGACCTTTAAATAAATAGCTGTTAAACTACAACAGAACAGCGTGTAAAGAAGAAGCGTTTCATTTTCTCCAGATTTTATATTAAAACAAAAAGAAGCATGAAAAAGAAAGTTAATGTTGTTAGGCTAATAGACAAAGGGTAACTTACTCAAATTGTAAAGTGAAAGCATCACTGATGGGAAAAATAAAAATGTTTTATTCTCCAAACTTTACTTCATTAAAAAATCTCATTCAATCAGTGAGTATCAGTTTTTAAAATTAGTCTGCTATGCAATCAATTACAATTAACCACTAAAAAGTATATAATTATTCTAGTGGCAGCACTTTCTTGCCATTGGGCCATAAATGGAGACAGGGCTGGAGAGCGCTGTCAATTTATTGCTGTGCCATTTCATCCCGGCCTTTAATTGCTATCGATCAACAGAGAAAAGACCAAAGAGAAGAGCTCAGCATTGATCATGATGACCTGTTTAAGAAAATAACACAAAACTGAAAAGGTCACTTGTGTGCACTCAGGAGAGCTCTCAGTCAGCTGCCAATCGTTAGCACAGACAGCAGATAAATGAAGCAACACCAACCGGAGAGGAGACGAGCCGCAAAGAGCTCCGGGGATTAATTAAATTTAGAGAGGGAAAGAATGCTCTGAGACAAGACATGAAAACTTCTTACAATTATCTTCCAGACAAAATACAAAATTTATTGATCCAGTTATTAAAATTTGGAGCATTTTTCGTCTGCTCACTCGAGTTTGTAAATAGACCGGATCATTTCCTCACCTGAAATGAGCTTAAATATACATTTTGTCCTGTTGATGGCACTAGAGAAACACCCAAGTGGTCATTAAAGCTGCAAGAGACTGGGAGACTCTCATGTTCGAAGAGAGTTCTGGGGTTTTTTCAAAGAGTTTGCGATCACTTTAATTTCAACTTCACTTTTGTGTTTTGTCAGGAACATCTCCGGCTAATTATTTAACATCAACGCACAGCGGCCTTCACAGATCCTCAGTGTTTTTTCTCTCAAAAGCCAGAAGACATTAATGTAAATTGCCCATAGGAATAAATGTGTTCTCTGCTTTTCTATAAAAT
The DNA here is from genome assembly GCA_020698575.1 of Bostrychus sinensis. Classification (NCBI taxonomy): domain Eukaryota; kingdom Metazoa; phylum Chordata; class Actinopteri; order Gobiiformes; family Eleotridae; genus Bostrychus; species Bostrychus sinensis. The sequence continues at coordinate 12,436,137 of CM036242.1, read as the reverse complement.
CTGTAGAAAATGAAATGCTATTGTGAATAGGCACATTTAATGGTTGGTGCTATAGCCTCAAATTGATATCACAATGTACAAAAATATTGCCTAAATATTGACTATTTTTCCATGTTCCACAATTCACATTTTATTTAAAAACACTAAAATTACCACAAAAACAGCAATATCGAATCAACAATAACAGGGAATCTTTTTTCAACCAGAATTAGTTTTGTAACACTTAAGAATAACTCACACTACTTAGCATTAATCAGGTACTAGTTAAGGTTTAATTTAACATTTATAAACACCACTGAGTTATGAACATAATTATCAAAGGGGATAAATTGTGCTTTTATATTTTAAACCAATCTTTGTTGCTTGTAAAACAGCTCTGCATGTGTTACAACCTTTATTAACATTATCTGGACAAAAGAAAATGCTTTTGATAAGTACTCTACTGCGGTGCCATAAAAAAGCAGGTGAAGAGTGCAGCAGAGTGCACAGCTGTGGTGGTCTTTTGAACACAATCAACAACAAAACAAACCTTTTTACCTCCTTACACGTTTTGTATGATGCCAATTTACTACAAAATGAAAAATAGCTGTGAGGGAACAGAGCTGTACACTGTTTTTTTTTGTTTTTTTTTTGTGGATAAATGAATGCGAGCAGACTGGATGTAGAGAGTTTGTTGATTGGTCAGTGCTTCCTGGAGTGGGTGGGGGTTTGTGGAGGAAGGGGGAGGTTTGTGGAACCAAGTGTTCTGAGGCCTCATAATGGCCATGCTAGAGAATACAGGATTACACAAACAGATATGAATGATGCAAAACACAACTCCAGGTATGTTTTTGATTTTGCACAATATATTTCCTTTAATGTTAAATTCTTTAGTTATAACCTCATATAAATCAGAGGAAAATTATAAACATGAGTGGTATAGAAGCTATAAACTGCTTATTTGTTAAATTATTGTTAATTACACATTTGTTAATGCTTTTTAACTGGTAAATAGTTGTGAAATATTCTGTGAAATAAAATGTGTGTGAAATAAAATTCTTAAGCGTTATCTTAGTTTCAAGGTGCAGAATTAACTTTTATCTCTAATTTTTTAAGTTAACTGTTGTGACGTAATTTTGCCTTTGATAGCTTTATAAAGAGTTTAGCTGCTGTGCTAACATAACCTGCTACTGACAAGCAGTCTGCCCTCCATTGCCATAAGAATATTATTCAGACCATCCAGGACGGACCTAAAGGTCAGACTGACAGAAAACAAGTACTCCTTTCATTCAAGACTGTTTTCTGACTTGTACTTACATGTATGTGTGTGTTAAATTGCTATTGTGAGATGTCATTTTGTGGTTTATGTTCAGGGGTTTAACCATCGTCAGTGTAATCTGACAAAGCGCTCCTAAATCAAGTTGTGTTAAAGTGACGCTACTTTATTTTAGTTAAATTATGGAACCTAACAATAATCCAAACAACAACATTATAACCCAACTTGTCCTTTATAAAACTCACTCAGATGTAACTATCCCAGACTTCAGAGCTGGATTGTAGTTTGCCAGTCTGGATAAAGGGAGAAGGTTTGGGTGAAGAAGAGCATACTGCATAAAAATCTTAATATCAGTGTTCATACTCTTTTTTTTTTTTTTTTACCAAGAACTTTCATTACTTTTTCATGACTTTTCCAAAACTTTTGACTAAATTTCCAAGACCTGAAAAATGCCTAACACAAGTTTAAATAGTATTCAAAATGTCCAATGTAGTACATTAGAAACATAATTCTGCTGCAGTGTCATTTGTTAAATTTGGAAATTAGTTAAGAAAATAAAAAACTGTCGGGGTTAGGGTTAGCCCTAACCCTAATATATTAGTCAACAAATTTTAATGACTTATACACTGGAGATTAAAAGAAAATTATGCTATATTAGATATTAACTAATCATCTATGTTGTTTTAAAGCATTACCTAAACCAAAAGATCCAAAGACCAGCACAAAAAATATTTAGTTAGAGAACAAGAAGAGGCCAAGAAGACAACGTTTCTACTGAACACTTATATTTACTGTATTCTAGCTGTGCAGGTTTAATTAATTAGTGGATGAAAGTTACTCAGACTGTTTAAATTTCCAAAACTTCTCCAAAACTTTACACCAAAATATAAAAGGACTTTTCCAGGTTTTCCATGACTGTACAAACCCTGTAATATGTAAATCATTGCATGCTAGCACATGGATGACTTCCTGTGGCAAAAGGAAAAAGGGTATTTTGAAAAGATTATGTTTGCTTTTATTAATAGCAGCAAGGCAGTGGTATCTGGCACATAAGATACATATTAATAAAGCAATTTACAACAAAGAGTCGAGATCTAAACCACAGCCAACAATCAGCTCTTAACTATTGCAACCCATGGATATGACTGCACATGGTAGAATTCATATCTTTAAACCCTCTAGGCCTAATATAAACTGCTGCCTGGTTTGAACCTTAAATGTAGAAACACCAAACACGCACAGCTCTGTTAACTACTGCTAAAATGATGGATGCCCCACATTTGTGACTCTGTAATGATGTGGAAAAAGAACACGTGTTAATTTGCTAATTACTGGTTTCACTCACGCATTACTCCCAAAAACTCTGTAGACAAACTTCACATCTTTTCCTCAGTAGTAATGTCCTTGTGTGAATCTGGTCATCACATGCGCGACAAGTGTTTGTCCAAATTAAATGTAGTAATGTGTGCTAACAAACTCAAAATCTAACAGCACCTAACTGCCTAATTCATCGTTTGACAGGTTAAAGCCTGACTAAAGGATCATTTCTCCACATGTTCAGAATATCTCCACATGAAAGCACTTGCAAAGTATCACAATTACAAATGCACAAACCAGTTACTGAATATATAAACATAATATTTTGCCAGAATAACAGAAAGTTTTATTTTATCTGTCTACATATTTTTGTTGTATTGATTAAAAAAAAAAGTAGGCTAATTTTGGAAAATGTTTCTAAAAATCACATTTTTCTGACATAATGTACATGTGGACAAGAGTCTAAATGCAAAGAAAAATGGGTAGCATGTCAGTGTTCCCACAGCTCAGTGTTCCCACATTTCCAGGGTATTTGCAGGTAAGTAGTGCATGTTTAACCCTAACCCTACCATACCTCTGAATCTTAGAAATGTGGGAACATAGGGCTGTGGGAACATAGTGTTTAATTTTGAAATGTAGTAACATAAAACTGTGAGAACATAGGGCCTTATTCAAAAAAAAAGTAGAAACATGAGAACATAGGACTGTGGGAACATAGAGCCTAATTTAAAAATGTGGGAACATAGATTTCTGGGAACGGAGGGCCTATTTGTTTGAAAAATCTTAAAAACATGGGAACATAGAAGCCAGAAAGTATGAGTTCTTAAAATATACATCAGTGTGTAGCCAGCAGGGTCTAAGTATATGAGACAGTACCTTCTGCCTTTTCTTGTTTGTATTACGGCAATTTTCCCATTTATTATCTCCTCTTCAGACCATTAGCTGTCATTTGTACAGAGATGTCCAAGTGTGCGGTACAATATGGCAGCAGAGAACATTACTGTGGGCTCAATTAGTCATTATACAGCACACTGTGGCAGTGGAGTATTACATGTGAAGCTATTAGTCTATGCAGTATATTAACTTGCTCAGAATATCTCTCATCCAATCAAGACTGCGAGGCTGTCAACCATTTTGTAATGAAATGTGGCATTTATTCCGCTGTTTGTGTTGATAATAATTGTTTTCTATGGAATTAATTATGTATGATGTGTTTGATTGCCAAGTATTGTGCTCAGAGCTTGCTGTCAATTTCTCTTTGTCCCTCTACTCTGCTTTCCCGGCTTTTATTGCTTTCAGTAGTTTTTTTTTTTTTTTTTCCACTTTGTGTGTGTGCATTTGTCTAACCAACAGATCCCGGTGGCTCATGAATATCAATAGCACTAACTGTCCAACTGACCTTGTGGTAAAGGCAGAAGCGTTTTAACAGTTCGAGTGATGTGGTTAAGGTCGCTCTTAAATCTGTTGTTTTAGGTCACTTTTCAGCTGACAAATGTACACAGTTTAAAAGCATAAGAGCATTAAGAACTTTCAAAACTCCACTTTAATATGTTGGTTTTGGGTCAACACAGACTGCTCGAAGGCAAAACACAGACTTGCTTTGTGTGGCTTATTCTTTGGACTCTCAGAGCTCTTAATCCAAGCTTTAACAAAAACAAATAGAAGAAATCAAAGCAGGAACACATATATTTTAGAGCTATGCTTATGCCTCATAGAGAAGAAAATATGTTCAAAGCAGTAGCTCTTATTAAGGCCACACATTGAAAGCAAACTTCTGTATATCTGGAATCACTGCATAGTAACTTCTAAGGCCTGTACAATGAGGCATCTCTCCTCATTTAGCCCTAACATAAAAGGACTCTGTTTTATAAGGAACATGAATCTGACCATATTTTGATATGGCATAACAAAAGAACAAGAAAAAATTCAATGGATACTCATACTCAGGTGGTGCATCAGTGCCTGAACGCAGGTTATGATGTTCTCAATGCAATTGTGTACTTCAAGCTGCTGTTTGCTGGCTCTGGCAATGATTATAATGACAAGTAATGAACGTACTATAACATAACACACTATGAAATGCTGGAGTTAAAAGTTTTAATTTAAACTTCCTTTGTGCCGTTCAGGGGAAAGTGGGTCACCACTAAATGAGAAGTAAAAAAAAAAAAAAAAAAAAAATTTGGGTTCTGAGATAAGACCAGTGGAGAACCTCTGCTGTACAATCTAATGAGTCTGTGGGGACTAACATAAGGCCAGTGGTTCCATGAAGTTAGGCCTCCTGCTGATAGGCTACCACTAGTCAGACTAAATGAGTCCCAGTAAAGTTGTGTGCTCAGCAGAAGATTGAATCGAGCTTACTATAAGAAAACTACAGCGTAGAAACAGCCATTTCCACAAACATCACATCAACACAAAACATATTTACAAGTAAACAGAGCTGAAACTAAAACAGAAATAAGCTTTTGTTTGTTCGGGGTTCATTCTCTGAGAAGAGCTGCTGTTTTTTTTATATATATATATAATGATGTCTTCAAATTACAATTTCTCTGCAAGCAGTAAAAATGTGAACAGCAACTACAAATACAAAAATACAAAATAAAGATATAAAAATAAAAAGGATTAAAAAATATAATAGCAGTTATCAAAACAAGTCTAGCTTAACTGGCTAGCTTGCTTCAGGAAACAGCCATGAAATTGCTAAGCTTACAAACATCCAATATAGCTACCATCAAATCCATCAAATAAACTCTGCAAGCTAGACTTTGCACAGATCTATTGGCTGTGGTTAGAGGTTTCGACTTCAGCACTCGAGACCACTTTGTTGCAGTCTTGGTCTAGTCCTGGTCTCAGATGCATTTTAACTCGTTCTTGGTCTCAGATGTGGCAGTCTCAAATATTTTTCAACCAATCACTACAAGAAAATATTTTAAAGTAATTTGTTTTAATTTATGTCTTTAATCACTGTCTACACCTCTAAGAGACGATGACATAAAACAGCACCGAGATGAACTCTATAAAGTGCAAGACTAGTGAGCTTTGTGTGGTTAAAGCCTCTGGTGGGTGACTGTATTATCTGGTCTGTGCATGGTACTGGTGATTGTTGGCAATATATGTTAAATAAAATGATCATTACTGTATATAAAACACTCATTCAGTTTTCCTTCATTTAGTGTTACCTCACTAGGTCTCAGTTTGTCTTTTGTCTTTGGTCTTGCCCTCTAAAAGTCTTTGTCTCAGTTCACTCTGGCCTCAAACAAGTCTCGATTAGTCTACCATACCACCATTTTACACTGCATCTTTAAAAAGAGCTTGTTTTCTATTCGGAAGTCATGCTTTGATTGTGCAGCTCCTTTTGCTAGTTCTTCATCTAAGATGTAATATCATGTGATGAGCAGAATTGCATTTTAACCTAAGCAGAGGTTAATGAATGAGGTTAATTCAAGGTAAGGAATTTGATGAAGGATCGAATGTTACAATTAGGATTAGCTGGAGTTATAATGAGGTTGGCGCAGTGGCATGTATCAGTGACGGTTAAGGTTGAGTGTGCACTTATTAATTCCGCTTCATCCGACAGTAATGGTATTTGGTTTGCAGTAGGTTGGAGACGCCTTATCAGCCGTGTCTCTGCAGCTCACGGCACAGACGAAGCGTGTGCTAATGCTTACAAGAGTGCAGTGCAGATGTCATACTCTCAGGTCTTCCCCTCTTCTCCTAATGCCCTCTTTTTCCCTCATTGCTGTCATCATTTTGATTTCCAGCGCCGCATAGACAGGTGAGATTAAAAATAAGTCTTCAGTAGTCATGATTATAAATAAACTTCAGACGCAGAGCCAGTATGTGGGCTTTTTTATATTCACACTGATGCTGTGGCTGTTTGGCCCTATATCTTTTTCATGTACAAGCATATTTTCTCCTTGTTAACAAATAAACTTTTGCAAAGCTAACACAAATGCTAGTGACCTGTGATCATACATTAAAGAGCAATTGTTTTATCCTATGGCACAATGATTTCTGGTGTAGCATAGGAAAGGAAAGGAAAGGAAAGGAAAGGAAAGGTGAAAATGGGTTTCTCAACTGCTCATTATTTAAGGCTCTGCTTTATCACTTTTTGGGTGTAGATCTTTCCTTAGCTAGGTACATGCATAAGGGTGCATACCTATGTTCCCTGGTTTCTATGGACCAGGCGAACTATCGTACCTATAGGTTTTTAAGAATAGTAAATTTAGGTATTTTTATTCTAGCTAAAGACATGCAATTAAGAGACATAAACCAAACCGTTACAGCCAGCTAAACAAATACCACAATCACTGTCAAACTAAGTAAGTTGTTGTGGATTGCACCATTTCTGATTCTGATACTCTCTTGGATTGAATTTTTTTGGAGAATTTGCATTCTTCCACACACACCTACTCCACTTTGGTACAAGACACATCGTTCTCAACCAAAATAAAAAAAAGTGTTGCAATATGATGGCACTTGTCACAAACAGTAGGACACTGACAGCTACTGGATTTCACTGTCTTTCCCTCAACCTGCACCTGTCCTGACAACCAAGCCATGAGAACGGTGGGCCTATAACAACACTGAAGCTACACTTGTAGGTGATAGTGTTTACAAATGTCACTTCAACTCTTTACAATGGACTTAAACCTATTTAAGTATAAAGATATAACTCCATTTTAAATTAAACCCCAGTCTCTAAAAAAAGATGTTTAAAGTTAATTTCAATGTGAACTAGTACATTATCAATGTTGGCAAACTGCTAACTGTTGGTTTATCAATCTCAACTTTTTTTTTTTATGATGCCTTGACCTTTCTCTTGATAAAACAGAACATCTACCAACAGATCCTGATAGTGTTAAACAAAACAAATCATTTTTAACTCTTGAAGTATCCTCAATAAATAAGTTGATAAGTTATTGTAAATAGGTCTGCTGGTTCTATTACTGGCGTTTGGGTTTTGACAGCTTGGAAATGACTTGGACCTGGAAATAGCTAAAAACAGACTGAACAACAGGACACACATAAATGTCAGAACAGCTAATAAAAGTGCTGTTTTTTGTCCATCCTGTCTTTACAATCCAGATTTTTTGATAATTTCAGTGCTTAAATTGCTGTCACTATGAAGCAGTCAGCTCATTTATCTGTCTGTTAGCATCATGTTGCTAACAGCAATGCTAATTAGTCATTTTATGCTCTGTCCATTCCCCACCATTGCCAGCAGGGGGCATTTTTGTTCTCTGCAAAGTTATAAAATGTGAAATACTAATAATATATTATATAGTCCCTTTATAACAACAGGATACACATAAACATTCGTGATGTCGGCACAGAAATGAAAAGTGCTTTTGTTGTCCATCTAATTGTCTTTACCATGAAGAATTTTCATGCAAGGTGTTTTAAAACAAATTTTAAGCCTGAAAACTTTACAAGTGGAGATCCAAATACAGGGGAAAAAAGTGTAAATGTAGTTCGGCCTTGGCATTTTTTTCCTATTTTCTAAATTAGTAAAACTTTTTTCTGACAAATATTTCAGGTCATATAGAGTATTACAACATTCAAATGTATTTGTAATTTTTGTTTGTTTGTTTTTGTTTTGGGCAAACCTACAAATTCATTACACTGTAATTATTTCCTCTGTGGCATTCTTGTGAGGAACTTGTCATAAATATTGCCATGTGGACAAAGATATCTTGCCAAATGCTTGCATGTGGGCAGAAATATTTTTGAATGGTTGAAAAAAAAAATATCTGTGTATGTGTAACCAGGGTCCTAATCTTTTTTTTGCTTACTTCTCCACTCTTCTCCATATCTCATCCTCTCTTCCTTCACTGCGACAATATGTGTCAGAGGATGCGGCCTGCCCACTCACAAATACAGCCCCAACCCTTTCCTCAATGATGATATGCAAGGCTCAGATCCTAAATCCTCCTAGCGCAGTGCTCCACGGAGATTCTTTCCCCTTAATGTGATTCTGCCAGCTCTCACCATCTCCGCTTTATGCCACATTTCTATTTAATGTGTTTTTCTTCTCCCGCTCTTTCCACTTCATACGGCATGGCTCATGAATAAATCGCGAGAGGTGTCAAAGTTTCCAGCTCCGTTTGCCACCGAGTTGAGATTTTAGGGGCATTTCTGGCAGCTGTACGGGCAGAAAGGGCTTGGGGTGAGTGACACGTTACCGCTTTGAACAAAAAGTCGGCGCCTGGGGGGACTGGATCAGATAGTCGGAAGGTAGGGTTACTTGTCCGAGACATACGGACTGTAAAAAAATATTAAAAGGGATCCCAAAAGCAGTTCTATTTCAGAAGTCAGAGGTCGAACCATTGACTTCCTATCAGGTGAGAGGTCCTTCACTTTAGATTTCAAGGAGCTATGTAATATTAAAAATGTTCAAAAGATCAGAAAAAAGGGGTTGAGCTTCCCAGAGACTTCTTATGTCAATGTGAGGCAGGGGAGGCTGGAAGAAAAGTGAAAAGGAGCAAAAATCAGATATGTTCTGACACAATTAGGACTCTTATCTGTCATGAGGCACAGCTAGTTTTACGAACTGAATTGTAAACGAAAGGGTGTCACTGCCAAATATTTTTTATATAAGATATATGTTTTGGATTTTTGCTTTTGTTTGATGCAGGAGTAGACTGATGAAACATCAGGGGAAGAGACAGGGGAGTGACATGGGCCAAACTCTCCCAAGCTGGGTATTGAACCCAGGTGGCTCCAGTATGTGAGATGCCACTTGGCAAGCCTGGTCAGTTTCTGTACAACATCCAGCAACTAAAGCTTAATAAGTGAATCTAAATTGCCCATAGCGAATGAATGTGAGGTTGAAAGGTTGTCTGTTAGTGTACGTCACCTCCCTCAGGCCCCAAGTTGCATGTTTGTGGAAAACCTGGTGAGACCTGGCGGCTCAGGGAAGGACTGAAGACTGGGTGCCCAGGCCATCGGCATGGGACAACAGTGGCTCAGAAGGTAGAGCGGTCAGCCTATAACTGGAATGTTGGTGGTTCAAATCCCACTCTCCCCTGTTACCGTCCCAGTGTCCTTGGGCAGGACACTTCCCAGAAGGATCTGTGCTGTAGAGAAGAGGTTTGTTTTCTGGAGTTTATATATGTAGATGTTATTAGGTATTTGTCCATTCTTTTTTTTTTGATGGTACTGAGGGCTCCCACAATCACCGGAATAGGTGATGTTTTTAGTCCCCATATTATTATTATTATTATTATTATTATTATTATTATTATTATTATTATTATTATTACGTCTACCAGTAGGATTACAAACAGATGAGATAAATATACTGTTTACATCTAGACAGTTCAACCTCGACTTTCTCCACTATACAGTTATTTTGGAAGCTGTGTCTTTAAACACTGCATCTGTAGCTGGCAGCAGTGATTTAAGCAAATTGTGTCAACTACTCTCTCCTCTACATTGCATCACCATTGCACCAGGAGTAAACAATAGAAAGAAAGGCTTTGTGATGCATGGAAAACACTGTTTGAAGTATAGTACTGGGTTTCAGAGACAGCTAAACAGTTATACTTGCAATTTTGATAAAAGAAGTGTTCTTGGGTCAAAAGATTATCCATGTGGAGCCACCCTTTGTACTCAACCTGTAACAGAGATAAACAAATGTGCGGGCAGAACATACCTACAAAATTGTAGCTAACGAAGTTTAAGCTGTAGGTTTTGAGTTTTTTTTTTTTTTCAACTCTGTGGACATGCTGTGCTCAGAGTGCAAAAGGTTAGAATTCAGCTCATCTTTTAAATAAATGTAAGACACTTGCCCAGTGATCCATCTTATCCATTCAACCGCTGGTGCTCCTGATGTAATTTCTCCACAGACCCGACAAAGGTCAGGAAGGTCATGCAGAGCAGAGGTACAGAGAAGAAAATACGTTTTATGCAAATACATCATAGCGTTCACCCAGCTCTGAGCAGGTAGGTTGCAATGTTCAATCCAAGGAAAATATATGAGCACTTATCATAGGAGAATACCTCACTTCCTTATGTCATGTTCCCAGGCCAACAAAGGGGCTTGTTATCGTGGAGTGGGTCTCCAAAGCCAACGGTCTATTGTGAAATTTCTATTGCATTTGTCTGTTCAATGGAGCTGACCACTTTGGTCTCAATTACTGCCTTGTCGCTTTTGCTGCAGCTAAGCTAATTGCAGCACATGAATGTCACAGATGTGGAGAATACAATGAATAGTTGTTAGAACAAAAGTTCCTTATGTTTTAATGTTAAATGCGAGCTGTATGACACAGTGTGAAAGAAGCACACAGCCAATTAAACATGTCCAATTTGCCAAAACTAGGTCCAACTGTCTCCTACTACTATGATGTGGCCTGTTGGCTTCATCAAACCACCTGCAAAACTGGCAAAGAAGACGTAGGAGCTGTGACAACAATAATTTTAGTTCCATTAACACATCCATTTTACATACATTAATCTTACATTAAGTTGCCATTCATTCCATGGCTGCCTTTGATTTGGTTACATTTACAAAAAGAAAGAAGTACACACACACTCATCTCAACTTTTAACAGGCAGAAAATATGACTGACAATGATGCTTTTCAAATACCTTTAACCAACACTTGCTCCTATGTAAACTAAGAGTCAAGCAATAGAAAGGACTACTTACAACTTCATTAGAGAAATATGTGCTAGAGATTGCTTTGGGTGATAACTGAATGCTCCCAGTCACATAATGACAAACACTCCAAAGAATGAGGAAATAATTCACCAATTTCCACTGAAGCGCTTCTGGTAAAGAAAGGCGTGTTATGTCTCCATTAAGCCTATATAATGTGTCTGTTTGCAGAATGAATGGCGTGGCGTGGAGGTGACATTGCTCCTCAGTCCATTTGTGTCTTCATCACTCCCATCTCTGCACCTCCTGGAATCTTTATTAGCCGGGGTCAGACAATTACCCTCTCCTTGAAGGGAGCACGGAGCTTATGTTGAGAAGGTACTCATCAGCCATCCATTTCCATCTTTATCCAGCATACCTGTTTTATAAATGAGACGCCGAGAGTTAAGAGGACAATAAGGGGCTGCTCTATATTAGCAATGTACTCCTATGAATGATACCGCTGTTCAAATGTATTGCTTATCTAGGACGATAGAGACACAAATTGGGGAGGAGCTGTCCATGTGTCTTTCTGAAAACGAATGATGGCGATGGGATCAGATGCAGCTAATGCACTCTCACGCACTCGTCTGCGCTCTTAATATGACCAACTGTAGTCACTAAATGCTGCAATTAAAGTGGAGAGGGTGGACAAGTAGCCTGCTTCCTGATTCTCAAGATGCTCAAGGATATTGGAGAGAATGCATGTTGTTGAGGGGAACACTGGTAGGACAAATAAATAAAAAGGGCCTTTTTTACAACAGCTAATACAAACTGGTAGGGTCATGATTCATTTTAACGGTTTAGCATCCCCCTACAGTCCAAAGACCTGTATGTAGGGGTCTAGCGGTGGTCATAAAATTTGGTTTAGCCATGAATGTCTGCCAATCTACATGCAAGGACTCTGCGGTTTAAATGGCAAAATCACTGTTACAGGAACTCATAAGCCTTGTAAAATGCACAATATTTGGGTTTTATGAGTAATAATGATATTGTACTTGTTTAACAATATTAATCAATAAGTTATGACTGCTTTGCTAGAGTTAGTACCTGACCTTAGGCTGTCCCGCTTGTGCAGTCACAAACCACAGTCAGTTACCTAAAAGGACCAGGTAAAACGACAAAGTAAAATACAGATTCAAAAGCACACTCATATAAAGTGATATATGAGCCAGAGCAATAATCTTGGTAGGATTTGATAGATGTCAAGAATTCTCGATTTTTTGGGGCAGCGCTAGTAGTAGTTAGCATTCCTGCCTCAAAGCAAGAAGGTTGATGGATTTATCTACTTTCTGTGGGGAGTTCTGATGTTCTTCTCGCACCTACTGCGGTTGCTCTCCAGGGTACTCCAGGTTCTTTCCATCATCCAAAAGACATGCATGTATAGGAGCATGTGGGAATCTAAGTTGCCTGTAGTGAATGGATGTGACTGTGAATGATTGTGTGTCTCTTAGGCTCCCTTTCTGCTTTTTTCTATAACATTGGTGGAAATTCACCCGGCAGTATCCCATCTTGGTCAGCCCTGTGTGCCATTTATAGCCCAACATACAACATAAAGACAGTACAGGCAATACAAGCTTTTTCACATTTTGTTGTGCATGTGCAAGTTTTGTTTTTATGTTTTTTTTACAATGCACATGTCTAATTTGTCGTTTATTGTCCCCTTTATGCTGCTTTGTAAAAAAACAAAAAACAAAAAAACAAGTAACAGGGTTTCTGCGGCCCAGGGCAATAAGGCTTCACATGGGCCCATTATAATAGAAAATATAAGAAGAGCGGATCAGCAGTAGAAGACGGATGGATATGAGAAGAGGGACCATTTGTGACTTGGCCTGGGACAACAAACCCCTTAGCCCTTCGAGTGTTTTCAGCAGATATTAAGCAAAAGCTCCCCAAAGATAAGATGTTTTCAATAAATATTGATCCTTTTTAGTTATACAACGAGAGATACTAATTTAGAGGTGTCAACAATTATTTGAAAAAAGCCAGAAAAGAAGCATAATACGTCTCCTTTAAACTGACAATGTGGTCTTGTTCACAGAACCATCTGGTAGGGGGTCCACAGAAAGCCATAGAAGAGGGCAAGTACCTCAGATTAGATATTTATTTGGTTGGTGGTTGGATAATATGATAAAACCATCTATTATGCCACATTTGCAAGAGTAAATAGCTACTTTGTTGTCATATCTAAAACATCTTCATAACTGTCAGTATTCCCAGGCCATTGCTCAGACGTTGCATTGGATTCATCAGGATAAGATTATTTCTGTCAAGCTCTACATGCAAATGTAATGAAAGACCAAGAAGACTGAGATGACAATAGGTTGTACAATAATCATAAAGTTCTTGTTCACATTGCCAAAGTGCCCTGAGGTAAATAGATACTTTATCTGAAGCACCCGAGGACAGTAGAGTGCCAGCATTGGTAGAAAAAGCATTACATTAGTGCAGATGATTACCAGCATAACTAATGAACAAATTCTCCATTTGTGAATGGGTTTGACCTTTTCAACGTGGCCTTACGAACAATTTCAACTGCTGCACTTGTTTGTCACTTTACGTCTCTATGGTTTTTGTTTGGCTTCAAGGTAATATCATTAAAATTTCATGGACTAACTTAGAAACAACGTCCAAGGCTGAGAAGGTAAGCAAAGAGTTACAGTAGCTTTTTTCATTTAACAAGTGATTATCTACTGTGCCACATTATATTATGCTAAACATGTACATCATGTTCAAAATACAGTAATGATTAGCCTTTGATGATACAGTTTAATCATCCAACTTTAAGCCATTGTGTAAATGAAGGAAAACACAGTAGCTTTGCCAGGCAGGGCCGATTGAACATATTTTCAGTGTAATTATGTATTTTAGGGAATAATCCGAGGATTAGCCTTGCTTATGTAAATAGCACAAAGCTGCCACTTTTAAAATACTAAGGTGTGCTTTTGCCAAGTGAATAATTATGCAACAACATGATGGAAAAATAAAATAGGACCCAAGATTCGTTCGCTTAGATTTATAGGGTTTTGTGTCCTTTTTTTGGAGCCAACTGTGATGAATGAAAGAAAAGGCATTTAAGGATATTTCTGAATTGTGGTGAAAGTTTCTTGAAGTGAACTCAAACAAATTGGCCTTTACAAAGGTTGAGCCGTTTGAATGGATTTACTTCAGAGCAAAGGTAACACAATTATGTATCACCGTCAAGGAATGCTGGCAGTGTGATGTGACATACCAAAGCTTTTTCAATTTATAAGTGAAAAAGATTGGGAAAAAATGTGGAGTGCCCACAGCTCCTTACCTCTGTGACTGCCTTACAGCACTACACTTATACACATAAATGTGTATTTCTATTTGCAAAAGAAGGAGCTATAGAGTCTGAGTACAGAGCTGGGTCAATCTGAAAAGGGGATATGAGGCATACCAGAAAAGTCTCCAGTAACCACTTTGCTGTTTTAGCAGTGTAATTGGCTATTCATTGATTAGATGACAGATAATTGTAGGGCAAAACGAAAAGTGAGAGAAGGAAAAAACTGATATGAACAAAGGAATGTGGCATGTTGTACTTTATCAAAACAGAAGCCGACATTTATTAGCAGCAGCTGTTGTTTGTTTTCTAAAGTTGGCAACTTGTGGCTCACGCTTCATGAAGTAAAAATGTATTTGCGGTATTCACGGTTTTGAAATGAGTGTTCCTAAAGAGTCAAAACCCATTTACCTACTGAGCAAAGTGAAGTGGGTCTGGATGCTTCCCGTTTCCCATCAAAATCAATATTATCTCACTAGTCTATCTACAATCTATTAGCTTTGTTTATTTAGTTTTTTTAATCTAGTTCAGAAACCTGATCCATGCAGAGAATTCCAGTATAGAATCATGAATCAGTAACTTTTTTTTTTTACCTTAAATAAACAGTTTCAGAGTCCGTGTGATGGTTAAATGAGTCGTTTTGTCCGGCGTCTACTCCTGCCGTCTCTGTGCCAAAAAATTACACATCCAAGTATGAGTGCTGCCGACCTGGTGTAACGGAAGTCTTGAGTCTCACGAGAAGTCAGCTCAAACAAAAGTAAAGCCAAGCAAGAGATCACACAGGAGTCAATTGGACCTATCAGTGTTTATGACAGAGCTTTACTACTCAAAGAGGAAAATGAGGCAAAAACAGTTAAGAAACAAGCAAGTTCTGCTTCAAAGGAGTCACAGTGATCATTCAATACATCTAGTATTAAAGACTTTTTAAAAATGCTTCTTTTATACTCTGTCATTTCCAGTCTGCTCTTATTCCTTTATGCATAAAACAATGTATACCGCTGTTTCCACGGATTCCTCACAGCTATTTCTCACTTTGTAGTAAAATGGCATCATATAAAAAGTTAAAGGGAGTGAGGTGCTTTTTTTTTTCTTTGATGTAAAAAAGACTTTAATACTCTGCTGCTCTCTGGTCTTCACCTGTTTTTGTACGGCACGAGAAGAGTACTTATTAAAAACGTTTTCTTTTAGACAGATTGTAAAACAAAATGGTATTTTAGAGGCGACAAAGATTGATTCAAAAATATGAGTAAAAGCCTAATATATCCCCCTTTAAAAAAGTGAAGATAATTGCTGGTTTGCCACTAGAAGTTTAAGCTCCAAACTTCAAATTGATGCTCTTCACTATTTTGGGGTGGCTAATTGGACTTTTTAAACAAGTTTTGTTTTAGTTACAAAATAAAAGCAGGGAGGTACTATTGTTGTGGTGGAGAGTGGTGGGATTAGGAATGCTAATAACAGATTTTAATGTAACACCAGAAAAGACAGCTGTTTGCCGCTTTTTGAAAATATTTATTTTTATTTTTTTCAAAAGGCATGCCCACTTTTGACAAAGACAATAGTTTCTCTCACATAGAAAGTGCATAAATCCCAACTTTAAAATACACCTTACAGAGAGGTTACGTTAAGTTATCCAACAATAAGAACATGTAGAAAACTCAATTTTACAAATGTCACAGCCTTTGACTTCTAAGGGAAGTAGTAAGACTTTGACTGTTTGTGTTTGAAATGCCATTGGTGTCACTCTTTTCTTTGGTTTCTGATCAAATACTGCACCGATTGGCTTTAACAGCCCTTCTTAGCACTAAGCAAATATTAATATTTAATGCCAGTCTGCAGTGTGGGAAATGGTGACAGATGTAAAATGAACTCAATGTCTCAATCGTCTTCTGAAGCCGTCTGCTGCAAGGGCCATAAATCCTGTCATTCTCTATGTTACGTTATTGGACACGAATCAGGCTATTTTTATTTATGGGGCATGTGCGTTCAGATCTGCCCAAATATGATCTCCATCTCTCTGGGTGTATTTCCATCAGATTGATTTGTGTTCATCAGTCGTCCGTCAGTTTTTCTGTCATTTCATTTTGGGTCAGTGACAGCTGAAATGACCTGTCTGTCACTGTCACACAAAACTCTCAGTAATGCTACAGGTAAGCTCTGAGGTTTGTAAAGGTATGTGGCTTGGGAAAATTAACACGATCAGTGACAGATATTTGTACATGCTGAAAACCTTGTTTGTTTACACATATTATTTGAATAAACCTAACTTACTTTTTAGTAGAAACAAAATATGATGTTTGTTGTAAAACTAAACTTTGCTTCTGAAACCAATGCTGGTTCGACCCTGTATACTGACATTTACAGCTGAGTTTAAGGTTTGACACTTTAAGTGACGGTTACTCTTACAAATGTAAACAACTTCCCCTGATTGTACAAACATATGGTCACTCACATTTGGTTCATCCAATAACTGGTCATGAAATCTTGAGTGGGCAGAAGTAATCACCCCCTTTTTAAAGAGGCACCTAAATGAGACCTGGTGTTACTCATCCTCAGAAGTCACAGAAATAGTTAGATAAGGCTGACCTGACTGCAATTCAACTGTGAAAATGTCACAAAGCACAATTTAATTCATCATTACAGCATGTAAAAGATAGGGAACCACACCAAACCTGCCTAAAGAGGCCCATCTACTAAAACTTTCATCATTCATCAGAGAGACGACGAAGGTGACCCTGAAAGAGCTGCAGAGCTCCACAGCAGAGACTGTTGTATCTGTCCACAGGACCACTCTGAACCATACACTCCACAGAGCTGGGCTGTGTGGAGGAGTGGACATTGCTTGAAGAAAATAATAAGAAAGCATGCTTTGTGTTTGCCAAAAGACATGTAGGAGACTCCCCAAACACAGGAAGGTCCTCTGTCCAGATACGATTAAAATAAGCCATCAATTAAAAATGCTATGTGTAGCACAAACCCATCACCTGACTGTGCCCCCATCTCTAAAGTGAAGCCTGGTGATGGCAGTGTCCTGCTATGAGGATATTTGTTATTGGTAGGGACTGAGAAACTGGTCAGAACAGAGGGAATGAAGGATGGAGCTAAATACAAGAAAATTCTTGAAGAAAAAGACTCATGTATTGTACAGTGCTGTACAATACATCCAACATGAAGGAGCTGAATCTGTTTTTTTGAAGAATGAGCACAAATCCTACTGATTTTATGAACCAAGCTCCTAAAAACCTATCCTAAAAGACTTTAGCTGGAATTCCTTCAAAAGGTGGTTCTACAGAGGACTGACTTCAGGAGGTGAATACTTCTGCATACCAAAGCTTTCTGTAATATTTCTTTGCTTCACAATAAATATATTTTGGCATGTGATGTAGATGGACTGATATAACTGATATAAACCTCTCAATGATGGATTTAAAGTCCTGGCTGTAAAGCAAAAACAAAGGAAAAATCCTAAGAAGGATGAACACTTTTGCAAGACATTGTATGTATCAAGGGTGTGTAAAGTACTTGACCTTAGCAATCACTTTCTGTGGAAGTCCTCACAGATTGTTCTTTGTAACACTGAAACATCTGGTGAATCTTAACATCTCTTAATCTTTACCAACATCGTATTGCTTTGGTTGCACAAAACAAAGGGAATCAGAAATAGTTTGCTGGTCCCTGTTTCCGTTCAAAAATGTGAGTAGTAAGCAAACAGTTACCCAGCAGGAGCACCACCATGGTCTTTTATGTTTTTTTCTATGATGAACTACTCAAACATAATATAGCATGATGAGGAAAAGATTTCAGACAAATTGCATATTCATTAATCTACCAGCTTACATAAGAGAGTGTTATAAAAACTTGAAAACTAAAACATGTAATGGTTTATTCTGACACAAAATAAGTAGATAGATAAATAAGAGGCTTTTTTTGACAAAACAAAATAGAGTGTATCTACATCAAAAGAGGGACTGACCTTGTACTCTGGACTGTAAACTCAGTCCATATTTGTACAATTTCAGCTGAGGTTAACGCATTACATTTTAAAGAACACTTCACATGGTGATGTATGATGGAGTGGATGAAAAATGGCAGAGGTCATTCTGCACAGGAGCTTCACTGTCTTCTGAGCGTCTGAGTGTAAATAGAAAAGCAGGAAATTCCACATGCCCAATATATTATAATACCCTGTGACCAGAGCCATTGGGACTGAAGTATTTCAAAGCAACAGAAAGATGTTGTGTAGATTACAGACAATTTAAAGTATTTATGTTTTCTTGTTGACACTCTTGGATTACCATAATGTGCTTTCAGGAGGCTGCTGACCTAAAAATATGGCAGTACACAACATAGTTACTGTTTTATGTAACATGTCGTCCTAATATTGTTCATCTCTACCAATGCGCATTCAAAAGTGATGCTGCTTTCAATTGAAATCGGGTTTATTGTATATTCGAGTTTCTGACATGAAAGAGCACATGAACACCCCACGAAGGGTAAATCGGAATTAAAGAAGCACCACAAACTGCATGAGTACTGCCGTCGTCACTGTGATTGGTGAAAGTGGAGTGAGTTTGTTGTGAATGGTAAAATGTTTAAGATATTTTTTGAGAGAGGTTAATGAATGAAACTAAAACATGCACCGACGTCGCAAAAACAATTTCCGCCCTTGAATTGTCACATACATTTGAAAGCAGCATAAATCTTATATACGAGGTAACTATAGCGCCCTTCCCCATGCAAAAACTCATATCCTGGGTGGGATGGGTTCTTTATAAAGGAGGCTGCTGTGCTATATCAATATTGAAATACTGTATGTGTTCTCACCAGATGGTAATTCACTGGTCACAACAAGTTACAGTGTACGGTGAGCCAGGAACACTGTGTCCATGAAAGAGGGCTTTCTTTTCATGCTAGAGCACAATAAACAGATCTTTCTCTCTTTTAGGTCACTGGGTCACATTTAAAAATATAAAACATAAAGAAAAAAGTTTATTTTTGTTTTTTATCATTAGCCCCTGTTCTCATCATAGAAAGCATAAGTCCATGTGTTTATAACAAAACTATAACAAAAACAAAACTAAACAAAACTACTAACACTGATTTTTATACATTTTTGCTTTTTGTGCTATTACAAAAAAAAGGGCAGAAAATCACTCCTTCCTCCTGCGGCTGGCCTATATTCACTATTATATAATATGGGGATTATAAAGGGAATTATCTCCCACAATGCATTAAGACAAATGGTGGATCTGGCAGTGATTTTTCTTTTGTGTGTGTATATTTTTTTGTCACTGACTAGGGACACAGAGGAATTAACATGATATAACATTTCTGTATTGCAATAGCAGTAGAGAGAAAATAAGTAATTTTAATGTAAGTTAACAGGACCAAAAAGGGCTTTAAGAGCAAGATAAAAAGTTTTTTTTTTTTTTTTTGTCTAGACAGTAGAATTTTATTTTTTCTGTTCTGAAGCAAAAATTTAAAAAATTCATTTATTTGTGAATATATTTGTCAAATAGCATCACCCTAGCATAGGAAATACCAAAATAAGAGCAAAAAACACATTCAAAAAACCCTAAAAGGGTATCAGAAGGGCTTGTTTTGGTTAAAAAGACAAAAAGTAAAATGTCTCAAATTGAATTCACCCACAGTCGAATGTTCATATAGACAGCACTTAGAGTCTAGCTAAAATAGTTAAATCAGGTCCTTAGTTTCACCTGATTATTTTCCCCCTGTCCTGGCTTGGCCCTGTCACATTGCTCATTGTGCTCAGGATCCACCTTGGCCCGACCTCAGCAGTGATGTGCCGACAGGGAAACACCAGATCTATTGGCCGGGAGCCACCTCATCTGTCAGCCGCCGAACCGGGGCTAGCCAGGGGACACTTTCCATTCAAAAGGCTTTCGGCCGCACAATGTCGCTCCCGTCTCCACCTCCAGACTTCCTCCTTCCAGCACCGTAATTAAGCATTCCCTCAGAATCAAACCCAAAGAACGACTCTGAATTTGTCTTTTTTTGGGTCCAATGTGATAATTGGGCTTAAAATGCATTCAGTCAATATTGAGATTGGATAGTTTATGCATACAGTGACGCCCGGAGAGGTTAATGGAATTGGAAAAACTATTGCGATGCTCAGTTTGCTCAGAACGCGCGACGCCTCAGGGAACGATTTTAATTCAGCGTGGAGACATGATTCACTCAGGAACCAATTTTCGTTCTAAAACAAAAGTGTAACGTTTTCCATCATAGGCGAAGGTTCATTGTGGCAGCTCATAAACTCTTCATATGAATTTTGCAGGCTTCTGTTTTATTAATGATGCTTCATGCTCCAAACCAAAGCAATGGCATAAACTGCGCACTTACTGGAGAGTGGCTTAAATCTTAATGTAACTGCCAAACAATGAATCAAAGCAGAAATATCAATGCAACCTTGAGCCTTGTATTATTGAGCGCACTGCAAGACAGGGATTGGCGGAATGACAAGAGAGCCCCCCCATGTGATTTGCTCAATAAAAAAATCACTAATTGAAGACATGTTATTAAATATGGATTAGTGCTGATTAAAATTAATTAGAGAACAAGGAGGGGGCACGTGTCTGACAAGAGAATATGAGGTTATGGTGGGAACACAGACAAACCCGTGCATTTGTTACATCGCGCAAGCACCAGGAGCCGTGGCAAAAAAGACGCACCAGAAAATGCAAACGCAATTATCTCGAAATAAATGATTTGTGCCTACAGGTCATGATCTCATAAAGCATTCAACACAGGCTCGTGGAAAATATATGCAGCTAACATGATTAAGATGTCACTTATGGCAATTTGTAATGTAAATTCAGGTAAACAATATGCACACATAAGCGTAATAGAGAACCCAAAGAAAGAAATGACATGGACACGGAGAGGGGTTATGCAGTTTTTTGTTTGTTAGCACTAAAAAGACATAATTGTTATTTTAATAACTGGCCATGCAATCCTGAGTCCATGTTTACTCTATTGTTACTTATTTCCTTTGCTTCTGGAGAAGGGTCACAAGGGCCTGGCCCTGGGACACACTGACAGCTAGTTGCACATTGTGTTTTCTGTTTTTGGATTAAACAAGAAGGCTCAAACCAAATTAAGTAGCTAGTCTGCTTATAGTCATAATCACAAAACCATTTTATTTTATTTTTGCAACAGTTTTGATATCACTCACATTGTAATGCATTCATTTGCATTTTGCTTTCCAAAAGCCACCAACCACTGCAGAGGTGTCTTATTTACACAGAATTATAATCTCATCAGAACTGATTGGCCTAATTTTTCATGAGAAACACGATAATAAAATGGAGAAAATGAAAGAGGTCACAGCAGACTTGTATCTGTAAAGAATGACTTGGATTTACAAAGAGTTTGAAAGTACTGTCACACTAAGACTGCATGCACAAAATTGAGTAGGCTGAGCATTTGTCTCTGTCCCTGCGTTTGCTTGTGTCTTGGCCTCTCCTGAGCACTAGAGCAGTTGCTGACAGTAGTGTACTAACAAATGGGCTGTAACATTTTGGTCCAATCAGGACTGAACCCAAATGCATCTTTACACAAATGTTTCTCATGGGTCACTGCACTTACTGACTCTACATATGTCCCACTTACAACCCTACAAACAAGGAGTGAGGGTAGAGGAATCATAAACACCCACAATTCCTAAGTGTGCAGGTCATTGTCATTTCAACGGTTTATTAATCAGTGCTGTGGGTAATTACCTCGGGTGAGAATTGTTTAATTTAAAGGAATAGTGTTTTTTTTCCTGCTTACTCTGCTTGTACACAGTAGATGCCAGAGTCTCACTGTCAGTGAGGCTTAGAGACACACACTGTAATAAGCAGATGTTGTTTGCACTCACTAACAGCACATTTAATTTACACTTATTTATGTTTTCAAACACTGCATAACTATTTATATAGAAACAGCAAAATACAGACATGCCAACTTTGGGAAATTTTTTGAGTACCACATTAGTGTTGCACCCGTTCGTACCATTCATACCATTTTTAACAAAATAGATGTAAATTGCTGTATTCTGGTGCATTTTAGATGATGTTACGATATTTTCAGCAGGCTACTACATTGTAGTAAAAATATGGGTACAGCTTATTTAGACAAAACTACACTACACTGCTACATAAAACTAGGCTTTATATTTAATTAACTTTTATTTTTGTCTAAATGTGTGACCAGGTTTCCCCAGTGGAGCCCCCAGCTCTGCTCCGCCCCTGCAGTACAGGGTCACAGAGTCTTCATTCTCATCACTGAGCGTGGACAGAGGCTCCAGAGAACACTACAGGCTCAGAAGCTTGTGTCAGGACGTCTGGACTAATTCTTTATGTTGCTTTTATAATATTACAGCTAAAATACTGTGCGTAAGGCGTCGTGCACCGCCACAGTAACGTGAGCTTCAGATTGCATCTTTCATTACTGCAGTATTATTTCATGAGCTGTTTATGATTGTGTCTCCTCGAGTAAGAGGTTGATTGTCATCAAACAAAACGTTACTTAAAGCTTGACAAGTGTAGAACTCATCTATCAAGTACTCTAGTATCCATAAGTTTTAGGTATACACTGTCATTGATCGGGCTCATTAAGCCTGATGCACAGGGCAGTCACTCAGCGCCCTTATCGCCTCTGCCACAGCATGGGGTCCAGTTCCAAAAGGGGGCAGTGGCTGACAGGTCGCGCTTCACGCACTCAGGACAGATACCATTCTGCTCCTGATGCGAAATAAACACATCCTCACTGAAAGTAGGTCTATGTTGTGACACAACCAGATTCAACGCACTCTAAAAGTCTGCTCCAGCAGAGCGGGGTTTGTGTTTTTGAGACGTCTGACTATGAATCCCATGTCTGCTCTGTTAAGTCAGTTCTAGGTATGGGCTTAAGGCGGGCGGTGGCAGCCACATCAGGGGCTCTCTGCTCTTTCTGTGAGCCGACCCACGGCTCACATTTTGTGACACCACCACACCAACCAACCGGGCTAGAGCCGAGTTCATCAGCTTTTTGCGTACTTTTAGTGCAGTAAATCGGACCAACGTACTTTGATGTCAAAATGGGTACAGGTTGGCATGTCTGCAAAATATATCATGTTTTATAAACTATATACATAGGAATACACAGTGACAGTCCTTCTGCCTCTCATCAAGGAGATTGTGAGTTCAAATTATAGGCCAAACGTCTACAATCGCTTACCCCCAATTTCCACTGCAAGCGTAACTGCCGAGCACTGAGCTTCAAATACACTTCCTTTGTAGTGAATGAGACTGTTTCCACTGCCAGTGCCGCGTGGTTCTGGGGCGAGAGCGCGCAGCACTTTGTTGGAGATACGCAGCAGTTCTAATATCCTGTGACGGCCCTCCCAGTTTTCATCAATCTACACAGACTGCACCAAACCGGATACTGAACGAGTACAACATCTGGATTTTCAAAGTGGAAAACAAAACTGTATACGGAGTATCACATTTTTATAATAATAGGCTATATATTCGCATACAAGTTTGTTTAAATATGTTATGCATGTATATTTTTCATTAAAATGTTTTATATACGCAATTCAACTCTGCAAAAATAAAACTTTTTCAAACTCAGTGAACTCACCCGCTGTAGGGGAACAGTCTGTGAAGTGATGCAAATGAAAACAACAACAAAGCGAGTTAAACTATTGTTTTCTGTCCTTCCTCTTGTGAATAAAGATTGCTTTGGTCTCGCTCCTGTCTTTATCAATGGCTTTTATCGCGAGATCTCACTATTCCCCTCATGCCTCCCCAGCTGCTCAGAGCTTGGTGGAGCTGCTCTGCCGATACAAAACGTTCCTAGTGGGCGAGGGTCAGTGCCATTGCTCGCTGACGCTACAAGGTCGCTCATGCTACATGGTGCTCACGCTTGCAGTGGAAATCTGGGGTTACACTGGGGTCTGAATGTTCATCCTGTGTTACTGGGTTCTCTCTGACTTCTTCCCTTATACATGCATGCACAGCTAAAATGGATTATTTAAGAGAGTTAAAACAGTCACTTTCAGAGTCAATGTGATAGTTAAATGAGTTGTTGTGGGTTGAATGAAGCGTCTGGCCTCTCTCCCTGGTGTCTCTGGGCTGAATATAACACTTGCATGGCCAAATGGCAAAAAAAAATAAAAAATTTGGATGGCTGCACAGAGGGAAAAATGAAAGTAAAGCCAAGCCAGGGATCATATAGGAGTCAAGTGGAGTAGTTATGATTTTTACTCTGAGATGTAGGGGGAGCTCCACAGAGGAAACTGAGCCAAAAAACAGCAAAGAAACAGGCAAAGTTTTGGAGTTTCACTTTAAGCATTGTTAGTCTCCACAACTAACCAGCCATTGTCCAGTGTGTACCTCGCCTACGGCCAGAAGTAGCTTGGAGAGCCCCTGGTCACCCTTGACCACTAAAAGGAATAAACAGCAAAATGTTTTATTATACTGTATATAACAAAACAACTGGGGACAGGTACAAACTGGGCTGGATTCATACCACTAATATTGTGAAGGGCACATCCCTCACGATAAAATGCAGGCTCAGTTGTACACACTGGATGACTCCTTTAGTATACTGCCCTAAAACGGTGACTCAGATTGTGGTTGTCTTTTGCATTATGGAGCTGGTAGATGGGAAACCAGTGACCCTTGTGTGGGACAACACCCCAAAGCTGCTGATTCACTGCTCATAATGCTGTGCTCTAAAGTCATTTAACATTTTGGGGGTAGGCATGAATTTTTTATTTCTTGGCATTTTCCCCTCTATTTTTGCATTTGTGCTGCCTGTAACTCTCCTACAGTTCGCTCCTCTTTACATACTGGCCGCCCTGCACTGCCCGGACTGGGGGCTGTCACGACGGGTACCACCAAATTTATGGCACTTGTCAGAAACATCGCTGACCAGCTGCTTATAGTGTTCGTGCGTGTGTCCTGTCGGCGCTAGTGACAAAGACGTCACAGCTCACATCTCCACGGCAACAGAGGACAGCCTGTACTTAGGGTTTGCCGACTGACTTTTGAGTTCTTTCAGCAACCTACTATACATAGATATGTATGTGCTGCCTCTGTTGGTGACTATAGTGGTGATGGCCAGGATTAAGGTGATGTATACACAATGAAAACGATTTCTTAATACCACACTTGTAGAGCTGAACTAATTATTCACAGCAAACTAACGAGACAGCCTTTCCCAAAGTCAAGAGCATCGCAGGACCCCTTAAAAATAAAAAAATCCTACTCAGACCCCCAACAATAAAACTTTATTCAAAAGTCATGCCATGTGAAAAGTCATGTTTTCCCCCATAGCTTTCTATAAAACATTGCAAAAACACCTGCACTACCCAGACCCTACTTTGGGAACCACTGGACTAAGCTATTACATTTAACTTTAAACTTCTATCCAGTGTTTTAATGCATTACCAATATTAAAGTACATAAATAAATAATGACAACATCAATAACATCAATAACAACAACAACAATAATAATAATGATAAAGAGCTGCCATTCTGCACCTTCAGGCTCTCCAACCACCACCAAACACACAATCACACTAACACAATGGTTTCCAAAGTGGGGTCCGGGGCTCCCTGGGGGTCAGTAAAGGTACAGGTTAAAAGAAATTGAGTTTGAAAAGAAGTACAGATATATACACTTTATAAAATATTACTTTAAGCCCTTCACGCCGTATGTCGCTAATTTGCAACGTACCATCTAATCCAAAACTGCTGCAGAAATAATGCGTGTTTTCCTTTGATGTCTGTTCAGGCCGTACTGTGTTCAAATGTGAAAAGTGCAATGTTCACCTGTGCTTAAACAAACAGAACAACTGCTTCCATCTGTTCCATGCATAAGTTTGTCTGTCTACATGCTCAAAATAAATTCAGGTATTAAGGGGTTAAAACATTTTTTCGCCAACAGTGGGTTTTTTTGTAACATTTTCATAGAAACTAATAGAGAAAGGGAATGACTGCACTAACACATTAATACAAGCAAAGTGAGTGAAGTATGCCCAAAGCCCAAGGACTGGGCCTATGCTGGTAGTGGTGCTTGAACCGCCAACCTTCTGGTTAGTGTGCAAATGGCTCTACCTACCAAGCTACTGCTGCCCACTAAGTCAATTTATTTCAGTTTCATTCAACAAGTGAAAAACAGATATTAAAATTTTAATTAGCTTACAAGTATTGAAAACCAAACTTTAGTGTCTGATAAAATTACTTTTAAATAATAACACATAACTAACCCAAATAAATAAATGCTTGAAATGTTTCACCATGTAGTTAACTTGTGTGTCACACTTTTTGAATTAAACTACTGGGAAAAAAACATAATAATATTAATTATTATAAACTAATATTAAAACCGTTTTGTCAACAGCCAACATGAGCCTCCCTTATTTGGGAATGCAGGATGTGATTAGCCAAAATTTGTGGTATATCTTGATCCATTAAAATCCCCAATAATAAAACGTAAATCTTTTCAAATGATTCATATTACACTATGTTGTTAGGTGATTGAATGTTTTTCCTTCTCTCAGATGCAAGAAAAGACATTACATATCCTCCAAAGTTAGAGGTATACAGTATTTAGTACAGAGATAAACACAAAAAATATTCCCGTTTCAACAGTATTGTGTTATTGTGCATCTTGCGTTGATCTGGTATTAGTGAGTCAATCCCTGTGATTCCACTCACTTGCTCTTTATTACTTTGAAGAGACAGCTGCTTTTGTTTGCTGAGCTGTTTGTAAAAGCTGTTATTTAATTTTTTTTCTTTTGTCCTCTAACCCTGTCTTGGTATTCTTTTGATTTTGAGTTTCGATGGCTTGATTTGCTGTTTTGACTCACATTTCTTTGTTGCGGCTCATTGAAATGGTTGTTTACTGATTCCACAAACACCTCTAATGCTTTTGTTTTTATGCTTCTCGTTTTCCATACTTGTCACATGTTAAATTCTGATTTAAAATAGAGCCACCTCCGACCATTTGCTCCTGTCAGTCACACAATTATCCTTATGCAAAATGCCCACCCACAATACATGCAATTTTTTACTATTGTGGTCTCAAATTAGTTCAAGCTATTTCAGTTCTTAGTAAATCAGGCCTTTTGTGTTTTGTTACAGTAAATGCTTGATCTTGGAATCAGTCAACTGTTGCATTTACTTTCTTCTGCAGCCACTGGCTTCTTGAATATTGTATATAATATATCTTGATAAGTTTTTTTTTTTTTTTTTTTTTTTTTAAATAAGGGGTCAGAGTCCACAACTACAAAATGTCTTTTTTATATTTTATTTTGTCTGAAAGTCTCATTGAGATTGAACTCTCATTTACAAGAAAGTCCTGAGTGCAAAGCAGATAAAATGCATAAATATCCAAAAAGATATACACCATGCAAGCCAAAACACAATAGACAACACCTAGACATAACAGGTTACAACAGTCATTTAAAATAGAGGTCACAAGTGTTTTTAACTTTTCTAATGGGATCACACTGCACTGGTACAAGTAATTTGGTAGTTTAACTTAAAAATTTAAGTAAAATTTCTGCCTTAAAAATGTAATTTATTTAAACTTAGTGAAAACTGTTCAATCAAATAATTAAGTTAAGTTGTGGATGAGAGAATCAGAGACCATGAATTAAATCGACCTGACCTCAGGTCATGTGTGGCATTGTTCACCTGTGTCATGGTGCTGTGTTCATTTTCCAGGAAAACTTTAACACTAAAGAGAGAGTAAAGCTATTACTAAATACATAAGGACAATATTTTGTCAGGTTGATTTTACTCATGGTCTCTGATTTTCTCATCCACAACCTAACTTTATTATTTGAATGAACAGTTTTCACTAAGTTTAAATAGATTACATTTTTAAGAAAGCAAAATGCAAATTACTTGTAACAGTGAGTGTGAACATGATTTAAAATTCAAAAACTCATAATTGTTAGTGAAAGTAAATTATAGAATGGGGTTACTACAACTTATTGGCTATATGACTTTTTACAGTGTGTCTAAATGTACCTGTTTTGTGAGAGTATTCCATAAATGAGGGGCATAATACCGAAACCCAGCCTTTCCCAACTCTGTGTGTATGTGCGGAACTAATAACGTCAGTGTCTCTTGGGACCTGGTGCAGAAGTGGTGAGACCTGAATTGGATTAAAGCAGTGAGATATGATGGGAGTTTGAAAAGGATGGCTTTGTAAATAAAACTGTAACTGTGTATGCGTCTGTGGGTGTACAGTGAAGTCCAGCCAACTTTTCTGTATAAATCACAGTGGTGAGTACGTAATTGTCAGAGGTGATGAAACGGACTGCGCCGTGATAAATGGTATCAAGTTGTTTGAGGGTGTTGCCAGCTGCGTAGTTGTAGATAATGTCTCCATAATCCAGCAAGAACAGTGGAACTGATGATTGTTTTTCTATTGTCATACGAAAAGCAGGGTTTGTTACGGTAAAGAAAACCAACTTGTAATTTTATTTTCTAGGAAAGGTTTTGGATATGATTTTTGAAGGATAGTTTATTGTCTAGCCAGATGCTGAGATACTTATATTGAGGAATCAAGTCTATAATGTTATGGTTTAGTGTGCAAATAGGGTTATAAGAATCTGTGGAGTATGCTCTGGTGAAATGCATTCATATATTGGAGTTTAGTACTAGTTTTAAGTTAATTAAGGAGGTTTGTAAACTGTTAAAAGCAGTTTGTAGTTGAGAGAAGGCTTGGGCTGCAGTGGGTGCAAATTAATACAGAATTGTGTCATCTGCATAAAAATGGGCGGTACAATCGGGAGATGGGGGAAAATCTGATTAATATACAGAGTAAAAAGTAACGAGCCCAGTATTGAGCCTTGGGGAACATACTTTTCAACTTCTAAAAGAGGTGAGAAGAGTCCATCAGCGGTTACTGATTAAGATCTGTTTGAGAAATATGAAGCAAGCCAGTTTAAAGCAGCTCAAAACCCAATGAACTGTATCAGAAGCTTTGGACAGGTCAACAAATAGTGCAAACCAATGCTGCTTATTATCCAGAGCATGAATAATGTCATCAACCACAGCAGCGGCAGCAGTAATAGTGCTGTGGCCTGGCCAGAACCCTGACTGTTGTGGGTCCAAAATGTTATTTGCTTCTAAAAAATAGAGTAACTGAGAGTTTGCTTTAGACTCAAGAATTTTAGACAGACCAGGTAATTTATAAATAGGACAATAGTTGTTAAGGTCACTTGTGTCCCCACCTTTATGCAATGGACATACTTCCACTTGGTTGTTCATTTAATATTGTTACACTGAAGGTTAATTTATACAAGTCAATCAGAAACCAATTTGTGTCAAGTGCCATTGGCTTTTAATTCTGTTGAGAGTGACTCGGATGCTGATTAACAATACATGCTGTTACTCATCATGGAAACACTTGCATACAACATTTAAGATTGAGAGATTTGTGAATGAAAGAGAATACATCTACTAAGGTAATGGCAGAGGCAAAACAATATTTTCCTCTGCAGGGTGGCTGGGTGAGGATCTCTGTCATCCAGGAGGAGCTCGGAGTAGAGCTGTTGCTCCTCCACAGTAAGAGGAGCCTCCTTGAGAAAACTGGTTGAATGGATTGATGAAATATTTATTGCATCCACTGAAAGAAGTAGTTTCTCCTAATTTTCCTATAATGGAACCATAAAGGCAAAGATATGCAATATGGTAAAGCCCATTTATTGTGTATGGCAGTATGAAGAATGTCCAAAAGCTGAGGGGTGTATACATATGATCAAGGTGAGTGCGACTTATGAATGTATTATTAGACCAGAGATATACTTATAATAATAATAATGTATGGGACTTTTCCAGACACTCAAAGTCGCTTCACAGTTATGTGCATTATTCAGTCGCTCCTCAGTCACACAGTGGTGGGGAGCTAATTCTGTAACCACAGCTGCCCTGGGGCAGACTGACAGAGACGTGGCTGCCTTTCTGCACATACAGCCTCTTCGACCACCACCTGACCAAACACACCAACACACAAACACATTCTTACAGGCAAGGTGAATGTCTTGCACAAGGGCACAACAACAGTATGCAATGCTGATAGCAGGAACTGTTCCAGTAACATTTCGGGTGGTGTGCATATGGCTCAACCTATAGAGCTGCTATTGCCGCAACTACTAGCTACCAAGCCACACTCATTGTACATCTGTGCTTATTTAAAAACACATACAAAATTGTGTTTCATATATGTTAACTTGTGTGCTCCTCCAGAGGGCAGATATCACCTGATTTTTCCATTTTGCCTCTGTCACTCAACATCAACAGTAAACACTGCAATCTGCACATTCAATATTTCTTTGTATATTGCTGGCTAGAAGGAGTGACATGTTATGCAGAGCCATATAATTGTGGCCCTGCTCTATTACCCCTTTCAAACACACCACAGACACCTCAAATTTACATATGGAAATGCTGAGTGGAGTGATGTCATGGACCACGTATGCACAATCAAACTCAGCCTGACATCTCTGTCAGTCAAGGCTGCCATATGGACGGATAGACACAAGAAGGTTGCTCACTGGTATTGTCTTGTCTTTCCTGCCATGATGCGTGCCGACCAGTGGGTTTGAAGGTAGAGGAAAGCAGAGACATCATAAAAAAATGTCATTTAAAATTGACTGGCTGCATGTTTTGTATTCTGCCTGCTCTTTGATAAATGTCTGCGCAGTTGCATTTAGTGGTAATCTGCATGCATTACACTCTCTGGAAACCCTAGTGAAACCTGCAGAGATCAGGCTAGTTCTTTGTATAGAATAGGGAAAAAAAAAAACAGGCTATTACACAATTCCTTTACTGCAAAGCTGCAAATGGCCTCTGGGTTTAGGGACAGTGCAGAAGTTCAAGTGGGTAGGGAGTAATTTAAGAAAGACCCACTATGTTTTTTTAATGGCGAACACTTGTGCTTATTTTTACTATTATTACTGTACATTAGCCACATTCAGCAACAATCACCATTTACTTCACCTTTTTTAAATATTATATCTAGTTAATAAAACATTCCAAACCATTCAAGTCACTGTACCAACATTTTGGAGTATGTTAGAAGCTGAAATTGAAGTACCTATAAGCATTACCCTTATATACACTAGGCAGTCATAATCATTAACTAATGGTGCTGGAACAGCCATTGAAATTTAGTCGAAATGGCACAGCAAACACAAAGGACTGGCGGACATGTTTAATGTGGACGATTTGGCTGAGAGTAGACGGAAGTGAAAGTGATTTAGGGTGACGTTAAGTAAAGCAGAAAGAGGAAGAGCAGACGGGCCAAGGTTAGACATTTATTATATCAACAGCAAAATAGGCACAAGGCTCAGTAACTGTCTGAAGAATGGATCATTATTTTAACACTAAGAACTGGCCATTTTAGATTTATTGAGACTGTCATGAGCAATCTTTCAATTACTGCAGACACTGAGCAGTAACTGAACAGGACAGCACTTTTTTCACTAAATTGCTAAAGGATTTTTTCTGTAATTTGTCATACAAAGAACCATACACTTGGGAGTGCATTAACTACTGGTTAATGTAAACATATCATGAAATTGGTTACTATTAGTTTTCCTCTCACCGTCCAAAGACATGCATGTGTTAAGCCGGGTATGCCTCTTGTGCCTTTTGATTTATTTACTTATCTGGCTCAATAGTGCTATGATGATGTAAACACACTGCTTCTAGAGCCTGAAATTTGCTTCAACTAACTTTGGTCGTAGCCACAATTCAACATTTGAACCATTGCTCATTGTGAAAAGGTAGTTTATGATTAACACTTTCTACGTTGCACAGTGTGACTCGTGAATCTTTTAAGACCAAAAAATAAAATAAAAAAATGCTTTGATGACTGTAATTTGCCCTAAATAGTGTATAAATGTGAGAGTGAATGGTTGTCTGTCTGTGTATGTCTCTGTGTCAGCCCAGTGACTAAGTGGCCCTTGTCCAGCATGTACCTTGCCTAATGCCCACAGTTGCTGGGATAACAAGAATAAGTGGAAGAAGATGAAAGAAAGATGAGCATTTATGTCATTGTGGTTGCCACTCTGCTGTCCAGTAAACTGTGAAGCTGGTGGTGCTGACTGTACTCAGAGGAATATTTAAAGACACCTGTTGTGACAAAAAGGAGTTATGTGACATTAAAACAGCTCTCGTGATTTTGAGGGATGAAATCTGTGCACGACATGCCACAGCTTTGTGGCACCTGCGACAAAACATGCCACAATATTAGCCACAGTTGTGAAACATTTGGGATTAAATTGAAATGCCCATGTGGGATTATTGCAGAAGGTCAGTGGGTGGAATTTCAGCTTTCTTCAGCTGTCAAAAATAATTATTTAGCTGTTAACATTATGTTGTTAAGACATTCTTTATTATTATTATTATTATTATTATTATTATTATTATTATTATTATATGCTTTTTTTGTTAAAATGCTAACATGACTTTCCAGACAGTCTGTTTCAGAAAACAATCAAGAGGTCTTCTAAAGAAAGTCTTGGTAAGGGGCATGGAGGATGAACAAATGGAGGTGATTGGGTGAACCACCTGCTACCTACTGCCTTTTACCAGTTGAGTACATGTTGTGTTACCCCAGCAACATTAAATTACCACACACATTCACAAGGTTTCTCAAAATTATAACTCATTTTGCCAAACTTCTTTTTGTCATCCTATTTTCCCATTAATAATGCAGTCTTCTTACACAATGCATTTATTTCAGGTAAATCCTCCATAATTTTGTTCCTGAATGACAGCCAACTGATGTGTGTGAGACAGGTTGTCTGCGGGGAGTTCTCTGCTGTAAAATTCTGCCTCTTCTCTGCAGCTTTTCATGTCCTGAATGATAATGTGTCTCTGGTCCTTGATAAAAAGGGGGTCATTTTCCTAGGTAACAATTTAAAAGCACACAAAAGATAACCATCAAAAAATCCTGTTTGTTAGATCTCTGCTATTTAGACACGGCTCTAAAGTGATTGTGGGTGAGGAAAAAAAGACAAACTTTGTATTCCCATGTATTAGTGGAGGCACAATGGAAGCAGCGTTATTTACAGAATTATACCTCTGCTGTTTCCCGAAAGGGCCTGAAGGAAGAATGTGGTCCCTAAGTATGGCATCTGAGTCAAAGCCACAAAATACCTACATTTGTCTCACACTAAATCCAGGTTAGCTGAAAGCAAAGTACATTATATAAATAAATTATACACAGCCCTTACAAAAGGTGGAATGCAGTAATGGAAGAAAAAAGATAATGGGCCCCATTCACCAATATGTTCTTAGAAACAGTCATCAATTTTTCCACAAAAAGGACCAGGGCCACAGCAGGCAAAAAGATGCTGTAACAGTGTGGGAAGAGATGTAGTACAATTCAACTCTGGTAAACAAACAGACAGCTTGGGCTTAAAAATGAGAAAACAAAAGTGGAACAGAGTCTGTAGAAAAATATGGAAAATATGTCAACTTGGTTTTAACATTGCAATGAGGGAATTTAAATTATTAGTGAAGTGAAGGGCGGCAGAGTGGTTAGCACTCCTCCTCATTACCCTGGCTTTTCCCCATTGTCCAAAAGCATGCTGTGTAGGTGAATTTGACTAAATCTTTGTCTAAATAGTAAAAAAATAAAAAAAAAGAAAGTTAAACAAGAAGGTCATCTGGACAAGGTTTGTTTATGGAAAACATTTTACCCTTACGCTAAAGAGCTCAATCATCTCTCTTTAGAGTAACGGTGATACATCTTCCAAAAGATTGACTGAGAACTTACACAGATGATTTGTCTAAATATTCCACAACTTGAATGGCTGTCTGTCAGTATACCTCAGTGTCAGATCTGTGACTAACTGGCCATTGTTTAGGATGCACCCCACCTCAGGGCCATAGTTGCTTACTCCAGTCGCCTGTGACCCATAACAGTAACAGTAATAAGCGTAAGACCTTTAATGAATAAATAACTGAATAGATGATTTTTTAACATGAAATTGCCTGTAGTGAATAAATGTGGGTATGATTGTGAAATAAGTTGTCATAGTACTTTAATTTATTCTTTATTTGTCAGGGATCATGTACGGTGTAACACATTAATCTCACAAGAGAAGTGATACTTGGTACCAGTCTTAGCTACAAGCTAATTTACTATTAAGGATAACTGTAATGCATTAGTCTTATAGTGCTTTATTAGGCACTCAATGTCGCTTTACAATTTGGTGCATTATTCATCATTACTCCACACTACACTCTGTGGTGGTGATCTTCTGTAGCCACAGCTGCCCTGTGGTAGACTGACGGACATGTGGCTGCCAATCTGTGCCTACGACCCCTCTGACCATCACCAAAAACACAGTCACACTGACACATTCATACAGGCAAGGTGGGTGAAGTATCTTGACCCAAGGACACAACAACAGTATGTAAACGGGGATAGCAGGAATCAAACGTCAGCCTTAGGGTTAGTAGGTGAACGGCGCTACCTGACTGAGCTACTGCTTCCCCATTTAATAACATCAGCAGTAGTGTCTCTGAGTGTCAGTCAGTGGCCAGCTCTATCCCGCCTCAGGTCCGTAGTTGCTGGGATAGGCTCTGGCCACTAACACTAACCACAGCCTGAACTATTAAAGATTATTTGAGGTTGTACAATTTTCTGATTGTCCTAAATGTTTGTCTGAGGCAGTCTTTGGCTGTAAGACTGAGAATGGTTGGCTTTTGCTTCTGTCACACCAATTTATGGCAATGATGTGTGACTTTGAAAGATTAATAAATTACTAGTCTGCAGAAGAAAAATCACAGTGTGACAGGCGCTTAAGAAGGCTGAGTGGGATTCATGTAATGCTGTGTGCATAGCTCTTCTAACCTACATGCCTCTTAAATCCCACTAGTCACAAAGGCGGCTCAAAAAATAAAAGGTGACTGGAATTAGAATGCAATCTACAATAGAAGGTACAGGAGTAAGAGTTTTTTTTTAAATTATTATTAATTATTATTTTGTGTCAGCGGTAGCTTTTTGTGGCATTTCCTGTGGCAGACTCAGCAAAAACATCTGCAACAAAATACACCAGAAGTTGTGGGACCTGACACACCCTTCTGTTTACTGCAGCAGGATAAACTATTGCTCCAGCCCACCTCTTTTTCAAATTATTAATAGGCAATGCTTTTATGTACACTTCTTATGCCATGCACAGAATCACAATTTTGTTGAATTTATGGGATGTCCTTGTTTACACACCGGATGTCATTCTCCTGGACATACTGTAGTATAAACCCAAGCCTCATCAGAGATTACCTATGTCAAACTATGCCATACTGACCCAACCCATACTGTACATGTAAGAAAACTGGGTAAAAAGAAAAAAGAAAAAAGGAGTTGCTCATTGGAGTATGCACCAGTGAGTAACTCTCATTAAAAATCATGAGTGGGTATAACTGATTAAAGACCCGACTCCTCTAATGCATGCATGACAAAAAAAAAAAAAAAAAAAAAAAAAAAAAAAATCCCTCAACACAATTTGTAATCTCAAATATAAACAGTTGACATCTCATATTAGGGCAAACTTCCAAAGCAGCATTCTGTTTAGTAATGCCTCAGTGGAAACCCCTATTTCATCTCTGCAGACGCCTAATATCTGAACGGTAATGACCTCGGCATCAGTCATTTGAATGTGGCTGCTCGGCCTGGGACAGTTTTCATTGGCCGATGGGGAAGATGATTGTTGGAATGCCTGTTGACCAAAATGAATTTGAACAACCCTTCAATTTCACCTCCATCGTGTGATCAACCAGGATGAGCCCCAGCAGTGACACTATCGCTCCCACGGCAGAAAACCAATTTCTTTTCAGAGCTCAGCAAACCCAGATGCAATTTGATGAGGGGAAGATTTCGGTGATTGAGTCTATGAGAGTTATTTGCCTCCGTCTCAAATTACACTTTTCTGATATTTACGGCTCCGCCAGCTCTGATTTCTGTGCCCCCGCATCTCATTGTTATCTTTTGACAATTGTGGAATGATTACTCCTGTTTAGATAAAAGAAGTGCTGGGAAATAAAATATCTCCAACTAAGTTTAGTTATCTCTGAATATGCATGATTAGTTTTCCTATGAGATATCGCCTGTGTGCTAATTGTTTCTATTTAAAATTGCTCTAAAAGGGAATCAGCAAAAAGCATTCAAAATAATAATCCTAATGGTAAGTAAATTGTATGTTCTTCAATATTTTGTCAATATAACATGATGTTGTTGATGTTGTAACTCTTGGAGCATGATGCATTAAAACCTGCAGATGACTCCTTTTAATTTGGACCACAACAGAAAAACAAATATAAGCATACACACTAAAAAACAAAAACAAAACAAAACAAAACAAACAAACAAACAAAAAAATAAAAAATAAATCCATACTAAAAGTTTACTCAGATTCTAAAGGCAAGGTAGGCTTCATTGCCTTGCCCAAGGACATTTTGACAATGTGCATGGGATGAGCCGGGATTAAACCACCAACCTTGAGGTTATTGGACAAGCCACTCTACCTCCTGGGCCGCTGTGTTCCCAGTACACAGATTTATTTATGTTTTTTTTTTCAATAGCAAGAGAACACATTTTCCTAAAAGCCTAAAACACATTGATCGGTGTGTAAACAGAAAATGCGTTGAAAAAGCAACATTTTCATAGATACGTCAGTGTGTTCAAGGCATTAACCTTAATGTTCTACATTTGCTGTCTGCTCTTTTGTTTTGCTCCAACAAACACCAGTCTTTCTACTTTTGCTATCAGGTTATGGGATATTAACTACCCATCTTGTCACAATATCCTGTTTTTGGTCCATTTTGATTTTTGTTGTCTGTGTAGGAAATTATTTTAATCAGAATTCAGTGGAAGTAGAGAAAAAAAACAACTTTCCAAATGGGTCTTAGAGCATCTGGCTGTTTTTAGCATAATTCTACTGGTTAGTGACATGGTTAGCCCCCCACTTTGGGTAAATAGTTTGAGGGATTCAAAGCCCCAATATGGACCTCAAAAGTGACAGATACTTCGTGTCAGTCCCAAGCCCAAATAAATGAAATGTATTGTATCAAATGTATTTGTGTATAGGATTTGCACCCAGTAAATACCTGGCTGCAACAGCACTGCTGCTAAATATATATACTAACATGCAGAGCACTTAGCACCCCTACCTCACAGCAAGGAGACTGTGAGTTTGATCCCCAAACGGGTCAAACATGACCATTTTGGGTTACTATGGGGTACTCCAGCTAATCCCATTGTCCAATAACAAGCATGTTTAAGTGAAATGGTGAATTTAAAATAGCCCATATTTAATGAATGTGAGAATGTATGTCTCTTAAATGTCAACCATG
Organism: Bostrychus sinensis; assembly: GCA_020698575.1. Taxonomy (NCBI): domain Eukaryota; kingdom Metazoa; phylum Chordata; class Actinopteri; order Gobiiformes; family Eleotridae; genus Bostrychus; species Bostrychus sinensis. The sequence continues at coordinate 12,398,244 of CM036242.1, read as the reverse complement.
TGACTATCTGGACAATGTTCTGGGTGTACCCCTTCTCAAGTCCATAATTGAGTTGCCCAAGCCCCCTGTTACCACAAACAGTTATAAGCTTGGTGGACGGTCCATGTCTATGAAGATGTTATTTTTATGTTAGGTCAAAAAGGCACACTTTAATTATTTTGATCCTTGTAAAATGTTGCATTTGTTACAACATAACAGAGAGAGCTTCAATTGTCATGCAGTAGCTAAATGATAAAAGTTTGTTTCTATTGAAACAAATTCTGGTTATTATTAAACCTGACCATATGAAGGCAAGTATGAGTCAATTCTTCTGAAAAGGCCACTGATGAACAATGGAAAATATAGTTTAACTCTGAAGACCTTCTTTCCTCTATTCCCCAGTGCGTGTAAACTATTAATTAACCTTGTTCATTCTCTACCTATTAATTTAAGTGTCTAGAGTCTTGGCTACTGTTTTCTGCTCAATTGCACATACATTACGCATACTGTATACACGTCTAAACTGTCCTGCAGGTTCTACAGCAATTTGTAATATTTCTAAGAGCTGTTTTGGAGACTATCAACCTACTTAGGTATTGAATGAATAAGGTCAAACTGACAAAAATGAAGTGAAAAAACTGTAACTTATGAGAAAGGCATATCATGTAATAACACAGAAATAAGGAGACAATTAGTAGATTGTGTTTACAGGCAAGTAAAAAAAAATCGAATTGTTACCTTGCACATTAAGAATTAAATGTTATATTCTCACTACTGTGGTTGGAAGCAAATTTCAATCTGGTTTGATGGTACATGCATACAGCTTGCTGCAACTCCAAACATAATCCAGAGCCAGACAGTGGCCTAGTAAACAGATGCAAACACAAACAAACAAAGAAAGTGTTCAGAAAAATTATCATATATTTCAGACTGATGAAAACCAAGGCTGCAACTACAACACAAGTGAAATAATCAATTATAACATATATGGTGATATTTTAACAAAGGTAATATTCTGCGAGATTTTATTAACAATGTGATTTTTGAAAACCTCACTTGTATACAAATACACCACTACATGAACAAAAAACAAAAAAACAAAAAACAGCAACAACATTTTATTTAATAATCAGAACAGTGGGTACTGCCACTGTTCAAGTTGCCTTTCTCCAAAAGAAATGCTGAAAGTGCTGTGAGAATTATTTTTATATATGATAAAAACATATTCCCAATACTCAGTGTTTGATCCTGTTTTACTAGATATTTGGTAAAAAAAATACCAAAATTCTCATCTGGTTGTTTTTGATATTGATACATTTTGTCAAATAAAATATCACAATATATTGATTCTTTTTTTTACACCCCTACTAGCTGAAGTGTATGTATTAGCCATGAAATTCACATTTAAGAGTGAGAGTGGTAAAACATAGTTTGCAGTAACCCAGGTGTACCCAGATTTTTTTCGGTTCAAGAGCTACTTTTAAAATCACAGAGGCCAAGAGAACTAGCGAATATTTTTCTTACCCATTATTTCTAATAAGCACAGAGTGGTGGGCATTTTTTAGGGTTATTATTATTGCAGTGGTTAAACAAAAAAAAAATGAATATAGCAAATAACCTCTTTAATAAAGTCAGAGCTTATTAAATTAAAAATTTAAAAAATCAATATCAGCATTAACTGAATCTGATAAATGTAGCACATAAAGTTTTGTCAATGATATTTTCAACATTCTATCATCTCCTAAAACAGCTAATTATTGTGGATTATAATAGGCCTACTATAGTTATAATTAGGCCACAATTAAATAGTAAATTGCAGTATCAATGCTGCTTATTATCAAAGCTCAACATTATTTTAGTAATGTTGGTGAGTGAAAGGAGTGCCATGATACCGCTTGGGGGAGGAGCTTGTGAGTCAGCTTACCTCATGGCAACAACAACAAACTACTGAAGGACAAAAACAGAGCGAACAGGTAGAATACATCAGGTACTGACTCCTTCCTCACCTGTCTCCTCCTCTGTCTGTGTGTATGTGTGTGTGTCTGTGCGTGTGTGTGTGTGTGTGATACCACCTGTAACTATAAAAACTTTTTAACCAAATCTCTTTTTTAGTCCTGCCATCTCACATTTAGCACTTTCTACCAGTATGAGTGAATGCTTTTTAAACACCAGGCGATATGAATTCAACATTACAGCACTAAGCAGAGAAAAGATTATTGACTCAATACTCCGATTCTCTTCCATGCATGAAAATCAAAAAGAGAGACATACAGATGGAGGCTTTGAACAAGTTAATGGGCATATTTTAGATGGCCATGCTTCAAGATCAATCAACACTATTCCATATTTCAAGGTCATGTGTAACAGTGAACAGTACTGACATGGCTGAAAGTGCTGGAGTTAGTACAGGACCTGTGATGCTGGTACAGGTGAGCAGATGTGCCCTGGGTCCTGCAGGTTCAGCATTTGTCCAGTGTTGTGAGGCTGGCTGTTTGAAAGTGACAGCTGAGTTATGGTCAGCAGAGCATCAGCCCTGCAGACTCCATTTAACAGAGTGAGCAGAAGAAATGCAGTCAGATGGAATGGTTACTGGCACTCTTCGATTTTTGAAAACATCCAGAATCTACCTGATTTGTGAACAGCATGACTTATTTGTTTTGATAGAAATAAAGCCCAAATGAAAATTGGACTTGGCTAAATAAAATCACCCCCTTGAGGTGATGATATAGTGCATTTATTCATTGCCTGGTAATCATCCACACCTCAAGGCGGCACAGCAAAGATAGCCTTTCACAAGATGTATGACACCAAAATACTGAGTACTGAGTTTCAAAATTATGGCCTGGTGTTGTCACTGGTCAACAATAAGAGCTGACTGCTTCATCTTGATGGCAGTTTAAGCACTGAAATGATCAGAACAACTCCAGTGACGGTGCATGGGTTTTAGAAACCCGCAGGAGCACTTTCTGGTTTCAAGTTTCACGTAGAGTGGTGAGACCTGAGCATTTTCATCTCTTGAGAATGGGACGGCGTCACCATGCTGGATTACCCAGATGCAGTAAAAAAGGAATGTTTCTTGAGGTGGAAACAATATTATTACACAGTTGAAAGCTCAAAAAAGTTAAAATAGGGGACATTTAAAACATATCACACAAATAGGATTTTTGTACTTGACTTTAGTAATCTACATTTATTTTGCACATCTTGCACCTGTTGCATTCATTTTTGCAATCCTGTACCACAAACATGCAGTATTTATGCATGCACATGTTCTTGTGTGTGCATACTCAAACCTGCAAGTATATACAGTACTGTATATGTCTTGCCTTTTTGCTAAACAGTATTTGAATGAAGGTGCAGCTAATCCACAAGTTTGAACATTTTATGCAATGGGTCATACAGTGTTGAGCATATAGTATTCAAGAGCTCATTGTTATGCCCCCCAGACCAATTCAAGTGATCTCTGATCAGTTCTATCAACTTAAGAGGCTGTTCATCCTGATTTCAGCTGACACTCTATACAGACACTGTATTTAAATTAAATAAAAGTACAACAGTCAATTTTGGTTTGAGTGGTTATCTCGTGTGTCCAAACAAGACAAGGGCGCTCAACAGTGCCCGAGCACCCCCGGTTCTGGAAATAAAATTCCCATTCATTTTCTCCATTGACTTTTAAAAAAATACATATTTTAAAAGTTCAATGGCTCGAAGAAAGCTAAGCAGCTCCATGGTAACTCATCACTATAAACCTAATAATTTTGCTATAAATACATATCTAAAACAAAAAGCTAAGTTACAAACTTTTGCTAAATTTTCAAGTTTTAGTTAATCATTTTGATAGAAATTAAAGTTGTTGAGTTGTCGTCATGAGCTGATCAGCCCTTGTCAAGCTTTTAAACTCTTAATATATGTATTTTTCTAAAAGTCAGTGGGTAAAATGAATGGGAATTTTACTTCCAGAACCAGGGGTGGGCGGGCACTGTTGTGCTCCATTGTCTGTTTAGTGGTTGAACTAGCTCACTAAGTTTACACACAGAGCATATTTCGAGTAATACTCCTAGTCCGTCTTCAGTCCGAACTGGTCTAACCGCTTTCGTCCCACTGCGCACCAGAGAGCTGGACTGAATCCATGGTGCTTTGATGCATTCTAGCGGTCTAGGGGTTGCGCTAAAAGTTTGTAGTGCTAAATGCTAATAAACGCAGATAACTGATTGGTAATCATAGTTTTACTGATAAATTTAAAAAGCAAACATTTCAGCAGAAAAATGTGTTCCTCACTCATGTATATGTGTCTCACACGGACCCCATACATGTTTCACTTTTAAACCTTTATGACTTTGACCAGAAACAAGCCAGTAAGCAATGGAGTGACTATTTGTATGTCTTCGCTGATCTAAAAATCTAATGAACCCTATTATCCAGGAGCTGCAGTATGACTAAGAAGCCCACCAAACTTTTTTTACATAGATGCCAGAGTCACATGATCACCGGTGAGAGAAAAATAGTGTGAGAGTGTCTGGGATGAGGTTTGGACACAGCCGTAGTCTTTTTGTGTGGAAGCTGCAAATTACTTCCTGAACCATGACTTTTGTTTATTTTTTCTGTTGCACCCTGATGGCCCTTTGCAGACTAATGTGATGCATGCTCCAAAGCACTTAGTCCAACCTGCAGTGGCTCTTCCTGTAGCTCAACTATGAATTGCATTATCTCAGTATGTTTGTCTAAGAAAGAGAAATTCAAACTATTGCAGTTCCAGCTGGAATAAGATATTTGCATACATCTTAAAAGTATGGTTTTAGTCAGACTAAGGCAGCAATTTTCATTTTTTGTAGTGTTACGTACTCTCCCTTGCTGACCATAATGTACTGTATTTGGCAATTCAGTGAGCGTTCAGCTTGTTTGTTCCCAGTCTTCTAATGTTTTTGACCCAGGAGTTTAAATAAAGGGATATTGGGGTTGACTGAGGTTCCCTGGGCTGTGTTTACCAGCCTTCAGAGTGGAGTACAGACTTCAGACTGGAGATCCTTGAACGGGCAGTACAGCCGGGCGAGGAGGAGTGTACCATAACAGTCAAGAACACGAGAGGACACAGGCTTTTCAAACACTTGTGCTTTTTCCCTCCACTTCTCTTTGCTACAAGACAAGGGCAAATGTCCCAGAGTGCATTGCTACAGCAGTTCCAGCCTTTGATTGCTTGTCCTTAGTGTGAATTCTTAATGCCTCCCCGAGCTTGTCTGATTAGTTACATAAAATACCACAGAGGCATATGGCTCGAATAGCAATAACATCGAAAATTTTATTTAAACACCCAGTCATTTGGTGCAGAAAGAAGCTTGTTTTCTGCCATTAGATTCTTGATGTGTTGCCCATACACACATCATGCATTTACACTCACAGGCCTTATTATTAGTTACGTCTCTTTTATTATGTCTAAATGCAAATATCAGCTAACAAATCACATGGCAACAACCCAGTGCTTTTTGGCATGCAGACGTGTTTAAGACAAATCTGATGAAGTTTAATCGAGCAACGTGAAAAAGATATGATTTAAGTGACTATGAAGACTTTATACCAGGTCAGACCTCTTCCGACATCATCATTCTCCGAAAGCCTTAAAATTGTTCTGTTATAATCCCAGTAGATCAGCTGTTTTTGGAATACTCAGGCCAGCCTCTTTGTGGCCATTCTGATCTGAAATTTTGAACTTCAGCAGGTCTGTCTTGAACATGTCTGCATGACTCAATGCACTGTGCATCTCACATTGAGGCAGGTTACATGACATGAAAGTAACTAGAAAATGGTGTGGTTTTCCTTTCTGACTTGCATTCAAACTTTTCTTTTTCTGACATGTAGACTTAGACATGCGTGACTTAGTCTCCAAGTATGAATAGAATGTATGTGTTAAAATGGTATACTGCCATAGTACTGTCATTTTCATTGCAAATGCCACACGATGTTTAACTCAATTATTCTATTTGTTGACTTGTAGGAAAAACACAGTTATTTGTGCATAGATGGGACAAAGAAAAAATAATGTGATGTTTTAAAATATTTATCTGCAGTTTCAATTAGCAGATGTGCTGTGTAAGCAGAGACAGTCAGAGCTTGTTAAATACCTTGACTATAAAGCCAAGTTAATGTCTAAAGGTCTATATTGTTATTACAATATGTAAGATTAAGATTATAAACACTTGTCTGCAGTTGAAGGGAAAATATAGTAAGGTTTTCATTTCATTTGCAAAGTTACAACATTAATCAGCCCACTTAAACTGCAATTGCAGTTTAGCACCCACACATGGATAGCGTTCATATTTGCTAAACAGTGTATGCTTACAGTATATTTTACAAAAAGACAGACTTTATGCATGGATAGATGGAGAAATGAGTGCTCAGAGCTTCATAAAGATGGAAATTGACTCAAGGGCTCTTATCGGATTGTTCTGGTTACACAGCAGCTGGCATCTGGTCAGACAGGAGAGGAATGAACTCGTCCCGCCGAGAACGCAATCAATGTGAGCTGCCTTTGTTCGAACATTCACTATTCCCTGCATAATTAACACTCAAGGGTTTTCTCTTTAGAGGCCAGTAATTGAGATTTGAGATATTTCAGAACCATCATAATTGCTTTATGACTAGCTATAATTCTTGTGTGAAAGGCTAAGCATTGAACTGTGGTGGGGTAGAAAAAGTATTTCTCATTGCTAATACCGGGACGTCATATTTTAATGGTGGAAGGAACGGGAAATTGCATATTTTCACAGAGAGATTTCATACACTTATAAAACATAAGTGCTCTCAGAAGAGTATGGTGATCTGTATTTATACAGTTCTTTTGGAGACATAGTTACAAAAAGCTTCAACGTAAGAGCCTATACTGTTAAAGATTGTACATTTTTCTGTGCAACCACATAATTATGCACATCTTTCCTGTCAGTAACAAAGGAAAGTAATTGCTTTAAAGAAAAGTGACAGTGTTTCTGGGGAAAAAGAATAAAAATAGCCATGCATTTCACCTGTAATTAGATTTTTACTTTGTGATGTTTTAACTATGTTTTTGTCTGGAAAAAAACGTGTAAGTCACACAATTTCTGACAAAACCCTGCAAGAAAGTGAGTCAATGTGGAGCAACAAGTAAATAGAGCTACCTGTTTGTAAAGTTAAACAATGAATTCTTTCTGTCAGTCTCCACTGTATATGTCAATTAAAACAAATGAAGATAGTATTAAAAATACAGCACAAATAAGACTAAAGCTAGGGTCACATTTTATATAGGATTTTTTTTCCAGAGAAAAAAAAATACTGCTACTACTACTGACGCACACAATAAGATCTTTGAGTAACATATTGAACTGATCGCCACTGTCCTTAGAGCATAGAGCACTTTCTGTATGTGTGGAGGCTGAAGAAGTTTATTTACCACATGTACAAGGCCAGAGACCTAACACACAGTATTGACAGAACTGGACATTTAAATCTGGCCATGTTTCCATTGTGTGTTTTTAAATCATAAGATGACACTTATATATCCTTTTAAGGAAGATTATCAGTAAATGTCCACAAAGACAGACTGTTATTGATGTGAGCATCCTTATAAACAAACCTCTTATATCTGCCCAGAAGTGTATGAGCATTAAAAAATGTCATACACTATGCTTCAGAGTTCAAACTATAAATAAGTTAGAGTATAGCACTCCAGAAAAAAAAAAAAAAAAAAAAAAATCTGACACAATGGCCCACATTGGTACACTTAAATCCTATGCCAGGTGTACATATATGCTTGTTTCAAGCCAAACTGTGCAGCAAAACAATTAGGAAGAACATAAAATGCATTGTCAAATTAAATCTATTTAAAATTACAATCCTGCGTAACAAAAATGGCACTTTAAAATATTTTTGTTAGGGCGGTATAGCACAGGCTGTTAGTAAAGTTTATGTGTGTTTTCCCAGCTATAGCACTGATGAGGCCTCTTTTGACTGAAGAATAATGTTTGGTTTAAACACAAAAACTGCTACTTGACAGAACTTGGAATAACTCGCTGCAGCCGCCTGCTCAGAGCCGCAGTCATCATGCACTATCACCATGGACCAGCCACACTCAGACCATGGACCAGCCACCAGCAGCAGCAGCAGCAGCAGCAGCAGCAGCAGCAGCAGCAGCAGCAGCAGCAGCAGCAGCAGCAGCAGCCAGCAGTGGTGAGCACTGACACGGTCCTAGAGACGCAGGTACAACGAGTTATGTCACGAATAAACAACCTGCTGTTGACTTTTATATCGCCTAATGTTTGCAGAAACTTTGGATAGGGACAGGTTGAATGCAGCGCTTCAGTTGGAAAGAGGTGATTTGTCTGCCTTTCATACAGAAACGAGCATGTGTACCGTTGCTGGCCATGCGTATGGGGATGTGCCCCGGTCTGCGCATGGCTTATCCCAGTCCAGGCTCATCAGGTATCATTCTTTTCTACTATTTCATTATTTCAGAAGCTGTCAGGATTGTTCTTATAATCTGTTTCTATGGCTCTTAGTTGGTGGCACACCTGGTTCCACTTCCTGCTTAACCATGTGTAAAAATCTGTGTCTGCTTATTCATATTGATTGACCGCTCCATTTCATCACTGATACTACAATTATGGCTTTACATTTCTTGTGGTGAAGTGTTTACATATTTACTTTCTCCTGTGTCCAGGGGCCACTTGCCAATCTTTTTCACCTGTCTGCCCATAAACAACCAATAACAATTTTGAACTTTCCTGTTCCCAAACTTTTCACAGCCCCATACCCCTTCAGACATTTGAACCCCAGCCATATACTATACCATTATATATCCACTATATCAGACTTTATATTTAAGTATTAATTGTAATCTATGTGCAAATCATATTTTTAAAATGTTTTTGCCTACCCCCTACCTCTTTTTGTGTACCTCTGGGGGAACCACTGTGTTAGGGTAAGTATGCATCATAAGCTTACAAAGTTAGTATACTGTATATCTTGATATATGTCTTAATATAAATGACAAGTGTGGGGTGACGCTGGGTATTTTGGATTGTTGGTGTTCAGAAAAAAAGTTGAAGAACAGTGCACTCCAGGACAATGGAAGTTTTGTGGGAGTTGAAATTTTAATTTAAACGGATATAGTTCATCAAATATAATAACATAGCATCAGTAGATATCCCATAAAACCAACCAACTTTAAAGACTTAATTTTTCTTAGTGCCATTTCAGCAATCTAAATTTGTGTCTATTATGTGATGCCTCATTTTAATTTTAAAGTGTATAGACATAGTTAGTCCCAGTGTTAAAATAGACACAGAAAGAGAGGGGGGGAAAGAACTTCTTCCACACTCTGCTTTCATTATTTCTCTTCTCCTCATGTCAAAGTCGTTCAGAGGATCCCAGCTGTAGTCTCTGCAGAGTGGGCTGCTGCAGTACTCTCAGTCTGACAGTAAACCAGCACGCAGGAGCCTGCTGGGAGTGTGGGCAGAGCCTCGGGGATGGAACTCACATCGGACTGTATGCAAATATGCAAACCAACAGAACCCTATGTCTATCCAAAACCAAAGACAACCCACGCACAATGGCCGGAAATGTATGTGAATTCATACACAGGCATTCATACATTCGCTTTAAAATTAACCCTCATCATGCATTCCACATACTGCACTTGGAGTAAGAATATGTACATTGCCAATGTTGTTTAAGTAACATCTGAAGATTCTCATTTGCATAAAGAAAATATATTCATGAATAAATCAGCACACTATGCCAAGCCAAACATATAAATATATATAAATGTTAATAATGCCCCTCTTGATCTACAGCTACACTTGAATATGTAAAAAGCCTAATGGGATTTTAGTCTATAATTATATACTGACTTGTTGTTGGGTCATTTGACATTTCATATTTAATGTTTTAATTAAAGTCTTGGCTCTGATTAATAACAAGTCATTTAATTAAGATTTTGGTAATTTTTCTGGACATTAACTCTATTAACTCTATTTTCTGAAGTAGTTGATGAGTTTTGGTGTTACTACAATGCTTTTGAAACAAATAATATCATAAAAGGTAGGGATTATGTACACATACATTTGTTGACCTTTTCACTAAAGCAGTATGATTTAGTTTACTGCAGTACAGATCACTGTCAGAAGGAGTAACTGTTTTTTCTGTACAATTGTGTTTACACAGTGCAAATACAAAAAAAGATAAGCAATAGCCCAACTATAGAAAACTATAGAAGAAGAACAGATTCAGTATGTGCAGAGCAGCAACCACAATGAAATCAAGACACCTTCTTGACCACATTTATAAGTTTGCTATTCCCTGGAGTAAGAACAGCCTTGTGTTGCTGAGAGTTCATTCTGCAACAGAATGAGCACATCATTCTGTTGCAGAATGAACTCTTTTTGTTTTATCATGTCAACTTTATAATCACAGAGATATAATGATAAATAATAAAATGTTACGCATACTTATGTACAATGTGATCCAAACTGCGTCACCACAAAGATGCGCAGCCATTTTCTTAAAACATCTTAGCTGATTTTTAATAAACATTATAAAACATAGGTTAAGACATCCTGGTGAATGTCTTTGAGCTTTTCTGGAGCCAATGCACACACAGTCCAGTGTAATGATATAATGATGAGTGTATTAGTGTTAGTAGAGTGTGTGTGACATCTGTGTGTGCAGGGAGAAAACTTAATTAAATGCCCAACTTATTTTATTTTTGCTATAGAAGGTTGTATTTAATGGGGTAAAGCTAATGTTAAATAGGCCTACAGCCTATAAACAAACCAGGGTTTATTTATGTCATTTTACTAAAATCACCAAAAATCTGTGCAGTAGCCCACAAGCTGGTGAAATTGTGATATTTTTATAAAAAATTTGATAGAGCCTTTTCATCCAACCCCTATCATTTAAAAAGCTCTTGTTCAAAATGCAAGAGTAGATATAAATAAAAAGCTTTTGTTTTGAAACCTGAAAAGAAGTAAAACAATCAGTTGTATCTATATTTTTACTACAACATGGCAGCCTGCTGAAAATATTACTTATTATACTACTTTGTAGCTTTCAATTTGAGCTGCATACTTCTAGTGCTTGCACATGGAAGGGAACTACAGGTGGGTTGGCTGAGCATTCTAAGGCGCTGGATTAAGGCTCTAGGCTCTTCGGCGGGTCGTAACTCACCACTGCCAAAATCTGTTTGTCCTTGAATGCTGTGTGTTCAAAAGTACAATCAAGTGTGCATCAACTGCCTGATGTTTGTTGTCTAGAAATCAGGCTACTTCATCTTGCATAAGCATTATTGGCTCTGCTTCTTGGATGTCCTCACAAACGGCAAGCTTCCCATAAGACCACTACCAGGAGAGGGTGGGGCTCCTCTCAGGCTCAAGTTTACCCAGAAGGCACAGGCTCTCCTCCCACTGTTAATGACAGAAGGCTTTACCTTGGTTTGAAATCCACTGATGCGAGAAGAAGCCTGCTTGTTTTCATTATCACTTTATTGAGAGCAATGCTAAGAATTAATCATCTCATTAAGAAGGCTCAGCCAAAGGTGAGAGGTACACAGGTTAACAGCATTAGCTAACGCTTCTTTCAACAGTCAAGGAAAATGCCATTGATATAGTATTTATGTAAAATCAAACATGTTTTATGCTTCTGTAAAGAAATGTTCCATACCAGGAATCCTCATTGCTAGACCATATGGGACAAGGTGAGAGGGAAATGAATGAATGAAAGACAGCAGGTAGTGTGGCCGAGCGGTCTAAGGCGCTGGATTAAGGCTCCAGTCTCTTCGGAGGCGTGGGTTCAAATCCCACCACTGCCAAAGGAGCAAGAAATTGAGCTTCAGTGCTCTCTTTAGAAGAAAATCCTCAAATTCTCCGCATTCAAAAGTAGAATCAAGTGTTCATGCAGCTACCTAAATTTCAACATTTAAGAAAAAGGCAGCTTCTTCTAGCCATAAGCATTGCTGGTTGTCTTCACAAATGAAGGCATAGGTTCTGCTCATTGTTTATGATGAAAGGCTTTACACACTCATGAATGCATTAGTTTGAAATCAATCTTTGAGAAGAATGCCACTCATTTACATTATCACTTTATTGAGAGCAATGCTAAGGATTAATCTTCTCATGAAGTAGGCTCAGCTAAAAGTAAGAAGTACAATTATTAACAGCATTAGGTAACTCTTCTTTTAACAGTCAAAGCAAATTCGATTGATAGGTATTTATGTAAAATCAAGCATTTTCTAAGGTCCCATGAAGATATGTTCCCATAACGGGTCATCTTGATGAAAACCAGGAATCTTGACCCTTAGAACAGGCAAAAGTAATTTGAGAAGTTTAGCAATACTTTTTAACTTCATTTGTAGATTTCAAAGGAGGTGTTATGGAGGTGTGTTACAGCTCAGCTTGGTATTTCCTATGACATGTCCTTGTAGCTGTAAATGTATTATTTATTTTTTCGTGTCATAAAAAGGTGGTTGTCAAAATGTTAAAAATAAATAAATAATATAGTGTGGCAAGGACTCAATACATCAGACTAGAAATGTTTTTTTTTTTGTTTTGTTTACGAAACACAAAGGAAGTGACAAAAAATATATAGAGTATAGAGAGAATATTGGTGATAGAAATTCTCTTTAGTATTAGTAATGTGCAAGAAAGAAACATTCACCTACATGGATGACCTTTTCTCCTCCATTTTTCACTTCTCAATCCGAACTCCTCTTCACTCTCTACAGACTGTATGCGGACAGCGCGGCTTCTAGGGGCTGAATGAGTGGCAGTAGCACTTAAAAGTGGAAGAGAAAAAAGATGATTCAGAGCCACCCCAACAACCCTGAGGGCCAGTTCACACCCACTGAAGACTTTCGAGAATGCTGACCTGCCTGGTAAATAGCCTGTGTGCTCCACCAATCTAAAATGGATTCCCCGACCCCTGCTGTGAATGGCCAAGTGCGAGTTAGGGCTCCATTATCCTATCAATCCTTCGGCTGGGGGTCCTTCACCTCTTCTAAGTGCGGCATGGTCTCCCGTGGTGCAGTATGCCGCCTGGGGGCCCTTAGGTTCCGCTATGGATGGCTGTGCCGACTGTGCAGTAAAAAAAGGGGGGGAAAGGGAGCACTCAGTGTTTATTGGATTCTGCTGTTAATTCACAATAATACATCCCAGCCATTTGTTTCCTTAATGGGTGCAAGATGCAGAGCTTTTGTGTTCCCCTAATCACCAAATGCTGTGGCTCTCGGGGGAGTGTGAAGGACGCGCAGAGGTTATTGTAATTATTCTACTGTTCTACCCAAAGTGCATTATTCATCAGCTGGAGAGAGCACAAATGAGACATCACTACTTTGACTGTTGTTTTATCAGACACAGGGAAAGACAGATTCGCTCTTCATCAAATGCTGGGAAAGAGAAGTTGAAGCTGTCTGATTAGAAAGACTTTAAAAAGATTTCTTATTTGGGGTATGTGTCAGGATATTGAGAAAAGAGTCAGAATAAGAAGTCTTTACTCAACTAGTCAAATCGGTTACTGGTAGAGTTGTTAACTAAAGTAGAAATGCCCAATGCCCCCTATTGTCAGGACCCTCCTTTAGCTAAGATTACACTGGTGCCTTCTGATGACATTATTTTATTCTTTGTTTTTTTTTACTTGCATTAAATGTTAGTTGAATATCTACAAGATTTCCATACATACATACGTGTGACATTATCCAGGAGGCCAGAGTGTGTGGCAGCAGTTTTATGCACACAATATCAATTACTGTGTATATACATGAGGTAGGTTGTACTTAGAAAAGATATGCTTATAATGTCTGTTATTAAGATACCAGAAAAGCAGGGAAGGCTGAGGCCATAGTGCAATTGTGTTCATTAAGGTTGCTTTAATGGAACAGACATTTGAGATGGGAGAGATCTGAAACATCTGAACAAAGGCGGCGAGGTCTCCAAAATGTTTTATAGCATACATAACATGTAACAGACCCTAGGTTGACTCATAGAGTGCTCAGGGACAGACTAAAGCTCACATTTCAAGTCAGGACAGTAAACACATTTCCATACCCATCTAACAGGCCAACTATGGTGATGGTTAAAATAAGGGTCATAGTTTGAAAGCAGGAGACTGGTAGGTAGTTTGTTGTACTTGCAATAGAAACAATGCTTGAACCTGCAAAATTTCAAAAACTAACCAAAGACATCTGTGGATTTAGGCTCTGTTGATGTTAATCCCTAACAGATCTTCAGGGTGTTGATATCAGGCTCTGTACAGTCACACCATCACTTCCAATTCTCCTTGTACTTCTCTACACTAAAGCACATTGGCTGTGTGCCTAGGGCAGCTCATGTTGCAAGTTTAAAAAGCAAAATGTATAATTTTCTTTACACCTGGTAAAAACATAACACTGTCCATGTGCACATCTAAATAACATTACAAATGTCCCTACACAATGCCCATCCAGAGGTTATATTAGGTTTAGTTAAGTTTAAGAAAAACTTCCCTCTACATCATTGGTTCTGTGGAGGTGATTTTGGAAGTCCCAATGAGAGGAAGCCTCGAAGCCAGCTAAGGGTAATGGTCTGGCTAGATAAGTAAGTCAGGTCAAGTTCAGACAATAGTATGACAGTGGTGTGAACCTGTTGCAACTCATAAATGGACCCCAGCAAAGGGCTTATCACACTATGTTATGACTCAAATATTCGAGGGGAAGTAAATGTAAAAGTACACGTTAGAGTGCTTCAACATCATTATTCACTGAGCACAGAACTGCTCATTGCTGATGTCTGGAAGTTGACTCACAAGCAAGTAGTGCACCAAATTATTGGTTGGTGACTTTTTCTGTAGGCTGATCATCAGGTCAGTGGCCATGACTAGTGTCTGTCATGTAGATAGTCCCTGGGCACTGCTCTGTGACACACCACTTCACAGGAAGATAGATGGGTTAAATGCTGGGATAAGAGAGACACCAACAGAATTTAGGCCTTATTTTGTCTTTTGATAATGTTTTTAAATCATTGACATCTTTTCCAGTTCTAATAGAATACATTATGAGCTGGCCCTTTGTCACACCATGAAGCATCTGTAATGAAGTCATCTCATTGAATAGCGCAATGCAGGAGGTCCATACATTTCCCATACATTCTGTTCCATACATTACATTTCCATGAAGACATAAAAAAAAGAGTCTAGGCCCTCTGATGTGAACATAATGATGCAGATGGTCATGCCACAAGCCATCCATATTGGTTCAGTCACATCTGTCCTCACTAGATGACTCTTGAATGCTTCGGTATTGACAATGGGAAACTTCTGAATACTACACAAATGAAAAGGAGCTTCTTGTCAGCGGTAAAATACTGGATAAATGGCTGCGGTTATTAGACTCACAGAACACAATGGAGGAGGTGGACAGTGACACATTGTCTTGGTCCGACGGCATACCTTCCCTGACTGCACAACACGGTCACTATATAACTGTCAGGCACCCGGTGATTTGGGGCATAACCAATAGCAATCACTCATCTCCGCTGTATATGGGCCATAATAAGCAGGTTGCTCAGGTGACCCACTGGCACATTTACTGCCACCTCAAAGTCTAAAGATATGGAGACTTATTGTCCCCTGTAAGAAGCATGATTAATACAGGCTTTTTACTGACTCTCCGCGGTAATAACCCAAATTCATTGCCTCTTTAATAAACAGTATGTCTTCTAATGGAGGTGGATTGTGAACTCATTTTGCATTGTTTGGTCACCAGGCCTTATTTTTCTTCTAGACACACATACTCTTCTTTTTAAGTGCACATACTAGTTCATCTATGTATAGCAAAGCTCAGCTGAAGAAAACACTGTAGTAGGTTTACCAGCAAAATATTTGCTGTGAATGACTCTGGTGATACAGCCAAAAATGGTTGAGTTCTTCTCTACAACAGAAAACATAACCTGATGTTGTTTTGACCATAATCTCAGTAAGGATTTATAAACGTATCCATAAAAAATTTGTTCTGAAAATAATAATAACTAAAATGCCACATGTATATTGCTCCCAGTCAAAAGCTGCTTCAATTAGCCGGGATAATATTGTTTTCAATTACTGCAGTTAAATGCATTTGGAGATATTAATTATTACTATGACCTTAGTTCAGTTAAAAGTTCACTTAATTACAAAAAACACCTGGATAATGCATTTTATTGTTACTACAGCTACATATTTACAGCTTACTTAGGACCTGTTTACACAACAACGCCGGCCAGGAAAATGCAGTCATGCCGCAGAGGAAATCATAATTCCAGTCTGCAAATTCCCAACTACTTTAAGTTCTTGTGGTTTTCTGGAGCCACGCTGATACAATCCTCAGTAAAAGTAAGTACCTACACATAAATATATTACTGACAGTTACTGGACTAAATATGAACATATAATGCATAGTCTGAGATTGGGGTTCAGCTAACATGCGTCTGGCACTGTTCAGATTGGGGTCGTAACATAATTTTCGGCTCCCTGCTGTGAGACCAAAACTAAGCTAAGGTTTTCAAAAGATTGTTGATGTGGAAAACAAGAACCCTGTCTTCATGTAAACAAAATTCCAAAATGCAATTGAATCATTGTGTTTAGAGCAAAACACGTTGTTGTCTAAACAGCCCCTCAGTGTATGCTGGAACATGCATGCAGAGGCACAGCATAACACTTGTAAATGAGTAAAAAAACAACAACATCAAAATATCAAGACCATTACAACAATATTTCACTAGCAAGGACCACAAGGTAGATTTGAAATGTTTATTGGAGGATGGACTGGTTAAGATGGAGGGATGGGGGATGAGAAGGAGATGGAGTGTGAGAGATGACGGCTGGGTGATATGAGTTGAGACTAATTATGAAGGTTCTGTGTCAGACAGTTCACCCAGCAGACAATGGACCTCCTTCTAATCAAGTGAGGTGTGAATGTAGTTGGGATTTAGCCAGTGGTGGGAAAAGTACTCAGTTTCTTTACTCAAGTAAAAGTACGGTTATAGGAGCAAACATTTACTCAAGTAAAAATAAAAGTATCACCTTCAAATTTTTACTTAAGGAAAAGTATAAAAGTGCTTAATTTCAAATGTACTTGCATGTAAAAAAATTAAAGTATTTTGTACTGATTCAGCAACTTATGAATGTGTTAAATGTGAGGAATTTGGTTAAAGAATTGCAACAGTTACAAATTGGTGCAGCAGAAGAGACTGAACTTAACAATGAGGTCTTCGGTCTTTATTATTCTGATGTTTCTAAAGAAGTACATACTTTTATCTTTTATATTTAAGGTACTGGGTGTCTAAAAATGAGGGCACGACAAAAACACATGATTTTAAACCAAAACTCAAAATACTCTGTACTTTAAACCAACTCATAAATGTAGTGGAGTAAAAAGTACAGATACTTGCTCTAAAATGTAGTGAAGTAAAAGTAAAAGTACCCCTTAAAATTTACTCAGGTAAAGTATAGATACATGACAATTGCACTTAAGTAAAGTAACTAAATACTTTTAGTTTGTTACTTTCCACTTCCGAATTTAGCTGAGATGTGGACATGCTCCTGTTTGCTCTTCCTGACCAGATCACCTAAACATATTTTTTTTACCACTCTGCTGCTGGTAAACTGGCATTGTCATGACATAAAACATATTAATACAATAGCTGTTCTATTGATATGTTCATGTGGTCATTGGAAGTGTATTTTTATTCAATCTTATAAACGGGTCAGGATTAACATTAGCATAATTCCCCTTTATAAGTCTGAATCATGTCAATTACCAAGTCCACATGAATGCAACATCAGCCTGAGTAGAGCCCATGTATGTAAACTCAGACACTGACATTTAGTTTGACATCTTAATAATCGCGATAGTCTGACAAATTTCCCATGCAAACATACTGACTATCTTTACAGTTTACACAACAACACAGTATGCTGTAGTGGTTTTGCAGTAGTTCATAAAATGATCACTGACAGAAGTCTGGGCCGACCCGTTACCCTTTTTATGAGGTCTTCAAATATTTTCTGAATAGGTGTCTGCTCAGAGGCGGATATGTGAGATGTGCCAGACTGTAGAGCTCTAACAAGTCTGCTGTCTGCTTGTTAGCCTGTTTTTACACCTAAATGATGAAACCTTAATTCATCTTCAGTGAAGTGTTAATCAAGCCACGCTATCAAACCTGTGTTTACATCTGATGTTACACAGCTCACAAACAAGTCTGTAATGAGCAGTGAGGCTGACAGGTAAAATATGACGAGCAGAGGAGGCTGTGGCATGGACAATCCAATATGTTGATTGTACTCTCTCGGTAAAACCACAGAGGAAAAAAAGAGACATTGATGAATAAAATCTGATGATGCCCACTGTGTTTGACAGCGAGCTAAACCGCTGTTAACTTTAAATGCCATTTTGAGTTGACTTGATGGAAGAGGAGAAATGAACACACTGGGAATAAGGCCAGTGTTTGAGAAACTAATGGTACCAGGAAGAAAATGCTGCAGATGTTCCAAAGCATTAGCAGAACACATTAGGGCTTAGTTAACTGCAAACACTTAATGAAGCTGTATGCGTAAATTCAACCAGGAAGACTGACTTCCTTCCAGTCTGTTGCTCTCAGCAAATCACAGTCTGCCACCTGCCTGTCATCCAATCACCTCTCACCTCATGCCGCAACCCTCCTCCACCCCCCACTCCGCCGCAGCAGCAGAACCATCAGCCTCCTCAGCCTCTCCTTCTCCTCCTCTTTACCATCACCAGTGTCTAGGCCCCTGGGGGATAAAATTTTCCTAACTAATCTATCAAACTCTCCCTTGATTACATCGCGACGTCTCTACCTGCCAGAGTCTAAGCAACAAAGTTATTCCTTGAATAAATAATTTGTTATACTTCACTCCTTTGTCTGTGTTTGTTTTAGGTCTCCTCTGGTTTAAATATACACCTTTTGAAAACGTGCCAGTCACCAGATTTGCATCAGTTATGCTAGTTTGCTTAAAGTATTAGGAATAGTTCAACATGTTTACAGTTCAACCTTCCTGGATGCAAAATGGCGGCATAGTTACTGCTCTCGTCTCACTGCAATGAGATTGTGGGCTCAATTTCCGTCAACAATCTCGCTGTGCAGAGTCCATATATCCCCCCCATGTAACTGACTGTTCTCGCCAGGTACTAAGTTGTCTAAATGGTCTAAATTGTCCTTGGTGAGCCAGTCAGTTTGTCAGTGTATTCCTCTGTATGTTGGCCATTGTCCAAGGTGTAACTGCTTCAAGCCCAAAAAGCTGCTGGAATAGGCTCCAGCCAAACTTTTCCCCTAACAGGAGTGATTATTTCCTATCTACAGTATGTAGTAGAAGCAGCTGCTGATTAAAGTCAGACAGTGCTAATACAGCATTGTTTAACAGAGTTTATTAAAAACGTATCATTAAGATGTGATCAGCAATTAAGGTCAGACATGTTTGTTTGATTTTTCAACTAGTTGTATTTGCTCAGTTTGTCCAGATGGTTTGCCGGACAGAACATGATACAGGCCAAGCTCTGTGCATGCACAAATATCACATGTCTCACACAAACACTTGATGATGTACATTAAATGGGTATTGACCCCATCTGTGTTTTAAATAGATCTAGGACTGCACTTCTGCTCTTCTAGACAGTGGCCACTTGCAAATTTTGCAACCAACGAATTCCATCGGGGCCCAAATGCATTTTCCCATATAATGCAATGTAAACAGAGATTTCTAGTTTCTGACCCCTACAACTGAGTAAGTGTCACATATTGTAATCTTTAGTGAAAAAGAAACTTTGATCCAAACGGACTTGAGTGAAAAAAACAGAACTGGCCTGACATTATCTATGTTTGCTCTGTGCAACCAATACCTGATGGGAACAGGGCCCACAAACAGGGTCACATTTTGAAGAAAAAGTCTTAATTATTCATTGTGATTTTGTTTGCATAGCCTGGATAAAAGCATTATTTCATTATTTTCATTTTAAAGTTACCAGATTACTGATTTTTCTTTAATGACTGCTTTCAAGAAGAGTCTGTAAGATTGTCCCCTCACATTTCAAAATCTTCCTGCACCCCTGCCTCTTTACATAATATCACATATGTGTAAAGAAAGATGGAAGCCAACTGGTGCCATATGCGTCAGTGAGTAGAGAATTGAATGTGGCCATGATTGATTTGGGATCCAGGTCTAATAAGGTCTGATAAATCCATCATGAAGAACCCTGCGGCTGTGCTATTAGGAGCTGGCTATCACACCACTGGCTATCAGGTAACGTCAATGTTAATTGGCTGGTTATTTATCTTCCGTCCTTGTGAGGGAACAATGATCTGCTGATTGACCTTTGATAGGTAAAGACGCGCTAATGGGGCTGAATGTTACTTCAAGATAGCTACAGCTAAGTGGATCTACATGAGCACAGGACCCAAACAGAGATGGATGGAGCACTGTACTTAAACCTAGAGTCAAGTAAAAGTACTATTACTGCCAAACACTAATTCTCAGTTAGTAGTCCTTAAAGTGTATTCATGTAAAACATACTTTTGCAAGTTGGACAGTAATCTAGTACAACTGCTACTATAATTCTTATTACAGCTTCTAATACTGCAACCACAATAATTACTACAACTGCTGCTACTACTACTACCACTGCTACTAATACTTCAATTACTAATGACCTTCCCATTGTGAGGTGACCTAACTACCCACTTTGCCACCCAGGTAAAAAAGAAAAAAACAACAAAAAACTAATTTAGATATTTAAAAACTCTTTTAGTAAAAGAAGAAATTACTTAACGGAATAATAATAAATACTTAAGTAAAGTGTATTTAAGTAAAATACATAACTAAAAGTATCGAGTTACTTTCCTCCTCTGAACCCAGATCAGAAAATAATATAAAACTTGCTTGCTTTTTGCATGTGTATCTTGCAGTCGATGTTATAAAACTAAAATGTATTTGCTGTACGTCAACAAATGTAAGGGAACAAAGACAGCACCTCTTGGATTAGTTTGGAGTATTCCCCACCTCAGAAGGTGAGTGAACTTATTCTGCAAAACACACATGGACAAATCAACCAACCACTTTCCATCTGCAGTTCCTCCGTGTTTGCACTAGAGGAAGTTATCAACCCTATACACTCAAATCTGGTCGGGAAGAGCAAACAGGAGCCGTCTGCCTGTTTGATCAGTGAAAAACAGAGGAAACACAGTGGACTGGCAACATTCACATTCACACTGTTGAAAAGTCCATGTGGTCCTTCTGCTCCTGGCACTGTTTTACGGCCAGTCTCCTTGGGTCAGATTTTAAAGGACAGATACTTTCACACTTCTCTGATTTCCTCAACAACTAATTTCAAGAAGACGGCAACAGAAAAGTAGGCTACCAGCCATCTTTACTAAATTAGGTGTGCAGTGAAATGTTTCCAGAAAATCAGAGCTGCACACTAAAATTAATAATCTAAGATATATGTGATGGTTGAAAAATACAGCAATCACAGGGGAAAAGGGAGGCTGGAAGAAGGCAATGCAATGCACAGAGCCAAGTGACTCTTGATTATAAAGCAAGTGATAATTGGACAGGCAGTCATTAACTGTCCTTTAGGTGACAGGGAAATAAAGATTTAAGAATAGTAAAGCAGTAGAATATTGGATGGGAAGCAGCTATGGTCGATTAGTTTTACTGAGAATGCAGAACAAAATAAACTGTCTGCTGATCTCATTGGTTAATCAAAACTTTCTTTTACTACATCTTCCTCTGAAGGTTTGCAGAGGCCAGGTGGTTTTGGATTCTACTACAGCTGCTGTGTCCCTATTACCAGGGGCAGACAGGGGGAAATAGTGGCCTGGGAATTAAAGACAGACCGGCCCACGGTGATGTCACAAGTTCTTTGAAATCTGCAAAAGAGAAAGATGAAAAAGTAAACTACACCTGATAATGTTTTTTTAAGTGTTTCATATAATCGATAACCAAAACCCCTAGAAAATCTTTAGGGGGCTTACACAGAGAACCCTGATGTATGTATATCAGGCTCTTATTCATGCGGTGGTATTTAGGCCCCAGGAAATTTTTAACAAAACAGATGTAATTTCTTGTGTTCTGGTGGAGTTTAGATGATCAAATACTATCAGCAGCCTACATCTCTACACAGACTGTAACAAATTTAAATCAAACATTTGCTTTTTTTTGGGTAAATGTGCATGTTTCTCTGTTGTGATACCCCTGTGGAGCCCCAGTCCCTGCCCAGCTCTGCTTCGCCCCTGTTCAGAGCACATAGTCTCTGAGCCTTCAGCCTCATCACACGGGGCTGTGGACAGAGGCTCCAAAAAACACTAGGCTACAAACTACAGAAACTTTAGTGAGGATGTCTGTTTTATGTTTTATGTTGTTTTTATAATAAACTTATTATATTGTAAGAAAGGCTTTGCGCACTTCCGTGGTGACGCGCAGATTGTATCTATTTTTACTGCATGTGTTTTTTCAATGAGCTATTTATAATTGCATCTCCACGAATATGAGGTTGAGAACTGTAGTCCACCTTTATGGACTCGAAACTGTCCCCAGTGTCCATGATCTGCATGTGTTTGTTTCACCTGCGTCTGTGCCTTCTCTGACACAGCGCTGCTCCAAACCCTGCCCCTCACAGACTGTGTCAGAGAGGAGAAAAAGGGAGGGGCAAGAGCCGCGGCCCGTGAGCACAAACTCAAGGGACTCTAAATTATTTCTGTAACAATAAAAAACTAAATAAAGGCATTCTGTCTTCCCTGTTTCTTTGAAAAATCCAACAAGGCTCATTGCTGCCTCTATTAGGCATCGCAGGGGCCATCAGACATGAGTTTCTTTTTTTTTTTCTCTTGGCCTGGCTTGCTGGCCCACCGGCCCATTTCCACACCGGCCGACTGGGGAACTCCGCCCTGCCTGCCCTGTATTAGGTCAAGCTTTCTACTATGTTTTAATGTTGTTCCTGCATCAAAAACATACCTGGAGTTGTGTTTTAGTTTCATTTCACACATGTCTGCGTAATCCTCTATTTATTAACGCTGACTTCCTGAAAGGACAGAAACGTCTTGTTTCACTGATGTCAGCCATTTCCACCTGACCACGCCTCTCGCCCCTCACGGCCCAGTCCCATTCAGCTCACACCTCTCCCGCAACAACCAAACAAACCCACTATGGACTGCAGCATTGCAGCAGCACATGTGAAGGGACATAACAGCAGCTGGGACCGAGGGCTCTCTAAGCGACAGAGACCTGAACGTTTCTCACAGGGTCAAATGATGAGTTTCTTCAAATAGGGTTTTTTTTCAATAATAACTGCGTTTTCTGACCAACAAAACTTAAGATGCTGATCTAGAGGTGTCCTAAATTAATTTAAAGGACACAAAAAAACAGCATAATATGGACCCTTTAAACTCGACTAATATACTCAGTAATCATTTTTTAACTAAAAGCGCTTGGAGAAAGCATAGATATTTATATGCTTTTATTGTATTTTTTTTTTCTGTAATAAATTGCAGTTATTTATAATTATTTTACTCTTGTGTTTTTAATTTACTGCTCATCCCTGTGAACTATTTTACCTGTTTTTTATAGCGTCTTAAGCCCCAACTCTAGATGGCGTAGTTGGGCCATAATTTACTTAGCTACTTTAGCTACTTTTACATGGTTAAAAAATCTTAAGTAGAACCCACTTGGCCACACAAACAGTAATCAGGAAACACAGTAAACATGAGTAATTTCTTTCTTTATTATTTACTTTTGGTTAGGTAAATGTCAGCGGCCAATTTACAAGATCAGAGCACATAAACCTAACAAAGTTAGAAAGATTTATCTAAAATCTACACAAATCTACCGTATCTCTGCTACAGTAGATCAGCTTTTGCTTTTTAAACACACTACAACAACAACCCTCAAACATGTCTGTGAAGACTCAGTCATCCAGGCCAACTGAATCACAACAAAAGGTTTGGACTTTTTTAAGCTAAGTCCAGATGACCTAAAAAATAACGTCTTTTCTATCATAATTCCTGTTACATTTTGCCCTGACTTCTCTCCAGTGCACACCCTGAACAGTGGATGGCCTTGTGCACGATTGTGACTTGTGCTAGACTGTAATATGAATAGAAATCTGTTCCTCGCAGCGCTGTAGTGACAGGCCACTGCCTCCGGCTTATTTAACGCCGCCTCAACAGGAACAGACACATTTATTAAAACGAAATGCTTTTTATCAGCCAAAGCCTTATCACAATATGATTAAGTTGCCTGCGCTAATGTGTCTATGGCAATTCAAGTCCCCCCGCGGAACAGGGAGAAGGAGAGAGATTAAAAAGCTTCTTTTTATTGCTTGGGGAAATAATGGGAGAAATATACCTTCCTTCTTCTTCCCCATCATGGCTGCACCTCCGCTTCCTCCCACCCTCCCTCTCTTCCCTCCATAATCCATCGAGCTGCTCATTACTGCTTCCTGCTTGACGGAGACCTCACCTCTTAATAAGGTGCAGTAAATGTCATTTTTCACTCTCCCAACTCACACAGCTGTTAGAACAAGAGTAAAGAACACTCAGGGAAAAAAAAAAAAAAAAAAAAACTAAACGTATTATGCTGGTACATTTGTCTGATAGATTAATAAGTGCGGTCATTAAACCAAACATGGGTCTCGGAGGCACGCCACCGAGCTGTGTCTGCTGGTGATCATTATACGGCAGATGCTTTTTTGAACAGCTGCTCTGAGGTGGAGACGACTTTGTGTGACCTTCCAATCACCAGCTGCATTCTTTTACGAACAAGTGTTATCACAAAGAAAAGCAATGTGTGGTGGTTACATGTTGGACATAGTGTTGAATAATTGTAGTCAACGATTACTATTGACACTGTTTTCTCTTTGCCAGAGTATTTTTGGCTACTGGTTTCACAAAAGCGACATTTGGGTATTTCGTAAAAGAGTGTGATACTTAGAAGTAGCAAATTTATACTAAATACTATGCAAGGTTAAAGCAGTATATACTTTTTCCCAATTGCAAGAAAACTTCTGTTGGAATCTGGGTCCTGCAAAGTCAAACTGTCATTGAACATCTTTTGGAACAAGCTTTGAAGTGACCAAGACAAGACCAGTAATACATTCTTGATATTTAAGAAAATGGAAACTATAAAGGAGGTGTCAATTGGAACAGTACTTCGGCAGGAGATGATGTGGATTCCTCCAAAGAACTCAAAGAGGGATCTATCAACTATTTAGGTTCTTTACGGGCTTTCACATTTGTGCTGTTAGGTCTGGATTTTTGGACTTCTGACTTGCTCATCTGGTTTGAACAGAACCCAGATAGTTCAGGCTCTAGGAGCCCAAGAAATCAGTCTTGAGTTGAAATCAAACAGACCAGTCATTTAAATGCCTTAATCGGCCCGGGGTCAGTTTTGCTCCCTACTACAACAGCACTGGCATTTGACATAGTGGCTATTAAGTTAATACAAAAAAAACAACAACAAAAAACAAAAAAAAAAAAAACAGAACAAAATATACTAATAATAATAAAATATACTAATAATAATACTAATAATAACATAAAACCCTAACAAGCTGTTAGCTACCTCTTGCTAACACAGTGTCCTTTATTACTAGGTAACCTTTGAACATTTGAATCATTGAAAAGGTTACATCCTTTAATTACAAAAACAAAACAAAACAGAAAAACAAAACAAACAAACTATGACTAAACTGGATCATCATTTAAGCTATTTCAGAAAAAAAGTCATTAAGAAGGGGATGTTGGAGTTTGTAAAAATAAATACAAAAACGTATATTGCAATTCAAAAATACAAACAGCATTAGCAGTTTATCCATTAGCATTTATTTAGCATGAATTTTTTCCACACTCAAATCAAGCTCGAATCAACCGGTAACATGTAGGTGCAAAATGGAAACCGAGTGTGACTGAGGAGTGAAAGAATAATAGACTAAAGATGGGTATACACTGCACGATTTCGACCTTCTCAGACAAAATTCCTAATTGCTGAAAATGGACAGATATCAGGTGGTTCCAGGTATTTAAGAAGATTCCTTTGCAGAGTGTGTCTGCCTCTCACTGCACATATGTTTTCTGTCAGATGTTTGACCTATAGAAAAACACTAATGCATCCTCATAGAAAAAACAACAGTACCCAGCCATGAACGTGAGCATATTATCATTATTGCTGTATTTACATCCATGACATTAACATCGGCAGAGCAAGTGGCATCAGCTTCCAGATCACCGGCACTGCACTGATGTAAGCGCTCTGCATCCATAGTCTGAAATTGGCTCTGGATATAGTGAACGAGTGGAAATTTACATTTTTTGAAAGCACAATATAACTAAAATCTATTGTTGTTGTTGTTCTTCTTCTTATTGTTGTTTTTACTATTATATGCCACTTTAGCCTCTGTCTCATTGCTCTTGTCTTTTTCTTTAAACTACACACAAAAAGAATACATGAATTGTAACTGCCTCATTCAGCCACATTTACAGATCACCAAACTCTGCAGGGCACCTGTCCTTGTAAACTTACTCACAGCTTTTGTTGAATGGATCTGCTGCTGTTGAAATGTGGACAAAACGACAAAGCAGTGGCGGAAGTGTAAGGCTGCAGGTGAAGGAGCCGAACAGCTGAATTATACTAATGTTAGATGTGTATACAGTCCCTTAAAAAAAAAAAAAAAAAATAATAAAAAAAAAAAATGAATGTTTAAAGGACACAAAGCATCTTCCTGTCCTATTGCAGTCCAGCCATGACAGCAACGGACGCAAGCGTGTCCCTGATGACCTGATGTCTCAGTCTAACCCAGTTTGTATTCACATAAGAATATGCTTTATCTCTGATCTGGTTGCCATGGCACCCATCAGGAGGTGTGATGTATTAGATGGAAGTGTGCATTTAGTCCTTGAGGGATAAGGACCAAATAGTGATGGTTAAAGCCAGCTGAGTGAGAACTGTAGCCTGTACAGTGGGGCCATAAAGGAAAAGTGGTCAGCCAGTGTCAGGGTAACTGTGCTGGACAAAAAGCAAATGTCTTTTTAACTGATTGCCTGTGGTATAGTAAGTTAAAGTAAGGTATACTTTATTGTTCCCATGAGGACATTTGTTATCCACTTTTGATCCTTCATTGCTGCTGGGGCATCCTGTCAGGAGCAGTGGGCGACCCAGGAACACTTCTCCAGATCTTCAGCCAGGATTCTGGTCAGGAGCACCAAGCTGAATAATTAGCCTATTGTGCGCGTTTTAGGTTGACGGCCGAAACCAGAGCACCCAGAGAAAACCCATCCAGACATGGGGTAAACATGCAAACTCCACACAGAAAGGCCCCATCTGCCTGGTTCAGGGATCAACACCAGGATTTTCTTGCCACCATGCCACAGAACATTTTTTTGAGGTGTTTCCATTGTCAAAAAGGTATCATGCCCTATATAAGGATACTACAGCACAACCTGGTACCTGCTGGAACTACATCTTTCAATGCATCTGGATAAACCTGTCAGGAGCAGTGGGCGACCGCAGCACAGCAGCCAGGGATACTTCTCCAGATCTTGAGCCAGGATCCTGGTCTGTAGTACTTTGTTGGACTATTAGCCTATTATGCATGTTTTAGGTTGATGGGGGAAACCAGAGCACCCACACTGTTGCAGTCCTTTGAACGTAATAAAGGAAAAAACTTTTTGTATGATGCCATTTTACTACAAATGAAAAATAGCTGTGGAAAAAGGAATCAGTCGAAACAGAGCTGTACACTTTTTTTTTTTTTTTTTTTGATAAATGAATGAGAGCAGACTAGATGTAGACTTGGATGGGGGTTTGTGGGAGAAGGCAGAGGTTCCAAGGGTTTTGATGCATCTGAATGGCCGAGCCAGAGAATAGAGACTTACTGTTGGAGCTGGTTAATCCAACTATATAATACTAAAACAAGAAGAAACACAGACACGTTAAATGGTTTACTTGCAAGGAGAGCAGACAGAGATAAAGACCCAGTGACATGCACTGGGGACATTCCCTCCATGTGCTCTGGGCTCCCTGGTGCTCTCTCATGCTTTTTATTGAAAATCACGCCCCTGGTTACATGCACCGTCTCTGTCCGATAAGGGAATTGGGGAACTAGGACAGAGACAGTCATCAACTCTACATATGATAATTTAACATAACAACGCTGGTTATCAGTTCTGAGGCCGCACTTTCTTATCCAGTTGGTCATTCTTCTGCGGCCATGCCATGCTTAATCTATACGGTCAGTATAGATTAAGCAGTCAGTCGTGCGTCAGCATTATCTACTGGAACACTCTGTAACTCAGCACATGATTAATACATTCACAACACACATATTGTACTTAGGATTTTATAAGACATATAAAAGTAGATAACTTATATACACATTTCTCTAACACTTACCTAAATATGCGTGACTGAAACAAAACACAACTCCAGGTTTGTTTTTGATGGGAGAACATTATAACAACAATATATGGCTAAAGCTCAGCCCAAGTTGATTTTGCATAATTTGGCCCCTTTAAAATGTTCTGAGGGGTGAATACTGGAAGAGTAATGATGCAGAAGGCTGGGTTGATCTAATGATCTAGTGGAGTCTGCATGTACGTTGACCAGAAGGTTGGCGGTTTGATTCTCAAGCCCCAAAGTTCATACTGCTCAAAGTGTCCTTGGGTAAGACACCCACCATTTCACCAGTGTCTGTGACATGGGAGCATGCAAGTTTGACAGGGTGCAGGAATTTTTTCTATTTGGTGTATTTTTGAGCTGCTTCCTCTGCTCCTACGCACCCGTCCCAAGTAACTGATGTGTGAAGTTTTCATCCTCTTATAATGGGAGTATGACTGAAAGCGTTTTTATGAGTGTGAATGGGTTTATGGTTACTTGATCTAATGCACTATATAAATGGAGCTGTTTTATTTTTTTAAGTGGGGATTCTTATGTTTTATTTCCCAATCTAATTTATTTTGCATGCAAAAACACTCCTGTCCAACCTCATTCTGTAACTGATGCTCTCATCCTGCATGCATCATAATGAACAGGAAACACTTTCACTTCTCTCACACTATAAGGACTCTCATCATACCATGCCTGTTAGCGTGTCTCAATGAGTGACCACATAGACATCAAAGGGCTTTAGCTACAAGTCAATCAGACTGAAGCAGCTCTTATATAACAAGTTCAAATGTCTTGACGTCACATGTCTGGACACCCACCTCTGGACCCCTTCAGTATTCAGTGCCATGGATCTCTTATAACCTTTATGGACAACAGGAACATAATAAAACTGGTGACAACAACACTCAGACTCGACCCCAATTTCCCCTGGTGCAGGTTTTACACAGTACTTCAGCTGCCACCACTCTGTACATCTTTATAAGCCTACCATACCTTTCCACTCATTGGTAAGGCCACGTTTCATAACTGCGCGCAGAAGTTTCTCTAACTTCTTCATTTTAGTGATTTGTGGAAACTTCTGGAGTGACAGATTATTGTCTATTCAGAAAATGGATGTGCACTGCAGTCATCCGGACACCATATTTAACAATAAAATATATGAAGTGTTTAATAGAAACAATAACTGGAGGACACTAGAGAGGCTGTTTTTATGTTTAGTGGAATGATTTACATTTATATGAGAAGTAGTTTTAAAAGTCACTTAGGACCGGGGGCAATAAGAAGCAGAGAGAGAATGACAATGATCTGGAGAGAAGTGTGTGTGAAGGCTGAGCTTATTTCCACTGCACAAACTGACATATGGCCACTGCACTGAAATGTAACCATATCATTTTTAATAAATTACAGTATTATTATTAAGACAGTATAGTGTCTGATACATCTCCAGACAAATGCCTTGCCTCTATGAGATAAGCTAAAAGAAAATTCGTCATTCCTAATTGTCCTTGTTGTACCCCGTCTAAGGCCCATAGTTGCTAGGCTAGGCTCCAGTATAGCCTACTGTATTGTCATAATGCACCAGTAGTGAAGCAGGAGTGCTATCAGTGTATTCAACAAATCAAACATTTTTCATGGTATAAAAAAACAACAAAACAAAACATTCTTTTCAGATTTATTTTTTGTTTTTAGTCTTTATTTGAGATACGCAGAAGTGAGACAGGAAATTAGTTTTATGTGAGGAATGACAAAGGAAACACATTGGTACGAGGGTCACACTCCACAAGGTGAGCCATGGAGGCACCCCAATAAAATATTGATGATAATAATAATAATGATAATAAAAATACCATTGTGTAGACATTTTAGCCAGTTAAATAATTTGTCAGTTGTTTCTTGTAACGTTTGGAGGCTGCATGTGTGGCTGCAACGGACATCTTTGTGAGACCATGAGATTCTGAGATCGTGTTGTTTTGTATTTCTCTGAGCATTACTACACAAAACGTCCTTGGTAAGTGTCAGCTTAGTGTCTGTGAGTGATAATTAGATTAGCCAATCAATTTTTAGAAGGAGAAATCCAGCCATAAGTCATATTTAAAAGTGTAGGTTCCTCCAAAGTGGACATGCAAAATAACAGATTATATGAACTGGACTGGGAAAAAGTTCTATCTAAAGATGTGTGTGGAAATGTATTGGGATATTCTTCAGGCATTCGATTGTCCTTTAGAATATTAAGTAGATTTTGAGCTGGGGTAAGATATTAAAGTGGAACTCAGTAATTTGCCTTGTTTTTTCACTGTTTTTGACTCATTTTCTTCTATAGATCTCCCCCTACATTTCGGAGTAAAGCACTGTCTAAAATACTCATAACCTCAGTTGACTCCTATGTGACCCCTCACAAAGCTTTACCTCCGTTTTCCCCTCTACTACTACAAGTACTACCATAACAACTGCTACTACAGCTCCTATTACTGTTAGGGCCACTGTTACTACTACTACTACTACTTCCCCAACAACAAGTACTACAACTTCAATGACCACTGCTACTTCTACTGCTACTACTTTTACTACTAATACTACTACTACTATTTTCACTACTATCTTCACCTATTATTACTACTACTACTATTGCTACCCAATTGCAACTGAGGTAAAAAAACAAAACAAAACAAAAGCATCTTTCATCATCTAGCAGTCCTAGATGCATTGCCTGTCCGTCCTGGGAGAGGATATCTCCTTCAATATGGGCTCCATAAGGTTTCTTCTTTTTTCCCGTAGCTGGGTTTTTTAGAAGATTTTTCTTACCGAGAAGGAGGGTCTAAGGACAGGAGTGTCCTGGGTCTGTTTAGTTTAGTGTAGTTATTGTTTGTGCTGATTGTGTGTTAAGTCTGATTGTGTGTTTATGTTTGATCAACTGTTTGTGAAGCCCTTTGAGGCGACTTTTGTTGTGATATTGGGCTATACAAATAAATCTGAATTGAATTGAATTTAGACATTCTAAAATAGTAATAGTAACATTTTACCTCAGAAAGGTACACAAGTAAAAGAAAAAATATGCTTTAGAAAATTAATTGAGTAAAAGAATCTAGTTACTTTCCACGCCAGGGAGTGAAAAGTTTGAGAACCACAGTATAGTACAGTTGCCTAAGAGCTCTGTTTAGTCATTGCAGCCAGTATGAGAAACAGTATGAGGCTCTGTCCAATGTACTTGAGAGTAACGCTGTACTAATGTGATCTAATTGTATCCTATAGGAGCTTGACACTTACTTTGTGCCGGTGCACCTCAGGCACGACTCCCTGCTATAGTAACGAGTATAAAAAAAATCTTTACATTGACTGGAGATATAAATGGAAGTACTATGCCACTGAAAAGGTCTTAGTTCCCTGCTGTGCATTCTTGCTGCCTTTTACGTAATGAAGGTAACGCTTCATTGGATCACATGATCACTCACCACTATGGCTTTTGAATTTGGGAAATACAGTTAATTATGTACTTGAGAGAAACCCTTGAATACAATGTTTATGTGATGTTAACACAGCAAAGTGGTATGCTTTGTATGTTTAATTGAAATATATAAAATGTAGCTCTTATCACACATGGGGGTATTCAATAAAGTTAACTATTCCAATAAAACATGCCTATTTAATTGTGCCCCATTTTGTGGAAATTGTGTTATATGAAGCAAGCTTATTTGGAGTCAGACATAGAAATGGGTGCATACCTAGTGTATGTTCCCCAGTACCAATGCTCCCCATGGTAAGGTAAGGTATACTTTATTATTATTAATTTGTTCTCTGCATTTGACCCATCCTTTAGTGTCACTGAGGCAAGCTGTCAGGAGCAGTGGGCAGCAGCGGTGCAACGCCTAGGGACCCTCTCCAGAACAGGATCCAGCTCAAGAGTAATTAGCTGGAGGATTAGCCAACTGTGCAAGTTTTAGAAACCTTAGAAACCCTTAGAAACCAGGGAGGATAAGTACTGGAGAAGATACTTGTTCAGTCTGGTTAAGTCTTAATATTCCCTTACCCTAGCCCTTTCCTTAGCTGTATGTTTGGGGAACATAGCTAACAGGGAACATAGGGCTGACCCTCATGGAAATATATGACATTTAGTCTAGTCTTACAACTTCATTTTACAACCACACCCCTGACCCTTTCATGTAATATAATTTACAGCAAAAACAAGAAGGACTAAGAAATAAAAATGAGAAGCAAACTGAAAATTTACAAAACTAATATGTCACATGTAATATATTTTGTAAATTACACTTTTTTAAAAAAATTGAAGATAAAATTATATATCAATGTGCTTAACTCTGAGCATTTTTATTAAATGTTAGCTATCTTTAGCATATTAAAATATAGTCATCTCTTGCCCTGTCAAACGGAGGTAAAAAAACAAAATAATTCCACTTTTACATCAGTCCTTGGGAGGCTTTGTTTACATGTAATCTTGGTGGAGGTGACATTTCCTCGCCATACTGTTTCATTCAGGTTTAACTGAATCATTGCTGGACGGATCAGTGTGCTTACAAGGTAATGTGTTATCACAGCTGATGTTACTAGTCTTTATGAAACTACTTTAGCTCTGAGCCCCATGTTCACACTCTCACTAGCGAGAGGTTGGGTTATAAACAGGTAAAGTAGGCACCCCTGTTTTATGTTTTTGAGAGTTTTAGAATAATGATAATAATAATGTCCTCACAGTCCTATGTACCTACATTTCTGATATTTTTTTATTTATTTTTTTAATGCTCTATGTTCCCAAAATTTCTCTGATTATTTTCCAGTAAATAGTTTAACCCTAACCCAAAATCTTAGAAATATGAGCTCTGGGAACATTGGGTTGACCCAAACCGATCATCAGCAGGTGTGCAGGGATTGACTATTTGTTGGTGTGGAACATTACATTGCCAGTAAAAATGTGTGCAGCAAAGAAACAAGTGAGAAACACTACCAACACTAACTGGGCATTCACTGCAGGGACCCAAGGACACTTTAGTGCTCAAAATAAAATAAAAAACAAACAAAATAACCCAAGAGCCTGCTTAGAAGGCTTAGAAGGCCTTAAAGAGCCATCATTGTTTTGAAAATTGTGACAAGAAACTTCTTCATAAAATATATCATGAAACCTGACTGGGGTTGGCAAAACTGCATCTAAACAATTCACAAAACTTCTGGAACTATGTTCAAAGAGAGGAATGTGGTTGTTTGGCCTTAAAGCCTAGTTCCATGTGTGGCCCAAACCAAAGACAACATTTTGCATAAATACTTAATACCCAGTGTTGGCGCAGAGATGGACTTGTTTTGCAGCTGCAGGACTTGGGCACCTGGAGTAAATGACTTGACCATGAACTTCTCTGAGTGTTCCTGCAGCAAATGTGAGGCAGTGCGTTCCATTGCTGAAACATGGCACATCAGAATGGCTCGAAATAAGGATTAAGATTTAAAATGGCCTAGTCACTTTTTTTTAATTATTAAAATTTGAAACTTATTAAAGCTGCAAAGTAACAAGTGACCATACTAAATGTATAAAATGTTTTGGAGTGAGTCACAAATTCCTACAAATAATCTGATGATCGGCCTTTATTTCCTCACCTTTATCTCCCTTTTAGGACATATAAGATAGCCTAAGTGTGTCTGTACTTTGCTAGTTTCTTTGCTGTTTTGATCATGTTTCTCTCTATGGATCTCCCCCTACATTTCAGAGTAAAGCACTACTGTAAAAACTCAGGAGTCCGATTGACTCCAGTGTGACTCTTGTTCTCTCCTGCTTTTACCTGCACAAAGGTCTCCACTGCCTTTTGGTCACTCTGCCATGACAAACATAAGAAATAAAGTTATTGCTAGCTTGTTGATATGCTAACTGGGACAAGTCACTTTTTTGTGAGACCTGAGACTTCAAGGACGCTGCGTCGGTGATCCCATTCTTGCAAAGCTGTTTTTTTTTGCCAAGATATGCTAGAGCAGACATCCTCAATCTATGGTTGCATGCAGCTCTTTAGCCCTGCTCTTGCATCGCTTTGGGCATCTGACATCAACTTTTATAAAGTCAGTAAAGGAAAATGTAGAAGGCTGTGAAACAACCTGCATCTGCATCAGCTTGTCTATTTAAAATAAAACTTTCTCCCTGTTTTCCAGTATATGCTGTGGACTTAACTGTTAAACTGTTACAAAAAACAGTTTTAGCCTCACTTGTCCATGCAGTGGTACAGACTGATTGGAAACACCAATTATATGACCACCCATATGCTATATTTCTGTTACAGGCTAAGCGACTTGTGCTTGTGCATTAAAACTGGTCGTGCCTCTATTCAAATTTTGTATTTTTGGGAACAGCTGGCTCTTTGGATCTGGAAGGTTGCAGATCCCTGCACTAGGGGGAGATGAAGGAAACTTTATTCACCCTGCAGCAATTCATTTAGCCATCAAATTGACATTTAAAACCCACGCATAATTCATAGTCTTTCAAGGAAATATTTTGGTGGTGATTGTCAAAAGACTTTAAGTACACTATTTATAAGGACAAGAAATACACTTGTAGATTAAGCTATGTTCAGCTCTCCAACAGATTTAAGCCCAAAGCAATATATTCCTTTAAATATATTTTATCATTGGCTTTAGTGCAGGAGCCTAGCAGGACCCAAGTGCACCGTTTGGGTATTTTGTTGTGACTTCAAAAAAAGGCCTTCAGAATTCCCAGAGATAACCCGGCTCACCCTGGCATACGCTGCACAGTGAGATAGCAGAATGTGACAAGTGAAAGGCTAGATACCGCAGGAAAGATGACAAGCGATGTCAGACGACTTGAAAAATCCCAGACAAGAAAAGGCCTGCGCTGCTCCCGGTGCCCTGGAGGTAAACTGTCACCGTGAATTCAGGTGAGGACCGCGCTCTCTGCTCTGTCTTTAAAACGGACCGTGCCTCTCTCTACAGCCTGCCCGGGCTGCTCCTCTCCAGACTCATTCTCCCCGTAGTTCAGTGTTGGATACATGAAAGCGGAAAGGCCACACAGATGGTAGGTCTGCAGCGTCACAGTCCTCCAGCTGAACCGGACTGGCAAGTGCACGCGGCCCTGATGCAATTAAAGGTCAGCGGTATCCCACAGACACTATTCCTACAAGCTGTTCCGCGGCTGGTGTGAACGCACTGGAACACCAGCTTCTCAGCGCTGTTACATTACACTCAACAGACATTTCTCTTCCAGCGTGGGCAGTGCTGTCTCCACTCTTTTCGTCTTGGTGTTGTCAGGACTTTTTTTTTGACCGTTGACCGTTTGCTGCCCTTGAACTTCACACGCGGGCTAAAAGAAACACTGTCAGGCCTGTTTTTTTTTACATCAGACTTTGCTTTGCTAATTTGTCTGAACCCTGTGTCACTGCATTGGCTGAGGAGACAAAAGACAAAAATAACTTTATCAAATGTTTAAATGTAAGAGAGGTCCTTTGTGCTGTGGTTACAGTTTGTGCTATTTAATAAGAAAGCCTGAGTTGTTACATTTACTTGGAAAAATTCTACTTAAGTAAAGTAGAATAAGTAAGTACTCACTTTCAAATGTACTTCTAAGTAATATAGTATTTTGCACAGATTTAACAACTAATTTATGTGTTAAATGTGAAGTATATAGTGGAAAGTGCTGATTACAGATGAAATGAACAAACCGGGGCAGTAGGAGAGATTGAATCTGTTGTTGAGGTCTTCTGTCTTTATTATGTTGATTTTTCTAATGAGTACTACTTTACTGCATCTTTTATATTTGGTTATTGCATGACTACAATGAGGGCACAGCAAAAACAAAACTCAAAAAACTTTGTACTTTGAAACAATTTAGAAATGTAGTTGAGTAAAAAGTAAAAGTACTCCAGGTAAAATCTACTTAAACAAACTACAAATACATGGAAATTGTACTTGTAAGTATAGTAATTAAGTATTTACTTAAGTATTTTACTTTTTAGTTACTTTCCACCGCTGCATTTACTGGAATAACTTTTTGAATTGTACTTCATAGAGTAGTTTCATAGTACAGCATTTTGTACCATTCACTCTTGTTTGATTAATCCTGTATGCTGTCCTTTTTGGAAACGCTCATTTTCACCGCCGTTACAACGAAGCAGTCAGCTCATTTATCTCTTGTTTAGCGTCATGTTGCTAATAGCCGTGCTAAGTAGCCATTTTATGATCTGTCCAGTCCCCACCATTGCCAGCAGGAGGCACCAGGCACTTAATCCAAGAGTTCTCTGCAAACTGCCAGCACAGCAAAAGAAGACATTTTCCATAGATATACATTATTTAGTTATTAAACATGAAATAATAAAGCAAAGGTGTCCAAAATTATTTCAAAAAGCCTGAAAAAAGCAAAATATAGGACCTTTAGTCATACTTTCAAGCCCCAAGTCCCTTGTCTCGAGCAGAGGTGGGTATTGTTCTCAAAAGTACAGTGTATTGTTACTTATAAGTAAAAATTATTCATACAAATACTATCTAACTAATTACTAATAAAAGTAATAATGTATTTGGTGAAAAAAAAAACTGAATTACAGAGTAACTGTTTGGACATATCTGATTTATGTTTTAGTATTGCTGTAATCAGAAGTGCACATTCTCTAATAAACAATATGAAATAATAAAAAAACAAACAAAAACAAAACACAAATTCTACAAGAAGAACCTTTTAAAACCAATACAAACATGCAGAGGTGAGTACAGTAGCAAAAAGCTGTACTCAAGTAACTGTATTGTGTAATTTCAAATAATCTTACTCAAATACTAGTTAAAAGTATGTTGTGATGAAAGTACTCTTAGAGATAACCCGGCTCACCCTACCATTTGAACCAATACTATCTTTTTTCCATAGATTTTGGTCACACCATTTTTTTCTCTACACTGTAAACCCAAATAGTATTTATTACAAGCAAAATTCTATTGTTCTTACTTAGGGTTCACCAAAATGTTGGATCTACTAGAAAGAGATTATTGTTAATAAAAAGTTCTTCATATATAGTTACCATAACTAAAGTAACTTCAGTAATGAGTTGAAATTTGTACTGGGCATGTGCAATAAAGCTTAACACACTGAGCAACAGCAAAGGCCTGAGGACTCTGAACTTCGCATGATTTAAGGTAATTAACCCATATTATCTTTGTTTTTTCTTATGTATAAGTCATAGTTATTGCATGGGGAGTGGGGGATGGGGGGACAGCGCAGTGCTGGGGCCGCGGGGCAGAGACCGCAGGTCACCGCTGCTCTTTCACTTTCTCTCAGTGGCACCGGGGCACGTCGGGCAGTTCAACGGCTCTCGTCGTGCACTAAAATCGTAATGCACGGCCCCTCATAGTTTATTTCTAACTTAAAGAAGCACCTCTCACTGTCGCGCGCCACCAAGACGCTCGTGGCTCGCAGTTCCAAAAGCCCAGGGGCGGCTCAACAGCGATAAGAGCACGGCTGTCCACATATAGGTCACAGAGGTCTGTATTTACTGATGTTTACTGTAGACTATAGGTTTAAACCAGGACTAAACCAGGACTAAACCAGGTCTAAACCAGGTCTAAACTTCTTACATCACTAAACTAGGTCTAAACTGGGACTAAACCAGGACTAAACCATGGCTAAACCGGGTCTGTTTTTAAAGCAACAGTGAAGACAGTACAAAGGCTAAAGTTAGATAACTTGCATGAGTGAGTAAGTCACATGCTTAATACTGAACATCCAGGTTTAACAATAACATTAGGTTGGATGGTAGCACAGTCCACTTCAGGGCCAGCTCAGCTGTGCTTAGCTCACTTTGGTTCACGCACACACAACAAGAGCAGAGGAGGTCACTGTGAGGAAGAGGTAGAAGGAAAAAGTGTAGCCTGATGGATTAACACAGCATAGGCACATTAACCATTTTGGAAAAAGAAAAAATTTTGGGTGATTATAGTTTATAAAGTTATATGTACAATACAATGATTTATCATTTCTTTTTTTAAAAGATAATTAAATAGAATTGCTCAAATTGCCTGCACTTGGAATTTACTGTTATATTTTTTTCTGATTCAAATAATGTAGTAGCTTTGATTTTTATAACTGCTTATTGTTTTTATGACTGCTTATTTATAACTACTGTGTTTTCTTTTTATTTACAAATTTCCAGTTGCCATGGCAATCATGTTTTAATGTTATCCTGGCTGACGGTGACATCCAAAAGACCATAATTTCTGAAAAAACACCTCATGTTAACGCACTGAAAGATGTGGAACCACATCATTCACTCAGAAGCTCCTGTTTGTGAGAAGCTGGACAAGTGGCCAGCCCTTTCCACCGGAAATCAGGTTTGTTTTATCGTCCTCTTTACAAATAAAAAGGGAGTTAGTATTTGGATCATTTTAATGTAAATAATCACTTTGTGTGCTTAGCTCTTGTCAGAATTCACCTGAATATCAGGATGAAATCTGCAGTCAGAGTTTTACGCAGGACTGGACTCACACTCTGCACGTTTTGCAAGTTTTCCAGTAGAAAAGATAAAATCACAAGACATTTATTTAAGGTTTATTCAAAGGTAATTAGGTTAAGTATTAAAATGTCAGAGTCATGAATTGATTGTTATCCTCATTATTTTTTGTTTTTGTTTTTTGTACAGACGCCTGATGTAACATGCATGTGCACTACAGTTCTGGGTGGTCTTCCTCCAGGAGGATGATTCTGAAGACTTTAAGGATGTGTTTTGTAAGTCTGTCTTTTGCTTTTTACAGTTCCCAATAAAACCTTAACATATAACGTAGCAGTTGTTAAAAGTATACAGTTTTTATTGAAATTCATAGCTCATCAATCAATCATGTAACTGCATTAAAACAGACTTAGCATCTGCCTGTCTTTTCTTCTCAGGGTAACACTTATCAGTAACATTTGTGGCCTTTTGTTTGCCCCTTTCCTGACTTGAAATGTAATGCTATCATTTTTTTTTTCCTATGGCTGTTTCCTTTTAAGTGATGTTACAGCAAATCATCTGTTTTATTTAATGAATGTATCTTCTTCAATTTAAAAGTACAATGGTGGCCAAAGGTTTTGAGAATGGCAAAACATTTTTTTTCTTTTTACAAAAGTTTGGTGCTTTATTGTTTTTACATAGCTTTGTCTTCTGTGGATTGCATGTGTGTCGAAGGCCTTTATTAACAATTACAAGTTCATGAAAACACTAAATATTTCCAGTGTTGCTCATAAAAGATGTTTTGGTACAATTTTTTATTCATGACTGGGTCAGGACCGTCTCCTAAGGTCGATTCAGCTGCAGAATGGGGCAACACCAGTGCAGAGCTTGCTCAGGAGAGGCAGCAGGCAGCTGTGAGTGCATCTGTATGTACTGTAAGGAGAAGACTTTTGGGGGATGGCATGGCATCAAGAAGGGCAGCAATGGCAGCAATCAAACCTGTGTCATGCCAACATTAAGGCATTCTGTGACCATTCATGTGCAGGCTTCTGAGCCAGTGGAGTGGGCTCAATTATTTTGCCTAAGAACACAGCCATGAATTAAGAATGGTACCAAAATATCCTCCAAGAGCAACAATGCATATATTGAGTGTTTTCAAAAACCTAAACATGTAATATGCCTATATGCCATGTGCCTATGACACAAATTGAAATTTTAAGTAATATTTTATAGAGGTGATTCATTCATGCTATTTCTTTCTCTGTTTAGGCTTCAGATTTAGATGCAGTGGAACAAATGTTGGCCTGCTCTCCATTCTACCTGAAGACACGCCTGCCACAGCTCCACACGCCCTCATTCCTGAAATCGTGGATGGTGTCCCAAACCTGCTCCATGCTCTATGTCTCCTCTATGCTTTGCTCTATGTTTTAAATCATGACTACCCAAACACAATGAGAAACACATTATATTTCTTTTAACAGGTATTTTTGACTTTGGAAGCTAAGAATCTTAAACCAAAACTACAAAGCCTCAAAAATCAACTTTTAAGCTAAACTACTCATTTTGTTTATGTGCTAAATGTTTTGTTCCCTGCCAAATATGTTTGTTTCCAAATATGGCAATGTCACTGATTTCAACATTGCAGTTAGAGACATGTTGTTACAAATAGAAGGGTTATAGTGTTAATGGAACCTTTCTGAAGCCAATTGCTATATTTTAGGCATATTGCACAAATGCACTATATTCACGTCTTGTTACAAAAGGATCCATTGTGTCTTCTATATTATAACTGCACATTTTAAGCCAAATGCTGTACCCGAGACATATTTGATAATTGCAGTACCTGATGTGGTTTGATGTCAGAAGTGGCGATTTACAGAGTTAATTCTGATGGTACTGTGAAAACTATAACATATAGTGTTCTTAAAATTTTTTATTAAAAATAAGTAGAAGTTTCATACTTGTGTAAAGTGTCTTCTCTATTTCATTTGTACTTAACAACATGTTCACTTTACTTACGAAAAGTTTGGAAACTGATTGCCTATATTATTCTAAGTTGCCATAGCTTAAATTAGAAAATTAATAATGCATTAAGACTACTAGTATTAAGTGTGTTTGTAGTAATAAATACATCAATTGATTAATTAAATTGGAATAATATAGTAGTCTTATTACATAAGTTTAAGTAACATTACTAATCACTAAAGAGTATACTTACTGAAAATTAGATATTAAACTTGCTTGATATTTCTTAGTTAATTTATTAATGGAAAGTTAGCTTTATTTAATTACATAAGATTACTAACTACTATGTAACGTTTCTACTAAGATAACTGGAAAAAAAATAAGGCAATCGGTTTCCAAACTTTTTTTTTAATGTAAACTCAACTAATCAGGGTTTACAGTGTATATTACTCCTCACTGCCATAAGTCAATAACAAAGCAGCAGTGTTAACTGACGAGTCCATCCTGCTCTGCAGCCTCCCAAATACATTCATCTAATCCTTAGTTTATTTTATTTTACATTAAATACATGCCCAGAAATTTTTAGACATGAAGTTCAGGAGGCATTTCTGAGGTTGACAGTGAACTGTGGAGTCAACCTTGGTAATATTTAGTAGGATAAAATGTTTCATTTCATTATGTTTTCATTTTTTCCAATTTATTTATTATACAGTTAAGAGATTTCTTTTTCCCATTTCAATGGAAAATAAATTCTATGTGCCATACAGATTTGTAACACAATGAGAGCAAGATTGACTATAACACTGTAAGTTTTCACACCTCAGTATTGTTTTTCTCATATCCCTCTTCTGTACCTGTCCAAACCAGCTCAGTCTGGCTTCTCTGACTTTAATAATAATAATAATAATAATAATAATAATAATAATAATAATAATAATAATGCATTAGTCTGATATAGCGCTTTTCTGGGAACTCAAAGTATCTTTACAGTTTGGTGTAACTTTATCGCCTAAACGTCTAACTGAGCTGTCCCTCTCATGTACTCATTCCAAATCCTGTCCATCCTTGTAAAAATAATACAGTATTATAACAAACCTTTTAGCCAATGCTTGCATATGCACTTCCACCTAAACTGTGCATAATGTTTGTAAATTAACTGTTGTTTTAAATGAGTGCATAATTATAATTGGAGTACACCAAGAGCAACATTACAAATGCTAATAACAATAAAATAATAATTTCATTGTGTAAGCACATGCACTACTATTACTGCACTGTTAATTACAGCTAAAAGTGAATAGCTTTTCTATTAGGGTTGAGTTCAAACTGTGCTTTGTATAATAAAGGTAATTGGGGAAAGGTGGACCTGCATTGGCTCTTTTCTGCTTTGCTGTAATAAATGTAATTAGAGAAAGATGGATCTGATTCTGCCCTTTTCTGAGTAGAATACAAATGTTTATCTTTC
Source organism: Bostrychus sinensis (assembly GCA_020698575.1). Classification (NCBI taxonomy): domain Eukaryota; kingdom Metazoa; phylum Chordata; class Actinopteri; order Gobiiformes; family Eleotridae; genus Bostrychus; species Bostrychus sinensis. The sequence goes on along the minus strand of CM036242.1, from coordinate 12,356,016 downwards.
AGTATTCAAGTGTGTGTACCTTGCCTTTTAGTGAATTCAACAACCTACTTTTGTTGCACTTAAAAGTACCACTTCTTCTTGTGTGCTTCTTCAGAGCATCTTATAGTATGTGCTTTGATGATGAATGGAGGTGCTTCAATGGAAGCCATTGCTAATACATGGCCCAAGGGCTGCTTTTTCTCTGCTGAAAAAAAAAAAAAACGGTGTTTAAGTGACATAGTGTTGTGTAGAAATTAGATTCAAGTTTGGCAGCACCGTTTTCCACTTGGGCGCGAGTGAAAAGAGCACTTTGTAGCCTGGAGTGATGGTATGGACCACAGATGCAGGTGAGAGACAGCCTAAAAGCTTTCTGAAATAGATTTTACCCATCATACTGACACCTTTAACTCATGTAGCGTGGCCGGTCACCAGAGCAGGGCCATGCACTGCTCCAGACTGTTTATATAGCTGTCTGTCCCCGTCCGCCTCTGTTTTTGTCACAAATCCACCCAGGTGAATAGGGTAAGGCATATTTTCTTTGGGGAATACTTACAACTGAAGTACGTAGGCAGTTTTGGTGTCACCGTGTTAACATCAACTGTAGTCCTGCTTCAGAACGCACTACAGGGAGCTTATAAATATGAAAATGTTGTTGCCTTTCCTTCGGCTAACAGAGATCACAGATGCAGCACACAGAACTGAAGATGATCAGGAAAAAGTGACATTTGGTCAAGGTTCTTATGTGACAAGGACTGAATGCATCATATTCTCAAGGTTTTGTGGCATTCATGGGGCAAAGTGGGTTTTTAGTCATTGTAGAGTATTGTTGGATAAAAAGGCCCATGATATAAGATTTACAAATAAAAAAAAATCAACTGAATATTCATTGGTTCACAAGTTTAATGCTTAAGATGCTGTTAAAGGAACAGTCCACGGTTTTCCATATTAAACTATGTTCTTCCCTGATCTTAGACGAGTTGATGCGTACCTCTCTGGTCTTTGTGCGCGCCTTCTGTGCCCTTTGCAGGCCTGGGGAGCAACGCTAATTTGTTAGCATTTAGCTTTGCCAAGCAAATCCCTAAGGAACCAAACGCGGCTCAAGTTAGAAGCAACCAAGCTTTTCCACGTTTTTCCTACTTAAATATGGTTACATGAGTAGATACATGACCCAAAAATGAAAAGTGTAGATTTTCTAAGCGGATAAAAATGGGTACTATAATGTAAGGCGTAATAACACTTGAGGAGCACTTCGGCGTCGGCGCAGTGATATCTTCACTCCTAAAAAATTCTCTCTTCTACCACTGCAGGCGTGCAGGTCACATTAGTTCTGTTGACAGAAGTGAGAGGGGGAGGGGGAGAGAATTTTTTAGGAGTGAAGATATCACACAGGGCACGCACAAAGACCAGAGAGGTGCGCATCAACTCGTCTAAGATCAGGGAAGAACATAGTTTAAAATGGAAAAACGGTGGACTGTTCCTTTAAAGGATCTTTCTGTGTGGAGTTTGTATGTTTCAATAAGGATAGTCACAAAGTGAGGGCCCGAATGTGGCAGGTGCGGCACTTTCTTTGTGAAAAATATGACGGTCTGATTCCTCTGTCATAGAGTCACTTTTTTTGGAACTGACCTATCGCAACAAGAAGCAGAAGCTATCTCTTATCTAAAATAATCAAGATGGTTTTGGCTAATACAGAGTGAATTTTACAACTTCTCTTGCAGTGGTGGTTGCTGGTCTTTAATACAGGGGAAGCTTATAACATTTAATCCTGGGCTAACTAGCAGCTTGGTTTCCCTACAACTTTGACACTGAATGAACAAACAAAGTAGCAAAACTTTAATATGATTCAAACCAAGGCTTGACATTAACTTTTTCTCTCACTGGCCACTGTGGCTAATGGTTTTCAGCAGTTACTAGCCACTGATCTTTTTCACTAGCCACAACAACTTTTTCTGTTATATAACAAAAATAAGCCTATATTACTATGAAAATGGAAATGACCATTATTCTAACCAAAATCAAGGTACTGCTTTTATTTAAATTTGCCTATATTATCAGATATAGAAAGAGAGAAATTAAATAGCATATAGACAAGAAGCTTATTTGTATTTTCTTATGTAGCTCTAACATACAGTAGCCTCTTTTAATCTGCTGAACAAGCCTCATAATAATCTACTGCTTTAAATTATTCTCAAATTATTAGGAATAATAATACTATAAGGATTGTTTTTTCAGAGCAAGAGCAGGTTTGTAGCATCTTATTAATTTAACTAAACAATAGATGTGTCTCCATGACAACCCAAAGCAGGGGCTTTCAAACGTGACATGGGCTCCTCTCTGTCCTCTCTGTCCTGCTGAGGCGGGCCTGAACCCTGCATGCTCTTTCCTACTGTCCCCCTGTGCTTCTCTCAGTGTCCCCACGGTCTCTGTGTGCTGTTTTCTCGTGTCCCCGTGATCCTCGCGCGCTTCTCCCAGCCAGGGCCCATACAAAGCCTGTACGCTCCTCCTTTTATCTGCTCAGAGTGAGTGCATGCGTGAATGCGTCCATCAAAGTGGAGAGAGGGACAGGAGCTACGTGATGTAATCAAGCAAACTTTAGTTGTGGCAAAGTGAAAGTAAAAAGGAATGCACTGCTCGGTGGTCGGGCAGCCTCAGAGAAATCACCACAATTTGTGCATTTGTCCAAATGGACACAGTTTCTACTGGAGGTGGCTTCATTACCCGCCACGGATGAAATCTACCTGCATTTGGTGGATTGGCGGGTGCTAATCTCAAGCCCTGATTCAAACTCAACAGCGCTATGATCAGCCTTATTTATTTAGTATGTAACATGTACAAACAATGAAAATTAAGTAAATCACTTCGTTTTACTCCAGACAGCTCGTTCAGCACATTACTGTCTCCTCTCTGCTCTGACTGTCTCCCAGATACGCTGAGCGTCCAGAGGCGGGGAATTTTTGGCTTATTTATTCAATCAATGTCTTCCTTTTTTGCAATGAAAAAACCCACTCTGAGTAGTCTCATAGAGATCCACTGAAGCTCAGCATCAGTAGGATTTATGCAGCGTCCAAGCTACTCTGAAGTGAGAGGAGGATTGTGTGGAAAATCAGACTAAACAGCTGATTAATGACTGACGTACTCACAAAATTAAATGGATTCTAGTGCACTTTTAATGTAACCTAATTTATTCCATTCAACAGTGCATATCTGACCATTAGTTTTATGAAATTTTAGGGGAAGCTCAGCTTCCCTCGCAGTTAATGAACAATCACCATTTTTCTCTTGCCTCTGTCTGATGGCGTTTATCATTTTTTATCATCACCTGTTGATTCTGTTGAAGTTGGCATTGTTGTTCAGTCCTCTGTGTGGTGTACTTTGTCCTGTTTCCATTTTAACATCAGCAAAGTCCTGTTGACGTCAGACATAACAACCACATTCAAACAAAATGACTTTCCACAAGTCTTTTAACAAGAGGCTTACGCTGCTGCCCCCGTTTAGAAAAAAGTACTCATAATTGTTCATTGCTCACAGTACAGCGTATACTGGTGTTGTATGGCAAAAACAGTAACAGTCATTCATTTGCATCTCTACAAGTTTGTTGTTGAGACTAGTCAGCGCTTTGCTTACATCTCATTTTTAGTTTCTCTGATTACTGCCTCTGTTAGTTGGACGCCCTGGAAACTTAAACTAAGCTGTACCAGACTCAAATTTTTGTATAGAATAGAAAAAAAAAAACAAGACAACCCTATAGCCTATAGCGGGGGTGTCCAAACTTTTTCAAAGTTGACCAGATGTTGCCAAGTAACTGAATGCACATACAGTACAAATTTATTACAGTATTTTGTTTTCAAAAGCCAAATAATCATAAATAATTTTCTTTAACAACACAATCTAAAGGTCATAACAAAATAACATAACTGCAATTACTTTTTGACAAACTGATTTAAAAAAAAATACACAGCATAGATATCAAGAACACCTGCAACTTTTAAAGACAGTATATGCAAAAATCACCATCATCAAATAGCACAAACATACTTAAAAGGAGAGGAATCATACTCTGTCTTGCTGTGGACAGTATATATTTTTTTTACTTTTAGACTTGTCTGAAGAGTGAGGGACACTGAATGCTACAGTAACACCCACTAACGTACCATACCTCCCTGTAGTGTTTCTACACTAGAAATAGGACAAGGTTGTACATGGATGTTGAGTGCAAAGTTGGAGGAGTTGGCCTTTGATGTTAAGCCATAGCTACTGATGTTTTTACGAATAAGAACATACAGTATATAAAAGTATATACATGAGAATGGCTGCCCAGTTTTTCTGATAATGCATTGTCACATCATTCTAAAACACTTGAATATCAAAGCAGCCTATTCTCTCCAATCCTCTAGTGTTGTGCAATATTGAGAATATCCATTTTCAGCAGACAATTCAGTTCAAAAGCGCAGGCGGGTGTAGGATCATCAGAGTCAACCAAAGACGTACATGTCCAGACCACATGGAAGGGAAAAAAGACTAACGTAAGCCCACTCATATCCTTCAGTGTGAATCCGGGGCTCTCTCCCTGAGGCGGGCATTACAGGCTGCTGCTGAACAGATATGAAACCACTCCTTTGTGTCTCAGTCCATTAAATCCATAAACATGAGAGGGCCCTCCATGTCTTGTCTGAGGCCGTGGAGTGTGGAGGGTGAATGGGGTTTTTCATAGACGCACTTGAGTCTGCCATGTGCTTCTTCTTTACAGATTGATCAGGATCTTGTTTGTTCTTAAAGATTGTACCAGAAGGTTTGAGACATTTTATAAACTATATCTTCTATGAATTGTAGTTCAATTGAAAGAAAATGTGTGTTACATGAAAAATTGCAATGGTTTTTCAAAGCAGGAGTTGCAGGATTGTGCTGTGTGTATATAACTTAAAATACCAAAATCATTATATCCTTTACCTTTAATGGGGATGGGGGTCTATAGGTACATTTCTACTGGATGCAACAGCATGGGTTGTGTCAGTACGGAGCGGTTTGGTACAGGAAGCCCCTAAACCTGCTTGGGGTCCAGAAGACCAGTGTCTGTTGTGTACATTGTGTTAATAAATGAGATATAAATCACTCCCAGACTAGTGATACCATTTTTATTTATTATTATATATATATATATATTTTTTTTTTTTACTTTTTTCTTTTAGTTTGAGGTCTTCCCGGAATTCATGAACTCATATAAAAAACATTCACTTGCACATCAGCAGCATTTGCACACATTATCTTGTTTTGTTTCTTGTAAGTTGACATTCTAACCACTGAACATATAATGACATGAGTTTAACTTGTGTTAAATCCAATCTGAACTATATATGAAAAGTTTTGACTCTCAAAGCAAGAGCCGTACTTGGCCAAAACGGAAACACCTTTTGCTCATATATGCTGTAGCTTTATTGCTCAAAAAAAAAAAAAAAAGAGAAAAGAAAAAAAACGCACAATATTTAGCTCATCCTGTGTCAGAATATGGCTGGTATGCTTTCTGGGGCTGCTTCGGGAAGTGGAAACACCCCCAAACCAACCCGCACCATGCCCACCAGTGAAAATTCATCTAATCATACATCAGAAAATGTCGAGTGGGGGTGCAACAGATTGTAGAATTTCAGCATTATACATTTTTCCTCCACCTGGTGTTTTACCAAAAAAATCGCATAGTTAGCATTTCCAACACCCAAAACAACATCTCAACTTACTGCTTTTATTTTACTTTTTCCCATATTGCTCCATTTACAATATGCTATGAGATTATAAATCAGTTTGCCTCATATCCAAGAAAAAGAGAGGTTAGCTCCTTTCCTTTTGATAACAAATGTCCAAAGGTTTCTATGCAGAAGGATATTAAAAACAAAAACAAGAAGTGCATCTGGGAGTAAGGGCGTTTCCTAAGTAATCATTAATATAGGCCCAGAGACTGGGAACATTCAACACAGTATATTAAAGTCTGACTACTGTATGCTTTCTGTACATTACATGAGTTTTTATACAATAGGATGATGCAAGTCATAGTTCTCGCACTGCTCTGAAGAGAAAGAACGGGGACAAGACATCCTGTTAGACCAGACATGCCCAAAGTCCGGGGGCCATTTGTGGAGGGGGCTAAAGTTTCATATGGCCCACAGCTTCTATGTCAAAATGTATTACTAATGGCCCACCAGTACTTTCATACAGTGTTTGTCTGTACATTTGTATAACAAGTCAGAGCAAGAGCAAAAAAATTACCTAGAAAATGATTTTTATGCTCAAAGATGTTATTTTGTTGCAATTGGTTTTAGATTTTGCCATCAAAGAAGAGAAATTATAATAATTATTTGGCTTCTGAAAAGAAAATACTGTATGCATTGAATTTATACTGTATGTGCATTCAGTTCGTAGAAAAAAATCAGGAGGGATTGTTGGCCCTTGGACCTTTGCACATCTTCAAAGCTGGTCCTCTTTGAAAAAAAATTGGACACCTCTGTGTTAGACCTTTAACTAGAAATTATATTCATTCATTCATTCATTCATTCATTCATCTTCTTCCACTTATTCCCATTAGGGTCAATGGTACTGGAGCCTACTATAACTTAACCACTTGGTCATGACAGTAAAGTACCGGGGGGTATTTTAAAATCTTTAATCAGCAGACCATATTTCCTGCTTTCTGGTGCATTTTGATGTGTTTTTTAGCTGTCTATGGTTTGAGGAAGATTATTAATATCTGTTTTTTCAGGTTAATTTAACAGTGAAAAGCATAACAAGGCTAGTAACTTCTGTCCAAAAAACAACCAAAGTGTCACTTGCATACCTGCATAAAACGTAGCGCCTCATTAAATATGCACATGGTTAATTTGCATACTGAATTAGGCGCAAATGAACTAAAGCGAACAATACACACCGTGGCTGTTCTATTAGCATTTGTTCAGGCTGCTTTTATCCTAAAATGAACAAATATGAAGAAAGTATGGAAGGATGTCTGCTCTGTTTGTCCGCTGCTGCTCATGGCTCTCTCTGCCCTGTCCTGTGGACCGAAAGTAGTTGAAAGGGATGTGTGCTTGTGCTGCTCAGGCCCTCACTGCCCTGACATCGCGCACTGCTCTCCACAGGAGGCAGAGAGAGGGGGGCGAGTCGTGACCCAAATGAATTTGTTCACAGAAAAGAAAAAAAGTGAAGGAATTCTATACACATTTTCATGGAAACTCAAACAGAGAGGAAAGAATTAAACAGAGTGATCTTCAGAGTAAAGAGTAAGAGTAAAAGAGTAAAATGCGGGATACAGCGATGATTTGCTGAACGTGTCATTTGGAGTCATGCACAAAGTCAACCTTTTATCCCCCCTGAAGTTAAAGCAGAGGGAGGGATGGAGAGAACAAGAGCAGAAGCAGGGACAGAAAAACAAGAAGGGGGGAAAATCTCCCCCCATCCTCCCAGCAAATTGCACCCTGATTAACAATACTGAAATCCTTACCTGAAATTTTAAAGGTCCCATAAATAAACAGATTTTTCTTTTTACATTTTTGACCATGATATAATCTTGTTTGCACCTCAAAACATACCTGGAGTAGTTTATTTCATTCACACATGTTTGAGTAATCCTCTATGCTGATACTGTTCCCTTCTAAAGCACTCGGTCTCACCACTGTACGAAGACACTGGAAAACTATGAAGCAATAAGCTCATTTAGCTGTCTGTTAGCATCATGTTGCTAATAGCCATGCTAATTAGCCATTTTATGCTCTGTACAATCCCATCAGTTGCCAGCAGGGGGCGACAGGCACCTAATCCAAGCTCCCATTAAGAAGACTTTTTATATACATTATTTTAAGTTATAAAACGTGCAATACTAATGCAAAGGTGCCCAAAATGATTTCAAAAAGCATGAACAAAGCATATTGTGGGACCTTTAATCAATATTCAAATTTTTCACTTATCTTACTATCAGACTAACCAACCAATGCTGACTAAAACCATAACCTGACAGGTATCTTTTCAAGGATATAGTTTTAGACTTCATTCTCTAAAATTCTTGACCAGGTTAACCAAGGACAGTTGCTGCATGAAAATTGAAGCACACTGGTGAAAATCATTAAAGAGAGTTACAAAGAGGAGAAAATAACACCCTCAAATGTAATATTGACCATATCACTGATTATTTTATGTCTCAGTTGGAAAACCTTCTAAAATTATTTTGATGAGCTGTTGGTTGCTTTTGAAATGGAAACACATCTATTTCATTTCCAATTTTAAAAACCTTTGGAAGCTTTACAAAGTCATTTTGTGAATCAAAGACATTACATTAAAATTGTCTAGTTATACAAAACAGTTGCTAAACAATCAAAAAGTTACTAAAACTTAAATAAGTTACTGCTGTATCGTGCAATGCAGTTCATCATGTCCGGTCACCGATGTTGCATGGTCCAAGCTGTCAGTAACCAAAGTGTGAAGTTTCCAACCTCGACATTCACAGTTTTTATCGACAGGCTGCTGAAATGCTCGTATCAATATTTCACCTCCACATTTGCTGAAGAAAAGCTGTGCGATGAAGGGAGTCAGGGAGTGCATACAGATGGTGATGAGTTTAACAAGTTCACTGTCAGTGCTTCTGAAAGCTACTCCTGGAAGACATCACTCCATTTACCTCAGGCATGTAATATTACCGACTTTGAGATTTCACTTCTTTCAGCCCTTTTTTGCACATATTCAGCCTGAAATTTATTTTGGACCAGTTGAAGCTTGCCATAGTAAGTTAGACACAGTGATAAAAAAATAAAGTTAGTTTCTGCTATAATGCAAAAAGTTAACTTGAGTTGTAGATTACATTTGGGGTTTAAGCTATTAATGATATGCCAGACAAAAAAGGGGAAAAAAATATAAATTAAACATGGTTTATGGCTGTAAAAAGTAGGCCACACTGAAATGATCAGGGATAAAATTAGGGCTGACAATCAGACCAGTTGGGAGCCACTGTTTTAGATGATTATTGATGAGACATAGTTTATTTCATAAGCCTTTCCACCCTGACTTTCTATTTAACAGACCGTTGTTGTGATGTGCTTGATGCTCACTTGCTTCCTCGGAAGAGTCACGCAATATTCAAGATGAGCTAGACCTGTGCAGTTTTGATTGTCTGAGCCCCCTGCAGGTCATCTGGAGCAACTGTGGAGGCTAAACAGCTCTGTGCATGATGGGAAAGGCTCACCTGTCAGCAGTGAATGGACAGGTGATTGGATCTGAGTTTACTGCTGATCAGAAACATAACACACTGACACTTCACTGCCCCCCTCTCCTCCATCCTGGCCTCTATTTCTGTCATGCCACAGTTTTGACCTGGATAAACTTTTTGCTCTGTTGCCCATTGTGAAGTAGAGTATTATTTAAAATATATCTGCTGTTATAGGAGGTGTTTAACTTTTGTTATGTATAAACTTATACATGAAAGCCTAACACCACTGCTGAATGTGCCTCATGTTGTGTGCTCCTAATGAGCGCCTCATTAATGCACAGACTGTGGTCATGCCAGAGACAGAAGTCCTTACAAAACAGTTTAATGCATTTATTTGGAAAATCACATTCAACACACGCAAGAAGTGCATTTCAGGCTGCGTGATCCAAGCCACAAACTGTCCGACTTCACTACAGATGTCTTTCCCTGCCTCCTGTTGTGGCCATGCACTCTTGTTCACAATTCAGGCGAGGCGTAATTCATCTCAAATGATCCTAGCGTTGTTCTGATGTGTCTGGTCATCTGATTTAAACAGGTTTTGGCACTGTTCTTCTGCCACCTGGAGCAGCGAGAAGACAGCGCCATCTGCAGTCCAAATTCTTAAGAACACCATCCCAGGTGTGAGACAGCAGGTATGCCCGAGTGTCCCGGTTCCTGTCCTGTGGTCTTCTTACCATATTTCAGTTGCCAACCTAATCCAACAGAGCTTGTTATCTTCCATCCCAATGATTGTGGGTATGGGATATGTGTTTTTCTCACTGTGGAAGGACTTTTGTGGAAGACCAAATGAACCTTTTTGGATGATCTAATGATTATAATTAGGTTTAACTTCAGCTTGGGAAAAAAACAGTACCAGTTAAACAGCTTAATCAAGCTGAGTGCAATTCATAAGCTGCGCATGCCCAGTGTCTGTACTATGGTCTGGTGCATTTATGAAATAAACCAAGGTTATTTTATTTCCCCACTTTAAATTGTCTTGTCTTTGTTCATATTGTTCAGTGTGGAAATGCTAAATGTCAAAATGCTACTCTTAGATAGTCTATGGTACAAAAAAACATTATTCATTTATAGTTATTTCCAATCTCTGAAGGCACTGCAGGTGGGCTGCCTGAGATTGTTCAAAGTGCATAAAATGAAATTTGATTAAAGGATGGGTTGACGGTAGCACCCTTGTCTTTTGTAATGGCTGTAATATGTAAAAGCCTATCTTTTTCTGGATGTTGTTCAGCAACCACTACAGTTTATATACTGGTCTATGGGAAAATGCTTTTTGCACTACATTTGATTTCTTTGCCCACAGTTACACAAGTGGCTGCCAGCTAGTGCAACTGGCAACATGAGAGAGTGGGCAATACAAAATACTCTGTACTCCATCCATGATTATTTATAAAGCCGCTAATTACATTACCCCATTGTGTGTATTGCAGAGTTGTCACACCATTATAAACCTGCCTTTTCTGCCTGTTGTGGTGCTTTATGTTGTGCACAGGTAATAGTCTACATACTGCACCAGCAAATATTGTATGATACAGATTCAAATGTTTTTAGTACATCGACTGAAATAGTACGTCACATCAGGTTTAAAGGGAGCGTCTGAAAGCGACCCGTTGAAGGGCAGTAATTGCGTATTCAGAGCTGCTGTGCCTCGGCGTACTCTCTGAAAGGGGAGGATCTGAGCATTGTGCCAATCCATGACTGGCAGCATTAATAGGACCACTTAAGCTTCACACATCAGCAACTGCTTGTGTCAAGTATAAAAAGTGTCCTACCGCAAAAGAGGCAGAAAACTGGAGAGGCAGAGAAAAGAGAAACTTCTATTAGGCTTTATTGTGCTGTCATGAAATATCTGTTCCCACCTCAAAGCCATCCATGCTGCTCTCATTTTCATCTCTATTTCCAGCTCTGTGTGCGAGTGTGCGCGGCAGGAGGCGAGAGGACTTACTCCATCAAAACTCCAGCTGGCGCCTTCAAAAGGACGCTTTTAATTTTCTATATCAATTCACGTTTTAATCTGGGCGCTTTCATAGTGGAGCTTGCCAGATCAATGAGCATTACCCTAAAGGAGCTGAAAAAGGGAATTGTGTATATTGTTAACCAAACACTACTGACATATTACAGGTGGAAATATGCTGTACATTTTCTGTGGATTAGTACATTATGTTTATGTTTATCATAATGGATTCACAGCATCAAGCACTGCTATCCCCGCTGTGTGTAAAATGCTGTATTATACAGTAAATCAAATTGAATACTTCAGTGAAAATTATGCATGGTAGTTCAGTATTTTCACTTATTTGCATTTGTTTGTACTAAAAAAAGAAAAACAAACTACGTTGTGCTACATAAAAACCAGTGGAAACCATTTTAGTTCTTATACTTTAGTTCTTAAGACACTGCTGGAGGAGAGGTGTGTTCATAATGCTTTTTTCCCCTTTTTACCATGCATTGAGTCATAAGCTCAAAAATAATCATCAATTTTATCCAGCCACGAGGAGTCACAACCTAGTATACTTCTTGTGCTGGTTCCAAGCCTGGTTAAATGGGGATTGTTTGTCAGAAAGGGCATCAGGTGTAAACCCTAAGCTAAATCGATATGTGAATCACTGCATGTGAGGAAGGAGATCGTTTGTGGTGGCAACCCTGGAAGGGAAAAGGCGAAAGGAATGAAGAAGAATCTTATTGACATCAAGTTTGTCCCTCCAGGACTACCATAGCTGTTGACTATTGATGGGGCAGCAGTAGCTTAGAGGGAAGAGTATACACTCACCGGCCACTTTATTAGGTACACCTTGCTAGTACTGGGTTGGACCCCCTTTTGCCTTCAGAACTGCCTTAATCCTTCGTGGCATAGATTCAACAAGGTACTGGAAACATTCCTCAGAGAGTTTTGTCCACATTGACTTGATAGCATCATGCAGTTGCTGCAGATTTGTCGGCTGCATACACTGAAAAAAATTATTCTGGCCCTTAGTAAATGTTACATAATTTATTTGGCCATATTTAATGGATTTCTCATTGTTAGTAAAATCTACACATATTATTTAACTAATTAAGACAGTAACTGCCTCCAATTAATACTACTATATTTCATTTGTTTGATTTTGCCACAAATAATTTGAGTAAATCTAAAAAGGCTTCACAGTTTGTTATTGCGCATGCCCAGAAACACACCGCCAAAACCAGGGAGGCTGTAACCGTCTGCTTTGAAGTTTCTGAGCATTTTTTCAAAACAGTACCAACGCATTTCAGTAAGTTTGCATTTCATACCTGTATACTATGCTTCAGATTTATTTAGAAATTAGAAAACATACACAAATAGTGGCATGAAAGAAGTAAGCTAAATGTAATATTAGCAATAGCTTTGTGACGCTGCAACTTTATAATTTGTGAACTATGAATAATCTTTTATACTTTATGAACTATGGCCACAGTGTTGGCATGTGATTTATAAAACCATAGTTTTGGCTACACTCCATAAAGTCCGCTCGTTTTTAAATAGTATTCTCCGTGTCCCTGTTGAGCGTAAGCTAAGCTAATGCTAATAGCTAGCCGATGCTACAGCAGTCCTGCACCTGCCACAGAGAGGGCAGGGCGTGTTTAGGGGTAATCACTGGAGCCACAAGAGCAGCCCAAGGTAAAGTGATGAAAATTAGGCAGAATACTTAATAAAACCAAATATGAATGTTTACACATGTTCTACTTTTTAAGGTGTAGGGCTGTTTAAGGTTACTGACTGAGATTCAGAAAAAAGGCTTCAGAGAAAATGTAATAAAAGCGGATGCCTAATTGATAATTATTGTAAATAGTAAGCTGGACGATAAATCAAGTTTATGTGATTAATTTGCATTTTAAATTTTGGATCGTGTCAAAAATAGCCCTATCTAAACTCTAATTTAGCAGAAATAACATCCTGTTTTCACAGCACCTTTTCTGTCCTGGCTAATGCTACTGCTAGCTCCAGAGCTAATTGTGAAGACTCTGCAGATGCTAAAAACACCGATAATCACAGGGGAGGGACTCTATTTTATCTCTGTAATGCTTCGTTTTGCAGGTGGGTGCAAACGTGCAAACTAAAGGTGTAGTATGATGGACAGCTCCCTTACGTGCTTTGTTTATGTATGCTAATTAGCCATGTGATTTAGCATCTTCTAACAAGGCCACATGGTGCGTTATAAAAGATAACAGACCTGGTCTGGAGAGGGCTAACGCTAAAAACATAATTTTTAATGTGAGGCTGCAGTGTTGGTATTGTTTTGTGGAGCTGATTTTTGTTGGAAATTATTGTAGTAATATTTTGAACATGAATGTATCCAGATGCTTCAGCTGATTATTGTCTCATGTTTATCCACTGGATAGTTTTGTTCATATATTTTTAAAAGTAAATCCTGCAAATAATATATCAGTCTTAAACTGAGATGTCACTAACATGATAATGGTTTTGTTGTTTTCTGCTTTTTGAGATACTGCTGAGTTTATTTGCTTTACTTTTCTCTGGTGTTTCTTTGTCATTAACAGGAGATTTTAGAGAAAGACTGGCATCCCAGACAGCAAGGAAATATGTATCCTCCGCGTAGGTAAGTGGGACATGTACAACACTTATTATTTAGTGTTTCAGCTGCATTCATTTATTGGCCACAAGAACAAAAAGCCCCCCTTAAGTTCCTCTGACCCTTTATAATAATATGGATGTATAGATGTAGCAAGTGAAGAAAAAGAAGAAGGGGTAGCATCTTTAACATATTATATAGATATTATACTTTCTTTTTTATTTGCAGGTGTAATCATATGCAATATTAGAATAATATATAGAACCAAAATGACCACCACCACACCAAGCCCTTTGGCCCACCGGTAACACTTGTACTGCATTGTACACTCTGGTTCTAACAATACATTTTTTAATAGCTTGGTTGTTGTGCTCATGACACATTTTGGTTCTTAATGTTTGCTTTTGTGTGTCAGATTTAGGTGAATGGGGATTGAGTGGAACTTTGCATCATTCTGCAGCTGTTATTTTGCACCACTGTCCCTGTGTCAGTACTTTGTCTGCACTTTTTTAAATATTTCAATGCTAAATGTCACACGTTACCAACTCAAACAACATTTTCTTGTCACAGTATTCAATGCATGGAGAAGGAGGAGTAGGAAACCCCTTCAACATCAAGCTGGACTTTGTTTATTATCCAGATTTTTAAAACTACACGTACATGGCTGTCCAGATTTCCACTGACATTTATTAAGGAGGTAAATGGGACTGTAGACACCTCACTGTAGTTTGTTTTCTGTAGGATTGATCATATGTTGTTTCTCAAACTAGCTCCAGTCATTTTGAACAAGCTGAACTGGACTCTGGACACTCTGGAAAAAGGTGTACCTGGAGAACAGCAGGAAAGACCCACCTCTCCTGTGGCAGGAGTTTGAGAGAGCCTCTGGAGTGACTCAGTACTATCTAGGTATGATTATTCTACTTATCTGTATCTATATTTTATTAGTAAACTTTCATATAGTACTGTATCTGTGCCTAAACCAGCTTATTAAAATGGCTTAGTGTATTAATGTTTAGCATTAATGTTATGATATTTTCTTTCTCTCTGGTTAAGCAAGTATTTTTATCATGGATTATGGGAAATATATTGTTTAGTTATTAGTTGCAAAAATTAACTCAACAAAGAGTCATTTGGTGATTTGGGAGTGAGTTGGTACATACACAGTAGAACTTATACACTTGAATAAAAAATACAATTATGGTAATAAACTTAACATAATAAATATATGCCTTATGATTTATAGCATATGCTGTTAATATAAAACTGTAAATAAGACAATTTTTGATAAGCTATCAGTCTTAAGTAATATTGTCTTCTTTACAGGGCCATGAAGGCCTCCACATCCTTGCAGAGCTTCGAATGCATTCAGTGGGAATTTACACAGTCCTGAGGGAGAAGATCACGTCTTTAAAGGCCTAAGAATTATGTCGCGAGACTCAATCTGGACGACATTTCAACAGTCAGAGTTAAGTATAAATGGAGTAGTTTTTTTCTCTGTGCATGTTGATGTATGAGTATAAGCTGACGTATATATATACACAGTTAAGTGTGGGAAAAGTCAGACAGTGACAATTTTTAAAGTCCAGGCTCTGTGCACTACCACAGTAGGTTTTAAAATTTGCTTTAGATGTAATTTGAGAGTATTTACATTCAATGTAAACAGAGTATTTGGAAATGTCAAATGTTTTTACCAAAATGCCTCACATTTCAAGGGAACAAAAAGAGTTGGAAAATTGAATATAATAATAAATAAATACTTTGAGAATCCATTGTAGGCGTTAACAAAGTCTGGAACCAATGGACAGCACCAGACACTGGGTTTCCTTTTCCGTGATGCTTTCCCAGGCCTTTACTGCAGCTGTCTTCAGATGGTGTTTGTTTGCAGGTCTTTCTGCTTTATGTTTTGTTTAAGCAAATGCAATGCATGTTCAATCAGAATATGATCAGATAATTACCTTGGCCATGAGAATATTACACTTATTTGCCTTACTGTGACAAACATTGGACATCTTGTGTTAAATTCTCTGTATTTGTTTTGTGAAGTCTTCCTTTTATGGCATCTTGCATAATGAAAAGCCTACTTTCTGGAATGTCTCACATTCAGCTAAATTGAATGACTACTTTGGATGTTGCTCTAAAAGACCTGAAAGACCTGTAAAACAAACTGAAAACAGTCAAGGCCTGGAAAAGCAGCAGTAGCAGAGCATTTGGTGGTGTCTGAGTTCCAGGGTTAAAGAAGTCATCATCCTCAATAGATTCTCAACAAAACATGAAGAAATAAGATTAGTTTTTATTTTATTCAAATCTTGAACTACTACTGTTCATTTAAAAATATTTGTATTTTCTAAACTTGTCCAATTTAGATGTAAATACCCTTAAAGCTAAAAATGTGTACTTCAATACCCTGTTTAAGTGTTAAAGTGTTGTAAAATGACATCTTTTTTGTTTTAATAAAGCAACAAAAATAAAAAAAAATGTCTATTTTTTCAAAATGGCATGAAATATTTAATTAGAATTAAGTCAAATATTTCAGGTAGTTATTAAGTTATTAATTTAAGCTGCATGTGTAATAAAATAATGATTAATAGAAATTAATTTAGTTTCCTGTTCTTAGCTGACAGGAGCGGCACCCGGTGTGGTCTTCTGCTGCTGTAGCCCATCTTACTCAAGGTTCGACGTGTTGTGCATTCAGAGATGCTCTTCTGCTGACCTCGGTTGTAACAAGTGGTTATTTGAGTTACTGTTGCCTTTCTATCAGTTCGAACCAGTCTGGCCATTCTCCTCTGACCTGTGGCATCAACAAGGCATTTTCGCCCACAGAACTGCCGCTCACCGCATATTTTCTATTTTTCGGACCAATCTCTGTAAACCCTAGAGATGGTTGTGTGTGAAAATTCCAGTAGATCAGCAGTTTCTGAAATACTCAGACCAGCCGTCTGGCACCAACAACCATGCCACATTCAAAGTCACTTAAACACCTTTCTTCCCCTGATGCTGGGTTTGAACTACAGCAGAACGTCTTGACCATGTCTACAGCCTAAAGGCATTGAGTTGCTGCCATGTGATTGGCTGATTAGAAATTTGCGTTAACGAGCAGTTGGACAGGTGTGCCTAATAAAGTGGCCGGTGAGTGTAATTTCTGATCTATAAACGAGGAGTTGCAATCTTCATTTTCACCACCAGAAGTCGCCAGAACAAAAAAAACTACAGACCCCATCTTTAAGTTAACACTTTTGCTTGATTTTTTTTTATTTTTTTTTTTTATGTGTATTTGGGCTACTTTGAATTTTAGTAGATTTTGTCTGTCTTTGGTGGCTGTCCCTAATTCTAAAAAGAAAATATTAGTGTAAAATTTAGTACAGAATTTTATACACGCACACACACGCACGCACGCACGCACGCACACACACACACACACACACACACACACACACACAATAATTAAATGTATTCTACTATTGCCATGTAAAAGATCACATTTTGTTTAAATGTTTAAATCTTCTCTCCAATATTTTTATGTCACTGCTGATCTGTCCCTAGGGTTAGACAAGTTTTAGCAACTCCATTGTTTTGTGGTTATGGACTCCTTCTGTATTTCTCTGGGCCACAAACTGATAAAATATAAACCATCATTTTATTGTGATTGGGAACAATGAAAATGTGCTGGTCCACAGTATATCTGAAACAGAAGCTCATTTGGCCCATAGCTACAATAAAACTATCTCACTTTACCACATTGGGCCGGGGTAAATAGCCACGTGTAAAAAGCATAGAATGACAATAATCTGTTTTTCCTCATCAAATAAAATAGTTAAATGTATCACCAAAAGTTACTATACCCAATATGCATTTGTTGAATGTCTATGGCAGAGTGCATTTTACCCAGTAGATGTTTTTTATGCCTTTAGCAATATGTGCTAATTTTTGGCAGGGTACAGCCCTTTGTGATGGTCTTTGATGAGGAAGTACAGACTCTGTACATCAAAGCATTCAATGACTCTTACCCCCGATTTCCACTGCAAGCATGTGTGCTGTGTAACGCCAGCAACCGACGGCTTTGCCTTCAGAGGTGTTTTGAAAAGGCGTGCAGTGCCACGGAGCTCCGAGCAGCTGGGGAAGCATGGGCAGGAATGGAGAGATAAAAGCCATCAATAAAGACAGGAGCGAGATTATGCAAAATTGACTTTTCTGAGCTTTCTACCATGTTTTAATGTTGTTCCTGCATCAAAAACATACCTGGACTTATGTTTTTGTTTCATTCACGCATGTTTGAGTGATACGTTGACTTCCTGAAACAACCCTCTCTCCGCCCTCACAGCGCAGTCCTGTTCAGCTCACATCTCCCCCACAGCAATTAAACAAACCCACTGTGGACTGCAGCGTTGCAGCAGCACATGTTGTGAGGCGCTGAAGGGGCGTGACAGTTGCCTGGGAATTCCAGCCTCACCGCTGTACCAGTGGATGAGTCTGGTCGGCACTGAATCAATTTGATTTCTAGAGCGGAGCAAACCCAAGTAAACTGACAGCGGAGTGAGCGAATCAGAAAATGGCGGACGTGACGTTAACAAAGCAACAAGAAAGTGAGCAACATTTTTTTTTAAATAAAGGCTTCTAGTGCTGTAAGCTGCTGTGGTTTTACTTGATATGTTTTTGGTAATTTAAAAGAGAATTTACCACTGAATGAAACAAACTCTTGGCTCCTCTGTGCGCCATCTTGACTGTTGTTGTTGAGGAGATGAGTGACGCTGCTGGCGAAGAACACATGACTTAAATAAACGAATCAAAATGCATGGTATGGTTGGGATTTTAATCCAACCATGGCGGAGGGCGTCGTGGCCAGACTGATATTTCTCTGTATAATAATACAGAGAAATATCATTCTTGTTTTTCCAGGCAAGTGTGACAACAGCAGCTGGACCGCGGGGAAGGGGGAGGGGCTCTTAAAGGGACAGGGACCTAATCTGAGCATTTCTCAATGATGAGTGAAATGATGAGTTTCTTCAAATCGTGTTTTTACAATTATTATTGCGTTTTCTGACCAACAAAACATAAGATGTTAATCTAGAGGTGTCCTAAATTAATTTAAAAGACTCACAAAAAAAAATGTATTTATTGGATTATTCCTCTACAATGGGTGAGTTCATTGAGTTTGAAAAAGTTGTGTTTTTGGAAAGTCACAGTGCACGTGTATATTGTGGAAGGATAAAAGGAAGAGACGGCGAGGAGAGTTTGGAGCCTCTTCTTTATTTCTTGTCTTCCAACAAAACTAAACAACAAAAAATATTTTGTGTGTGAAATAATGTCCATAGTGCCGATCTGTGTAGACTGACATGAACTGGGAGCACTATTGCAGGAAAGTAGAGGCACTGAGGCACAGTCATGCTCTGGAAACGCTGCACTGGCACTGGAAATTCTCTTATTCACTTGAAAGGAAGTTTATTTGATGAGCAGTGGACACTGGATTGTGGTGATTTTATTTTTGCAGATCTGGGCATTTTTTTGGTGGCTAATGCCTTTTTGTATATTGAAAATGTTTTGCAGGCTGCTCACCTTCTATAGCCACAATTCATGTGCAGCTCCTGTTGCTAACAGTCTAAATATACACATATATAGATACGTATATTTTACCCTCAAAACTACTACATTTATGTGGCTTTGTTTATTTGCTGCTACAGAACACACTTCATTATAAAATAAGCAACTCATAAATATAGAAACATACACGCTATTGATTTTTCCTAATGATGTGTTTTGGCCTTTATGCCTACACCAGGGCTTATACAAATCAGTGTGATGCATAAAGACACACTCATTATTATTGCTATTATCATTTCTTTGATGTAATTATGCTTTATTGTTTTGTAGATCAATCATCCCACTTCCCATTTACTTGTTTAATTCTTATCCTCATTTGACTTCCTTGTTTAGAAATAGTTCCAAAGAACTGTTTTGGATTCTCATACTCTCGTTTCTCTTTATATTCTCCATTTCCATGCTAAAAATATTGTGTTCATACCAACTTCAATGAAAACAAGCCAGAATCATTTAGGGCTTTGCACAGTTAGACACCTATTTTCCTACCAGCAGCATTCTCACTTACAATTGCCATCTTATGTGGCTAAGCCAGTTTTTTTTTTTTTTTTTTTAATACAACTCACTGTGTTCATAATCAGAGACTGTTATTTTATTGAAGAGTAATTATTATGATTATTATTTTAATTAGGATTATTTCAAGGTTGATTTGCAGATTATGTAAGTGCCCTCATATTGTCTTGTGTAGATTTGTCTAAACAGAGGGATAAAAAAGGGAATAACAGAAAAATGGAATATTAAACGAGGGCAGGGCAGGATTAAACCAGGAATAATCCAGGACTAATCAAGAACTAAACTAGCCTAAACCAGGACTAACCCTGGTCTAAACCAGAGACAAATCAAGGACTAAACCAGCTGGCTTTAAATTATGATTTGAACTGCAAAATATTCCTGGAAGAAGCTCGCATACCTCCAGTGGTTTTAGAGAACCACTGAGATAGATTAGACAGATACAAGCAATATTTAGCACAATATTGTTGGCTTTTCATTTACTACACATGAAATTACTTTACAGCAGCAAAAATGGCTTGTAACTTTTGAAGAACTAAGCCTACTATACAGAGGTCTCCAATTATAATAGCTCCACAAAATAACCCTTCACTGCAGTCGAGGTCCGAAAATATATTATTATTTTTACTATCATTTGTATGTATTTGTTAATTCATGTGTATATGTTTTACTATGGTAGTTACTACAATAGTTTTTTTACTAATAATTTAAAATGATTTCTTTGTTAGCATGTATTGTATATATATATGTACGCCCCATATCCATAAATTCAACAGTATTTAATATTGCACATTTGTGAACAAAGGTCCTGTAATCACTCTTTGCATTTTTAACTCTCATTATTTATTAAAAATAACTAACTAGTCTGGGTGAAGCTAATTTCACATTAAAATGAAAATAACAGCTGGTTTAAAAGGGAATTAGAGCAGACTGTGGCTCATACTGGGCTCCACATTATGTCTGAACATTCATCTTTACTATGCTTCTGATATAGGTTAGAAAAGCAGTTATGATTCCCGCTGTAAAAACATCTCGCCACTCTGCACACAGCAGGTTTTCAATACTAGTATTGTCCTGACTTGAGGATTACATTGTTTTTAGGGTTGGATTCACAATAAACACAAAGATGTAAAGCAAATGCATGAGAGGAGAGACCTCTGCCCTTAAATCTTAAAATCTGAGAAAAGATGTGTTGCAGCCTGTCTGTAGCTCGTAGTCAAAGGGAATGCTAAAGAAGTATTCACAGTAACAACAGACAAACTCAAAAATATCTGCAAAACTCATCACAGATGTCTTCACATGTCTCCGAAACAGATTATTTTTAATCCTGTCATAATTTGAATAGTCTCCTGGTTCAGTCCTGGTTTAATCCTGGCCATAACATCAGCCCAGTGAGAAGTATAAAATGGTCCCATGCATCTCATGAAAGCAACACACACTGGGCTGTAATAACTACTAAAAACAAACTCTCTGTCGCTGTCCTCTTTGTGGTGTAAATCTTGGAGTAACCTTTTTTTTTTTTTTAGCTCTTTAGAACTCATCTGAAACATTTTGAAAATGCCGCTGTTGCTGTGAGTTTGAAGGAAACCCGTGCCGGCACGTAAAGCTGCCTTAGGCGCGCCTGTTCAAAAAAGAAATTAAGCAATATTTAACCGTGTTTTAAGTATATGTGCATTTTGAAAAATACTTTGAGGTCCAGATCAAAGCCTTTCAGACTGAGGCCACTATTTGGAGATGACTGCTATAATAGAACGTTTACTGCCTTTAAACACAATTTAAATAACATTTAGCATCACACAGGACGCAGTGCCAACAACTCTTGACCAATCTGGATCAATTAAAACACTTAGAATTAAAAATACCTAAAATACCTAAACCCTCATGCAAAAGTACGTGTCCAAATAGAAAAATGAGCTACTTCTACAGCAGTGCTCATTTCATCCACTTTGGGGACCTGTTGTCAGGGACCAGAGGTGATCAAATTTCCACTTGGTTTTATGTAGGCTTGTCACTTATCAGTCAGTAGGCCTGATTTACAGTATATCAAAATGTACAATACCTGGTCTGTGCCTCTCCATATAAACATTAATTAATAACAATGTTTATTAGTGCAATGGTGTTTATTGTTGAAGTAATGCTTTGTAAATAGTTGATTAAAGTGCATATGACAGGTTGGACTACCCATTTTCACCAAAGCATAGAAAAAATAATTGTTTAAATGTTTATGATTTTGGTGAAAAAGTGTTTTTAGTATGCGCTGGTTTGGCAGTGGAAGACGTTTTACTTTTGCATTGATAATGGCAGCTGAATGTGACGTCATGAGAGAAAAACAAGCTACAACTGTACAATCATACTGTATATCACACAAGGGACCATGACCCCGATACACTGGAAAATGTCTTTCCACAAGTAAATGATGGACCACAACCATATAATTTTGAGCACTTTGCAGGGCTTGTTGTGTGTGTTTATCCAGCCCTTGACAGCTCCTGGGGAAGCAAAGACCACAGTGCCACTGTCATGATCTGAGTCCCAAGTCCCAGCATTATCCTCGAGCTGGAGTTCAACTTTCCCTTCTGACTGTGTCCTTTCACATGGCTTAGAGAACAGTGCTAGCCCGGCCAGCAGGAGTCTGGTTTAGTCATAGAGAGTTTAGTTTCCTTTGTCACCTGTTGAGTCTGCTGAAGTCTGCATTGCTCTTCTGCCCTTTGTGTTTTTTTTTCTTTGTCTTGTTGCCATTTTTTCAACAGTAAAATCCTGTTGATGTCTGACATAACAATCTCATTTAAACTGGCTGCACCAGAGATTGCCGGGGGTCCACAGACCTCTGTCAAGTCTTAAATTCTATAATTTCCACACCCCAATTTGAAAACAATAGAAATAGGAACAAAACTCTACCACTACTGTTGATTAACTTGATGTTTTGTAGATTCACTATGTGGCACATGTACTTGAATGCACCATTTTGTAAGGATGTAACAATCGTCTTCAACTGAATCACCGTTTTTTGTTGACTGGCACCGCACTGCATCACGGCTTTGATAAACAGTCCTTGGTAATGTGCAGCTCACATAAAACATTGGTCAACCGTCAAATGTCACTCCTGCTCCTGCACCGTCCCCTTGTATCACTACCTCTTATTGTAATGTGGAACAGACCTCCATCAATTCATAATTCATGATACACGTACAATAGCTTTAATGTTATGTATAGCTTTGAGGAACGAGGCCGGGATGCGATAAACCTCGGCGGACAGTTGTGGCATTCCAGGTGGCCACGACAGGAGTGGCAAAGCAAACAGTGACTTTGATGAGCACTGTCTATATGCAAAATAATCCGCCTGTCTCCTCTGGGGGGAGGGCTTTTTTTTTTTTTTTTTTTTTTTTTCTTTTTCCATGGCTTCTCCAGCTCTCCTGTGTGTACTGTTAAAAGCGTTCCTGTGTTGGGCAGCTTCACGCCTCGTATGTGTACACTGTAGATTGCAGCGTGTGACAGAGCGAGCACTGCATACATTAATAATAATTTTTTAAAAAAACAGCAAAAGGTCCATAAACAGCCTGGAGCAGTGGCTGCCAAAGAGCTGCATGGGGCTGCACAGGCACCAGGGGGTAGTCAAGCGAGAAAGATTAGCATTCTTATTATTTCTGATCATGATTTGGCTTAATGGTGTGGTTATTTAAGGCAATCTATTTGTTGTATTTAAATGAACGTAATGTATCAGGCTATACATGACTGAGTTTGATTTTTACTCTGAAAATAAACTCCTAATTAGCTGCTATGTAAATCAGGGGTTAGTGGATTTAAATTTGAAACTGTAGTGTTTTATGCAATTATCTTTTATATGTTTTACACACATTTTATTTTAAGGTATGTACAACTTGCAGTATATAAACAAATGACTTCAACTAAGTGATCAAGCAAACTCAATTCTGGATAATTAAAACGTTTTGTCAAGAGAGATAATTTACAGTACTACTTTTGGATGTAATTTTAAAGGTAATGTAATGATTCCACAATTTGGATGCATACACTGCTATGTAAAAGTTTAAGGCAGGTAATATGTATGATGTGCTCAAAAATATTAAATATGTGCTCTGTTTGTTTTGTACTAGTTAGTACTTCAATAGTCCACAAATTGCAGTAAAGTGTTTAGTTAGCAGTGGTGGAGTTGTAACAGTTGTCAGTGGTGGTGCTAGACCACTTTTAACAGTGTTAAAGCTTCGTATTAATTTATTGTTAATGTTTCATGGTGTGTTTACGTTTGATTGTGTCTTTATGCTTGATTGTGTCTTTGTTTGCTTGCGTGTTTACATTTGATCGGTGTTTATGTTTGTGTGTTTAATATGTGAGTTTAACAAGACATTTAGGACACTTCAGAGGGGGGTCAGTTTGTATTTGGTACAGTTGAATCAATATTTTATTAACATTGCCAGAAAGGTTAGGTTTATGTCTGAAACAGTAATAGTTAGATTTTGATTAATTAAAAAAAGCTTAGGGTGGGATATTACTGTATGTCTTCACCTTTATAGATTTTGTGGCTCATCAGATATAGGAGTGGTTCTCAAACTCTGCTATGGGTACCACTGATGGTACGTGGGCTTCTTCTAATGGTACTCATGAGTCTCAGTTCAAGCACTGATTTACTTAGAGCCCGTTTTGTTTATGTTTTAGTTGGGCCCAGTCCTTGTTCTGACCTGGTTTAGTCCTGGTATTGTCCTTGATTTGTCTTAGTTTTATTATATTTTTGTGTTGCTTAAGTCCTGGTTTAGGCTGGTTTACTCCAGAGTTAGTCCTGGTTTCGTCCCAGTAGAGAGCCAAATATTTTCTGAGGTAGTTAGAGCATTTAAGATCCCCAGATTGAGCACCATAACTTTTATTTACCATTCCAAGATTGGGCCATTCATTCAGCTTCTAGTTGTTTTTTATCCAATATTATAATGGCATCTAAAACCAGGGGAGACCGTGATCGTGCAACCCTGTCACTGCTTATGAACTGCTCACAGTGGAATCATATTACTTTACAGCAGACATGTTCAAAGCAAAGTGCAGCCTGGGGGCCAGTCTTAGTACTATAGGCTAGACTTCATACGGCTCTTTGCTTCCGGGATAAAATGTACTGTTTATGTCCCGCCAGCACTCAGTACTTAGGCTTTTAGTAAATTTTCAAATAAGAATTACCTCTAACTGTGGGTGTTGTCTGTCTCTAGGTTAGGAACTTTTGCTCTTACTGTTACCTTATCTTGCCCTGTTTGGAAATCCAAGACTTTCGAAATGAAATATCTGCTGAAGACAACTTGTGTTTGTTTCTTTTCAGTATTTAAAGAAATGTTGACCTAAACTAAGTCATGCTATTGCTGAGGAATAGACTTCACCAATTCAGTTCAGCTGTTGTCTTCAGGGACTGCTACAGCAATTTTGGCGGCGCAGTAGTTAACATAGTGGTTAACATTCCTGCCTCACAGCAAGAAGGTCCCAGGTTTGATTCCCAGACCAGGCCGGGCCTTTCTGTGTGGAATTTGGATGTTCTCCTTGTGTTTGTGTTTTCTCTGGTTGCTCCTACCACAAAAACATATACAATAGATCCCCCATGGGACTAGGACTCCCCTGTAAAAGAGATTCTGAATTTCAGTGGGACTTTCCTGGTTAAATAAATTTAGTAGTTTTCTGGCATAGGTTTTTACACCAGATGCCCTGATGAACCTCTCTTCATTTATCCAGTCATGTGACCTTGAGGCATGAATCTTGGCTCTTGGGAAAACAAACCCTGGTCACCTGCACAGCTGGTGGGGATACTTCAATATTGATTTTACCTTATCACATTTCATTATTTCTAACCTTTGCTTGTTGCTGTTTGTACTGGATAAGGCTAGTTTACTACATAACATATTAGTAACATATTATAAACTAAAGTAATAATCATCAAAGTGTGAATTAATGAGCAACAATTGTATGTGAATACTCTGTGTGTCATCTGCAATGCATGCTGGGATCTTTCTTCTCCAATTATTCCACCTCTGTCACCTCTGTCACCTGGTTTCACCTCGTCTCACCCTATTCCCTGTTCATAAATAGTCTATTGAATGTAAAGAGCAGTAGGAACATAACTCTTTTCATTCCAGCCTCAACAAAAAGTTTGTACATCCATGTTTTTTCTCTCCAGGTGAAGAAAGATAGGTCTGTAGCATGGCAACAGCATACTGTATTGTGAGATGACCTTGAGAAAGTTAAGCACTCAACCTTTTAAGACTGCACAAAAAGGAACACGTAAAGTGATAGTTCAGTATATTTTTATGATAAAAGTAAAGCAATGGTATGTGCAGTAACAAGGTGGTTACATAAAAGCAGACTGATCCAAGTCAGAATTTCTTACCTGGGCCACAACAAATGATCAAATATTTTATGAGGTGAATGGTCAACTTATACCAAACAGCCACCAGATTTAAAAAAAAAAAAAAAAAAAGTGTTGTGTGTGTCATGTGTTTAATTATTCATTCTCAACTTGCACGGGGTGCATGGTGGCAGAGCGGTTAACGTTCTCACCTCCCAGCAAGGAGGTTGTGGGTTCGAGCCTCGGTCCGACCAACACACCATCACACAAACTCTCTGGGTGGAGTCTGCATGTCCTCCCTGTGTTACCGTGGGTTCTGTCTGGGTTCTCCGGCTTCCTCCCACCGTCCAAAGACATTGCCTGGAAATTCCAGACTCACCGCTGTACCAGCCTTACAATCAATTTGATTTCTAGGGCGGAGCAAACCCGAATTAACGAACAGCAGCGTTAGCCAATCAGAAAATGGCGGATGTGACGACAACAAAGTAAGAAAGTAAACAAACGGAGTAGTGAAGCCACGAGGGAGGAACGAAGGAGTTATTTCAACATTACCGTACCATACCGCTGATTGAAACAAACTCTCAGCTCCTCCGTGCGCCATCTTTATTGTTGTTGGCGAGGAGACGCGTACGAGTGACGCTGCTTGCGAAGAACACGTGACTTAAATAAACCAATCAAAATGCACGGTACGGTTTGGATTTGAGTAAACCACTGCGGACGGCGTGGTGACCAGACTGATATTTCTCTGTAGAATAACACAGAGACATATCAGTCTGGATTTTCCAGGCAACCAAAGACATGCATGTGTTAGGTGAATTGGTGACTCTAAATTGACCCTGGTGAATGAATGTGAGAGTGAGTGGTTCGTCTCTGTGTCAGCCCTGCCACAAGCTGGCCCCTGTCCAGGGTGTACCCTGCCTACGGCCTATGTTACTGGGATAGGCTCCAGTCACCCGCAACCCCTAACGGGAATAAGCGGTAGAAAATGAATGAATTCTCAACTTTTACACTGGAATTGGGGCTTTAAAGGTGCTATGAGCAGTATATATTTTTAATACTTCATAAAAATGACCCACATGTCCCCAGATATGATGAAAACATGTTCAAATCAAATATTAGTTTTGCTGATAACAATGGTACAACTGATGTTTTGCACAGTTAAAAAATATTTTCCATAATGGTTATTTATGTTTACATTTTTTGTTTTGGTTTTAAACACTTGCAGCACTGATTGTCCAATCAGCAAACCGGAAAGAGCTTCACGCTGTGGTTGACAAATCAGTCAGTACATGCAGCAGTTAAGGACACAGCTAACAGCAGAGCTACAAAACCAGTTGGCAAAAGAGCTCACTGCGCTCAAGCTGGTTTGAAAACAATACTGCGTCTATATCAAAACAATGGTCTGTGTGTTGCCATTCATTCCACTTTTCTGATTCAACAATCAGCAATGCAGTTTTAGAACAAAAACAAAAAATTTAGACATCTTGGAGATTATGTAATTAAAAAAAATATATATATTGTGAATAGATCAGCTCTACCATTGTTCTCAGTAAAACTAATATTTGATTTAATCATGTTTACCTCATATCTTGGTACACATGTGGGTAATTTTTAATATAAAAAATAAATACTGCTCATTGCACCTTTAAGACTCACTTTTCTTACCTACTGATGGATTACCATAAAACAGTGGTTCTCAAAGTGTGGTACGGGTACCGCTGGTGGTACACAAGAATCTTTTGCAGTTCTTATTTAGTTTAATTTACAGACTGTATTTCTGGTGCTCTGGTTAGAGGTTAAATCTGAAGTTTATTCCCCTAGTTAGTCTCTGTTTTGTCCTCATTTAGTAGTTCTCATTTTAGTCTAGGCACTGTGAAAGCCAAACATTTTCTGAGGTGGTACTAAGATTGAAAAGTTTGAGAACCACTGCTATTAAAGATGCTTTTTGACCTAAATGGCAGTGTGGGTAGCTCACAAACAAGTCCTAGGTCTGATAACATGTTAGGGTATGTTGCAATAGTAAAAACACTGGATACTTTCATCCACATAATAATTTAGTTGACTACTAACTTTATACTTACTACTACTTGCGTAATATTCTATTGAAATAATAGTTCTTTATAAAAAGTGAAAAAAAAACAAAAAAAAAAACAAAAAACAAATTCAAAATAGACATCTTTATTCTTTAACCTTGAACATATATTTGTTCCGGTAATAGTTTTACATTGGATATAATTTAATGGGATGTCTTTACATTTAGAAAGCTAGAAATAATTAGTAATCCAGCTGCATTAACTGGTGCATCTGTTGGACAAAAGAAAAAGGCAGGTCCATCTTGCTATTCATTAATTACTATTTTTATGCTTTGTGTGAGAATAGATTAAAATGTCCACGATTTTGTTGCAGGTTGAAGATAGCTGAATTAAGTTAGTTTTCCCAGCTGGCTAAACACATTAGCGGTAAAACAGACATGACCATATTATGTACATGGTGTACAAACTCACATAAAGCAGAGATTTTAAAAAGTTCTATGTTGCTTTTATCCCACAATCACAGTGTCATCATCTGGGAACTCATAGTATGGGACCTCCAGGTTGAGAGGAGCTGGGCCTTTCCTGATGCGCCCCGAAGCGTCGTAGTGGGAGCCATGGCAGGGGCAGTAGTATCCTCCGAAGTCACCGGCATTCGCGATTGGTACGCACCCCAGATGTGTGCACACCCCCAGGACGATGACCCACTTGGGGTTGGCAACGCGATCTTTGTCGTGCTCAGGGTCACGGAGCTCAGAGAGGTTCACGGCAGCTTCAGTGGCGATCTCCTTCTCTGTGCGATGGCGGACAAACAGCGGCTTCCCCCTCCACTTGAAGGTCATGTTCTTGCCTTCTGGGATGTCGCCAAGCTTGATTTCGATCTTGGACAGGGCCAGGACGTCGGCGGAGGCGCTCATGGAGGAGACGAACTGCGTGACCACAGTTTTGGCAGCATACAGAGTCACCACCGTCGTTGCCCCAGTCAGGATATAGGAGAAGGATCGTCGTGCCTCGCTGCTGTCCTGGGAGGATTTGTTAGGGTCCTGCACCTCGGGGCGTCTATAGTCGGAGAAGTCTGGTATCCGGAGGTCTGTGTGCGCGAATCGGACTCCTCCATGACCTGAAGAAGGAAGAGTAATCAATTTTATGACTATATCCAATAGCCATCTTTATGCATCATTATTATTGCTGACAGGAATGCAAAAGTAGAAGTTATAGTGCAGCTACTTTAGTAGAAGTAGTGAATAAAATAATTGCTTAGGGTCTTGGACTAAAGCTGTAAGGTGAGCGTTCTACCCTCTGAAGTCAAATCAGATTAAGTGTGGAACCACCCATCACTAGTCTTTGCATCACTGGGAATGTCATAAAAATCATCATTTATTTTATACAGATTATAATAAGCTTTTTTATTATAATGCTGTTTTAATGTCCTTTAACAGAGGTCAACAGAGGAAATGACAGTTCACTTTGTATGTTTTGCACATTTACCGTAGTTGACAAATTGAACTACATTAACTGGAAAACAACTTAATAGAAAACCAACTAGAAAGAAGTACATCTTTGAGTTAATTTATTATTATGTGTTTAAAACTAGTCACATGAATAATGCCCCATTTTAACTTATACTGTATCTGATCAGCAGTATACACTTAACATAAAATTAGAAACTAGCAAGGTCGAAACGACAATGACAAATCTTAGAAAAGAATCGTCAATGCACAATGAAGACACATCTATGTTATGAGTCCTCCCCCCAGTGTTACAGTCTATATTTATGTGGCAGGGTGACATAAGGACACAGCCAAAACAAGCTACTAAAGGCTAATAAACAATGCATTCTATGGCTGAACAAGAGATATCTCGATGTCGCCACAGTATACAGACAAGAGAAATATCTGGCCCAAACATAAAAGGACTGAAAATGACAGAAGATTATGTGACTAATTTTGACCTTATGTATAGGTCGCCCCGGCGACCTAAAGCTAACTGGCTAACAGCTAACCGCATAGAAAAGCCGGCTACTTAGCTTTGACGATGCTAACTGGGGCTAACTCTTACAAGCGTCATATATTTACAAGGAATAACAAACCTTGTATAACCACAGCTCCATGTCACGGTTTAACAAATGGACTCAGCACAATCTAAACGTTAATGAAGCGCCATGTTCCTGGCAGACTTACCGTTAATGCTCACTGATATAGCAGGCCCTGTTTTCGGACACTGACCGCTTAGCGACTCACGGCAGAGAAACTGCTTTTTCGGCTCCAATAAAAACTTCTCGCTTTTTACTACGACTCCCGGTATAAGAGGCTTTAGGGGACCAGCCACCGTGTAGGCAGTAGCCTGCATATACGGGGAAAACACCCCTGCCCGGGCTGCTAGGGACATCATTTTCGGCTAATGCTGCTGCAACGACCTTGCCTTGCGTGCCTTGATGGAGCGGCCAAGGATCTGACGTAACGACGTACTGCGTCATTTTACGTCATGCGTAGACTCCTTTTGGTGGTTTGATGGTCTTACTATACATCCATGGCAGTCCCATAAACTGCTTCAAGCTGTATGAAATATCTTGTCTTACCCGAACGCATTGTTATCATATTTATTTAGACACCAAATATTATCTGTATATTATAAAACTTGACAGACCTGGATAGCTACAAATGAGATGTATTTAGTTATTTATTTTTATAAAGCATAGGCCTATTGGCTGTAGAGTGTGTACATTTCTGATAAAGGTAATGACATTTTTGTAACACTTGAGTTGTATCCTGTTGTATTATTTTATGAAAGCTATTAACTGTATTAATATTATGAAATAACACAGACAAATAATGATCACATTGTGATGCAAATAAATACACAAACAGCCCATAAATAATAACCTTATGTTATGCCTGTGCCCTCAGTGTACAAGGACATTTCCTTTTCTTCATTATGCCTTCATGTTTAATAATCAGTGCAATGATTTAACTGGGCCAAGTGGCCCTTCTGAATTAGATTACAATTCTAAATAATGAGACTGGTAAGTGTGTGTGTGTTCATGCATAAATATCAACAGGGAGGAGATGTTGATTTATATTTAATTCCTTTGCTTTAGAATAAAATTCCTTCCTTTGTTGTTTTTTTGTGGAATTGCCACTTGAGGAAATAACAATGTATCAAACATTTTTCGGTTAGTAAATTATTAAAATAAACTTCTCACTCTCACTAAAGTTGTTTTAGGCAATATGTAACATGTACAAAAGAATTATAGATAAGCTCAAGCAACAAGCAACTGAGTGTGCTATTAAATAGATTGTAATAGGTGATAAAGAAAATATGACATTGCCGCTAATTGTATCTAATAAGAAAAAATATTTATTAAGAATTAAATTTGCTCTGGCAGAATCTTTTTTTTTTTTTTTACATAGGAAGCAGACTTTCTGCAATAGAATTAAAAATGAATCATATTGAAAATGCAAGCTTGGCTAACAGTATTACTAAATTTTAGTTTACAACTCCATTATTTTATGCATATATGTTTTCACTGAGACTGACTACTATTACTATGTATGTATGTAACTATAACATACTCACTCTTGTGGGCTATTTACAGTTACAGTGTTCAGCTTGCTGTTTTTTATTTATTTATTTTTTTTATGTGTGGCCAGAAGCTGATGCACCATAGAGAGCACACACAGCAGCAGCGAGAACACCACAATGACAACAGCCCAGTGGCAAACAAACCCACACTTTCCAAGAGCACTTTGCCACTGTGAATCCACACAAGCAGACCTTTAAACATGAATAATACCACATTTTGACTACAGATTTGGAGATATGTGTACACATACGTAACAATATGCTACGTTAATTTAATAAACATACACAGTAATGCAAGCTAGTTATCCATTCCAAACTATAGCTTAGATAAAAGAGAGTAGAGATTAGAAGAACCCAGTTTGACAATATGAATATAGCTTGTGTTCAAGCAAAATGTATGATACTGTGAGTGGCTCATTCAGCAACAATTCATCCATCTTCTTCCGCTTTATCCAGGGACTGGTCACAGGGAAGCAGTCTAAGCAGTGACACCCAGGCCTCCCTCTCCCCAGACACTTCCTCCAGCTCCCCCGGAGGAACCCCAAGGTGTTCCCAGGCCAGCCAGGAGACATAGTCCCTCCAGCGTGTCCTAGGTCTCCCCCAGGGTCTCCTCCCGGTGGGACATGCCTGGAACACTTCTCTAAGGAGGTGCCCAGGAGGCATCGGGAACAGATGCCTGAGCCACCTCATCTGGCTCTTCTCGATGGAGCAGTTGCCCTACTGTGAGCGCCTTTCGGGATTACCATGGTAACCTCATATTATACATAGACCTTCTCAGCGTGACATTTGTTAATATAGGACTATGGTCCCTGAAAGTGGCTCAGTACAAAAAGGTGTGTCATAGAGTAATTTATTAGTAAAAATTTGTATGAATTAAAAAACAAACAAACAAACAAACCATGAATAATAAAATAAAATTAAACAAGATAAAACAAAATAGCAACACAACAAAATGTTTTGGTCTTTTAAAATATGGCTTCTCTAAAAATGCATAACATAAACTACTATTTCTTATTATTTTTTAAGGCTAGATAAGATAAACTATAATGGAAAACAAGAGCAAAATGTAATTGAAACGATTTCCCCCCTTAAAGCCAAACAACAAATAGTGTCCCATTAATCCACCTGAGATTTTGCAAAAATAAAGGCTATTGTACTTTTACATTTACCACGCTGTTTTTGGAAGTGCAGACCCATGTGGACTTATGTTCATTGTTGTAATTGCTAATAAGTCCTTTGTTCCTGCTTGCCCTCCCATACACTAACAGGGGACTGACTAATCTTCTGCAGGCAGCACATTCTCTGCCAGCACTTTGAACAGAAGAGTGCTGGGACATTATGAGCTAAGTGCTACGCTTTGAATATACATCTGAAGCTTGGAATATTTTGTATATTAATGCTCTCATGGGAAAAGCACAAGAAAGGTTTTTTGCAGCTGTCTTCCTCGGTCAGTATGCATGCAACTGCACTTAAACACACATATTGTATGTACTTTGAATGTATTTGCATACAAATTAAAAATCCATGGAAAAGAAAGGTGATTTAAATTACTTTACAAACAGCTTTGTTGTTGGTGCCAGAAACAGCTGCTCTATGGATAGTGTCACACACTATAAATTCTAAGGTTTACAAAGAAACAAAAAATTGCATATACCAATGTTAGTTCTGTGGCTGAAAATACCTTGTTGATGCCAGTTGAGAATGGCTAGACTGAGATGAAAGAAAGCCAACAGTAACTCAAAAAAACAAAACAAAAAAAAAAAACAAACAAACAAAAAAACAACAACAAAACACTTGAATCAGGTTCCAGCCACAGAAGACCACATGTGGAGCCACTCCTGTCAAGTAAGAACAAGAAACTATAATACAATATGCATAGCCTCACCAAAATTAGACAATAAAAATGTCGCCTTGCTGATGAGTCCACCGTAGCTTTCAGGGTGAGAATTTGAGGTAAACAACATCGAAGCATGGCTTTGTCTGCCCAGGAGTGGCACCCGCCCTGGTCTTCTGCTGCTTTAGCTCAGTCAATCCCAACCTTTTCTGTCACGTTTTCCCCAGAGTTTTTTGCCATAACCTGAGTACCCCTATACTCGTCAAAAAGTGCCTATACATCTCTGTTATAAGTCTTTTTATTTATTTATTTATTTATTTATTTATTTATTTATTTATTTATTTATTTATTTATTTATTTATTTATTTTTATTTTTATTTTTGGTTGCATTATTTTTGTTTAAACTTAACATAACAACAATATAAACTCCTGTTGCATTACCTTATTTTACTATACATTTCATATTTTGAATAAATAAAATAAAATAAAAATATATATATTTTCAGTAGTCAAAATATGAAAAAATTCCTGTCATTGTGGAAATAAATTATTAAATAAATCTAAGTACCCCCTGCAAAGTGCTCTCATACCCCTAGGGCCCTTGTACCCCTGCTTGGGAAACACTTCTTTAGCTCATCTCTGCTTCAAGTTTCGACATGTTGAGTGTTCAGAGAGGGTTTTCTGCGGAGGTTGTAATCGTGCTGTGGTCATTTTCCCTGACCTCTGGCATCAACGATAGATTTTCGTCCACACATCGCCACTCACTAGAGTTTTTGGACCCTTCTCAGAGAACACAGACAAAGGTTAGGTGTGAAAACCTCAGCAGATGATAATTTTCTGAAATACTGAGACCAAAAATCATGCCAAGTGACAAATCACAAATTTCTCCATTTTGATGCATTTTTAAATTTCAACAGCTTTTGCTTGAACATGCACCATTCCTACATGCACTTGTAGTTTTTGATATGTGATTTGTTGAGTTGTTGTTTGCCTTAGAATCATTAGAAGAGATATAATAGAGTAGGGAAATGTGACTTGTTGATATGTGAGCTGTCTTCAATAGGTTTCCAATGAATAGTACTAGAACTATTTGATGTGTTATTCTTGATATTCTGGCAACAACAATAATAATAATAATAATAATATCATGTATCTTCTTTTATCGTGCTTTTTTAGACAGTCACTTTTCAATTAGGCACATTATTCATTCACTCCTCAGTTACACTCAGTGACAGAAGCGTGCCATTTCACGCCCAAACATACAATCACACTGACACTTTCAAACAGGCAAGATGGGTAAAATGTCTTGCCCAAGGACACAATGACAGTATACAATGCCAGCAGCGGGGACTGAACCAGCAACCTTCAGGATAGTGGGCAAACGTCTGCACCAACTGAGCTGCCGCCCCACAGTAGTAAGTATGAGTACTGTATGTATAGTTAGCTGCCATAATTCTATTAGGTTTTAGGTTTTTAGTCTTTGTTGTAAAGTCAGAATAAAAAAAATGTAATCAATTTCTGTCTATATTTGTCAGACCTACATATAACATATGCATACATTGATCATATGAAAACAACAGTAGCATTGATTTATGCACTTTCTAACAACTATTAAACAACTGAATACATACTTACCATCATGGAGTAGTATTGTATTTCATTTATGCCTGTTTAAATATTTCTGTGTGCTGATGCCCTCTCTTCCTTAAGAGCTTTTGTCTCAGGGCTCTACACAGACACGTGAAACCAGGATGTGCTTCCCCGTGTTTCTAAACCCCATACACTGTCATCAGACTTGTTCTTATAATTTCAGTGACTAAATTGTTGTCACTACAAAGCAGTCAACTCATTTATTTGTCTATTATCTTCATAGTTGCCAATATCTGTGCAACTAATCTAAGCATTTTCTGCAAAGTCAAAGTAACAGCTCCCCAAAAGAGAACATTTGTCATACATGTACATCATTTTAAGTTGTAAACCATGAAATACTAATGCAAAAATCCCCAAAACTATTTAAAAAAAGCTCAAAAAAGCAGAATATGGCCCCTTTAACCTTGGCAATGTAGGAACCTGACTTATTTTTTTGTTAATTTGTTTTCTTTTTTTATTCTGTTGTAAGTAAAACAACTCTGCATCACTGTTTGGTGTTTGTAAATATTGCGGACAGATTCCACAATGCACCATGTCATGACGTAGGTTCCTCTGCAATGTGGCAGTGTTTTGTTGAAACACTTTTTACACCTTTGTGCTCAAGTCATTCTTTTTTTTTCAATGAACTGAAATGGCCAGGCATAAAATCTGGGGCTTACCAATCCACAGAGTGAAGAGGTGCTTTTTGAGCGGCTCTGACCATTCAGACTGAGAGCAGGACGACACACTTCTCCTGAGTGCTGTTAGACACTGGTGAAAAAGCAGAGGCCATAGTCTGGGATCAGAGTGAAGAGGTGAAGTCGTTTCAGTGACAAAAGGTGAAAGGCCTCGTCCTCTGCACAATATTCTGTTTACAACAAAACTCATAATGGTGCTCTCAGGTCAGTTTTGCATCAATGTGTTTGAGGAGTTACAGAAGATGTGCTTGTAGCCAAAAGACTCACACTTGAAAAGTGGAAATATTGAAAACTGAAAAACTGCCAAATGCCAACAGAACAATAGCGCTACAAGTCAAAATGGCACATTGTAATAGTCAGTGCAGGGGAAGATTACTCTTGTGCACATGGCCATGGCAGGAAAAATAATCATAAGCAATGCAAAGCAAAGTAAAGTAAAGTCAAAATCAGCAAAAAAAAAAGCTGATCAGTCTATATTGTACAGCTAACAACAAAAGCTCGAAGGTAATGTGCATGTGATGAGTGAGAGTGTTCTGTCTTCTTTCTCCATCAGTTTAATGTATAGTTTATCAGTATACCACGCATCAGACAGTATCTGTCTGTATATCTGTGCTGCTAATATTCTCAGGTCAGACCTGTCCCCTGCTCTGCAGTCTACATCTCAGCATCACAGTAAAGTATCAGCATGTCAGTAAATTACTGTACTTTGTAAATTCCAGTGTGAATTTACTTTTTCTAAACATTGACTGTATTGTAGAGATGAGAAATTTGGTACAAGTTTGTGTATGTTTAGAAACAAATACACTTGGCATTTCCTCGCTGCCCAATTAAAGGATTTTAATGACATCATTGTCTGAGTTTATATGGAAGTTTGCCAAGTTATTCCAGTCAAACTAATACACTGCAGTATTGCTTGTTTATTTTACTATCATATGAGTATGTTGAAGACCAAGTTATCCTGAATGCCAAAGGTAAACTGACACATGTGGTGAATGGAAGCCTATAAGGCAGAATAATTAAAAGAATTCAATGAACAAGGAGTGCAACAGGTTTTCAACAAGTACACACTTTTTCATGTTATCAGAAAATATCTGGGAACCGTTTAGCTTTATGCACAAAAGATCACAGAGAGCAAGGTTTAAATGCATGTAGTGCATTAGGCCATGCTTTCACTGGAGTTTGGTGCAGGTAGACCAAATACCACAAGTGTACATTCTATTAGTACTGAGGTTAGCGAATCGATCCTCACTACCGCCAGTGCATAGTGTTGTTGTGTCCTTGGGCAAGACACTTCACCCATCTTGACTTCAATGTCTATGGCACTGGTGTATGACTGTATGTCAGAGAGGTGCAGGATGGCAGCCACGTCTCCATCAGTCAGCCCTAGGGCAGATGTGGCTACAGGAATGGCTCACTACTTCTAAATGTGAAGAGTGAATAAATAATGCACCTAATTGTAAAGCAGCTTTAAGTTTTCTAGAAAAATTATATGTAAGATTGATGTGTTATTATTATTATTATTATTATTATTATTATTATTATTATTAGCAAACAATTTAAAATTATGTAGATGTGATGCCCTTATACTATGTCAGAGTAAAGAAGAAGAGGTCATTTTTTGTGGATAGTGGTGCGAGAGGTTAAGGTACAGTCACAGTAATAGACAGCACTATACAAGTTTGACCCATTCACTAAAAATATAAAGTCTGGTCACAGTCCGAGTCATTAGCACTTGAAGAACAAGTCTCAGCCCAAGACCAAGTCCTCTTCCTCTGTGTGATTATCCCACGGTGGGACCTGCTGTTTTGGAAGCTGACAGCCCACATTTTGTACCTTTGTGGTATCCATCCGTCAAAGTCCAAGTCACCAAAATAATTAATTGTAAAAACAATAAATAGTATCCTCTGACATTGCGATATTATTTTTGACTTTTAGCAGTCAAAGTACTGTACTACACAATATGCTTTTTTAGAATGCTTGTATGTGTTTGTTTGATAATTAAATCACTTAAAATGGACCCCTACCACACTGCACCTTCTGTAATGGTGAAAATCAGTGCACCGTACTTGATATTGTTGCTTTCCAAGTGCTTTTACTTTGCAGAAGAAAGAAATTGGGACGTATTTGTGAATCGTGGGCTATTTAATTGAAGCTTTTATATTATGCTCTTGCCTTCAACTCACAAAAGTTGTTTTTTTTCTCGCAGCTTTCAGAGTTTTCACTCTAAACCAAGCTCTGTGAGATGAGGATATTTGCTATTAAATTCTCAAGGAGGGCCAGCTGGATCCCAAAAAACACAATCTAAGCTATTACACCGCCACCTCTGCTGCCGGAAGTAGAGCCGCTAAGTGCATTCTCTACCAGGCAGGTAAAACTGAACAGTCACTGCTTCACTAATTTTTTATTTTATGGCAATTGATTAGCGCTGTCTCAGGGTTTATCAGTCTCAGCCAATTTCAGAACTTTTCACTTCATTAATTAAATTTGGTTGATGTCACGTATTCTGTTCATGCTTCGAATTTTGATCCAAATAGCTGTGTTTAAACTTTGCAATTACTGATGTAGAAAATATTTAATTGACGATGTCACATAAAAATTACCAATGAGTTTTGTGCAAACTGTCATTAATAATTTGTTGTATTTGATTTTTTTCTTTAACAACAAACTTTTTCTTAAACACAAATATAGTCATTATTAGGTCTGCAAAAATTACATGTTTTTGAAATGTCTTCCAAGATGTATACTTTGCAACCAGAAAAAATGTGTAGACAATTTAAATAGAACTTTTACAAACAGAGCCAGGCAGCTGCTGAGAAACTGCATTATGTAAGGAGAGGTGAGCATCCTGGAGACATGATGTACTTCAATTGTTCCCAACTTTTTTATTGGCTTTTTTTTTTTTTTACTACGAGTACCCCTCAGTCATACATGTTGTTGATTCTTCAAAAAGTGATCATAAAAACATCTGTGTTTATTTGTACAAAGACATGTTTACTTTAATATAAATACTAATGATCTATCTGATGATGCATTTTTTTCTTTTAAACTAAATTCAAGAAACAAAATTTCCCTGCCTTTAAAATCAATTGTAATAATAATATACTAACAATATAATTACATTTTCTTATTTTACTATATATTTATCTTCAGAATATCAACTACAAATAATCATAAACTCTTAAAATTGAACTACAAAGAAAAAAAAAATATTGAATAACTCTCCTTTATTGGAACAAGCATTAAACCTAAAAAAAAAAAAAGTTCAATAATGAAAAGATCACAAATATGTTCCCCATCTTGGAATTTATTTACAAGATCTCAACTTCATATGTAATAAACACATTCTCGGTTTTATAGATAAGATGGTTATAATGGCCACAAAAACAAATCAATGTCATCAGTAACCTTCTGCATGTAATAAAAATACTACATTTTGAAACAAGCCTGACGCTTGCACCAAAATCTAATTATACTATACCTAGACTGTTCTCTGTCAGTCCACTTGTTCTTTGTTCTTTGCTGGTGTTGTAAACAAAAGCAGTGTTTTTGCTGTGCAGCCTGGTCTCACAGCAAACCCACTGTATGTGCAATTGAGTTATACAATAATGCTGGAAATATCTATATCTGGTGGCGAACAACACATGATTTAAAGTGATGTCCTGTTCGCCTCAGATGAACCTTACTGTTGAGGGGAATTATCTTTCAACAGTGCACCCATTTTTATGTTGAATGTTAAAAACAATGTGAGGACAAAATAAAAGTGTAGCTAGGGTTTTAGTCCTGCACATGTTTCTGTCTAATAATTGCAGCAATGGATACTGGGAGCTGGTTACACTGGTCTACAAACAAAATGCTTCCGGAACAAAAGTAGTGACATTTTTCTTGGATTAGGTCACTAATAAAGAAAAAGTAAGTCAGAAGTGCAGATTGGCTATAGTTTCCAAGAAACAGTATTGGATCAAAATAGGAAATGTATGCAAAATAAGGCAAAAACGCTAGTTTATCAGAATGTACAGTGAGTCTACAAGCAACCAGTTCTATCTGAAAGCTGTTTGCACATTCAATACATTAATTTTAATATGTCTAGAGTTTTGACATAAAATGTTTTGTTTTTATTTGCAGAAATCTCTTTCTTGGAAGTGGACAAAATGCATGCATGTAGAGAAATTAAATATTTTCAAAATGTAAATTTTTTTTAAGCAAAAATGCCTAAATCTATTGTATAAACAGATGCGATTTTGATGTGAAACAATATCATTAAATATCTTGAATACATTAGCTAACCAGCACAGTTATCAATTGATTTCCAGTTCATCTTATCAAAATAAATGAGATTTAGCCACTTTTATATCAGAAGCAGATCGAGTCCAAAAATTTGTAGACCAGTGTTACGATAAAAATACTAATACTGATGCCCAACATATTAATTTATCCGGATCTGCTCCAAAAATGACTAATTTGTTAGTTTCACCATTTACAATCCTTCCTGAAAGTTTCACAAAATCTACATGTAACAGATAGTTATGTTGCTACCAGAAAAAAATCAACATCAACATATGTGGTATAAATAATAATAATTATTATTCTTTGGGCTTCAGTACAAAAGATGTCTTAAATAATTCGGTGCATTTTAGGCCCTACACAGACACATTGGATAACAAATTGGATAAATTATTAAAGCTTTTTGTTTCTTTCTGGTAGAATAGCTGGACCATTATTAATTAATCCATCCGTTCATGAGCCATATTGGTTGGTGCAAAGGTTGGAGGTGAAAAATATTCAGATTCTTCTTGTGTAACCCCCTCAGCAGCAGGTGGTCAGTCACTGAAGCTTAGTTTGTTAAGGGCAGGTCTTACTTTTTCAAGTCTCATATTTGTCTATTAGTAGCCATAAAATTCACCAGAGCACATTATTTGAAGATTTATTTTTATTTTTATTTTTTTCTATAAGCCCCAGATGTTTCCAATGTCTGGCTCTAGCCCTGCTTTGACGTTATCTTGCAAAAAAACAAAAGACCAACAAAACATAACCTGATTAGCCGGAGGTAAAAACTTGCAGCGTACTGTATGATGGACTTGTTACTCAGTAGTAAAATAAACATGACTCATGAAACAGTTGATGTATGCTGGAGGAAGAATGTGTGATATAGTTCAAGTTTTCACTTCATTTTCTCGTCTTTTTAACAGACTGTGAGAGTATTAACACTAATTGGCAAAGAGACGGTTTAAGCTGATCACAGCCTGCAGGAACACTCTTTACTCCAACCTTCATTCTGCATCAATTTTCTTTTAAATCACACATTTGAGAAGTGAACACTTTCACAGGTAATGTCCATTACAGACAAATAGCTATTGTGTGGTCTTCGACAGTAGTAGATGGCTGTTTTCTCAGTGCAATATCATTTCCAAACTCGTTCAAATTAGGCATTATGTCAGACGTAAGTATTTAAGGCCACGTTCTGCGATTTTGTGAATTGCTGTGCATTACAATAGCGAGCAGTCATTTAATTTGACCCAGTACTTACAGCTTTTATGGGCTGCCTTGCAGTGTGTTTTGCTAACAGCCCAGCCTGGCGGCGTGTTGTGAATGACAGAGTGGAGTGTGATGGGTAGTGACCCAATTAAAATACCCTCGCTGGCCACTTTATTAGAAGCACATCTTCCTATGCTTCTCTATGCAAATATGTGTTAAACAATGGACATGACACCAACTCAATTTAGGCTTTTAAATATTCAAAGCAAACCTGCTGAAGGGACTAGAAAGGTGATTTAATACTCATATTGTCATTTACTATCTACCTTTTGTCCTCCACAGAAATTGAGATTAAATCAGGTTTACACAGCAGTAGCATTGAAGAGTGTGACAAGTCTGTGGCTAGTATGGAGTTCTGTCAACTTGATCTGGGAAGACCACAGGTACTATACATTTTAATGAAAAACAACAAAGTAAAAAAGTGATTAAATAAGTAATCAAGTTTATGTATGGAACCATCCATGTGATTTTTAGGCAAGTATATGGAAGAAAACCAAAGTTATGACATATTAACTTTTGAAGACAAAAGAAATGTTAAATGACTTTGAGTGTTCGTACCAGACTGGTTCCTGTGTTTATAATGCACTGCCATCTCTAGGGTTTACAGAGAATGGTCTGAAAAAAAAAGAAAAAAATCCAGTGAGTAGCAGTTCTGTGGGGACAAAAATGCTGTGTAGATGCCAGAGGTTAGAGAGAATGGCGAGACTGGTTTGTGATTACAGAAAGGTGACACTAATTCCAATAATAACTTGTGGAACCTTGAACCAGATGGACAGCAGACGACCGCACTGGTACAGAGAGAAAATCCCAGTTGATCAACAGTTTCTGAAATACTGACCAGCTCATCATCACAGAACATGTGTGTTTGATAGTGTGTCCAGTCAGTGCATGGTAAATCTAGTCTCTGAGAGGGAACTCCCAGAGGAGCCGCTCTGTAGTTCCTGCCAGTGGAAGCCAGTGAAATGTAAGCCTGTAAAAGAGTAAGCACATGTCCTTGAAGCTTTAAAAAGGTTGACAACCTGACCTTTGACCCTGTAGCTTGGCTTGACATGAAACAGACTGCACAGGTTTTTTATACGATTACCTTCAGTACTACATGTTCCTGATGCATGTTTTAAATGTTGCAGGATTACTAGCTGGGATGGCAGTAGCTCAGATGGTAGTGACATTCGCCCACTAACCTGAAGGTTGGCAGTTAAACCCCCGCTACCGGTAATGCATACTGTCCTCGTGTCCTTGGGCAAGACACCTCACCCACCTTGCCTATATGAATGTGTCAGTGTGTTTGATGGTAGTCAGAGAGACCATAGGTACAAAATGGCAACCATGCTTTCACCAGTCTGCCCCAGGGCCGCTGTGGCTACAGAAGTAGCTCACCACCACCGAGTGTGACTGAGGAGTGAATGAATAATGCACCAAATTGTGCCTAGAAAAGCGTTATATAAGACTGATGCATTATTAATATTATTATGGCTCTGATTGACTGTGAATAAGGACTTTTTGCATTTGTGGTCAATGTGCACGCACTTGCTGGTCCACAGCAAAAGTTACATATGCAGTGTGTTTGGGGCCTTGCTGCCCTCCTGTCAGTAACCGTGTAGAGAAACTCCACTATGTAAATTGTGGTGAGCAACCTAGAGACATGAAATCTTAATCTGCCGTAGCTCAGTCTTATGATATTAATATTGAATTAATTGCAAACAGAAAAAAAACAAAAAACATTATTCTATTACATTGTAGTCCATGTCTAGTAACACACGCACAAACAGAAACAGATAGATTTTACAAAAACTAAATTACTGTCAAATCATTGTTCTGGTGGCAGAGATAATTGTGAGAGGACATGGTCTAACACTGAAACTTGCTAAAATGTCAGCTTATGCGTAAATGTCTTCACATTTTGTTGTGACTTTAGTTTGGTTTTACGTACAGTTTTAATAAAGTAATTGTGTGGTATTTGTTTATTTATTTGTTTATTGATTTGTTTATTTATTTGGCTCCCCTTTAGCTAAAAAGCAAATGCTATCAGCTAGTCTTCCTGGGGTCCATTTTTAAATTTCAGAACATCACTTCACATATCACAAACGTGAAAACTTGGTTTAAAACAGCACAATACAGTACATCCACATAGATGCATTTACAACTACAATTTGTACATATTAAACATACATGATATTCATTTTCATTTCAAAAACATGACTCCTCAAATTATTTTTTAATGAAAACTTATTCCTGAGCTAGCAAGTTTCAGTGGGAATGTTATTCCAGATGGCTATAGCTCTGTACAGTTTTCTTGGTTTTAGGGTGTTGTGCTAATAAATGACCATTAGCTGCTCTTCTGGTATTATAATTATGCAAAGAATTGCAATAAACAAAAATCTGGCATTCTCAGAGTCAGTGTATTATGTATAAAGCAGAGGCGTAGCCACGTGGGGGCCTGGTAGTGGCCACGGCCGCTGTTGGTTAGACCTTGGCCACCCCATCGCCCCCCCTCAGAGGTCCTGCACAATGGGCTACGCAGGTCCATAATGACGCTGGCGTGACTGATTGACATTACGTCTTTGCGCAGGCTGTTGTAAAACAAACGGTTTGACACAGAGACTTGCAGCTAAATCGTCCTGACAGATAAGAGCTCAAGCTTTGTGTCAGTTTTTATTTCACGTTGATAGGTTCAGGAATCACCGGGATATACACCGTTAAAGTTTGTAAAAGCATTTAGGCTTAATTAAAATACGCACGGTTTATTACCTCTCTGCAAACAGCAGTTTTGTTTTTTTTTAGGTCCAGTGTCTCTTTTACTCAAAAACTATTACAAAAGAGATCATTATTTCCAATAACTTTTTTTTTTTTTATTTTGATCAAAAGTAAGAGGAGAGATGGAGAAGAGCAGAGGAGAAACTGCAGTTGGATGGGGACGCTCTGTAAAGTTTTTGTTAAGAGAAATCGACCACCTCTTGTGACCCTTCAAAATAAAACTTCATCCTTTTCCATCAGCTGAAACAACTTTATTGTGGTAGAGCCTGAAAAGAAAGGCATTAGTGCTGCACGAGGAACTGACAGGAGCTGATAGTACAGACTGTGAAAGTCTTGGACTGTCATTAAAAGTTTTGATGTCGACAAAGTTGTTAGTAAGTTATTGTAAAATTGTTAAAGCAAAAATATCGAACACATTGCACTAATTAACAACTAGGGATGGGCATCGAAACCCGGTTCTACCTGAGAACCATTTTAATTTTTCCAA
Source organism: Bostrychus sinensis (assembly GCA_020698575.1). Classification (NCBI taxonomy): domain Eukaryota; kingdom Metazoa; phylum Chordata; class Actinopteri; order Gobiiformes; family Eleotridae; genus Bostrychus; species Bostrychus sinensis. The sequence goes on along the minus strand of CM036242.1, from coordinate 12,311,279 downwards.
TTCATAGGAATTGTTTGCCTGCGCCGTTAACGATTCCTCTTATCGATGCAGCTGTAGGCAGCTGTGTTTGTGTGAGCAGGTTTTGCTCCGAGACCCGCCCCACTCCCGAGCAGCTGTTTCTAACCTTTTTACTTTAACTTTGCTGCAAAAGTCATCTTCGATGAGCAGCCTACAAAGCGCGGTGCTCATCGTGCAGTGCATGTCGTTCTCCTCTCTCTAATTAATGAACATGCACTCACGGGACCCGGCAGCACGGAGGTGGAGATACGCGGAGCCTGGCGCGCTCACGTCCCATAGCATGGACACAGCAGAGTGAAGCCAGAGTTGTGGAGGTAGGAGCTAAATGTCCGCGCACTGTGACAACAGGAGCTCATTCCCCTGCATAAGAAATACACAGGGAGGGAAGCGATAGAAAAAGAGAAATCTCCATAGAAAACGCTGAATCCTGTCTCACCTGTCTGACTCTCACCTGTCTGACTCTCACCTGTCTGACCCTCACCTGTCTGACTCTCACCTGTCTGACTCTCACCTGTCTGACCTTCACCTGTCTGACTCTCACCTGTCTGACTCTCACCTGTCTGACCCTCACCTGTCTGACCCTCACCTGTCTGACCCTCACCTGTCTGACCCTCACCTGTCTGACTCTCACCTGTCTGACTCTCACCTGTCTGACACTGATGTGGCCCCTCCCTGCGTTGCACTGTCACAGTAACACAGGCTACTGTTTAGTTTAATAAGTTTAATGAACGTCTTTTTCAGAGACAGGTCGGGGGCTTGCTGCTCCTAAATTAATTAAATTAAAGCCACAATTCTGTTTATTTACAAAGCATACATTTCCAGTAATTTAACAGCTGTACATTCAATACATGTTACTTCTGTTTAGTGAGCCCAGTTTAAAATAGGCTCATATACATGAAAATGAAAATAAGCTTCTATTTCTGCTTCATAATAAACTGTATGGTCACAGATCTAGTTCATTTTTATTCACAGATATATCAGGAATCGATAAGACAATCGATAAAGAATCAGGATTGATGAGCAGAATCGACACTGGCATCAACATTGATAAAATCTTATCAATTCCCATCCCTATTAACAACAACATGCTTCAAGACACAGACTACATGCATTGTTCAGCACCAGGATACAGCAAATATTGTCTGTTATATTGATTTTTTTTTTTCCCTGGGGGGGACCCCCAGGCCCCCATGTAAATTTGTTACATACTTAACCTCTGTGAATCACAACTTGCTCTTCTGTGAGCTGCACACATCAGGGCTCATCTCCTAACTTCCTCAAAACATCCAAATAACTGGCTTCAGAACAGAACAAAAGATAATTCACATTTTTTGTATTAGTCCTATAATAATAATCTGCCATGTGCCACCACAGTAAAATGGCAGGACCCGGCTGGCCCCCCCAGTAAAAAAATCCTGGCTACGCCCCTGGTATCAAGGTGCCCAGTGTGACTAATAATCTTTGGTTTAGACTGAGCCAGGAAAGACTTTGATACATTAGATCTCTAATTGTTCTCCTTGAACATCCTAGAACAAGTCTTGCAGCTTTGTTTTGGACAACTTGAATTTTTGCCAGGTCTTTTTGGGACGCAGAAGAACACACTTCAGAGCAGTATGACAAGTGGCACAGAATGAATGACTTCGTAACCACTTCTTAAGTGTTTTGTTGTACATAATGACACAATTTTGTTGTTACTGCAATGCTGTGACCCATTCTAGGGACAATTGTATTTCCTTGTTCTGTCCAAGAAAGACTACTGTCAATGACCAGGTCCAGCTGCTTAGCCGTATCTACCTGTTGTATACTGGAAATATGCAGTTTTAAATTTGTTCCAAGCATCAACTTTTGTTTTGACCCAATGATCATACTTTTAGTTTTTGCAATATTTAGGACCAACTTATTTCTCCTAACCACACCACACCAACTAATTCTGAATTATCCATATATCTGAGCCATTTATCAGTCATTTGAATGAGAGCTGTACATGTAGAATGGCCCTTTCTATATGCATGCTGAAATATTGTCATTAAGTTATATTTCTGAAAATATGTAAAGCTTTGCACATAATGATTTTTCCATAACCTTACTAAGAGCAGGGAGAATACTTATAGGCCTGCAGTTTTGACCATTAAAGGGTAATTTATGATCTTTGATTAATGGAATGATTTTGCCTTCCTTCCACAGAGTGGGATAAATTCCACACATTACACACTGATTAAATATGTGATACAAAGGAGCAGCAATATATTCAGCTGTTTTGTTTAAATACTATACTCTCCAAGTTTCTGTTCCTGAATTCACAGTAATTAGTATAAGTTACATCCAAACCTTTTCTTATATTACTCACTTTGTCTTCAAAATAATTATTGAAGTAATCTATGATGTGTTTGGATTTTGTTATAAATCTTCCATCAGTCTCAACAAATGAAGTACATACATTTCTATTTCTACCCATTACTTCATTTAGGATGTTCCAAAGCTTTTTACCACCATGTTTCACATTGTCAATCCTATTTTTGTAGTATATTTTTTCGTTCTTTTATTCATTTTAGTTACTTGGTTCCTTAGCTAATATTTCAGTCTGTCCTCCAATAATCCTGATTTTACAGACACTGTTTTTAGTTTCATCTCTCAGTTTTATCATATTTTTCAATGCTAAATCAATCCACTTGGCAGCATTAGTTTTTGATGTAACATTTTTCATAGGTGCATATTTATGAATAATATTCATAAATATGCTCATGAAAGAATCCAAAGAAACCTCTGGGTTAGCTCCGCTATACACATCATTCCAATCAACACAACTTACTTCATTAACAATATTATTAAAACTAGATACTTTATAAAACTGCTTACGTACAAAATTGATTTTAGCTTTAGGAACTTTAGTTTTCTTAGTTAAAGCAACGAGATTATTGTATGTACAGCTATCTTCATTCCAATCAATATTCATATCTAAAAACAAATACAATTCATCAGATGCATTATTAAGCATTTCACCTAAACATGTTAGACAGTCTGCATGCGCATCTGGAGGCTTATAACAACATCCCACAAGCACAGGTTTCATGTAAGGTACATGGGCTTCCACCCAAATATCGTCAATGTCATTCCACATCAAATTTGATTTTAATTTACATGGAATGTTACTTTGCACAAAAATGGCCACACCACCACCGAATTTGGTCCTATCCTTTCTAAAAACAGTAAAACCTTTAATTGATATTTCAGAGTTTAGAATAGAGTCATCAAGGTGTGTCTCTGATATAGCCAATATATTCATAGAATGCATGTGTACTAAATTATTTAAGTCTTGTATTTTGTTCTTTATACTACAAATATTTAGGTAGAATATAATATAACTTTAACATATTGTATAAGAGCAGAAAGAAAAACATGATAATATTCACCAAGAGGTGTCAAGATTATGAATCATTGATTTATTCTATCCTGGGCAAAATGGCCAATTTATCATACCTCAACATTGCCTTTTTACCTTTTTCTCTGGCAGCTTTAAGTTTCGGCCACAGTTGCTTCCAGTCTTCATTAATGTAGATGTAGATGTCCCCTTCAGCTTTTTGGCAGAAGAAAGGATACGCTGTTTATCTTTAATGTATAGCAGATTCACAATTATTCTTCCGGGCCTTCCACTATCCTGGTGTTGACCAATCCTCTGGACACGCTCCATTTCAATCTTTGTACCATCCAGTCCAAGATTACTGGAGAACATGTGTTGCACCTTGAGCTCCAATTCACTCCAGTTTTCTCCATTTTCATCTGAGATCCCATCAATGATAATGTTCTTCCTTCTATGTTGATTTTCAATGTAATCCAATTTAGTGAATGTTTCATCCAAGTTCTGTTTTTAGTTCACTTATCTGTTTTCATAAGATTTTACTTTGGCTTCAATTTCCTTGTGCCTGGACTTCATCTCCTCCATTTTGTCCTGAGTAAATTTCAGGCTTGTCTTTGGTATCTGTGTTGTCACCACTCTCACTGACCAATATGAGTCTCCCCAGCCCTGACCCTAAAACCACAACCCTACCCTGTTCTCTGTGTTATGCAGTAAATTGGCATTTTGGTCTTTGTGCGGTGCAATAAAAACAAGACGGGTTCAGTTGTGTTTTGATTTTCTGGCCGTGACATAAGTAGTGACACAACTAAAATGTGTTAGGTCCACTCTCTGGCAGGAGACTCTCAGGGGAGCAGCGGTGAACATCCGCTGCCAGTGGAAGTCAGTGAGGTGTAATCCTGTAGAAGAGTAATCCCATCGGACTCTTAGAAGATATTTAGCCCCACACAGCGGCTTCATTCGTGGCTGCTGAAAAAAGCTGACAGGATGGACTTTGACCTCACCTGCTGGAGCATTATTCAGGCAACACTGCTCAAGGATAATACCCAATTTAAACCTCAAATAATAGCCTAAATGCTGAGAAACTGCATTATGTAAGTTATAATTGGAGGAACTTGAAGACATGCAATCTTAGCCTATTTAATTTCTCATTTAAACTTGCTTATCCTCAGTTTTCTGAAGTGAAAAGTACTTATTGCTACTACCACTACTACTTTTACTATCACTACTGCTGCTTCTACTAATACTACTACTGCTACCACCAGCATTACTGCTACTACTATTAGTACTATTACTAGTACTTTTAGTACACACTTTACCAACAAGACCAAAGATAGAATTTACTAATTTAGAGACTGTAAAAAAATTACTTTTTCCCCTTAAAAATATTACAAGTACTAGTACTAATACTGTATAAATAAGTAGTAATAAAAATGTATTCAGAAAGTACAATTAGTTCCAAAAAATACATGTGGAATAAATTATTATTTATTATGAATGAACATTCATGTAAACAGCCTCAACAGTCAGTGTTTGGTTGACCGCTGAGAAAGTGCATCATGTTAGTGCGGTGAGCAACACTGGAGACATAAAATGATATAAAACCTTTTTTTCCTCTAAATGTACAAACTATCATTTAACTTTGGCATGCTATATAAATGGTTTTAAAAGCATCAACAAACAATATTTCTGCCTTGAGTAACCACAGACAGAGACATACACGAACTCCATTAGTGAGTTAGAATTTAGTAGAAAACTCCATCAATTTCAGTAGTTCAATTTGTGAAACGGTGAAAATTATTATACATACAAAGTGAAATATTTTATATGTAAGCTTTTTAATGGTGGTAAAGAAGACTTAGAGTTAAGAAAAAAAAATCTGTATTATAACATTAAAACATAATATGATTTTACCTTATTATCATCATCACAATCATCACAATTAAAATAAAAACATGCTTGAAAAGAAAAAAATAAGCTTTATTTGTCACAGAAAATATTTTGTGCAGTGAATCTATATAAAATGCATACATGAACTAAAAAAAAGTTCACTATTCCAAAATATTTTAAATTGTTGCTGTGCGCTGGTACTACTAAGAGGGGCATGGCAATTGAGTCGCAGTAGCTGCTTTTAGATAATGCTAATGTACCTTTTGCTTTTAAGGCCCTTCTCGCAGTGTATTTTGCTAACAGCCTTTACTGGCAGCGTGCCGTGAATTGCAGAGTGGAGCGTAACGTGACATGAGTAGTGACACAACTAAAATGTGTCTGTTTGTCCAGTTTCCGGGAGAGGACTCTCAGCGGAGCAGCTCTGAACTTCCTGCGAGTGGAAGTCACTGAGATGTAATCCTGTAGAGGAGTAATCCCATCGGGCTCTCAGAAGATGTGCTAAGTCCTTGTAGCCCCACACACGACGGCTCCGACACAATTCATACCGCATTAAAAAGCTGACAGGCTGACCTCTGACCTCTGTTTGGAGTTGTCCGCCTGCCTGCTGGAGCATTATTCAGGCACAGCTGGATCCCAGGGAGAGCGCGGGGATTACATGGTCGCTGCTTTTGCCCAAGTGTCATCTGTTCAAATCCCCACAGAGACCGACCTCCGCGGGCCCCGGTTCACATATAGCTTCTCATGTACGCGATTGTGAACACACAGATGCATATGTGCTCCCTGAAGAGCTCCAGTCAACTCAAAATAATGTGCATTACGTTCAGCTTCTGATCATGGCTGCAAACTGGGCCATTTCCTGCTGGTCATGACAGCAATGCACATGTCCTGACTTTGACTAACTACTTGGAAACCCATTATGGCATTTTGCATATAGCTGAGGAAAATGGTTGAGAGGATGTTTTCAGTTGGGTGTAATTATGCCAAAGCAGCAGTCATTGCAGTTGTCCATCTTATAATAAAGATAAAAAATACAAAACACACAAACACATACTTAGAGACAACCCTTCACTCTCACATTACTTCACTGTGGGCAATTTAGATACATTCATGTCTTTGGATTGTGGGAGGAAGCTTGAGCACCACTCTATAATGCCAATAGGGCAACCAGTGCAGTGCCTGGAGGACCCTTCTCAAGAAGCCAGGACCTTGGTCAGGAGATGGAGGATTAAAACACAGAAGGGAATGCAGACAGAATCTAACCAGTTTGGAGGGATCTCAGAACAGTAGAACACACTTGGCATGTCACATACTCATGGAAAACCACTTAACACAGCATACTTTTATCTCAAAAAGGGGGTTTTATTATCCACAGTGTTTTTAGACACGTACAAAGACAAAACAAAGCTTTCAGTTATCATCATGCCTGTTGTATGTGTACTGAGCATGTGTATCCATGGTAACAGTCCCAACATCCACAACAGCTGTGCACTTTGTATGTTTTCCTGGCACCATTTGGACTAATTACATGTTTCCACATGAACTTGGCGGTTCACCACTTCATACTTCAACTTTTTCCTTTCTGATTCTCCAGTACTGATACTAAAAGATGCCAGAGCAAAGCAAACTCACAGCACAAGCTCAAATGGTTCTTCTGTGGTTTTTGGCTAAAGTCTTCCACCATCTTGTGTTTGGGGAACTCATTTTAAATGTTAGTAATAGTGCCATGTGGACGAGGAAATTTTGCCAGGTACTTTTGTGCAGAAGGGGATTTTTCTTTTTGGAGGGAGAAAAAAAAAACATTTTAAAAGAGCCTAAATGTTTTCCATTCTTGTGGAGTTCAGATCTTCAAAAAGCAATGGTCCTGTCCTGCAATGGTAAAAATACAGTGCCTAATCATAAAGATAACCAAGGAGGAATTCAGCCTTTGTATCTCACAATGGTGAATAATCCACCCTGATAGCCCTATCTCGCAATTGAAGGCAGTGTTTCGGATCCACAGAACGTTGCCAGATCTGAAAAGTCCAAACCTGCTCGACAGCAACTTAAAACCCGCCCAAAACCAGCACAACAGTGTATGAAAATATAGCACGTCTGCAATTTCCACTGCATTCAACCTATATTTGTCCCGCTGCACCAAAAGGAGCTGTCCTCCGGTGACACAGGCCCACCCCCTCCCCTCTCTCTCACAGACAGACCAGCTCCTCAGACAGAGACGTGCTGGTTTGGCCTGGCTTCACTGTGATCAGAATTGGGTTGAAATATTTGTCAATCAAAATATGGATCTTCATTTAGAAACAGCCATTATCATTTACATAATCTGCATGCAAAAGTAGCTCCGTCCAAACAACAGACATGGTAACCCTGGATCCACACCAAAAACAAATTAACCATTTCTTCTTTGCCCCATTACTCACCTTTCCTGAAATTGTATCCAAAGCTAGCCATTACTCCTTGAGATACTGTATCTTGCTAACAAACTAACAAACCAGCGTCAGTGAAAACAAAACCCTATAAACTGTGATATGAAGGGAAATCATAAATAATAGCAATCTCCCATTTTGCCAATGGAGCGCAACCGTGCCTCCTCTGGTGCCGGAAGTAAATTTCCCATACATTTTTTTCCATAGACTTTTCAATAAAATGCGCATATTAAGAGTTTAAAAACCTCAACAGAGACTAATCAGCTCTGTGGTAGCTCATGACCATAGAGGAATTAATTTTGTAATATATATGAAAGTGTGTAAGTAGTGTAAAAAGGCAAAGCTACAATTGTAGAAATGTATTTCCACCTTTTTTTAAATTCAAAATTAAATGTGCTATGGTCATGAGTTACCACATAGCTGATTAGCCTTCGTTGAGGTTTTAAACTCTTAATATACACATTTTTTGAAAAGTCTATGGAAAAAAATGAATGGGGAAATTTACTTCCAACACCAGAGGGGGCACGGTTGCGCTCCATTCTGCCACCAGATGTTGCCAAGAGTGCCCCAAACTGCACACTACATCTCTGACTCCTCTTTATCATGTTGCATTCCTGTTATTGTTTCCTTAATATCTATGCTGTTATGTTCCAAACACAAATTCTATTATTACATTGGTGCAATGACGGGGCAGAATTGTGAGACGCTTTAATTTGTAGCATCAAAGCATCTGGTGGATATGTAGTTGCAGAGCATGTAATCACTCATCACTGTGGTGAATAGCAACAAAAGCTCTGAGTGTTTTCCAATTAATATCCATCCTTTGAACATTTTATGGCAAGTGTCTGACATTAGTCTCTCTGTTATCAGCTATGTTGAAATTTTGAATGAGAAAATCCATCCTGCTGTTCTGTGATAACAAATCTGGACATGCCCTTGTGGATGTTCTCTGAAGTTGTGTTGTGTGGCACTTCTGGTTTAAAAAGGAAAAAAAAGCAAAAAAAAAAAAAAAAAGCAAAGGAAAAGTAAGAAAAAAGGCAACTTTTAAATCTTAAGCAGTCATACAGTAGTCAGCCTTTTTGGCAGGCCTAAGTAAATGGTCCAAAATCATTTACGGAAAGTAGTTTTGGCCCAGGGCTAGTGTGGCTAATCAGCAGAACAGGGACAGTTCCCCCAGGGCTGGGTTGATTTGGGGCTGTGGTGTATGAAGCTGTGACAAGCAGAGGGCACTGTCATTCCTGCAAAAATCTGCAAATGATTACTTAAAAAACTCAATAAAATGCCTCCACCATGTTACCTCCCACCATCCAAAGACAAACTGTGTAACTGGGGATTTGTATACTGCCTGATAGTGAATGGTTGAAAGAGTTGGTTATGCCTATAAAGTGGAACTTACTTATTTATTCACTTGTATTTATTCACTTGTTTTTGTTTAAATTTTCCTATATATTCCTATAAGTCCTATTGACTGCTACTGTATATGATCACTCGCTTAGCTTTACTTTCGCTTACCCCACCAAGTGTCCATACTAAGTTTTTGGCCGCTCTGCCATGAAGAAAAATCAAGAAGTAAAACCATCACTAGTTTGTTGTTTGGCTAACCGTGATGTGCCACCTTCTCACAAGACTTCCACTTCCACTTCCACTGGGTTGGCGATACTTGCAAATGTCTGGGATAGGTGACCCCTAAAGGGACTAAAAATGAATATATAATATACATGCACATCTGAGTGGGAAAGAGTTTGGACATAATCAAATAAGTATTTTTAGATGACAAAGAGAGTGGTTGTTATAAAAATAGACTTTAAATTATAGCACACAGAACTGGTGGACAGTTGCATAAACCAACACTTGCCCAGAAAGTGAGTTATCACTGCCAATATGAATTACCAAATAGTATTTTGTAAAAAAGGTGGCAAATTTCAGTTTTATTTTTTAGAATGCAGTTAAATAAATTCACATTATTGGAAGGGACTACATTAAGCAAATAGATTTTTCTGAGTTTTCTACTATATTATAATGTTCCCTCATCAAAAACATACCTGAAGGTTTGTTTTGTGTCATCCACACCTGCTTGAGGAATCCTGCATTCTCTGGCATGGCCATTCGGAGGCCTCAAAATGCTTGGTTCCATAAACCTCCGCCTCTACCACGAACCTCTGCCCAGTACGGGAAGCACAGGCCAATCAAGTTGGCTCTCAGTCACATATAAAGAAAAAAAAAGTGTACAGCTCTGTTTGCACTGATTTCTTACAGCTATCTTTAATTTTGTAGCTAAATTACATCATACAAAAAGTTTAAGGAAGTGAATTGCTCTTCCTCTTTGATTATGTACAGAAGAATGCAACATTTCACACTCTGCTGCCCTCTGCTGGTCTCTTCACCTGTTTCTTTATGGGGCCAGTAGAGTATTTGACAAAAACCTTCTCTTTTAGTCAGATAATGTTTTTAAAGGATGTGCATTGCTGTTCTAGAGAAGACCAAGATTGGTTTAAAAGATGAAAAAAAGTATAATACAGCCGCTCTAAAGTTACACTGTTACTATTTTGCATACACATACACTTTTCAAATTGGTGGCGACAGCTTGTCAAATGTGTTTCAACCTTTTTTCATCCATTCAATGCCTTTGATTTGCAATGGATTCTCTGGTAGGATAAAAACTTGACCAGCAAAATAGATCCAACACCTCACTGCTTTTCTTTAAATTTCATCAGTTTTGCACAAATAAATAATAGAAATAAACATTTTCATTCAGCTCGTGCAGAATAGGGGAAGGTCCGAGATTCGAAACTTCTGAGTTGATTCAAGTTGAGAACTCAGCTCTAAGCGCTGTAAAATTCATGCCTATGAAATAAACACATGTTGTTAAGTAATGATGTTTAGCAACTGTTGCTGTGAAGGATATTGTACTGCGTGTTCTTAGTTACAAATGCAGGCACTGGGCTGTGTTCTTATGATGTTTTCTTCCATAAAGCATTGTACAAGAATATACAACTGCAAATGAGTCCTAAGGAATTTGAACATTTTTGGGACCTAAAAAGTAGGCGAACAAATAACATCTATAAAAAAACTAAATAAAACATGTAAATCCTTTTGGTCCTTCAGAACAGCAAGGCTTTTGTCATTTCAGTGTTGTTGTCTGTTGTTAGTGTGTATGGTGTGTAAAATACACTCAATCTACATATACAGTATTTAACTCATTTTACTTTTACCCAAAATATCTTTCTTTTATAGTGTCATACTAGTTCAACATGCAATTTCACATTTCCACTGAAGTGCATGGTACAGGTGGAGTCACATGTTTTGAAATGACACAGTGGCAAAGTGGTAAGCACTATCACCTCACAGCAAGAAGGTCCCAGGTTTGATTCCCGGACCAGGCAGCACAGCCGTTCTGTGTGGAGTTTGCATGTTTCCCTCGTGTCTGGCTGGGTTTCCTCCGTATACTTTCCCCATCAACCATGCACAATAAGCTAATCCACCAGCTCGATACTCATGACCAGGATCTTTGCCCCAGATCTGGAGAAGTGTTCTTTGGCACTGCACTACAGTTGCCCACTGCTCCTGACAGGTTGCTCCAGCTGCAAAAAGATGGGCCAAATGCAGAACACATCTTTTCCCTATAAACATTACAAACATATTACACTGGCAAGGTTTTGAAACTACTTGTTCTTTAGTTGCATTTTTACAGTACAGTAACAAAAAAAACTTTACTATATTCACAGTTTCATGTGTGATTTAAAGGATTTACAGTCAAATGTATTTGTCACTGAACATTGCTGTAAAATACTATTTGTCATCATGCTGCTGTAAATAGGCTTTAAGAGATGGATGCTTCATAAAAGGTGGAGTTAAACACTACAGTCTGTTAATTACATGACTTTGATTGTATCTTACAACTCTTTTTTGTGGATTAAAAAGATTGCATTGTGTCAAAATTGGGTTTGTTTGTGACTGGAGGTTGCTTGGAAATCTCAGTTTACAAAACACAAGTGTAAAAAATATTTTGTGTTGCCAGCACAGTGCATTTTCATATTTGTATTTGTTTGTGTTTTTACATTTGTACAGTGCTGGTCACTTTATTGATTGATTATTATAGTGAATTATGGTTGACTGTCAAATAATAAGTTATATTTTATTACCACATGAGCTACAGTGAGTTGCTGGCCAGTAGTAGGCCTTGTTTTGTTTTTGCCTCCAGACAAATTTACATCCAACAAACTCTGTATCTACACTATTACAACTACTGGGGATTTAATAAAAAGGGTTCGAGCCTCTGTGGTGTATTCAAAAGTGCAATAATTACAGTGTTTGAAATTTACACCAGTTGTAGCAAAATTACATTACAACCACAATAAATATAGTGTGGTGGTCAGCTAGATGTCTAAGTACCCCAAGCCTAGCAAGATCTCTTTTTACTCTTGTTGCACTTGTTGCTTGTGTTGTCTATTGTTGACACATATAACACACTAGGTTCCACTAATTGCACAATATGACCATGCCATCGCCACATATACAGCAGCATAGGCTGTAGTAGCTGATTGAGGTCATATCACCTTCAAGGAATCCAGTTTAAAAAAGCATTTAGTCTTGCAATTAACTGCTGATTGTATAGGTAGTACAACGCACAATATGACAGGCATCAAAACATCAAGCAGGCCATATAGTAGCTGATTGCAGCCGCACGCTGTGGTAATGTTACACTTAACTGCAAAAGAAAAACAATGCAGTGTGACAAGGATTGAAGTTTAAGTCATCTCCTGTTTATTGCTCTAGCTCAGGGGTTCTTAACCTTTTTGACCTCGGGGCCCAACTTTCCTGGTACAAAGTGGCCTGGGGCCCATTCAAATATTAACACTGTATTAGTGTTATAACATATAATAGCCTTTATTAAAATAATGATAACTTTGAAATAAAACATTTCACTGTTTTTTAGAAATAAAGCTTAGTTTAGGGGAAACAAGTAATAACTCTAGCTACTGCTGATGAGGGGTAGACATGTAGGCAAGTGTTGTGCTTTGTGCTGATGCTTATTCTGCTGTTTTTAATAATGGCACTGACTCAGAACATGAGACACACTGGGTTTGAGCTGGTCTCTGGAGGATGAAGAGGTAGTTTTCAGTCCATTTTGGCTCACCTTGCTCCTTTCTTCTTTAATTCCTTCCTTTGGTCTTTCTCCATCTGTCCTTTCTATGCAGTAAAATTGCTCCACATGACCGAACATGCAGATTTAACTGTGTAATTAGCGACACGTGTGAAGATGTGCGGTCTACTTATACTGTACTTTTTATCAGAAGCCGCACTTATTTACATTGAAGCGGCTTGTATCACGCCTGTCTCTCAGTTCGCCAGTAGGTCCTCTCCTCCAGGACAAACACTGAGGGGAGTGGCTTTGTGCAGGCTGCAACTCACCCCCATTGTCTCGTCTGCTCTTCTAATCAGCAGTCACAGCAATCACAGTCACAGTCACCACTCACACAGTCTGAAGTTAGTTCGCTTATGTTGTAGCTTAACAGGGGTGCTCAACCTTTTTCGCCTCTCGATTTACTTTTAAAGTATTCAAGGCTAGGAGATCTACCTTTATTTTATTTATTTATTTCTGTTATTTCTATTAGGCACAGCATGTTGGGCATTTATCAGGGTTGTTATTATTATTGCAGTGGTTAAACATGAAAATAAAAATAGAAAATAACCTCTTTAATAAAGTCACATTTTATACAACTAAAATTATAAATTTCATTATCAACTCAGGACAGGAATAACTAAATCTGATAAATGTAGCATATAAAATTTTGTCAACAACTTTCCATCAAAAATGATTATTATGGATTATAATAGGCCTACTATATATAGAGAGAAGAATTAAATAGTAAATTGCAGCATCAATGCTGCTTATCATCAAAACTCAGAATTATTTTAGTAATATTGGTGAGTGACAGGAGCTCCATGGTAACGTTCAGGGGAGGAGCTTGTGAGACTTCAGCAAAGTCAGCTTACCTTACGGCTAACAACAACAAACTACTTTGTGAAGGACAAAAACAGAGCAAACAGGTAGAAGACATCAGCCACTGACTCCTTCCTCACCTGTCTCCTCCCTGTCTCCTCCCTGTCTCCTCCCTGTCTCCTCCCTGTCTCCTCCCTGTCTCCTCCGTGTCTCCTCCCTGCTCAGAGCGGCCGCTGAGTGCAAGCTGCCCGCACCCTCCTCAACAGAACTAAAGTGAAAGGGGCCAAAACTCTGATTGTTATTAAGCTGCTTGTATTCTGTTTAGTTTGTAGCTCGTGTGGTTTACTTGCACTTCTGCGGTGTTTTAGAAGGAATCTCAGGCTGGTCGCTCTGCGCGTCAATCAAATGCCATAGGCCGCGCCGCAATCTACCTGCACGGTCTTTGTGATCGACGGGTTTAGCACCCCTGTTGAATAATAACTGTTCAGGTAGAGCTAAAATGCCAACACATGCTGCGTCAGGTGTTAATTGACGCTTGTTGAGAGAGGCGCTGCTGTGCTCCCGGTGAGTGCGGAGCCAGGCAGTACAGGTTCAGGTCTGAGATTTTGGCCCTGTAGGGACGGCATCTGGGTCCAGATCTGGAGCACGGTCTAACTTCAAGTGATCCAGGCACTAAGTGTTGGGAAAATGTAGAATATTGTAAGTGGGCGTCTAATGGGTTAAGTAGGCTATTATTCAGCTGATAACACCAGTAGTCCCGGTCCCGTGGCCCTCGCGGCCCAATGGTGCAAACATGAACGTTTTTCGTGCCCCTCTAGGTGGTGCTGGCAGCCCAAGCGTAGGCCGCGGCCCAACGGTTAAGAATCACTGCTCTAGCTTATTCTCCAACTTCTTACATCACTACACTTGTTAATTTCTTTGTGTTTTTATCTCTGTGGGTGAAGACTACATGTCCTCTCTGTTTTACCGTAAGGACTCTTTGGGTGCTCCAGCTTCCTCCCATCATCCAGACATTCATGTGTACAAGGTGAATTGGTGACTCTAAAGACTCTCCCAGGGCATACAGTAATTTGAGGAGAACAAGAAAGAACATGTTCCTTCACCTTCCAAATTGGGACCAGGACGTATTGGACTGGATCCCCCACCGTCTGTAAAACATTTTTATATTCAAACTCAATTCCAAAAAGGTTAGGATACTGTATGAAATGTACGTAAAAACTAAATGGTTTGCAAATTGTGTCTTCACAAATGAACCTAAACAAGAAATCAAGAGCTGAAAATTCACTCCAGGGTCATCATACAAAAGTTGTTCCAGAGCAAAAGACAAAGCCCAGCTGAAAAAGTCTGGGAACCATGCTACCAGTAATCAATTTGTCATTACATTTGTGGGAAGTTATTACATTTACAGTAAGTAATAATTTTACCTTCCCATAAATGTAATAAACTACTGCAAATGTAATAGTTATTACATTTGTGGAAAATCTTATTATTACCTTTGCAGAGGGAGGTAGCTGTTACCTTTGTGGGACATTATTACATTTGTGAGTTTATTACATTTAAAACACCTTTTTATTACGTTTGTGGATTATTACATTGATGGGTATTACAAACCCCATTGGGAATAGGTGGAAGAAGATAAATGAATTCATTTTATGCCATGTTTATGATTTATTTGTTGATTCCACATCTCAGTGGAAATGCTACAACAGAGACATTTCAGACTTTTCATTTACTTCCTATCACATGTACATCAGTAATAGCTCATCGGTGCGCATCCAGACAGCACGTTAAAAAATTCCCCTCCGTCTTGATGATAGTAATGCTTGTGAGCAGATAGAGGTACATAACCACCAGCGCACTGACTAAGGATTTTATCTGAACCTGATTCATGACGTCCAACAAATAGTCTGCAGCCCACAGCATTTCACTGCTCATGACCGCATCCCTCACCAAGGCTAATATACAAGCCTGCACTTTCCAGACACCCCAGTCACCGCACAATAACTGCTCCCAAAATATGATCTCTTTGAGCGTCCACAAGGTATTCTGATGGCACTTTGAGGAGAACAGAGTGAAAGGACTAGGCCCATCTTTTCCAAAGTGTGGGCTCAGGGTCACACCTGGAGAGATTTTCTAAAGCCCACAGACTTGGGACTAAAATAAAAGAGGCCATAAAGTGAAAAAAACAGGAATAAACAAGCTGCAAAATGATCTGTTTAGTGAAAAAAGGGTTGAAAGTGCAGGGTGGCAGAGTGGTTAGCCCCCCTGACTTGAAGTGAGTCATGGGTTCAATTCTAACTAGAAGGAAATGACATTATTATGTGGAGCCTTGTTATTCGAAGTTCAGTCTCATCTACCCAGCTATACATGCATTTATGTGTGAACTTGTGACACTTAAAGGAACAGTATGCAATATTTGTATTACATTTGAAGAAAACTGTTAAATCCAGCACAAGGGGTCACCAGACAGTGTATTGCTTGTGCTGGTCCCGAGTGTGGTAAAATAGACAAGGACCAGTACCTCTAGAGGCTTTGATTCTCACACGTTTAACATAATAAACATAAACAGCAGTTTGGTTTTTAAGAGGTGCCAGTAATATGCAAGGGATCCTTGTGGGTTACTATGATTACACAGCGCATTGACCTGACTGAGACAGATGTGGATTCAAATGAGCTTAAAAGAGCTGAAAATTCCTAAAATAAAAGTGAACTCCAACACAGATCCACACTGCAAGAGCAGAGCTAGATCAGAATTACAGTCCAGCTCTGTCTGTGTGGAGTTCACACACCACTTTAGAGCCTTCCTCACACTGGGCTGATGTTATCAACATGCCAGGACTAAATATGGTTGTATCAAATATGGACTATTTGTTTTATTTACTCATTCATTCATTTTCTTACACTTAATCCCGTTAGGGGTTAGAGGTCGGTACTGGAGCCTCCATCTATCTTCTTCCACTTTATCCGGAGCCAGGTTGCGGGCGGCAGCAGTCTAAGCAGAGATACCCAGACTTCTTTCTCCACAGACACTTCCTCCAGCTCTACCGGGGGGACCCAAAGATGTTCCCAGGCCAGGGTTTGTTTTAATTGTTAGAGTGCTACTTCTCTAGCTTTTGATTTTGCAACTAATGTTAGCTGCTTACAGACTACAGCATACAAACACATCAGTTCACAGAATTAAAATGGACTTTAAAAGCAGGTGAATGAGATGTGAGCGATTAATTAATTAGAATTAATTAGCTCCTAGGTAGCGCATTTACCGGTATTACACATTTAGCATAAATATATTAAAACTGTGTTATCCAAAAAACATCTGCTTGAGTGTGATCTAAGTTTAAAAATCAGTTGCAGTTAAAGTGGAAATTATATGTTTTTCTGACCGAATTCATAGGCTTTGTATAGAATGTTTGACTCCAGAATAAATAAATAAATACACAAAAAAAACAACAACAAAAAAACAAAAACATTGTAGCCTAATATAGACTATTTATTTATTTTTATATACATTTTATTCAGACCCGAGCAGCAGGGGTTGAGGGTTAATTTTGTGGACCCCAAGCAATTTTAGTTGGAAGCTTTGTTATACTATCTAGCAAAAAAAAAAAATCAACAGGAAACAAGACCTGGAGATGTTACATAGAGTTTATTATTAGAAATTTTAATGGGCAAGAATGTGGCCAGTCATATCCTGATTGAACAAAGGATTTGACAACAGCAAATCAATTGCATGTTGATTTGGCAAGTTCTTATGCCAGATGCCCTTCCGATCGCAACCAGCCACCTACTGTGACTGGAGTAGCCCTGGTATGTGGTGCCCTCAACTTTTACTTTTTAATAATATCCAAGCAAAAAAAGAGACTATGTTGTTGTCGGGTAGTGGGGTGTGATTGACAGGGGTCGGATAAAAACAGGTATTGCACCTTTAAATGTTAGCTTGTTTTTACTATGTTATTATGATTTATACTGTGACGCAAATATAATCAAAAAGCTATTTCCTTATATAAAAAGGTTTCCATAACCTTGATATACACTACTCTAGATTACCTCCAATATGATCTGTAACAGTGCTTCACACATGTCTTATTCTCCCTGGTCCATACATCACGTCTGCAGTGTTGAGCATATGGCGAGCAGGTCTAATTAGTAGTTAAGGTGTTGCGAACGTAATAACTTCTTCATCAGCCAGTAGTGACCCGTGGCAGTTAACTAATGGGGGGCATATGAGCCACTTCAACAGCCACAAGCCTAATTAAATTCAACCAGCTTATTTGAAATTGCCTAATTAATTATTTTCCCTTACCTCTTAGCCTATACTAATCTTTTGTAATTTTGACAGTTATGAACCAACACATAATTTTTATTTGTATTGTTTTCTTTAGTATGGCAAGCCAGCTGGTTCGTATTTTCTTCTGCATTTTTTAACAGAGCGCCGGAGTTACTCAGTAAAGCTGGCATATACTGTAGGCCTATACTTACCTGGAACTTTTTCCCCTGTATTTGAGAATTCATGTTTAATCACATAATGGCATATTACAATGTGCAATCATCTGTGATACAGCAGCGTAATACATTATCTAGGCTTTATTATATAGCTCCCACTGTTTGGTCACCACTTCTTAACGGAAAATGAAGGAATTCTGATTACAGAGAAAAAGTTGCAAATGTAACTCTGTCTGTTAATTATTATTATTATGCAAGCAGAGATGCTTGCTTTGCTGCTGTAGGGAGCTAGGGGTTTAGCATTGTGATGGGGGAAAAAAAGCTTTTGCATTATAGTGCTGGTCTAGTTTTCAAAGGGCACTAGACATAAAACCGAGGTCATCCTATATACCCTGCACAAATTGGAAGAAAGGCTTGGTATTAAAGATGCACTACCTGATTTTTCCCCTTGTGTTTGAGAAAAACAATGTATTCAGGAACTCAACATAATAGAAGTCATTTATGAAAAAAACAAACAAAACAGACCTCATCTGGGCTTTATAATAAAATGTTTTTTGACAAAGCAGGAACTAGGGCAGGGACTGAATTTTTGGACCAATCAGACTCAGATTGTCTTTTGTACATGTTTACATACACGGGAGAAAAGGTCAGCAACTGAAAACATCCCAGTTCCTGTGCTGTCCACAACTTTTTACACCACAAAACAGCAAAAAAAAAACCAAAAAAAAAAACAGACATAAAATAAAATACGACAAGCAAAGTGTAAATCTGACATTACATGACACAAAACACCAATACTGTATAGGTATTGTGGTAGGAGGAAAGCTTTATTAATATTATAATTATTATTTTACTTTTTTCACATTGCAACACACACACACATGATAAGAGTTTGAATATCTAAATATTAAAATGGGAACCATTACAAACTGGCCAGTGACAGTCTAGAAACAAGATACATTTTTGCATATTCAAATTCTCATGTCAACACCTCTGCCTGACTTAAGCCATTGCTTTAGACCTTTATTAAAAATGTAACTGTCTGCCACTTTAGGTCAGTGGGAAAAGTGTTCCACAGTCTGGGCCCTTTATAGAAACAGTTGGACTGTCCAAAAGATGTTCTGAACTTTAGACAGATTAGACCTGAAGGAGCTCTGACCTCTGACAGTGAGAGCTGAGAATACAAAATTATTCAAACATGTAAAAAACAATTTCAAAATAGTAAAAAATTCAAAAGTAAAAAGGTTTTTTACAATGATGCCATCTCTATCCAAGACCTTGATTGGCTGTAGATATGTTGTATATTAATTAGGGCTGGGACTTTAATGCGTTAATCACGAATAATTAATTACAGAAAAACATATTTAATCACACTTGTCTATGATAACATGAAACTTTTCTCAGTGACCAAGTTTCTGGTGCACAGTAACCAGGGCTGGACATCCACACACTGACCAAAACGCCAAATGTGAGTGGCCAGTTGGATATATGTGTCTCTGGTAACTGTGGGGTTTCCTCTGAGGCCCGCCCCACACATCCAGCACACGGCATCACGTTTCTTTCACTTTCAAACGCACTGCTTCAAGGCGCCGGTCATCTTACCTCCGAGTGTTCTCACAGCTGACTGATGCACACAGGGGACAGCAGATCCTTGAGTTCAGATGCAAGGAGCAGAGGGGACAGGTCCGCGCAGAGGTCTCACACGGAGCACAGAGGAGGAGAGAGAGACGAGGAGGCGTTTCGTGCTCCTGTGGCGCACCTACGTGGACTGAGGTCAATGCACAAACGCTGAATATTCCTCAGTTTACCGTGGTGTTAGTCTGAAATCAAGTTAAAATATGCCAGATCATACAAATAAGCTCCTATATTTTATTTCTCACTTATAAATAATGCTATTTGATAAAAATGCAATTAATTACAATTAATTAATTACAAAGCCTGTAATTAATTGGATTTTTTTTTTTCATTGAGTCCCACCACTAATATGAATTTTTCTTAAGTTTTTAAATGGGTTTTGAAAAATGTTCCATGAAAATTTGTGTGCGCAAGCTGTTAAGCATGTTGCCTAATGCTGAAAAGATAAACTGAAATAGCTTTTTCCTGGGAATATGAATTGGCCACAGGTGTTGTTCATTTGTTTTTGGTGGTGAGAGTATAGACTGCAATTCTACTTGAAGTCCTTCTTTTTGGAGCATGTGAGCTATAGGAAGCCCTGCAGGGACATGTCCTGATGTAGAGGGAAAGGTCTGTTTTTTTTACTTACGGCAGAAGAATGGGTCAGTAGTAGTTTAGTAGGTAGGGCTGTTTGCCCACAAACCAAAAGGTTAGTGGTTCGAGCCCTGCTACCATACTGCCATTGTGTCCTTGGGCAAGACACTTCACAGTAGGGCTGCTCAGTTATGGAAAAAATTATCATCTTGATTAATTTAGTCAGAATTGAAATCACGATTATTCAACAGTTATTCATTAGCTAAAAAAGTTTAAAAAGTTATTTTATTTATTTATTTTTTTTTTTACAATACAGTATAAAATATGTTCTTTGCACACAAATAAAAAAGTGGAAAATATAAAATAAACCAAGTTTGTTATAATTTCATCGTAGACTGTTGTATGCTCAATGTCTTCCTCTTCAAACACAAAGTGCTCCCAAACGACAGAATTTGTCTTGGCTTTTCTGCTAACCAAGTGTTTCTCCTGTTCTCTTTTGGCCATGTTTCCACTAACAACTCTCCACATGCGCTTATGGCTTTCAGACAGAAGCTTTCAGAGGGGAGAAGTAGAGTGAGCATGCACAATCAAAACACACTTCAAAGTTAGTGTAATTAATTGTTTTTCTCGATTATATAATTTTTGTAATTGTTGGGTGTAAAAATTACCTTTGCCAATAGGCGGGGTATTATGTTTTTGGCGTTGTTGGTTTGTCTGTTTGTTAGCAACATAACTGAAAAACTTATGGACAGATTTGGATGAAACTTTCAGGAAAGGTCAGGCATGGAATAAGGAACAAGTGATTATATTTTGGGGGTGATCTGGATCATCATCTGGGTCCAGGCATTTTTAAAAGGATTCTTTACAATTGGAAGATGGGGCTAATTTTGCCATTCCAGCTTCGATCTCAACAAATGCTGCCCAGAATCGTTGGCAAATAATTACAAGATGACATCATGATATATGTTATAATCTTTAGGGTTTTTTCTCAGGTGAGTGAAGCTATGGCTTGGTGGAGGTATGCACTCTCCAAGTGCCTCCAGTTGAAATTAAAATTGAAATTTGATTAATTGCACAGCCCTACTTCACACACCTTGCCTGTATGATTGTGTGTGTGACTGTGTGATTGGGGATGGTCAGAGATGCCATAGGCACAGAATGGCAGCCGCGTCTAGGTCAATCTTACCCAGGGCAGCTCAAGTAGCTTACCACCACAGAGTGTGACTGAGGAGTGAATGAATAATGCAACTGTAAAGAGACTTTGAGAGCCCAGAAAAGGGCTTTATAAAAATGAAGCATTATTATTAGAAGTAGGAACAGGAAATAAAAAATAAAAAAAGAAATGTGTTCTATGAAGCTTAGAAATGTGTATGCACATGCACAGTGTGCTATTTGGATGTGGGTATACACAACTGAAAATATACTCTTGGCCACCACATGCTGTACTACTTTTTGCAACATTATACACAATGTACATTCAAAGGTCACATGCTGTGGGCTTCATAATTACCCTGCCATCTATATATTTGTTGCTCTAAAAATATAAGCTGTTATACCAAACATACAATTTTAAGGAAAGGTGGAACATATGCGACTCAGATATATGTGGTAGACAAAAGAAAACTAAATGCATCCTTTGTTAATGACAGTATATGTTCCACTGTAAAATACCCAGCTGGATCTCATAATTGTTCAGCTGCATACGTGTAAGTGTGTGCACATGAGAAACCCTCTAATTTGTTTGCATGTACGCTGCTTACATGACCATTCCTTAAGGGAACATTTTATCATCTGTCCGTAATTATTAACACATTGATTTTATTGTGGGCATGTAAAAATATCAGTGTGATAATAAGGCTGGCTCCAGCGCTGGCCTCATACTGTGCTGATGCTCCTGACAGAGAGAGTAAACACCCTGCTCTCTTGTAATTTCAGTAATCTAGAAACAGAGCCACATTGCTCAAACTGTATCGTATAAATAAATGATCGGCTTGCACACTAACAGCCTCACCTCCCACTGATATGAAACACAAGGAGACTTTGCCTCCTCTAGCCCATCCACACTTTAGATCTCTCCCCAGAGGTAAGGACACCTCAGAAATTACAGTGACAACATTTTCACTAGATAGATTTTATGACTGCTCATGTATGACGAAGTAACTCAAAGTGCAAAGTGAACTTGCACCCAGTTAAGGACTTTATGTATGGGTTATAATATTGCAAAATGCTCAATCTAAATGCTAATGCTAAATAATCACATTGAAGCAAAGTTTAAAGGAGACCTATTATGCTAACTCTACTTTTCCGAGCTTGCTACCCTATTATAATGTTGTTCCCTCCTCAAAAACATACCTGGAGTTATATCTTGTTTCATTCACGTAAGTTTGATTTATCCTGTGTACTGAGGAGCTGGCTTTCTCAAGAACTGAAAATGCTCTGTCTCACTGCTCTACGTAGACGCGTGAAACCAGAAAATGCTCCTGTGTGCTTCTAAACTGACTTGTTCTGATCACTTCATTAAAGCAGTCAGCTCATTTATCTGTCTGTTGCTAATGCTGTACTAATTAGCTTTTATATCATGCTATGTCTATCCCCCATTGTTCAGTACAAGCACTTGGAGATTCTCCTCTCAAATCAGAACTCAAATCCTCCCAACTTTATTCATGTGTAAACTCAGAGGAGGTGATCACAAAGCAGTTTGAGTGTTTTAGTCAGAGCAAGGCCTCAGTCCTGCAGTTCTACAGCCCCACCTTAAAAAAGTATGGTGTTTGCAAAGGGCTGACGGACTGAGGGGGGCAGGGAGAGAATGAGCCTTAAAGCGACATACACCTAGTCCAAGCATTTTCTGCAAAGTGAAAGTAACAGCTCCCCCAAAATAAGATGTTTTTAATCCATAAAAGTTATTTTAATTTCAAATGTTGATGCAAAGGCGTCCAAAATTATTTTATTAAGCTTGGAAAAAGAATATGTTCCCTTTAAATTAAACCTTAAACTTCTAGCTTTGAGCCAGTGTTATCCTGAAAGTAAGAAAAAGATATTTGCACACCTGCAGGGCTTAAAGCAGCACAACTTTTCTGAATTTGTGCATACTGTAAGTTCACATGCGGCCTTTAAAATCCCTCCTCTGAACCCCATCCTTAGAGACTTTAACTGTGACACTGTATATTAGCCAATGGACTTTATTTAAGAGCCCTAGACACATTTATAGCCTGTATGTCCTGGGAGGGGAAATCTCCTTCAATGTGATCTCTATAAGGTTTCTTCTTTTTTTCCCCTACAGTTGATTTTTTTTAGGAGTTTTTCCTTACCAAGAAGGAGGGTCTAAGGACAGGGGGCTTACACGAGAACCTTAGAAATTGATACACATGCACATAATATAATGTATAATGATGTCAAATTTGGAGTGTTTTTGGAAGACAACAAAAGAGAGCTTTATTGTAATACTTGTTTAATATTAGCCAAACAGTATATTCATAGATGTTGTTTCTTAAATGTCAAACCCCTGTTCCAGATTTATCTTATAAAAAGAATATGTTCCCTTTAAATTAAACCTTAAACTTCTAGCTTTGAGCCAGTGTTATCCTGAAAGTATGTGTATGTGCAACATTTTCCCTTGAAATTGAATTTGAATTGGCAAGCACGTTACATTTATTAATAAAAAGCCTAGGTAACACATATGCACAGATAATTTATTACTATGCTATTAGGAAAATGGTTTTCCCCAAATGCAAGAAAAAAATCTCTAGTTTCCTCTTGAGTGGATGAGTATAAATTGTCCAAAATATGCAATACATTTTTTGCAAAATGTCCCAAGCTTGTCCTAGTAACAACATATTTTCATAAAACACAATTGGCCTAAAAAAAAGCTTTGTGTGTTCCAAAACCTGCAACTTGTACAGTGTGTGGAAAGAATTTAGCAAAGTGTTTAACTATGAGTTTGATTCCCGATGATTGCATCTCTGATGTTATGAATATACTCTGATGTTAGGAATATACATACTGGGGAACATAGGTAACTGCGCATTTGTAAAAGTACCTATGTTCTCCAGCACCAATGTTCTCAGGTCCATAGAAATCAGTGAAGATAAGCACTAGAGAACATAGGTATGTACCTCTGTGCATTCTGGCAAGTCCCGATGTTCCTTAAAACATAGCCTTAACCCTAACCTAATGTTTTTTTTTTTTTAAGATACAGTAAGATACAGGCCCATGTCAATAAATAAAATAAATAAAAATAAAATGCACTTATTATATAGATTCAGTACAAAGTGTGAACATTTTCAAGCATTATTTTATTTTAATTATGGCGATTATAGCTCACAGTTAATGAAAACCAACATTTTGAAAACATCATTATAATTATGAAAGGGACAACAGGGGCACAGTGACGTAAGTGTTCGTCCATGAATCAGATGTTCAGCGGTTCAAACCTTGCTTGAAGTGCATGCTCTTGTTGTGTCCCTGAGCAAGACGCTTCAGCCATATTCCCTACTTCAGTCACAGTATAAAGCTGGTTGCAACAGGAAGGACATCCAATAAAAAATACAAAAAAAAAAAAAACTACCAAAATCACAGCACGACTGGTTTGCTATGGTGGCAGAAAAGATTAAAAAAAAAAAAAAAAAGGACTGAAATAGTGAATCTATATTGGATTTCACTTTCTGAATTGAAATTATTCCACTTTTTCATTTACATTTATTGGCCGACACCTGTGAAATTCAGTGTTTTTCCCACAATACATTGCAGTAATCTAGAAAGAATGCCACATTGTTCAAACCGTGCAGCATAAATAAATCATCTGCTTGCATTCTAACATCCCTCACCTCCCACTGATATGAAACACAAGCAGCCTTTTTTGCCTCTCTTCCATTCGGACTTTATAGGTTTGACTCATAATACGTTTCTCCCTCGAGAGCTAAGGGCACCTTCAAAGGCACTTCCCCTGTCCTCAGAGACTCCGAAAGCCCTGGGACGCAGAATTGAGTTAGCAGTCGGAGAGGGGGGATCCACAGCAGGGATTGCAAACTATGCCTCGAGTGCCCAGGGGATGGAAGTGGAGTGATCAGGAAAATGGCTGCAAAAGGGGTAGGGAACTTTTATTGCCGCGGTGATTTATGCATTATGGGTTTTTAATGGTTTGCTGTATGTGCCCGCAGATTTTTCTGGGAGAAGGAAATTTGTATCTTACTGCATGGCTATGAGGCCGGAAAGAAAAATGATGCCTCCAATTTCCTTTCTATAACAAGGTCAAGCACGCTGTCCCCTATTTGGGCTCATTTACATTGAGAAGCACTTGAAATGAGTTCAGTTGATGGCGAATACGTAGCAGCTGCCCCTGAAGTCTGCTGCAGGCTGCGGCGCTGCTCGGACTCTCAATGCAGCAGATGTATTTCTGACTGATGGCAACAAGTGGTGGTGCAGGTTGTATCGTACACAGTTTGGATTCGGCTCTTGTAGGAACAGCTTTGCCTTATACCCCAGTGCCATTTGCATATTTGTACAGACTTCACAGCTCAGCACATAATGATTTAGTAGTGCAGGTTACAAAGCTTGCAGCCAAGGAGGGGTAGACTGCGTATTTGCACACCTATAGGGTTTAAAGTAGCACAACTTTTCTGAATTTGTGCATACTGCAAGTTCACATGCGGCCTTTAAAATCCCTCCTCTGAACCCCATCCTTAGAGACTTTAACTGTGACACTGTATATTAGCCAATGGACTTTATTTAAGAGCCCTAGACACATTTATAGCCTGTATGTCCTGGGAGGGGAAATCTCCTTCAGTGTGATCTCTATAAGGTTTCTTCTTTTTTTCCCCTACAGTTGATTTTTTTAGGAGTTTTTCCTTACCAACAAGGAGGTTCTAAGGACAGGGGGCTTACACGAGAACCTTTTGGAGATTATGTCAAAATTGGATGTTAGAAATTGATTCACATGCACATAATATAATGTGTAATGATGTCAAATTTGGAGTATTTTTGGAAGACAACAAAAGAGAGCTTTATTGTAATACTTGTTTAATATTAGCCAAACAGTATATTCATAGATGTTGTTTCTTAAAGGTGAAACCCCTGTTCCAGATTTATCTTAATGATTTTTTTTTTTTTATTCAAAAAAGCCTCGGGTAATGTCAAAAGTAAAACTTCTGCACTAAATATTAATTTTATACAAAAACAATATGTCAAATTTGACCTCCTTTATTTTTCAAATTTCATTTATTTCATTTTATTGTTTTTTATATCATTATAATTGATATCAGTGTTGTAGAATCTTTGTACTGTTTCCTACATTGTTGAGAATATATTTGTACTGCCAATTTTGAAAATTAAAAATATAGCAAAAAAAAAAAAAAAAAAAAAAAAAAAAAAAAAGGACAGGACACTTCCTGGATCTGTTTAGTTTAGTGTAGTTATTATTGTTCATGTTTGAGTGTGCGTTTATGTTTGATTAACTGTTTGTAAAGCCCTTTGAGGCGATTGTGATTTTATCTCAAGGGACTTCCTGGTTAAATAAATAAAATAAAATAATACTGGGCTATATAAATAAAATTGAATTGAATTAAATCATCACCATTACCTTTTTAATCAGCATTGCTTTACTGCTGCCCTTACCGCGCATGTATTCAATTTGTGTATTTAAAACAATGTTAAGTCTGCAACTTGACCCACCAGTTGAGAATCACTGCTATGGAGCCATACAGTATTGGTAACACATTGCCAGTTTGGAAAAGCAGACAGGAGCAATATCATAAAGACAAAACTATATGTAAATAGACCAAGAGAAGAAGTTAAACATGTGACATTTAAAGTATAAATGTGTGCTCTACACAGGAGATTTCCACATTGACTACATTAGTCACAATATGTCGTGACAGGTAGGGCATCCAGGGTAAAAAGCTTCCAAATCACTGGAATTGATTCACTGTGGGAACCCTGTGAGGAAGCAGCCAAAAGAAAAAAATGACAACCATGCACTTATGGTTTCCATTCAAATGTGTAGTACTTAGATAATAACAATCAAAACAGTATATAAAGATGTTTTACCAAAACAGGGTCAACATTTAACCCATTTCACTCCACTGGTCCCAAATTGTCTCTGGAATTTGAAATACTCACATACGCACTAGATCTTCAATACAGAAACTCACTGGATGAAGTCCAAGAATTATTTTGTGACCTTTCAGACTAAAATTGGATAAAATGTATAAAATATAAACATGTAAAATATTTTTATTTTTTATTTTTTTATGGACGTTGAACATGAATTTATGAGCCATTATATGGAGACAAGGCCTGATTGTGCTAAAAGTTGTGTGCTAACGTTAAATAAATTAAGAGTATGACTTTTATTACTTAAAATTATGATGTTACACTTTCTTTCAGACAGCTAAAACACTTTTGGTAATTCCTGTGCTCAAATATATTAAGAAATTGTTGACTGAATACCTGAAAAGTGTCAATATTCAATATACAACATGTGATCCCACAGGTCACTACTGTGACCGAACATAAAGCTTTTCACTCACTTTTTCATTAAAAAATATTACAAAAAATAATAATTTATTGTTTTATTGAGGCACTAATGGCATATGGTTTTGATATTTTAATGTTCAGAAAAATTTGGGCTTAAATGGGTTAAGGAAGAGTTACACAGGTGTGTTTTTTGCCTTTTTTTTTTTTTTTTTTGGTTTTGTTTTTTGTTTTACTCCTCATTATACAGTACAGCTACAAAGGGTCACAAGCCAGTGTACCAGCCAGAGTCAGAAAGGGCACCCAACACACAACTTATGCCAAATCAATATGTAAATCACTGCAAGCCAGGAGGCAGGTGATTTGCTGAGCTGACCCTGAATGGGAAAAGCCATAAGAAGAGAAGCTGCTGTCTGCCATTTATTTCTTTATCCATTTTAAATATTGTAGCCTCACTATATATATATATATATATATATATATATATATATATATATATATATATATATATATATATATATATATATATATTATTTTATGGACTGAACATATTTAAAAAATATTATGCCAGAATTATAAATGCCAAAATAATAACCAAGAGCACTAGTTCTCAAACTTTTTTTTCCACCAGGTACCATCTCAAAAATATTTGGCTTTACAACTTTACATCTTCAGCAAACTAAAATGAGCCTTGATTAAACAAGAACTAAACCAGGAAAAACAAGACTAGACTAGGTCTAAACCAGGAATAAAACAGGATTAATCTAGGACTAAACAAGGACTAAAACATCACTGAAGCAGGTTTAAACCAGGTCTAAACCAGGATTAAACTAGGTCTAAATCAGGACTAAATCAGAACTAAACCAGGTACAAACCAGGTCTAAACTAGGACTAAACCAGGTCTAAACCCAGAATAAAGCAGGACTAGCTCAGAACTAAACCAGGTGTAAAGTGGGACTAAACCAGGTCCATACTAGAATGAAACCAGGACTAAATAAGGACTAAACCAGAAGAAGTCAACTACTACTACTACTATCAACTAAATCAGCAATTAAAAGCAAAAGACTCCTGAATAAACAAAGAAGCCCACGTACCACCAGTGGTACCCATACCACAGTTTGAGAACCATAGACCTAGAGTACCTATAGGAAGAGCAGTCATTTATTGGTGTTGTTCATTTGATTCACAGAGACACACAGACACAGACCCTGCAGTGCTGTAAAAGTCTGTCTTTAACAACACAAGGATGCATTTTTACTTTTTACTTTCACTTATATCCCATAGCAGCGGGTTAGTGTTCGCTCCATTAGTGCTTGAGTAAATAAACAGACACTCCACGTGCACCACCTCCATCCCAGACTACTTTCAAACAACAGATTTGCTGCTGCTGCTCTCCTTCTGTCATGTTTTCAAATGCCACAGTCGATCACAGGAGTAGCTATGCTGCAGGTTTTGAGAGGTGCAGAGGCAGCATGTGCAACATTCACAACTCAATTTAATCAATAGTTTTTCTCGATTAAATAGGGTTTGTAATCCTTGGTTGTCAAAATCAAAATTGTAAGCAAAAAAATTAAATTAACTGATTAACTGCCCAGCCCAACTTTAAAATACAAAACCTTTCAGGAGTGACATATTTAGAAAAGTTGAGCACAAAGACCGGTCTATCCCATTCATTTCTACAAGGCAGCAAAATAAAAATACACAATTAGATGTTTTTGGACAGCAGGAATGAATGGTTGTTGTTTAAATAACCTTATATAACCTTGGCATCATTGTGGACACTGATTTTAAATTTGATAAACAAGTGAACGCAGTTGTTAAATCCAGTTTTTATCATCTTTATCTTTTAGCCAAAATTAAATCTACTTTTCATTCACAGATTTTGAGCGTCTAATCCATGCTTTTATTTCATCAGACTACTGTAACGCACTTTACTTTGGAATTAATCATAATGCACTTTATTGACCTGAGTTAGTCCAGAACGCTGCTGCGCGTTTTTTAACGGGAAGTAAAAAACACAAGAGGAATACATGATGTACTGCAGGAGCGGAGGAAACCAGCTCGTTTATGATTCTCCAAGTTGAAATTCAAGCGGACATCAGCAGTAGCAGAGGTGAAGCAGTCACGGATGTTATCGTGGACTTTATAAGAAGACATGCTGCCAACCGTCTGTTAAAAACAACAGCGGCTTGTGGATGTTTGGCAGATGATGACAGGACGGGGGGCTGTCTATAACGCGGTGACTACAATGGCTTCATGTTTATTTAGATGTGAAGCCCTGGCTGTGGGCGTGTCAGTTTTAGGCTGCTCTGTGTTCCCACTCTTGCTGGGAACAACTTAGCTACATGAGCATGGTTTATGTGGTGACATGGCCTGGAATCTCTGGTTATATTTCTTAGTGTAACTTTTGCTTCAATTTTCAAATTCAAAATGACTTTATTAATCCCCAAAAGGAAATTCATGTCACTGTATAGGTTGTTCTTGTTGTTTTGGGGTTGGGCCAAGTATAGCGCCTCCCTCAGTTCTGCTGTGCCCAGCATCACAGCCCTGAACCTGGGCTTGGATGGAGAGAGAGTGCGCTGGTCTCGGACTGCCCTCATGGTGTCACTGTGAAGGCTTTAAACAACTTCACTCTCCCAGTTTTATACTAAAAGTTACAGCTGACAACGCTTCACTTTGACAGTGATCTGAAGTGACTGATGGTAGAAGTAGGCTGTAGCCTTGCGTCACTGACGACATTACAGCCTAATTAACGCTGGTGTTGTGCCTTCATGTGCACTGGTTGACGTTTAAAACAAAACAGGCCTGTTTTTTGTTGTTGTAAAAAAAAAAAAAAAAAAAAAAAACTAAAACAAAAAACAAACAAACAAAAAAACAAAACAGGGCTGTAGTCAACCAAAGAAATTGCTAGTCAACCGAAGCTTTGCTCAGTACAGCAATTAATTGACCAAAATCGCCCAAATGATATGTAAGGGATTTACCAGAGTCTCACACAAACAAGTGAGCTTACATTCATTTGGTGATAAATCATTTGGAAAAGATGGCTGTAAAATATATTGTGACCTAAAATCATCTATGCTCTCTCAAATAAAATGAAAAATGAATGTTAGAAAGTAATAAATTGTACATTTAATTTCAATTCAAAGAGTGGAAACAACTAATCGACCAAAAAAACTTTAGTCAACCAAGACCTCACTGACCGATTTGTCGACTGAGTGATCAAAGGCTGTCAGCTCTACAAACAAATAACATATGGTTTGGAGGAGCACTGTGTTCTCTGAGTGCTTCGAGTTTTATTGTATTACTCTTATTTGTTTTTACTGGTTTACTGCTAATTATTTTAATGGGGACTAGTGGAGCTAAATAGAGTAATTTTTTGTTACTCATTGTTTATGTGCAGCACTTTGGAAACTGTCTTGTTTGTAAAATGTGCTTATACATTACAAAATAAAGTGGATTTGGATATATATTTGAAAAAAAAAAATACGCCGATTTTCTGTAAGTACTGTGTATATATGCTAATTATAGATGCTAATTGCAACATTAAAGAAAACTGCTAAATGTTGATAGACTCACTAATGTTTTCTATCCAGGCTCTGATATTACTTACATGAGGTCGAGTGGTTTTCAGTTGCCTTACCTGTTTTGATTATATAGCATTAAATCTTCCCTTAAAAATGCATTATCGTCTTTTTAACTTCTGGCATCATTCTTTCAAATGCAAATGTTCTCTAAAAGGGTCTATAACGCACTTACATTTATTTCTGTCTGAACTCTGTAACACCATACATCCCTCTTACCCCACCGTTGTTTGTCATCACTTCCTCCATCCCACGTCCTGTTATTGGTCGAGGACTTATGTGAGCAGAATGTCCAAGGAAGAGAGTAAACAGGCCTAAGACTAGCAGTTCTTTCTCTGCCCTAATAGGTCAAGTTTACCTCTGGGCCTTTGTGCTGTGCGGTCTTCTGGCTGCCTGGTAACAGCTTATGGGACTATGCACTCCCTGGTGTACATATGGCAGAAAGGTCTGGACACACATCTCACTTTGTCATAGACTGCAGGCACACAATGTCCATTCATTAAAAACACATCTCTTTCTATCGGCCTCGGCTCTAATGGACAGGAAGCTGACAGAGATTGGAGACAGCTTGTTATTATAAACAAGAAGCAATGACAGGACATGGCAGCAGAAGTCTTGCGAGAGAAAAATATAAAATAGAAATAAATATGGAAGCTTATATAAAACCAGCCTCGCCATTATTTTATTTAAGCATTGTTTTAGGGTTTTTAGCTTTAAATTACAGTGAAGATAGACAGGAAACAGGGTGAGAGAGGGGAATGATATTTTAACAAATCAACTCAAGCCAGTTTTGAACCCTATAATACAAAATCCAGCTGAATAGACAATCAGCCAATCAGAATTTAGGGGGCAGCGTCAACCAAAGAAAGTGCCTATGAACCAGCACAATTTTAAAAACATACAACCAATCAGGAAGTCACAGTCTAGTATAAAACTTGCCCAGTTTTAATTAAAGGTCCTATTTTTTTAGGCTTTTTGAAATAGTTTTGGACACCTTTGCATTAGTATTTCATATTTCATAATGTAGATGTATAGAAGATGTTTCATGCCTGAATGAAACAAAATACTACTCCAGGTATGTTTTAGAAGTTTTCTAGTCCCACTTCAATTTTATAAAGTGAATGGGTCTTGCTGTCCAGGCTATTTCAAAACAAGAAGCGAAACTCAACATTAAATGCATTAATCCTTCCTTGTTTTTTTGGCTTTTTTTGAGAAAAAATAAAAATAAATAAACCTTAGGGTCCCTAGTCTCTGGCCCAGTTTTGCCCTTGACAATGACAGGTCTGTTGTCCAAATGAAGCCACTTGGGAGCCGCTGTCTGCCCTGACTTTTATGTCATGTAAGAGGTCAGCAATTGAGTCTGACCCTCTCTGATTTGGTGAGTGACGTGTTGGGAATTTCAGAATTTATTTCAAAGTGGTTTCACTAGATGCAGCGATGCAGCGAGAGGACCAACCTAAATGCAGAGATGAAAATAAGTGAATACTGTAGATGTATGCTTAAAATAATGGAAATTCATAAAGATGAGTATTATGGGGGATTATTTAGCCTTTAATTTACAGCTACAGTGGAGATTTGAGAGAGACAGGCAAATGACATGAACACAGTGATCACATGTACTTGACCAGCCATTATACTATTACCTTCCTAGTATGATGACTGCATTTCTAAGACAGTAAAGTGGAAAAAAAGTTTGAGAGGGAAATTAAATCACGCATATAGCCTATTAGTATTGGGTAAATTTCTCCCAGTGAGATCAGTGAAACTGGCAGTAGCAACTTGCATCAATAGATCAAGACAGCACCATGGATAGCTCCTCTAAGCACAAAGGACATAGATTAAATTCTCAGGTCTGCCCAGACTCTGTGGAGTCTCCTTGCCCTTCCCTGTGTTAGAATGGATTCTCTCTGGGTACTTCATCTTTGTTCAGTTCAAAAACAAACATCATATATTGGTACCATAGAGAATAATTTTCATTATGGTTTACTATGGTGGTAAAGTGGTTAGCATTGTCGCCTCACAGCAAAAAGTTCCCAGGTTTGATTTTCAGACCAGATGGGAGGGGCCTTTCTGTTTGTGAACCACTGCTCCAGAACATGAATGAATAAACTGGCATTAGCAAGTGTAGATAACCCAGACTAAGCCATAATGCTAATATATCTGGGTTTTCTTGGGACATCATCCAAGGGAGTGCTTAAAATTGTGCTATTTGCCATTTGCACGTGTGAATGTGGAGTTTAGCGTAACAGAAGACAGTCCTTGGGGAGAACTTGGGAAGAAAAGCTACAATGCACAAATGGAAATCTAAAATCTCCTGTAAATATAGAACAACATAGACTTAGTATAATGGCACTTTGTTTAAAAGTTTAAAAAGTACAGTATATTTTTATGATGCACTACAACAAATGTCCTTTGCTCTGTTTTACTTGACATGCAGTTGCAATTCAGAAATGTTCATCCCCCTCACCTCATAAGACTTTATAATGATATGAATGAAAGATTATGAGAAGAATTATTCACCTCTTAGGTTAAGTACTTTGTGAAGCATCCTTTAACTTTTGTAACTTCTAACTAATGTTTTTCGTTATTATAAACAAGCCTCTTACACCTCTTGGAATCTTTGCCTGTTCTGCACCTGTGAAAGCCTCTATCCCAGTGATTTTTGATGGTCTCTGTGCTGCAACTGGTTTATTTAAATCCCACCAAAGCTTATCAATCAGATATGAAACCGGCATCACTCCAGGACATTCCAGGATCTGTTTGTCTTCTTGAAAAATCTTGATAAATCCTTGAAATCATTGGGGGGTTGAATATTTCTGATTCATCTGTACATGAAAGTGATGAGTCATTTGCAAACAATTTTGATGGGCACAACATGCATCCAATCACATGAGGACAGCCTAGGATCATATCATTATGTGAAAGAAGTAAGGTCCACAGACAGCGAGTGTAGTGGTACAGGCCAGGTGCACAGAGCAACAGACAGAGATGGGTAATGGGTTAGCCAAATTTAAATGTATCCTCTTTGGGAAAAAGTAAAGAAATGAGCAAAAAGCAAAGAGCCATTTGGAAGCCATAAGAACCGGCTCTTCTAATGGTTCTTCTATAGGCCATACCACCTTGTTGATGCCCTATCCCATCAGACCTCGGAAGCTAAGCAAGGTAGGGCCTGGTCAGTACCTGGATGGGTGACCAGGAAGCCTGTGGGAGTGAGTGGTTGGTGGAGGTCGGAGGGTCCGCTTCTAGTCAGTCTACCCCAGGGGAAACTGTGGCTACAAAACGTAGCTTACCACCACTGACTATGGAGTGACTGAAATACCCCTTCCCCTCTGTGTAAAGGGCTTTGGGTGACTTGTGTCATAGGTAAAGTGCTATATAAATACCATTCCCATTCTAAGGGAGCTGAGCCAAAAGAGCCCATCAGTAGTACACAATAAAACAAAACCTAAGTACGCTAACCTAAGCTACAATGCAATGCTGATGTACTCCACTTCTCTTTTGGTTTTGTATGGAAAAAGCACAAATTAAATTGAAGGTGTCCTTCCTCTAGGCATAATTATAGTTTTATTTCACATGTAAAAAAAAAAGAAAAAAGAAAAAAGAAAAACACATTATGAACTAAGTAAATGCTTTTAATGCAGGTACTTGAGGTATAGAAAGACAGCTATGAATAAGTAGGGACCATTTTGTAGGTTTGCTGAAGAGGCCACCTCATGCACTTCCAATAGATTTGTCTGTTCACTGCATTCCCCTCAGAGTGCTGCTTTTTATGGATGATTTTGTTCTCCACATCTAGGTCCTGAATTTTTAAGACGGACCAGGTTTTTGCCGGCTCCGAACCCTGCTGGCCTGCTCCACAAGTGAATGCGCAGCGGTGTGTTATCAGGGGGGCTCTGACAGGCTGCCACACACACACACGCACAAACACCTTGGAATATATTGGAAAAATGTTTTGACATAAGTCTGCTGTGAATCTTCGGGGAGCAAGAGGCTTTTCACCCATGTTGCAAATGCTTTTAAAGTTACTCACCTCAGTTAAATGTGTGTCAGCATTTTAGGAACATCTTGCGCCCAGCAGAGCAGCAGTATAATGATGCATGGGACGCCGAAATAAGCAGACTTAAAGCACCCGGCATATGCACCATGTCAGACTCAACAGCCCCTATTGGTTTGACAAGCCATCATAGCAAATAAGTGCCGACAAGAAAACAACATATTGACAGTGCCGCGGCTCTATGAGGCCCTGATGATTAGTGAGTGTGAACGTCTAGTCAGGCATGAGTACACAAGCGAGGACTGAATATATTCTGCAGAGAGAGCATAAACCTGGTAAACAACTTTTCCTGGTAAACAATACAGTGCCATTCATACTGTATGTACATCATATCAGTGCTATTTATGTCCTGTATGTGGATGTTAAGGTGCATTCAGCATGTTAGAGCCAGTAGACCCAAGGCAGGAGCGTCCCCTTGTCCCCTTCCCCCTTTGGTCTGCTCTGAACCTGCTTCTGCTGAGCCGGACAGTGGTTACTATAGTTGTAGCTCTTGTTTATGTGAAGCACAGTGGCAGTAAAATGTGACACTGAGTTTATTTACACTGCAGTTGTAGTATTTGTCCAACAACAGTATGACATATCCTGGATGGCCTCTGTAAAACAAAAGAATACTGTATATAGGCCCTTCTTAGACACTCACTTTACAATTAGGTGCATCAAGCCCAACGCAAACCGGATGTGGACTTTAAAATATGTGTTTTATCAGTAAATAACCAACCTGACAAAATGATAGAATTCACACAGGCTGTGTGAGGACAGATAGGGGGTTAACTGTGGCCTATGACGTACTTGGCTAATTGCACAGTATGACATTGTAGCAGCCGATTCAAGTCGCACATGTTATAATCTTATACAGTGGCAAAAATGGCAGTGTGACAAAAAGGATTAGAAAAGCCACTGAGTAATTACCAGCATTTACCAGTATTACTACCTCATGTGTTGATCTTCAGTGTTATTCTTATACACATGTGGGTGAAAAGGGCACATTGAATGGGTTAGATAAATGTGCCTCCTGTGCGTAATAGCTCAGAAACAACACATTATGAGAGTCAAAGGGAACATCACTGTACTTTTACTAAGTAACGTTTCACAAATGTTACTTCTAAATCTGCTAATCAACTGACTTTTAGGAGGACTAGAATTACTGTGCTAGTATATGGCCAGACCTATATAAGGGAAATTAAAGTCTGGAATGTCTCTTATTCAACCTGTGTTTCGCAGAATACAATCCTACTGACCATATCTGTAATGGGAAGGGCCACACATGATGCTTTGTTTTTCCCATTATTCTTTTTTCAAATTGGTACCATCCCCTGTATTCCTATTAATTATTCCAATTCCATTCTATCTGCATCCAGTATAGACCCTTGTGTTTGTAAACAGAACGTCTGCATTCCCAAGACTAAGTTAAAAAAGGCGGTAATACATTTTAATGGAGCAATTAGCGCTAGCCACCAAACATCGTAAATTAGGAATAATCAAGGCAGGTTTGGGACTGAAAACTACTCTGCCACATGTGAGTAATATCAGAGCCTGGTTTAATAACATTAGCGAGTGTGTGAAGATTTAGCCGTTTAATGTAACGTTGCAATTAGCATCTATAATTAGCATATAAGCTATTGGCTATGTAATTTACACTTCTTAATTTGAATGTTACACAGGACAAATAGTAACATGAAATGTGTCAGACCAAAATAGTTTGACATTGTATGCTCAGATTGAATTCATCAATCACCACTATTCCTACTTTTGTAAGTTCACTTTAGCAACTAGTACTGACTCAGATCTGGGTCACGTTAATTCAGAGTCATAAAAAACAACCAGTCTTTCCTGCTGCCCAAAAATGTCTAAATTAATATTTTTATTTTGCTCCCTTGTAGACATGAATGGGACAGAACGTTAATCAT
Source organism: Bostrychus sinensis (assembly GCA_020698575.1). Lineage (NCBI taxonomy): Eukaryota > Metazoa > Chordata > Actinopteri > Gobiiformes > Eleotridae > Bostrychus > Bostrychus sinensis. The sequence continues at coordinate 12,273,998 of CM036242.1, read as the reverse complement.
GGTACCAGGCTGCGTGCGCAATTTTTCTAATAACATCATTCTTGGAAGAGTCTATTGAAGCCACAGGAAAGAAAATGTGAATTGAATTACCACTGACAAGGAGCTGAGAAATTATCTTAAAGAATATAAAAATGAACACAACTGCAGGTTAAAATAGCCAAGATTCAGAGACTTTGGGGAAGAAATAGATGATACGTGGACACTAGTGATAGAAAACACAATCAAAGTTTTAAGTAATTTGTACCTAGAGAGAGAGACAATTTAAAAGACCTCCATTTTACACCACTGCTGAAGGACAAGCTGGGCTTACGTGTATCCTACTGCTGCAAATGTAACAGTGGAATACAGTCTGTACATATCCACATATTTTGTGATATGTGTCAAAATGCATTCAGGGGCTTCAGGACATTTGGCAACAGGTTCTGGACAATGTGAACCTCTGGATTAGACTCTGTTCCCTCTGTAAAATGCCTATCCTATACCTATATAACATGTTGTGACATTATAGTGTTCTCTGGTGATCTGCTGTTTGTTCAGGGTTGTTAATGCTTATGTTAAAAATATGAATATATAAATGGGTGACAATGTTTTGACAAGCCAAAGAAAAAAAGAAAAAAAAGTTTTATAGTGCTAATTATGCTAACTTGAGTTTTCTGAGCTTTTTTACCCTATTATAATATCCTTGTCAAAAAATATGCCTGGAGTTGTATATTGTTTCATTCCCTCATGTTTGAGTAACCCTGTATGCTGTGGCACTAACCTTATCAGGCGCTGAAAATGCTTGGTTTCACCGCTCTACCTAGATAAGCTAGAAACCCAGTTCATTTATCCATCTGTTAGCTTTATGCTGCTAATAGTCACACTAATTAACCATTATACCCAGCCCTTTACACCCCTCATCATTCAGTACAATCGATCACTTCACTGACCGAGGGAAGTGGGAGTGGCCAGCTGGGAACGAGTGGGCCTTAAAGGGACAGGCACCTAAGACAAGTGTTTTCAACAAAGAAAAATAAAATCCTAATGCAAAATGTCCAATTTATTTATTTATTTTTCATAAATCCTGACAAATAGCACAATAGGTCTTTAACATCAGGACTCAAGCAGGGCTTAATTTGTAAATCAAACGATGCCGGAACAAAAATTGCACTTTGACACCGGAGTCCACAAGGCCAACACTGTTCCCGGAACATACACACAACACAATGCTTAGGCACACACACGCCAAAATACCAAGCAACTGCTCATTTATACTCAATTTTAAATTATATTTTAACATATTTGTTAACATTATAATACATTATAGCATTTCACTTTAGTGTAATGTGTCTGTGTACATTTGTGTGATTGCTCAGCTGATCCGGAAATCAGCTGCTACGCATAATTACTGCACTTTTGTAGAATCGCTCTGTCATAGACTGACTGTGTGCAGCCACCAGTCTGAACCAAGAACACAGATTCATGCAGCTGTGGTCTGTATAAACAAAGTCTAGACTAGGAAAGGAGCACACAGCAGCAGTAAGCTTTCAGCCTATGTCTCTCCTTTTGCTTTCGCTTCTTTTTAGTGACTGCTGTGGAGCACGCAGTCGTCTTTGCTTAATGGTGTTTCACTGCTCCAGACTCTGTGAGCCTCAGCACGTTAATTTGAGCTTACAGATGCATTTGAACAAACAAAAAAGAAACAAACTGCTGTGGATCTATGTCCCGTGCGCACAGGGAATATAATGGAGGAATAAAAAGCGCACGTCGAGGGCGCATGGTGTAAGGTTTCCCTGCATAACTAGGGCTATTGAACAGTGACACTGGTGTCTAACTGGCCCCGGGTCTCATCCTGTGACCCACAATCAGCGCGTTAGCTCTAGCTTCCATATGCATAAGTATATTTTTAAATAAATGACAAATAATTAAAAATCAAGTGAATGGTGTTATTTCTTCTTTGTACTCTAATATGAAAAAAAAAAAAAAATAAAAATCCTAATGACTTCTGATTGACCTGAACCTGACTGACAGGGTTTATGGTGGAAGTGGGGGATGGGTGTATTGTTGACGCGCATCACAGCAGCGGTCCCTAAATTGACGGATGTTACATCAACAAGTAGTTTGACAATTTTTTATCATGAGAAGGCCGTCCAAGCCATCAGGTGCTGCTTTTAGAAACCGGAGAAAAGAGGAGGAGGGAAAAAAGGGGCCAAAGTAGAGGTATGTAGTTGTTTATTCTAACATTAAAAACTGCAATTTAACTTTTCATTTGCACAAGCTACGAGGCTAGCAAAGTTGAAATAAACTACAGCGTAGCTTGCCACTGCGTGTTACTGTGTTACTTTGTAATTAAAGACAGTGAGTGTGCTGCCACGTTAATTTAGCCTGGACTATGTATCATAACTATTAGACCAGGGGTGGGCAATTAGTTTGTCCTGAGGGCCACCTTTGAGTCTGGGCCGGTTGCGGAGGGCCAACACTCACCGCACTTGTTCTCAATAACAACTGTGTATCTTTAAAAGCGCAATAAGCTGCCTGCATCCATAGCACTGCCCTGATATAAATAAACATTCACTGAGGTCCAATCTGTGAAAATGTCCTCAAGTTAGGTCCAGAACACAACAAGGTCTCTTTATTCCTTCATATAGCATTTCTTTAAATTATATTTCAATTATATTTCAAATAATAAAATTAAAGGTACATTTTCTATTCTTATATCCAATAAATATAATTTTAAATTAAATTTGATTGCTCTGAATACATATTTTAAGAAAAATAATAATCAGCTCTTACTTTTAAACTTTGCAATTAATTCTGTGTTATGCTGTGACTGCTGCTGTGAGGGCTGTAACTGAGCAGTGTTGGGCTTGGTTTCAAAGTGAAGCTTAATTTTGATGCTTTTAATGAAGGCCCATAACAATGAGACACTGGTTCTGAGCTGGTCTCTGGGAGGAAGAAGCAGTTTTTAGTCCATTCTTGCTTCACCCTGTTCCTGTCCACACCTCTCTCCTCTCTCCGTGGATGTGACTGTGAAGATTAGCGTCACGCGAAGATTCACTATTGACTTTTATGCTGCAGTAACTGCCCCCCCCCCCCCCCCCCCCAAAAAAAAAAAAAATAAAATAAAATAAATAAAAATAAAAATTAAGTGGCACTTTACCATGCAAAACACATGCTCCCTAAATACAATGCCATTCTCTCCTCTGCTCTCTGAGACAAACCCCGAGGGGAGGGGGGAGCAGAGCCGCTCCGTTCTGAAGAGAAAACTTGTGTCTGCTGCAGTCCTGTCTCTCCACACGCGTCCTCTCGTTTTATCAGCGGGGGGGGGGGGCAATCTCGCCTAGGGCACCAAATTGGCTAGAGCCGGCTCTGATAAGCAAACACATAACTTTTGACTTAAAGAGCAGAACTCATGAAGGTCTTTTCCACTGGATTCCCTGTACACTCTATAGACACGAATTACAGCACGGGGACAGTCTATGTTGAAGTGCATTATTGGGAAGGGCTCAAGTGGAAATGAAGCGTGGCTATTATGTTTAAAACATATGCATTTCTGTGTAATTACACTTCCGACCTTCAACACAGGTTTAGGAGGTCAAAAGAGTCAAATGTAGTCAACACTTTGTTCTGAGTTACCGGATCCGAGCAGTTGCCGGATCGGACCACATCAAAATAAGGGAGTTTCCGGATCCTGTTCCAGCAAGATCCAGCTCAAATTTAGCCCTGGACTCAAGTAGCAGAACACTGTAGATAATTTTAAGGCTGAAATATTTTCTTTAACGTATATCTGCATGAACAATAAATAATTCTCATTTGTTTCTTCATATTTTGCTTATGCAACAGGCATCTTTTCTGGCTGTTCCCCAATCATTTCTTCAGCCATGAATAAATTACATCCAAGTCTCTGGACTGCTAGAAGTTTTGTTATTAGGCTGATGCATACATTAAAATTATACAAAATTAACAGAATGAGTGAGCAGCACTCACACAGATTAACATACAAGCCCTACACAAAGTACATCATAAATTTTCCCCGCAGCATATCCAACATATTCTACACTTTCCCTCATTATATTGCCTCGTGGCCTAGATTAACTACATACATAATTAATTTTCCATCTAAGTCCTTTGTAATTAGTGTGGCGACTGTTTGGTCATGTGTTGATGAATTAATTGGCGTGGCCCTTATGTCGATGTATATGAAGCGTATCTCTGACTTTACATCGCATTAACAACTGCTGTCGGTCCGCTACATGCACCAAGCAGCGGTGCGGCTGTTTGTGTTATGATTAATGGCTGGTCCAGTTTGCAGAACTTGACAGCCAATCCGCATCCCGCTCCCTCACTTGACGACGCGTACACACAACAGGCACTTTTCTCCCTCGTCCTCGGGCAATATGTCCATTTCAATTTAATGCAAGCTGACTTTCTAATTACGCTAATGGCCTGAGCTAGAGCAATGAGAAATGTATAATTCAGGCTAAATATATTTTTCAACATTCTCCAAAGTGACGGATCATCTCTTGAGGATAGCTTGTGGTGCTGTTGGAGTCAGTGGCATCTGTCTATGTTGATTTAAGAAAACACTGGTCAGTGGGCTGGTAAAATGTGCTGCGCAATGCAGAGAGCTGAAATACATTGCATGGCATTTGATCCAATATTAAAGCCAGTATTTATGTAATGCCTGGTCATCCGAGGCAGTTTATTGTGAATTAAACTGTCAGCTGACTAAGCGACTCTAGACTAGAATCTCCAGCAACAGATGTAACTCAGTAACAATATGATGCAATATGTAAGTACAGAAGAAGCACTCTGAGAGCACATACCTCCTAAACTTGGTGGAGGTAACAAAACATCAATATATATATAACAATGTACTGTGTATAGTGATGCTTTACAGAATAACCAAGCAAACTTAAATAATATCATCCAGCTCTGAAAGCCATTTCCATTTGCAAAAGTGAATTTATTAAAGTAGGATTTGTGGTGATTGATGGATTAAATCTGAGCATACAATGATAAACTATTTGTGATTAACTGGTCTTCTATATTTCTGTAAATAATTGTCCATCATAATGTTAAAATTGAGAAAGAATACATAGCTTTTAGCTTTTATGCTATTTATAAATGCTAAACAATGATAGACTTGTTAACGTTTTCAATCTGACTCTGATATTAAATGTCAGTTTCCAAAATCATCTTTCTTAATTTGGTGTATTTGGTGGCTAATGCTAAAACCTCCATAAAAATGTAGTACAGTCTGTTACACTTGTAACAACTTTCTCTGGATTGCAGCCGTACTATTTACTCAAAGAGTCTGTAGCACATCTGACTTTATCGTACTTAACATAAGAAATGGCAGAGTCTTGATTTGGAAGCAGTGCATGACATGTAACAACAAAGGTTGGAATAATAGATTGTGTTATATCTATGGATAACACCTGGAAAACAGTGCATGGATGGAGGTCATGGTGATAGTGAACAGTCTTTATGCCTCACTTTAAAAAAGTTACGTTTGTGTTGTTAACTTCAAGACTTGTATTTTGAACTGCGATAAAATCATCAAATTTCAATCTTTTTCCAACCTTTTTTTTTTTCATGAAGGAAATCTGAATTAATTTATTTAATGACTTAATTAATCACCACTAAGAATTAACCCTTTAAATGCCCGTTTTTGACATGTACAATTGACCGCTTATGTGAAAAATACATTATATTTACATTTTATAAAAACAAATTTGACTTTTACTATTATCAATATGACTGACCTAACTATCTCAGTATTCAGTGAGAAGATTGACTTTGGCGCATTATTTCCCTGCAGCAAACTCAATACAACTGTGTAAAATTAAAGACAATTGCAAAATTGTGCAAAATTTCTATATTTTTTATTATTGCTAACTTTCTTTCTAAATCAAGGTGTTATAATACACTCTATTTCCATATTATAAAAACAAATTAGACTTTTATAACTGTCCTAACTATTTCCATAATTAGTGAGAAGTTTGACTTTGATGCATTATTTGGTTTGTGTAGCGGCTTCCAAAGTAAATCCTTTTAAATAGCCGCTGAGAGGTTGAGTTTGGGTCCTGTACATAAATTTGCGACGCGCTATAGGAAGGCTTGTTATCAAACAGAGAGGCTGGATCCAGGATGCGTTTCCGTAGGTTTATTAAAACGACATACAGCTATCACAGCGAACAAGATAGTGCACAGCTAACATATTGGAAATATGAATACTTGACTGATGAAACCAGAGTAGAAGCGGTCAACAAAAATTACGGCTACCCAACTCTTCCTCTCTCCTCCTCCTTGTCACAGGTAAGTGTGCGTCCTTTCAAACCTCCGCCCATACACACCTATGCCCACGTGACCCCCCCGCCTCACCGGGAAAGCAGACACTCACACAAACACACACAGTGCACCTATGCACCAACCTATACATGTCTCCTACACACCAGCCCCTAATTATTGAGTCCTACAATAATTACTCATATGAACATTAGGAGACATACATATTACCACATAATGAAACAATGCAAATGCCACAAGACTAGTAGAGAGTCCATGAAATGTAAAAAAAATCCACATGGGAATCCTTGTCTTCAAGTCAGTAGACCAAGTGGTCCACAGTAAATGTGGTCCAAAGTCACAGTCCAAATTGTCCCAATGTCTCAAAAAATTCCAGGAACGTTCCAAGAAAAGTCCAAAAAAAAAACAATCAATATAAAGGCCAACAACTTCCTTATGTAGCCTCTGCCTCCAACAACAGACAGACCTTGGAAATAGGCCGGTCCAGGCAACTAGTCTTTGTTTTAATCCGGACCTGGCGAACAAATCCCTTTCTGTCCGGAAAGGTCTCCAACACTCGTCCCAGGACCCAAGAGTTACGAGGTGCAGTACTATCCATGATAACCACAATATCCCCTGGGATAAGGTTCCTCCTGACTCCTGTCCAGCGCTGGCGCTCTTGCAGTTGCGGTAAGTATTCCTTGGTCCAACGTTTCCAGAATAGGTCTGACATGTATTGAACTTGTTTCCATCTTCTTGTTGCATAGAGGTCTGTAGCCTGGAACTCCCCTGGTGGTAAAGAAGGTAAGTTCTTCAGCAATAACAGATGATTTGGTGTTAAAGCTTCCAGGTCATTAGGATCTGTAGACGCCTTGGTGATAGGCCGGCTGTTAATGATTGCCTCAACCTCACAAAGTACTGTATGAAGGCCTTCTTCATCGAGATGTTGAACTCTGAGGGTTGAGTTCAGCACTTTCTTCACAGACCGAATGAGCCTTTCCCACGGTCCTCCATGATGAGATCCTGCAGGTGGGTTAAAGGTCCATTTAATGCCCTTCTGCAATAACATGTCATTGACCTGTGCCTGGTTCCACTGTTCAATAGCCAGTTTCAGCTCCCGCTCTGCCCCAACGAAGTTTGTGCCATTATCAGAGCGCAGCTCACGAACCTGTCCCCTTCTGGCTATAAAGCGCCTGAGAGCGTTAATAAAGGAGTCGGTGTCCAGAGATGGCGCCACCTCGATGTGAACAGCTCTTAGAGCGAGGCAGGTAAATATCACACCGTACTTCTTCACTATACTCCTCCTGCTCTTCACCTCAAAAGGCCCAAAGTAATCTATTCCAACACAGGTGAATGGAGGCTCATCTGGCTGGATTCTTTCCTTAGGCAAGTCTGCCATCTGCTGGCAAACTGGGGAAGCATTTTGTCTCCTGCAGACAGTGCACTTTGAAAGAATTCCTTTTATTGCAGTGCTCACTCCTGTTATCCAGTACTTCTCTCTAAGCTTGGACAGCATATGGTTGCGCCCGCTGTGCCCTACTTCCTTGTGGATGTGTCTAAGCAGCAGAGTGGAAATATGGAGTTCCTTGGCCAGAATAATAGGATGTTTTGACTCAATAGGCATTGATGATCTACTGAGCCTGCCACCGACTCGCAAAATGCCGTCTTCCAGCCTTGGACATAGCGAGTACAGGTGACTAGTTTTTCTAATGCTCTGGCCCCTTTTCAGACTCTTGAGCTCCTCAGGAAACCTCTTCTCCTGGCAAAACCGTATTATTGCCAGCTCAGCGTCATTAATATCTTCCACTGTTAAGCACCTCTTCACAAAAGTCCCTTGAACTGACTTCATTTCCTCTTCCAAATTGTTCTGCTGCTCCATTCTGAGGTCACCCTGAGCATATGCAGCCTTTAGTTGCTTCCTTTTCCTATGACAAGCCAACAGCCAGTCTTTGTACCTCAGAATCCAGGCCACAGATCTTCTCAGGCAAACCCAGGAGGAAAAATAGTGAACCAGGTAAGTTGTTGGATCTTCTCCAGTCCCTAAAACACTCACTGTGATGGTATTCTTCAGTTCTGGGTCCTCTGGAGAGAGATCGCTGTCTGTCTCAGGGCTCACAGGCCACTCCTTCTCAAATTGACAGAGGAAGTGAGGTCCTGACGTCCATGCTGTATCCTTGAGAAATTTTTCCACCTTGACCCCTCTGGATGCTGCATTTGCTGGATTAGACCCAGTGTTCACATATTTCCACTGGTCTGGACGCGATGATTTTAAAATCTCAGCAACACGGTTTGCCACAAACACTTTGAACCTGGTTGTTTTGTTCCTAATATACTTTAGAACCGATGCACTGTCAGTCCAGAATACTGAATCCTGCAGAGTCATGTGTAGTTCCTTTCTCCACAGGACATCGATACGACTAGCCATTGTTGCTGCCACAAGCTCCAATCTAGGGATGGTTACAGCCTTCAACGGGGCAACACGAGATTTTCCCATAATGAAAGCACAGTGTTTTTGGAGGTGCTCATTTTGCAACAGCAAGTACGTAACTGAACCATAGCCGTCTTCGCTGGCATCGCAGAAATGATGTAACTGGGCTGTAATAACGTTCCCAAACTCCAGAGGTTGTAAACATCTGTTCAACCTAAAGTTGTCCAGCAGGTGGAGCCCTTGTATCCAGTTCAGCCAATCCCTGGAAGCAGTTTCAGGTATTAGCTCATCCCAGCCCACAGCTCTTCTACACAGGTCTCTCAAAATTAATTTTGCCACCAAAACAACAGGACTCAACATCCCCAGAGGATCATAAATGGAGCTCACAGTTGAGAGGATACCTCTACGTGTAAGTGGTCTTTCTTTTAGCACAATCTTAAATTTAAACATATCAGATTGTATACACCATTCAACACCAAGCACCCTCTCGACGGGCAGAGATAGCTGCTCAAAATCCAACTTCATCACACCTTTAGCTCTGTTAGTTTCCGGGATGGTTTCAAGGACCCCTGGCCTATTGCTTAGCCACTTTGTCAGGCAAAACCCACCTTTTGTGCACAGAGACACAAGTTCACTATACAGTGAGACTGCTTCCTTCTCTGTCTGGACTGACACCAGGCAGTCATCCACATAAAAACAATGCAGTATTTTATCCACTGTCTCCTTCTTAAACTCATGTCCAAAGTCCTCTGTACACTTCCTCAGAGCAAAGTTGGCACAACTGGGGGATGAAGTCGCTCCAAACAGATGTACTTTCATCCTGAACTCTGCCGGTGCTTGGCTTAGATCTCCCTGTGGCCACCATAGGAATCTCAGCAGGTCTGCATCTTCTGACGGGACCTTTACCTGATGGAACATTGCTTCGATGTCCGCCATGATGACAACAGGCTCCTTTCTGAAGCGTGTCACAACTCCTATCAGTGAGCTGGTAAGATCGGGGCCTTGTAGTAACTGTTCATTCAAAGATTTTCTCTTATAACTGGCACCACAATCAAACACGATTCTCAGCTTTCCTTTAACAGGATGATGGACACCATGGTGTGGTATATACCACACTTTGCCATCACTGCGGTCCAGCTCTCCCTCAGGTACCCTTTCAGCATAGCCTTTCATAAGCAGGTCGTTCATAAAAGTGGTATACTCTGTATAAAACAGTGGGTCTCTCTGGAGCCTTCTTTTCAGATTTTGCAGTCGCTGTTCCACAATCTTCTTATTATTTGGCATGATGACATCTGGTTCTCTCAGTGGCAGGCAGATCTGATAGTGACCATCCAGATGTTTGGCAGATGTGGTGACCAACTCCAAGAACTTCTGGTCCTCTCTAGAAAGTCCTGGCTGTTCATCCCTGGTGGATTCAGGGAAATCGTTCTTAAACTGTTGTTGCCACAGCTCCTCCAGGTTTATAACGGATACTCTGTTTACCGTCACTGGCTCACAATCAATGGCCTGTCCACTGCTCCCTGTCAGTGGTCCATTCACCGTCCAGCCCAGCACAGTCCTTATGGCGTACGGCCCATCATCCACACTGCGGATTACTTCCAGAGGCTCCATGGCTTTGGGTACATTAGTCCCTATCAACAGCTCAATCTCTGCGTCAATTTGAGGTAAGGCAAGATGTCTCAGGTGCGGCCATTTTCTAAGGTCCTTTTCTGTTGGTATATTGCCCTGGTGTACCGGCATTGACTCCTGTGTATAGGCTCTCTGCAACTCAATGAAGTTCTCACCTTCAAGTGCAGCAACCTCCAGCTCTGGTACAATGTGGCTACTGACTACCTTTTCCTGGCCCATGGTCCTCAGAAGAATGCTAGTTCTTCTTCCGGTCAGGTGGAGCCGGTGCATTAAGCCCTCGGTGCAGAATACTGCTGTGCTGCCTTGGTCCAGGAAGGCATAGGTATTGATGATTTTACTGCCCTTTTTGGCCTTGACCTGGACTGGCACAATTGGTAGCTTGCAGTCCTGCTCTCCAGCCCCTGTAAGACCACTTGAAACCAAGATATTGCCCACAGCCACTCTGTTGTTCCTCTCAGTCTGGTCAGAATTACTCACATTGTCCTTGTGTAACACAGTTGGATGTTTCAGGCCACATTTTAAACAGGAGATCCTCTTATGGCATTCCTTGCTGATATGTCCTTTACACAGACAGCTATAACAGAAGCCATTCCCCTTCAAGAAGCCTATCTTCTCTTTGTGTGCCATCCTCTCAAACTGTGCACACACCTCCAGTGTGTGTCCTCCTATACACCAGGGGCATGTACCTTTACCTCCGTGGTGTGTATCCTTTACCTTGTTTCCCGACTGAGGCTTTCTTTCCACAGGGTCTATAGTGGTGGCAAAGCTGGATCCTTTTATTCCAGAGCGGGACTGTGACTTGGGTTTGCTCACACTTTTAATTGATGTAGGTGTGTCTTGTATGTTACCAAACACAGGATCGGTGAGTATCTTCACTTGTTTTCCAACAAAGTTTGTGATGTCAATAAACTTTGCTCTCCTGTTGTTTTTCTCTTGCAGATCACAGGCATGGCTCCTCCACCGGTCTCTCATCTTGTAAGGCAACTTTTTTATGATGTCCAGCATGTTAGATGGGGTATCCAGATCGTGTAGGTACTGCACATCTTCCATAGCATTGCAGCATCCTTGGAGGAAGAGGCTGTACTCCTGGAGGGATCTTACATCCTCCGTTTTGATTTGAGGCCATGACAGGGCTCTTTCCATATAAGCAGATGCTACCTTCTGCTCATTCCCGTAATGCTCCTTTAATAAAGCCTTTGCTCTGGTGTATCCTCTGTCTGAGTCAATATATTGGCAACTTCTCACAAGTTCCTTTGCATGTCCTTTTGTATATTGCTCGAGGAAATATAATCGATCACAGTTATTATTTGTGTTACACTCAACCCCATTTTCAAAGGCTCTCATAAAGGTATGATACTTCAGAGGGTTACCATCAAATATTGGAATTTCCCTTTTTGGGAGAGCAGACAAGCATTGCTGTTGTATGAGAAATGATGTAATTTCATTCTGCCTTTTCATTATATCCAGAACACCATTATCCTTTATTAATCCAACATTTTCACAAAACACATTGCCATGCTGTGTCAGAGTGGTCTCTGGGTTTTGAAGAGATAATGAATAATGTTGAGGCTCAAAAGGTACAGGAGGCTGTGACACGTCTGGTGCAGATGAGCTAGTGACTTTAAGGCGTGTTGTTGATTTTGTACTAGCATATGTATGTTCCTTGGGTTTGACAGGGGGTGAGGGAATGAATTCTGTGGCTTTGACATTAAGCTGTTGCTGTTGTTTTGAAGCTTTCTTTTCCAGATATGAATTCATCCCATCAGAGACCCTTGATTTTTTACTACTAATGCTGCTTTTGCTTTTTATTACACTGAGTTTGGCCATTTGTTCAGCTATTTCACTGTCCAATTGAAATAATTCCTTTCTTTTACGTAGTCTCTCTTCTTCCTCCTCCAATGCATGTCTTTCTTGCAGCAGTCTCTGTCTAGCTGCTAAAGCTGCTAGGTCAGCTTCAGCTTTCCAGCGAGCAGATGAACGCGAGGAAGCAGCTGAATGATGTGAACGTGTCCTTCTGCTCCCAGTATTTGAGACACTATCACTAGGTTGCACATCATCCTGTGGGTCATGTTCAGTGAAGGGAAGAAGCATACATAAATGATCTGTACCTAAAGGCAACTCTGTGCTTGTAGCATCATTAGTATTGTCATTTACAGTGTGCAAGTTTTCCTGGATCCATACTTTAACTTGGTCTTTAAATGCATCAGTATATTCCATAATACTGAAAAACCATTCCTTTTGTTTTTCCAGTTCAACCTCTGGGAGCAGTGGAAGCAGTTCATTGTGTAGAGAGGTGGCCTTTTCACACAATGTGTTCACGTTGTCCAAAAGTGTGGAGATTTGTGAAGCATTTTCCTTAGATATCATTTGGGCTTTTATTTGTGGTATGAGCGCTTTGATTTTATTGACGACCGTTTTGCGCTCATTCTGAAGCCTCTCAACTTTGTTTTCCAGCGCCTTTGCAGTTAATTTGACTTCCCTTTTTTCACTTTCCATATTTGGACATTTGGCAGTATTACCCGTTGGACTCATTTCGTTTTTGACTTGTTTTCACATGGACCACAGCAATCAAAGTCAGAAAGCTCATCCAAAATTTGTGCACATTGCATTTAAAATACAAACGTTTCAACAGCGTGGTATCCAGACAACGTCAACGCCGCACATTAAAACCACAAAGTTCCGACATCAGCTTCACCAAACCAAACACGGAGAAATAGCGCCGCCACTAGTGCATTAATTAATTGCAACTCGCATCCATTCCATCCAACGTCCTCAGACACTGCCCATCAGCATCAACTGGATTCCTCAATCCAGAAAGATATATAAAAAACAGGTAAGCTTACCTGTGTTCAGGTGAATGAATGGCGTGGTGTGTGGTACTTAGCTACTCCTTTGTTCTCCTGCTAACGCTTGGCTTGTGGCCTGGTCCTTTGGCGCTCGTGCGGCGTGATGCTTTTCATGGAATGCCTTTTTTTGTTGACTAATGTAGCGGCTTCCAAAGTAAATCCTTTTAAATAGCCGCTGAGAGGTTGAGTTTGGGTCCTGTACATAAATTTGCGACGCGCTATAGGAAGGCTTGTTATCAAACAGAGAGGCTGGATCCAGGATGCGTTTCCGTAGGTTTATTAAAACGACATACAGCTATCACAGCGAACAAGATAGTGCACAGCTAACATATTGGAAATATGAATACTTGACTGATGAAACCAGAGTAGAAGCGGTCAACAAAAATTACGGCTACCCAACTCTTCCTCTCTCCTCCTCCTTGTCACAGGTAAGTGTGCGTCCTTTCAAACCTCCGCCCATACACACCTATGCCCACGTGACCCCCCCGCCTCACCGGGAAAGCAGACACTCACACAAACACACACAGTGCACCTATGCACCAACCTATACATGTCTCCTACAGTTTGATTTGTCAGATTGAATGAAAAAGTTATGTTCGTGTTGTGTACCATAGACTTCCATTTAAAAAGCATTTTTGACATCCCTTTGATTACAAGTGAAAAAAAAAAAGGATTTTGTCATTTATTTTACATTTTCCTGCAGCAAACTCCATAAAATTCTGTAAAATTTAAGATAATTGCAGAAATTTAATAAATAACCATTTTTTCTCCTCTAAATTTCCTTCTAAACCCAAGTTTTAATAATGCACTTGGTCAGCACAATTATCTTAAACCCTCCCCATCCCCACCACAAATACACACACAATCTTATTTTGTCTTAAACATGCACGCAACAGTCCATACTGTCCATTTGATCACAAATTTGCCGTTTATTCTTGTATGTTTGGTCACAGTGGCCTGTAATCCTGAATTTTTCCAGAAATTATAAAAACTCTTATTTTTTTTCTTTTTGTGTCATGAGCTGTGTTTGTTCCTCAGTGGGAAACCACATGAAATGCATGGGCCAAACGGTTTGTCATCTGCTTATTAGCACTAAAGATTCCAAGCCCGTCTTCCAAGTTGTATGTTTTGCTAGGATTTTTTTACTGAGGCAAAAAGAGTAATTTTGTTGGATAGAAAGTACTATACTACAAAATAACCCCAGTGTTCTCTAAGTACTGTTGCTCCATGAATGACAAACACTGCACTTGGATTCAAAGTGACAATTAAGTGCTTTTGTGAGACGACCCCAGGCACCCGGTGACTTTGTGCCTTGCCACTTTTATAGAAGCTGTGATTAGTAGCAGGTTATAAAAGAGACGAGAACTGACTCAGATGTGTTATGTCACTTATGTAATAAACATTTCTTGTAAATGGCTGAACTTTAATTTCGATAGATGGCTTTTCCCTGATTCATATCCATTGTAACTAAGAAAAACAGACCTACATCAATTTATAAATTTTTTTTTTAAAATCACTCCACCGTATTGGGCTAACTCTAATGAAATTGCCATCCCATCAACTTGAAAAGGCAACAAAAAACATGTCTAATCATGCTGATCATCGCAGATGGGGGACAAAACAGACTGCACAGTTACCCTGGATCAGGCCCACAGCCCAACGCACACCGGACGCACAGCGCTGCGGCATGCGAAAACTCACACTAAACACGGTGCCTCTCTGCTCTTGAAAAGGCATTAACATGAACAACATGGAGTTTGTTCTATCAACTAAAAACAGACAAAATTATAGAAGTCGCCCCAGGCTGTGTGAGAGCAGACTGGGCTGCTCTATTAGCAGATTATTTGCTAGTTAGTTAAACAACAGAAAGTTGTTTTCCTGAGCTCTGAGTGAAGCAGGAGTCAATGGCTGCAGTCTGTGTCCCCCACTGCAGCATGCTACAGTCCCTCTGTCTTTACAGCGATGTCTTTGTGTCACACAGAGCAGACAACCGTTTTTGTTACTGAAGTACGGGGGAGCATGTGTGTGAGCGGTCTCAGAAGATAATGGGAGCATATGTTTTGCTGTGTGTCCGGTGTGCGTTGGGCTGAGTGACTGAGGTGCCTGACCGTTGCTGTGACAGAGGCTGAGAGACGCAACGTCTGTGCTCAATCAAATTTGGCTACTGACTTGAGCTAGGTGAGATCAGAGAATTTTCCCTTGGGTGCTCACACATTCCAATGCTCTAGCCCCGCAGCACCCACAGGATCGCTGCCTATGACTCTGCCAAGCATTTTACAATCTTTCTTACCATTTGTGTCACGCTCTATTATGTCCAAGATCGCAGGAATGCAAGCTCTAAGGCAGAGGTTCACAACAGGCGCTTTTCAACTGGGACAGTACGGTGCAGGTTGGGCCGGTTTGAGGGTGTTTCCTCCCAAAGCTGTTAGAAGCACCTCTAGACAGCGTACCAAACCGTGCTATCATTTGGCACTCCTCCTCGTCAAGGGGGTTCAGCTTTGGGTCCGCTTTAGATTGGTCTGATAAAGGTGGATTTATACACCGCTGCAAGTTGATTTGATGAGAGAGAATCCACGCTCAGGTAAAAACAACAAGCCAAAGAACAGAAATAAAAGGGAAAATCTTATTTTTATGTGCACTCTATGACTTTTACCAAACAACAAAGCTACTGTATATTAGCAACAGGTGTTTCTGGTTTAGCAAAGTATGGCTCTCGTGTCGAGAATTAGATCAATTAATTTATAGTTTAGATCACTGGTTCCCAAAGTGGGGTCTGGGGGTCCGCAAACTAGCAGGGGGCCCCCAGAGGCTGTCTATAACAAGTACATAACAAAAAATTTAGTTTGAAATGAAGTGCGGTTATATATACTTGTTTAAAAATGTTACCTTAAAAACATTTTTAGCCAACAGTCTGTTTTTTGTAACATTTTTATTGCAATATATGGAGAAAAACATGACGTAGTCTTTTGAATAGAGGGTTAGGGGGTTTGCGTGGGATTTTTGGAAATTTAAGTGGGCTGCGACACTTTTAACTTTAGGAATGGCTGGTTTAGATTATATTCAAAACTAGTTAAACACATGTTATATGGTCAGCAAAGTGGCACAGAAAAGTGAACATACTGACATACACCAGGATTTACTTTACTCTCCTCTTTTTATTAAATATTGCCTCTGCATTGATGTTTTAAAAGTTATCTTTGAACCCTTTTTATCTAATTTATTAACACAACTTGTGTGACGTCAGTGACAGTTACTGGTCTCCCCTGGTAATGAAAACACAAGCAGTTTTTGGGGCCACCTGTACCAAACCTCCCCATACTGACACAACTTGTAGCCTATATAGGGTGACCACCTTAAAAAGTACAAAAAGTGGGACAAGTTGTTTGATTTGGTGGAAAAAGGTGAGACAGACTCGAGAAATAAATGTTTTGATACACAAATCTAACTTACTGACTACTGAAATAGAAGTTGCTTCAGTTCAGGGCCTATAAAACAACTGATGTGCTGTTGTTGTCCCAAAAACATATATTTTGCAAGTAATGCCTTTCCCGAGACTTTATCCATTGGAATAAAAAAGATGGAACAGAAAAATTCAAAGCTCTCAGTCTGCATTTTCTGAAAACAATCCACCACCATCCAGTGGAAAAGAGCCTAACTAGTTTGATTATGGGACCCTATATTAACACTGATCTTTTCATTAAGACCCACTTTTTGCAGTACCAAAATCACATTTTTGTCTCATTTTCTGTACATAAAACAAAGGCTGAACACTGAAATATATATTTAACCGTGATCACATTCACAGTTGACCCATCATTTGAGAACCACTGCTCCAAGGAGGTCCACAATCATCTGAGTCATCATAACATAAAATATCTACCGG
This sequence comes from Bostrychus sinensis, assembly GCA_020698575.1. Lineage (NCBI taxonomy): Eukaryota > Metazoa > Chordata > Actinopteri > Gobiiformes > Eleotridae > Bostrychus > Bostrychus sinensis. The sequence goes on along the minus strand of CM036242.1, from coordinate 12,256,942 downwards.
GACTTTGCCAATTTATGTAAATCTCATTTTCTACCAACTTCAATAGAAAATTAAATCTGCAACTGCCTTTGCATAGGTAAAAAATGAGGAGAAATTAACCTGACAGAAGCATCTCGGAGGGCTTCTACAGAAATACACATTGTCATGAGCAGAACAGGATGTGAATCTTGCAATCCAGTTTGTGCACTAAATAAAGAAGGAAAAAAAAACATCATAATATTCCCGCCTCACTATCGTAACATCATAGTAAAGACCTCCATGGCCTTAATCACAAAATCCTTCAGGATATTTGTCACATTCTTTTGCACCTCTTTCAAACTCATTCCTTCAGGACAAAAGGTAGAAACATCATTCACTGTGCTAAGAAAAACATCTAAAAATGTCCTTTGGCCCTGTTGCCATCAGCAATTTGAATCAATCACAACCACTTAGTCACTTCACTAACACTAGTATTTTTCTTTCAAACTTTGTCTCTAACTTTGACACAGTAACTTCAAAAGATCAGAACAAGACTGGGGCTTTAAAAAGCATCATTAGGTACTGACAATATTTTATTCAGGGTAGGTAGAGTTTGTACAGTTATTTGCCAAGAATGCACGTAATGGTGTCTGTATACATGGCTATTGATTTGATTAACCTTGGTGGAAAGGAAAACAGTGTGTGATTGGCAGACGACTGAACCCGGCTCACACAATTCTCTTCAACATCAAACGCTTTTCTTGAGTCTCACCACAAAGGAGGCCACAACCTTCAGTGGAATTGATGTGGGCAGCACAAGTACAAGAGGAGAAAGCCTCCCTGCCACCATTCATCTGCACAGAGCATTTGAAACATAGCTGTGTCCAGACGTCCCTGTAGCTGCCGGCCAAGGTGTTGAGAGAATAGAAAAGGTTAAGGGAGTAGAGAATGGATGGAATCTGCTCCAGAGCAAAAAAAACAAACAAAAAAAACAAAAAAAAAAAAAAAAACGGGATCAATATGAATTTACAAGACGGGTACCTAAAAAGGATTTAGTAGAAGGTAACATAAGGTGCATGTACAAATGTTCATGTTCTATGTAGTTTTGTTGAAGTAGGTTTAGTATGGAGATTAGTCAATGTTTTTGAAAAGCCCAAGAATAAAAGGGCGAGTGGGGACAACTGTCCCCAAGTAACCAAAGTGACCCAAAAGCAGGTATCACAGGACACTTAAACTAAAATGAAGGTTAGGGGATAGTTTTTAAAGGGCAGAGAACAAAAGAGCATGTGTTTATTAGTATAGATTATTCCTACTTTGCCCTAAACAAAGGCATTTTGAGACTATCAACATGCACCAAAGATTTGCACAAAGTGCAATGACCAAAAAACATTGTCTATGAGAACAGACCTTGGTACACAACTTGGCTGTTTCATAAAAAACAAAAGTTACATGTCCCCAGGAATAATTTATAGTAAACTGTGTCCATTCTGTAAAGTGCAAAGTTTCCCTTTCAGTAGTGTATTATCACTTTTTGTAGTCGTTGGAAAAATATAGGCAGTATTTTAAGTTCCATAGAACTCAGGAGAGTTTCTTTTCTTGTGTGTACAACACTGGGTGTACAACCTTGCTGTGTGACTGTGGTAGACTTAAAATCCCAGATATTTTGGGGTGATTTAGAAATTCCGGCCGTTAGTTTTTTAATGTCTCTAAACAGAAGTGGAAGACTACATTACCAGCTGTCACACACCTGGGACAGAACCATTAGAAAAATTCCCAAGATCTTTTTTGGTCAGGTCACCACCCGCAGATTCATCTAGTGGGACTCACATTCACTAATCCAGCTCTGATGAAGCCCCTGGTTGGTGGTTCTTGATTATATTAACTTATTGTATTAGCTTTGGCCAATAACACTAAATAGCTTGTGTTTTGACCCTCTAAACCTGCTGTAAGTTATTTACTGCATTTTCAAGCACAAATAAGTGCCAGTCTTTTGTCAGTTGTAAGCCCATTACTAAAAACTGCTGCCATGTGCCATTAAGAAAAGGTTTTTGTAATGCTCTGGAAAATGATCAAGGATAAGTGCTCACAATTGCACAAAAAACTCAGTTAGATATATAGACACAGATGTAACAACTAGTGCTGGGCAATGATTAAAATTTTTTATTGCGATTAATTTGACTTTTTTTTTGCAATTAATCGCAATTAATCGCAGTCTTGCTATAAAATTCAATTGATAATGTATTCAGGCTCTTCCAGCTCCTAAATGGCTCTTTGATTGATAAATTGTAGCTTTTACAATTCAGCCAATATGTGCAGTTTTGACTTGGTTGTCTATCGTATATATAGCACTATTTCAAACATGCTTGACACACAAATAATAATAATATAAAAAATCATTATTTTGCAGACAAAGAGCACTTACAGCAGATAACAGCTAGGCCTATATTTTCACCTTTTTTTATTTTTTTTTCTTTGTACCTGGACTTACTTTTTCAATTCCAAAGTCTCTCCTCCTGCCTCTCCTGCTGTCCTCCTGCTGCTGCTGCTCACTTCTCTCTCTCTTATATGACTATCAAAAAATTTATGGGAAGTAAATAACTTGTTTTTGGTCATTTTTAAAGTAAAACATCATTGATACGATCTGAAAACACCATGTGTTGTCGTTGATAGTGTTAATTAGCCACGTGTATATTTAACAGGCTATATTTAACATCATTAACAGTGGTTTGTATCTCAGTGAGTCCTGGGCCGATCTACATGAAACAAACACTGTTAGGAACCTAAAAATCTGCTCTGTCAAGACCATCGGGTCTCTGTACTCTTCCTCTGTCCTGTGTGCCCCGCTGGTGTCACAGCTGCACTTTGCGGTGAGAGAGAGAAAGAGAGACAGACAAACACAGGGCTGCTGACGGGACCGACTCTGTGAACTGGCTCTTTCATGATTGACTCATAACTTTCATTAATGCGAGTTAAAATACTTATTGGCATTAATTAATTAATGCAATAATAATGCGTTAACTTTCCCAGTCCTAGTAACAACGTATTGATTTTTACCTTATGGTTATATACTGTATACCTCCTGAAAAAACTGATATATTGTAAGTACCATACTGGATAATTACAAAGTTCTTGTCTGTTCTTTAACTTTCTTTTCAGCCTACTCACAATGTTTATTCCAATGTACCTCGGTAATGCATATTGACTCTCCTTAAAGGTCTCACAGCCCGTTCTTTGTCCGTGTTAACATCCATTTCTTTGTCCACTGCCTTCCAATAAGATTGAGTCTTCATCAAATAGAAACTCAGTTGGCCATGTTGATGTGTACTTAAGTGGATTAATGCTGCTGCAAACATTGACTAAATTACACAGGCAGTATAGAGTTTGCAACAGACGAACAGGTCAATAGTGTAAGCCCATTTTCGAATCTATGGAAAGTGCTTTAGGCATTTTGCTGTTCAAGTGGAAGGGCTGTCGATGCACAGTCCAAAGACACGTGTACATTTGTATGATTCTGTATTATTGTACTCACTGTGTAGGTTGGGATTGAAATGTTTAGTTTACCCTTTATTTAAAGGGACAATGTACAGAGACATTAAGCTAATAAAAACAGAGATGTTCCGCACCTGATTATAGCTAAATAGTTAGTTTCCATCTGCAGTGCCTGTTTTATATGAATAAAAATACAATGCAGTTACACTCAAACAATCACAGTAAAAGCAATAGATCATAGACTCACTCTCTCCCAAAAACTCATTCACACACAGACCTAACCTCATGTAATGTGATCTTATCAAAATCAGTGGGCCTATGCACTCATCATTCTACATGTATCTACAGTATATTAAAAGTTGCAGGTTCAATCATGTATTGCTCCTTTTCTTTTTAAGGAGACATATTAGGATACACAGAAAACACTTGTATTAGGTGCCTGCTGCTTTAAGCCCTCATGGCCCGCCCACTTTACCTAGTCAGAGTAGAAGATAAGCCTTTCAGATCAGGACTCAGGGAACAAAGATCTTTCATTGTAGAAAAGCATAACTTGGTACAGACAATGGCGTGCTTTAAATTCACATATTGTCCATTTAGGAAGGCAATGTACCCATTAAGAATAGAATTCATTCCAGTGTTTTATGTCCATTGGCATAAAATACTTCCTGACACACTTGGTTTTAATTTTGGGCTCGAGTTATGGTTTTACAGGCCTCTCATTTTGACACAGCTCACACTATAGTGGGTGGTTAGGATTCTTGTGGATGGCACTGCTCCCATGGATCTCTCCTCTTTGCCACAGCGTCTGCACTGTCCACTTACTATCCAAGAACACAGTTTGCCTTTTAGGTCAGCTTGTTAAGTTGTCTGACATTGCTCCTGGGGAAGAAAAGTCTTCTTGGTTTATTTCTCATTGCCTCACTCTTGCTCTGCAGCCCCTCCTCTGGCCCTTAAGGTCCTTAGGGAGTCCAAAGGTTCTTTCATGCCAGGCGCACTTATATGGCATAATCTCAAAATTGTGGCATCATTTCACAGTTTATGGCTACTTTCATAAATCTACTGTCCAATGGACATTCATATATCCTCAATGTGATCCTTAAATGTGTGGGCCATGGAAGCCTTAAGCACATGCAGCTTGTTTGATTTTATACTTTGTACTTTTGGAAAATGTCATATAAGGTTTTCTACTGCAGTATCACACAGTTCTTTCAGATAAGAAGTAAGAACTAGTAACCCTTTAATACAGCCATTCCCAAAGTCAAGAGTGATGCTGTCCCTCTAAAAATCTGAAAATTCCATGTGGACCCCCACAATAAAATAACCCCCAACAGTAAAACTTCAGGCTATGTCCACATTTTTTATAAAATCCATTTTTAATGAACACATACAGTATATTAAAAAAAAAAAAAAAAAAAAAAAAGAGAGAGAGAGAGTGCATCATAAGCTTTCATTTAATGCGTATATCTCAGTTTTGCCCCAAACGTCACTTACCCCCTTCTCATCTCTTACTATTGTAAAAAGAATGTTTGGTAAATTGAATTATTAAATTATTAGCTGTTGACAATGAAGAGGCAGTGTTTATTCTAGTGTTGGATGCTTAAAACGGCAAAACCATACAAAAGAATATAAATAGAAAAAAAGGATAGATGATGCTAGTATTGTTTGGGTCTATAGTAGGGCTGGGAAAAAATAAATAAATTATCCTGATATTTTGTATTGATATTGATGTCAGTATATCAATACTGACATTTGGGGGGGCTGCAGCACCCCCCAAATTTGACTCCAGCACCCCCAACTGTAGTAACTGCAACTCCAAAAGGTTTACAAAAATAAATAAATAAATAAATTAATTTTATTATATGTTTTCAGATTAATTGCGTTCTCTTCATTAGTTATAAATATTGTAATTTACCAACGCTGTTTAAAGCCTTGTTGTTGCTGAGCTATTGAAGCGTTTTAATGTTCTCGGGCTTCGTCTCAAAAGACAATGGGCCGGATCGTCCGCTCTTTCAGGGCGCCAGGTGCAGCTGACATACAAGAGTATGTAACAGTTTACTGTATACAGTTTACATCTTTTTTTCCCCCTTTGCTTTTTAGCACAATGGAAAAGCACAACAGTGCGTGTAAATAGCACGGCAGATTTAGTGCCATTTTGCTGCCATCTCAACGCATTTTTCACTTTTTGCGTCTCTCATTTGAATCACTTTCTGATCCTAAATGGCACGCCTCATATGTCACATCAGTAATAGAAATATATGGGGATATAGTGGCTTGTCAGAGACAGAGATCACGTTGCACTATGGTCATACTCAAAAACAAGTCCAAAAACTAGCCCACATGAAAGGATACTGTGTAAAAAGTGTGCAAGTTGCTATGGCAATAGCATGTCCCATCTGAGAGTAGACAGGACAGTAGTCAGTGGAGCAGCGCACGCCCCTCACCTGTCTGCAGCTGTGACACAGGGAGCACTGTCCTTAAAAGCGGTGAGCGCCAGGACACACAGCAGAATTAATGCAAACAAAAGCTGATTTCTCTTACGCACAGCCTTCGTGGATGCGAAGGCACACTGTGCAGAGGATCTGTGGGCTGTGGCGCACCGCGCAACAACTGCGTGGCCACTAATTGCTCATAAGAACAAATCCAAAACGAGCTCATGTGAAAGGTTTGAAGGAGCAAAGTGTGCAACTGGCTAAATGCTTCTCAGTCTAAAAGGCAGACAGGACAGTAGCAGTGGAGCAGATCACTGAGGCACACGCCCCAGCCCCTCACCTGTCTGCAGCTGTGACAGGAGCCCCGCCCCTCACCTGTCTGCAGCTGTGACAGGAGCCCCGCCCCTCGCCTGTCTGCAGCTGTGACAGGAGCCCCGCCCCTCGCCTGTCTGCAGCTGTGACAGGAGCCCCGCCCCTCGCCTGTCTGCAGCTGTGACAGGAGCCCCGCCCCTCGCCTGTCTGCAGCTGTGACAGGAGCCCCGCCCCTCGCCTGTCTGCAGCTGTGACAGGAGCCCCGCCCCTCGCCTGTCTGCAGCTGTGACAGGAGCCCCGCCCCTCGCCTGTCTGCAGCTGTGACAGGAGCACCCCACCCGAGCACTGCCCTGAAACAGCTGCGCACAAAGCTATGCTGCCTGGGTCCAGACGGTGAGCAAGGCCGTGTTTTCCCGAAGCACACTTTGAGGTCAAACAAGTGGTAAAAAATGAAAAATACAGCACTCAGGGTTTTCATTTTTTGTTTTTTGAGTTTTGATGTATAGTAGCCTAATATAAAATAGTAATTGGATAAGGGCTTGTTTCCGTTTTTTGTTTTCTTATTGGGAAACGTGAAAATGAAAGGCCAGCAGGTACACGGACCCCGTGCCTTTCCCAATCTCACTCACTTTTAAGAATAAATGACTGTTAAAATTAACAGAACTCAATTTAATTGCTTAAATAATATTAAGGTTATTATGATAAAAAGCTTACCAGGTTAATACCCCCCGGGTTAATCCTGTTCCTTAATACTGTTCTGCTGCTTCAGTGCCATAATATGTAACATATAGCTCTTAAATTTTCCAGAAAAAATAAAAAAATAAAAAAAGAACAGCAGCAACCCTCTGACACCCCTGCTTCAGTGCCTTAATGACAGGTTTGTATGGCTTTTTTTTTTTTTTTTTTTTTTTTTTAAACCTAAATGAGAATAAAACTGAGGTAATAATGTTTGGACCCAGTGGCGTCTGTGCCAGCTCTCCATCAGATCTGGGCCCCCTCAGTCAGCACAGCAAACCTACAGCCACCAACCTTGGCGTCATTGTGGACACTGATTTAAAATTGGAAAAACAAGTGAACGCAGTCGTGAAATCCAGTTTTTATCATCTTCGTCTTCTAGCCAAAATTAAATCTACATGATCTTTTATAGATTTCCTGCAGGTAATCCATGCTTGTACTTCATCAGACGACTGTAACGCACTTTACTTTGGAATTAATCATAACACACTTTATCGACTTCAGTTAGTCCAAAATGCTGCTGCGCGTCTTTTAACAGGAAGTAAAAAACACAAACACATCACCCCCATCCTCACCTCGCTTCACTGGCTTCTTGTTTGTTCTAGAAGTGAATTTAAGATCTTATTGTTTTTTTTTAAAGCCTTGAATGGATTGGCCCCACAGTACATCACAGACCTCATACAAATTTGTACACCAGCGACTTCACTGAGGTTCGAGGGCCAGCTCCAGCTCGTGGTTCCTAAGATGAAACTTAAAACTGGGGGGGACCAGGCCTTCTCTGTGGTCGGCCCCAGGCTGTGGAACGCTCTGCCTCCAAATGTCAAAGCCACCCCAACAGTGGAATGTTTTCAGACCCACTTTTACTCTCTGGCTTTTAACTCGGCATGGATTGTGTGGTCCTGTTTCTTTTATATTGTTTTGTTTTTATTTACTTTATTGTTTTTTTGCTTATTTATTGTTATTTTATTGTATTGCTCTTACTTGCTTTTAATGGTTCTTATTTTAATGGGGATTAGTGGAGCTAAATAGAGTAATTTATTATTTTCTGCATTATGTTCAGCACTTTGGAAACTGTCTTGTTTGTAAAATGTGCTATACAAATAAAGTGGATTTCATCATGCTGTGATATGATTGGTATTGGTATTGTATTTGGTACAGTGTGGTCCTGTATATATGTATATGCTCTAACCAGACCGTATTTAACTCAGTATACAGTACAATTTGTTGCACAGAATGCATAATATTACTGTTTCCCCTAAATCACTCTGAGCAGTGCTATAACTCGTCCTGAATGTGGTAGCGGTGCTGGATGACAGTGTGGGTAATATGCAGTGAGCAGTGTTGTCTCCTCTGTCAGCGCTGGCAGGCAGGTGTGCTGCAGACGAATGGAAGGTCACTCCTGGTGTCTGGCCTGATTAGTGCTAAACCATTTTTCTAACTTGTGCAGCTGAGCTCACACTTTGCTAAGTAGCACAGTGCATTTGCAAAGGAGTGAAGGAAACTTCTCTTTGGAGAATTTCCTTTTCTGGGTCAGTGTCACTAAGGTGTATTTATGGGGCCGAATAAAAATACGTATCACATATCAGGAATGCTACTTTTAGATTTTCATTAAAGGGATAGTCTGGTGTACTGTACAATAGGAATCTTATTCTGAATGGGTCGCTATGAGCACACGACAAGTTTGCAGAAGCAGACAGGGGGCATTGTTGTCAGGATCCCTATAAACAAAAAAGTAAATTTAGCCCGATTACATTCACTGAAAAAAAGGTAATTGGATTTACGTATTAAAAGTATGTACATCGGTTGCATGTTATTCAATTATGTTTAGGCTTTTAAATGTAATTATATGATCCCTATGCATATCATTTTTATAATACAAACGTAAATATTTCATGTTAATAAAATGTGATCAAATCATGTTAAATGCACATATTTTACATATGTTAAAAAAACAACATTTTTCATATTGCGCAAATTAAATCATTTTGTGTAAGATCTAAATATCTTCAAATATTGTAGCCTATGCGATTTATTTCTGTTGACTCAATGTAAACTGCACAATTACAGCTAACACTAGTGCTGCAGTACATGTGACATAAGTGTGTTGGTATACACAGAGACAGAGCACTGTACAAGTGTGGTAAATAATCCAGATTGTGACAAGGTTGACAAAAACAAAGATACATTTTTCAGCACATTATTATATAATTTGACATTAGAAAATAGCACAATCAATATATACAAACATACTACATGCTTACCAATCTGAAAACAGGAGGCACCAAAGGCACAAAATTCACAAACTCTTGTGAAGAAAGTCAGTAATGCTTGCAGGAGTTTAGTTATAAAACATCTAAAGTTTGTGAACATAAGCGGTTAAAGCACAGAATAGTTGCACACAGTTTAGTTGCATAGAGTAAATTCCTACTGTTGTTTTCCAACTGTTTCCTTGAAGTCAGTTCTGTCTTCTTGCTGCTGAGACAAAGTATTTGATTAGTATCGTATAAGTGCAGATTCTCAAATATTATGAACTACCATTTAAATAAATTGCTCAATGAATACCACCTATTATTTTGTAATCCTGCTTATTATACAATAATACAGAACTGCAGTCCTAGTATTCTGTTTAAATGCAAAAAATAGACAATTTATAATGATATAATTATATTTTATTATATAATATATATCTTAATTATTTTAAATTGTTTATAGAATTACATTCAACTGGACAACTGAAATATAGTCATTAAAGCCAGTCCATTCAAAGCTTTAAAAATAAACAATAAAATCTTCTAATTAAAATCAATTCTAAATCTAACAGGAAGCCAGTGCAGGGAGGCGAGGACGGGGTGATGTGTTTGCGCTTTTTGGTTCCTGTTAAAAGCCACGCAGCAGAGTTTTGGACTAACTGCAAGCGAGAAAGTGCGTTTTGGGTAATTCCAGTGTAAAGTGCATTACAGTAGTCCAAACATGACGAAATAAAAGCATGCATGACTTGCTCCAATTGTTTAAAAGATAAAAAAGGTTTGATTTCATTTAGATTTAAAAAATTCTGAGCCAACCAAGCCTTGACGTCACTTAAACACTCGAGTAGGGGTGTCAGGGGGGCGTGGTCATTTTTGGTCAATGGCAGGTATATTTGGCAATCATCTACATAAAAATGATAGGAGGTACCATGCCGTTTAAAAATCACACTGAGTGGGAGAAGGTACACAGCAAAGAGGATGGGCCCAAGAATTGATCCCTGGGGGACTCCACCTCATCCACCACCCCTCTTCACAGTGGAGTCCCCCAGTCTGACAGCAAAACATCTCCCACACAGGTATGACCTGAACCACTCCAGAGCAGTCCCCCTGTCATCCACACAGTTTTCCAGACAGGATTAAAGAATTGCGTGGTCAACTGTGTCAAAAGCAGCAGTCAGGTACAAAAGCACTGAAATGGGCTCAATCACTAATCAAGTCATTAGTTGTTACCTTGTGCAGATTTTCCAGGTTAAACAGCATCAGTGCTAACAGCACAGTGCTCTGAACAGCCTTCACTTGCAGACGCTGTGGAAAGAAGTAACAAACTTAGTATATTCTTTCACTTAACACTAGATGAAATTTTACATTTAAAATGAATTGTATCATGCATTAGATAACCCTAACAATCACCTTGACTTAGCCTTGACTATGTGTTGTTCAACTGCACAGAGAAATAAAAATCTCATGTCAGCAAAAACATTCATTTACAATGACTGCACGCTAACTTCAACGGGTTTTTTAGCATGCAAAAAACAACAATATACCCAAGGCACTCTCTCATGAAGTTAAAAAGCCTTTATTACTTAGGGCATGTCACAATAGACTAAAAAGCCCCTACGCGTTTCGGCGTTACAGCCTTCATCAGGGGACAAACAGAAGTAAAGTGTGTCATATGAGTTTTAAAAAATACATTCCACCAATAGGGTTTGTCCACCTGTGAGAGGGAGTGGTACAGGGTTAACACACCTATGTGGAGATATATATAAAGAGCCACAAGATGGCAGCATTATCCAATAAACACTAACAGCACATAAAAGCAAACTATACAATGGAAAAACTACAGATAAAGTACATAGAATAGCCCAACAGTCTATAAAAACACAGTGAAGTCCAAATCTTCCTTCAGTCCAGGGTGTTTTGTGGCCTTAGGTCTATAAATCCATGAGGTCTCGCACTGTTTAAGTCTTTTTTGTTCCCTTTTCGTACGAAAAGGAAACAGTAATAATAAAGGCCTAAGTAATAAAGGCTTTTTAACTTTATGAGAGAGTGCCTTGGGTATTTTGTTGTTTTTTGCATTGCCTGTCCCTTCCCAAAGAGCACCTCATTTTTTGCTACTCTTATACTACCTTCTGGAGGTCCAGGAAGCGCTCCTCCTTGCCACTTTTTAGTTTTTTTTAGCATATTTGAAAAGTTTTACCTTTTACAAAGCTTTCAAGGTCCTGACAAAATGCAGCCAAGATGGCTCCTGTGATTCTTCTCCTGTGTATAGGTGTGTTTGAGATGAACTGTGCCTCGCCTGAACAGGCGGCCGCAGCAGGGGGTGGGGAAAAGCGCCTGAAATCAAGTCAGACAGTTCACGAGCCGAGAACAGCGTGGAGAGCCTCAGATCACGCAGCGTCTCGTTGGAATGGACAGATCTCATGTTTGTTTGAAGTATTTTCTTAATAAAATCATTTTAAGAGTTTGTGAACTCTCCTGTTTCCTTCACACTCCTCTCACTGACACTTTTATTATCAAAGCAAAAATATGAGTCTGCTCTTGTTGCAGAGTTTTCAGCTTAGGCTTAAAATCTTAAATGGATCTAGGATCATGAAGCTATTCTCAAAAAGATAATTTATTATTCATGTGATCCATATCTGACAACACCCTGGACACTTTCAGTCACATTTAAAGCATTTGTCAATATCAAATCTAAAGCACTAGTTTGTGTAAAGTTGGGAGGAGGAGGCAGCAGAGTGTCGGGGCGTCACGTTTCTGATCACAATTCTGAACACAATTCGGACCCAATCAGCTGTCAGTAGACATGTGGACAGGGCACCATTTCCCATCATGCATTAAGAGTTTATAGTTCATGCAGGTGGCTGCAGTCGGTGGAGAGCAACTGCGCCCGCCATGCTCCAAAATTGCATCCACCTTTTTCTCACGAGATTTTCATTACCGGCATACAGGTGACGTCAGAGCAAGTCGGTGGCATCTTGGACACAAAACTAACCAGCATGCACTGCACACTGAACGACAGCGATTGTATCTGCGTCTGCCTTGCTCATCTCAAACACACCTTATGTTTGAATGTTTCCCCCCTAAAGTTGGGGGAGGGGAATTCCTGCCTTTGGCTGGAGGGTGGAGCTTCACCACAAAATGAAACTATTTAATGTATTCTTAACATGAACAAAACATGTAGATTTCACATTCGTTACAATTTTACAAGTTTTACAAGATATAAACATGTTTTGAGGAGGATCGTAATTAAAACATGTCATTGCTATATCATTTTTATTTACAAAATCAGCAACCCCCATTTTCCTTTTTTCAGTGTTGACGCTATTCAGTGTAGGCTACAAGACACAGTGGACACCTTCTCGGAGAGCAATGCACAACTTGCACAATGAAACCCCAGTACACTGGTACGCAGATGCTTTCAAGAGTTATATACTCAGTTACTTTGTTCAGCCTAGTGGATAGTCTTTGGATAGACTAGAAAGCCAAGATACTAAAAACAATATCATGTTGGCATTAGTGGCGCACCATAAAGGAGTGGTACCATGACAGAATAAACATACTATGTAACTTACTTGCAGTATGTGCTGGCTTGAGGCTTTCAAAACAACTTCAACACACTACAAATGAACGTGTGTGGTCTCAGTTCAATTGGCAAACCAGGACAAATGCACTTTCTTGCATCCGTCCATCTTCTTTCACTTATCCAGGACCAGGCCGTGGGGGTAGCAGTCTAAGCAGGAAGGCCCAGACATTCCTTTCCCTGGACACTTACTCCCGCTCCCCCAGAGGAACCCCAAGGTGTCCCCAGGCCAGCCGAGAGACATAGCTCTTCCAGCGTGTCCTAGGTTTTCCCCAGGGCCTCTACCTGGTGGGACAAACCCCAGAATTATAAAACCTGGATAATGAATGACGTCATGACCACTGTTATTTTCAATAGCCATGCTCATTGGCATTACTTCTGCGCCGTGCGGCCCACAGAGCAGGTGTACCACGACCTTCAAGCAAGCGCAGTCTTGCTTCATGCACTGCGTGACCGACTTTGACCAATGGGCACAATGGCAGGCTAGAGCCGTGACGTCACAAACCATTTAAAAAAATAATTTTAGCCAAATAAAAGATTTCAAACTGGGAAAATGTCCATGGTGTAAAGCAAGATGTAATAAACACTACAAGGTCCGACCATTTTCTCAGCTGTAGGTGTCCTGTCAGCCGAACACCAGGTGTTTCTTTTTACATTACGCTCTATGGGAAAAATCTTTTCTGGGCCGCATGGAATTTTTACGCTGCAGTTCTACAGAGTGGCCACTAATCAAACTGGCATCAGAGGAGAGGGCTGGACCTATTCAGGTCTGATAATACATCCATGGGAGGCGTTCGGGAGACATCAGGAACAGATGCTGGCTCCTCTTGATGTGAAAGATCAGCCGCTCTACTCCAAGCTCCTCCTGAGTAACCGAGCTCCTCACCGTATCGCGAAGGGAGCATCCAGCCACCCTGCGGGGGAAACTTATTTTGGCTGCTTGTATCTGGGATCTTTTTTTAAGGTCATGACCAGAATCTCATGACCCCATGTGGGAATAATGTCTTGGGGTCTTGCTCAGGATTTTCTTACTAATATTTTACAAATATTTTTTTCTCATTAATTTGTTTTACTCATTTACTAGTATACAACCCCCATATTTAGAACTCTTCAGTAAGAGGATATTAATGTGTTTGCCTGTTCCAAAATATGGATCACTATTCAATAATTTAAATGTAAAGATGAAATCAAATTTTTACTTCTTCAGGGCCTTTGAGGTGGGGTATACACTATCACTTCCAATCAAGATACGTATTTTAGATTCACCAGTTCACCTTTACTTACAGTAAATGTATTTGGCCAGTATGAAGAAGCTGTAGTTCCCAAACAATACTTCTCAGTAAAATGGGAAGGAAATGCAGAATCCACACTGAAAGACCGCTAGGCCACAACCTTCTTGCTATGTGCCAGAAGGACTAACCACTCTGCTAAAATGCACTGCCTTTTTAGTACAGTATTCAGTATGTTGTCTGACCCAAAAGCCCCCCCCCCCCCCCCCAAAAAAAAAAGTTATTACTCTTCACTCTGAGCAATACTAGCACTAACACTGAAAAAAAAACAAAACTAACCAAAACAAATAGCTTTCTCTAACTTCAGCATTTCCAGCAATGTGTTACTGTCAACGCACGGGTGAAAAAACAAAAGAAACAAAAAGCTCCAGGCTCAGCTGCAGTGAGCGCCGGTGCAGGATCAGCAGAAAATCTATCAGCTTTTAACACAACAGAATCAATCACTGTGTCAGTGCCAAAGCCGCGCTCAGCTGGACTGACGGGAAGACCACTCGCAGCGTGCCGTCTGCCACACACCTTCGGCCCCAGAGACCTCCGGGAGCGCACATCCATCACACCCCGTCCCGCAGTCTGAGAACCACTTATCACCAGGCTACAGGCAAGAAATGAATTCATCACGGGGCAAGTCAACTCTAATGTCATGTCAGGGCTCTTAAGCTAATTTAAGACACCGGTTCTATTTTGGAGACACAGGTGATAGAGGAGCACTCTTTCCTTTGGGTATTCTTTCTTTCAGTCACTGGGTGTCATGTATACGAATAGCCACTTTTATGCTCAGTTTTCATTTAGGTGCGCCAGCATGAGGATTGTGAAGCAGTCCCTGTCGTTATCTCACAGTGAAAGGTAGTAACTGAGGCGTCACAGAGATGAGAAAAATGGCACAGTTCAACGATATGGGAATCAAGAAAGTATTTGGTCTGAGCGTAGCACTAATGCACAGAAAAGTGTGTATAATAGGTTGCATTGACGTATTGTGGTAACACTCTTAAGGGCCTACTGTGAGAATGAGATGGAGGGCAGGTCAGAATTTTAAGGTAGAATTTGCTGCGGGAGACTGAAAATGCAAATTATTGGCATATTTTGATTTATGGTTTAAGGTACTGTAAGCAGCATGCCCTCCTAGTGGTTTGAAAACGATACTGCAGTCTAAATCAAAACAGTGGTCTGCGGGTTGCCAATCTTTCTGCTTTTCTGATTGGACAATTGGCAGTGCAGGGTTTAGAACCAAAATGAAAAACATAAACAAACAAACAAAAAAAAAAACTTGGCTACAATGTAAAATATATTTTTAATTGTTAAGAACTCAACTGTACCATTGTTAGAAGTAAAACTAATATTTGATTTAAACATATTTACATATCTTGGGACACGTGGGTAATTATAATATAAAATATAAAATAAAAATATATAGCTAATAGCACCTTCAATATCTCTGCAATTATGGGGCCTATCAACATGACAAACAGCCATTCCCAAGGTCAAAAAAGTTGTGGCCTCCTTAAAAATTGAATAAATCTCATGAGGACGCCCAATAATAAAACTTTAGTTTGTCAATTTAAATACAACACTATGCCATCTTTTTGTATGAAAAAAAAAATTAAATAAAAATGACAAAATAATGCTTCTAAGTAATTTTTCAAACAAGTATTTAACTATACATAATTGTAATTCATTTAAAATTGAATTTCTTTTTATGTACTTAATGTGTAAACAACCTCTGGCAGCCCACCTTCATGGCCCATCAAAGACCCCATTTTGGGAATCACTGCTCTAGATTAGTGATTCTCAACTGGTGGGTCAGGACCCAAAGGTGGGTCACGGAACCATTTAAAGTGGATTGCGGATGCACTATTATTATTTCTCATATATTGGTTTTAAATTAAACTGCACTCATCTAACTGAATGTAGATGTCTCTAGCATCACCTCTTGTTGTTAAATGTGTTCTCTTTGTGTCTGTGTACTGTGATATTCTAACATTATTCTGTCTCAGGTTCAGTACATCTGATCAGTTGACATAGCTCTTTTATTTGGGTCGAGGCTTGACCTTTTAGGGTGACGGTGGGTCCCAAAGCCAGACCAGTTGAGAACCACTGCTCTAGATGGTTATCTAATTTTCAAATTACATCAATCCTAAGGCAATTATGTCCTATGTTGTTATTGAATGTAAAATTTTGTTGTTTGCTTGTTTCTTGGCTTTGACATTTACCTTGAATAAACAGAGACCACGCTAAATCTTTGCATAGAATCGGATGGCTGGCCAGGCTAGGGACAATTTAGCATAGCCACTGCTGCAGCTGGATTGAATTGTCAGTTCACAAATTCCGAGAAATCAATGTTGTCAGCCTCTTGGCTATGTAGTTTTTAGTATTGGTGTTATCTTTTTCTTTTTGTCTGGGACTACAGATCAAACATTGTGCCAAATCTGCCATATTTACAACATTATTATTTTTTCCATCCAAAGAAATTAATAAATAAACATTTCAATGATTTAATAACATAAACAATTGCTCAGATTGACTAAAACTACATTCAGCTTAGTGGTGACATATCATATACCAGGTATATAAAAAAACCTTGTTAAAGGCGTTTTGTGGAAATGTTCCCAGATGTTTCCATGTAACAGACCATCAGACCAGTCAGGGTAATAGTTACCAACACTACCAGAGACCTCTTCAAAGAATACCTGAATTCAGTGCAAATAGTTTCCCCTTTCTCTAGTCTATGTACTGTATAGATTTTTTTTTTTTTTTCTGTGTGCAAGCAGATATATTCATCGCTGGAATACTGTAGACACTTGTTCTATATTATTGGCAACTAGTGACTTCAAGCTGTGTGTAGCCAATGAGAACGTCCAAATGGATGTGTCTGGCCAAAAATTCTGGTGTGTGCAGAACATTATTATTTATGAATGAATGCAAATAAAGGCCAACAAACATAGATATTGAACTTAAAGGAGGACAGAAATGTTAAACTTCCTGTACCAAGCAAAATAATTAGTTTTATCTATAACCTTGGATACAGATAGAAATGTATGTTACAGTGTCATCACAAAAGAGTAAAAAGTTCAGGGTCCATTCTTCTATGCAATGCTCTCAAATTGAACAATAAAATATAAATGTAGGACACTTGGTTCCATATTGATCCTTCTTGGTTTACGTCAATGGGGCTATTGTTTACTGAGAAAAATGGACAATATAGAAGATATATGAAATAGTTGAAGGATATTTTACAACAATATGGTATTAGGTCATTGCAACTGTTTTCCTTGAATGCAAATAAAGGCCAACAAACATAGATATTGAACATAACATTCTGTCTTGGTTCACATCAATGGGGCTATTGCTTACAGAGAAAAATGGACAATATAGAAGATATATGAAAATATACTTGGGTTCCTTTTTTTCTTCCAAAAACCCAGCAAGCATTTTGTTTTGACACTTTGATCCAGAGTTTCACCCCAAATCAATACATAGACTGACAGTAATGCTATGCATGATAGGAGTATGGTCTCTGCTGTCTTTGATCCACACTTTTTCTTCAGCCACGATGGGCCGGAAAGACAGAATCAAATGGAGAAAACAGTCCTGAGTTGGGATTCAAATGAAGGTCATGTAAACAGCAACAACACCATTATCTAGTGCACATTTGAGGAGCGTTAGATGCATTTTTTTTTTTTTACCTTGTTCAGCTGCTGGATTCTTTCACCAATTCACAGAAACGCATACATTTCTACAAGGTAAAATTTCCACTGAACCATAGCTACAGTGTGTGTGGAAGACCTATGATAACAAAGGTAGGAGTGAACCAACATGGCAAAACCAGATGTATGGTGTAGATAATGCAGTTTGGAGTTTTTTTTTATGTCACCCTAACCAAACAAATGAAGACAAATGAAATAAGATCTTGGCTAAAGAGGTCTTTAGCCAAAATCCGTCCAGTGTGATCAATGACGTGCCAGTGCTAAGATTGATTAGATATAAATCACATGCTAGCAGGTGGTTCACGTACCTGCCACCAACAGAGGCACTGCTTGCCAACAGGAGAGGCAGGCAAATGAACAGAAGAGGAACCTCCGATGTCTGATCAACTCTGAATCAATACAGCAGTGATGAGTTTGCAATGACAGTGATGGGCTACCGCAGAGTCCCCAAACGGGCCCCACCCCCACCTCTCACTCTGCAGAAAGTGCCGTGCTTCTTATGTAGACAAACAAGTTAAAACTGTGACAAAGGGCCCTCAAACCCCTTGGATCTGAAGCATGTGTTTATATCTCATATATGGTTTATCTGGATCTGAAGCGTGGTGTCTGACAAATGGGGCAAAGTTATTTGTCTGGCAGTGAGAAAAAAAAAAAAAAAAAACAAGGAAAAAGGGAAAAAAAGAGGTGAGTGTGATGCAGAAATGAATTTAGCTCAGGGCATAAATCAAAATTTATATAAAAAAAATATATATGTTCATTAGTCCACTTTTTTTAATGTTATTTTTTTTACATTTCACATCTTTTGTTAGTGGCAGATTTTTTATTATATAAGGGTGGTATGCTGGTTGGAGGGCCCCCTGTGAATTTTTGCTTAGGGCCCCAAGAGTCTCTAGCAGCGCCTCTGGCCGCCAAATATTGATCTAAAAGTTCCTGCCATTTCCAAAAGCTTTCTTTGGTAGCATTCCCAGACAGGCCAGATGGTACTGTGCAACACACAGACAGGTAAGGTGTTTTCAGCCACAAACCTATTTTATTTGGAAGAATCTACACCATCACCAGGTTAGGCCAGCCATCCAAATGTTTTTTGTACCATAGACAAAGAATTAGGCAAATCTCAGTAAATTGAAGTAGCATTTTCCAGAAGGAACAAATAGATGCAGATTAAAATACCACTGAATGCAAAATAACCACCCACACTTAAAGCAAGACAGTACTGGTAAAACTTTGAGATTATGGGCCAGTTTACTCAGCTTTCACACTGCAATAAAGAAAATGTCCAATCTACACATCAAGGTGTCAACTTGCATCTATAGATTAGATTATTTCCTCAAAATGTTTTTTTCTCACTCTCTGAGTCAGATCTCTCTACTTCAGTAGCACCTGCAAACACCACATTTTCCAGTTTTTCCTAATTATATTGTATATAAAACTAAGGTTTTCACAGAGATTAATACAGTTCTTAACCTGATTTATTGGGCATTTTACTCCTAAAAAACAAGGAAAAAATAACATATCCATAATTGCCCTACACCTTTCATGTAATATGTCAACAAAGTAAACCAAGAATTATTAATAATTAATTTAATTTAAATTAAAAATCACCCACATGTGCCAAGATATCATGTAAACATGTTTAAATCAAATATTAGTTTTACTGACAGGAATAGTACAGCTGATTTTTGAAAATATTTTTTACATAATGGCCATGGTTTTGGTTCTAAACCCTGCACTGCTGACCGTCCATTCAGAAAAGTGGAAAGACTGGCATCCCACAAACCATTGTTTTGATTCAGGCTGCAGCACCGTTTTCAAAGCAGTGCAAGTGCATGCTGCTTACAGTACCTTTAAACCTGGCTTTATTAAATATTCAGATATTGTTTTTGAAATGTATACAAATTTACACATTTGTACATACAGTATATAATGCCTAATTTGCACAAAAAACAAACAAACATTAAATTACACTAAACCTGCAGTACATTTTTTCTCAAGTTCTGCTTCAAGTTTAACAATATCTATTAGTTATTAAAAATATCCCTGTGACACTAGGAAATTGGAAATTGAAAAAATGTAAAAACCAATCAGACAAACAAAACATCAATAAACCTGCCTGTTTCTGGTAAATGACTGTGATTGGTTAGGTAGAAATGACTACAGAGGAAATATTTAAATGAAATTTTACATAACTCTTTTTTGTTGTTTTTTTCTTCTGGTCTGATTTTGGGACCATATTTTATCACTGATCATTTGATAATGACAGATTTACAAAACAAAAGTTATTATGTTTTGTATGCTTTTTAAAATCTGTTTCACTATTGCCATATGACCATAAAAACATTATTAAGGCTTCAGTTTTACTGAACATTAAAATTAGTGGAGTTTTTGCCATTGTGAGAAATGATGGAATGAAGATCTCTGGATTAAGTCCAGGTTTGGGGCACTGTATTTTTACCATTACAAGATAGTGCTTGAGGTTGAATAAGGTAGACCAGTGGTTCTTAAACTGTGGTACAGGTACCACTGGTAGGATGGAAGCTTTTTCTGGTGGTACTTGGAGGAGTCTTTTGCAAGCTCTGATGTAGTTTAATTTAGGGACAGTTTTTTTCTGATTTAAAAGTGCTTAGTCCTGGATTAGTTCTGGTTTATCCTCAGTTTAGACCTGGTTTAAACCTGGTTTAGTTCTGCATTAGCCCTGGTTTTAGCTTTGGTTTTGACCCAGTTTAGTGCGGGTTCGTTCCTGGATTAGTCCTAGTTTAGTCGTGGTTAGGTGCTGTCCATTTCTTTCTCATATGATAATGCATTTTTTTGTGCTAATCACAGTTTTATCTAACCTGGCAAAAGCCAGAATGATATAAAGTTAGCAAAGGGTTGCTAACTTTATATCAGTCTGGAATGACTCACGTTGAAAATGTTTGTGAAGGGACGGGACATTTAGTAGAATATTTGGGGGTGATTGGATAAAACCCCAGCTTCGTAGCTAAACAACAAAAAGCTATAACATAAAACAAGAGTAAAACAACACAATAAAGACGCTGTTAGAATATTTTTGCTTTGTTTATGTAAACGTAGGCCAGCATACCTTAGTTTTTCCGCGTTGCCATATTGATAACAAGTATCACTAAAAGAGCTTGTTGTTGTCGGCAAACCTAAAACCCGCCCACTCGCGGCAGTACTGACACACCATTGGGCTGGCCGCCACCGGCTCAGACCCAAACAGATCAGCGGGAGCCTGACAAGATGAGTATCATGAATTTGTGAACTCCCAAATTTCATGGCAATCCAGCTTGCTGTGCAAGGTATGTTTTATCCCTTTGTTTAGTCAAGATTTTGACATATTTCAGCCCATTATAGTTTGTTAAAGATGGTACTTGAAAGCCAATTATTTTCTGAGGTGGTACTTGATGTGAAAAGTTGCAGTATAGTTACATACAAAAACACACAGCTTCCAAAAATATTTAAAGGTAAATGTAATTTATAATAAGAGGTATTGTCTTTGCAACAAAATTAATCTGTTGAACATTCACAAGACATATAGGAGCCACACTTGTTTACTAGTTTGACTGTCTTAAGTGTATGGGCCTATAAAAGGTTACGGTTTAATCCATTGCACATTGGACCGAACAAGCCTAAAGTGGTGATAAAAGTGTTTGAAGCAGAAGCTGATGGGCATATGCGTGGTAAAAATTGATTTGTTAACTCAAAAGAGGTCTTTAAGCATATTTCCCTGTTATTGCAAATGAGCCGGTACTAAACAGAGGCATAAATGAGCCAAACTGATGGCACTGAACTACTGAGCGGTATAGAATGTCACTCACTGAATTTTAGTTATAAACATATTAGACATTACTGCACTGTTCACTGCTCTCACTAATGCTTACTGAGAGTGTTTTCAGGCCTTATGTGTCTCCATTTTATTTGATCTGCAACCTTTGTCAAACATTCAAATATCCCACAGAAAAATGTTACAGTGAAATTGTCCTGACTTTATGTTTAACCAGTGTGGCATCAAAAATTCTGTTCTATCTACTAAAATTCACATTCACAACTGTTCCTTTTGTGTTTTATTTTCTTATTATTGTTTCACAAATTAGGGACTAACCCTTTTAAAAGCATTTTATGTGAAAGACCAAAACAAGTCCATATAGTCAGCTTAACCCTAAGCATGCGGCAATATTCTGGCTATAAATTGCTTGACTAAATTCTAATTACTGCAATTCCAGTCAACCTAAGATTTTCAATTCAGAAGCAGTTTAGAAGTCCAGTTGTAATCCGAGTAAGTCAATAATTAATTTTTTGTCACATAAATGGACTAAATGTTAGCACAGCTGATAGTTGCTATCCCTGTATATTTAAACAATGCAATGTACTGCTTTTAAATACTTCTTATCAAAACTTTCAAGAATTTGAATGTATAATTATAGTCATTGGCTGATGTTCTATTCGTGTTTACCAACCTAAAAAGGGATATAAACGTGGGTTGCATATTGTTCTTGAATACAGAATAATGTTTTAATTCTAAATATTGTTGTAAATTACATGCAATAGTGCAACAAATTTTAAAATATATTGCTTGTGGTATAATAATTTTGAAAAATACGCTTCATAGGTAACAATAAAATTAAGTATATTGTCACTTTATCAGGCTTTTTGAAATAGTTTTGGACACCTTAGCATTAGTATTTCATGTTTTATAACTTCAAATAATGTATATGTATAGAAAATGTCTTTTAGGGAGCTGTTGCTTTCAATTTGAAGAGAACGCTTGGATTAGGTGTCTGTTGCCCCTTGCTGGCAACGGTGGGGACAGGACAGAGCATAAAATGGCTATTTAGCAACACAACTGCTGACATATAGATAAATGAGCTGAGTACTTCAGTAGTGACAGCAATTTAAGCACTGAAATAATCAGAACAAGACCAGGGATAGTGTGTGAGCTTTACAAATGCGCATTAGCACTTCCCTGTTTTGCATGTTTACATAGAACTGTGTGACTGAGCATTTTCTGTCTTGAGAAATGGACGGGCTCAGCAAACAGTATTACTCAAACATGTGTAAATGAAATAATTCCACTACCACACTATTCCAGGTATGTTTTTTAAGTGGAAACAACATTATACACAGTCTGACAATCAGACCAGTTGAGAACCTGTGAACTACAATGCACAACAATCTGTAGAAGCAACACAAAGTGCCCAATGTCAGTGCAAAACCATTGCTGGAAATCAACAGTGAGTTGGTCATTATTGGTAAAAAATAAAATATAAAAAGATAACTTATATGGAAAAGTTTCCCGAATCTAAAACATGGGATTGATAATGTTTTAGAAATGTCTGTGTTACATCAGACTTCTTATTTTGAGTTGTCTAAAAGCTTTAACGTCATTAAGGTAGCCTACTAGTAACATACTTTTGATAACTTTACGCACATAACCATAAACAACAAACAGATAAGGTAACTGAAGTTCTTTGTGACATGTTTGGGTTCCCACCGTTCAACCAAAAGGACGTGAATGCATGCATAAACGATTTTGCTCTCTGTGAAAACTATAATACAAACTGTCCGACACACACTTGAAAACAGCATAAAACAATGGCAGAGGCAAATCCAACAAGGAAAGTGTTTAATCCTACGGCAGGTGTCTGCTTACCAAAGAGATAGTGCAAAAAAGCATCTATAGAGAAACATGGAAAAATATAAGCAATACATTCGACTAAGGTTTCATGCAATATTACATTTTTCTCTGGGACAACATCTCTGTCACACACATACATTAGGCTGTTCCAACATGGCTGCCCTCATGAGTGAGTGTGAGTGACTGACTGACTGAGAGTGAACACAAAGAGCATGTGGACTGACATATCTCTTTTAATCTAATCGTACATTTCTGGTTCATTCATGTTTCATTTAACCCATCCGCTGTATTAATATTCATGGGTGCCATCTACTTTGGCTAAACAACAACACACTGTAAATGTCTAGCAAGCACTTCTGTCATTAGCTGCTAGCTCAAGCTAAACAATCTGGACAGCAACTCGACTCATTTCATCTTAAAAGCTCTTGGCAAAGAAAGAAGCCATTAAGACCGCAAGACGGACAAGCACAGATACAAGTCTGATGCAGTGAATCATCACTGCGGAGACATTTGCCACTCGTTCCACTCGCACGCATCATTTCCTTGGCCGGAGTTGTTATTATTGAGGGCTACTTAGTCAATTGACTTACCAAATGCATTTGCAATTAGCTGCCGTATAATTGCTTCTGCTTCATTATTGATTCACTGTCCCCTAATACGTACTGTAGGCCGCGACTGAAATGGGGTCAGTGTTATGAGTAAAACGTTTATCGAGATGCTACACTCAAAAGCCAGGAATATAACCGTAGCCGTTACAGCTCCGTCCCTCACTGAAATGAAAAAGCTTTGACAGTGATCTCACATGACATTGTTTGGATACGGTCAGGAAAGCCATTAGCTGTGTAATTGTCTTCATTCAACCTTCAATGTTTACTCTTTAATTGAAATGGTCAAATAAAAGAATCAGTTATGGTTTCATGTATGATAGGACACTTTTAAATAGAAGCATTTCGAAGCAATCATTCTTTTCATTTATATTCTATTCCAGTGGCACTGCTTGAGCCAATGATAACATTCAGACAATATGAAGACTAAAAAAGAACATTTAAGAGTGCACTGGACATGGAAGGGATCCAGCAACAATGGTGCTGTCTCAATGTAAGTATCTCAGCTAGAAACTATATCCCATGGTGGATATGTAGGAACACATACTGTGTGGTTGTAAGCAAAGTGCCAGATAAAGTAAATGTATTCATTATGTGGACACTATAGTGTGTCCATGTTTGGTTTTAACATGAGCTTTTAAATCAGAACACTAGTGTCCAAAACCACGCTTTTGTTGTCAGTCACTCAGAGTTTCTAATAATTGCTACATTATACAGCTGCTTTAGGATGTTATATTATTCCCATTTTTTCCATCCAACAATTATCCCTCTTCATATACTGTCACTTACACAACTCATTCCAGTCAAACAAGCCTGGATAAATGGACAGAATTGTGTCAAGAAGCACATCAGCTGTAACAACATGAAAGAAAGAGAACTGCTGAAAACTCTGAAAAAGTAGTTCCTAACCTGATGTGACATCCTCAGCACGAGGTTAACTATGTAGTTACCCATACACTTGATCCAAAAGCCTAAAGAGTATAAGTAGTGTTTCTTCAAACTATTCAGTTCTAAACCCTTAAAGTAATTGTTACTACTACATGCCATGTCTTTGCCTTTTCCAGCTTGGCACATGCAGTGCCAGTGGGTGTGTGAAGCGACAGCTAATGGTAATGACTGAGGCTGTGATATCATTTAGGCAAGAGTCAAGGTTGTGAGACTCCTGCTGATCTCGACTTTAACTGTATACTCCACAATAATAACTCTTGGAGGCATTCACAGCAGCTCTTTGTTTCACGTCTATTTTCTTACCAAGCTAAACTGCCCAGTTTTAAATCCTTAAATTGGAAAGTACAAGCTGAGAATTGTTAGCTCAATCTGCTTTTAACAAAAGACACAATCTAAAATGGTTCCAAAATAACTTATCTTCCTCATGTTGACAGACTGCAGGCAGAAAAATCACAGCTGTTGATGAAGAAAGTGAGTACCCAATCAATTTTCTTTCAGTGTGACAGCAGTATTGGTAGACTTTTGAGGAACAGTAAAATACTTCCACTGCAAAGGAAGTCATTTCTTTAAACACAAAATTGCAAATATTTCATCCTTCCATTAAAAAAAAAAATCCCTGCTGACATAAGAGCATCTGTCAAAATATTTGCATCCACACCGTTATAAATGCTCAAATCAAGTAGACACTCCAGACCCTGGAATGGTAAATGAAACTGCAGAGAGAACGTCATTCTGATTTAGTGTGTTCTTAATATGCTACATAGTTGATGAGGCTGATAAAAGGTGATGAAAACTTTGTAAACTCACAAAGTTGGAATAATTTTGAAAATCTCTCATAACATTAATGTTTCTATGGTTAGTACAGAGACAAGTTCAATTACACAAGTCATGCATGAATAGAGCAGCATTATTGTGGATCTCCAAAACATGAAGGTTTTTACATCTTGCAGCTGAAAAAATGCAGACACAATTTATTGAATTATTATACTTGTACATACAGACAGGGCTTCTGAGAGGGGTTCTATAAAAAAAAGATAGCAAACAAACTTAAAACAAATATCAGGTTGGTGAAAAAATGCACCTGTAAAAGGCCAACGCACCCTGGACACACCAGCGCGCATCAAAAAATATGCCCCTATTGTTTTCTATGGGAGCCAGACGGGCGCAGATGCTTTGCCCTGAGCAAGATAATATGGATTTTAGTGACTTTGTGAAAAAAATGGGAGGTAAGGTTGAGGAGTAGCTGAGAGGCAGTCGAAGAGAGGTTTAGGAAAAAAATAGATTACAAAATTGACTGCAGTCTTCGAACCTGCCCTATGTCTTTAATGTCCTTGAAATGTACGATGGTAGAAAATGCTATTCTTAAAAAATGGGCAAACCCAGTGCTTTTTGTAACAAGAGTCAACAGAAAATATGGAACTGTAGCTCACAGAAAGACATAATGGATGAACATTATTGTGACCACAACAATGGGTGCATTTACTGCTACTGCACAGTTAACTTGTTTTTACCACCTCCTATTTGACTTGGTGCTCTTTGTTTCTTGCAAAACAGCTACTTAACACAATTCGGAGAAATAGATGGAGGGCAACATCTATCAAGTCCAATCTGCTGGGTACTTGAGGGAGGGGTGCACTGGGGCCACAGCAGAGTGTCGTTCAGAATGTGACGAGTTCTGGAGTCCTTGGTGCTCACAAATTTGGACTTGACATTCAATGTGACTCTAAAGAAACAAACAATCTCCTGAAGGAAAAAAAATGTTGTATTTAGACTATACCCCACATGAACACAGGCTAAGGTCTGATCACTTTACACTGAATATAAATTGTCAAACACTTACAGGGAAACCATGTACCATTGCTCATTTTTCCACTGTTTTGGTTGTTTGTTTGTTTTTTTTTAATCCTGTATCCAGTGTTGTGCATGAACGAGTTCAACTGAACAGCTCACTGAACATGTTCATTTTTCTGTGAACTTTGAACTGAACGCAACAAATTTGTAAATCAAGAACTTGAACATGAATTTGTTCAGATTATATGAGAGAGAACGACGTACGTCACTGTTGGGGTTCAATTAAATGTGGGAATTTGTTTTCACCTGAGTCGAGTGATGAGGTCTGCTCGCATTTTTTAAACAGCGCTGTCCCTCACTCCCCACGGGCTCCACTCCAAAACTGCACCGCTTCACCAGAGAGCGCTTGTGTGCGCAATGCATCTTGGGTAACGTAGTGTGAAGCCAAAGATAGTCGAATCTAATATCTTTGGCTTCACACTACGTTACCCATGATGCACTGCACACGCAAGCATTACAACGAGTGTAGCCTTCATAGCAACACTGGAGCGGGCAGCAGCAGTCAGTCTGACAATGGCAGTGCAAGTGAAGGCACAGAGAACGCAGACGATGCTGCCTCTAACTATGATCATTTACAGACATTTTACACATTGTCACACAAAGACTCTGACGGTAAAAACCTTACCTTTCTGTGCAAGCTTATATATGCAAAAACGTCCATTTTGTGTGATTAAATTTAAGATCTACAGTGAGGCTAGAAGGTAGTTAACATGTATAGTGATAGAAGTCATAGTTTGAAAAACAAGTTCAGCCTTTCATTTACATATCTCACCTAAAAATAAAATGAACTGAACTTTGAACTAGTTCAAAATTAAAATTGTGAACTATGAACGTGAACATTTCACTTTGAACATGTGTGAACTGAACTTTGAACTAGTTCAGGAAAAGTGTGAACTTGCACAACACTGCCTGTATCCCGATGCCATCTCTTTTTAAAGAGCTGGAAGTGTTCGGTCTCCCCGCTCTTCTTAGACACGTGAAACCAGATAGTGCTCCTGCGTTTTTCTAAAGCCCATAGTCATTGCTGGATTCATTCTGATAATTTCTGAGCTTAAACTGCCATCACCTATGAAGCAGTAAGCTCATTATCTATCTGTTAGATTCTTGATGCAAATAGCTGCGCTAAATAGCCATTTTATGCTCTGTTCAGTCTCCACCGTTGCCAGCAGGGGCTGTCAGACTACCTAATCTAAGTGTTCACAGTCAAAATAACAGCTCCTTAAAATAAGATGTTTTTCATACATATACATTATTTTAAGTTATAAAACATGAAATACCAATGCAAAGGTGTCCAAAATCATCTCAAAAAGCCTGGAAAAGCTTAATATAGGACCTTTAGTTATTGCTTGTTTTAAATCCCACTTTAAAGGACATCCTGCACACAGTAACAAGCGAGGACTGGGACAAGAGCGGGGAGGACAGCGAAGGTGGATGTTTCGTATTCTGAAACTATTCTACAGAAGTAACCACTTTTCTACCCTATGAAGATTAGATTAGATTAGATTAGATACTGTATTGATCCCGAAGGAAATTCAAGTTTCAGCAGCAGCTTCACAAAGTAACAAAATATAAGGCACACAACATGCAATATTAGTAAGGTGCAATACAAAGAACATAATAGTGTAAGAATATAATATAGAAATATGTTTCTGTAGATTCTCAGGAAAAATCTGTAATAAAAATAAGAATGAAAATAAGAATGAAATAATATAATATAATAAGGTAGCTGAGTAGCAGACCAGTTAACATGGCAGTGTTGCACTCATGACCTAACATAACATAACAATGAAGGCAGCACTTATACATTTTCATCACAAAATGTTAATTATAGGAGTAAAATGTACTAGCTAAAGCCCAGTTTTTCCAGTGTCTCTGCCTTTATTGAACTAAGAATGTGACGTCACATAAAAAAAAAACTATGGATAAGCTTACATTCTGTTGCAAAACCTGAAACATCACTCTGCATATGTTAACTGTGGGCCACAAAAACAGCATATGAAGAATGATGCAACGCAGTAGGAAGTTTTTTGATAAAAACGACCTAAATGAACCTCAAAGTTAAGAAAGGCATGACGTTGTGTTTTTGGGCAGACAGAGAGGTAAGCTAAAAGAAAATTATTTAACACTTCCCTTCTAAATTTGCTCAAATGTGCTGTGGTAAAGTAGTGATGCAACCGAGTGACACTAACTCTGCTACGGCAAAAAAAAGAGCTCATATGCCTTTTGAATTCACAATGATGACCACTAAAAAAAGATAAAAAGTTTCCTAAATGACTTGTATAGTGCCTCTGTCCTAGCAGCTGTACATTGTGGGCCAATGTTGCCTTACATTAACCTTGCAGTTTACGGAATAGGAGTTGTCTCAAAGTTTTATCAAGCATCCTTGACTTGTTAAATGTTTCATTGCTCTCAGACCGAGGTTGTGAAGCTAAAAGACAGGGACAGCGATAGAAGTCTTTTAGCCTTAGGGCCAAGGTGAACATCGCTCTGGGCTTTTAGTCTGTGAACTCTTCAAACACCTCATGCTTTTGGGTCAGAAAGTTCTGCAGGATGTCTTGTTCAAAATAAATATTTAGTACACATGAACAGAAATGTCTCTTAGCACCTCTAAATTTTGATGAAAAAGGGGAAAGTGACTTCTTTTGAGGTGAGGAGGCAGATGAATTTAGAGTTCTAATTCATTCTGTGTTTTTTCTCATCCTTCGCCCCAAGCAAAGTGTTGAAGTTTGTATAATTGTTGAATTATTACACACTGTTTTCTGTAGCTTAGCATTTTAATATTAGAACAACCTGAAGATAAAGAATATTAATCTTTTTAAGCTCCACTACCTGATTGTATTTTTTCTTTTCCCCGCCACTCTACTCAAACATCAACACAGAAAAAAAGCTGTGTTGCATTAGAAAATATAGTCAGCACAAAAACAGATACTTTTTTATTAATTCAGTTTTGACCAACAAACAATGGCAGCAACCTTTTTGGAAAATCCTTAATTTTAAGTGTAGATGAAGGCTTTTGGTCTGTTTTCACAGATGAGTCATATTAATATGATACTGGGTGATCAAATGCTTTTCCTTTAATAACCCACATACGTAAGCTTGTTCTTCTCAGCTCTGTCTCTTCACATTCACAGCACTAACACAATGGGCAATATTCTTCTAAGTTAATACAAAATGTTTGTTTTGACTCAGTTGTAGAAGTCATATGTTCTGGGATGCTGCAGAGATATAAGTGAGAGACAGGAAATCATGGAGGAGAGAGCAGGAATAGACATTCTGTAATCAGACTCAAACCCGTGTTGCTCTGTGTATGTGCCACTGGCTCTACTGATTGACCTATACTGCGACTCTTACTATTCATTTTTATTGGCAAACAAATAAAAAATTAAACAGTTTCAGAAAAAAAAAATATATATAATTCCTAAAATAATAATAAGTAGTGCTTTTCTAGACAGTCAAAAGTGCTTTACAATTTGGTGCATTATTCATTCACTCCTCAGTCTCACTCAGGTGGTGGTGATCTACTTCTGTAGCCACAGCTGCTCTGGGGCAGACTGATGGAAGCAGTGGCTGCCAATTTGCACCTACGGTCCCTCTGACCACCACCAAACACAGTCACACTGACACATTCATACAGGCAAGGTGGGTGAAGTGTCTAGCTCACTGACACAACAATAGTATGCAATGCCAGCAGCAGGGATTGAACCGGCAACTTTCGAGGTTAGAGGGCGATCGTCTCCACCAACTGAGTTACTGCTGCCTTCAGTAACTTTATTAGCAACCAGATCTAATAGTCAGTTCTGAAATTTACTTATTAAAGTAGGATTGTGGTTATTGATGGATTATATCTGAGCATACACTGGCAAACAATTGTGGTCCTCCACATTTCTGTAGCTACAAGATAACATAAACGTTTACAAACCATTATTACTTAGCATTTATAATTGGTCCATTAAATAGAACGACCAAATATTGCTCAACTTATGGCACTATTCATTTATGCCAGAGGTCCCTAACCTTAGGGCCATGGCCCAGAACCAGGCCGTGGGTGGCTCGGTACTGGGCCACAGAGGTATATAAAAATATATATATACATTTTTTTATCAGTATTTTTTAGTTTACTGCGATTTCTGTGTGTTTTACTTTGAAAAACTACTACTTCTGCTGCAGTGTCTTATTTCCACACATTTGATTCACTCCCTCACTTTTGCCAAGTGTCGCTAAATTAGGCTGTTAAACCCAGCAAACATGAGTAAAAATCAATCAGTGACCCGAGAGTTTTTTAAAATGAGGAGAGAGACCTGACTAGAGATGTGACGTTCATGAACGATCAGAATCTTTTGAATGGCTCTTCGCTGTGAATGATAACAGCCGAGTCATGGTAGTGCAGGAGCTGTCCTTTTTTTTTCTTTGTTTTTGTTTTTTACTCTCATATTGAAATGAACAAGCTTTTTTGTTTGGCAACCACAAAAAACCTCATAAGAAAACGCAGAATACAAGCTCAAGATAGAGTCATACAGAAAGAGACGAGAGGAGCACAGTACACATGCTCAGACGCACATTAGTCTGAAGTCTCTAGTTGTAAACAGTGTGTGTGTGCATGGAAGTTTATTGTTGACTGCTTAGTTTTTACTGACATTTTTTTGTATGGACATATGTAAATGTCACACATTTGCACATTTTGGACATATAATAAATCCTAAATGGTGGTCTCACTCTATGCAGACGTTTATGACGTCACCATTACAGAATTTAGTCCACACATGCTTATTTCAATATCATCAATGAATAAAACAATAATAATGTCGTACCAATAGAATGCATTTTATTTTGATTAAACTTATAATGTATAATTTATGCTAGTGTTTATTTTCTGAATAAATTGACTGGCTTCTTGAAATTATGTACGTATTTAATCGCATTTGTTGATGACAACACAGGCGCTTTTCTCTGTGACCTAGTATCTGGCGCATGGTAAGCTAGGGCGGGACATCCACACACTGACCAAAACACCAAATGTAACGTAAATGTAATTCCAGCTGTGGTCAGTCAGTTATGAGCTGCCTATGTGAGTGCACTACAGGTAACTGTGGGATTTCCTCCGAGGCCTGTCCCACGTATCCGACGCACGGCGTCACTGCTCTTTCACTTTCAAAAGCGCTGCTTCAGTGCGCATGCTCATCATATCTCGGCTCGTTGTCACAGCTGACTGATGCACACTGCAATTGCCCCCCCAACTTTCTGCAAACTTTATGCAGTGTCTAAGTGTTATTTATGGAAGCATGGGGGACTAAAACCGACAGACATCCAACACTTGTTTTTGTTTTTTTTACTGAGGAAAATAAACATTGTCTGCTTTCGCTGTGCTGTTGCTGTTTTGTGATGGCATTAAGCTAAAACTAGTGTTGAAAATTAGCAAGGACATATGTACATATTAAAATTTCAAAAAATATATAAAAACACTACTTATTTTGAACATTTTAGTGCTTAAACCAAGGTCACTACAAAGCAGTCGTTCTGTTAGCATCATGTTGCTAATAGCTGTGCTAATAGCCCATTTTTATTATGCTCTATCTATTCCTCATCATTCAGCACAAGCACTCAGAGATTGTCCTCTCATACCTTAACTCAAATCTCTTCCCAACTTTATTCATGGGTGAACTCAAAGGAGAAGATCCAGAGGCAGTGATGTCTTCAGAGGGCAGCTCTGTGATAAATGCCATTTGCAATGGAGTGGGAGCTGACACAGTCAAGTGGCGGAGCCAACAGGGCCTTAAAATGACAACAGCTCCCCCCAAAAATAGCTACTGTATAATAGCTATATGCTACTGTATATATCTCCTTTAATGTGTTTTCCATTAGTCAGTTAGCCTGAGCCTCTTATCTTTTCTCTAGACCTGTTTTTTTTTATTTTATTTTTTTACAAGGGACATGCTGTAGAGACCAATTTTGTAGTTATGGTGCTCTTCTCTACTTATTCTTTTGGCATAAAAATCCTTGCAAAATTACTCTCAAAATTGCAGGTGTGGTAATATCATAAGTGACTTGACATATATAGATACGTAGGAACTATTATATATATATATTTTATATAACCAAACACATTATTCACATTTGAAGCAGAGAGGTGATTTTCACACACTGGATCCACGTCACTGTAGGTGGATTTGATCTTTGGTGTAAGATCTGATGACTCATTCAGAAGTAACACATCTAGATTTTTAAAAATAACAATAAAAACACTCAATACAACAACCTGTCACTGTGTCACATTAGCTGTGCCTGCCATTTACGTCACTGCCACTTCAGGGTAGCTCCAGGTTTTGTCTTGTGAAATTTTAGACCTTTTTAGACTTTTTGATACCACGCAGATTGAAATTTAATGCCAAGAAGCTGGCAAAAAACAATTATCTGTGTGAATTTTACACTAATCAAAGGGTTATACAGTAATTTAAAAGCCCAATACAGATGAAATAACTCCAGTGCTGCATTAAAAAAAGTAAAACTGATTCAAAATTTTCAGAGATAAAGGTTCTTAGTGTAGGGATTATGTTTTTTGCAACATAATGCAGCCAATAAACAACAGACCTGTCACAAAAGTACAAGCTTTTAGGTAGGGCTGAACTTTTATTTCTTTCCAATTAGACTTATATCTAGCTATGAAGGTAACAAAAGCAATAACACAATGATTTGATTAGTTTATTTAAAAATATCAAAGTTTGCTGACATGTATTCAGTAATGTATGGAGTACATTGCCTACGACACTGGAAAGACTTGACTTAGATGTCACAATTTGGCAATTTAGGACCAAAATAAACACAGTTTAATACCTGCTCATATAATCTAATACTTTTAAGGCCTTGAATTTGACAACATCAAATTTAATACCTTTTTAATACTTTTAAGACTTTGGGAATACCCTGCACTTTGGGCTACCTGTTCCGTTCTGTAATGTGACACAGTCTATTCAACCAAAGCAGAGCAGACGGCTTTCCTTCAGCCTTGGGGCCAACTTATAGAACATTTTCATGATGCTACAATATTGTTACAAAGCTCTTTAGGTAACTATATGAAGTTTAAACTTGACATAACATTGCATTTATTGTATAACACATCCAGATTATACTCGGTTTCACTTTGCCAGACAAGAAGTCAGATCCGGGACCAGTAAAGAGAATCCAATATATTTCCAAATAAAACACCATGTGCAGACTCTCAACCACATCACTATGTAAACACTACGTGGTAACTGGGAACACGGGGTCACAAACCACATCGGGCACCGTTAAACCCGAGTAAAAATAACTTATCCACAGTAGAACAAAAGTCACAGATTCAGTGTAAATTAGGCGTCACTCTAGTCATTTGTTTTCTCGCATTGTCACAACATTTTACAAGCCTACAGTGTGAGACTGAGAGGCAGGCAAAACTTCGATGAAAGAATCTGCTGCTAAAGTGTCAATGTTCTGATGTTTTGTGAGGTTTAATGTTAATGCGTAACCAACAACAGTAAACACACATACACACGCTGTCAAACTCACTCGCACATTTTCCCTGCCATCTCATTGTTTCATTCATTTTAAAGGGGCCCTATTGTGCAAAATCAACTTTTCTGAGCTTTCTACCATGTTTTAATGTTGTTCCTGCATCAAGAACATACCAGGAGTTGTGTTTTTGTTTCATTCATGCATGTTTGAGTAATCCTCTATTATTTATGTTGACTTCCTGAAAGGAGAGAAACGTCTCTTTTCTCAGATGTCCGCCATTTCCACCTGACCACGCCTCTCCCTCATGGCCCAGTCTCGTTCAGCTCACACCTCCCTCGAAGCAACCAAACAAACTCACCGCAGACTGCAGCGTTGCAGCAGCACATGTTGTGAGGAGCTGAAGGGGCGTGACAACAGCTGGGCCGCAGAGAGGGAGGGCTCTTAAAGGGACAGGGACCTTATCTGAGTGTTTCTCACAGAGTCAATAATGAGTTTCTTCAAATAGGTTTTTTTTTTTTTATTAGTGCATTTTCTGACCAACAAACATAAAATGTTGATCTAGAGGTGTCCTAAATTAATATAAAAGACACAAAAAAGCATAATATGGGCCCTTTATATAGATACAGTAGTGTTTACCTTTGTCTCGGTGTTGCCGCTCTCCTCTGATGTTGTGTAATTCGGCAATTACTTCCTGGTTGTTTAAATGGGCACTGATCATGTGACACACGCATTAAATACATTAAAGTCCATATTACTTTCTGTTTCTGTTTGATTGTTTATGTGGTGATGAAGATTATATCATTATGCATTTTTTCAGTAAAAATGTTCTTTTTTATGGGTTTATGTTTCTGAAATAATGATGCCCACTGGGAGGGGTAAATGGGGTTTAACAGCAAGCGGTTCAAAGCTGCAGTCAGTACCCCCAGTTACAGAAAAGGTAACATGGTTTATAGTTTGCTCTGTTGTCTCTATTTGGGGTTATTTCCAACTTTAAAGGTCCAGTGAGTTATTGCAGTTTTGGATTTTTGACAACTATAAACATATTTTTGTCTTTTTGGCTTTGTTTTTTCTTTACACTTGTCATGGGCACAATCACTTAAGCATTTGAGTTTGGCTAGAGCCCTGCCATAATACCCCTCATCTAAAGGTAGCTTCAACCATAAGATAAATATAGCAAGGATGTGGACCCAGTCACTAATTAAAAAAAAAAATAAAAAAAAGTGTGTGTTTGTTTTTCTGTTTTCTGTGCTTTTTGTCTGGTGTTTTCCCTTGTGCTGTTTCTCCATTTATCTGGATGTAGAAAGCAATAAATTAGCCTTGTTCTCTGATAGCGGCCACCATTAATTCAGTTTTGACAAGTAACGCACATCCACCAATAGAGGCTTAATAACAAAACTTATAGAACAAATTAAAGGGGAACTTATTATGCTTACTCAACTTTTATGAGCTTTCAACCCTGTTGTAATGTAGCTTTCTCCTGAAAAACACCACAAAATTTTATTTTAATAATCCTGTATGCTGACCTTCTCAGGATAGGCTGAGTGATACTACTCTACATTCTTTGTATTGCTGGTTTGGACTTATGAAGTAGTGTTGTCATAGTTATAAGGCCTTAAAGGGGTTGTTGGTTGCCTCTAAAACAGCATTTCACTTTTTACAACCTTTAAAAATATCTGTCTAAAAGAGAACATTTTTAATAAGTACTCTACTGGTGACATAAAGAAACAGGTGAAGAGACCAGCAGAGGGCAGTGTCTTTTGAACATAATTTAAGAATAATAATAACTTCACTTCCTCAAACTTTTTGTATGATGCCATTTTACTACAAAATGATGAAATTAATACGAAATGAATGAATGAATGAATGAATGAATGAATGAATGAGAGCAGACTGGAAGGCTTGTTGATATTGTCAGTGCTTCCTGGAGTGGGCGGGGTTTGTGGGAGAGGTGGAGGTTCATGCAAAAAGAATGTTTAAATATAAGGCATGAATTGCTAATCTAGAGCTGTCAAACTTAAAAAGCATAATATAATATGGGATGTTTAAATGTCTTGGAAAACAAAATAAAAAAAATAAATAAAAAAAAAATTAAAAAAATGGACCCGTCAGTATGGGCTGGTAGGGTTATTTCAGGATGAACACTTACACTCAAAAAGGTGCTCACATCATGTCTTATTCTTATGGAAAAAATGTAAGTACTGTTATAGATGTCTCCTCTTGGCGTTTTGATGATGTATGAATTTCTGGCCAGATTGATCGACTGACCAAAGATGCCATCATTTCCATTAGCAGCCCAGTAAAAGCACTTAAACGCTACAATTGTGGCGGTTCATTTTAACTGGTCAGGTGCTTTGGACTTGGTTCGCAGTTGGTGGCCATTTGCCAGATGGGCTCTTTCTGATCAATTGAAATTGACTAAGTGTGCTGCAGAGACATCCTGTAGGTTAAAATGTGTCAAACTGCGCGTGTCAAAACTAATGTGGGGAGTAATTGTGCCTTAAGTGTGAAGAGAGGAGATTGCTTATTTCACACTACAGTTACTCACAGACAGCAAACTAGCAAAGTTGAATCATTTTTGAAAAAAAATTGAAGACAAATTATGTCCCGTGAAAGATGTAAGAGCGTAAATGAGTGTTAGGCGAGGTTAAGAATGTCCCCGTATGTGATGGAACATTCTGCTTTAGACAATGATGAAAAAGCAGCAAATAAATTGGTCCTGATGGAAGTAAGATGGCCCGTCTGAAAGGCAGCACAGGCCACATTTCTCATTGTGCCCCCTTCTTTAGCTCTCCTCCCCACCTCCTGCTACCCAATTTTACCTTGGGGTCTCAGTTAAGTCAATACTATACTTCACATTCAACTTTTCCACAGAGCAATGTATTTATTATCCAGCGTGCATTACCGCTAAGGCCAGTTTCTTGATCTGTAATAATACAAACATGTAATGCATCATCCGTCTTTGCAGCATTTACCGAGCGGTAAATTGATCGGACCCTGCAGCAGTAAAAACCTGTGGACGGAGGGAGGAGAAATTAATTTGAAAAGTTGAGCCTCTTACAACGGGACGACGGAGTCCTTGTGTAATTATGTAATCCTAATTAGCAAAAAGGGGTCAGTGACACTTATTCAAGCAGGAAAGATATGAGCGAGCATTAAAACTGGAGGCAGCTGGAGTCGGAATCCTGCCTGGAATAATGACGCAACGTACTGTAGAGTGCATAAATTCCACATTGGTTTTTTCCCATAGGGGATTTGATTGCTGGCCATACCGTTTTAATAGTGTGAATTAGAATAACAATGAGCTATCGGAGCTGCAAGTTACTCAAGCAGTCATCACTCAGAGTCGTACAACTTTGTTCTAACTAGAAGTAATTGAGATTTAAGTCTCCCATAAAACTACTGTAAGCTGTATGCAGTGTTCAGCAGCTGAGGAGATGAGATGAGATATCTGCATGTTGCCAGAAATATACTAAACATGTCATAATGATTTTATGAATTCATTTAATATGAAAGCGTGTACATGCATGTTACAAAACCTTCAGTTAAAATGATTGCTCATAAAGTAAAGTTATAAAAATGTCATTGAAACTTTAAATCTTTCAGCCAGAGACCTAAAGTTTTAACTTCTCTTTCAATACATTTAATGAGTTTTGTGTGTCCATTAGAGTTTAGCAATACGCACAAGTACTTTAATGTTGTAGCATGAATGCATTATGCTGTACTTCAGGCTTTTTGAAATAGTTTTGGGTGTCTTTGCTTTAGTACTTTATATTATATATATGTTTATTATAACTTAAAATAACATATATGCATGGAAACGTCTTCTTTTGGATAGCTGTTAGTTTCAATTTGAAAAGAGGGGACCTGTAAACAAAATAAAGTATATCAAAAATATTGGCCAGATTTACTTAAAAGGTTAAAAAAAAAAAAAAAAAACATCCCCAAAGTATACCCTTCCCACAGTGAACAAAGTGAACAAAAGTGAACTTCACTCCCTTAAACCTTTTGTATGATGCCATTTTACTACAAAATGAAAAATAGCTGTGAAGAATCAGTAGAAACAGTGCTGTACACCATTTTTAGGATAAAGGAATGTGAGCAGAGTGGACGTAGAGGGCTTGTTGATTAGTCAGTGCTTCCTGGAGTGCGTGATCATTTAACTAAGCGTTTTGAGGCCTCAGAACAGCCGTGCCAGAGATTAGAGTATAATTTAAACAGGCATGAATGACACACAATACAACTCCAGGTATGTTTTTGGTGAGAGAACAACATCATAACATGGTAGAAAGCTCAGAAAAGTCAATTTTGCATAATGAAACCCCTAAGCTGGATGCCCTTTTTAACACAACTTTCTCCATTTATCCAGGCTTGGAACTTGGAAGGGGAAGACTCAATACCTTGGGATATGACCAGGCCATTCAAAATGAAATGAGTTTGTCAGAATTGTGAGATGAATGCTATAATTCTCCCATTCTTTCATCAAAGCTCTCCTACTATGTTGGAGAATATCGATAACTGGCCAACTTCTGGATGCTCATGCCCTGTAATCCCTGAAAATGTCTTGTGTTATGTTGCCAGAATGCACGCGAGGCTTACGCTGTTTACACACATCACAAACTCATATGGTCAAATTCATAACCCAGATCCCTTTTTACTGCAGAACCCCTGTGTTTCAAAGTCAAGTGCTTTTCATTTGGTCATTAGTGTAGAATTGCTTTCAGGTATGTCCCAAATGTGGGCTTTTATAGAGGAACAAATCCAATGAGTGTCTGGCAGATGAGCGAGCACAATTCCAACCACCGGCTCCAAGAAGACGCCCAAGCTCCGGATCGACATAATTCCAATTAGCTCATGCGTTTGTCCGGCCAAATCCCCCCTCCCCTCCCCCATCCCCCGCGCCGCAATCCACGCCAAGGTTTTATACCGTCCCTCGCCTCTTCCCTGCCTCTCGTCTTAACTGGAGCCATTAGTACAACTTGTCTGCCTCCTCCGATACATTATGCGCTGCCAATATTGGAGCGTATTGGCAACAAGCCCTAATCAGGATATTCCCCCGGGGACAGGCCTCGTCTCTCAATTTGGACGCGGGAAAGGCGGTACAGCTTCATCTTACTGTGGCAAAATGATCTCTGCATCTATCACAGCGACATTTTTTTTTTATCTGAATCTGCATTGTCTTTTGAAATCCCATCTCCACGACAGATACCTACTGTGAGCGCTGTTTTCGAGTTGCTATCGGGCTCATATCAGGAAAAGCTTTTAGTTGCGTGAAATCCAGGAGAAGAAAAGCAGCAAGACCGTTTTGTTTTTTTTTTTTGTTCTTTGTTCCAGGGCTGCGGTGACGGTTGCATGTGCGATTTGTGGAAAGCCTTGTAATGCAAATTATGCCTGTACCAACAAAAGAGTGGAGAAGTAGAGTTCACACTAAACATCATTTTTTCCTTGTGCACCTTTTCATGTGCTGTAGTGTAATGCCGTTCTGAATTATTCCCTGTTTCAGCATGCTTTCAGTTCCACTAGAATACAATTACTGGTAAGGCTCTAAGTGGATGTCAACCTGTTAATTAGCATTTGTAATAAATTGCGCCTTAATATTTGCTATCTGCCAAGAGTGTCATTGTCAGAACGTGTCACTATTGAGGGGTCATTGTTTCGTGATTTGCCTTTGCTCAGTTTTTGTGTTTTATTTCAACAAACACTGATTTATCCGGATGATGCCAGAATGGTCAGAGCTTGCCCAATAAGAATCTGTCAGGGTGGAGTCTGTATGTCCTGCATTTTCAAGTGGGTTCTCTTCTTTCTCAGTGGGTACTATAGCTTTCACTGTCCAAGGATGTACAGGTGAATTGGTTAAGGTATTCTCTTCTCGCCTCTTCTCAGTGGGTACCATAGCTTTTACTGTCCAAGGATGTACAGGTGAATTGGTTAAGGTATTCTCTTCTCGCCTCTTCTCAGTGGGTACCATAGCTTTTACTGTCCAAGGATGTACAGGTGAGTTGTTTAAGCTAAATTGTCTATAGTGAATGAATAATTTTATGTCAGTTAAGGAGGTGGTAGGGCACGAGTCGGGTTGGTTTGTGGGTGTTTCCATTTCCTAAAGCAGTCCAAAGTGGCACCAGAAAGTGTACCAAACCATGCTACTTTTGGCACACCACAGCAAGTGGAGTTGATTGAACGGGTGAGAATACACACTCTGGCCAAAACAACAAGCCAAAGATCAGACATTTTATTTTTACCCAGACTCCAAGTGAGGAAGAGATGTAAGCTAAATGTTGTGCTGAATTTTTCTAAATATAAAACTAGGGTAGCAACAGCTGTTTCTGGTTTAACAAAGTATGGCTCTTGCTTTGCGAATCAACATTTAATTTATATGTCTGTGAAGACTGTCACTCATCTAGAAAATTAAATCACAACAAAAGGTTAAGAAGAAGTCATCTGGACTTTTATAAACAAGTTTGGGTAACTTCTTTTTAACCTTTTGATGTGATATAGTTTAGATTGGATTAAACAGTAGTTAAACTAATGTCCTTAGATGGTCAGTTGTTAAAATGTGGCACAAAGAAGTGTATTTAATGCACAGAAAGCTGGCAGTAAAGTCTCCTGTTTACTGAAGCTAATAAAGCTTTACCTCCAGTGTCACGCAGACACACACCAGGATTTACACGAGTCTTTTTATTTAATATTGGCACAGCCCTCACATTTCAGCTTCCACTATGTTTTTTAATCTTATTTATGGACACAAATTTTGCTGTGCCTATGAGACCTCAGTATTCACAAAACAGATGCTCGTTTCCTGTACAGAGTAATGGAAACACAAGCAGGTTTTGGGGCTACCTGTACCAAATGTCCCGTACCTGACAGAACCCGTACCATACTGTGCAGATGAAATATGCTTGTAATGGTTGTTATGCTTGGTCAGCTTTGGCCATGCAACTAATAGGCCATTATCTAGGGTGGGCAAAAAAAAACACTGACAATTCTCTGATGTGGAATCTCTACAGTCAAGTGATGTTTTTCCTGTTTTTGGTCCTAGTAGATGCCGATGCTCTATGTGTTGTTTACATTTTTATAGAACCGTTACATACAGATTGACACTGACCTTTTCATGAAGTCTCAATGCACATGTTTAGTGGCCACTGATGTTGCTCACAATGCATGCTCACAATGCCGACTAAATTCAGTTAAGAAAAGTATTTTTAATGTCACTGCGTTTTTGCCTTTGTACTCAAACACCATGAATGGCAAAAGGCTTTTCCACACAGAGGTTAGCTTTACACATTCACTCATCAATGTTTCCTATAGACACTGTTGTCGTAGTATACACATATGAAGACAAAATAGGCAGCCACTAATTCTTACTACAGAGACCCTGAAAACTGATGAAAAATTACTTAGATTTTATTTTATAATTCTGTTGTATCTTTGCTGTAGAAAATCAGATTTCTAGATAATCAAATTTCTTTTTGACAAGGTTCATTTGGTAAATTATTCAACTTTGATTTTGAAGTTGCTGCTGCTGAAAGTAATTTCAAAATAACAGTTCACATAGGCCTGTAGCGACAACCAGATCAATGAATGACTTTCTCCAGTGAAAAGTTGACATGTACGCCAGAGATGTCGGATACATGTCTCTTGTCACATTCTGATGCTGCCAATAAAAGCCTTATATGATTAGAATCAAGTATAAACCTTCAAGGAAAGTCAATAGGTACAATTTTGAAACATTTTACTGCAAACAAAGGGCGAAAGGAACATGACTAAAAAGAACCTTTCTCAAATTTTAGGGAGACAATCTCAAGATGTGATGGTATTTATTGCATGTTTATTCCAATGTACTCAAGACATATATTGCTAATAAGTCACAAAAAGCAAAAAGTATAATCAAGTGTGTTTCTTATGACTACTCCTGAACAAATAAAAAAAGAAATCCAATGCTTTAGGTTTGTTGTGTGCCTTAAAACTTAAACATCATCAAATGTTTGGCCAAAAAAACCCAAAAAAAACAGTTGTTTGGAGGGGTCATCATAAAACCGCGACTTTCAGATGTTGAGAGCAACTCTGCACCATGTGGCTCTTTGTCCTAGAATTCACCCGAGAGAATTCACAGGTCATATGCAGCGCAACATCTGAGGACGCAGCCTTTGTCTAAATTTATGTCAAACCTTTATCTTTATGCAGCCTGTAGTGATTGTTGGGACACAAATGTGCAAAATAAACACAATTAGACTTTGGTTTCCCAAATCTCACAAAAACATATTGTATTCACCACTCAAGGTCACATTCCTACACCTTTGCATTTGCATACATCCTTTGTATTTCATGTTTTATTACATAAAATAATGTATATGTATGGAAAAAGGTATGGGGAGCTGTTAATTTTGACTTTACAGAGAAAGCTTATTTTTAGGTGTCCCCACTGGGCAACAGAACTGGACAGGGCATTAAAAAAATATATGAAATTAAAGTTTCAGCGCAATCAAAAATTCTAATCACATTTGTTCTGTTTATCAAGAGGCTTGGTTTTTATGTTTGTGTTCACCTAAATGCCAACATGTTGACAACATGATATGCAGGATAGGCAAGGTGTTGCAAAAATAATCTTACAAGATTTAAATGGATGTAATCTCTGCGTGGTGTCTGCTGTTTTCTTCCATTTATTGTGTTGAACTATACAAGCTGAGAGCAAAAAGGGAAATACTGGTAAATTCAACAATATCTTAAGTAAAATGTATTTTTTTTTTTTTTTTTTTTTTTTTTTTTTGTAGGATGTTTCTGTTTTTAATGCATCATCTATTCCTAAAAGGTGGGCTACCATTATAAAAATATAAAGCTTTGACCCACCCTGCAATGGTGGTATAAGGATAGTAAATAGAGTGTTAGAGTAGAAATAAAGAAGGTCTTATCTTGTACTTTTATGTTTTATCAATCCATTTTAATCAACAATAGCAAAAAACACAACTGATTTAATCAATTCCAACAATGTGGTTTTCGTCTCGGTCATGGAACAGTGGACCAGCTCTACACCCTCTGTCGGGTGCTCGAGGGGAGTTTGTCCAACCAGTCCACGTGTTTTGTAGATCTGGAGAAGGTGTTTCACCGTGTCCCTCATAGCATAGTGTGGGGGGTGCTCTGGGAGTATGGGGTCCGGGGCCCTCTGCTAAGGGCTGTCCAGTCTCTGTACAACTGGAGCAGGAGCTTGGTCTGCATTGCCGGCAGTAAGTCAGACCTGTTCCCGGTGCATGTTGGACTCCTGCAGGGCTGCCCTTTGTCACCAGTATGGACAGAATTTCTAGGGGCCAGGGGCCGGAGGGAGTCTAGCTTGGGGACCACAGGATCTCATCTCTGCTTTTTGCAGATTGATTTACGATCTACGTTCCTACTCTCACCTTTGGTCATAAGGTCATTTATAAGTAATAAAACACAAGATCCCGGATGCAAGTGGCCAAAATGAGTTTCCTCCATAGGGTGGCTGGGCGCTCCCTTAGAGATAGGGTGAGGAGCTCTGTCACTCAGGAGGAGCTCAGAGTAGAGCTGCTGCTCCTCCACATCAAGGGGGCCAGCTG
Source organism: Bostrychus sinensis (assembly GCA_020698575.1). Lineage (NCBI taxonomy): Eukaryota > Metazoa > Chordata > Actinopteri > Gobiiformes > Eleotridae > Bostrychus > Bostrychus sinensis. The sequence goes on along the minus strand of CM036242.1, from coordinate 12,213,119 downwards.
AGGTGGCTCGGGCATCTGTTCCGGATGCCTCCTTGACACCTCCCTGGGGAGGTGTTACGGGCATGTTCCAACGGGACAAGGCCCAGGGGAAGACCTAGGACACGCTGGAGGGACAATGTCTCTCTCAATGTACTTTACTGATTGTCTTGGTCACAATACACTGTGGTCTCTACTAAAACACATGAAGTGTAGATAATGCTTCATAAAAGTTGTTTGGCTTAAAAAAAAAAAAAAAAAAAACACTAGAAAGAGACAGTGGGCTTTAGATTCAGTATCACATAAACGGAGCACAGTCTGCTTAACATATAATATTTGTCACCAGTATCATAGACAGAAGTATAAAATTGGCGCATGAGTAATGATAACATTCAGTATGGAGACCGATACATCTATATTATACCAGAGCTGCGGGTGGACAGAGCATAAGAAGCAGCTAAAGGTAGGGCCTGCATTGAGTCTTATTAAAGAGATAATGGGCCGGTCCTGAGGGCACAGAGGGACACACAGAGAGAGCTCCTCTGTGAGGCCTCAAGCTGATAAAGACCCATTCATCTGCTGCACATAGAAAACCTATCAATAACAGCAGTCTGGCTCCGAATACACCAGGTTTTTTATCTGCTAACTTTCTGCTTGGTGCTGAGTCATGGTTGAAGAAATGTTTATGCAGGTATTATGCTGCCTCTTCTTTGTACTCACAAGGCTTTTATCTGTATATGTTTCACATTGTAAGTAAATTGCAAAATTAGCCCAATGCAATTTAAATACAAATCAATTATGGAGGTGAGTCTGACATTTGGATTTTTATACAGCTCAAGCTATCTGCGTGGTTAACTTAGTTCGGCTTTTATGTCACCAGACACCATAACAACTGATACCAGGTTAGCTGGCTTAAGAGTGACCTGAAATACACTGTAAAACCCAACATGTTAATTCAACTCAAACTGGGAAATAAATTGTCCAAAATCATTAAATTTTCTTAACTTAAACTATTCTATTTCATATATTTTTTGATTATTTTTTAAGATTACTCAAATGCAGTGAATTTATTATTTCCTTTTTTCTTTATTAATGAAATATAACAAAATTTAACACCATCTAAGCTACTTAAGTGGGCTGCTGCTTTCACTGTCATTGACAAAGCGGGGCAACTCTGGCACAGTGGGTTAAGCTCTTGCCCATTAACTGAAAGGTCAGAGGTTCAAATCTCACTTGAAACACAAATTGTCATTGTGTGGGCACCCACATTTCCTGTTACAGTATGCAACAGGAAGGACATCCAGAGTAATCTTCTGCCAAATCACTGTGGTGACTCCAAATAAAGCAGCCTAAAGGTTAAAAAAAAGTAGCTGTATTTAATATTATAAAAATATTTGTAGTACTACTAAAATAGTTAAACACTAATTGATTAACTGATTAAAGTGAAAAAAATACAAATGTGTACATTTAGTTTTGAGTTAATTTAACACATTTGGAATAGGTGACTCACTATTTTGCAGAACTAAGTACAAACTTCCGTTAGTAAGATGCACTATTGGGTTTTACAGTGTTACAGTAATGCTCGTCATCTTTTTCTCATTTGTTTGAATGAGTTACTTTGTGCCACTGTCCACCTCTGGAGAAATGCTCAGAGTGAGTTCTTCAGGTAAGCGGTAAGCTGTACATGTGCATCTACAGTATAGTCTGACAATGAAGAGCATTATCCAGGTGTGTTCCACGAGAAATTTTAAGTACTCACCGCCCAGCTGTAGTGACATGTTTACAGGAGGTTTGAAACTACACTAATACATCAGCAGCTTTGTTTACAACATACAGTAAATGTACAGGTAAATAATGTGTTTATGAGAATTACTACGTATTTTTGAAGACCTACAACTATTACAAAATAAAGTTAAATCCATTCCAACTGAATAGTCAAAATATAAAAGTAAAGTAATCTGAGTACATTGTACTAGTAGTGTAGCGTACTTTAGAATGGCTGCAGTTGTTTAGTCCACATACAGTATTTAGGTCCTCCCTCCCAAAAAAAAACAAAAAAACATTTACACTTGTTGGTCTATAAGGGTACAAGTGTACAATGTTGCGCTATATACCACAAAAAGACCCAAAACTACATGCCACATTTTGAAATACATAACAATGGTATAGCATGTAAAGGTTATGTACTTTTATGTTAGATTTTCATATTGGATTTTGACTTAATGACCTATTTTTTTTTCAAGTAGGGTATATACAGCACTCCACTCTGTCTATTGTAAAGATCTGATTAAAACATACTGGTTGTGCAGCACTGACACAGAAGTAATGTGAGTCTGTCCAGTTGCACTAATCTGCTATTTTCCTCCTACATTTTATTTTCACAAAACCTTTATAACAATAACTGCTTTGTACAAGTGGTGTTTACTGTGGAATTGTGTTGCAGTTTTCCAATTGTATTCATGTCTAATACTGAGCTTTGTTTTGAAAAATTACAGCCTATTGTATCCAAGAGAAAGTCAACTTAACTAAGTGCAAAACAGAAAAGAAAAGAGGACAGCCTTCTGCAAAACAGCAGTCAGTATGAATGTTTGCATGCAGAGCATACTTCATCACTACATTCATAGCTCGATTAATTGCTCACACAGCAAGGAATCTCACTTTCTTACTTTCTCACTGTCTTAGTTTACATGCAGGAGAGAGAACTACTGTTTCCCAGTATTGATGGTGCAATTATGTGGTCTGGGTATTTACCAGTATCGCTAAATGCTCTTAATCATAGTTACTTTAATTGGCAATTTAAAAAATTAGTTTTAAAATATCAACTTACAAAATAATCCAAATACAATGGTCTACACATTTTTGGACTCGATCTGCTTCCGAGATAAAAGTCGCTAAATCTCATTTATTTTGATAAGATGAACTGAAAATCAATTGATAACTGTGCTGGTTAGCTAATGTATTCAAGATATTTAATGATATTGTTTCACATCAAAATCGCATCTGTTTATACAATAGATTTACGCATTTTTGCTTAAAAATAATATTTATATTTTGAAAATATTTAATTTCTCTACATGCATGCATTTTGTCCACTTCCAAGAGAGAGATTTCTGCAAATAAAAACAAAACATTTTATGTCAAAACTATAGACATATTAAAATGAATGTATTGAATGTGCAGCTTTCAGATAGAACTGGTTGCTTGTAGACACTGTACCTTCTGATAAACTACAGTTTTTGCCTTATTTTGCATAAATTTCCTATTTTGACCCAACACTGTTTCTTGGAAACTATAGCCAATCTGCATTTCTGACTTATTTTTTCTTTATTAGTGACCTAATCCAAGAAAAATTTCACTACTTTTGTTCCGGAAGCATTTTGCTTGTAGACCAGTGATATTATCATAATCTATGTCAAAATTTTGTATTCTATTTTTATTCTATTAATTGTGATGTACAGTAATATACTACATTGTTATTTGTTGTCAGTCAGGCGCCACGTGTATACTTAAGTATTATATTAATTTTGTTTGGCTTGAACTGAAGACTAAGATAAATAGATAAACTTTATTGCAGACTCAAGGTCCATAAAAGATAAAAGACACAGACAATAGGGAATAAAAACAAAGAAAAAAAAAGACCTCTATCTTTTCACAAGGCATACCAGTGTTTCCAAAGCTGTGATGTGTAACGTGTGGCACTATATCAATGTTAGTCAACAATAAAATACTCTACACACATCTATAACATACACTCTCTCATGCATTTAAGCAAAATTAATATTTCTTCCCTGATTGTAAAACAGAGGCTTTGATAGATGTGATAGATTTCCCATTACTACAATACAAAAAGTAAAATAAAGAAAACTACTCATTAAATCTAAAATAAACAAAGACCTGAAAGTCCCCACACAGCAGGTTAACTGTGGGTGTGTTGTCAGATATTACACAGTATGTTTCCTGTGGTGTGTTGGCCTGACAATAAGGTCATTCCCTTTTATTTTAACTTTTTATTATTTTGGCTTAACACTTTTTTATTGAATCATGAGACAGAAAAAAAAATGTTGTTTGGGTGTAACCTAACTGGAAGTAATGCCCCCTGTAGTTTATTCTAACCAAATCTAATTTTAAATAGAATAAATGCTTCATATTATATTGAGCCACAGATTCTTGTCCAATGTCGAAACCATATAGATGCCACTAAAACTAATGATGAGTTCTTTTACTGACCCATTCTGGTTGGAGTTAGAATATCATGCCCTATCCTGCAATGTTCAGAATGTTGGAAAGGCACAAAAGTCTTTCCTGAATCTAGATAGTGTTCTGGTGCCATAGCAAAAAATAATAAATTCTACTAACCTTTTCTGAAAAATCTATCAAAATCAGCCCATCATTTTTTTGATTTAGACACCAACCCACCAGCTAACCAGTGATCACTTTGCATTATTACAGTATATTTTTGAAGCACAAAATGCGGTTGAACTAACTTCACATTACAATACAATACAACAGAGTAACTGAGACAAGTGCAGTACCAAGAACAGGAACCACTGTAGAAAAATAGCATGGAAAATCGAGCCTATGACAGCTATTAGTCTGCAGTGAAGTTTGTGTTGTTGTTCAGTCCTCTGTGTGTTTATTTCTCTTCATCTTGTTAGCATTTTAACAACAGTGAGATCCCACTGAAGTCTCACTGACCATATTCAAACAATCTGACCTTTTCCTCAAGTATTTGTACCACTGGCTTCTGCTGCAGTCCCTGTTCAGATGTAAGTACAGAACTGGCAACAATGATTCATAAGCAGCACTTTTTTGGGGGGGATATGGGTCAGCTGCCTGTATCTAACATCCTGCCCTTTGTTTCTCTGATTGGTTACTCCACCTGTGATTGTTCTGCCCGGAGAAATGAAACTCAAAAACTTGAGGCACCAGACTAACCTCTTTGTATAGAATAGGAAAAGAGTTTGTCTGACTGGCCAGGCTAGTAGAAGGATGCTGTCTGCCTTATTTTTCAATAGGCTGCCTTCACGTGGAGACAGGTCAGAATTTTGTGGTAGAATCTGCTGCTAAAGAATCAAAATGCAAATGTTATTTCTTCACTATAGCATCAAAAAAAGGTGATAATATTCAAAAACACAGGCATGATTGCTGTCAGTAGACTCAGCATTAAGCCACAAGATTAATATGGTGTGGTTGTGGGCCAAGTTGCTAACAAAAAATAATCAGGTGGATTTTCTGTTTGAATATTTCTTTTCAAAATTGTGCCTCGCCTATACATTAATACAGGCCCCTGAGATTTTGACATCTTCTAAAATGTAAACGCAACCTATAGAGACATGGGAATCTGATAGTGATGATGTTCTACTAAGTGTGTGTAGCCAGTAGTTATTTGTTTTCTGAGAACAGCATCATTAAAATATACACAACAAAGCAACAGGTGGGCATCAGCTTTTGACCTATTACTCAGAAGTTCATGTTTTGTTCTGGTGTTTTGTGATGTAAGCAGTTAAAGCCAGAGCTGGAATGGGTATCTTTCCAGCTGGACTTGCTGTTGCCATTTACTTCAGTGTATAAAGACACGCATGAGCTTGGACTCAACCAATGAAAGCACCCCTGATTCGAATGGGACCACCTCTCTTTGTTCTGTCAACAACTCTTTATAAGAAAGTCCAGATGAGGTCTCAGTGTCTTTTTTTTTTTTTTTTACAGATGAGTTCTATAATGCTGAGCTATTAACAGGATAAATTGTTTTCCTCAGATACAAGGGGGGAAAAAATCAAGTAGTACATCTTTAAGTACCTATATGGAAGCAGGAAAGGTTAAGGAATGCATTAGTGAATCATCAGTAGTCATATCCTGACATTATAGCGCTTCTCTTCAGCTTGATCCGTTAAATTTTCTTGATAAGAGGAAAAGTTTTGCACAACCTCTCCTTGCCACCTCGCAGTGCATTGCATAAGGACGCGGCCCGACCCTATATTCACTTGCTCGTGTTTGCCGCACGCTCACGAAATACTTGAGTGGTATTTTTTCGCAGTTAATTTAAGCAAAGAGCCATTTGATAAGAGAACTTTCCTGCCTTTGAACACTCTGAAGTTGTGCCTCTGATAGTGTGTGTCGAAAGCTGTTTGGTGCCTCTTTTGAAGCTCAGTGCGGCTCAGATTAGAATCAGCTAATATGATCAGCGCTTTGCTTTCACCCCCCAGACACTTCTCCTCAATGAAATACAAACATATTTGATGAAGAACATCACCAGATAATGTCAAAACAGATTCTAATTAGATTTTTTTTTCTCGTCTTCTTCTTCCGGATTGACTGCGTGTGGGTCCATCCCGCACTCAGACGCTGACAAAGAGAGAAATGCAGTTGTTGTATAATCATGTCACTTTGAAGTAGCGCCGGTTGCTGAGCTGCCCTGTGTTGTGTAATGGCTTGGCATGGTTGCTACGCCGCCTTGTCACTTTACATTATGCTGCTGTCACTCCCGACTGAGCCAATATGCTTACTAACCAGCATGCATTGGTACCCCGCCTGACCTTGACATGACCTTGAGAACCTCAACTACCCCCTCCATCTGGAGGCTTACTTTAAATAGTTAAATGTATCATCATGCGTTGCTGCTATTTTAGGAAAGCTTTTTACTTTTGGAAGCACTCTGGTGAGTCATACGCCATACAAAAGTGGAAAACGAAAAACAGGAAGCATTTTTATGATAAAAAATATATATTTATTTTAAATTTTTCATTAGGCTACACAGTGCCAAGCTCAGATGTCATCCAATTTCAAGAACTATGCTTTCACAGAAGCAGTACATGACACAACTGTGGAGTGACCTAAGCTGAAAAAGCGGTCAGACGCATATGGGTGTATCCTGAGGGGACATGTGGCGTATAGTGCGTGGCGTGTGGCGACAGAGTGCCACTGAATTGTTTAGTAGTAAGCTCCTTTGAAATGTCTGTGCAAGTGCATTTTGGCCCATGTCCTGACAATGTATGCTTGCATATATGATTTTAACTTGTGCGCAAAGGGCGACAGTGAAGTAAGGACGCAGCAACATCAGAGTTTGTGTGTGAGAACTGAATGTTAACATCCCGGGGCTAAAAACAAGTCATCATACAGTCAGGCATTTCTATTCTTAAATGTCCCATGCCAGAGATGTGTGTGGTACTGAACCTTTTAAAATGGGATTTACATAAATTCAGTCATTCTCTGTTGTGAGTGGCTGGAACCTATCCTAGCAACAGTCTGCGGAGTTCATGGGAGAGTAGCGAGTTCACGCAGGAAGTCATTAGTTCATGCATTACAACCACATAGAGCATAGGTCCCCAACCTCAACAATAACAATAAAGCACCACACACTGACACTGCTGGAGTACCCGGAGATAACCCACAGTAACACGAGGAGGACATGCGGACTCCACCCACAGAGATATTGCAAAAGCAGTAGGCTTTCCAGGCAAAACATATAGTTTTGTTGCAGCCACAGTGTAACAGAACAGAGAGAACTACAAAGACCATCATCCTTTGTGCTGTGATTTAGTTCAAAAATGGAGAGAAATTCTTGACAACCCTGAACATTTTTAAAAAGATGTCTGAAAAACTGCATCATAACTGAACACAAGCTGCAGTAATCACAAGACATATTACTGTAGACATTTAGTGAATATATCCCAAAGTACAAATTTGCTGTGGCAGACAACAACAAAAAAAAGCTTGAGCCCAAACTAAAAAATCCACTCAGACATAGTTTAGTCCAATTCTTCTTCCCCATCATTACAATGAGACAAAAGCCAGCAGAAGAAATAAGCAGCACAAGTGCATGTTATGACAAGTAAATGGTAAATTAACTGCTTTGTCTTTCAAATCATCTGCTCACTAGTGGGCAGTCATTTGCTGAATGACACACTGAATACTAGAGGTGTAACTACACAGTAACTATATGGATGTATTGATTTTTTTCCCTACAATACAACTATATTGATACACATGACCTTGTATCGAATCGTATTGTTTTCTAAGAAGTATATATTGATATACATGGAGCGCTGATCGAAAATATCGGAAATATCAAAATTAGAAATTTGCATGTTAAAATAAAACCAGGTGCAGCTTTTTGTCTTTTTAATGAAATAAAATGTTATATTCAACTTTTCTTCGCTCTGTGTGTACTGGACATAATCAACCCCGGCCGCGATGCTACATTTGAGAGTAAACTTTTATGAGTTGCTTAAGTTGCTGTATGGATTATTGATATGAAGATGTTGAATCATATCAAATCGTATCATTCCAAATAAGCCAATATCGTTCTTGAATCATATCAAAACAATTCTAATTGATACATATCGTATCATTGAGTAAACGTACCATTACACCCCTACTGAATACCCTTCCTGACACCACCCTCTCCATTTAAGCTTGGGACTGGCACAATATGTAGACTGGTTTGTGACTCCTTGTGGCTGGATTAAATATTCTGGGGTGATAACACTGCACCATGGGGATTTTTATGTCCTTCCATCTATAAATTGGTAGACAGGTCCAGCAATGTATGAGGCAATGAGGAAGAGTTGACCCTTACCTTTTTATTATTATTATTTTTGACTTTTCATGACAGTAAGACACAGGTCACTCTGTTTCCCTAACCCATTTCCTGTCTTCTTTCCATTTTCCATGATTTCAATCAGCTCCTATTTTAACACATGGTTCTTGATGACATCTGTGATCTTGTAGCGTTCTTACATTTAATATCCTGCAGGGCTCTACACTCTTCTGTCATCTCCTTTATGTCATTCTTAATGTGATAGTCCATGACAACTATTGACCTGGTGACTTTTATGTGTCCACATTATTTTCTATTAACTGATGTAGACACAGTTATTAGAAATTAAGTTGCTTAGATTGGAGATATGTGATTTCCGCTTCTTTGAGCAAAGGAAGCTGCTTGTGTTATGAACCTTATATGTGCACAATATTCTCTAAAAAAAGAAAAAAGAAAAGAAAAGAAAAAGCCATGACTGTGAGCATTTCTAGAACAGAATTTTCAAATCTGATTAAAAAAAAAAAACTCTAAAAACAATGTTTTGTGCAAAAGCTCTGATTTATTAACTCGGTTGAGACATTTGCCCATTAAACTGAAGGTTGACGGTTTGATCCCTGCTGCCGGAGATAGTATATTGTCATTAGTTTGGTCCTTGAGCAAGACACTTTCCCTGCCTGTATAAATATGTCAAGGTGAGTGTGTGGTGGTGGTCAGAGGGTCCATAGACATAGATTACCAGCCACCCTTTGTCAGTCTGCCCCTGGAGTGAGGAGAGAATGAATAATGCACCAAATTGTAAAGCAACTTTGAGTGTCTAAAAAAGTGCTATATAAGACTAATGCATTAATTTAGATTCACCAATTCACTTACGTAACACATGCATGTGTTTGGATATGGGAGAAAGTTTGGGAGAATCCCAGTAACATGGGGAGGGATGTAGCCTCCAGTCAGAGATTTTTGGTAGGTACTAAGAATCAAACCCACAGTCTCCATGCTGAGAGGCAGGAGTGCTAACCACTCTGTAACTGTGCAACTTTAAACACTTGACTAAGTATATTTTATATTTTTTGAGGACTCTAAATTGCCCCTAGTGGATGAATGAGAGTGAATGGTTGTCTGTCTGTGTGTGTCTCTGTGTCAGCCCTGTGACTAGCTGACCACTTTCCAGGGTGTACCCCGCCTAAGGCCCAAAGTTACTGGGATTCCATCTATTCCAGATAAATCACTCTTACATGAAATGGTGTAACAGATTTTCAAATATAAGTAATTTTTTTTTTAAATGCTAAAAATGACTCAAATGTTTGCATGCATTCCAAAACTCAGATTTTAGAGTCTGACAAAGGCAGTAATTGGAATTTCTCTACTTGCATGCAGCTACACGGAGTCATCACTCAACTTCTCATCTGTTTGCTGCTGTTACCACTACATGTTTTTGTCAGTTTGCCTTCTTTTCCACATGCCCACCTGCTGTTTTTTTTTTTTTCATTAGCCTCCTAACAGACTTACTTTTTTCAAGTTTTACAATACCACTACACTAATTTAATTGCTATTTGCTTGTGTGTTCTGCTTTTTTTCTTGGTGACTGATACTTAGCAAAGATATAGGGAATTTGTTGAGATACTTAACTGACTGAAGTACGTCTCTGATCTAAAAATACAGACATACTCGAGACCAGACATAAGATCACATGGATCAATCCGGCCTGGACTGTGGCACATCAAAGTACTGTCCAAATGATATGCTAATCAAGCTCTCGACGGACCCCGATTCTCTGCCCCGCAGTTTGTCAGAATCCTTCCGAAGGTGCGAGAACAAAATTCGCATGAGGATGTGTCGAGATGAAGGTAAAAGAGCAGTGACGGATTAGGGAGGGCAAAGGAATTGAGACCAAAGGGGATTGGGGCATTGTCACAGCAAGCAGGAAAAACTCCAAAGAGCTTGAAGAAAATGGAATTACTTTATTGAGCGCGGCGGGACAGCAGGGGAGGAACACAGGCAAGCAAACATACAAGATGTTAGCGGAAGTAGGCTTTGTGGGATTCGAGAGCTTTGTATGGCTACAAAGCCCCCTGCACACTGGGGACCCTGTACTTTATTAGCATGCCCGGATGAGAAACTGGCTGAGAGAGCAGAGCCATAATAGAGGAAAGAGGCAGGGAGGCTGATGGAGACAGACTCAAAGGTGAAAATCAGATCAAACATTTTTTTTTATATTTTTTTTTATGATACTGGTGTCCTTAGAGGAAAGGTTAAACAATAGAATGTACATGTGCCTTTTACATTTTATTAAATGAAAGCTCAATGTCAAAGAGCCCTATTTTATATTTCTGTTGAGAATACCAGTTCCCTGATTCCTTATACAACTATAAAGGCTATAAAGTTAATTCAGCGACATTCATTGTCACAGTGAAGTGGGTCTGGAATTCATCCCATCAAAGCTGTTTTCTGTTAAAATCAATTCAAGATGTAGTGTGCAATGATTTGCAAAATCTCATGAAAAGTTTATTCACAATTGACGAAGGCTACAGGAAGTAGCCAAAACTAGTAAAGCAGGTAAACAAACACTCCTGTCTGACTAAAACAAACTTTTGAACAGTAGTTTACTTAAGAAGACAGTATGAATTTCCACAAAAGAGTTTATTCACAATGTATTAGGTGTGAAAACAATTTTGTTCTGTTCATAATTTTTATGGACAGAATTTCTAGGCGCAGGCAGGGGCCGGAGGGTGTCAGGTTTGGTGACCACAGGATTTCATCTCTGCTTTTTGCAGATGATGTTGTCCTGTTGGCTTCATCAGGCCAGGACCTTCAGTGTGCATTGGGGCACACTGAAGGTCCACACTGTTTGCAGACGAATGTGAAGCGGCTGGGATGAGAATCAGCACCTCCAAGTCTGAGGCCATGGTTCTCGACCGGAAAAGGGTGGCTTGCCCTCTCCAGGTCGGAGGAAAGTTCCTGCCTCAAGTGAAGAAGTTTAAGTATCTCGGCGTCTTGTTCACGAGTGAGTGAAGGATGGAACGTGAGATCGACAGACGGATTGGTGCAGCGTCTGCAGTAATGCGGTCGTTGTATCGGTCTGTTGTGGTGAAGAAAGAGCTGAGCCAAAAGGTGAAGCTCTCGATTTACCGGTCGATCTACGTTCCTACTCTCACCTATGGTCATGAGCTTTGGGTCATGACCGAAAGGACAAGATCCCGGATACAAGCGGCCGAAATGAGTTTCCTCCGCAGGGTGGCTGGGCCCTCCCTTAGAGATAAGGTGAGGAGCTCGGTTACCAGGGAGGAGCTCGGAGTAGAGCCGCTGCTCCTCCACATCGAGAGGAGCCAGTTGATGTGGCTCGGGCATCTGTTTCGGATGCCTCCTGGACGCCTCCCTGGGGAGGTGTTCTGGGCATGTCCCACCGAGAGGAGGCCCCAGGGAAGACCTAGGACACGCTGGAGGGACTATGTCTCTCGGCCTGGGAACGCCTTGGGGTTCCTCCAGAGGAGCTGGAGGAAGTGTCAGGGGAGAGGGATGTCTGGGTGTCCCTGCTTAGACTGCTGCCTCCGCGACCTGGCCCCGGATAAAGCGGAAGAAGATGGATGCAAAAAAATAAAAACTATACTGCTTTTTAGTTTTATTTTAATTTGATGGCTGCGACAAAGTTGGGACAAAGGCGACAAAAGGCTAGAAAAGAAAGTGGTACTAAAAGCTAGAAAAGAATTTTGCAACTTATCAGGTTAATTGGCAGGAAGTTGAAGGTGCATTTTAGTTTTTTGTGTTTTTGTTTTTTACTAGCCCCCCCCCCCCAAAAGAAAAAAAAAACAAAACATTTAATTAGCTGCATGGATTTCAAGCAGAGTAGCAGAAGATTTTACTCTCATCTACGGGTGTCGGCTCTTCCACTTCGCTTCAAAGTAGAGGCTTTACATCAATCCATCACGAACTCTACAACATTATTTTTTTTCATATTTATTTATTTAATTTTATTTATTTACATTTTCTCAATTTGGCTGTGGCATAGCCACGGCCCCTGTTGGTCAGAGCCTAACCCCCCCACCCACACACACACACCCTCCCCCGAGCGGTCCTGCACGACGGGCTACTAAGATCTATAATGACACAGGCGTGAGTGACTGACATTACATCTTTGTGCAGCTGTTGTAAAACAAACGGCTCGACATAGAGACCTAAATCCTCCTGACAGATAAGACCTCAAGCTTTGTGTCAGGTTTTATTTCGTGTTGATAGGTTTAGGAATCACAGAGATATGCACCGTTAAAGTTTGTAAAAGCATTTAGGCTTCATTACAAGATGCACACTGTTTATTACCGCTCCATCTGCGAACAGCTGAAGTGTTTTTTTTTAGGTGCAGTGTCTTTTTTACTCAAAAACCATTACAAACGAGATAATTATTTCAATAACTTCGTATTTAATTATGATCAAAAGTAAGAGAAGAGACCAGAGAAGAGCAGAGGAGAAACTGCAGGCTGGAGGGGAAAGCACTGTAAAAAAAAAAAAAAAAATCGACCACCTCCTGTGACCCTTCAAAATAAAGTTTCAACCTTTTCCAGCAGCAGAAACAACTTTATTGTGGCAGAGCCTGAAAGGAAAGGCATTAGCGCTGCACAGAGGAACTGACAAGAGCTGACAGGAGCAGACAGGAGCTGACAGGAGCAGACAGGAGCTGACAGGAGCTGACAGGGGCAGACAGGAGCTGACAGGAGCAGACAGGAGCTGACAGGAGCTGACAGGGGCAGACAGGAGCAGACAGGAGCTGACAGGGGAAGACAGGAGCAGACAGGAGCTGACAGGGGAAGACAGGAGCAGACAGGAGCTGACAGGAGCAGACAGGAGCTGACAGGAGCAGACAGGAGCAGACAGGAGCAGACAGGAGCTGACAGGGGCAGACAGGAGCTGACAGGAGCAGACAGGAGCTGACAGGAGCTGACAGGGGCAGACAGGAGCTGACAGGAGCAGACAGGAGCTGACAGGAGCAGACAGGAGCAGACAGGAGCAGACAGGAGCAGACAGGAGCTGACAGGGGAAGACAGGAGCAGACAGGAGCTGACAGGAGCAGACAGGAGCTGACAGGAGCTGACAGGGGCAGACAGGAGCTGACAGGAGCAGACAGGAGCTGACAGGAGCTGACAGGGGCAGACAGGAGCTGACAGGAGCAGACAGGAGCTGACAGGAGCAGACAGGAGCTGAGAGGGGCAGACAGGAGCAGACAGGAGCTGACAGGGGCAGACAGGAGCTGACAGGAGCAGACAGGAGCTGACAGGAGCTGACAGGGGCAGACAGGAGCTGACAGGAGCAGACAGGAGCTGACAGGAGCAGACAGGAGCTGAGAGGGGCAGACAGGAGCAGACAGGAGCTGACAGGGGCAGACAGGAGCTGACAGGAGCAGACAGGAGCTGACAGGAGCTGACAGGGGCAGACAGGAGCTGACAGGAGCAGACAGGAGCTGACAGGAGCAGACAGGAGCTGAGAGGGGCAGACAGGAGCAGACAGGAGGTGACAGGAGCAGACAGGAGCTGACAGGAGCAGACAGGAGCTGAGAGGGGCAGACAGGAGCAGACAGGAGCTGACCGGAGCAGACAGGAGCAGACAGGAGCTGACAGGAGCAGACAGGAGCTGACAGGAGCAGACAGGAGCTGACAGGAGCTGACAGGGGCAGACAGGAGCTGACAGGAGCAGACAGGAGCTGACAGGAGCTGACAGGGGCAGACAGGAGCTGACAAGAGCAGACAGGAGCTGACAGGAGCAGACAGGAGCTGAGAGGGGCAGACAGGAGCAGACAGGAGCTGACCGGAGCAGACAGGAGCTGACAGGAGCAGACAGGAGCTGACAGGAGCAGACAGGAGCTGACAGGAGCAGACAGGAGCAGACAGGAGCAGACAGGAGCTGACAGGGGAAGACAGGAGCAGACAGGAGCTGACAGGAGCAGACAGGAGCAGACAGGAGCTGACAGGAGCAGACAGGAGCTGACAGGAGCAGACAGGAGCAGACAGGAGCAGACAGGAGCTGACAGGAGCAGACAGGAGCAGACAGGAGCAGACAGGAGCTGACAGGGGAAGACAGGAGCAGACAGGAGCTGACAGGGGAAGACAGGAGCAGACAGGAGCTGACAGGAGCAGACAGGAGCTGACAGGAGCAGACAGGAGCAGACAGGAGCTGACAGGAGCAGACAGGAGCTGACAGGAGCAGACAGGAGCAGACAGGAGCAGACAGGAGCTGACAGGGGAAGACAGGAGCAGACAGGAGCTGACAGGAGCAGACAGGAGCAGACAGGAGCTGACAGGAGCAGACAGGAGCTGACAGGAGCAGACAGGAGCAGACAGGAGCTGACAGGAGCAGACAGGAGCAGACAGGAGCAGACAGGAGCTGACAGGGGAAGACAGGAGCAGACAGGAGCTGACAGGGGAAGACAGGAGCAGACAGGAGCTGACAGGAGCAGACAGGAGCTGACAGGAGCTGACAGGAGCAGACAGGAGCAGACAGGAGCTGACAGGAGCTGACAGGAGCAGACAGGAGCAGACAGGGGCTGACAGGGGCAGACAGGGGCAGACAGGAGCAGACAGGAGCTGACCGGAGCAGACAGGAGCAGACAGGAGCTGACCGGAGCAGACAGGAGGTGACAGGAGCAGACAGGAGCTGACAGGAGCTGACAGGAGCAGACAGGAGCTGACAGGAGCTGACAGGAGCAGACAGGAGCTGACAGGAGCTGACAGGAGCAGACAGGAGCAGACAGGAGCAGACAGGAGCAGACAGGAGCTGACAGGAGCTGATAGGAGGTGACAGGAGCAGACAGGACCTAACAGGAGCTGACAGGAGCTGACAGGAGCAGCCGGGCTGTGAGGCGACAGCTGATCAGAGCTGTAACTGAGCCTCAGATATTAAACAGAAAGAGTTTCAGTCTTATCTAAACCTCATCTCTCTGTTGGTTCTTTGTTTCTTTCTTTTATGAATAATTTATTTGCATTTCATCATTATTTGAGCTGAATTGTTGCAGTAAAAAATGCCTAGATAGTTGAGTGAGCCAGCTGTCTGTGGTGTGAGCAGATAGTTCTGTGATGTGCAGACTGGAGACAGAGTACAGACTGTGAGAGTCATGAAAAGTTGTGATGTAGACAAAGTTGTTAGTTGTTAGTAAGTTGTTGTAAGTTTGTTAAAGCAAAAATATCTAACACATTGCACTATTTAACAACAACATGCTACCAGTCTGGCTCTCCCACACACTACATACAGGCTATAGAAAACTGCACATTGTTCTACTCACTCTATAGTCAGCTAAAACACTTTAAAATGCACCAGGATACAGCAAATATTGTCTGTTATATACACTTTGTTTCCCTGAGGGAGGACCCTCAGACCCTCCTGTGGATAAGTCGCATACTTAACCCCTGTGACTCACAACTTTCTCTCCTGTGAGCTGCAGACATCAGGGCTCAGCTCCTGACTTCCTCAAACCATAAAAAGATCTCTGACTCCATCCAAATAACTGGTTTCGTTAAAACAGAAGATAATTCACATTTTTTGTATTAGTCTTATGATAATAATGTGCCATGTGACACCACAGTAAAATGACAGGACCCAGCTGCCCCCCCCCAGTAAAAAAGAAAAAAAAAAAAACATTGATCCCTCCTCTGATTCGAAATCAAACTTGAACTAAGGAGGACAAATTAACTCTTTGTATAGAAGAAAAAAAAATAATTAGCATAGGTGGCCAGGCTAGTATTGTGTAGGAATTTGCCTAATAATTGGAATAATCCTGGGACAATAATAACCCACATTATCACGCACCTACAGCTCTCTTGAAATTTGCAAGACAAAATGTGTGCACAAAATTACAGTCATGTTTTTGTTTTTCTTGGAAAATAATGTGGTATCTTAGAGCTGTGACAGACAAGCTGGAGACTCTGGTTGTCTGAGGCAGGAGTTTAGTTATGATCAATACAGGACGCACAGACAGTTGAACACATACGCTTTTATAACATAAGATAATTGAGGTCAAATACAGGGTTATTACCAAAAAGAACTTAGTGTGTTTTTGGTGCACCTCCATCAGAAAAGTTCAGAGCAGGACTCTGTGCTCTTCCTTCTGGGTTTGGTACTTGGTGAAGAATTGGTGTGTCCTGCTCTAGTGGATAGTGGTATAGGGTGACTTGGGCCCATTCTTGGCATTATTGTTGAGAAGGCGTGTGAGAGCCTCTGGAGTATCACCTGCATGGTGGCCTGGTAGAGCTGGGGAACACATCACAAGATTTTTTTTTGCCAGATTTTATCCACAATTACCCACAACACACTCTGTACGAGTCAGCACCAGTCAGCTCTAGTTGGGGACAGTTAGCATGTCTAGTCGGCGCAGACATTCATTTATGTATGTGAGAGGTAAAGACGCGAACAGGCAAGTGTGTGAGTGGAACAGATCTGACCGGACCTCAGGACACAGTCATGCAGTTTGTACTGATAATGGACTGAGCGTTTGATTTGTTTTTGAGAAATCCTCTATTGTGAAATCCCTCATAAGGCACAGCTGCTGTGTGGTCTTAAATTTGTCTTAAAAAAGAAAACCTGCTTAGAGTGTACTCCAAGTCTTTTCAACATTTCTAATGACTGTGAAAGTTGTGTAATATGGCCCTATGTTA
Source organism: Bostrychus sinensis (assembly GCA_020698575.1). NCBI lineage: Eukaryota > Metazoa > Chordata > Actinopteri > Gobiiformes > Eleotridae > Bostrychus > Bostrychus sinensis. Next base: position 12,195,977 of record CM036242.1, on the reverse strand, counting down.
AAAGAGCGGCACATTTAATTTATTATTATTTATTAATATTAATTTATTATTATTGTTTTTTTTTCTCAAAATAATACAAAAACATTACAAAATGTTGGAGCAGTGGAGAGGTGTAAAGTTGGGCCTTAAATTTGGGTTAGGGTTAGTACACGAATGGCTGTAAGTTATATGATTTCTTCATCTGTTGTTTTTGGATGTGTACATTTTGGCCAGTAATAAATAAGTAACAAATGTGTAGACAAAAAGAATAAAACTTTCCATGACTCGACATAGGATGTTTTGTTCAGGAGCTTTTGTCTCTAGGGGAACTTTTTGCACCATTTCCTCATTTTGTGCTATTTCAAATACTAGAGCTGTACATATGATAGTTGTGATTGACAGGTGACAGCATGCATGCTTCACCTCACCTCAGTCATGTTACTACTCTTCTGACATTTTTGTCTAGATGGAAATTGTCAAAACTGCCATGATAAATTTTCTGTTACATTACTCAACACTATCTGTCCAAGGAATCAACCACTTCGTACTTTTTGAAACTTTATATTGTATCTGATGGTGCACAATAAATCACTTATTCATCATTATCCCACCTTCCAGAATCTCACCTTGAATATTGCGAAGAACTGTCAGATATTCTCACTTTACATGCCAAATTAGCAAGTGTCCAATCAGAGTTTTAAACAAATGCTGAAACCAATTAAAAGTTAGTGACCAGTACAGTAGTCTTGACATATAAGAATTCACTTCAGCTTATTATTCACTGACAATTGTAAGGGGACCAAATACAGAATATCCAGTTCTGAAGTTATCACAATATTCCACTTATTATTATGATATGTTTTCCATTGTTTGTGCAACTATGAGAATTTAATATGTGCAGTGGTAAGACGACCTCTGGACTTTAAGGATTCAGATCCAGTAAATAAATATTCTAGACAATTTATGAAGCGCAGTTACTTCCTCTGGTGTTAGAGCAAAAACTATAAGCCACTACTCTTTCTCAACAACCTTCCTACCTTTATCTTAATAGGAAAATGTCAAACTTGGCCAATTCACCGCCTCAAAGCAATAATACATGACCTCACTGATGTATGGAGTTCATCTAGTTAAGCTTTGGACCAATGCAAACCACGTTGCCTAATTAAACATCTTGTCTTACACTGACAATATTTATGTAAGCTTCTCTTTGCTTCCCTATTTTCTCTTTTTTTTTTTCTTTTTGTGCATTGTTTTTACTGTGTTAGGTTAGTTGTAGATTACTAGTTACTCTAACTAGTTACTCTAAGTAATATATACATTTATTTAGTTACTTTTGGATTACTTCCAAATAACAAGCGAGATATCACTATTTCCCTGAACAGCACTATTGTTTTTCTCTTAATACAGAAATTCAAGCAGAGTTTCAGCTGCATTCATTTCAGTAGGGCCGCTTGAAATGTGCTCTGCATTAAATCTACTGCAGACACCTGAGCCTCTCCTCTGCTCCTCTCAGCGCTGCGAACAGGGGCGGGGCATGGTCACCTGTCCGCCGTGAGCCTGCCGCTCTGAGTCGAGAACTGACGCTTTATGGAAAAAAAAAAATAAATAAAAAACGCAAATGAATGGTTTGTAGGAGTTTGCGGCTTGTGGCTACTTAAGTTCAGGGAAGGCCATGGATCGCCCCCCGCTCTCACCGCGGGTCCAGGACGCACAGAAAGCACAGCTGCCAGGAACGCGCACGGACAGAGGCAGTGAAAGGAAGTGATATAAAAAGCACACGCAACATTTATTAGTAAAAAGTTTTACACGAGACTCGTGAGGGGAGGGAAAGGAGAGGGTTGTAGTGCAGCGGCCAAAGCAGTGGACTTGTCCTGAAGTCGAACCACAAGCAAACGTGAGGCAGCTGCTCTCTATCCTCTGTGGACGCTCGGGTCGTTCACAGTGAAAACAAGTCAATGCTGTGATGTACGCACATTTCCAAGACGGTCACGCGCACCCTGACATGGCTTCATGCCCTCCAAAATGCTTTGAGAGGCGCTGCTGTTACGGCAAAACAGATCGTGTGATTAATTTGCGTTAATAAATTTTAACACGTTAATTTTTTTTCTATTAATCGCATGCGTTAACGCGTTAAACGCTGACAGCCCTAATTGTAATGAAAGACAAATTTCTATTTCAAAAATGAAATTTTACATTATTTTTGGTGGATTTAATAGGATTTATTCTATAGTTGAGTGAATATGGCCCCGCCCACTTTTAACCATTAAAAATTTGTTATTCTAAATTTTATTCTAAACTAAACCACATCAGAATGAAGAGTTAAAAGAGTTCTATTTGTGTTATTGTGCTTTGTTCTTGGAATGGGAATGGTATTTACATAGCACTTTAACTATGACACAAGTCACCCAAAGCGATTTACACAGAAGGGAAGGGGGATTTCATTCACTCCATAGTCAGTGGTAAGCTACGTTTTGTAGCCACAGTTTCCCCGGGGGTAGACTGACAGAAGCGCCGCTGCACACATCTGTGCCAACGGACCCTCTGACCTCCACCCCATCCTCCCATCCAGGTACTGACCAGGCCCAGGACCTTGCTTAACTTCCGAGGTCTGACGGGATCGGGCATCAACAAGGCGGTAGCATGCAATTTTTATTAAAAAAGTCTATAAGTTTGGATGTCTAAATATGAACATTTCTAATAATAATAATTAACAAACTGACATGTTTTACTTGAAATTACATTTTACACATCACTAATGATGACTAAAAAGAAAACAGGCCCAGTATTTTTTCTGGTTCATTTGGTTTTTACAGATTTTGTTTTTTTGTGGGGCACAAGGTAACTGCACTCAGTAATCTGTAAAACAGGTTGGTAGGATGAAGGTTAGGTTCAACTGTCCCTGTCCCTGTGCAGTGTTCATGTTTATCTCATCTGTAAAACACATGAATGAGCTCCTGTAGACAAAGTAGTTTGCTATGACTTTTATTTCACTACATTTAGGCTAAAATGCTATTGTTGTTTGTGCCAAAGCATTGCAGGTCCCTTCTTTCCCTGCTGAGAGCAGCGCCTGCTGACAAACATACACCCAGGTACATGCACGGACAAGACGAGAGAGATGGCGCATGGAGGAGACAAGCGGCAGGGGGACATAAACAGAATAGACGGAACAGATGAAATGAAAGTAGGAAACATTGTATTAGCTCTATTTATTTAAAACATTTTCACTCCATGACCTTGAGGTACCAACCCAACACTGGTTATTTCTCTGTGTGAGCACATGTAGCAAGTTCTAAAATACATTGTCTACACCCTTTACTTTCCTGCAGCCATTAAACTTTGCTTGTTTCTTTTTGGTTTTGGTTTCTTTTTACTGTATATTAGGGGGCACCTTGAGTTGGCCAACACACAAACTCTCTGGGTGGGGACTGCATGTCCTCCCCGTGTTACTGTGGGTTCTCTCCAGATACTCCAGCTTCCTCCCACTGTCCCAATCATTACCACAGGTGAACTGGTGACTCTAAATTTCCCCTAGTGAATGAATGTGAGAGTTAATGGCTGTCTGTCTATGTATGTCCTAAGGCCCAAAGTTGGGCCTTTAACTCTACTCTAACTTTACTCAACTTTACTCTAAGTGGAAGATGAATGAATGATAATATATGTATATAGTAAAAAAGGTTGATCAAGAAGGTCATCTGGACCATTTTTACTGATTTCTTCCGCATGACTGACGTATGTATAGTCTATTGGTGAGACATTGGCTTAGGAGGATGAGCAGTCATCGTATAATCAGAAAGTTGGTGGTTCAAATTCTGCCCTCTGGCGAACTGGGACGTGTCGCTTTCTCACAAGACTTCAGAGACATCATGTCAGTTCTCCCATTCTTGCAAGGCTGTTTTTTCACCAAGATTTGCCAGGGGGAGGAATTTTTCTTGCAACAAATTATTTAATCCTCACACTGACTCCAAAGCTGTTTGATTAAGGTAAAAAAAAAAGTTGCATTGTTCTCCTTTAAAACCTTGTTTTTCATCATTGATTCCTATATGAAAATTTCTACAGTAATTTGCACTGAAGACTTTGCCAAGTTTGTATGCGTAGGCAGTGTCTATGGTCAAAGTACACTAAAGTAGTTTTAAAACTTGTACAAATGAAAATACAAACTAATAGAAAGCATAGCTGAAGTCACTTCATTAACTTGTAATAGGAAGCACACATGACATTACAGTCAACTGTTCATTACATAAGGAATTAATTGAAACTGGAGTCCAGCCATGGCTATGGATAGATTAGAATAGTTAATAATTCTGCAGCTAGCTAATTAGTATTTTTGATGATAAACCAGACCCAAGCCAGTTCTAAAAGAGTGTGGTACTTTTCCATCTGCAGCAACAGCCCATGCACAGCTCGAGCCAGAATCTAAGAATAATAATGGTCCAATTCACACGTTGCACACCATGATGCGATGATAATCGCATTTGATTAGGCAAATGAGATCAAATCAAACAGCATTGATCAGCCTTTTCATGTGTATTCAGTGGAGCTGCGGGCATGCAGGCAGGCCTTTGTGTCCTGTGAGTCCAGCCTCCCTCCCGCTGGGATCTGGAGGGCTGTTCTACGTCACTTAGCTGCATTGCCACGGGCTGCTACCTGTGGCCCTTCATTATGACCCCATTCAGTCAGCCGGCTTCCTGCCAGCACCGCTTCCATTGGCCCTGTGCACAGAACCGGAAAAGACCCACAACAACTCCTCATCATTGCTGCTTCACCGTTTCTGCAATCTGCTGACAAGACTGCATCTTTCAGAGCAAAAGGGAAAAAAGGGGAAAAGTTTAGTGCTATATGCCTGAAGAGAAACATGAGGCGGAGATGACATGCAACCATATGTCTTGAAACTAATCCAAGTGCCTAGTGTTTTAATTAGGGTAATGGCAAATATGCAGAATATAAGTTTGTTTATTAGTACATAGCTAACCAGTTAATCACAGAACAGCAACCTAATGCATTTAACCATGCAGACATGGTCGAGAGAAAGCTCAAGTACAAACCGAGCATCAGAATGGGGAAGAAAGATGATTCACTGAATGTGGAATGGTTGATGGTGAAAAGGAGAAAATATTTAATAAGGCATTTCTTAGAAAATTAATTGTTTAAGGCATTGAAGAATGCTGAGAAGACTGGTTCAAGATAACAAAACAACCAACCTAGGTCTGCCATAGACCGATATCTGAACATGCATCAAGTGGCCCTTTGTAGCAGATGGCCAAGAGCCGCAGCACTATACACTATATATACAACTACACTATAGGTAGAATAGTATAGTATAGGTACAGAAGTACTCCAAACACAGCCAAGGGCACCTTGCAATCTTTGAGTCCACCATGAACTGCAGTTTTCTTAAAGGGTCCATATTGTGCTTTTTTAAGTTTTATGAAATAAATGTGGTCATATTTGCATCAACGTTTCACATTTTATAGCTTAAAACAATGTATATGTATTAAATTGGCTTCTGTTTGGGAGCTGGTATTTTCATTTTGCAGACAACACTTGGATTAGGTGCCTGTTGCTCCTGCTCTTTCCAAACATTGTAGTTTATATCAACATATTTCCTTACAAAAGCCCTCTGCCCCTCGTACTTCACCTTTGAGTTCACACGTTAATAAATTTGGGAGGATTTGAGTTCAGACATGAGAGGAGAGTCTCCGAGTGCTTGTACTGAACGGGTGAGGCATAGACAGCGCATGATGAAATGACTAAGTAGCATGGCTATTGGCAACATGAAGCTGCCTTGTAGTAGTCGTGGTTTAAGTGCTGAATTTATCAGAATGAGTCTGGTGATAGTGTTTGTACTTTAGAAATGTGCAGGAAAAACAACAACAACAAAAAAACAAAAAACAAAATACTACTCCAGGTATGTATTTGAGGTGGAAACAACAGATAATATGGTAAAAAGCTGAGCAAAGTTGATTTATCATAATAGGGGACCTTTTAGACAAATGTGAGGCCATCTTTCCTCCAGCTACAACTTAACCACTCTGGGTCATCAGATTTTGGATCCAGACCTCAGTCTAAATAATATGCAGTTTTAAGCTGTGCAAATGCAAATATCCCTAAACTTAAACAAATTAAAGCAGTGCTGTGAAGAATGAGCCAGACATTTTAAGTCAAAATGGAACCATTACTTAAAGTTATTGCTGCCACGGGTGACTCTAGAACCAAATAAAGCTGAGAGGTTTTCCATTTGCATAAGAAACCAGACTAAAAAGTGTTTAGAGAAGAAGGCAGTGAATGACTCAACAGAATAAAACATAAGTACACATGACAAATTACTCATTAATTAACTATTATCTTTTAATATGTAATGCAATATATCATACTACAGAAGCCAAGGCATGCCGCCAAATATTAACTCCAATTCGATAAACTTAATCATTATTTGGCTTTCAATTACAGCTTATTCTTTATATAATTTGGAACAATGGTGCCTCAAATGTATTATATTGTGTATTTTTAATAAGTAGTAGTACATTTTTTGCATTGTAATAACTGACCGTATGACATGTAAAACAGCTATCAGTGTTGTAGCTACAAAAACACCAACAATGGCTCAGGATTTAGAGATTATAAATGTAAGATGTAAGGTTGGTGGTTCAATTGTAGCTTCTCATGTTTATATTGTCGAAGTGTACTTGGGCAAGGCACTGCCCCTGTGTCCACGGCCCTGGTGTATTCCTCTGTACAGGTAGAAAACACCATATGCTGTAAATGCAGCCATATACCATTTCACCATTAACCCCCTGTGGTTTTAGGGATGAACAGATGTAATTTTCTGATCGTTTATCCAAATGAGCTCAGCCTGGTTAATCCTTATAACCTTTTCTCAGAGAAATTGAAGAGAGAGATCCGATATGAAAAGATGTTGCAAAAAAAAAAAAAAAAAAAAAAAAATGGAAAGAAACAGCAGTCATCAAACTTTTCACTTCAAGTATCACCTTAGAAAATATATAAAGTATATGGTACCATCTTTAAAGGTTCCCCTATTATGCAAAATCAACTTTTTGACCTTTTAACCATGTTATATATAAAAAAAACTAACAAACAATCACTTGGAGCAGTATTGTGTTTCATTTATGCATGTTTGAATAATTCTTTTGTGCTAAGCCTGTGCCCTGATGAAGAGCTGAAAACGCTCAGGCTACACACTAGTGCTCCTGCGTATTTCTTAATAATATTGATAAATTCTGCACTTAAATTGCTGTGACTACAACTCAGTCAAGTCATTTTATCTATCTTTTAGGGTCATGTTGCTAATAACTGTGCTAAATAGCCATTTTATGCTCTGCTCTGTCCGTTTCCTACCATTGCCAGCAGGGGACCACAGACACCTATTCAAGCTCTGCAAATTTAAAGTAACAGTTCCCAAGACGGTTTCCATAAATATACATTATTTTGATTTTTAAAAGGTATAAAACTAAGGTGAAGGTGTCAAAAACTATTTCAAAAAGTCTGAAAAAGCATAATACAGAACAGTAAAATGTGCATTTCTAAATAAGGACTAAACAAGGACAAAACCAGAACCAAGCAGTGATCTACACAAATATTTTCCCTAATCAGAGTATGACTAAAACAGGAATTAAACTATCTGTAACTAGCTCAGACTCCAGAGTACCACCAGAAGGAGCCTGTGTACATCTCCTGTCTGCAGTGCTGGTGGTAACAGAAAATTGGCTCCAGTAGAATAAATATGTAAATCTGAATGAAGGCACTCCTCCCACTCTTGATAGCTGTCACAGAGCCAGGCGCCCAGGTCGAGGGGCGGAGTGGCAGCGATCCTTCATGATAGTTTATTCATCAAGACTTGGCCTCATCCTAGTTACGCCTCATTTGTAAGTCTTACTCTTAGCCTCCACTCATCCCACTTGGATGAACCAAAGGCCTCTGATATTTATCATTTACCATGCAGCCCGCCTCAATCTGAGTCAAACTGGCACGCGTCTGGTACACTTCGATCACTGACAGAGGTACAGTGATCATGCCTTGACCTATTTTAGCAACAGTTCTTTAATGGACCAATGGATTTTAACCTAAAAATATTTAGCCACAGTTTTTAGCAACACATTTGACCTACTTCTCACTAACTTGCAGCACAGACATCAAAGAAGTATCAGTTTCTTTTATAATATTCTTTCTGAACATTTCTGATCACATTTCAAGTTACACTGGTGGAAGATGTTCTAGGAAAGAAATTTCACCTCAGTATAATACGCTGATTTGATAGGACTTTTTGTAAAGTTATAGAATTAGGCACCATACTATTTTTCTCAGACACAGCAGACATCTATAAATGTAGGCATGCAAGCTTAAGGGAGCCATCTTACGCTTTAATTTATATTTTAAAGCCAACCTTGGTCATCTCTAGAACAGCATTGTATGTTAATTAAAAACATTATGTGACAAAAGAAAGCGTTTCCAATAATTACTTTGCTACTACCATAAAGAAACAGGTGCAGAAGGCAGCAGAGTGCAGTTCTTATTATGGTCTTGTTGCACTCTGAACGCGAACAGAGGAAAATTGCTTTTCCTTTTTATATTTTAACACAAAATGAAAAATGTCTGTGAGGAGTCAGTGGGAACAGAGCTGTAAAGGTTTTTTTTTTTTGTTTTTTTTTTGGGCCAAATGAATGAAAGCAGACTGGATGAGGAACGCTTGTTCAATTCAATTCAATACTTTATTGTCATTGTCATAGTTAATAAAAACAAAATGTTGTTAGAGCATCTTGCACTGCATAGCAATGATATAACAAAGTTGCCTGGAAAATCCAGACTGATATGTCTCTGTATTATTCTACAGAGAAATATCAGTCTGGTCACCACGCCGTCCGCAGTGGTTTACTCAAATCCAAACCGTACCGTGCATTTTGATTGGCTTGTTTAAGTCACATGTTCTTCGCGAGCAGCGTCACTCGTACGCGTCTCCTCACCAACAACAATCAAGATGGCGCACTGAGGAGCCGAGAGTTTGTTTCATTCAGCGGTATGGTACGGTAATGTTGAAATAACTCCCTCGTTCCTCCCTCGTGGCTTCAGTACTCCATTTGTTTACTTTCTCACTTTCTTGTCGCTTTGTTAACGTCACGTCCGCCCTTTTCTGATTGGCTAACTCCACTGTCCGTTAACGCGGGTTTGCTCCGCCCTAGAAATCGAATTGATTCTAAGGCGACCAGACTCATCCGCTGGTACAGCGGTGAGTCTGGAATTTCCAGGCAAGTAACAAAGTGTATTAAATGGTGCAAAATCCCATAAATATCTCCTGTGTAATTACAGCAAAAACAACTTCCAATAATACAGTAGTCAGTGCAGCTGCAGATATAAGAGTAGTTAACAGGCTTGTGCTGCAGCATTTAAAGGTACATGGAGCAGATATTTGTGGAATGTTGTGTGAGAGCTGCAACAATGCAGAGTCTCTCCTTTCTTTTTGAAAGCAGGACAGTCTGATTCCTTTCTCAGAGCAAAGCATTTCACTCTGGTCAATTTGTAACTGGCCTATCACAGTCATTTATCTCCAGCGCATCTTATGAATGCATAAGCTAACCAAGGTAGCGCTGGCTACCCAGCTAATTAATAACTTCTATGACCTGATTAATAATGTTTATTACTTTTATTTGTCACCTCTTGATTCTGCTGAAGTCCGCATTATTGTTCAGTCCTCTGTTGGATTTTTTTCTTCATTTTGTTGCCATTTTGACCTGTTGACGTCTGTCATAATGACCACATTCACACAAACCCACTTGCTCTGCAACTCTTTGTACAACTGGCTTCTGCTGTTGCCCTCGTTCAGAAATAAGTACAGAGCTCCTCATATTATGCGGTATTGTGGTGTTTTGTGGAAGAACCAGCTAGAATCAGCCATGTTTGGTTGGGTCAGAGGAGCACTGTTTCACGTCCCATTTCTCTGATTGGTTACTCCGCCTGTCATTGTTCCGCTTGTAGAAACGAAACTTATGCGAAGGGATACCAGACTGACTTCTTTGTATAGAATAGGAAAAGAGTTTGTATGGCTGGCCAGACTAGCTAGAAACTGTAGACCACTATCTATTGCTTACATTGTCTTCCATGTTATAACTCTAACTGTAACACATTTTCGAAAATGATCTCAAGGAGAGTCCGTAGGCTTGTTAGGTCAGACAACTGTAACTTTCTGGTGTGAGAATGTGCAAAGGGCTTTTTCAAGTGCTCTTCAGATCAACTCCAAATGCAGCTGCAGGAGTTCTGACTGGAACTAGGAGAGCATATTTCACCTGTATTAGCCTCTCATCATTGGTTTCCCATTAACTCCAGAATTTAATTTCAAATCCTTCTTATTACTTACAAGGTCTCTGTGAGGCAAAGCTTTATTATATCATACAGTAGAGAGGCCCTAGTGCCTTATCATCTTAATAGAGCTCTTCAGATTCAAAAAGTGGGGTAGAGTTTCCGAAACCAGAATGGGACTGGACCATTTAGCTCTGTATCTGCAAGACTAGGCTGAGGTCTTTTAATAGAGCACATACTGTAGGTTATTTCTTTTCCTGGATTTTTACTGAATCTGTCAGCAGTTCGTCACGTCAGCTCAAGCTTCTCAAACTCCATTTCGTCAATTCATACTAAAAGTGTCTTCGCCCAGCCTCCGGACTTTGAGGTTGTGTTGATTTGCTTTCATAGTGATTAAATACACTATAACATCCACTATTTAAGCACAGAATTAGATCAGAGGGCTGGTAAAAGGTCACAAAAATAACACCTTATCATTATCCAGTGACCATGTGAATACACTCATAGGCTTGGTACATCCATGATGTTAAGTCGCAAAAGTGAAAATGACAGTTGCATAAGCTGCCATAAGCATCACTACTAGGACTGCATATGTATTTATAGTTTCATGTTACACCACAGCACACTGAGTAGTAAAAGTAAAAAGCAGGTGTGAGCTGCTCCTGATCTAATCACAAAATAAATTTCTGTGTAAATTGCAATGGCTTTACAGCAAGTATTTTTAATTACACAGGTGAAAGTTGTGCAAAAGGTGCATTTCCACTTGTGTGCATGGTGTGGGGCATGTCAGTGTGGGGTGTTTTGGTAACATTCAGGTAGCTCCAAAACCTGCTCATGTCAAGAGCTGTGCGGGATGTTTTGTTATAAGTAACCACAAAACAGCTCATTATACTGTATAACAATACTGTATGGCTGCTTATAACTAGAAAAAATGTGCTTGATTATTTTTTTTCCTTTTTTTTTTTTTGTTTCTCTTTTTTTTTTCTTTTTTTTTTGCTTGCGTGAGGATCGTCTATAATCCCCTCAACATGCAGCTGTCTGTAACTTCCAAAGTGGACCCACAGGTGGCATTGGGATGGTACGGTACTCTTTTTGGTGATGCTTTGGACCACTTTGGGCAGTGGAAACATCTCCACACCGACCTGAACAGTGGATTTCCAGTAGGTTGGTAAGGCGCCATTTGGGTCAGTATAGAGGTGTTTCCACTTCCCAAAGCGTACCAAACAGTCCTACTTTTGGGGAGTGGGGGGGTGGGCGAGGGTACAGCTCAGGGTACACTTTGGAGCACTTTAGGAAAGGTGGAGCCGCGCACTGCTGCTAGTTGATTGGACGATAGAGAATCCAGACTTGGGCAAAAACAACAAGCCAAAGAACAGAAATAAAAGGGAAACTGTTATTTTTAATCAAACACGTACTTGTCCTTGTGATAAACAGCCATATCCTAGGAGAGGATGAGCTAAATGTTGTGCTGACTTTATGGAAAAAGAAAACCTAAAGGAAAGCATATTTAAATGTATAACAGCTGTTTATGGTTTTGCGTAGCATAACTCTTGACGCAAGCCGGTTTTGGAGCTACTTATACCAAACCATCCCATACTGACACAACCAATGCCATACCATCTAGTGGAAAATCGTGTTAGATTAGTTTGGTTCATTTGAGCTGCTGTAAAGGCTCCGGTTAAACTCTGGTGGAACTCTCAGCCTCAGTTCGTGGAAGCCTCAGTCCGTGTAACAGCAGAAATATGTCTGAATATGACTGTGGGCACAGATCCCACACAGATATTTTGTACCTTACACAGATATGATCAGACACTATTTTATGGATCTCTGTTGCAGTGAACAGTAATCGTCCTCTGTGACTGCTTGGTTACCAGCACAGTCAGCATAGGAGCAGCATAGAAGCTAAAATTGCTTTATTTCCACAAACCAAAGCATCAGGTGTGGTGTATAACATGAGTGACCCCATGACTGCGATGATTGAAGATGTCTCTAATGGTCACATGATCTGCACCCAAACAAAAAAGGGCACCATGAGCTCTACAGTATATAAGATAGGAAGAAAAGCTGTCATGTTGCTGCAGGCAAGGGCAGGATAATGTGCTCTAGAAATATCCTTAACCACATTTTAGACATTTCTCATTTGCCTCAAGAAATTGGAGCTTCTGTAAGTACATATTTTGAGAAAAAACAAATAAACTGAAAAAATTGAAGCAAATTTTCTAGGAAGCTACAGGTAATCCAAGTCTTTACTGTGATTAGAACCACTGTGGTGTTCTAAATAGGCAACTTGTTTTTGACATGACTTCCTTCCTGATGTCCAAAATAGATGCATGTGTTATTTAAATTAGTGACTCTAAATTGCTGATAGTGAATGAATATAAAAGGGAATGGTTGGTTATTTGTCAGCTCTGCAACAAACAGGCCACTGTCCAGGGTGTGCCCCACCTAAGGCCCATGTCCCCAAACGGGAATAAGATGAATGAAGGGATGAATTAAAAATCTATAATCTGATGTAAGATAACAGTCTACTCATTGAGAAAACCTAGCTTCTATATTTTATGCAAAGAAAAAGGTTCTATTGTAATACTGCGTGTTTGGTAAAAAAAAAAAAAAAAAGGTCATAGCCTACAGCGATTCCTCCCACACCTCTCCGCTTTAGCCTCTAAGCACCTATGCAAGCCCAACAGGGACTGGTTGTCTATGGTCAAATAGGAGAGATACTTTTTTTCAGAAATTTTGAGAGAAATAAAAATGTTTCCATAACAGATCCACTAGTGCTCTCTGGACATTTGTACAGGATCAGCAAGTCATGGTGTCTAGCCTTAGGTTTTATTCTTCAGCACTATATGTCATTTTTTAGATGGCCAATAGAACTGTAATTTTATTAGCCTGACTGTTATTTAATAAAAACATTATGTGCCATTTAGTGAACAACTAAAGGCACTCAAAAACAAAACCTCTTCAGTAGATAGACTCAGAGCCTGTTTACACAACAACGCTGGCCAGGAAAAAGCAACAGTCATGCCGCCTGCGATTCACATTTACACAAAAATGCTGAAGTGTGAAGGAAACTATAGTAAATTGTAATATCTGTATTTGTCCAGCAAACGGTGGTGTGGGAAATTACACTTCTGTCTGCAATTTAAGTACTTTAAGATCTTGTGGTTTTCTGCAGCCATTCTCAGAAAGTCTTCTCTAAATATTTATACAGATATTACTGGACTAAATATGAACTTATCAGGTATAGAAGCTTGTAGTCTGCGCTCGTGGGCCAATCACTGTTCATATTAGGGCTGTTACATCATTGTTTTCAGTGAGGCTGGTGTTTTCACAGCTGACACGAGAGCGGAGTGGGTCCAAGTGGCTCCCCGCTGTGAGACCAAAACACCTCCTCGAGCGTTTACCAAAGATTGCGGATTCAGAAAACGCAAACCCCGTCACTGTGTAAAAGAAAGGACAAACCGCAAGCAAACCTTCGCAGATTCAGCAAAATGTATGGTCATCTAAACGGCTCCTCATTCAAAAGCACTGGATGTAGACTGACTCCACCTTGTGGCCAATCCAACTAGATGTCACTTGTGATATTGCATTCACTCATTTTCAGCTGGTGGGGGTCATGAGCAGCTAAAGCACATCCTAGGTACCTTGTGAGAGACGTTTACAGGGAGGTGGTTGTTAATTACCTCCAGGTATTCTGTGGAGGCTCTTAAGATGGCAGCATGTAACAGAGCATCTGCAGAGTCGTGTTACAGAAGGAACTTAACATTTTCCTCCATAGACCACATGTAGAATTTACAGTAAAGTGTATCACTGGTCCAGCTGCGTCTGTTCTATTAGATGCACCTGGTTAAATAAATCCCTGTAATTTTATAATGTAAAAAAAGTTGTATTGCTATGTAGTTACTTTCAGAGCCGGACCTGCCTATACGCAGACTGTGCAAGTTACATAGGGCCCTGCAGCTGTAACAGGGCCCCACCGCACCTGCCCCGTCTTTTCTGTCAAAGTGGTCACCCTTCTGTCTGTCCGTCAGTGTTTAGTTACGGCAAATGGGGCCCTGTCTGATCTCTCTCCAAATACCGCCATCTGATTGTTTTTTGCTTCGTGAATGCTCACAGCAGAGCCCTATGCGCCACAGACCTAGTACCAGACTGCTGCACGCCACTTGTCTTTCTCTAGCAGCTCCGCACGTACTGTGCGGTCTCTTCACTTTCCATTGTGAGAGCAACTCTGGCTTAACTCTTCTATTGCGCATGTTTCAGAAAAAAATACATTGATTTATGGCAGAGCCGCTGTGCCTTCTTCTCATCTTTCTCACCACTCATCTTTCTCGAGTCTCCACTGCTCTGCTCTGCTCTGTGCTAAATAGAGGGGAGAACTTGGGGCTACCTCGAGCAGAAACTGATTTAAAAACTAACTCCACTCTGTGTGAAGCAGTGAACAGAGATCTGGACACTAGTCTCCTCAATGCCAATGAACAAAGTCATGGTTATATTTGTCACGAGGGCAAAGTGCTGCTGTTTATGCCCACAGAGGCAGAGGCTGCATGCATGAGATGTGCTTAATAGTTACTAAATGTAACTCTCTGAGATCTGTGAGTGTTGATGTGCTGTTTGAAGCCTGTCACCATCAAAATATATTTAATTGGTCCTGGTACAACACAAACTTGTTAAGTGCTAGTGTAAGTTAGTTTAGCACAGTGGTTCTCAAATGGTGGGTCAGGGCCCTAAGGGATCACAGAATGTTTAAATAGGCTGTAGTAGATAATGGCATATCTCATTTGAAGCCTACAGCATCACATTACAGTAAATGTGTAAAATTTATTACAGTACATCTGTAAAATACTAGTGGCCTAATTTGGGAAAAGCTTTAGTTCTATAAAACACTTTGTTAAATATCCTTAAATACACTTTGCTTAAATGAACTGGAATCTACATTGATGTCATCAATAAATGTTCACAAAATAAAACACAGGTAGGGCGACAGTTTGATTAAAAATATTGAATAATTAGTTCAAAGGTTATTCATTAAATAAAATAAAAGCTAGCATGGATATCTGAGTCTGTTTATCACCAATTAAGATAAACACATCTGAGAGTAGGGCCCCTGAGCTGAATTTTGTATAAGGCCTCAGAAAGGTTCGATCTGGTGACTTTACATTGTCTTTACATGGGCATCAATGGGTACCAATTTATTAAGAAATTTAATATGAAGAAACTACTTCCCTCTAACACATTCTTTCTCCAAAGGGCTTTCAAAAAAGTCAGCTGTCTTTATCCTCCCATTTTCAGTGCAACATTTGCATTTTCAATATGCAAGGTTTAAGGGCTCAGGTCTTCAGAATGGGATTTGCCCATTGATTCCCGTTGGCGTCATTACCAGGAGCTTGTTACGGTGAGCGCAGCAGGGCTAGTGGTCAGCAGAGGATTTAACGCAGACATCACATCTCCCAAGACGATCCTGCCTCACGGACCGCTCGAAATTTCCCGGTTACTGTCAATAAATCCTGGCTGGCAGCGAGAGCCAAGGAGCCAGCTAATGGGAGACTATCTGAGCTGAGGACATTTTTCACGTGTCAGTGGTAAAAACACATTTATTAGCATGGAAAAAAAACATGCCCACGGTTTGTCCTCATGTTTAAAGAGTGCTTGATGCAAAGACAGAGGAGAGGAGTGCAGTTCTAGCAGCAAAAAGGAGAGATGCAGATAAAAGAGCAGCCGGGGAGGGGGGCTGGAGTTATCTCTGCAGTAATAGCTTAAAAATGGAAATGTGTCGACATGTATGTGGTGTCACACTCGAATGTCACACTGCTTCTGTTGTCACACAATGGAAGAGCTGAAGGATCATTACAAGCAGTCTATTTCCAGCCTTTTTTACATGCTGCGGGGCTAACAGAGGTTTCCGTCTCCCATCAGCACTTAAAATTCAACCCAATTTTCCTCAAATGTTGTCAGGTCTAGGGACAATGTTTAAAAATTTAACATGTATACTCTGAATCCCTTTTTAGTGTATAATGCCTAAAGCCCCTGATACACTGCGGTTGTTGCCATCTCCATCAAGTGACTTGTGGTTTGCATTGGCTGTCAGACCTCGTACAGTGTGACAGGATCAAAGTGGACTAATCTTACAATCAAAACATTCCTGCAATAAATAGCTGAAACTATGTAGGTTATACAAAACCCTGCAATGAACTATTATTATGACAATCTTAGTACAAAGTAAGATCTTTTCATAGTGATTTGGTAAATGGATATGTTTAGGCCTTTAGTCACTTTTATTTTTTGTCTAGATTGTCCACTTAAAAAAAGACAACATGGAATTTTCTCTTTTTTTTCCATATTAACTTGCTGCTTTCAAAACATAATAATGTAGGCCTACTTTTGCAGACTGAAATCTTTACAACATACAGAATTCCAGCATTTTGGAGCATTTGACTTGGCAGACTAACAACCTTGATTTTATCCACCAGTCAAAACAAATCCTACTTTTACAGGTTAACTTTAGGAACTGGACCTGACAATCAGATCTGGGTCATTTCCATTCAGTCATTTTTAATAAATGCATAAACAACAATTTGTTCCTGACGTCCGAAAACTTCCAAAATAATATTTTTATTTTGCTGTCTCATAGAAATGAATGGGACGTTAATGAACGTTAATCTCGGTACCAGGCTGCGTGCGCAACTTTTCTAATTACGTCACCCCTGAAAACCTTACACAGTTGTACCCCATTTCCAAACCACAATCTGCTACTTTTTAATATTTTTTCTACTTGCCTAAACTCATGATGTCTGTGAAAGTTGGTGCTCACTACTGCTGTCTTTTCATGAACATCATAAGCTGGATTTGCAGCCAAACGTGAAGCGAATCTTTTCAAAGTTTGCAAAAGAAGAAAGTTATAAGTTAAGTTATAAAGTTAGCCTACTAACAGCCCTAGCTTGTGATCGCTAAATGCAATGTTCTACTATAAAAATCTAATTTAAAATGCAGGCACTATCAGCAAGATTGTTATGATGATGCACCCCAGAAACAGGATTTCTGGTCAGCCTTTCTTCTCACAACCAGTGGCTGAAACAGGAATATTTTTGGTTTCTTTATCTGTCCACATGAAAGCACAACACCAACAGTCACATGGGTTTTATGTTTGATATATTAGACTTTATTCAACAAATGCATTTTCATCTTTTATTACTCACATAAAAGTTTTTTGTTTGTTTGTTTTTTGTTACTGCAAAACAACCTGAAGCAAACGTAAAAACTTTTCAGCGAATTAAGGTTTTTCTCTTTTATTTTTAGTTTCATTTCTCATTTCATTTCTGGCACAAAACTTCAAAATGTGCATATGGTCTAGGTTACTTGTGTCAAGACATCTTACATCTAGTCTAATTATTTTTTCTCCAATGTAGATTAAATGGTTATAATTGACCTGTAATCAGTGTGATGGGATTCTAGTCCAATTTGAGATACTATTCAGCGTGAATGAGCATTGCTAGACAGACTAAGGGAGGTGTGGACATAGCCCTTAAATATAATGCTTTAGTAATTTAGTAATTTAACAGCAGCTATTTAGTGACACGGGCTTATGCAATTAAATTAAACCTCTTTTTTTCCAGTCCATCTCATTTTGAATGTCATGTCATCATATTGAGGGTGAATTTTGGCAAAATGACTAAGTCCCTCTGAGTTTATTGTCTGACATTAAATAGACTGTTTATGACATTAAAAGCATGTGAGAATCAGTTGAGTGACAGATCCCGGAGCGGAGTTTGGCTTGTGTCAGAGACAAATTTAAAACACAAAGCTGCTGTGGCATTTATGTTTAATCTCATTCCTCAAGTGATATTTCAATGGCTGTTGGATTACAATGATTGATAGGAGTGATGTAAATAAGGTTTGAATAGGTTTGACAGCTTCTGCATGCCCCTGTTGCACCTACATCACAGCTGCCAACCCCCACACCTCATCCACAACATAGTGACCTGTCCACCTTTGGTTTATTGCATGCTTTGTGGTTGCTTTTGCGTGCATTCCCTGTTGTTGAGCACATCACGACTGTGTGCATTAAGCCTGTGATTTGCAATAAGTTAGCAGTAACATCTGTAATGTTCTAAATAAATGCTACCGCGATGCAAGAAACCAGCTACCGTCTTCTGTGTGGGTCTCTACTCATGTATTTTGAATGAAAAGATAATAGCAAACAGAAACAGAAATTTGAGATCAGCTACTAAGAACTCATCTCTTTTATCTTTCTGTTAGCGTCATGTTGCTAACGGCTATGCTAAATAGCCATTTTATGCTCTGTCCATTCCCCATCATTGCCAGCTGAGGTCGTCAAGCACCCAATCCATGCATTATCTGCAAAGTCAAGTAACAGCTCCCTAAAATAAGACATTTTCCCATTCGTATACATAATTTTAAGTCATAAAATGCATACTATGGCCCCTTTAATGATTCACTGTATCAGAACATGTGATTGATAATCACTACAAGCAATGGGAGAGCACAGACCTCCATAAAAGGCAACACAAGAATTAGTACCCAGTCATTTGTTCCTTTACTGACTCCTTGTTACTGGATTAGCAGTTACTAAGAAGGTAGATTCTGTGCAGTGCAGATGCTCTACCGACTTTTCCTGAAAAAAAAAAAAAAAAAAAAGAAAGAAAAAAATGAAAACCCGACTATTCATTTTTAGATTTTGTTGCAAATAAACCAATCAGTGTTGGCAGAAACATAACCTCCATGGCAGAAGTAATAAAACCTATAGTCTCCTTTTGTTATAGATCTGTGGTTCTGAAACTTTTACAACATGTACCACCTCAGAAAATATTTGATTCTCCAAGTACCATTGTGGACTAAAATAAGCCTAGATCAGGACTAACCCAGGTTTACACCAAGAATTAATAGAAATTAACCTAGAAAATGCAAAATGTTCTAAATAAGAACAAAACTGTACCTAAACTAGGATTTAAGTGTGCCTAAATCACAAACTCTAATTAACCTAAATCAGGTCTGAAAAAGACTTCGGAGTACCACCAGAAGATGAACCACCAATGGTACCTGTACCACAGGTTTGAGATATAGACGATTTCTATTACATTATACAATTAGGTGAATTGTCAGTTATCAAAAGGGAAAAAAAATACAGTGTATGTTTAAAGCTACTGTTTACTTTACAAATTACACCCTTACATATGAAGTCTTTTCTTAATTTTGCTGATGGGGTTTTGCTGTGGAGTGGAAATAAATAAGTTTACTATCAGCATGGACGGTCATACCTACTCACTATTCAAAGCAAAAAGGCATTGGAATCCCTTTGCTTCCCAGCAATTTCCACTGGGTACAAAATAATAATGATTAGATCAACAGAATTTTTTAAAGCAATGCTTCATTTTTTCTAAATTGTTGTATTTTGCATTTGTTGGTATGGTTCTGGAAATCCAACACAACTCCACAGAGACCAGAATAATTCTTTGTATAGAACAGGAGTTTGCTGGCCAGGTTACATTACTGCTACTCTGATGCAGTCTTCCCTGTCAGCTTGTTGCTAAGAATAATTTCAGATACAGATGTCAGAGTGACAGACTCTGCACAGTTGCGGGCCAACTTTTACCACTAAAACAGTTATTTCTCAAGCAGCGGGAAGGTGGAAAGACAAAAAGGTAGTGCTGGCTCGTAATTACTTTCTAAGGGCCCATTAGAGCAGAGGAGAGCAACCCTGATGCAATATAACACACGGTGCTGCACCAAGTCACTTAAACAGCAAAAAACAAATTCTGGCCACTGTGAAGTTTAAGAGTGGGGCACAGGAATTATTAGACTGAATAAAAAATAAAAAAATAAAAACACATAAAAAGTAACAAAGTAGAGAAAAAAAGTATATATATATATATATGTGTGTGTGTGTGTGTGTGTGTGTGTGTGTGTGTGTGTGTGTGTGTGTATACCCACACACAAACACACACACACACACATGGTTGCAAGACCATCTGCATTGTTTGGTCGTAAAAGTGTTGTTGAATATTTCTACATATGGCTTTGCGTATTACCACTAAACTATATTTTGATGTACTACTGCTAAGGTTAATAAACGCTTCAATAGTACTAAGAATGCTTTGATTCTAAAGGATGTTTTTCTCCTTTCACTCAAAAGGTTACACTCTGCGATTACGTACATTGTGCATTTGCAAAAGTGCACAATAATAAGCTGGTTACAAAGTTGGAAACTCAAGGTTACAGGTGGGGGCTCCCATGGCCCTGCTGTTGCGTGGGACGCTCCTGAAGATAACGAAGATTACGCACTGCAGTAATGAGAACTCTGTGGCCTGCTCGAGGCACAGGAGTTTCTTGAAGAATACATTTTAATGATATGCAGAAATCGTCATACATTGTCATACATAGTATAAAAACTGTGATCACTTCTTTTTGGACGGCTTGCTCACCCTCTCGCTTTCAGCGGGGCCTGCTGTTGTTACCTTACCTGTGTGATACTAAAATAAACCTTCTGACTTGATTATACTTCTGAATCATCGTCCTCTTTGATGCTTACACCCAAAATGAACAATCCTAATAAATGGTGACCCGACGTGTGGGTGGAAAGCTTCTTCTGGAGGACTTTTGGACACATCGAGGCGGAGTTTTGGTGACTGAGTTCATCGAGGTCAATAATATGGAGTTATAAAAAATCATTAAGTAGCCATTCTGATGAGCCACTCCTCCTTTATTGTTTAAATTCCCCCAGTGGTGATTTCTATCATAGCAGCCTCTCTCTGCCGTTATCACCCCTCCTTTTTCTACTCTCTAGCTGCTACCCTCTCTGCACATTTTTTTTTTTTACTCTGTGACTCAAATGTTAGACTATAACTGAGTGTTGTAATAATAAGTAAGCATGAACAAATTGCAGAATAAAAGTAAATATAAGTAAATAAAATTAGAAACCACAAAGTATGATAGTTGATAAATTGCAAGGTTACTCATAACTTTCTTCATTGCTTTTTAAAATTAACCTCATCACATCACTATATATAATATAGTATTTAATTTTGCTTATGTTTAAAGATATTTTATTATAATCAGATCGAAGTTTATTACACATTGAGCCCCCGCTGGATGTGGGAAGGACTCACAACTAGCATTGGACAATCTACTAAACATTTAAGAGAGAGACAGCAGAACTGGTAGAAGCTGTGAGACTCCGTATTGAAGCAGCTGTGAGGAAATGCAAAGGACATGCAGGGGGAACGAGGCAGCGATGAAGCAGCAAAATAAGCAGTTGGTTATGTGGGACCTTTAAGCAAAAAGTATACAGTCTGTGTGCAGACGAATGCAGAGAAATATGAGGGACATACAGTGAAGTTGACAGAAAGATGTTATTGACTTACAGACTCATACAAGACTGTATGAGCACAGTGTTTGGACTGACAAAGGTGCAAAGAAGGACAAAAAAGGATTAAGGCACTATCATGATGGATGTCTAGTGGCTCTTAGCAGCCTATCAAGCATGTTAGCTAAAGAAGCTCACAAGCTTGGACACATTTTGAAAACTACCTCATTATGGTGACAAAAGTATGTAAATATTTTGTCATACAACATTTTGAAGATTGGTTGAGAACAAATTACATTCTGTAAAGGTATTTGGCTAAAATCATTAACTTCATCAACATGAAAAGGGCTGTGTAATAAATTGAATTATAAATTGTACTCTTCATTGTGATCCAAAATAATTGTGATTATGATTTTTTCCATAATCGAGCAGCCCTAGTTGGATGCCTTGCCATTAGCGCTGATGGCAATGCGATCCACACCTGACAAACATCTGAATCTGTCTCCACATAAGATCTTAACTGGGAGAAGGATGGACACTCCTCTCCAAACTCAAATAAGTGTACATTGAAATGACCAAGACCATGAAATCTACTACTAACCCTAACCCATCGACAGCAAAATTAATTCTCAAGTTCATCCAAACATTTTGCAGGAAAACTTAAGACCAAAGGTCCACCAACTGCAGCTCAACAGAGGATGGGTGATGCAACAGGACACCAAGGAAAGAGTAAGAGTAAAGAGGAATAATTCCTCCTGAGTGCTGTGCAAGTCTCATTTTCACTACAGAAAATGTTTGGTTGAGATTATTGCTGCCAAAGGAAGGTCAACCAGTTATTAAATCCAAAGGTTCACATACTTTTTCCATCCTGCATTGTGAATGTTTACATAAATGTTCAATAAAAACATGAAAACATAGTATTTGTGCAGCATTAGTTTAAGCAGTTTGTTGTAACTTTTATTTTTTAACATTTTATGACCAAATCATGCAGAAATCCAAGTAATTCCAAAGGAGTCACATAATTTTTCTTGGAACTATATATATATCTATATATCTATATATCTATCTATATATATATATATATATATATATATATATATATATATATATATATATATATATATATATAGTTATTTGTAGTATATATATAGTTAGTTATTTGTAGTAGTAAAGTCTCCATAAACCTCCCCTCCTTCTAAAGTGCAGCTTTCTAAAACTTGGATGCAGCAGAGTCACGTGGGTGAGCTTTTAATATTCACAGTGGCACGTGTGTATCCATGCTAATGGTGACAAAAATCATGGCAGTGGTGAACCAGGTTTGGAAACATTAGTACTAATTACAAGTTTAAAAGTGCACTTGGCATAATCATCACTTTGTATTAATGACTCACTTTCTGACTCTCCATTGTGGATACTTGCAGATGAATTTTACACTGCCAAAGTGGGCTCTTCTCTACTATTTCTGTGGTTTCTGACAGAGCCACTATCTTGTACCTTTTTTGCCAAATGCTTTGGGTATATCTGTATATCTGGCTTGTCTGTGTTGTGTATAGGACACATGACTGACTTCAACCAATATGGTGTCATAACATATCACCATTCAAAATATAGGAAGTATAAGTATAAGTATAATAATTAGGGCTGGGAAGATTATCACGTTAATTCAGTGTGTTAATATATTGATTTAATTTGACTGATTAATTTCAATTGACGCATCGATTACTTTGAGCACAACAAAAATATTACGACGACACTGACAGAGGCAGCAACGGCGCCCCGGGTCTTCCTAGGCGAGCAGTAGAAGACGACACATTTCCGTTTCCATCCATCAGGCGCATTCGAGATGAGCCAGACTTGCACAGTTTCGATCAGTGTCGGTCTGTGCGCAGTGCTCAGGTTAGATTTGTGTCCGACTCGTTCCTGACTTGCTCTGATGCCACAAGTGCGACGGTCACCATGAGATCCAAACGAGACCAGCGCCTGAGCCGTCGCAGTTCATCAGGAGCAACTGCGGAGACTGCACGGCTCAGTGCATGATGGGAAAACGCACACCTGTCAGCGGTGAACGGACAGGTGATTGGATCTGAGTTTAGTGCTGATCAGAAACGTAACGCACGACACTTCACTGCCCTCCTCTCCTTCTTCACCCACCTCTTTTTTTAAATACAGACTAAAGTTACAGTTTTGACCTGGATAAACCAACACACACGAGAAGTGGATTTTGGGCGTGATGGTGCGTGATCTGAGCCACAAACTGTCCGACTTCAGTACAGGCGTATTTCCCCTCCTCTCATTGCAGCCGTGCACTCTCGTTCACAATCCAGGAGAGGCACAGTTTATCTGGAACGAGCCTAATGCAACAAGTGAACGAGCTAAAGCAACATGAGTGACCAAAAAGACACATTGCTAAATGGACAATTCTGCTTCAAATCGTCACCAGACAGCAATAAAGACAAAACAAAAGTTATGTGCAGTCTATGCAAGGATGAGTTCAATTACCACTGGAGTAACACAGTTCATAGTATTTACACTGCTGTGAACCACAACGATTGTTATTAATTGAAGAATTAAACTTATTTTTTGTTAAAGTTCTAAAAAAGACTACACATGCTTTTTTAGATAAGTTTTGTGTGTTTGTTGGTTGTACCTTATTTAGGCAAACTTTGTCTGAGTTACAGGTCTCAAAGAGACTTAATTTATTTTCTTTGCAAGTTTTGTTTGCATTGCACAAGTTTACAGTAAAGTATGTGAAGGTTAATTCAAAATAAATGTTCTAAATTTACAATACATTGTGTTTGTACGTGAATTCATAATACGATTAATCGCGATTTATCACTGATTACCAGTAGTTAACTGGTAGTTATTAATCGGCAATTAATTTTTTTCAGATTTGCGATTAATTAGTTAATTTTTTTTACTGATTCCCGGCCATAATAATAATTTTAAATAAAACAATGCAACTGAATGCACTGAAGAAATACAGAAACAGCCAGAGGTGGAAGAAGTACTCCAAATCTGTACTTTAGTAAAATTACTATTTCTTAAAAGGGGCTTATGCATGTTTAGGGAAGTAAAAAGCTTTTTCTCCCCTCTGATTCTGTTCAAACGAGCACAACACAGCTGCCCTCTGCTGGTCTCTTTCTTATGGCACCAGTAGAAGTAAAAGTATAAAGGTACTTACTTTTAAATGTACTTGCAATGTAAAAAAGTAAAAGTATTTTGCACAGACTCAACAACTCATGAATGCATTAAATCTGAGGGATTTTGCTGAATAATTGTGCTGATTCCAGATGAAATAAACAAACTGCTGCAACAGAAGAGACTGAATCTGTCGGTGAGGTTTTCTGTCTTTATTGTTCTGATGTTTGTTAAGGAGTACTACTTACTACTTTACTGCATTCTTACTGCATTCTTATATATAAGTCCTGTGGGTCTGCAATGAGGCAATGACATGAAATACTTTTTACTTCAAACCAACTCAGAAAAGTAGTGGAGTGAAAAGTACAGATACTTGCTCTAAAACTGAGTGGAGTAAAAGTACCCCTTGTTAAATTTACTCAAAGTAAAGTACAGATACATGAAAATTGTACTTCAAGTAAAGTAACCAAATACTTTTACTTTGTTACATTTCACCACTGCTTATTGGAATTTTTTTTCTTTTAGTCAGAAAATTCAGCTGCTGTAGAGGTGATGGAGATTGGTTTAAAAATATGAATAAAAGCATAATACTGTATATAAGTTTACTTAAGTACTGGTTGTATCTCTACTACTTCTTGAACTGCTACTACAACTTTGACCACCCCTGATATCACTACTACTACAAGTGCTACAACTACTACTGCTACTACTACTACTGACTGGCACTACAACAGTGAAACTGGTACTACCATTGCTACTATAACCGCTACTGTTACCTCCGAGGTCAAAACATACTTTTACTCATTTATAAATTGTACAAGTGTACTGTATCATTTTCTCCTAAATTTTAATAGAAAATGTATTCAGAATGTATATATTCTATACTCAATTACTTATTTAAAAGTTGAAACCAGAATTGTACACACACTGTTTAAAAAGACACTAAAGCATTTTTTTTCTCACTGTCTGACATTAAATCAGACTAAACCTCTCATTTTTAGGTCAGTTAGAATTACCAACATTATTTGTACTTGCTAAATACCATAATAATAATAATAATAATAATAATAATAATAAATAATTATTTTTTATTTTTTTTATTGTTTTGATCAAAGTCAGAAGTTTACATACACCTTTGCTTTTAATCAATTTGGCAAAGCCCAGATGATGTCATGCTTGGAAAGCTTCTGAAAGATTTTATTTATTTATTTATTTATTTTATTATTCTGATATTTAGCAAATAGAAATTATTTTGGTAGTATTTGCTGACCTACAACACAAGATCTTTAGTCTAATTTAATGTCAGAGAGAGGAGAAAAACTGCACTTACATGGAATAGCACTGACATCAGCCATTCTACAGTAGAAACTAAAAAAGCCTCTATCCAGTTTGTTGGGTCAAGATAAAAAGCGAAAATAGAGGGGTTCATTGTCGGGGCACAGATGGCAGAAGAGTTATTCATAACTGCTTATCTGACCAGTGTTTTACTAGCAGCAGCTGGAGTGATGACTCTGTTTAGATCTGTGGCAAAGACATCGAGGTCACGTTAAATAGACTTCGGACATTGTGGTTGACGGCGCACATTGAAAGACTGCCGTGTCCATGCATTAGCCCGATATGTATGAAAGAAGAAAAAAAACAACATTCTTTCACGGGTGACTGCCGGTGTCAGCACAAATACGTGACCGGACTGTCGAGGAGAAGAGTTCCGTCCCCCAATCACCTCCTGAGGGGTATGAGAGTGGGGCCAACAGTGCATAAACCCCTCATTACCAAGATGAATGCACATTTGAGAATGAAGCCTCCTCGGTCCCGATGGGAGTGGTCTCTTCCACAATGACAGTGACCCCGAGCGCGTGCCAGTATGGGGTCGCAGAATGGCTTGATGACTATGTAAATGACATCAATCACACGCCGCGGCCTCACGGTCCCTGCATGTGAACCCAGATGAGCACTTACTGACGTGCTCCAGCCATTATCAAACAGCAAACAGTCACGACGGGTTCATCTCTTCAGTCTGATGTATTTATTCACCAGTTTAGAGATTATTTTTGAAATGGGAGATGGTGTTCTTACAAGACACTTGATAATTTAGATGAATGCATAAATTATCAGCCTATATTTACCATTGAGCGTGCAGTAATTATACTTGCAGATGTTGTCAGGGATGGTGTGTTGAGGAATTTAGCATCTTCCATTACCAAATAAATCTTCATTTTCTAGCAACTATTTTTCTCTTAGCCTTTATGGATGTCTTCAAATATAATTTTCAAAACTCACACACAGGTGCATCAGTATTGACATTCAGGTTGGCCTCGTTGATCACCATATACCATATGCTCCTTTATATAATGGTGGCATTTTCTCACACCAATATCACTACCCTTGGGTGGCTCTCATGCTCTGTGTATCATGCTGCAAGAACTCTCTGCTGTGTCCTGTCATAGGGTAAAAATACAGGATTGTAGAATGACATTATTTAAACACCACAGGGGGCGATGGTGGCGCAGTGGGTTAAACATTCGCCCAGCAATCGGAGGGTAGCCGGTTCAAATCCCATCTGAAGCGCATACTGTCGTTGTGTCCCTGGGCAAGACACTTCACCCACCTTGCCTGTGTGTTTGGTGGTGGTCGGAGGGGCCGTTGGCACAGATTGGCAGCCACGCCTCTGTCAGTCTGCCCCAGGGCAGCTGTGGCTAAAGAAGTAACTCACCACCACCAAGTGTGACTGAGGAGTGAATGAATAATAGATAAAAAAAAATTGTAAAGCGTCTTTGAGTGTCCAAAAAAGCACTATATAAATTCGATGAATTATTATTATAATCTTCTTTTACTATTTGTTAAATTCAAAATAAGTAATAAATTAGGTTTGTATAAATTCTGTTTTTCGTTGGATTTTCCTGTTTTTTTATGTCAACCTGTGCCCTTAAAGGAGTGCGAAGTAATTCAATATTTATACTGCTACAAGTGATGTCTCAAACATATAATTATTTATTATAATATGTGTTAATGTGCCCTTTGTTGTACATTTGTACTTACAACATATTTTCTTCCTGCTTTGTGTGTGTATTGCTGTGCTTGTGTAATAGAGTATGTAAGCCTGTAGATATTTTTAAAAGGCTAAATAAATAAATAAAAATAAAAAAGGTTCTACCTCATTCTCTAACTTTATGATAAGATGGCACATGGATATACTGAAGTCTGAAAAACATTCAAGTTACATTGTAACCTTGGTTCTCTGAGTGAAGAGACTATCATGAGGTCATTCCCCATACTAATGTAACAGTGTGGGGAAATAGTCTCGAGACGACAGAGAACACATTCCTAACTTTACACTGTGCCTTCCAAGAAATACGAGAATGTATAATAAGCAATGGTAGTTATTCTTTTTCCTTTTACATCACACTTTTTGTCATTCATTCATTTTCTACCGCTAAGTCCCGTTAGGGGTCACGGGTGACTGGAGCCTATCCCAGTAACTTTGGGCCATAGGCGGGGTACACCCTGGACAGGGGCCAGCTTGTCGCAGGGCTGACACAGAGACAAACATTCACTCTCACATTCATTCACTAGGGTCAATTTAGAGTCACCAATTCACCTAACACATGCATGTCTTTGGACAGTGGGAGAAAGCCGGAGAACCCGGAGAGAACCCACGGTAACACGGGGAGGACATGCAGACTCCACCCAGAGAGTTCGTGTGATGGTGTGTTGGTCGGCCCGGGGCTCGAACCCACAACCTCCTTGCTGGGAGGCGAGAACGCTAACCTGCCACCGTGCACCCCACTTTTTGCCATGAGTGATGAAAACATCCAAGAAACAAGCGCCAGTGCCACCAGCTGAGTGGCCCAGAAATATCTCCTTGCTGCTATAAAAATTTCTATAGCTTTACAATGTGGTCCATTATTCATTCACACCTCAGTAACACACTCAGTGATTGTGACCCACTGACAGAAGCATGGCTGCCAATCTGCGCCTATGGCCTCTCAGACACAGTCACACTGACACATTCATACAGGCAATGTGGGTGGAGTGTCAGTATGCAATGCCAGTAGCGGGGATCAAATCGCCAACCTTCAGGTTAGTGGGCAAACATCTCTACTAACTGTGCTACTGCTGCCCCCTCTGGCCGTCTGGTTTCGGAATTAAATTTCCCATTCATTTTCCTTTTTGACATGAAAACAAAAAATGTTTATTAAGTGTTTAAAGGCTTGTCAGAGGTACATATCAGGCGCTGTGGCAAAATTGTGCAAGGTGTCTATTTTTGACGGATGCTGCAGCCCTCATGCATAAAGTTGAACAGACCAGATCAAGCCAGACAGGAAGTCAGATATAGGACCAGTGAAGAGGATCCGGTAAATTTTAAAGTAAAACACTATGTGCCGACTGAAAAATATCATGCAAACACTATGTCTAAACCCTATACATAAAACAACGGATACCAATAATTGGGAGTAAGAAAAAACATATTTGTATACATAGCAAGCTTCCCTATTGTAAAAGCACAAAAGTCTCGGAAAAAATATCCAAATGAACAGGAGATTATGGTCAGACAGGCAAATAGTGGCTTATTGTATACATGTAGTCCAGTTCTCATAGTGTCTGTTTTAACATTCTTAGTTTTGTCTCAGAGATTGTGCGACAGCTTTTTTACGTAACACCAGGACACGGTACAAAAGGGGACAGTGGTTTATCTCTTTGCTGTGGATCTATGAATGGCAGAAGGCTGACCGAGAAGGGATACT
Source organism: Bostrychus sinensis (assembly GCA_020698575.1). Classification (NCBI taxonomy): domain Eukaryota; kingdom Metazoa; phylum Chordata; class Actinopteri; order Gobiiformes; family Eleotridae; genus Bostrychus; species Bostrychus sinensis. The sequence continues at coordinate 12,166,493 of CM036242.1, read as the reverse complement.
ATCACAGAGAGGAGCATAAAAATGGCTTGAGAAACTAGTGGCTAACACAAAAGCTTGTGTGCAAGGGCTCCATTAAAGCCGGCTCCCATTCAGAAGCCCTCATTATATCGAGGTAACATTCTGGTCACATTGTACCAGTTGCACAACCATTCTTTTACTTTCTTGCAGATCCATTTGTAGATATTTTGTTTGGTGCTGTGACGGACCGTCTGTTGCTGCTTTTTTGAGATATACTTTTAAAGATTACAGTTATTATGTTGAGTCTTTAGTGTCTGCGGTCAACCAGACAGCTCCACAATGATGTTCATATAATGTATTGTAGGCACGGCACAGGCCTTGAATTTAAAAACATTTTTATCAGCACACATCTGCAGCTACATTTGTATGTATCTGTGTCCTTTTTCCAATTCAACACCAGCTTCTAATGAATTATGAAAAAAATATGTTTTTGATGTGATTCCACAACCCCTGTTAGGATTTCTAGCCATTGCAATTTTTGCCTGTTAGTAACATAACACCGAATGTTACAAGCAGATTTTCATTACACCTTCAGGAAAGGTCACGGAGCAAGGCTAGTTTTGGGTGGTGGTCGAGATCACTCTCTGTTACATGATTCATAACAGTTTCTAATCATGTTTTTCTGTAATTTGTTGCTTTGCTGTAATTTTTGCTGTACATAGCCAGCACTCAAACTTTTTCTGGTAGCTTTTAATGTAAAGGGGAACTATGTAACTTTGCTTGTTTCTTTTCTGTTTTTGGTCACATTTTTCATTTTTCTCTATGGAGCTCCTGCCACATTTCAGAGTAAAGCACTATGTTAAAAAGTCATGTGTTCATTTGACTCCTGTGTGACCCCTTGCTCGGCTTGACTCTTGTTTTCCTCTCCTCGCATACGTTCAGAGGTGTCCTTGGACGCTCTGCCAAGACGAAAATCTAAAAAACAAAGCCATTGTTTGCTTGTTATGGCTTAGCGGAACTTGTCGCTTTCTTGCAAGACTTTTGTTTTTTTTTTTTTTTTGTCAGGCGGAGATGCAGGGTTGAAAAAGGTTAAAGTAAAAAAAAAAAAAAAAAAAGTGTGCTTGGATAGACAAGCCTTGGCCATTTCTTTGTCCATGCCTTAGTTTGCAGAAGTAGTAGACCTACAAAACCCATTTAAACTGAAGAATCAGGAGCATATATATTTCTGAGAGACAGCAAAAAAGTATAACAGACACCTGTTATAGCATTGGACGTATGTGGGCATTCACTGTACTTTGATGTGGTTTTAATAATGCATGCGACGCTCAACTGCCCTGGAGTGAAACTACACTTCCACATGTGCATGCAAAAGAATGATTCTGCTTGTCTGCCAGACATATCCGCCACCAGAGTATTGCTTGCTTCGTCTTCTGTTGTAACATTTTTGTTTACCTTATCGGGGCTGAATGCTCTTGTTGTGGTGCAGAGTGAAATGAGAGAATTTTATAACAGCCTTGACACCCGGCTGCCTTTGCAGAGTCTTCTAAGATGGATCTGAGTTATAACAGAGGTTATTGGACAGGGCGTTGTCCTGGGACAGATCTGGGCTGGCATCCAGACAGAACAACCGCACAAAGTCCTTTAAATTTCACATTACATCAACCACAACCAACCATTCAGACAACTCCAGACCATTTTTATTATTGTCCAAGTTTTACCATAAAGTGCAAAATAAAAGAAACCGTCTGCATCTACTGGAAGCATGAGGTCATAGTGGTGTCCTGCCAATGTTTCTTTAAAAAGTGGATTTTTTATGGTCACTTTAATTGCGGGATATTCCTTTCAGTTTACCTTTTTTTTCTGGAGGCTAAAAGCTGATGTGCGAACATAAGTAAGTGGTTCCATCTATGTGTCACAGTGGGAGGTAGAAACATAGGCGTTAGAAAGATGAGATGGATGAGAATGACTCAAGCATAAATGGGGCGGGCTAAATGTTACAAGAAATTGATGGTGTCTTATACAATATATGTGCTGGAAACATTGTATGCAAAATTTTCAGCAAGTATCACAATACCTCCATGGTATGACAATGTATTAATCTATGTAGGTTCATAGCTACACATCCAGGTTGACAAATTACACAACAAAAAAAGTACTACTGGACTTCAAGTTTGTTTTCTTCAAAGATTTTTCAGGTGTTCATCTGAACACCATCAGTTTGAAATTCACAGGAAGCAGGAAGTCACTGGCATTAAATATCCAACTGAAGGTCACATGATCAATCAGTAAGTAACATGCCATATCAAAATGGCAGTGTCAATGACTGTGTTGCCAGATAAAACGGATAAAACACCAAGATACAGTCTTTACGTCTGCTGAAAGAAAAAAAAAAGCAGGACTTTGGCTATTGTAATATTGCCAATATCTTTACACCCACATAAACTAAAACTCACATTTACTTTTTAGTTGTAATTTTACCCAAGGCCTCTGTGCTTTTTTCATTGTGAAAACGGCTTGTATGGTGTGTACATATGCCACAGTACGAGTCTGTCAGCCAACTTTACTAGGCCAAGTCTGGACTACAGAAACTAGCACCCCTTCAGCCAAACAATGACAGATTGAACTCAATCTCACATCTAACAAGACTGGAAATAAACATGCTCCAGAATGATGCTCTGAAAAAGCCTACACCACTCATGCCCTTCAGAGAAAATCACAGAAAATCACATCTGGAAGTTTTTCTTACATTTTCTTACAAACATTGATCAAGCAAATGCACACATGACATGAATGATTACATGTCTAGAGTTAGAGTAAGCAAGGTGTGACAAGAAACTCTCCATCTCATCCTGACTTATTAGCCTAAAGATAAGAAGAAGTTAATAAGAACACTGATAGCATGTGTATCTAACTGGAATGCAATACACAAACTAGAGGAACTTGCAAAATTCTAAAGAATACCATTTAAGTCATGTCATTAAGAACTGTAATGCCTTGGCAAAGTTCTGTGCTCTCTGAGAAATTTGAGTTTTTACATGGCATCACCTTGTTGCTACTTACTATCTGTAGTAAATAACATACTGGAAAAGTTGTGCATGGTTGGGTAAAATAGAGTGTGAGGCTTCTGTACTCTGCTCACGCCACCCGTCACACAATATAAATGTCACCACGTCAATGTCACCAACATGCCCACTCCTGGTGCACCCTGGAATCTGTAGATTAATTTATGACGTCAACCATAGTAAAGGCTGGAGGCAGCAATATCTCGGGTTATCCTCTGGGATTGTGTTCATACATGTAACTAAAGGCAAACTTTCTGATACTGCTTCATGTCATAACAATATACACTGATTAGGCATAACATTATGACCTTACTTTAACATCCTTCAGACCATGGTCTCTAAGTAGCTCAACACTTTTTGGTGTGGCTGAAAAAGGCCGATTCAGGAGTGACAGTCTCTTCTGCACTGGGAGCAGATGTAGTCTGTTTGTGGTATATCTCTCTGGCTTCTGACCTTCCCACTTTTTGCGTCATTGCTTCTGGCAAGTGCCTCTTCAAACTGTGTGAGGCTTTGCTGTATAGTCTGTCTCCAAGTTGAGCAACTAGACAAAGTTTCCCAGCTGTTAAGGTCAATTCCCATGGCCTTCAGCTCCTGCTTGCAGACATCCTTGTATCACAGCTGTGATCTATTTGTGGGGTGTTCTCCTTACGCTAGTTCTCCATAGAGGAGATCTTTTGGAATCAGACCATCATCCATTCTTATAACATGGTTAAGCCAGCACAGGCGTTGCTGTTTCAGCAGCATGTACCTGCTATGGAGTCAATTTATTCTAGGACTGTGCTGTTAGGAACTTTGTCCTGTCAGGTGATGTTGAGGATATCTATTATTGGTGCTGATAATGGTGTGTGCTATGACCTTTTGCCTAAGAACCGTTTAGACAACAACGTCAGTAAAACGCAACAATTTGCATATCCACAGATCTATTTGAGGTGTGAAAAAATGTAGGTGTGAAAATCTGTAGTAAGCCTATACGTCCAGCAATCAACACTGTTCACCCTGTTGACAAAGTCACCACTGAAAAAGAAGCCACAGCTTAATGCTTTCACTTCAACATTTACATCTTGTGGTCTACCTGGGCAGTGCTGACAAACTCTGAAGCAAGGATTTATACATGTATTAATAACCATAGGATTTCAAAAAATGAATGTATGAAGTGTAAAAAGACCCTGTGAATGGACAGGGATGGGGATGTTACGTTGTTGTTTTCAATGAGGACATTGTTTTGCCAGTTTACACGAGTGCAGAGCTCCAAACAACTGCAAAATCTGCAAACAACTGCAGATTTGGCAAAAACGCATGTCATCTAAACAGCCCCTACTATGCAGGCCCATCAGAGGTGGTTCTAGACCACTTTTAACTGGGGGCCACACTGGGGCCAGCCTTTCTGCCTGGCGGTACATGAGACACATGTGGGCCCTCACAGGGCATCTGAATTGTCAATAGACATGTTCTTCAAAAAACTGTATTATAATAAAGAAAATTGTAGTACACAGTTCAAATAAATATTGTTTATATGAACATTTTACCCCTAAACGTAATCCTTAAGTCAGGAACAGACCAGCAAACACTGAATTCATTAATCTGAGTTCAGAAACAGCTGCTGTTGTTGTGGAAATTATAAACAAGTACAGACACCTTTGTTACTTTATTCTTCTTTTGCTTATTTTAAGATGAACCTGGGGGATTTGACCTTTTTCAGACTATTTAGTAGCTCAGCGCATGAGGGTATTGTCTTCAATGCACAGTGGGTGTGTGAAATATGGACAGAAGGGACTGATAACACCGCCCTGCATGTAGACAAACTTTATGCTGTTTTGCAAATCACACTTTTTTTTAACCTATGCTGAGTTCAAATACGCCACTGAAAATTCCCTTTCACGTACTGTGAAAGGGAATTTTAATAAATGTGGTAAATTACAGGGTTATACATACAGTAATAGCAGTCATCAGTATGATTTCTTGGCTTCCTCCATGATATTGGAATAAGCTTAAGCTTTTTCTATGTTTTTGGTCCACTGTCTGAGGTTCTCAACACAAGCCCGGCACACTGTCTGAGGAGCCCGTGGTTTGTCCTGGTCACCAAGCTTCATTCCAAAATATGCAGAATATTCCTTTTTTTACAAAGTCTGTAAATCTGCTGTTATTGTCACAGAAGTAGCAGAAATCATCTGGGGCATTATATATATATATATATATATATATATATATATATATATATATATATATATATATATATATATATATATATATATATATATACTTTCTGATGGTACCTCATTTTCACTCAGCCTCTGTAACTGGTGTTGGAGTTGCCTGGTGTTCATTTTAGCCATGGTGTTATCTCTCAGGTCAGTTGCTGCCTCGCTCAGCGTGATCGTGCTTTTTGGGGCTTCGTACCCAAACTCTGGATGGAGAGTTGGTGTTAACTCCCCTCTGACCTTGTGTGCTGACTCCCCCTTGTTGTAGCATGATCAGTGAATGTTTCAGGCAGTGGAAAACAGAGGAAGAGGTGCTGGAGGAACCATCATGGGAGGAAAAGCCCCTACATGGGATGTACCACCGACAGATAACTGAAGTGGCTGATATCCAGAAATCCTACCAGTGGCTAGAAAGGGCTGGACTGAAGGACACCACAGAGGCACTGATCATGGCTGCACAGGAGCAGGCCTTGAGCACCAGAGCAATAGAGGCCCAGATCTACCATACAAGACAAGACCCCAGGTGCAGACTGTGCAAAGGCCCCTGAGACAATCCAGCACATAACTGCAGGCTGTAAGATCCTGGCAGGGAAAGCATACATGGAGCGTCATAACCAAGTGGCTGGTATAGTGTACAGGAACATCTGTGCAGAGTACAGTCTGGAAGTCCCGAGGTCAAGGTGGGAAACACCTCCAAAGGTGATGGAGAACGAACGAGCTAAGATCCTGTGGGACTTTCAGATCCAGAACGACAAAATGGTAGTGGTGAACCAACCGGACATTGTGGTGATGGACAAACAGCAGAGGAAAGCCGTTGTGGTTGACATCGCAATACCAAGCGATTGCAACATCAGGAAAAAGGAACATGAGAAACTAGAGAAATACCAAGGCCTTAAAGGAGGGTGAAGGGACAATTTATATAATTGTACTCTCGCCCTCCGCCCTATATACACACACACACACACACGCACGCACGCACGCACACACACACACACACACACACACAGAGAGGAACATAGGATGAGATTAGTGAAGACTCTGCTGACTGACGGTATCATGGAAATATAAGTAGTAGTAGTAGTATTCAGTAGTAGACTCTCATTCATCCAGGGTAATTGCACCGCAACAAAAGGTTTAAAAAGCAGTCATCTGGACTTGATCTTTTTTTTATTTTAATTTTTTTTTATTTCAGTAGTGACTTAACTGTCTAGTTTGATACTACCACAAGTATAGAATTTTATTAAATTACAAATACAATCCATTATTTTAGTCTACCCAGCTGGAAAACCTGTCAAAATGCACCAGAATACAGGAAATATTGTTTGTTCTGTTAACATTTTCTGGGGGCAGACCCTAGACCCCCCTGCTGTATACTGACAAACAGTGCTTGCCTGACACTAATTACTTTCTCAGCCTCAAGAACTGACCTTTTTACCAGTAACACACACATCTGTCCTAAGCCACAACCAACCTGATGTTGGTTCTAAAGAATGCAACTAATAACAGTTCAAGCACGCTCGTGTAATGTGAATCATCAATACTCATCCACTGGTGCCACTGATGTGGTGGGGGCCCCCAAGTCAAATTCTCTTTGAGAAGCCATCAAGGCTTGGGCAGGCACTGGGACCACACGGACCAGCCTTTACACAGAGCATGTGCCATGATGAAAAGATAACCTGTTACTCTGATCAGCGTATAGGATCTGTTATGTATCACTGTAAGGTATCATTTAGATGCTTTGAGAGAGCTGTTACATCTCTTCATCTTATGTTAATGTTGTTTTCAGAGCATTAGACATCCTTTAGATTAGATATCATCATCATTTACATTTGTACACACAGCCAAGTGTTATTATACATCCCATTATACATTACACATTCGCCTAGGCCTACGTCATTTAAACCAACTCAGTATGTCCAGATATAGAATCAAATTAACATGTCGGGCCCATCCACAGCACAGATGCACCTAAGTGTTGGACATAAATAATTTGCACATTCCATACTGCACATTAATCTTTTACCACTAATACATAATAAATACTCTTTCATTATTCAGTTTGCATCTTTACACTACTACACAGCATTACTGCAGGTATCGTTTCCTGTAATTCCAATATATTATGTGCGCACTTTGACGTAATAGGGAGGCATGTTTGAAAGTTTGTCCTTACTAGCCCCTACTTATGGCTATAGCTTCTTTTGATTTATTTTGCTATTTCTGTTCCAAGACGTCTCCTTCCACTAACACTTCTCACTTCTCAAGATTTTTAAAACCACTTACCTGTGATGACATGTTTTAAATAAATTCCTATAAGTACGCCAATGATGTGCAGTAGAACCTGGGTGAAATCCAGATCTATGCGGTCTATCGCAAGCTAATCACAGCTCATGCTTCTGTTATGTACATTTGCTTTTATTGATCAGTGTGTGGAGGACTAGGAGCCAGCACATCATCTGTTTTCAGTGGGAATCAATTCTGTTTCTGTGATTTAGCTTGTATGAAAGAAAGTCCTGTTTCCCTTTGCAGGTCAGTTTAAACTCACACAGTGAACATACAGTGACTGACACTGATATGAGGAACACTACATGTATATGACATTGCAGATATTTCAGTTGATGTCATAGCCTGATTAAAAGTGTATCTTGAGAATTTAATTTAGGGAACTGGAAATGAGGCATAGACGAGGTTGAAGTATACAAACTTAGATTAAGGGGATGTTTAGATGACAACACTGGTCAGGAAAACGCATCAACACAGATATGCTCGAGGTGTGCAAAAACAGTAGAAGGTGAAATTCTGCAGTCACCCTGTGAGGCCAGCAAACGGCGCTGTTCACCCTGCTGACAAAGTCACAACTGCAGAAAAAGCTGTAATTCTGAATTCCACTACAAATTTTATATCCTTTGGTCTTCCTGGGCAGAGTTGATAAACTCTGAAGAAACATTATGGATTTATACATGTATTATTAACAAGTATCAAAATATGGAGGCATGAAGCATAAAATCACAGCATTTTGCTGTCGCTCTGGGGCAGTTATGTTATTGTTTTCACTAAGGACTCTTGTTTTCCCAGTACACACGAGTGCATGGCGCCCTGAGCAACTCCCTGCTGTGTAGACCAAGATTGCTTATTCAGAAAAGGAAAATGCAGTTCTCATGTAGACAAAAAGCCAATCTGCAACCATTTCATTGCATATTCAGCAAAACTCAATGTTGTGTAAATGACGCCTAAAGCTGGCATGGGTTGTCCCTGTGTAGTTGACTGATGGAAACAATACTATGCAGCCAACCGGCTTGTTCAGTTGTTCATCTCTCCTCCAAAGTAAAGCGGTCAAAGAGAGAAAAAACTTTGTATTATAATATTTCAGGGTGGAGGGATTTCTTTTTCTTCTCAAGCATGTATTCATAAGAATGTTCCAAAGAACTCAAAAACAGGTTAGCATTTTCAAACTGAATAGACTTTAAATTCACCACAAGTACAATCACCTTTAAGAGGAATGGACTGTTGCCCGTTGCGAGCAGTGGATCAATACTTCAATGTTGCTACTGTATCAGCTCATTCAAGAAATCCAATTCAATTATCAGCAGCCGAGTAGAACAGATCTATCCAGGGCTTTGCGAAGCGAAAGAGGTGCTTTACCTGCTAAGCAGGTGAGAATGGGCCCGTCTCTTTGTGCCTCTGCCATTGATTTGAACATATATCTGCCGCTGCAGAGCTGCGGTTCAATTAGAGTGTCTGTGTGCTGTGGGGCTGTACTGATCTGCCACAAACCTATGGATGTTTCAGCAACAGTAACTATTTCCATTCAACATTGAGCCTTAGACACAGTCTTTCAGTAAGACTAAGACATTTCTGCTACAACAAGCACAATGCACAGAACTTTACAGAACACTGTCAAATAATGACATCAGCCTGTCCAAACTTTCTCATCAGCTACAGCTAATGTCACAGAGAAGTTACTGTGCTGAACTTGTTGTAATTATTAATGAATCATGAAACATATAATGACAGGAAGCCCAAAGGTCAGCACACAGTCCACTGACCGCAAGTCATCACTACGTAACATCCAACTCAACAAAAAGATGTAATGTCAGAAGTGGTGTCAAATATTAATGAAGGCTAGAGTAATGCTGTTGTTCTTGGACCTGATGCACAAAAACTGTCAAGCTATTGGCTCTCTGTCGGCAAGAACAAGCCATCCATTACTTCTATAGGGCTTTGCTATATGTATTTTGCTGATTGTGCTTATGACTAAAACCTACAGCATTCTTGCCAAATTTATCCTAACCCCCTCTGCACTTCTTTATTCATTTTTCCTCCAATCTTAAACTTGTTATGCCTACATTTTGCTCCACCTGCCCCTGGTGCCTATATATCCGATCACTGCTCTCCCTCTCTTGTGAGCGTGTTGTGAGGTGTGCTGAGGCGCTCAGTGGGTGCGACAGAGGTGGTGCTGGGGGAGTGGGGGGTGGAGGGGTCGATGAATAATAGAGGGCTGACCAAAGGGACAAAAGCCTGATATGTTTCTCCATCTCGCTGCATGGAGCCCACTCTAACATGTTTTGTATGGCCTTCTCTTATCAATGTTTTATAACCTCCTGGGCTCGGGACATTGTTCAGTGAACTGTCATCCTCCCACGAGCTTCATTTTCTTCTGCTGTGCATTTTTATTTCCATTCATGGGGGATTACCTGAGTCAAAGAACTGCACCAAAGGATGTTCTGTATAATAGAGGATATAGAAGTGTGCATAACACTTTCTCTAATGGTAATGTGACACTGGGAACTGCCAGCTAAGCCAAAGGGACTTGCAAACATAGTAAAAATTTGTACAATAACATTATCCAAAATCAGATTTGTTTTTCCGTTCTGGCCCACCACCAACAACAGCACTGCTATGTCTTTCCTGCTTTTCTTTTATTGTAAAAAGCACAACTGGACCAATTTGTCATTATATATGTTGCCATTACATATATCTGAAGTTAAGAGATTATTTTAAACATTCAGTTCCTTCCATTAAGATCCTTAAAATTTCTTCCCCTCAGTTAACATCTTGACTGATTTAATTATGCATGTACAGTAAAAACATGCATGTAGTAAGTTTGCAGAAAAACCCTTAAAGAGAATATATTATTCTTTTATTTATATTTCAATTTTGGTCAATTAGAAAAACAGCATTGCCTGTATTACTATTATTACCTTTAAACACATTATCTAACTAAAAGAAAGCTTTTCCAATACTACCACCAAAAAGAAACAGGTGAAGAGCGCAGCAGAGGTCCTGCTCTGGTCGTACAGAGACCGAACAGTCCTGGGCTCAAGGACCATACTATTAGATCGCACCCTACAGGGGCCACCAGCAACAAAACACATGCAGCCTGTTCATACAAACTGTCTGCAGCATTTCAGTTAAGAAAGAAAGTCCAGCACCAGGACAATAACAGCAGAGTCTAACCCTCTGTTTTGAGGCCTGCAAATGGGCTCAGGGACTGCAGCTGATAAATCCATTTTATACTGATCCAGCCTCATTACTGATTAAAAATCACACACAAAGCAAGAGTTTCATGGAAGACAAATTCCTGTTTTAAAAAGTTTAATTTTACATGATTTTTGGCAGATTTATTTATTATTCTGTATTGGAGACAATATGGCCCGGCCTACTTTTATCCATAAAAATTCATTCAATAAAGTTTCCTTTAAGTTTTTTTTTAAAGCTAAACCACATCAGAATGAGGTGTGGTGAAGGAGCTTTGTGTGTATTACTGTGGCCTACTCTTGACATAAAGCATGCACTTTTTTATTAATGAAAGCATATTCCTGGTGTCTAAAAAGGCAAATGATATGTAAATTTATCAAAATAATAATTTACAAACAAAATCTTTTTACCTCAAATGAGACGTAACACATCACTAATGATGACTAAACAGAAAAAAATCTCTTTTTCTCTCTCTCTTTATCTGTGGGGTACAAGGTGACACCTCTCAGTAATCTGTGTATGTGAAACAGGTTGGTAGGTTAAGGGTTAAACTTTTTGTATGATGCCATTTTACTACAAAATAAAAAATACAGTATCTGGGAGAGATCTTTGGAAACAGACCTGTACACTGTGTCTTGGATAAATAAATGAGAGCAGTCTAAATGTAGAGGGCTTGTTGATTGGTCTGTGCCTTCTGGAGTGGGCGGGGGTTTGTGCAAATGAGCGTTCCTCAGGACTCAGCAACTCAGCGCCAGGGACTACAGAATTACTCAAACAGGGATGAATGAAACAAAACACAACTCCAGATATGTTTTTGATGAGGGAACAACAGCTAAAAAAAAAGTCGATTTTGCAAAATATAGCCCCTTTAACAAGTGGCAATGTCCAAAAAGCATCTACTTTTCTTTTTTGTATTGTTTTGACAGAACAGACATTCACAGTAGGATTTTCAGCTGCCAATAATTCATAGCCTGGCCAACCAGAGAAATGTGTTTATTCTGTTCAAATAATTTAGTCTGGTACTGCTGGCTTTAGTTTGATTTCTAGGGGGAAGGAACTAACAGAGGTGAAGTAACTAATCAGTGAAACAAAGGACGTGATGCAGGAAAAGTGCTGCGTCAAATGTGGCAGCAAACAGCAGCAAAAGTCAGTTGTTGAAGGTGTGTATGTGCAAGGTTTGTTTGAATGTGGTTATCGCGTTGGATTTTAGGGACTTTACTGTTGTTAAAATGGCAACAAGGCAAGGAAAAAAATCCCACAGAGGTCTGAACAACAACACACTTCAGCAGAATCAACAGGTGACAAAGGAGAGCAATAAACACCATCAAACTGAGGCAAGAGAAGTTGCAGAATTTGGTCTTTATTAGCCAACACCATCTTGTTTTTTTGTTTTTTTTTTGTTTATTGTTTTTTTTTTTTTTTTTTTTTTTTTTGGTTAGGAGATATTTCCTGCTTCTTTATGACGTGCTGCAGAAATGTAACTGTGATAGGCTGGTTCCAAGTCAAACAGTTTTTTTTTTAGGAGTTTTTCCTTACTGAGAAGGAGGGTCTAAGGACAGGAGTGTCCTGGGTCTGTTTAGTGTAGTTATTGTTTGTGTTGTCTGATTGTGTGTTTATGTTTGATCAACTGTTTTGAAGCCCTTTGAGGCGACTTTTGTTGTGATACTGGGCTATACAAATAAATCTGAATTGAACTGAATTGAAAGACTTGCAAAGGAACTAGACCCACATCTTTTGCGAGGAAATTGTGTGGGGTTGGCTGGCCAGGCTACAGACCAACAGTCAAAGATGAGTACACAAGTTTACCTCAAGTAAAAGTTATAAGGTGACATTCATATTATAACATGGATCCAAACAAATGAATATAAATCACTAACATGGGCATTAGCATATCAGAAGCTTTTTCTTCTATGAACCGCTGTAGTTCATTGACTGGTCATACAGATGGAGCCTATATCAACAGCTTTGCTGGAAGATCAGGTAGCCTGTATCCTGGCCCCAGTCATTAGTGGATTTTCTAAAAGTGGACCAAGCATCTGCAACTTTTTATCACCAGTTTTGTCTAGTATCTAATGCACACCTCTGGACTATGGAACATGGTGAGAGGAGAATGAGAGGTGGAACTGGGGGATCAAATTTACATCTTTCAGGCAAAAATAGCCATCGTGTCTGTACAGCAGTAGGACTAAACCTCATTGCTACATTGCAGGAGGTAACTGGAGGTAACAGTTCCATATGTACACATGTAACATATTTGATTCAGAAAAGTTAATGCAGTTTAAAAAGCAAAACCATCTTGTTAAGGAAGACAAGAGAGAACTTTATAAATCCCACAAAACTTGGCATGCAGCACCTCAGAGAAAGAGCAGGGTATAGAAGAGTATTTTTAAAATGAATCAAAAAAATCATGCACTAAAAATAATTGCATATAAACTCTTTAGTGACAATTAAACTGCACTATGAGTCATTGTTTTGCAGGTGGTTTATTTCCCTCAGTGGACAAAGACTGCTACGCTCCATTTGTATGCTAAAAATAATCAGAGACTCAGTGCTACAAAATGTGCTGGTGCAGTTATAAATCTACTTTTGTGTTTTGTATGTTTGCAACACTTAACCAAATGTTTTAACAGTACAGATAAGACACAGCAATGTTTCACACACCCGTTAACCTTCAGCAAAAAGCCACATTGTATTTCTTTGGTTCAACATCTAAGTAACAGTGTTTTGTGTTTAGACTTACTTAAATGCTAAGCTATTGACTTTTAGCTAACCAACATCTACATTATGTGTTAGTTGATTGCCTGATAGGCGCTGGAGAAATACACCAAGCAAAGCCTAAAAAGAATCACTCGATTTTGAACAGACATCATTCATTTGCCTTAGATGGGGGTACAACTGGGACAGTGGCCAGTTAGTCGCAGGGCAGACACTTAGAGACCCACAGCTGACAGACATCTAATCTGTCTCGCATTCATTTACTCTAGGGGCAAATTTTCACCTATGCAGCCAAAGTAGTAGAGAGAACCAACAATAAGATAGGGTGGACATGGATGCCCCACTCAGAGATGGAGGGTGAGTCGTTCTCGCCAGTCGTTTGTGGGTTCACAAATTCACAAAAAGTAATTCTGTCCAGCACAAGCATATGAAGTACATTCCAGTCTGGTGGCTCAGCTGCTTGCCCAGTGGTGCAGCAGTGGAGTCGGGCTGAGCAGAATAGCATTAAGTGATGTTAGCAGTACTTGTAAACAATCATGTCGACATTTGCACACTTTAAAAAGCAGCAAAAATGGATGACATTTCTATTTCATTGTTTTACTGTTGTAGTGATTTGCTGTTTGGCTCCGTCATATGAGTTGTTGCTATGATTGTCTAGAAAAAATTATGATAAGTGGTCACTAGCTTTTGCTACATCCAATCAGCTCCTAAAAATCCTATTGAAATTGACTCCCCTTTGCAAACTCTTTGAAATCAATCCTTCCAGGAATGTATTGGTCTGTGTAAAGCATTGGGATGTCACATTGTTCATATACTGTGCATAAAATCTTTTTGCTGATGACCACAGCTCACTCAGCTGCTGTTTGTGTGTGAGAGGAGCAGAACACAGAGGGGCCAGGCTGCTTGTACACAGAGCACAAACGGAGAGAGGAAAAAAAGTCTGAAGTGTTGCTCTATTTTGCCAAAGATGCCAGCACTGTACGTAGTCACAAAGGTGATAAATGTGTCTGCAAGCGCTGCATCTAATCTGGCAAAACACTGCACCAAGCTAATTTATAAAACACAGGAAGACGATTGCCCACTCTTGAAATAACAATGAGAACCAACCAAACCCGTTGTTCTTGAAAATATTTATTCACATAAAAAAAGACTTCTGCTTTTTTTTAATTACAGTTATTTCATCTTTTTATTTAGATTTGTTAAAATATTTTTAGATACATTTATTACTACAAACATTAAGTATTTTGTCAATGAAAATGTTCAATTGTTGCATGATGCAAAATTAGGAAACTTGTGTTTAATTTTAATTTAATTAATTAATTTAATTAATTATTTGTATGCTAAAATTCCTGTGACTAGCTGGCCCCTGTCCAGGGTATACCTCACCTAAGACCCAAAGTTAGTTGTATAGGCATAGTACCGGCAAACCCTTATAGGAATAAGCAGAAGAAGATGAATGAATGAATGTATGCAAAAAGTATCGATAAGAGCACCATTAAAATACCATACTGAAAAGCAGTATCAATAACAGTAGTAATACTGTTAAAATCTTAACAATACCCATCCCTTTGAAGAATGCCATCTGCCCTTTTCCATGTTAGTGCGTGTGTATTGAAATGTTGCCATCTTTATAAGTGAATATGTCTAAGGTCTATATACAACCATCTTTTTATTATACGTTTCTTGGTGACTTTGTATGGTATCAGTCACACTTAAACAGGAAGCACAAACACAGTTATGAATTTCTTTTTACTTGTAATGCTGCTGCTCTTATTGAGATGACATAGTCTGTGGCTGAAAATGCAGCTTGTGTGGAATAGGTCAATGGGCACAGCGTAGATAAAATTGGATTCTGACACTTGAGATGGAAAAATGGAAGTGAATGTGTAGCGGACCACCTCTGCAGAGCTACCATATTTACCAGGCTTTATGACAGAACTCACTAAAGTGTGGCTCAGAGCTCAGTGTGTTTGTGGGATTTGGACAGGTTTAAGTATTTCTGTTAGAATTTGGAAAGATCTTTTTTATTTGACTCAACTGATGCTTTTGTATCACTTTAACGCCTAGTAGCTATACAGAAATCCAAGTCTTTTGCAGTTATTATTTTTAGGAGTTTTTCTGCAACTTTGTTGGATGCTGACGATTTCTGTGTGATATCCACATTAAGATTATCACAGCCTCCTCCCATTGTCAACTAGGGATCTTCCAATCTAGAGCTCGGTATTGGGCGCTGATCAAGGCAAATCAAAACAACATTGTGACCAAACATATTTGTAGTAGGGATGGGTGAAAAATGTGAGTAATTTTATTAATTTGCATTTTTCATTTTGAACAATGTCAAAAAGAAGCTTCCTTCAAGTGCTGCACTGTCCACAGAGCAGCTAAATACTGAATGTGGAAACTCTGCAGGTGCTAAAAACACTAATAATCACAGAGAAAGAGGACCTCTGACCTCTTGACCTCTGTAATGCCTTTGTTTAAATGTGGCAGCAGTTTGGCAAATACTAACAGCATGGTGTGATGTAAAACTGCAATTTTACCTTTGTTTATTTACCTTTGTATACAGATGAGCCATGTGTTCTGGAGCTTAGTGTCTTTAGACTAGGCTTTCTATAGTGTGTATAAATTATAAATTATAATAGACTTTGCCTTTCAAAACAGAGAAAGCTAAAAAATATTTATGTCTTCACTGATGTCTTCGTGACAGTAATGCACACTGCTGCTGGTTTACTGCTGTTTTGTAAAAGCATTTTCAGCATAAAACATAGCTCTGCAATATGTTAGGCATTATTTTAAAATGCATATATATATATATATATATATATATATATATATATATATATATATATATATATATATATATATATATAAAGATCAGTATCAGGACTCGGATTGGTCAAAACCACATATTAAATAATTATAATCGGATCAGGAGCCAAAAAAAGTTGGGACATCGCAACCAAAAATGTGCATCTATAGGAGAATTGACAAAACTAAAACTGCTCATAGTGAATACATGAATGAGTGAATGGTGGTCTATCTGTGAATGTCTGTCAGAATGCCAGCCATGCTATTGACCAGCCGTTGTCCAGGTGCCCCACCAACAAAAAAAGTGGAAAACAATAATGAATGTGCTCAGTCTGATTACTTTTACATACACTGTATATTGAGCTACTGAATATGGAACAACTTACTAATGTTCTCCAACCACTCTCCAACACTCATTTTTTTCCTTGCAATGTGACCTATGCAAATCTAGTATTATTTATTATGCAAGGATTTTCTTTCTTCACATGTTCAAGGATAACAACAAAACAATGGGATCAGTGCATCAGTGCTCACAGTCAGTCAGTATGCATTATCCTGTCTTAGGCGAGGTTCAGGTTGGATGCCTTATGCAGAAGGAACTAGAGCTAGTACTAGCAGCACACTCCTGAGCCCCTTTTCTTGCAAATTTGCAGTTATCCTGGCATCAGCAAGCCATTTCTAAGTATTGCGATGGTCTCTAGTGTAATATGCATGCCAAATCAGGTCTTGATAAAAGATGCAAAAAGCCCTTATTACATCAAAGCATATGGACAATTTGCATAAATCAACAAGTTCCTGGCATATTATGCAGATGTGTTTATGTCAATTTACCAAGCCATTACAGAGGTAACATGACTACGGCTCTCTGGTCATTATTAGTCGTGTTTAGTGTCTACAGTGTCAGCACTAGCTTTTACTAAAGCTGCTCTAGGGGGTTGCAGTAGAATTAACTGCTTCCAGAGAGTTTAGTGGCCCAGATAGAGGATTTTTTAAAATATTCTACATTTGCTCATCATCCAAAATAATGAATAATTAATATGTTACAATTTAAAGTATCATAGGGTTAACACTCTCCCCTCTCATGCTTCCATGTTAAGATGGACTTTATTTTCCCCAAGGAAATTTGCTGTCTGCATTTGACCGATTCTTCTAATGCCACTGAGACAACCTGTCACTTGTCAACCACTGTGCAGCACCCAGGGACCCTTCTCCATGATGCTGAGCTAGGCTCCTGGTCAGGAGTACTTAGCTGGAGGATTGGCCTTATTGGGCTTGATTGGTAGAGATGGGGAAAGCGAGAGTATCTGGAAAAAAACAAAAAAAAAAAAAAAACACTCAACCATGAGGAGAACATGTGAAAGGCCCTGCCAGCCCATTCCAGAAACCAAACCCAGAACCTTTTATGCTGTGGTGGGTCAGTGACCACTTTCCCACCATGCTGCTGCTTGTACTACTGGTTTCAAGTTTCTCTCAGTACCTCACAGTCAGAATTGATTTATGCTTTCCCAGTGAGACAAACAAAAATAACTTGCCTTTAATACAGATTTCTATTAAAACCTTTGCATTAGAACACTTTTTATATAAAATAATGTATGCATGTAAACCTACTTCAACTTTGCAGAGAATGCTTGGATTAAGTGTCTGTTGCCTCCTGTTGGCAACTGGTGGGGACTGGACAGAGCATAAAATGGCTATTTAGCATGGCTATTATCATGATGCTTATACAGATCAATGAACTGACTGCTTTGTAGCGAATGGCAATTTAAGCAGCAGAAATTATCAGAATAAGTGCGGTGATGGTGTATGGGCTTTAGAAACGTGCAGAAGCACTTTCTGGTTTCACGTGTCTACGTAGAGCAAGCTTTTCCAGCTCTTGGCAGCGGCTCAGGATACAGGATTACTCAAACATGTTTGAAAGAAACAAAATACTACTCCAGGTATGTTGTTTGAGTTGCAAACAACATCATAACATAGTCAAAAGTTAGAAGAAAAAAAAAGCATAGACCTTTTACAAAAAAAAAACAACAACAAAAAAAAAACTTTATAGCTCTGTTACCACCTCTTTTTTGGGATGAACTGTTTAACAATGCTAATGACATCATTTAGTCTGCAAAAAAAAAAAAAAAAAAAAACTAACTATTATTACTGAATACTTGTCGTAGCCTATTTTAGAGATGGTTAAATGATTCTGTCATTGGAGTTTGGCAGTTTTAAGGGCACTTCAGGCCTCAGTTACTACTTTGGATAAGGACTAACACTTCAGCCTAAATGAGAAAAGTCAATTTTGTGATACTTATCATGACTGGTTGGCTGTCGAAAATCTCCTGACAATTCACAACAGTTTCAGCATGCAGCTCCATTAATTCCCATAAATGATGCTGACAATATCTGACCACTCAGCCCCAACCTTCAGTCAGTGGCATTCATTTCATTGGTATAATTCAGGCTAAATCAATCACATTTGCTCTTGTTCTCAGTACATTTATTGAGGAGGGAATTGAACTACTGTCCCCAGTGTAGAACTAAACTTTAGTACTTGTGTGTTCAACATTCAGCTATTTGCTAAAACCTCACTCTTCATCACTGGAAAACATTAACACCACGGATAAATAAGCTTTACACCCCTCTCCATGAAGAACCCATCCCACCCACATGCACATGAACTTTTCACTTCCCTTTGCTTCATGGAGATGGCTGCACAACCTCAAATTTTCAATTTTCTAATATAACCCAATATCTCAACAATAGTTCCTCATAGTCCTCAAGGGGCTTTACAGAAATATGCATAAACAAAGAAATGGGCAAAAAGACTGTACTTAGACTTTCCATCTTGGTAAAGGCAAAAGGAAAAGAAAAGAAAAGAAATAAAACCCCAGGGAGAAACACATGAAGGAGGAATCCACTCCCAGGTTTGACTGGCTGTACAGAACTGTGTCCAGGGCTGAGGCATAGACTTATAGCCATACTCATACCGCTAAATTAAAAAAAAAGACAGTAAAGTGACCCAAGTGCACCCACATTTATCCAAAAAAGGAAAAAAAATTCCTCACAGATTGTTTTCATTTTGTAATAAACAGGCATCATACAAACGTTTAAGAAGTGGACTGCTTTTTTCCTTTATATTATGTTCAAAAGACTGCAACACTCTTCACTCTTCTGCACTCTGTTGCCCTCTGCTGCTCTCTTCTCTTTCCTTATGTCACCAGTAGAATACTCACTAAAAACATCCTCTTTTAGTCAGATCATGTTTTTAAAAGCTGTAAAAAGTGCAATGCTGTTCTAGAGACGACCACGATTGGGTTAAAAATATGAATGACAGTATAATATTTGAATTAAAGCTGATGTTTAACTTTGGTTTGACTACTTTTATGAAACAAGATAAAATCAGAAAAGCCATATATGTTGTTTTTTAGGGGCGTAAAAAGAACATGGTTCCATCATTGGATGTTTGTGAGGAGGTACCAGATATTTTTGGTTTTGTCTGGGACCCATTCATTGGTGAATACATGGGACACAATCCAGAATCATAATATAGTAAAGCAATCAATAGAATATACCCATTTCCTCATAAGAGTGGAATTAGCAGCTGGCTCTTTAGATGTTCAGCTACCATAGTCCAGTCATTCTCAATCATTCTGAGTCATTCTTTGCCTAACTAAGGACTGATGTCTCTGATCCATCTTTTAATAATCAGCTATTTCTATTTAACGCTCATCACTGTGTCAGCCTCTGTGATTGGCTCATGCATGATGGGCGGGGCTTAGTGATTAATTTGATGGCAGAGCTTCCTGTGCCATTAAAAATAAGCCCATAATAGTTGTTTGTTTTGAAGCTGTTGTGAAAAATGATATCCTGCCGATGCTCCATGCTTTTCCTCTGTGCATATCTCATCATCATTTATTCTTGTACTCTTTCTGTATACATACAATATATCTCCAAAAGGTCAGGCTTGTGGCTTTATTACTGCATGCGGCTTCATGCATTATGGTTTTGTACAAGCAGGGCCATCTCTTATTCATAGACGCAGCAAAATAATCCACTTCACCTGAAATGTGGGCTGTCTCTGCACAATTTAGAAGCGAAAAATATTGTTGCACTGTTTAGTTATCAGAATACAGTGTGAATGTGTTGTGAGGCGGTGAGTGGGCGGTGGGCTCTCAGCTCGCTGTCTGTCGGCAAACAAAGAAACCGCATTTGTCAGTGCAGTCTGGGTCCTGCTCTGTGTGGTCCCGATCAAAAAATGGAGTATTAAATTGAGCCGCAGTCAGTCAAGCTCTTAAAGCAACACTGTGCATTTGCATAAAACTTCACATAAACAACTAAACCCAACACAATATCTGATAACACTTTAGAATAGCCCAACACCATAAAGCATTAATAAATGCGCAATTAACAATATTTAATGAATAAATAGGTTATAGGTACTGTATTGACAGATATTTCTCATTTCACATTGATTTACATGAGCTTATTACTTAAGTATTACTTAAGCAATAACAACATTTATAGCTCACTGGTGTTTACAAATGTTGAAGTAATGCTTTGAAATCAATCAACTTACTAATCCTTAACTAATGTGAGTTACTAGTATTAGTTAAAGTGTTACCAAAAATTTGAATAAACTCATCTACAAAACAAAACTGTGTTTTTCATTCACCAATACTAAGCAGTATTAACGCATTCATAGATATGTAATTTACAACATTTTAATGGATATACTAACAAATAAATGCATTTTATTAGTTAGAAATGTAACATACATAATGTTATTTTAACAAAACAAATGCATATATGATTAAATATAATAAAAATGTAGTACTCTGTGTACAGTGTAGGCCAGGCAGGCAAATGCTTGGGTCTACAAAACTTAAGGGGGCCCCCTGAGGGCAGAGTTATAAACACAGGTTGGGGTGCCCCTGTGAATTTTTTGCCTAGGGCCCCAAGAACCCTAGCTGTGCCTCTGCTGATCTGTGTCGATTGACATGAACTGGGAGCACCATCGCAGGAAATTAAACCGACGCTTATCTCCAACCAAGCGCCGCACACTCTCGTTCCAGAATTGCTGCTTGACGCTGGCAATGAAAACGCTTCGATTCACTACAAAAGAACCGCAGTGCGCAGAGCTCATGTTTGCAGTGGGAATTAGTGTGGAGATACTGAAATTGCATATGGGTAGGTGCTAAAGCTCTGATGTTTAATGTCTTGGTATTGAGCGGGGTGAATTGGTTCAGTTTTACTTCATAAAACCACGAATGCTGGGAGGAGGAGCAACAAGGCTAGGCAACGACTTTTCTGGGAGTGGTGGGTGGGTTGAATATGTTACACAATTTATCCCAGCACCATTAATAATACATTGTAATTGGAAAAGCTTACGGAAATAGTGGTCGGTTTTATAAAGCCTGACTGGCACTATACTATAAAAACACACTCCATACATCTGAAGACTGACCTTCTAACCATTTTTTGTAGTTGCAAGGTTAATATTGACCCTGTAACACAATGTCTACCTCACCTTTCGCTCGCGTGTATAGAAACCAAATTCTTCCGCAACCTCAGCCTTCATGCAATAAACTCGCTACATTTTTTCATCTTTGTCTGTGTGCGTAACTGGGATCAACAGAAGTTACCTAGGAACAGTATTTTCTTCAGTACTAAGACGCTCGCACAACTTGAACCTTAACATTTAAAAGATGAACATCACAAAAAATGCATTCTCAAAGAAGGAAAGAAATAAATGTACAATATATATTAGGCAATACACTTCAACTAACCCTCTAGTACTTTCAGTTCCCCAAAGGGTGTTTGTGGGAACTTGGTACATCTTAGTCTTATTTGAGCATTCATCATTAAGCACTGGAGGATTCTTGTAGAAATAAATCAGATAATTAGTTTGATTTGGATTGAAAAATGAACAAGAAAATAACAAGAAGTCATCCAATGGGTTCTACAGAGCATTATTGTTATGATACCATTTTTCTCTTTCTGATACTGAGAGCTGGGATAAGGGTGTTGGCCTGTATGGGTCTTTCTAAGCCCAATACTGACTTTTAAAATCCACAGCACCTAAGGCCTAATAAGCACTGACGATTTTTTAGGACCAATATCTAGGGCAGATTTTCCTGATTTTTTTTTTTTAATTAAATAATCTATCCAGTTTTTTTCCCCCATGTACTAGTGCATCCAGAGCTTTTCACCACTGTCACTAGACTGCACAGCTCCTTGTTAGTAATGTATAATAGGAAAAAATAATATCTGTAGCAATGATTTTTGAAGTGTCTGCTATATCATTCTCTCTAAGACAACATTTTAACCACAGTTGAATTGAAGTTACAGTACAGTGCCTTCTGTCTTGTGGATTGAAGCTAATGCTGCAGACTTGCATACTAAGGCATACAAACAAAGCCTTACAAATCTGATGCTTCAATCATGTGGTTGCCCAAACAATCAACACTAAAATCCAATGGCCGGATAAAAAAAAAAAAAATCTATCCCTAATAGCCTACTGAGTACCAATTCGATACCTGGGTGTGCACATAAAAAACATCAGATGTATTTACTACAAGCCCTCGTGATTTACAGTAATAGTATTATTTTATGGCCTCCCTCAGATTTATCACTTAATAAAACATGAAATAATACATACATATTTGTAATATCTGACAGTAATACGTATCTTTCTTAAGCACTTTAAATGTGTGTACCATATTGTGAGTAGGGCCATGGTATCAGATCGGAGAATGGATTAAGACTCAACAATACTGACAACTGATTTTTTTGTGGTATTGGCTCCATTCAATTTTGCAACAATTATATTAAAACGTATATATTATTTTTAAGCTATGTAGACATAGCTTGTCTTATCTTCAAATATGCACGGATTTCCCTTCCCCTAGACACTTGCACATGATTTCTTCCGGGGGAATACTATGATGTTACTAATGGGACAAGCCTGGAACACCTCCTCGGGAGGACATTCACAACATATCCAGAACACATGCCAGAAACCCCTCAGCTGACTCCTCGTGAATGTGGAGAATCCTCCTACTCTAATCTAGTCCTGGGTGACTGAGGTCCTCACCTTCTCTGCAAGGGAGTGCCCTGCCACCCTACAGTGAAAAATAATGTACACTGCTTGTGAGTGAGATTTTGTCACTGACCCACAGCCTCAGTGACCACAGGTGAGAGGAGGCATGAGCTTTTTTTTTTACCACAACACACCAGTGCTTCAGCAGCTGGAAATGTTGTGCCAATACTGTAAACTTCTGACTAATCTGGAAAAACAAGCTACAAGCATTTAAACTACAACAGTTTTCTGGAAAATTCAGCTATAAAATACTATACTACAGATTTATGAACTGGTTTACATGTGTGCTAAATTTTAAAAAAAAAAGTGTTAAAAGTGGAGCTAATACTGATGCTAAATTAACTATAAATATGCAAAATGAGGTGTTTTCGCAAGAGTGCGCAAATCTCAAGGCAGACCTAATAATTTCCTTTCAGTGGAGACCAACATGACATATACAGTGCATAATGAAAGTGTTAAGTCCACTTGTGCACCCGTAGCATCACCAAGTGCGCGCTGAGACACACCCGTCCTGGCGCACACTCTGATCTGCTTGAATTTGAGCTGTCCCACTTCAAACTACATCTCTTCTGTAGAAAATAGCGTGTTTATCAAAGAGTTTTTTTAACACATCCAGTCTGACACATCCATCTTTCCATCTGCTGCATATGATTGACAGGCTGCACTGGGTAAAGGGATAGCGCTATTAGCACATTTCTTAGAAGATCTGTCTGCCTATAGTGCTAATTTTGGCTCAAAACCTAAATCTGGTTGTTCACAATGAGAACTGTCATTATAAGTGCTAATGCTCTCTTGTCACAGTAATAACCTTAGGCTGAATGAATAAATTACTGATGCATCTCAATAAATTAGAAAATTGAAAGTGAAAATGTATTTCAGTAGTAAAAGTGAAATACAAATATATAGAGAACACAGTGAAATATGTCAAAGATTTATTTATTTTAGTTGTGATGATTATGGTGATTGTATATCATGCAATATTCAAATTTCATGAGGTGTATAATTTTGAATTTCATTAACCCTAATCCATAATAATAACAATTAACATATAAATAAATGCTTAAAATTTCACTTTAAATTGAACTACTGAAATAAACTGACTTTTCACTGATTCTGATTCTGATTTATTGAGATATCAGTTACTTACAATAACTCAATATTAATAAACACCACTGAATTAAAAACATTATTAATGTTTAAATCTTGAGTAATAAGCTCATATAAATCAAAACAAAATTACTAGTGTTAATTCAGTGTCTATAAACAATTTATTCATTAAAATATTATTTTTTTATTAATGCTTTATTACTGCTTAATAGTTGCGAGTTAGCAGTTTCCAGAATATTTATCCTTTTAGAGATGATAATAGTCTCCATTCAGAAATAATTAGGCACTGACTTTCTTAGTACAACTGTATGTGTTTTCTTTCACTATTTAGTAGTAAATGGGATAATATTTTAAACATTAAGCAAAGACCAAGTTATGACAACTCTTGACCACAATCGATTCATCAAATTGTTCATGGCATTCTGCAAAAAAAAAAAAAACTCTTTTGTTAAATTAGGCCAATTTGTAATACCCTGACCTTGGCCATGACTCTTGCGTGAAGAGTCAACCTCTGGCTGAAATTTCAAATCCAAACTTTAACTTAATGGACATCCCTTCAGATGTGGAAAACCAACAAGGCACCTTTGAATAGTAAATTATCCCAAGAAAACATGTTTCCCTGGTTGAGTAAGCAGTGGAGACACTTGTATCTTGTTGACGAGAACCAGACACACATTCTTTCTAGTGGCCAACTCCACACTACCAAAAGTTTAGTGCAATGCAGCAAGAGAACTTAATGGACATTGCAAGACAGAGCTTGTAGATTTGAAAAGTCAATTTCTGTGACTGTCATTTTCTTCCATCTACTCAAGGACCGGCTGAACTCATATAGATGTTTTGCAAGACAATGCCATAAGTGACCTAAAATTGTGTTGTTACCTTTATCGTGTCTATTAATGATTGGATATGTGCTTTGTTCACCACTATTGCATCATTACATATTTCTTTATGGAGTTTAAGTATAATATTGTGATGAACATGCATTTCATACTATTTGAAGTGGAATATTATTAACATGCCACTTTGTAAAGTAATCCGATCCGTGGACAAATCTCGCCAAACTTAGGATACGCTTCAAGAGTACACCCCTCACTTCACCAACAATATTTTTTCTTTGTTCTGGGGCAGTGGGCTCCTCAAAGTCATGTCCCTCATGGGACTCCCATCCCCCACGATGACTGGGTGCGGCTCCAAGCTCCCCGCTTCTGACTTCTTCTGCTTTTTCTGCTGCTTGCTTTTTTATGTTTAAGCTGAACATTGATTTTGTTTTCACAATTTTTATCCAGTTATTTTAAACCTCAAGCCATTGCCTAGTATTCCTTGAACTTTGACGCCGAGCTTAGGCTTACGAAAACCAAGCCTTTTCTAGACTGAATACAAAAGTGGAGACCAGACAAACAATGTCCCACATACTATCCCGTGTCTTTCGAATACCCAACTGGTGGCTGACTCACGTTAAGCTTCCCTGAAGCATGCATCCAAGGAAACACGGCATGATCTCTGGAAGAAACCCCCGGCGGACCAGACCGTCCTCTCAACACTGTTCCATACACGTAAGCCGACCAGTGTTTCACATTCAGAGTTTGGCGTCAAAATTCTTCGGAGTGTTTATTTTATTCCCTAAAAAAATCTCCCATAAACTCATAACCCATACACTATATTTCATTTACAAATATTAGCCTACATAAAGGTCCTGTCTGTGAATATAAATACCTAAAACTCATACATGTCTTTTAACATCCTCTTTTGCCTATAATTCTTGTAAATAAATTCACACTTAATCCCATTTAAGTTGCATTTTAGTGATCTTCTTCTATTCCCTATGAGTCCCTAGCTGGTAAAGAACTCTCTAACCTTCAGATCTTTGAGTGTTTTAACCTAATGTTTCCTGGTGTAGACCGGGTGGACATCGATATTACATTAAATATATCTTAAACACTCACGCTCCTTATATTTTTCCTGCACTCCTGTGTTGGCTTGACTAAAACACTGCAATGTGAGGGCTATTGAAAATCAAATTTAAATGGAAAGATTTTTTGTTTACACTTTTTGTTGCCATTCGAGAAAAGAAGAACAAGGTCATAAAATGTAATTTAGGCATTATTGTTAATTTCTTATATGCTGCCAAACAAACATACGTTTGATGGCCAACACTGAATAAATAGCAAGTGCAGACAAAGGGGATATGTATACGGGATGATATGGGACACATACAAATGCTAAGTATTCTAAATAGTCTTAATTCTAAGTAAAAAGCAGTAAAAAGGTGGCTGTTCTGATGTTGGGGGTGGCTAGGGGAGTGGAGACTGTGATTAGTGACTGTTTAAACAAGAATTTTAAAAATGTTTTGTTTGGGATTAACATAGAATTAGTAACAACACTAATCTTTTTAATAACTTACTACCATCTCCTGTAATTAGTAATTAGCATCACAGTAGGTAATAAAAGACAAAGTGGTAACAGGATAGCACTTTTTTTTTCTTTACAGCAGATAAAGCAAAGCATGTAAAACTGCTGAAAAGAGCAGATAAAACAAATGTATCAATGTCACCTTCCAAATGAGGAGAGATAAGCAGGAATGGTCCAGCGTGGAGCTTCTCAGCAGCAGACCAGTGTAAATATGTCCTCATTCACTGGTGCCACTCACTAAGGGGCAGCCGAGCGACAGTGATAGGAGTGGTCCGTCACAGTCTGCAGCTCTGACACACATGACATTTCTATCTGCGGGCCGTACAGTCGGAGGAGCACCTGAAAGGACCAGGTAATAGTGCTGTGTGTTGCACGCCAGACTGACTCGCTATTCCATTAAAATTTTGATAAATGTCCTGCCATAGACAGTTGCTTTTTGCTTCAGAGACAATATGCCACCACTGTGAAACCTCTTAGGAAGACAGGTCATTTTAAGACACACTCAGGAAGAGTTTTCGTATTTCCAATTTTGTTCTTATTCAAAGAAAATTTTAATAGTAGGAAAAACTCACAAGTCTTAACAACAGCCCTAAAATGAACACTGCTGTAGAATATTGTAGGACCGACATTACATCATAAAAGTAGACTACACAATTTTGTAAATTATCTCGTTTAGAAAAATAACATTTTAACACCTAAAACCTGTTAAGTAATCCCTGTGCTTTTGAGGTATCATACTTGTGTTTTTCTAATGGTGGGTTGGGAGCCAAAAGTGAGTCACAAGGAGGTAGATAAGGCTTTCAATATCCAGCTATTCGAGATCTAAATATTGTTTTTTATTACATTAAATGATGGGACAGATTTTCAAAGACATATCCCATTAAGACCAATGTAAACAAAAAGTCTATTTTATTCTTTATAGAGTGGGTAACATTAAAAATATGTCCTAGTATCAGATCAGTTAAGAACCACAGCTTTAAACAATTAGCCAATCTCTGCACCAATAAACAACAAACATAAACATGTAAGGTTGCACTAGGTTTTATCTTTAAAGAGGCTAACTTTTTTTTAACCTTCTACCATGTTTTTTGTAGTAAAACAGCATCATACAAGAAGTTTAAGAAAGGAAACTGATTTTGTTTTTTTAGTTCTGTTCAAAAGAGCCGAAAAGAGCTGCATTGTGCTGCCGTCTACTGATCTCTTCAATTGTTTTCTTTATGACAGTAGCAAAATAATTACTGGAAACATTATTTTTTTTAGTCATGTCATATTTTTAAAGATGAGCAGTGCTGTTCAAGAGGGCAGGTTTAAAAATATAAATAAAAGCATAACATAGCAAGAAGTCAGATGAATGAAGCTGCTTTGTTGGAAAATAAATCATTTCGACAACACTGACCTGAAACACTGATCCAACACAAACCACCACTAAAGCCTTTTGTGAAAATCTGAGACAGTAATGTTTATTTTCTGCTCAAGCATGTATGGTCTGCTTGACGTGGCTGGCTTTGCAGTTTTGAATTTGCACACAGACCTTCAGCTCTGGTCTCATCTATGCATTTTATCTCTGAGTGTCCCATTTGTTCATGCCTTGTAAATGCAGAGAACAAGCCTGATAGTCATTAAAGGTTAGTGAATCCCACAAGGACTTGCTCTTAGTAATTCTTAGTCTTCTTATGAAAATATTTGTAACAGCGGTCCAATAACTTTGAGCCGGTTAGCCACAAGGTTGACAGACATGGGATTACAGCAAATTGTCATTGACTTTATTGACCAAACTGTTCACTGGTCTCAAGGATGAATTGTCAACTGGTGCATCAACATCGGTACCATTCTCGGCAGTATTGCTTGTTTTAAATTGATTACAGCTCACAATTCATTGGCGTGAAAATGCTGCTCTAATGCAGAAAATTGTAATTGTCAAAGAAGGGACGGTTTACGCAAACATTTTTTATCAGGGTGGCCAGCCCTGCTCACAGAGGGGTGGCACAGACATAATCTAGATTATGTTTTACAGACAATTCTGTGCATGTACAAATATACTAGAAAGTATTTGTAAGTACATAATGCCCTAAAGTTACACTTTTAACAACAGCACATACACAATCCATACAAGACTTAAAGCAGAGTAATTCAGGGGTTGCACAATATATGTGCATATACGTGCCCCTCAGGTATAGCAGTATTTTTTTTAAGTTGTAAAATATAGGGCAGGGGGGTCTGGGAGTCCTCCTCTAGAGAAAATTTCAACAAAACCTTTGCAATTTCCTGTATTCTGGTGCATTTTAGATGATATTACATTATTTTTACCTGGCTGTAGAAAATAGGTATTATTTGTGATTTTCTCCAAGATTTAAAACAAAACCTTAATAACAACACTTCTGTTTTAAACATGAGCTGCTGCTCTACTCATACAGAAGCATAAAACTACTACATCAAACTATTTAGGCATTACCTTTTTGTTTTTATGTAAAAAACTGACAAAGTTTCTCTTAGTGGTTTCCCAGTGCCCAGTGTAGCCCCAGCCCCAGACCCCGCTCTGCTCCGCCCCTGCGTCCAGCTCAGTCTGAGCCTTCAGTCTGATCACACTGGGCTGTAGAGGCTTCAGAAAACTTCACAGGCTACAAAAGCTTTTGTCAGGACATCTGAACTTATGCTTTCTGGTGCTTTTACCTAGGGTTAGTGTTAGTGTTAGGGTATTTTAAACAGCTGTTTGTGATCAGATCTCCGTGAATAAGTGATTGATGGTCATCAAACAAAGACTGACTGGAAAGTCTCCATTTTGTCCACAGTTTCTTGTTATCTGCTGTAACTCATGAGGTGATGTCAGCTGTTCACATCACTGATTGTGCGCTGGCTGCAGGATGAGGCAGTGGCTGGCCTCCTGTCATTAAGCATTTCTCTGTATCCTATGCCACGGCCGGCCTAGAACTGCTTCTTTCCACTGTTTAGACGCTGTTGGCAGCTGAAGGCACGGAGTGAGCAGTGAAGACTTTGTTTCGTTATGAGTTTTGGACGGGAAGCACTTCTTTGAGGCTGCACTGAACAAACGAAACTCCGTCAGAGCGGTGCTGGTGGAGGTGGCCAGAGGTCACCCTATGGTGGACCTGGACCTGGACTCCCACTCCCCCAGTTTTTTTTTTTTTTTTTTTTGTTATGTCTGTCATTCTGTCTTCTATAATGAAACAATACATACAACGTAATGTGCAACTTGTATAACGGTTACGGTTTCCACCCTCCTGTTAAAGCGTGAGCCAGAGACAACAAGAGTGAACTTTAGAGGAATAACAACCTAAAAGGTACCACACATTTAAATACAAAAAAAGCATAAAAAAACAAGGACAGTAACAACTCTGTCTGTGCTAACAGTGCTAATAGTGGAGCTAAGCTAACGTTAGCATTTGCTCTATTGTAAAAAAAAAAAAAAAACAGTCCATATGATCGTTCTTCACTGCAATTAATCCACAGGACAAACGGGCAGAACTAGCCATATATATTTCACTTCACTCATCATGGCGGCCGTGTGTGCAGGAGGTGCTGGTGGTCCTCAAATGAAAGTTGAGATTTTTGTTTATAAACTAGCAGATGGGCGAGTGATAGTACAGGACGAGCTTTTGAACTTTATTGTGATTAAAATGAGAACATTGTCACAAGATGAAATTGTTTTGTCAGTTTCAAGCAATTTCTCATCAGAGTGGAATGAAGAGTCCAAGCGGTGTCTGTTTGAAATGTGTGTAACACCAGGTTTTGGGCCTGTAACAAGATTAAATGTTCCTGTAAAACACAGGAAAATGAGGAGACAGACAACTGGTGAAATTTCTTTTTGCCTTGCTTCTGCCATATTTGTTAATACATTAAACATGTATTTTCAATGCACAGCACAACTGTCTCTCAATTGCACAAATATGCAATAAAATCCCTTCATGTATAGCAAACTCCATTTACAAAATATCATTTTTAACAATTTCATTACATGTTACTTTGTTATATTCCACAATTTAGATGATAGGCTATGCATTAATTACTACTCTTCTACAGTTCCAACATTACACATTACTTTTCCACCACAGTTCTGACAATATGAATTTAACTTCCATTTTAACCAAAATACCAATATGCATGCAGCTGGACTGCTTTAAGCTTAGACTGTTTTTAGATTACTCTAGCCTAGCTTATGAATTGCATAGTAAGTACCACGTACTTTGGCAGGATTAGCATTAGCACAGTACAGAACATTATTTCTTATATTATCAATATGAACCAGTTAACTTACAACTTACACTTCTTTTAGCAACATATACTACCCTGACATATTACATATATTATATTACACAAATTATATATTAGTATTATATTATTTGGAGCTTAATTCACCATAAGGGAGGTTAAACAAATACACAATTAACTCTGAATGGTGCCCAAGGTATTGCCTTGACTTAGGTTGTTTACATCTTTTCACATTGCTCAAAACTTAACAAACGTACATTGTTTACAAACTTATTTACTCATTTACACTTAGCTGTATTTGTTCATAGTGCTTCATGACCCATTTCATATGGTTCCTACTTAGTTACTACCCTGTTAAACTCAGGGAAATTATGAGACAGGCAACTGGTGAAGTTTCCCTTTGCCTTGCTTCTGCCATATTGGAGAGGAGGGCCTTTGATCTCACTATACCGTCTCACGTAGTCATGCACCACCTATTGGCATAAGCTGGTAATTACACCTCAAACAAGGGTAAATCTACAGTCACTCTTTATTATTAAAAACAAAAGAAAACATAATGTGAATACACCTTAGTGTGTGTCACAGGTGCACGACTACCATATGCTGCATCAGGCACAAAGGGCCCCAAAAGTACATCAACAACATAAACAACTGTCTAAAGGTGCTTAATGACTGTGGTGAGAATGTTCCCAGATTCGTATTAAACTACCTGGATGAACTACCACCTGGTGAAATTGGTAATGCCTCAGCTCTGCTCAGCAGAGTGGAGGAGCTGAGCTGGGAAGTCTCGAGTCTAAGAGTGGTTGTGGAAGCACAAGCAAGCGTGAATGAGAACCTAGGAGCCACTACAGCGCCTATGGCTTGCCGGGTGTCAACTACTGAGAGCCTCCACAGATCACCTGAATGGGCAGCTGGAGCCGCTGCACCTATGCAGGCTGAAGCATCAGAGATGCCTGCTCTTGAGTTACGGGGAGAGAGTGTGGTCGCCATGCCCCAGTCCCTGGTATGGCCTGGTGTGGATCACCGTTGTGACGAAGCCCCAGAGGCCTGCAAATGCAGCTGTGCAGTCCAATGGTGGAGGTGTGGACGCGCGTTCCAAAAGGGAGCAGCGGAGGAAAATGGACTAAGTTACTGCACGGCAGAATACCTGGTGGTGTCGCAGTGTTGCTGCATAAGAAATATGATCAGCTGGTTAAAGTGGTCCAACTAGATGTTGACTGAGCTATAGGAATTGAGTTCAGCTGTGGGGATAAAAGGTTCATTAAACTGAACATATATACACCTTATGAAAGTCCACAGAATGAAGATGAATTTCTTAATAGGCTGGCCTATGTTGTGTCATATATCCAGGACTACCCCTCCACTTGTTTTTTCATTGTGGGTAACATGAATGCAGATGTCTGACTGTAAATCTTTATTAACGTAAGGTAAGGCAAGATATACTTTACTGATCCCTGTAGGGAAATGTGTTCTCTGCATTTGACCAATCCTTAAATGCCACTGAAGGATCATCATTGGAGCAGCAGTTCAGATGCTGATACACTCTCACACAGCAAGAAACTGGACGTTTTCATCTTGCCTCTTTTATTTGTTTAAATTATTACAGTTATTATTGTATAAAAACTAAAACTTGCAATGAAAAATGTTACATTAAATCTCCCACTTTCCTATTACAATAAAATCTAAATATAAGGATGAATGAAAGCTATAATTATTAGTTTTTAATAGTAAACATAAAATTGAATAAAATCAAATAAAATTTGCTTTTTTTGCCATATGACCCACCCCTAGAAGTAGGTCTGGAACTCATTCAACAATCCTGTAAGATATAGCAGGTAATAACACATTTTCAGTGGACAGGTTGAGAGATACCGGGTAGATATGGTCGGGCTTACCTGCATGCACAGCTTGGGCTCTGTTTGTGCCTATGGTCCAAATAGCAGTACAGAGGCCTTCTTGGAATCTCTGGGAGGTGTGCTGGAAGGTGCACTGACTGGGACTCCATTGTTTTGCTGGGAGACTTAAACGCCCACGTTGGCAATGACAGCCAC
The DNA here is from genome assembly GCA_020698575.1 of Bostrychus sinensis. Lineage (NCBI taxonomy): Eukaryota > Metazoa > Chordata > Actinopteri > Gobiiformes > Eleotridae > Bostrychus > Bostrychus sinensis. The sequence continues at coordinate 12,133,399 of CM036242.1, read as the reverse complement.
ACCTGGACAGGTGTGGAAGAACAGCCTCCCTGATCTGAACCTGAGTGGTGTCTTGTTATTGAACTTCTGTGCTAGTTACAGTTAGTCCATAAAAAACACTATATTCAAGCACAAGGGTGTCCATCAGTGCACGCGGCACCAGGACACCTTAGGTCAGAGGTTGATGATCGACTTTGTGGTCATTTCATCTGACCTTAAGCAGTGTGTCTTGGACACTCGGGTGAAGAGAGGGGCTGATCTGTCAACTGATCACCACCTGGTGGTGAGTTGGATTCACTAGCGGGGGAGGAAGCCGGACAGACTCAGCAGGCCCAAACGTGTTGTGAGGGTCTGTTGGGAACGTCTGGCTGAGCCCTCTGTCAGAGGGGTCTTCAACTCCCACCTCTGGGAGAGCTTCGACCAGATTTCGAGGGAAGTTGTGGACATTGAGTCTGAGTAGACCATGTTCTCCACCTCTATTGTCGACGCCATTCAGAGCTGTGGCCGTAAGGGGAAAGGGGAAAGTTCACTCCAGGGTTCTGGAGAGGATAATTCAGGTGATAGTCGAACCTTAAATCCAGGAGGAACAATGCGGTTTTTGTCCTGGCCATGGAACAGTGGACCAGCTCTACCCCCTCTATCGGGTGCTCAAGGGTTAATGGGAGTTTGCCCATCCAGTCCACATGTGTTTTGTGGATTTGGAAAAGGCATTCGACCATGTCCTTCGTGGTGTCCTGTGGGGGGTGCTCTGGGGTCCAGGGCCCTCTGCTAAGGGCTGTCCAGTCCCTGTATGACTGGAGCAGGAGCTTTGTCCACATTGCCGGTAGTAAGTCAGACCTGTTTCCAGTGCACATTGGACTCCGGCAGGGCTGTGTTAACCAACTGGGATGGGAATCAGCACCTCCAAGTCTGAAGCCATGGTTCTTGACCAAAAAAGGTTGGCTTGCCCTCTCCAGGTCAGAGGTGAGATCCTGCCTCAAGTGGAGGAGTTTAAGTATCTAGGGATCTTGTTATGAGTGAGGGAGGGATGGAGCGTGAGATTGACAAGCAGATTGGTGCAGCATCTGCAGTATTGTGGTCATTGTATCGGTCTGTTGTGGTGAAGAAGGAGGGTCTGCAGGGTGTCTGGGCGCTCCCTTAGAGATAGGGTAAGGAGCTCTCTCACCCGTGAGGAGCTCAGAGTAGATCCACTGCTCTTCCACATCAAGAGGAGTCAGTTGAGGTGGCTCGGGCATCTGTTCACTAAAACTAGCCAGGAGTTAGTAAGCAAGGCATCATGGCTCAATAGATAGAGCATTTACCACTGAACTAGAAGACTCCTGATATGAGCCAGGTCTGGACACTATACCATTGCAACACAGGGCCAATGCCTTGACAGAGGCAGAGCCGACCCGTGGCATAGGCGATATAGGCCAATGCTAAGGCTGCTGCAGCTGTATTATTATAAAAGTAACATAAAGCAGAAGTTCAGACGTCCTGACAAAGGTGTTTGTTGCCTGTAGTCTTTTCTGGAGCCTCTGTCCACGGCCCAGTGTGATGACACTGAAGGCTCTGACTGTGTGTGACTGTGAGCTGGAGCAGGAGCAGCACAACAAGAGAAACTTGTGATTGGTCAGAACTCTAACAATAATGTCTGGAATCTTGGAGAAAACTATAAATTGTACTTCTATCTTAATAGCTGAGTATGTCATCATTTAAAATTCACTAGAATGTAGGGAGTTACATATGTTTTGTTCAAAATGTCTAATTTCAGTCTAGGGCCGCGACAGAGCTAGGGCTCTGGATGGAGGTCTGTGCCCCACGTGTGCGTCTACTTGTAAATTGATTACAGAATTGAATCGTTCTTGGTCCACCTCCAAGAGGTAAACAACACATCAATAGACTGTTAAACATCAGTCTCATGAAAAGTCATTCTGACGGTCTATCCGTTCAGTTTTTTAAAAGTTTCACATGTTTATAAAAGAATGAAAAATACAGCTATTTCCGGTGCTGCAGCAGTCATGTATCTTGTCGGTGATGTAATTTGTGGAAGGGTCTATATTTCAGGCAGACGGAAATTATTATTTTCTGTTGTGTTACGAAGGCATTAGTTTTTAGAAATCACAGTTTATTGCTCCTTATAAAGCAGATTTATGTGAGTCCTCTTCATACACAGCCTCATCGGACCTTTGGGCTGAAAATAATAGCTTCATTATCGATTCTCGTCTACACTCTAGTGTTTTGTCTATAAAATACCAGAAGGCTTGTAAAGATCAGCTGTACAGTCTATTTGCAAATGTTTTTAGCTATTTGTGCAGTATCGATCCAGTGAGGCAGAACGGTGAGTGTTTGGATTGGGTTACTTCCCTGCATTAAATGTCTTTTTTATTATGAGAAGTAAGTTTTACATTGCTTTGACTATAGTGACAGCTCTTCATTTTGTTTCCATTTAAAATGTGACGCTTTGACACCTCTCATCTTCCCTCTGAAATAAAGATCTTGGCTCACAAGTTAAGCATTTTAACGTGTCTCCAAATATAGAAACACTTTCCTTTTGAAGTTAAACCAAAAATCATTTTCACATGTCCCCCCCTCACCTTCAAAGTGAAATGTTGATTTTTAAAAATAAATAGATTCTTTGCATTTTTCAGTACCCAACAGTTCGACGAACTGAAGCTGTGCAAGCCTAATAAATTTGGAAAACCTTGCTCAGAAGCCCTGTCAGTTGTAAGATCTCATGCTGTTTCTGGCCTGAAAGCATCACTAATGAACTCTAAAATGCTGGTTAATGCATTTGTGATCACATATCTTAGCGCTGTGCACCTGTAAGAACGACCGAAGTACACACGACGGAGCTTCGTAATTGGGATGCGGTGTTAGACAACCTGTTCGTCAGAAGTCTCCCAGAGCGCTCTATGAGGTCGAAGATTGATGAGAGGTTTCTGCTGCTTTACAAAGAGCCAGTGGACAGATACAGGCTGGCAGGCCAATCCATCACCTCCGTCTCATAAAAAACTTACTTTATTGCAGTGTGATAATAGGGTTAAAGCCAGGAGTGTCAGGGAACTCAGTTTAATGATGAAGCATCGACGGTTGGCCTCTTGCATGTTGGAAAAGCCAGTGTGCACTTATGGAGAGCTAAAGTCAGGGAATGTAAGGGAACCACAGATCAACATTTTAGTTAATGTCAGCTTCAGACAAAATGTTTTTTGTGCAGAACTAACAAGACAGTTCACTTGCACAAAGTTGAGAGTTTTTGCCTGAAGGGGAGAGGATGAAGTATCTCGGGGTCTTGTTCTTGAGTGAAAAGAGAATGGAGAGGGAGATTGACAGACCAGTCCACAGCAATGCCATCAATCTGCTGTACAGACGCCTGGTGGTGAAATCTCTTGAGTTACCGCTCAATCCATGCTCCTCTAGCTCAGTGTTTCCCAACCAGGGGTGCAGGGACCCTAGGGGTATGCGAGCACTTTGTAGGGGTACTTGGAACTATTTTATCATTTGACTATTTGAGAATATTTGTGATCTTTCCATATTAAACTATTAAAAACAGTGTCGCTGAAAAGAGGTGCTGAAAATATTATTTCAACAGGACTATTTTATTTTGTTATATATTTTTTAGGTTTAATAACTTGTTTCAAAGGAAATTTATAGTAAAATAAGTGAATTCGTGATAGGTTTTTATTTATTTTTATTTATTATTTTGAATATTTATTGGTATTTACAGACATTTTATATCTTGAATTTGATTTTCAAAGCAAAAACATGCCCTTGGGTTAGCTTTTACAATAAAGTATAAAATGTCTTTGTACTCAAACACAGATGTTTTCTATGACCACTTTTTGAAAAACTACCATAAGAGTTTTGAATCAAATTTTACACTACTGATTAGTAAATGTCAAATAGCTAATAATTTGCCATTGCATTCTTTTTGTGCCTTTTTTTAAATGCAGATTTCTTTGTTCTTGTGGATGCAAACACAATATAAACAACAGCGCTTAGAGCCTTTGAAAAGGACTGTATTTGCTTTTGTTAAGGGGAATGATCATTTTGATTTTAATTGTATGCCAAAGTACCCATACAAATCATTTGCTGAGGCAACTGCTAAAATAAAAGTAAATAAATAAATAAACAAAACTCTGTACAAATTAAAGTAAAAAAGATATGGTGACATCCCACTTCTTTTATTCCGCTAAAGACCTGAAATATCTGTGAAGGTCTGAATGCTCCTGCTTTGACTAATTTACTTTACTTTATCATCTTGAAAACCTCCAAAAATCCATCCTGTCCTATCCACTTGTGGTTTACCTGCTCACCCAGTAGTGCAGCATGTAGACAGGTTTTAGGTGTGATGTTTTAGGTTTAAACAAACAAACAAACAATGTAGTATTGCACATATGTAGTATGTACAATATTTTGAACATACGAGCCTTACTGTTGTACTGGTATGTTGTTTTACTAAATCATATGAATCATTGCTATGACTGTGCTTAAACAAATCACAGAAGGCAGTCGTTGCTTTATCCAGTCACCTCCAAATATTCTACTGTGTGCATTTTCAAAGGGAGCCTTCCCAGATGGTTCTGTGAAGCGGTGTGGAGCAGACTGCCAGGTTATAGACTACTGCCCTATGGCCTGGCCCTGGATAAGCAGAAAAAGATGGATAAATGGGTGGATGGACTGACTGGGTCAATGAAAGAGACAAAGAGGCAGCTTGAGGCTGTAGTGGGCTGTGAGTTGCAGAGTGGGAGGTATTCTAAGGGAACTGGGCAAAGCGCGGTTTACAGAATAAAACAGAATCCAAAATCCAATGAAACAGGCCTAAAGAAGCCCAGCAGGAAAACTGTTAGAGGTGTAGACAAAAGATAGTTAACTGTTTACTATATCACAGTGGATAAACTGATCAAGTGTGGAGAAAGGAACCACTTCCAGCTAAAATAAAAGTTATAAAGATATAAAATGGTCGTACATTTGGCCAAAGCTTTAAACAGAATTAGATGAATATCAGTAATATTTGAACGTGTACATGGAGGATAGCTATGGAGCACTGAGTCTTCCTGATAAAACATTTAACAGAGGTTTAACAAGATATGTTTTTAAAACTGTCCACAAAGAAAAGTCCTTCATTGGGTCACCGAGAATGGAGCTGACCCAGTTTTGGTGAAAACGCTCTGAACAGAAGGACCGCAGTAGAGAATCTCAAGGGTAAATCCAAAAAGCATAGAGTCGATTTTTGCGCAGTGAAATAAAAAGATATGTGTCCGTTGTGCAGCTGCAGTGTTGTATAAGCAGCTCGTCACAGCAGAAGTCATATTGACAAAAAATTACAAAGAAGGCTTGTAAACAAACCTGGCCTTTTGTTCATTGTTTTAATGCTTATCTTCGAGTAAAAGCCAAATCAAGTTTTACTGTGGTTTTCAATAAAAACAAACAAATTTCTGTTTTGACTGCATTATCTTTACCATAATGTTTTTTTTTTTTTTTTTTTTTTTTTTTTGTTAGAAAGAACTAATTGTATGATTTTGATAACATTTTCAGTAAAAGGTCAGTAATGGGCCAAAGAGTGAATGATTAGTTTTTGGTGTGGATCTGGAACACTGCTTGGATCCAACATTTTTTTCAGAAGATACTTTACCATTGTGTTGTGCTGGATCCAGGGTTGCTAGTCTGGATTCTTTGTGCAGTGTTGCCAGATTGGGCTGGTTTCTGCCCAATTGGGCTTCTTTTGAACATCTTGGGCTGGAAAAAAACAGAATTGGCTTGGTTTATAAAAATTTGGGCTGCTTTTTGAAACATTTGACAGGTTCATAATATAGTTGTAATTTTATGGCAAACAAAGTAGAAATATATACTGTATTTTCCGGACTATACGTTGCTGCTATATATTATAGTGCTATATATTATAGTGTGACTATAAGTCACACTTGCCAAAAAACGCATAATGAAGAAGAAAAATACGTATATAAGTCACACTGGACTACAAGTCGCATTTTTTGGGGAAATTTATTTTACAAAATCCAACACCAAGAGCAGACATTTCATCTTGAAAGGCAAGTTATAGCAATAATAGAATAGAGAACAACAGGCTGCACAGGTGTGCGGTATGCTAACGTAACACATTGATGGTTATTCAGCTACATGAAGCATAAACAACGAACTGAATAGGTGTCTTGTATGTTAACGTAATATATTAACAGTTATTCACAAACCTATAGCATAAAGAACATAATATAACAAGTTCAGCAAACTCACCATCTCACTCCTAATCACTAAATCCTTTAAATTCTTCATCCTCGGTGTCGCTTCTGAACAACTCCACCAACTCCGGAGATAGACGAAGCGCTGCTTCCTCTTCTGCGTGGCTGTCGTCAGACTCAGCATCATTTTCACAAGTTGTTAGTGGTAATGTTTACATTTTAAATTGTCAGTGGTACAGGTGCAGCAGATGCTGGTACTAGAGTGGCCTAGAGTGCCTTCTCGCGGCTGTCAGTGTGAAAATAACAACCACGTGAAAGGTGTAACTGGCGTACATTCAGTCACACCTGAGTATATGTCGCACCCCTAGCCATACTATGAAAAAAATTGCGACTTATATTCCAGAAAATATGGTACTTTATGTGTCCTCCCACTCATATATCATTGATTTGTAATGAGATATTTATGTGTTTGGTGGCTCATATTTCATGTTTTTTGTGGTTTCTATGACGCCTTGGTCGTCTGATGACACTGTTTGTGGGGAATCTGTTTGTGTTCTGTTTTTAGTGCTGCTGTTAAGTTTTATGTTCTTTCTAAGTAAGAGTCATTGTGATTTGGGCTATTTTTATTATGTTGGGCTAGAAACTGTCAGTGAGATCTGGCAACCCTTTCTTTGTGTGCTTCTAGTTCATTAGCTGCTATTGTTTGCCCTTCTAATAGAGGGTTGGTGGATTGAATCTCACCTGAAGTGCATACTATTGCTGTGTCACTGAGCAACTCCAGTTACAGTATGAGGCTGGTTGCATCAGGAAGGGCATCTGGCATAAAACCCTTCCAAATCACTGTGCACCAGGTTTTGCTGTGGCAACCACAAATAAAAAAGGGAGCAGCCCAAAAAAACAAAAAAAGATCTAATTCCCTATGATTTATATAGAACAAACAGCTATAGAATGTAGTTATAGCAGCTTTGTTGATAAAAAGTTGTTTTTAAAGTCTATTGTTGTGAAGTACAGATGTTTGGAGAGAGGGAGTTCCAGACAGATGGGGCAGGGATCGCAGAAGCTCTGTCCCCCAAGGTAATGTTTCTGTGTCTCAGTATATATCTTATAAGAAGTGTGAGCAGTCGTGTGGATGAGACAGAAATGAATTCTTCCAAGAAGACTTTATACTCAGATTTATAGTATTTGGAGCAGTTGGCCTTCTCTGAACATAATTTTTAAGGTATTTAAAATATTTTGTTCTCTTAAAGACCATTTGCCTGTTGTTGTAACACTGCTGACTGAGTCCTGTTTTCTTTGACGATTTAATTCACTCCAGAAAAAATGTGTATGTACAGTACATATTAGTACAGTACAGAACACATGCCTCCAGAGGATCAAAATCCTATATCAATGATATATCAGCTTATGGAAAAGCACACAGCAGCCAACATATTTATAATATATACTCATAATATTGTTATAATATTGTTCCAAATAGCTTGGACAACCGAAACTTAAATGTATAGGTGAGCTATACTCAAAAATTGCATTGCACCCATTTTGAAGGACAGACTTAAAAAAAGAAAGTGAGAAATATCAAAAAAGGAGAACAGTGTGAAGCCAGAGAAAGTGTAGCAGCTCTGCTCCTGACAGGTTTCCAGCTTCACAACATGAGCCAGATTGGAGTGCTGCGGCGCCCGAGGAGCATCCACACTTAATCCAGTGGTGCTGCTATGCTGCAAAGAGTCGCCAATATCCCTCCACTGCTCGAGCGTCAAAGCCACATGGCTAGCAGCTGGTAAACGTCACCCTACCATGCAGTCTCAATCCCTAAAATGCCTGAGGTTTGTAATGAACCTACTGTTTTAATTTTACAGTATCCAATAAGCTGCCTCTGTGTGAGAGGATTCCAGTCTCCAGTTCATCACAGAGGTGACACCAGATAGATAACTGTAACAGCCATTCTGCTCCCACTTACAGCACTCCTGAAAATGTTGTCACACAACAAACCAGTTCTACAGTGTTAGCAGGCAGGTGTTAAAATTATCATTGGGGAGGACATCTGTAGCATTTTGGAAATAACGTCCCACAACATCAAAGTAATGGGACCGTGCTGGCAGGTAGCATTACATCTGAACATACATCTGTACCACTGTAAAGTGTATTGTGTTGGAAATTCATTAATTTCTGTGTTATCCTACTGTTATCCTATTATCTGAGCTTAGTGCTGTACAGGGCAATGGCATGCGTAGCAGCTGTGAGGCCAAAGGATGTTGTGTCTTAGTGCACACGAGGCTAGGACATGGCGTCTTCTTAAAGATTAGAGCAAAAGTCTTCAGATATGCTTGTGACTCTGGGACACGTACTCTCTCCTGTGTAGGTTGGTATAAAAACTACCTTCTGCTAAGGGGGGGTAGGACACTCTGCATCTCTCCTTTGTGCTGTGTTCTCCTTGTGCACAAGTAAAATAAAGACAACTTGCTGTTTGATCCAGACACTGCCTTTTGTCAAGTATCTCAATCTAAAATTTCCATCACAGTATAGTATTTTAAGATTTGAAGCACAGTAAAATATACTACTACTTCTGCTAAGATTATACTCTTACTACTACTACTGCTGCTATTGTTATTACTGCTTCTAGTAGCATTGCCAGTGGTACAGTTGCCAAACCAGGGTCTATTTAATTAATTTAATTAACATTTTCTCCTAAAAATATGAATATTGAACTATAAGTGAAAGCATGTTTTAGATATTGTAATCAGAAAGTACTTAAAAAAATTTACTTAAGTAAATAAAGTTTTTAAAAAAAATTGTTTTCTACCACTGCATTGGCATAATTCATTTTACTTGCTTTTTTCCTGCCAATGCTTCATATTAAACAGTGAGTCAGGAGCTGTACAACCTCATTTGTAATGCATTTATACTGTTGGTGGAAGGCAGAGTTCATTATAAAATACAAAGTTAACACAAAGAGAACTCGGCTAACAGTGTCTCTAACCATTGGCCTTTCTGCCGCAGTACAGTGCAGTCCATGGGATCATCCATTAATCTTTAATTCACTCTATCTTTAGTTCATTTTATGTCTTTTCATTTTACAAGTAATTGCAACAGACTGCTCACTTTTTGATGAATGTTCGAGTTCCATCAGTGTGGCGTGTCCTTTGCTGTAGCGCAGAGATTATGGCTGGACCATTACTGACTTCGGGATAGAAGAAAGTCACTTTGTATAAATGTATGTAATATAAATGCTGAATACGCTTCCCTATATACCCAGTGGTTACAATGTTTCTGACAAATGACTAAATGGAAAAGGACATTCAAGTTGACCAAAATAGATCACTTATTAAAGATTCAGATAAATAGGCGTACAGTAGATGTACACAATAGACAGATCTGGTTTGGTATGAACCACTTGTGACACATGCGAGTATCTTTTCCTTGAACATACAACTGTTTTGTGTCAATGGCACATATTTGATAAAGACACAGTTGTGGAGTCTTGTCATCCTAAATATTGGTGTCTGAAACCGGAAACAGCTCAAGGCATGAGTCATGACATTTTCTATAAAATATGGCTTCTGTTTAAATTCATGTACAAAATACTGTTTCACAATGCATGCTAAATGTTATCTCCACCTTGTTAAACATTATGCACTGCCAGTGTTTTACTCTGCTCTTCTTTTCTGCATTTGGGGGCCTTGTTCTGCGTAATCAGACATACACAGGCCTGAGCCTGTTTCTGCGCAGGCATTGATTTAGTGGTGATGAGCTGTGTAGCCACCAGCCAATATCCTGTATACAATATACAATACAAGAATTTTTTGTAAATACGTGTGTGGCTGACCAAAGCTTTTCTTCCAAGTAACTTTTGAAAACTTTGATTTGACTGTCAATTAAAAAAAAAAAAAAAAAAAAAAAAATTGCGATAAAATAGATGGAAGTTGTCAATCACACATTTGGGGCAAATGCAAGTTACTGTCACCTAACAGGCCAGATGGTCTGTTCTACATTACCATCTGGGGGTCTTTCACACAAGGCCTTTGGAAAGGGCAGGTACGTTAAGAGCAATATTTGGAGGTGATTGGATGAACTAGCTCCAAATGACCATATATCTCCAGATGCTTTGAGATTAAACCTAACGCTAACTCAACTTCTCTTTCAACCTTTCTACCATGTTAACTCGTTGTTTCCTCATCAAAAACATACCTTGTAACTTGTTTCATTCATTCATATTTGAGTATTCCTGTTTGTGGAGGTGTTGACCTTTGCAGGCGCTGAAAACGTTAAGGTTGCCACATCAAGAGCGTTTCTGTGTTCCCACAGCCAAATGTTAGGTCTATGTTCCAACATTTCTAAGATTACTTTCCTGTAAATGGTGCATGTTTAACTGTAATCCCTACACTAAATCTTAGACATATGGTAACATACATCTGTGGGAACATAGGGCCTGATTTTCTTTTTTAAAAAAAAATAAAGAGAAATGTGGGGAAATAGGGCTATGGGAACATAAGGCTGAACCTGCCATATCCACATATACCCTATATTTCCAAAAGTATTAGCTCACGCATACGAACTTAAGTGACGTTCCATTCTTAATTCATAGGGTTTAATATGATATCAGCCCACCCTTGGTATCGATCTACGTCAGACATCTATGTGTCTGATGTTCTCACCAACGTTGGATGAGAAGGCCTGTCTCGCAGTTTTCACTCTAATTCATCCAAAAGGTGTTCTGTCAGGTTGAGGTCAGGACTCTGTGCAGCTCAGTCAAGTTCTTCCACATCAAACTCACTCATCCATGTCTTTATGGACCTTGCTTTGCTCTGCACTGTTGCGCAGTCATGTTGGAACAGGAAGTGGCCATCCCCAAACTTTTCCACAAAGTTTTCCACAAAGCTGCATGCCTAGGTGCTTGATTTTATACATCTGTGGCCATGGAAGTGATTGGAACACCTGAGTTCAGTTATTTGGGTGGGTGATACTTTTGGAAATATAGTGTGCTTGGATCTGTGTGGAAACCCTGCCTCCTCCAAGAAGTGCTAGCAGATATTAACAATTGTGCTGCAAACAGTTGTGGGTGCTCCGTTTTGTTCAGCGCCGGTTTGGGCTGATGAGGTTAAGTGGGTGTGGCCCGCCAAGGGAGAAAGGGCCCTCAAGGGACATGCACCTAAACTGAGCTTTTTAGCACACTCCCAAAGAAAATGCATTTTCAATTCATCTTAAAAAGCATGGGTAACAAAGTTAGTTTGTATTGAATTTTGTCAAAACATTGTCTGTTTTCCTGTCCTTTTTATATCAGTTGCAATTCCCCCATTTTATTTAAATGCCTTATTAACTGGTGGTGGTGGTTGTCCTAGCAACGCCCCTCAGCTCCTCCCCTTCTGCTGTCGAGAGACATGAGAACAGTAACGTTATGTAAATAGTTGGGCTCTCTGATTTAATGTCTTTTTATAAAATTGTACACTTCACTAAATTTGTTTTATTTATTTTTTCATGTAATTTAAGAGTGTTAAATTTATTTTCCAAGTGTTTGTTTTGAATTAATGTACTTAATAATTGTGTTTGATCACGTTATAATTTCTATGTAACAGTTGGCTTGACAGGGGAGTGTAACTGCTGTGGCTGGATAAAGATACATTGTAAAGTGAACATCCTGTAACAGTTACAATGTTCATTTGTGTTTAAAATCATTTAGGGGCAGAAGCTGAGGCCAGTCACCACCATAACAATCGCTGTTAATATTTTGTGATTTCAGGTACGTCATTTATTTTGGGGGGGAATTAATTAATCTGTTATACTGTTTCCTTATGGTTGCTGTTAATGTTTATCAGTTTCTAGAAGATTCAATGTAGATTCATTCATGTGTATTATTGTATTGTTTTGTGCTGTTTTTATTGTATTTTTATTTTATTGTATTTAAAACCACTATACGACCACAGCCCCTTCTGCAGTTGAGAGACATGAGAACGGGGCAGAAGCTGAGGCCAGTCACCACCTTAACAATCGCTGTTAATATTTTGTGATTTCAGACTGATTATTAAATCCTGTCAAACTTGGAGAGTGGTCTTGTTCCTGCAGCCTTGCTAGAGAAGTAGAGGGGTTACACATGCAAGTTATAAAAGTTAATGATAATCAACCAATGCTAATCAAGAGGTGTGCAAAATTAATCCCCAAAGCTTATAAAAAGGCATAATATGATCCCTTTAACCATGTTTTTCGTAACTTTCGGGGTCTTGTTATTTTGTCCCAGCACCTCTACCTGTTTGACATGGACCCATTTAAAACAAAAAAAAAACATTAGACAACACCAATGTTTCTCTGAGAACATGTTGAGTAAAAACTACCCATGTGCATGACTACACCCCATTCACCCCCTGGACTGTAAGAAACACTGTGAGGAGATTTAAAACCATACACGGATGATTGTTTAGCCCTTCCATATCATCAATCACAAATAAAAGTGAGCCGAGTCCTGAGCAGCGGTGGTACAGCGCCTGGAGTGGAGCAGTCTGAACCCACGCACCCTGCAGGGTATTTTTAGGGGTTGTTTCCACGGAGACAGATCTGTGGCCCTTATGGAAATGGATCATCGGGTCTGGCTCAACGCGGTTCTGCTCCGTTGAAACAAACATGCCATAACCTGGCCCTGGTCACACAACCCTTTCACACCCACGCACGTATGCAGGCACGTGCGTGCTCATACACAGCCGCGCGCACGCACCCGGGCGAGAGGTGATCAATCATGGCAGAGGGCTGACAGGTGTGGAGCAGACCAACATGTAGCCGTGTTGTGAGCGCTGCTGTGGACCTGCACCTGCTTCATGTGGAGAATAATACTTTGGTGAGTGTGCATCTGAATGTCCTCAGTTAAATGTACAATCTCTGTAATACTGCCTGGAATATGGTACACTGTTAAAAATTGTGTAAACCCTTTTAGTGTTAAACAATTAAGTCTTAAAAAAAAAAGAAGAAGCTCTTAATACACTTTATTGTTTTTTGTTTTTTTGTTTTTTTGTTTTTTGCATAAGCTGTTAACTGTGCATAAACAAGATGGTTTTGGTCAATGATAACCTACCAACCATAGAGATAGAATAGAACACTAGAGTGGACATGGCAACCGCTTCAGTGGCAATTCCGGCAGCCATCTTGTGACTGTAGGATAAGGCTCATTCTAATGGTAAGTAACATAAAAACAATGACATAAACAGTGATAGTTTTGAACTAGTCTGACAGTCTCAGTCAGTATGTTTTTCACTGAAATACAAAAATAAATGATTATCATTATTAATAGTGCTGTGGACTCCATTGTATGTTTGTATTTGTAAAAGCATTAGAACAGATGACCAGCGCACCAAGTATAAGAGAATAAAGATAATGAATTAAAATGTGCCTATATATCAAGTTGGAAAAAGAATTGTCAAAAATGTCTCTGTGCTGTTAAGTAAGACCAGAGTCAGTTACTGCAGTTCACCATTAGAATGACCACTCTAGTTTTTATTTTTATCTCTATGCCACCAACTACATGTGTGTAATGTCAGTGCCTAGGTAGAGAACATTAGCATGTAGATTCTGAGCAGAGGCATCAGTATAGAACTGAAATTAGGTTTGCTGCACAGCATCATCTTCCCCATTGCAACATACACAAGTGAGTCATGGGCAATAACAAAGGATGAGGAGAAGTGGGTGGACTCATTCGAAACGTGGTGTTACAAAGAATCCTTAGAATTCCTTAGACTCCAAGGAGGACTAACATTTGGGTTAGTGTGAATATAAAGTTGAGGAAAATAATATTCTTCAGGGCACACAATGCAGCAAGATGGGATTGAGAAAACAGTCATCGTAGGGAAGGTACATGGAAAAAGAGGACAAGGGAGACCCCCAATATCGTGACTAAAGCACATAAAGGAGGGGACTGGGCTGAGCTTAACAGAAGCAGACCAGAGAGCATACGTCAGAGAGATTTAGTGCAAAGTCATGGAGCACACACAGCAAAGCACAGCATCACAAAGTAACAACTGGCAACAAGAAGAACACCAAAAACTGTTGTTTGTGCATAAACAAGATGATTTTGGTAAATGATAACCCACCAACTACATGTGTGTATTGTCAATGCCTGGGTAGAGAACAATAACAAGTGGATTTAGCTTGGGTATAACGTTATTCCTCTTGCATTGCCCATTTAAAAAAATCTTTATCTTCATCTCTAGGGTCAACACGTACTTCATGATTAGTTTTCCAGGAAAACTGCCAGTGGTTTTATGAATTTATACATAAATTTGTTCCCAGTTTATTTATTTATTTTGAATGGGACAGCGTGTATTAATGAACGGCTAATGCTGTACATACACCGGATTATAGCTCAGAGCTAATTTCCACCCATAGTCCCCACTCACTCTCACATTCACACCGGCTTCCTGGTGTTCCCCAGCGGTCTCCCATCCATGTACTGACCAGGCCCTACCCTGCTTAGCTTCCGAGGTCTGATGGGATCGGGCATCCACAAGGCGGTATGGCGAGTTATTTGAATGAGTAGCTCGACTTCCTATTTTTCCCCACATTTGGTATTTTATCCTTGAAACTATGCAAAATACCTGACTCATAAGTGACTCATAAGACTTTGTGATTTGATATATTATTCCACAAATCTTAGCAGATGTATACCTTGTTTATTCTATATCTGTTTACTTTTTAAATAACTTTAATATTTAGCTGTTTTATGTAGGCGCAATTGCAGCTAAATAAGCAGAAGACTATATATTGAAAGTCACTGAATTCTCATGCAAGTCCTAATTCAAATCAGTCTATAAATGAATGTTATTGTGTAGTTTGGGTTTATTCACCAAAGACAACAAATACTGCTTAATACTGTTGTGAATGGAACTGGCTAAAATGCAGTATCTGTGTGATATTTGAAAGGTAGTTTGTACAAGAATACAGCCGCAATAACTACAGTCATTTTTGCTGGTTTTAGTCTGTTTGGTCTAAAATTTTGTTAACATTCTAGTTAGTTAATTCAGAAAGCTGAATGGAAACTTAAAAAAGATTGATTTTTATAACAATGTTGACTAAGCTATAAACAGTAGCCATACAGCAATATTTAAGGGTCCTTCTGCTGTGCTATGGCCCTCAGTGCCTGAATTAAAACCAGTGCATATTCTTGCCTGTCTGTACAGCCTGCTGACATTAAACAGACAGAATCAAACCAAAAGAAATCACAAGTATCATTCATGTTGCCCACACAAAACATCTGAAAAGCTACTTCTCTTTTTCATCAGGCTTCTGTAAAATCCAATTTTCAGTCTCTGACATCAAACAACCCATTTTGCATCTTTCTTTCTGCAACATTTCCAAAATGTTGCTTCAAGTTCACCTTATATTTTATGGAAACATGATAAATGTTCAACAGAAAAAAACTTCTACATGCAAGCCTTGGGCGTGTTGAAGTACAAAGTAACTTACAACTTACGGGAAGTTAAAAAAGATTGTTTTTTCTAGAGCATGTTCATGTTAAAAATGGCTCCTTCTGAACCTAACAACCCTTCATAACTTAGCCTTTTAGTTTAGTTTTTTTTTTTTTTACCATGAATATCTATTGCTTTATCAGGCTGTGTCATGGCAGCAGTCTAAGCAGAAACACCCAACCTTTGTTACTTTGGGTGACAAAAACTTTTTTGTTCACCAGCTTGTCCAGCTTGTCCAGGGGAATCATGAGGCATTCTCATGATGATTGTCCAGCTGAGAGACATTGTCTCTCCTGCGAGTACTTAAAGGTACTGCAAGCAGCGTGTGGTTGTACTGGTTTTAAAACAGTACATCAGTCTAAATCAAAACAATGGTGTGGTTGGTTGCCAGTCACAGTGAGCTCTTTTTCCAACTGGGTTTGTAGCTCTGTTGTTAGCTGTGTCCACAACTGCAGCATGTACACATTTGTGGCAACCAAAACATGGAGCGCCTTCTGCTTTTCTGATGTCACAATCAGCAATGCAAGGGTTTTAGAACCAAAACAAAAATGTAATCATAAACAACTTGGCCATTGTGTTATTATTATTATTTTTTTTACTTGTAAATAAATCAACTGTACCATTGTTATCAGTACAACTAAAATTTGATTTACATCATATCTAACACCATATCTGAAAACATATGTGGGTAATTTTTATGAAATATTAAAACAAATATACTGTTCATGCTAAGTTTAATGAGTCAGCTCAGCGCCAAGCTCCTTGTAGGTGACTGAGCTTCTCATTCTCTCTCTAAAAGAGCGCCCAGCCTCCCTGTGGAAAAAAACAACTCATGTAAGCCACTTGTATACCAGATTAATTTCCATAGGTAAGAGGAGGAACGTCCTCCACAACAGGCTGGTACATTGACGTTATTATTGTGAATACAGCTCTGATCTGTCTGTCAATGTCTCGCTGTAGCCTTCCTTGAGAACATCAATAGAAATACAGTACTTGAACTCCTCACCTGGATTGAAAAGCTGAGCTGTTCAGATCCACTTGACAATGTAAACCAGCTTTTTCTGACCAAATGCATATTTCTTTATTCAAAACTTATTTTGAGAAGACAACTTTCACTACCCAGTAAATGCATTCATCATCAGCTCACTTAAGAGCCTTCTGTTAAGCTGCATTCAGTTTTAAATAATATTTGCAGGATGTGTATTTAGCGTCAGACTGTTACTTTCCCATTAGCTTCAAGACAGATTATAATAACTATTTGTTGAGCAGCTGTTGCCTCTGATGCTTTGATTTTTTTTAATTCAAATGTTGGTTATTGAGTGAAGCAATTTAGGAGTCACATGCAAACTTCTTTATGGAAAAAAATCTGACTCGACCCAACCTATCCATTGAGAAAAGAATTAAAATAACTAGACCTAACAAACCAACCTTACTCATTTTCTTAAGTACCTCTGGATATAGAAAATCAAATGTAATTTTGTGGTTGTGAATATTACCTTTTTCATCCTGCCTGGTGTATACTAGAAAAAAATACTGTCGATCTCTCCTAGCGTGTGTGTTCTGAAGAAGCCGGATTAGCACATCTGCTGCAGCGTACAGTGATAAAATATCGGGCTGTATATGGGCTGTGGCACAGGCAATCTGCTTCCTGTGCCTCCCAGTCTTATTTCGATTCATCACAGTGTACACCGACACACAAACACCGACACACATACACAGCTCCGACTGAAGGGGCAGCTGGGAAATTTCAAGCCCAACCTGTACAAACACTAGTTGATTGTGGACAAGAAAATGATGGCGGTGCAAAAAAAAAAAAAAGAAAAAAGAAACATAAAACAATTGCTGGGCTAATACGCAGTGACTGAACATCTGGAGAACGTCAAAGCCGCTGATGGCAAACCAAATCTCAGTGGAAATGGAAAATGAAAAAGCGAGCAAAGTAGTGAAACAAAAGGTGACACAGTTGAGGAGGAAGAATGAGGCCAAGTCTAAATGTATGTTCATGGATATTTTTATAGCATAATTTACTGTGGGATTTACAATGCTGCTGTCTAAAAGTCTAAATGCTTTTCTCTGGCATTCATAAAACAGAAAATGGAAAAGTAATGAATCTATGCCACTCATTTATGTGGACAAACAAAGAAGCTAAATGTTTAAGTATATTTTTTGCTTGTATTTGAAGAAAAGACTAATCTCTGTAAATCAGAGATTTTAAGACTCATCTAGACCTTTTCTATCAAGGATTTTAAAGGTGCAAAATGCAAAATAAACTTTTCTGAGCTGTCTATACCATGTTGTAATGTTGTTCCCTCATCAAAAACATACCTGGAGTTGTGTTTTGCGAGTAACCCTGTATTCTCTGACGCTGATTGCTGGTTGCTGAAGACTCAAAACGCTTGGTGCACAAACCTTCGATTCTCCCACGAACTCCAAGCCCTCTACATTCAGTCTGCTCTGTTTCTACTGATTTCTCATAGCTATTTTCCTTTTTGTAGTAAAAGCCAATCATAAAACAAGTTTAAAGATGTGAAGTGCTCTTTTTCTTTGATTAAATGTTCAAAAGACCACAACACTTTGCACTCTCCACTACACTCTGCTGGTCTCTTCACCTGTTTCTTTATGGCACCAGTAGAGTACATATTAAAAACATTCTCTTTTTGTCAGATGTTTTTAAAGGTTGTAAAACATGCCGCAGTAACAGAACACAAGAAAAATGTAAAAGATAAGAAAAGAGAAGCAAGGTGAAATGGACTTATTATCTGGGCATTACATTTCTTTCAAATAATGAGAGCAATTGCAGAATAACGCTGAAGTCAGAGTTGGAAAGTTAATGTAAGAACATTCTCATCTATAAAAAGTCTTGATAATGAGACATAGATGTTGACTCCAGGTCTTATCTTGTTGCATATCTCTTCATAATATGCACATAGATTATAAAACAGGTATACTCAATTCAAAGAAAAAAAAAATGCACATTGTATATTTTGCAAGAATAGAAAGAACTCTGTGTAAAAGCTGTGAAAATTAATATAAAATACTATACTGTACTGTAGAACATTAGACTAGACTGCCTTGGACTGGCAATTTGTGCCCATACTTTCAGAAGGCTCTTGTCTTATGTGCATATATGAGTGACAGCATGGTGTTAACAATTTATTTATTTTTATGATCTAAGGCAATTAGTCTTGAGGTCAACCTAAAAAAACAAAAACAAACAAAAAAAAAAAAAGACAAAAACAAAAAATGACCAACAAAAACAAACAAACAAAAAATCAAACCTAAACCTAAACCTAAAAAAAAAGCAAAAAAAAAAAAACGTACATATGGAACTCAACAGTTCCCAGTTCCGGAAGTAAATTTCCCATTCATTTTCCCCATTGACTTTTAGAAAAATCCATATTTTCCGGGTTTAATCAGCTGTGTGGTAACTTACTATGATAACACAATTCATTTATACTAAAAAGATTTATTAAAACTTGAAAATCCAGCAAAATGCATTTGTAACTTTGTAACGTTTCAGATATGTATTCATAGCGAAATTATGAGTTTGTTGGATTTTTAATTACGTATTTTTTAAAAAGTCAATAGGGAAAATGAATGGGAATTTTATATCTGGATCTGGGGTGGGCGAGCACTACTGTTGAGCTCTATACTTGTGATTCTCAAACAGTGAGTTAAGAGTTTTAGGGCATATTGGAAAGTCCGTTGGTCCACTTGTTTGGTCCAGATCAAACGTGGACTTTATTTATTTTTTTTTTTTTGTTTGGTTTGGATTGTATTCTCATTGAACCTTTTGCAAGTGAACTCAAATTTGTAAACAGAAGTATGTGTGTGATAATTGTGGCACCCATTGGCCAAAAATCACGAGGGCAGGGCAACGTAAAGATTCAGAGGAAAACAATCATGAAGGACTTGCATGCTGCACTTGTCACCTGGATATTTATTCTGTTTTTACAGCTACAAATCTGTGAAAATCATTTTGAATTTCACCACATCTTAGTTGTTATTTTGCAACAGCAGAGGCG
This sequence comes from Bostrychus sinensis, assembly GCA_020698575.1. Taxonomy (NCBI): domain Eukaryota; kingdom Metazoa; phylum Chordata; class Actinopteri; order Gobiiformes; family Eleotridae; genus Bostrychus; species Bostrychus sinensis. The sequence goes on along the minus strand of CM036242.1, from coordinate 12,113,779 downwards.
GGCTGCAAGCTGGCAGCAGGTGAGAAGATGTGCTCTGTGTGCCCTAACCCACAGCCTGCAGCAGCAGTGGTGCTGAGCAGAAGACGAGAAAACAGCTAGGCTAAGGGCAAATATGAAGGAGGCACTGTATCCTCATCGCTCCAAGTTTGTTCACTGCTCATGACTTTAGCGTGACTTCCAAAGCTGTTTATTTCCCTTAATGCCCAGCTACGGTGGCTTGTTAACTCCAAAAAGGCTGATGATGTTTGTAGTTGGTTAAATTAAGCATTAGGAATGATCTAATCTAGATCAGACCTTTCTAAAAAGCTTATCAACAAGGCCATGAAACTGGGTCATACAGTAATAGCTATTTTCTATCTAAGACAATAATACTACAGTGAAGTGAACAGTAGATGTGGAACCGGAGTGGCTTGTCTCCGGCTGAATGCACTCTTCTTCTCATGTACAAACTGTTCTACTGTTAATATGCGTGCTCAAAAGCCACTGGAGACAACATGTGCAGTCTTACGCTAAATCCAACTGAACTACTTGACCTTTTCTAACGTACAGCACACTTTGTAAGCACCGCATTATGGAGCGATATTTGTTCCACCTTCGTGCGCGAGAAGACTGAGTGTTGAGCGCACGTAGTGTGAGTGTCGCGAGCGCATACTTTACCATTTGAAAAGAGAATAATAATTTGAGCACACAAATCTTTGTTCCGTGCGCGCTCAACTCTGCCTACACGCTCGCTCAAAGTCTACCTAGGTGTAGAGTACGTGGATGCCCGCTTGCGCAACATCTTTGCTCGCACGACACCTCATTTCTGCTCGCGACTCTGGCTCTGCGCTCGCTCGAGGTGGCACAGGGCAAACTACGATTGTTGCGAGCAGCACAGCCAATCACAGACTGGGATTCACAAATGTTTCTGATTGGCTGTCTTATATCCAATCATTTATATCAAATACAGCAACGGTGGGAACGCCCACAAAACGTCACTCCTATCCCCCGTGGGTGAAACAGACCACTCACAACAATGCACAAGAGTTACTCTGTCGTCTTCTTTTCTACAAAAATACAAACAAGAGCTGGATATACATTTTATATTTTACATTAAAAAGACATGGAGACATAGAGGAGGACACAGTGGTCCAGCAGTCCACATTTGTCCATAAAATACCATCACTGTCTGACGTTAGCTGCCTACAACATGCTAATCTAATCAACGTCAAGTTGCATCATAACAGAACTCTCTCTAATATAAAGACACCAGTTTAATTCATCATATTTAATGTAAACTAAAATGTGCTTCTATAAATGTGTTAAGGCTTAGTTGACTCATAGCTCATCATAACAGGCTGCAGACTGACGCACGGTGTTAGCGCGGCTCATTCAATGGCGCTAGCATTGAATTGGCCTCTGCCAAAGTGCTGGTGCTTCCTGTATCTCACAAAGGTAGAGATATTCTGCCCAGATCGGACTTAAACTCGAGGATCTTCTAGGCGCCTTAACACCCTAATATCTCAAAATGATACAGAATAAATTAAACCAGTGATTCTCAACCGGTGACCCAAAAGTGGGTCGCAGGACCATTTTCAGTGGGTCGTGGGCCTTTGACTGAGCCAGAAAAGAGGATTGATGCTCTGCGGCGAGCAGCATGGAGCAAGGTGTGTGCAGACGCTAATCACTGTTGTGTTTTCCTGTACCCGCTTTAGTTTAAGTCATCTCTCTTCCACTGTGTTCACACTCAGCTCTCCTCTCTGATAAAAACTGTATGGACAGGGGAGGTAAGTTTAAGTCCTGATATCTGTAGCTAAACCTGTGGCGTCCTCAGGCATCTGTTTACCCTCCCCTGAATCCTAAGGAGGCCCACTGAAACTGAAGCTCCAGGAAAGCAGTGGGAGCTCTGCGGACTTGTGTCCTGGCTCTGGAGTACTGAGGCTCCTGGCACTACGTCCGGGGCATTAGTTCAAACCCATGTCCGCCACTACTTTCACAGTCAGCTCTTCTCTCTGTTAATTGGAGGGACTGTGGAGGGGATTGAAAGTCCCGGGCTGCTTTCTGTAAACCTGCAGCGTCCTCGTGCATCTGCGTCTGTGTCGTTCAACCTCCGCTGAATCCTGAGGAGCCCCGCCAAAGCTCCAGGAAATCAGCGGGACCTCTGCGGAGCTGTGGCCGGGCTCAGGAGTCCTGAGCGCAGCCTGGGCTCACAGCGGTGCGGCCTCTAAATCCAGGGCATTAGTTCCTGTAAACCCCGTCCGTCACTACTTTCACACTCAGCTCTCCTCTCTGTGTCTGGCTGCTCAGCTGAATTCTGCCGAGCCCCGTCGAACTGCGATACCAATAGCAGACCCTCGCCGGAGCTGTGGCGGACGTACACGTGCCCAGGCTTTCAGTGTGCAGCAGCTAAGGTTACGCGAGCAGCAGATATGGGACAGTGGTTTAAAGCGGAACTCAGTAACTCTGCTTGTTTCTTCGCAATTTTTGCCTTTCTTTCCTCTATAAAGCTCCCCCTACAGTTCGGAGTAAAGCACTATCATAAATACTCACAAGCACAGTTGACTCCTGTGTGATCCCTCACTCGTCTTTACTTTTGTTGTTCACCTCTGTGTATCTGTGCAAAGTTTTTTCATCCATTTGGTCGCTCTGGCACAAAGAAAAAAAGAAATAAAGTGGTTGCTAGCTTGTTTTTTAGCTAACAGGGATGTGCTGCTTTCTTGCGAGACCCGAGACTTTTGTGACTCCGGGTCGACGGCGCTCACTGTTGCAAGTGTCAATTTCAGCCCAGAGACACCAGGGGGAGATGCCACATGCTTCATTTACCCCACAACAACTCATTTAACCATCACATGAACTCCGAAACTGTTTATATAAGGGAAAAAAAGTGCTTTAAATCTGCAGGACTCATGAGCAGTGTCACCATTATTCTGAAGACTGATGCCATGATCAGTGCTTGAATAAGTGCCTTGTTTTAGCAAGACATTTTTGTGTATTCAACTGAAGATTTTTTTTTTTTTTTTTTTTTTTTTGTCTTTGAAACTACTTCTCAGTTGTTAGACTTAATTTGTGTTTGTGGATGAAAGCACTATTCAGTCTGCTAAAAAGGCAGTTATTTAAGTACAGAGTTAAGTTTTTAAATTATGTTGCAGCTTAGTGGGTGTTCCAGCTGTAACATTGGCACTTGGTTTATCTTTAAATTTGTTATTTTGTGTTTCACATTTAAACTGCGCAATACTTGATTAAATTAGTTTGAAATGTTAAAATATATATATGAAAACCTTAAAATATATATATTTTTATTTGGGTCGTGGCTTGACATAATATAACAATGGTGGGTCCCAAACCCAGACCAGTTGAGAACAACTGCCTTAAAACACTCATCGCACACATCTAAACAGTGATCTGGATCCAAACCAACATTAGCCTAATCATTTGTCCTTGGCCTACTACTGACCATTCCTGAAAATTTTCACAGCAAATATAAAAAGTACAATTCATCATTTTTTAAAGCCCTATTACTTAACAGCATTTAAAACATCTTCACAGTCCTGTATATGGTTAGATATTAGCTGTTGAGAATTTAATTTGCAAACATTTTTGTACATACGTGACATGTTTTATTATTGTCAGGGAGTTCCATTAGAAAAGCTCATGCTGCGAAACACTAAAGGACCATTTTTTTTCTCCCTTTGAAACTTTTCACAATCCTTACAACTCTAGTAGCAGTGGTACATAAAAGTGTCAGAAAAAATCCATGTTCAGTTAAATAAAGACTTTCATACCAATGGCAGAAAAGGGCGATTTGTCATGACAAGAGTTCCTGGTGTATTCTTTGTTCAAAGACATGTAGTACGTGATGTTCACTCGTAGACATACGGTTCACAGTGGGAGCAGCTGCATGCAGACATTTGTACAGAAGACCCAGCTGGACAGCACAGAACAACAAACGTGTTTCTGACAATGTGGGACAGTGAAGACCCAACCAGGGCTTTTAACAACACATCACCGTAGACAGAGCATATTACAGCCAGCATCAGTCCACTGGTACCCATGGATGAGAATTATAGATTTCAAAGAAGCAGAGTGGATGGGTATACGACAAGCACCTGGGTTCTGGACCACTTACTGTAGCTCATATTGTGTTCTAACACAATGTGTGAATTATGAAACCACAAATCATTTCCTCAAAAAATTAATTTTGTCATATTTTGTCATAAGAATGGTCAGTTACTTATTCACGAAAAGACATCATTTATATTCTCATCACAGTTTCTTCTGAACAATTGTTGTCATTCCAAGTACAAATATTGACTTACACAACAAATCTGACAGCGTTCATAGGTTAGAAATTACTTTACCACTATTCAAAACTGTCTACATACATGTTTCAGAATATTAGGGCTTTATACTGAATATTTATATGGGGCGACAGTAGCGCAGGAGGTTAAGCAGGTTGCCTTCTGACTGGATGGTTGGTCCAGTGCATACTTTGGTTGTGTCCCTGGGCAAGACACATTTCCTACTCTGGTTGTGACAGGGAGGATTTATCTGGCGTAAAAATAAACAAAAGTTAAAAAACAAAACAAACAAACAGTATATTTACAGTATATAATAAGTGCTGATCAAGGCCATCAAATCCACCTTCCCATTTCACTTTATAATTCATTCATGTTCTGTTTATTCATCTGTTTATTCCCCTTAGCTCAGGGATGTCCAAACTATGGCCCGGGAGCCAAATGTGGCCCTGCAGACGTCATTCTCAATTGACACACAGGTAGTAATTCTTAAAAAACTTCATATACTCCATGTGACAGTCAGGGGGTAAAAAGTATCTCCCTTTAATCCAGCTATTTAAGCAGCATCTCCTTATCTGAAAACATATGTCTTTCATTTCCATTCCCAAGTATAGCAAGGTCTCAATGAAAATATATTCACACAACAGATATGTATGGACTTATCTTTATACATTCTTCATAACAAATGTGTGTGTTATGATAGACCTGGCTTTAAATTTTAATTCTAAAAAAATGTATAATAATCTGCAAAGAGGTCCAGCCACACGAGACACAGCAAACCAAGACTTATTAATAATAATTGGCAAAAAAATAAATAAATAAAATAAAAAAAAATATGTGAGGGGCCCAGGCCTGGATAAATGTGGGTTTATGGAAGGGCATACAGAATAAAACCTATGCTAAATTACGCATGACAACGAGTTCACTGTGGTCCCCAGTGTAAAAAGTTTGAACACCCCTGCCTTAGCTACTTGAGGCTGAGGAGGGGTGCAATCGGGACAAGAATATTACTGTAATATGCTAATTGCAAATTGACCACATTCTCTGTTATTCCATAATGGTGAAAATAAAAATTCTCTTAAAGTTCTTATATACAATACATCAATGCATTTATGGTAAATCACATTCAGAGTAGTAACATGACAATGGGGCCACATGACTGAACCTTGCATACACAAAAAGTTGGCCTGAATATCTGTATTGTCTGGCTCTTGTCTCCTGGTGATTTCTGCAACTCTCTGTAAAAGCTACTCACTGGCTTATACAGTACGTATTTAGGCAAATGCCATTCATGTAGTCACCTTACACTAGACATTTTTGTTTGAAGAGAATGTGTGAGGAGGTAAATTTACATGCATGCCTTGGAACAATTGGCTTTTGGTTGTTATTCCAGAACTTGGCCTTCTCAAAGATCTCAAACAAAAGCTTATTTAAGTATGTCGTGTCATCAAAAATGCTGTTGCAAAGTCTCTACTTTGTGCAATTGAGCAACGTGAGCAGCAACAATAGTGAACATTTGAATAACATCTATGAAAGTTCACATGTTGAATTATACATATCCTTCTAGTCAGATGAATATCGATGTGTCAGCCAAGTATTAAACTCTTCCGCTGCATAGTTCATTCAATTTATTTACATTTTTTACTATCCACAAGCATTTGTAGAAATGTTTTGTCCAATCTTAAATATGTTCAGTTCAACAGTGTGAATATTTAACACTGATGCTGAGAATATGACAAACTTCTGCTTAAGAGAAAAGGGATTTGCTTGCCTGTAGCTCAAATATTCTGGTTCAGAGCTCATCTTTCCGAAGTCTAGTGGTGCAGGGTCAATCAAAATTTAATGATGCGTTGCAATTTGAAAAGCAGTGCTGGAGGGACGTCCGAAGGCAGTGGAGGGGAGTGAAGAGGCTCAGCCTGATGTGACCACGACTGAGCGGCGGCGGTGAACTCAGTGAAGGGCAGCCGGACCTGAGCTACCCACAGCCTACAGCAGTCTTCAGTATGCACCAGCTGCATTTCTCAAGCTCTTTCTCTCAATTTATCACGTCTAATTGTCTAATTTCAGCCTCACTCCCTAAAGCACTCTACTTCATCATGGAGAAAGTTACTTAATACAATATTCACAACCAGCAGTGTTCAAAGGCTTACAAAGGAAATGGTATGCAACAACCTCCTATCTAAAATCCAACAGCCACATCCCATTTATATTTGAGTAGATCTTATCCAGTTATCACATCGGTTTTATGTGTTAGTAATAATTTAAAAACATTGTTTGGACACTAGACAAATACCACTACCAATTGTACTTTAAAATGCCAGAAAGAGATTTTACCTAAAAGGTTCAAGGTTGTACACTACATGCAATACACATAGGGCCAGATTTATCAAAGGTTTGCATAAATACTAATTCAATAAGACGTGCTAAATGTGGATCAAACCCTAGTGCACCCCTAGGTGTCTCTCACAGATGCTAAATGAAAGCAGAGCAGAGTTTGCTCCTGTGACTGAATGAATAAGTAAAACAATGGTGTTTTCCAGAATGTGCTGTTTGTAGCATGCAATACCCACACAAATAGCAGGCCAAAACATATCTACCAGTGTTTTCAAATGATTGTGAATTCGGAAAATGGGAATCCATCAAACCAAAATCAAACCTTCAGCAAAATGTGTGTTCGTCTAAACGGCCCTTTAGTAAATACGGCCCATACTGTATTGAAAACATGTCTTGAGCTGTTAAATCTGTTAGCTTAGAGGTTAGCTTTCCCTTCATGTCTTGAGTGAACCCCATGACTAACATCAGACAGCGGCATGTCAAAACAGTAATGGCAAATAATAACAATGGCTTCAATTTATATAAGGCTTTTCAAGGCACCCAAAGCGCTTTATAACTGAGTCCATATTTCATTCACTCCTCAGTCACAGTCAGTGGTGTTGCAACAGTTGCCCTGGGGCAGACTGGCAGAAATGTGGCTGCCATTCTGTGACAATGGCCTCTCTGACTCCCACCAAATGCACAATTACATAGGCAAGGTGGGTGAAGAGTCTTGCTCTATGGATACAATGGCAGTATGCAATGCCAGTAACAGGATTCGAACCACCAACAGTGGGTCTATGACTCTACCAACTGAGCCACTGCCACCCCTAAACGATGTGGGATGAATTAATTTATTATTAATAATTTAATTTAATGAATTTGTTTTAATATATATTTTTATTGCTTAGATTGTTTGGCTGTGAGGTGTAGTATGCCTTGTACTATTGCAAAACTAACACAGAGACAGACTGATGGACAACCACTCTCCGCACTCACATTCAACAACTTTGATTCACCAGTTCACCTTATGATGCAGGTCTTGGAAGCAGAAGCACCCTAAAGAAACCAACAAGACATTTATACTCAATATCCTCTCATATTTTATGATTCTTACAACTTACTTGCTTACCTTTTCCCTATTTATTACAGCCACATGACAAAGTATGCAGTAGTAGTGCCATACTGGCTAGGAGCATTTTTCACTGAAGCTTAACATTACACAACTTACTAGCATCAAAATAACTTAAGTATGAAATATATTTAAAAAATTACAAAAGTGTAAAACACGTATCTGCCTCATAACGTTTAGTGAATTGTTTGTGCACCGGATGCTTTTCTTGATGCAACCCTCTTCCCTTATCTGGGCTTGGGATCGGCTCAAAAGGTACACTGCCTGTGACGCCCTGTATTTGGATTTAACCATTGGAGAGTATTATAATAAAACTATGTCGGCTATAGTTTATTCTAAAATGTATTTTCTGCCTTGACGTCAAGTCAGGCCATGGGAATATGAAGTAATTAAGTGGGCCCAGTATAGGTCCCTGTGGAGCACCTGATGATACAGAACAGCAGGTTTTCTCAAAAAATAGTATTTTCACTGTATTGTTAGGTGGCTGAATACTGTATGTTTGTATATCCTTCACACATTAGCTATCTGTGTGACATCCCTCTCTACTGCAGACCCCATCCCATTATGTTTTCATTACCACACTGAGTAAAACATATGTATTCATAAATAATTCAGCTTTATGTGAGCATGTGCATACGGTAATGGTATTGTATCTATTCTGACGATGGTATAGAATGTTGCTCTGCCTTTGAAAGCTATCGTCAAAGATGTCTGCCTGGGTCTGAGTAATGCAAGTTTGTCATTTACATAGTGTGAAAAATAGACTGATTTAATACCACCTTGAAGTGAATAATGTGTTTTTTTAAAGAAGCTGGAGAAGGACGTGGTAACCTTAGAAGCTACATTCATCTTTCTGTAAGAGGCAAGACTACCCTTCAACAAACCCCTGTGAAAATCTTGGTTTTGCCTTTCAGATGTTGGCAGGAATTATGGCAACTGTCTGGTAGATTTAGAAAGCGTTAGTGAGGAGATTCGCTCTGTTAGGACAGCGGGTCATGGCTTTGGGAAAAGGCTAGAGTTCGGGACAGGATCAGCTTTAGGCCGTCACATGACTTGGTTTTCTGTCCGAGATTCTGCTGTCACTCCTCCTGCCAAATCTTCCCTTCAACACCAACTGGCCCGGATGAAGAGCTGGCACTAAAACACTGCATGTACTGCCTTATGCGTGTTTGTGTGGACAGTAGAAGCTGACATAAATGTAAACAGAAGACCAAGAAATGAATCCATATGACTCATTTGCATAGCTTATTAGCTTTGTTCCAGTTTTGCATGTTTACAGAAAATTGTTTTTTTTTTTTTTTTTTTTTTTTTTACTTTTTTACAATGATCTCATGAAATACAGAATATTGTTTTTTTGTTGTGTAGTTCCAGTGTTTTACATAGATACATTTTAAATAAAGCAGCATTATTGCATATCCTATGTCAATGTGAATAGTGTTTTATTCAAACTGGAACAAACTGGAAAGAGAAGGGAAAAAGTAAAACAATAGGGATTTAATGATTTAAAGTATACAATACAATTTTCTTATAATTTTTATAAACAGAATGAGCTGCAGTCATTTTTTTTTTATTTAATCATAAATAGTGTCTTCACCTTATCAAACGGAAAGGGATTTAATTATCTTATAAACAGCAATTAAATAACTATATTAATACAACTTGATTGGAATTTAAATGTTAACTCTTTTAAAAATATTTTTTTACATTGTTACATTCCTAACATCCATATACTGACAACATTATTAACTCTACGGCATTTAAGTGGGTTAAACATATATTTAACATATATTTTCTTTACTCATGTTCTGTATCCACTCACTCATATACTGTATATGCCATATACCCTTTTTTTTTTTTTTTTTTGCCAATTTTGAGACGTTTGATGGCTAATACCTATTAAAACATTGCTTTGTTTAAACATTGCTTCACATACATACAGTAATAGTATAGAGCATTTTGATACATGATGTAAACATCTGTTGGCAGATGTCAGTTTTGTCATTTGTGGAAACTCCAGAGGCATGCTCTTGACAGTCGAGAGATATAAAAATAACTGCATTAGGTATGAGAAAACAATACCCACAACATTTATGAGCTGAGATGGGGAAGGCTGAGATATCAGTAAAATGTGGAAAACTTGCATTATTAAATGTATTTGCATAGAATTTGCACAAGAACACACTTTTATACAATACATAGTTCTTTAAGACATATAAAACTTAAATTCTGTCTACTGTGTGGTTATTAAATGTGCTCAGAATCAGTTAACAGCTGTAACTCCACTGTGAGGCAAAATCTCAGAATTCAACTGATTTCCTTGTCAGAACATTTTAGACTTTGGAGCAGTGGTGTGTGCTGTGACAGGCTCTCAGTAGTCAACTCTCTGCACTTGGTTATACAGACATTTTTACTAACATCAGGCCAACTTTTAAAATGTGTTATGTGTAAAACATTTTTACAGTATATATATGCAACAAAACTGGCAGTGTCCGAACCCACTACAAAGTCCCAAAGCTCATGACTATTATAGGATTGCATTGTGTAGTAAACTACTGTGTGTGGGTGTGACCACACCAGAGTAGGCTCGACCTGGTCTGCCTCTGTGGGGCTTAACCTTTGCCTCCAGCTCTTTCTCCTGCTCTCCTTCCTCTTTGCCTCTTTCTCTCCTCCTCTTCTCAGGTGGCCAGTCAGCTGCTCCAGATGCCCTGCACTACCTGGCGGGGTGTGGCCAACTGGGTTTAATATCCAGGCTTTCTGCGCCCGCATGCTCTCTGCTCATGCTAGCCTGCTCGTTTCCTTTGTTTGTGCACCCTTTAGTTCGTTCCACTTTAGCTTCCACATACAACACTTACACACAACTGATGAGGCCTTGTTTAATATAATTTGATCACTTTATTTAAATAAATTATCATTTAAATTGGCATCCATCCTGTTTGTGTTTTGTTTATCCAGCCCTACAAGCTAGACTTGACATTGGTGGAGTCAAGAAGTCGAACATTTTCAAACATTTTCAAACATTTTCAAACATTTTCAAACATTTTCAAACAATATGCAATTACATGTATTTATAAGCTGCATGGCCATTATTGGATGTAAGAAGAGAACAACATTGTCTTTTGTTTATTTTTAAAGCACTTCTTGGCATATTGCCAGATTATTTAACAAGTAACTTAAACTTCAAGTCAAGTTCTTGCCAACTCAGGTCAGGACTTTTTAATCCTTTGATCTCATGGTGTCAGAAATGAAATTGGTAAAAAAAAAAAAAAAAAAAGCTTTTAGTTATTTTGCTTTATATGATTGGAATAAGGTGCAGAAATCATTGCATCTTGTGAAAGATTATCCACAATGTCAATGCATTTTAAATAGTGTGTGTGTGTATGTGTGTGCGTGTGTGTGTGTGAATGTATGTGTGTGTGTGCGCGCGTGTGTGTGTGTGTGTGTGAATGTATGTGTGTGTGTGCGCGCGCGTGTGTGTGTGTGTGTGAATGTATGTGTGTGTGTGCGCGCGTGTGTGTGTGTGTGTGTGTGTGTGAATGTATGTGTGTGTTGATGACTTATTGTACAATGTATTTTTTATAATGCTTTGACAAATTTTGTATTTATGTGTTGTACATTTATGTGTCAAACAGGTCACTCGTGCAAAAGAGAGAAATATTCTCTCATTGAGTTGTCCCTGTAAAAATAAAGTTTAATAAAAACAACAACAACAACAACAACAACAACAACAACAACAACAACAATAATAATAATAATAATAATAATTTCTATTTGCATTAACTAGGTGACACTTTTATAATAATGCATTTATTTTATATAGCGCTTTTCTCTGCACTCCAAGTTGTTTTACAATTTGGTGCAATATTTCATTTTCTCCTCAGTCACAGTTGGTGGTGGTGAGCTACTTCTGTAGCCACAGCTGCCCGGGGGCCGACTGACCCTTTGTCAGGTCCCAGGTCTTGCCCAAGGACATTGCTGGTTGTGGGGTTTGAACCTTTGGGTTAGTGGGCAAGCGTCTCTACCAACTGAGCTACTGCCGCCCATGGTAAAACATGCATTATGTTGAGCCTGTTATTTTACATTGGTTTAAAAAATGATACTGCGGTCTAGATCAAAACAATGGCCTGTAGGTTGCCAGTCACAGTGTGCCTTTGTTGCCAACTGCTTTTGTAGCTCTGCTGTTAGCTGTGTCCACCGCTGCTGCATGTATGTACATACATATGTACATATGTGGCAACCAGAGCATGGACCTCTCTCTGCTGATCTGAGTGGACAATCAGCAAGGTGTGGGTTTAGAACCAAAACAAAACTGTAAACATAATCAATTTGGCCATTATGTAATTTTTATTTTTTTTATTTTATTTTACTTGTGAATAAATCAGCTGTACCATTGTTGTCAGTAAAATTAATATTTAATTTGAACATGTATGTGTACATCATATCTGGGGACAGATAAAAATACACTGTTCATAGTAGGGTCGTGTTTACAGGTTAGTTGCTCTTTTTCCTGTCTTACCATACGTTACACCGCCCTGTTTCCATGCATAAATGTTATGGGGCTACAGAATTGGTTAAATTTGTGCTTCCAGTTTATCTCATTGACACAGACTGCAGTAGAAAATTCTGCATTATGTAGCTGTGAAACTGTCCATAATGAGCTGAATGCACTCACCCAAGCACTCACCTTTTAAAATTTAATGTGAAAGTTTGTCGGTGACTCTTCTTTTTGTATACCCACCTCCAACATTCGTCCTTGCTAGATCTTGTGAGTACTTACGGTAGCCCTGCAGGGACATGTTATTATGTACAGCACATCCAACATATTTTCATGGAAACCAATATTACAATCAAAATCAAATATTAGGGAGAATTTGAATGGGCATTGTCATGTCATCCATCAAATTTCCGAAGAATTTGTTTATGCAATAATAACATGTTCCTGCAAGGGTTACCATAAGTACTCACAAGTTCTAGCAAGGAGGAATGTTGGAGGTGCGTATACAAGAAACAGTGTCACTAACAGACTGAGGCATTACATTTTAAAAGATGAGTGCTTGTGTGAAAGTGCATTCAGCGCATTATGGACAGTTTCACAGCTACAAAATGCAGTCTTTTCTACTGCAGGCTGTGTCAATACCAATCCAATTGCAGAGAAATGACTTTGATAACTTTGTAAGACAGGCGCTAATGTTGAATCTATGTATCTGAAACTGCTATACTTATACAAACTTAAAATGGCTTTAAATCTCAAATACAACTGCTTTTGATTTGTGTTTGCTGTGTCCACATTTTGCATGATGTATACATTATCATTACATCACATAATGTGGGTGAGCCCTGATAGGTTTAAGCATAAGACACAGAGAGTGGCCAGAGATAAGATCATTAGTGTATGCGCTTTCTACCCTTTAACAAACACAAATATGCCCGGGACACTACTAACTCCATGTAGGCTTATGTTGATAAACTGCAGTGATTATGCTGATCCTATAATTAGTATGTCAAATTAATTAACACTGGGAACAAGGAGTGCCAGTGGACCATTTCAAAGACCTCCCTGATACATGAGCAAGGCGAAAGCAAACACTTTGGAAAGATAGAGTAAATAAGCAAATGATTTCATGACTGTAATCCCATAACAGCGGATCTGAGTATGACGGCTTAATTGCGCAGGTGGGAGGTGGGCCCATTCTTTCAAGTCCTTTTAGCCTTGAGGATTCAGTCTTTTGAGAATCTAACCAAATTTGCATTTCAACTAAAAAGAGTGCTGCCACAGCCCTGCTTGGGATATTGCATTTTCGAAGCATTACCGTGATCAGCGGGGACACATTCCCTTCTTGAGCCAACTGCTGACCAACATTCATCAACGCCATAATGCCTGCCTCAGAGCTCTTTGGACAAGACCCAAAAGAACAAGCCTGCGGTGGTCCAACTTTGTCAATGCCATTGCCGCTGACGATGAATATACACAAAACTTCTGCATACCCAGAAGGCTCTTCCTATTTTATTGCAAGTACAAAACTTTATTCATACATTGTTCTGTTCTTATTTTTTCTTCTGGGTCCAGTGGGTGCCTTCAACTTGAGCGTGTTGCTGCAGCGCATGCCGGTAAATTCAGGTAGACTTTGCTGTCTCTGTAGGGATATTTGGTTCTCTGAGTTCAACCCATCCCTGGAGTGACCTGTCAGGAGCAGTGGTGAACCCTTTCCCACCTCATGAGCCAGGATCCCGTTCAGGAGTACGCAGCTGGAGGATTTGCCTATTGTGCATGTCATTTAAGGTTGATACCAGACCCTGAGAAGTGGTGTACCTCAGCTCCATAAAAGATCACCTTAGTCCTCCAGGCAGGGTTCTGTCTCAGGCCTGGGTATTTGCCCCTGAAATCACTTGCGGTTCACTCCTTTGGTCTCATAATGCAAAGAATTAAATTCCCTACAGGTATCAATTGCATGACTAATAACTTTAAAAACCTAGGACGACATAAAAAGAACTTAAACGCGCACCTTGGGTCATTACCTCAGTAGGCATGCTTTTCTGTATAAGTAGAGACCAATTAGGTTTGAGTTCCTTAATAGTTATGTTCTTATTAATATGATATTTATATTTTTTGTAAACTGTTTTATATGTTTTGTTTTTACTGTTGCTCAAATATTTTGGTTATTGTACCAAATATAAACAATATTCTGTTTAAATATGAATTCCTGGATATGATATTATGGCTAGCGGTATAAGTTGTTAAAATATCATTTCAGCATAACAAGTGGGAATCATTTTTAAAAATATTCCAGTTCCCAAGATTAATGACATTGGTCTTTCTTCCTGTAATATGGATTCTTTTCACTCGGGCTTCCTCCCACTGTTCAAAAACAGTACATGTTGAACTGGAGATGCTACACTGCCCAGTAGTCTGTTGGTGGTATAGCCCAGTGATTATATGGCCATTGTCCAGGCCATACACACCCAACATCCTAAGCAAGGTTTTGCAGCTGCATTTATATAGTGCTACCTCTGCTAGTCTTGATCAAATGTGCCAAGACAGCCATTTTAATATTTTAATAAAAAAAGATTAACAGAATTCTAAAGTCTCAGAACTCCTAAAAATATAACAAAATACAACTAATCACATATTTTCTGCAGCATTTGTCATTTCAAGATGTCCAATCTTGCCTAGCACTTCATCTTGCACTTGACTAATTACATGCTTTGTCTTTTCTTGGAACATTTGCGTAATACCATAATAATATCCTTCCACGTCATATCCTCGCTTTATGATCTAAAGCTCATAACGAACCATTGTACTTACCATCTTCTAGAATGAGTTTTATATTATATTGCTCAACATAAACCCAGCCACCGTTCTGATACTGACTGTACCTGAGCACTTACGGCCGAGGCTGCCGAGTCAATTCATCTCCCCTCGGTGGAAGCCATTATTTTTCATTGCCAACTCATGGGAGAGATAATAAGACCTGTTCAATTTACATCAGCTGATGAAGAAGCTCCCCCGCAGGCCGACACGCCTCCTAAATATGTTTATTGTCTGGGGTCTACACCGTACACACACACATACGCACCCATGCACACGTTTACCCAGACAGCCACAATTATAATCAGTGCCAGTTTTGCTCCACTGATCCTGACATATGACAGTAATTCATATACGCGCTATGAAAAGCTTGGCTCGATGTTGCTATTGATTTCCGCCTCTCCTTCGGGTCCACTTCCCCTCATCCTCCATTCCTTTTTCTGTTCTCCTCCACCTGGGTGTTACAGTTTTATCTCCCCTTTCATATAAATAGAACTTAACCAGTGAGTAATAGGCTTTTATACGCCGCGGAGATTATTGTTCGGGGCCAAAGGAGGGCAATTGGTGTTGAGCAAAAGACCACGATCTTTTCAGATAAGGCTATCTCTCTTGTGTGGCGTCGCTTCCCTTTCAGCAGGAAAATCTTAGCGGAGGATCTTTTTGGCTCTTTCGTGGCGGAGAATACAGGAGCGGAGATTACCGGCTGGCCCGCTGCTGCTCTGCACATTTATCTAAGGCCAAGGAGAAAACAGACATGCTTTCTCTGGATGCACTCACAACATTAGATATTTACAGACGCACATTTACCTAGGGATCAGCCCCAGCACAGATATTTCAGAAGCTGGTCCCTTAACATCTTGTCTAATGTAAACAATGCTAAAAGGTGGCGTGAGTGAGGATAATAGAGATTGCTGCTGCATGCCACTTTATGCTTTATGCACAGTAGAATAAAGCCATTTGTTAAAGTCTATCTTGTCCTGCTTTGGGCAATTGTTTTGCGTCCGACCCACAGTGGTTCGGCCCAATGACGGCAGAACCAACAGCTATGGGTCAGGTTTTAGGTTTGAAATAAATGGCATTAGTCAGACTTTTGGACAAACTTTCTCATAACTGTTGAAGCTTTGGACTTTGTGACTGCCCACCTTGAACAAAAAAAGTGCCTTTTTTTTCCAAGTTTCAGGTCTTTTTTATTATCGAGATGAAATGTGTCACCCCATATCTGATTAGCTTTCATCAAAGATTTAAACTCTTATTCAGATTTCAGTGGAGAAAATTAATGAGAAATGTACTTCAGAACTGCAGCAGGGTGGTCACTTTTGAGTAAGTAAGTAAGTAAAATACAGTCATTGCAATATAAAAATAAAACTTGCATAGTGTAGACTTTGAACCTTGAATTCTACTTCTGTCAATATCAGTGATTACAAACTTTTCAAACCTTGTAGGTAATAATACTGGAGCCTGTCTTTTGTTTGCCACTAGCAGCCAATTATAAGCAGGGACATCCCTATTCTTTACAGTTTACACAAAAATACAGTGGGAGTGACCAGTATCTTTCTTAGACTCTTATCTTTCTCACTCATTGTAATGGTAAATGAACATCTAACTCTTTCAAGGTTAGTTGTTTTAGTTTACTGATTTAACTCTTTAAAAGGTTTCTGTGACATTTGGCAGGCTGTGGGGTAGAGGGGCGTGAAGTATCTACACTGCATATTGGGACAAACACTTAAGGGGGAATGGGTCTAGTACCCACGCCATGTCAATGCAGGCCAGCATTTATTTATTTATTAATAGAGACTTCTTGTGTTTGTAAAGACAATGTTTAAATTCCAAAGACTGGAAGTTTAAAAAGATAATAATGCATTTTTAATAGAGGAATTAGCGCTAGCCACTAAACATCACAAATTATCAATAATCAATACAGGTTTGGCAACTGACAACCACTCTGCCACATGTGAGTAATGGTTTAATAACATTAGTGAGTGTGTCAACCTTTAGCTGTTTTATTTAATGTCATGATTAGCATCTATAGTTAGCATATAAGATAAACGCAATGTAATTTACATTTCTTGTTAAGTAGGGACAAATAGTAACAGAAATGTGTTGGACCACAATAGTTTGACGTTGTATGCTCAGATTTAATTCATCAATCACCACACATCTTACGTTTATAAGTTTAGCAAATGGAATAGACAATCAGATCTCGATTATATTAATTCAGAGTAAGTTTTAATAAACATACAAACAACAATCATTTGTTCCTGCTGCCCAAAACATCTAAATTAATATGTTTATTTTGCTGTCTTGTAGAAATGAATGGGACAGAACATTAATCTCAGTACCAGGCTGTGTGCGCAGCTTTTCTAAAAATGTCACACCTGGAAGGGTCTATTTATTCATTATTGATATTTTTGTATCAAAATCCAAAATGGCAGCCTATGTGGACAAAGACACTAACCATGAAGTAAGTATTAATATTTCTTAGGTTTATTCTGTTTTGTGGAAAAATGTTTTAGTAAAATACAGCTCTATACGGGTGATTTTATGTATTTGTGTTTGAAAATAATAAATTAAATTTACATGGCGTTAATAATAAGGCAAGTGAAAGTTTGTATCCTGGGGGATACTTTATCCAGATAGGGGTTTAATAGAGAAGTACTCTCTCAGGTATACTTGTATACTGTACTTGCCTATACTAAGATAATCAATATTATGAAGCTTGTTAAAATAATTACTCTTTATTTTTCTTGTAAATGAATATTACTGAATAAATACCAACTCATGTATGTTTTTAGGGGATTTCTGTCAGTATTTTTAGGTTTGTCACCAGATGGTTCATCTGATTCAGATGTTAAAATTAGAATAGCATTCAGATATTTTGTGAATTTAATTTGTGTATACAGTGTGTTAGTTTGTTGTTTAGGCAAAACAGATATTTGTTGCCAGGGTTAAATACCTATGTGAATCATTGTTGTTCATTTTTTTTCCAACCTTTGTTTAATGTGTGCAAAATATGAAAAATGGTAGTTAATAATCTGTATAGTTTGAACATAAAATAGATAAATAAATGTTTGGAAGTGTTTAAAATGTAAATGTATATCCTGGAGAGACAGTGTAAAATAAAAAATAAATATATTGTATTTGAAAAAAAAAAAAAATAAAAAAAAAAAATAAAGTGTTATTTTAGCCTAGGTACATTAAAAAATAGCAATAAGTTAATTTTCCATGTGTCTGAAAGCAAAAGTACTGTTATACATCTTCATACCTACCTAGATAAGGCTTTTTGTTAATTACCTCCACCAACTGCGTTACTCAGAAGGTAACACTTGTTCTTGAAGAGAGTTCCAATATACTTCTGTCAATAATGAGCCAAGGTAGAAATTATTCATTTTTGGCATAAATCTTAAACACTGTATGGATCCAGGATTCTTAAAGGACTTTGTACCATTGCAAGATAGGGCAAATTTGGTCTCATAGCAACACAACTCAAAATGTTGGACCAGTAGTGAGTGACCAATATAGGTAGAGCATCAGAAAGTACACAATACATATCATGGCTGAAACAAAGATAATAAACTCAAGCCACAATGGGTCCATAAATAAACAATTGTGTAGATTTTCGAGTGCTTCTGGATTTTTTTATGGAACAGTGACTCATCTTGCCGAGACGTCCGCTGCCTATAGGTGCCATTATTACTTGTCATTCTCACATGAATCCATTTCCACCTCCTGGAACTGCAGATGCGGAGTTCATCTAATAGAGTCATTCAAGTCTGCAGCAGGTCCCACACGCTGTTTTAATTAAAACTCAAGATGGCTCTGATTTTATTTCCACATGGCACTGGCCTGCTAAGTGCACCGCTGAGGCTCTGTTGTCTCATCCCTTCCTTAAAGCGTCTACGTTGTGACTTCTGCATATGTCACAACACTTTGACCACCTGGATTTTTCCGTTGCAGCATTTGGAAAATTTTGGTTCATATAAAGACTCGAGCTCAATCGCCATGGAAACTGCCAGCTTATCCTAGTGCAGAAGGCTTAAGGCCAGGCTTAGCGCAAACATTTGGTGAACTGGATTTTTTTTTTTTTTTTTTTTCATAATGAATGGAAAAACACACTTTCCACAACCGCTTCTGTTTTATAATATTCATGAATCTTACCATCTACTCTTCCACAACCAACAATTAAATCTTTCATGCATTTTCATTAAGTGTGTAGAAAATAGTTAAGTTTTAATTAGGCTACATTGGTCTTTTTTTTTACTAATAGGCCCCTGTGTAGCCTTTTGCCTTGATATGTTTCCCTTTTTTGTTAGGAATGTATTCCACAGTAGGCGTCAAGATTTTCTGTATTTAAAAAAAGCCAGCATTAGCAGATTTAAATATGACTGTATAGGAGGCTTTGATGTGCCTCTGTGCTCTTTGAATGTAATTTAAAAGGCAAAAAGCGCCTCTCATATTACATTACTATACAGGCACATGTCGGTAAATTTAAATACTGTGGGAAAAGTCCATTTATTTCTCTAGTTCAGTTTAAAAAGTGAAACAGATATGACGTGAATAACAGATTATCTCTTCAGTATGGCACTTGTCAGTGGGTGGGATATATTTGGAAGCAAGTGAACATTTTGTGCTCAAAGCTGATGTGTGAGGGAAAATGGGCAAGCGGTAAGGATTGCAGTGGTCAGTATTTATCAAAAGTGGTCCAAGAAACTGGCGACAAATCCCATAAGACAGTGTACGAGGACCCCTAGGGGTACGCAAGCGCATTGCAGGGGGTATGTAAAATTATGTGATAATTTGATAAAAGAAAGGGACGCTAGTAACATGATTTTACTTTTCTTTTGTGTTAAATTTATTATGAGTTATATAGTTAGAGTTATATCTATACACAGGACAAGTTTTTTTTTTTTTTTAAGATAAAATATAGTAAAACAGATAATCAACACAAGTGAAAAATTGTCTTGAGTATTTCAGTAAAAAATATGAATAATGATTATATTATATGTTTATTTTAAAGGCATTTTTAATGGTAATTTTTTGAATTGGTGTTTAATTGGTATTAGTATTATTTACATATGTACTATAAAATATAAAATGTTGCTGTACTTTTTTTATGACCATCAAGAGGGGGGACAAAAAAGCAGAGGGGGTACACACGATCAAAAAAGTTGGGAACCAGTGCCTTAAAACTCAAAGTGAGACCTGTTTCACACAGAGCAAAAATACAACATTAGCAGTGATAAATACAATAATGCAACAGTTCACAATACAACTGTATTTCGACATGAACATTATTAACATCAAAGTAAGACTGAGCTCAAATGCCTGTAGATGTATTTTCTAATCCTTTCTGTAAAAGATTGAATTCTCGTGAGTGTGACCAGCCTGGACAGCCTCAGGTCCTGCAGAAGCATGTTCCCGGTGGAGGGGACAGAGCCTTTTTACCAAGCTCAGTGCGCACTGATGGGACACCGAATGTGATCAAATCCTAGGAGCAAAGTTAATACTGGTTCTGACAGAAAGGTGTCAGGGTAGTTTCTTATTGTACCGTCATATTAACCAAGGCTGGTGTTAGCACTCGAGACCAAACTGTCTTGTGAAACAACAGCATAGCCTCGATCCTTAGTTTACACTAATCTAAGTTTGAGGCAGAGCATTAAAGCACACACACGTCTGGGCAAGTTTTATGTAATACCCCTCAATTTTAATCACTCTGTCACTGTTTGTATTAGCAAGCGGCAACTCATGTATTCATGGTAATTATAACCAGCGCCGCTCCCTACTGTGGGCCTGAAGGGAGAGTGACAACAGCAAATCACCAAGCAAAACAGCACATGCTAAAACATACAAACAAGTCCTGAAATGCAAAACAAATTCCAACATGCAAGCAAATTCAGGCAAGACACTGCAGGTGAACAGGGATTTTTATTAAACTAACAGATATCAATGTGAAATTTGTCCAGTTTATTGCTGACATAAATATACAAAAAAAGAAAAGAAAAAACATTGCAAGTTTTGAGTCCTTTCATGTTTTCATATTGCAAATTATGCATTATATACACAAAAATGCACACATTTGCATACATTTGATCATGATCTGAATATTGGATAGTGTCAAATTCTGGATTCATTTTGTTCCATAAAAAAAGCTTTTACAGAGGGAATTAAGACCAATAAACCAGGATAGAAATTATATATCAAGTAACATCCTCAGTAAAACCCTTCAATATATTGTAAGGTAAGGTAAGGTGGACTTTATTGTCCCAGGAGGGAAATATGTCTTCTGCATTTGACCCACCCTTCAGTGCCACTGGGGCAGGAGCAGTGGGTGATCGCAGTGCAGCGCCCATCTCCAGATCTGGGTCAGGAGTATAGCTGGAGGATCAGGTAGGTTGGAGGTATGGTGCATGTTTTTTAGGTTGCTGGTGGAAACTGGAGTACGCAGAGGAAACCCACCCAGACACAGGGAGAACATGCAAACTCCACACGGTCTGGGATTCGAACCAGAGAACTTCTTGCTGTGAGTGCTAACCACTTTGCCAATTTGTAATTTTGACATTTTCTTTAAGCTTACATGTTAAGGAGCAAACTGGCCCAAAAATAAATAGAAAATCTAATCACACACTAAAAACACAAAGGAGATATGGAAAGAATTTAAAAACAATACATAGAACAAACACAAAAATTGCAAGATGCTTAAACTAATTGTGAAGTTTAAAAACAATTTACAAGAAATTGTGCAACACATGAACAACAACAACAACAACAACAACAACAACAAAAAGATCAGAAGTCAAGGTAGGACCCTAGCACAGAACAGTGCCAAAACTGGAACATTTTGCAATTTGGGTTCATGATGTGTGCTTGTGTTTCAATATTTTTGTGTTTAAATATTTGTTGTTGGGCTGAACGTTATGTTTTCATTGGCTCTGATTTGTTGGTCTCTTCACAACAACACTCAATGCAAAAAGTAATGGTTGGATTTGGTTTTGGTTTGTTTTCAGGAAAGGTCAATAATGGCCAAAGGAAGAATAGTTTTTTTTTTTTTTTTTTTTTTTTGTTATTTTGTGGATGCGTCTTTAAGTTATGAGGAAGGTTAAGGTACTGTACACTTTATTGTCCCCATAAGGAATTTTGCCCTCTGCATTTGGAATCGAACATGGGACCTTGTTGCTAGTTATGAGACTAATGTCACTGTAGTTTATTTTCGATAGACAAACCACTGACTTAGTTCTTCATCCTGCCTTGAATTAGATGCTTGCACCAGCCCATTTTTCTGAATGTAATATCCTGCAGAGTCAAAAGCAATATGTACAGCCACAAAGACACAGAGTTGCTCTCTGATTGGTCTCCGCTGCTGTGAAAGACAAATTGCAGACAACAACTTGCCAATATAACTGTCTGCCCCTCTTCCCACAACAACAGCATGGATTCCACTCCAGCTTTTATCTTAAAAAAGAAAAACTGGTTCAATTTGCCTCTGTAGAATATTTCAATGTGATATCAAACCAAAATTTCTGTCTTCCCTTTGTTCTCTTCATGTTTTTGTGCTGTTTCTTTGAGTAAAGTCCACAGTGGCCAGTGAGTATAATTAACTTATTTCGCCTGAAACTCATACTGTCCCTGGGCAAGACCGATATTCCCTACTCCAGTCACAGTATGTGACGCTGGTTGCGACAGGAAGGGCATCTGGTGTAAAAACCTGCCAAAGCACTGTGGAACTGGTTTACTTACCTTGGACAAAAAGCTGAATTGTCATAAAATCTGTGAGTTCACAAATTCATGAAATCTGTTTTGTCAGGCTCTCGCTGATTCGTTTGGGTCCAGGCCGGTGATGGCCCGGGCCAATGGTGCGTCAGTACTGCCATGAGTGGGCAGGTTTTAGGTTTGCTGACAGCAACAAGCAGTTTGAGCGATACTTGTTATCTACATTTCGACATGGAAATACATAACAGTGCTGCTCTATATTTACAAAAACAGCAAAAATCCTCTAACAACGCCTTTATTGTGTTGTTTGCTGGCACTTTATTCAATCACCTCCAAGTATTCTACTAAAAGTCCCACCCCTTTACAAACTTTTTCAACTTTAGCAACTCTGTGCTAACATTATATCAGTCTGGCTTTTGCCTGGTTACTGGTTCACTGTGGTGAGCTCGATTAAGATAGGGAGCCGCCTAATAATAACACAAATATAAATAAAAAAATAAAATAAAAATACAGTACTGTGCAGCAACTTTAGTAAGGGGTGAAAAGTAAAGTCTGGCCAGCCAGACTAACCAATATCCCTTTGCTTACATTTGATTTCTATGGGCAGAACAATGACCAGTATATTAACACCAGTATATTCAGCATTATTAGTAACTTTGTACTTATTTCTGAATGGGGACAGCAGCAGAAAAAAGCCAGTCGTACAAAGATTGCAGAAAAAAATCTTTGAATGTGGTTGTTATGTTAGATGTCAACAGGACTTTACTGTTGTTAAAGTGGCAACAAGACAAAGAAAGAAAATCACACAGAGAGTTGAACAACAGACTTCAGCATAATCCGGTGACAAGGGAACGCACTAAACACCATTAATCAGGTGAGAGAAGTGATCCAATTTGCTCCCCATTAGCCGGTGCCATCTCAGTTACTTTTGATGGAAGATTATGGTTTTTGTAAGACACAGCTGTGATAGCGCCCTACAACTGAGGGACCAGAGCATCTTGTTTTCAAAATGACAGACATTTAGACTTAAAAAAATAATAATAATAAAATCTGTAAATTAATGTTTCAAAGCTTGACGGAAGCTAATCAGCTTTGAGGTAACTCATGAGCATGGCACTTACTTTCAATCTAGAAAATTATCTGAAATTTGTAAAGAGGCAAAGATGCAAATGTATATCACAGTTTTTTCAAATTGAGTTTGTTAATATACAGATTTTTTTTAAAGTCAATGGGAAAAATGATCACTGTTAAGATCCAGGGGTTTTTCAAGAGAGTCTGTGTCATTTTGAGGTCTGGACCAAAGATACTAATGTCACATAACTAAAAGAACAAGGGATTAGTGTTAGCAGACTCTTTACCATTGTAAGTTATAAGGACTTTGTGGCTTAACAAAGAAAGTATTTATAACTCCTGAAGTACAAAATCTTTGAGTTTTTTTAATCATTTTACGATTTTCTCCCTTTTTAATACATTTTGCATATTTTGCACATTGATAAACCTTTTCATTTTGTTCATAGTCTTTCTTAAAAACCTAAGATTTTTGCACAGAACAGTATCCCTGCATATTTGCCAAAATTCACAACAAACATAAAATAGTAAGAAGATTAAAGTTTAAACCTAAATGTTTCATATGCATTATGTGTCCACCGCAGCCCCACGTCACTGCACCGCTCTGAGGTGCTCAAAGAGAACCGGCTCTATTTGTGTTATTGAGTGAACCCCTTAATTGATGATAATGGCGCAGCTACAGATGCAGTCGAGCTGAAAATGAAGAATCTATTAATCTGAATTGTAATTTGAAAGTTTTAAGAGTACGGTTAATTGGATCTTTTTCTTCCAAAGAGAGGCTAATAGGTGTTTTTACTGCAGCCAAGATTTAAGAGAACGACTTTAGAAAGACTCTGGGCATTTAAATGAAACGGGTCGTACTTTGGAAAAGCTGAAATATGAGAGAGAAGTCAACTGATGACTAAGAGCTGAGAGAATGGACACTCAAGTCGGTCTATTGAATCCTACTGCTTTAGAAAATTGCACTGACGAACTACATACCTTTTACTGACAAATATCTTTTTTAATCTTAAGACTATTAGAGGAGCATTTAAGAGGGAAAATGTATTGATGTGAAAATGTTTCTCTGATTGTATATTGCAATAATGAGCTTTAATTTTTCAGTTTTAAAAGTGAAATGTAAGCAAATACAAAAGAGAGAAAAAAATCTTAATCTTAATGCCTGATTGTTAAAGGATTTTAATAAAATTGTATTTGTTTACATATGTAAAAGAATTAGGCTCCTATCTCATTTGTTGTTGTAAAAGAGGCTAGAAATGAATACTTACAAACATATTCAAAATATAAGCATCATGTCATAACTTACATATGTTTTTCCATACAGATTTTGTTATCCACAGGATAAAGATCCCATATTATGCTTTTTTTTCAGGCTTTTGGAAAAATTGCTATTTCACATTTTATATCTTAAAATAATGTATATGTATGGAAAATGTCTTGGATTAGATGTCTGTTGCCCTCTGCTGGCAAACGTGGGGAATGGACAGCGCATAAAGCTATTAGCAACTTAATGCTAACAGATAAATGAGCAGACCGCTTTGTAGTGACGGCAATTTAAATGAATGAGTCCAGTGGGGACACACTAAAACCTAGGCATTTCGCTCGGGTGGACGTGGTTTAGTGTGGACATTGCCATGGAAACCCTGGTGCATGTCCAAGACTCATGGAGCATTTATGCTGATTTTGACAATAAATATGAGTTTTTTGGTCAGATTGGTTAAGGTTAGGGTTAGGGAAAGGTTAGAGTTAGTTTATTTTATATTATTAGTACGTATAAGTATGTGGCAGTAAAATATTTTTTGTCAGATTCCAAAAAGGTTCATTTTGGTCTTCTACAAAAGTTTAAAATTTAGATTTTCTTGAAAATAAAATAGATTTTTTAATATGGCTATATGGTGTTGGTTAGTTGTCACATTTTTCCCTCTTATTCTGCGCTGACTGACAACACAACAATAAACCAACCCTCGACTTATCCCATACTTTTATCAAATAAACTCCATTTATTGTTTATTACCTGTTTATCAAGATAAGCTGACTTTCACAGTCATTAACGTATGACGTTAGGCCCCGCACGCTGGCTTTTACTTAGTCCACAGACCACAGAAATAAAAAAGAACACTATTCTATCTCTATGCCAGTGCCGGTGTATGGGTTTTAGAGAACAAGCGTTTTCAGCTCTGGAGAAGGGGGCGGTCTCAGCAAACAGGATTACTGAAACATGCGTGAATGAAACAAAACACTGCTCCAGGTATGCTTTTTCAGGTGCAAACAAGATAAAAGATAAAAAAAAAAAAACTATTTCGCATAATAGCAGACCTTTAGGCTTATTTTGAGTCATTTCAGTCATTCATATGTTGTCGGTGAAAGTATCTTCTTGCAGAGACAATACAACTATGCACTAAAAGGTGTAAGGATTATAGCTTTCAAATACTCATTCACATAAAATTATTGTAGCAAATGATTTAGTATTAAATATTTTCACAGTCTTTTTTCTTGTTAACAATGTCAAACCATGAACAATAATAAAACATTTATTAAACCTAATACTTACAGCAGATGAGTTGTTGTATGTATACTGCATGTCTACACTATTGTTCATGAAGTCATGAAAATAGAAACAATACAAATTTACAACCACATCTCAGAACATAAAACTCTGGACCATTTTCTACACCTAAACTATTTTTGAATCATTAATTAAACTGTGATTTTGCCAAATTATTTTAAAAGTGTAACCTGCTGTAGTATAACTTTTATTCAAAAATATAAAGAAATGTTACGTGTCTGTTATTAAGCTTTTTTTTAGTTCTTAAAAAGGATTGTTTTGACACTGAAACAACAAAAGAATTAATTAGCAATTAGGCATTTGAGGTTTATTATCATATAGCATTTTAAAATAATATGCCATTTAGGATTTAATTATTAAGCTCCTATTGGTTAATTTGTCCCACTAAAACAATGGATTTTGAAAGTGACAATTCTAGTGCTGGCTGTATGTGCTCTCAGAAGCAAACAATAAAAACATGACTAAAAATTGGCAAAGCATTCAAGACATGTTTGGTATGCTAGAAGTTTAGGCTACGCTTGAAACTTGAATTTGGTGTATTCTTAATGTATTTTTGAGTAAAATAAAGTGGGAATGGCATCAGGAAGAATATAAATGAATCAGATAGTGTTCCTTTACACTACACGGGCACCAACACAGCCTAATTTGAGACCTGTTGATATATATAGTATGTTTTCCACTCATAAGCACTAATTATTAGCATAACATTTGTGTTAGTAAATAAAGTGTCAGACTGACTCCAGTGTAGTGGTGTTTTCCTCTGGGAGTGTGGCTGCACAGCACATGTCAGATGAATTTGGACTCCTCTTGTGTAATAATGCCATTAGGGCATTTCCTTCACAGCTCATATTCATGTGTTGCTCTGGAGTGACTGCTGGCACAGGCAGCCTCCCACAGGCTGGACTTAATCACTATTGACAAACGCCGGCTTCTTATCAAGCCACCGCCATTCTGATGTGAGACATCAAGCACTAAAGACAAAAATAAAAGCTGCTGGATGCTTGTTATCCCTGGGAATTATTCCTTAATAAGCCGCTGACAACCTTGACACACTGGAGGTATCTTAAAAATGTCTACCGGGAAAAATAATAAGCCCGCTCTTTCATTTCCAATGCCTGTGTATTTGTTAACTGTATGGATGTTTGAATACACTGCCAATAATATATTAGCTTTCTATTTTTGCACAAAGACACTCTATACTGTAGGAGAAAATGTTCAGGACTTATATTGTTTTTATTTGCTGCTGCAGTCTCTACTGATCAGTGGCATAACTGCAGCGAGTGCAGACAGGACAGGGGCCCATAAGGCATTAGGGCCCTTGACATTTAGACCGAGTGCTTGACCATGATTTGAGATGACAACATTAATACTGAAATGAGCAAATAAATATTTTGCATTACATGGGCCCTTTAGGTGACAACAGTTTTGAATTAACATGGTGGTTAGTATCAACAAGCATAAGTACTTATGTGTGCTGTCAGAGAGTGGGTAGAGAACATTAGCAAACACTTTACCATCCATGTTTTACTATCATTTAAGTTACACAAGGTGAAGATACCAATCCACAATGGCCAGGGTGTTTGAAGAAATGAGATTAAAATACACTTTGCTAATGCACCAAAACTAAAATATTAGCTTATTATAACTTTTATTTTCAATTTTATTCTAGCAATGAAAAAAATTGGTGATGAATGATAATTACCTCCTTTTGTTACTGCAGGTATTTTTTTTTTAATTTACATGAGTGATGGTGCTGACATTTTATAGGTCATTTCCAGCCCTAACAATTAGCTCAACTAATGGATTTACGACAGTGCACCATTTGTATGCCATTTTTTCTAAATCTACTCAACATGCCCATTACCTGTCAACAAATGTCATGGAATAATAAATATATTACATTTTTGCTATGACTGTATTGTAATTACTTGCATTTGAACCCTTAAACCCCAATTTTAAAAGTTGCTGTTAAAGATATTAGGGAGGATTTTTTTCGACTGCTGAGAAATCAGCGACTGTTTGTCCTTTTTTGAATAACACGCATGCGTCAGGCCCCGCCCTTTCACTGTTCCTTTCCAAGGAACTCCTCCACAGCGACGTGCACGAGCGTTGGAACACGAGTGTTTGTTTACAGCCGGCATCAGCAGAGATTCGCCTAAACCTAGACCTGCATTGTTTGTTTGCGCGACCTTTGACCTAGTTCCCCACACAGACCCAGTCACATGCACAGTCCCTAAATGTGAGCAAAAATATATGTACTTCTGCTATTGGTAGCATTAGCAAACGGACTGCTGTACAGTTGAAAAGGTTCAACAGATAAAGAAAAAAGTCTTTTTTTTTTCAAGATAAGATAAACGTTACCTGTCCATCAGAAACTTGGCGACCAATGCATCGTCTGAAGCCCTTTCTGTTCCTACAGCGCACGCCGTCCTTTGAAGGAATCGCCAAAAACTACACGGGTTTTATTCTGCTCTTCTACAGTTTTTCTCCTCCTCCTCTGGTACACTTCAAAAACAGTTTTCCTTTTGTGACCTCCCGGTTCACGGTTTTCCTCAGCCATTATGCTCCTCAAAGTCAGGCTGTCCGCGCTACGATGTTATCGCCACTAACGCTATCTTTTGGCACTTAAAAATTAAGTAATATTAAATTATTATTTTTATATTCAAATTATTATTTCATATTAAATGTGTGTTGATAATATAAAAATTTGTGATAAAATACACACCTGAGCCAGAATTAAAAAAAATAAAATAAATAAAAATTAAGAGCCACTGCAAAGTTGAAAAGGACACATTTGTCCTCAGTCGGGCACAAAGGTTAAGGCAAACGAAACGATACTGACTATAACTAACTATAACTATAGAAATATGAGCTGACTGCATAATAGTGACGGCAATTTAACCAATTAAATTTTCAGAATGAGTCTGGTGATGGACTATGGGTTTTAGAAAGTTTTTGAGCTGTAATCAGCATTATAATGTGGTCACAAGAAAAAAAAATAGTTAATAGAGTACCTTTAGGCAAAGTTAGGATTTGAACTGCCAGCCTTATGGTTCTGGGAGTGAGTGTCTCTACCTCCTGAGCCACAGCCGCCCCAATATTGTGAATATTACATTTTGTCAGCAATGTAACCTAATGCTCATACTAGACCCCTGCTAATATGTGTTAATACAGTATCCATGTCTTGTGCACTACACACAATCTGCTAACACTACTAGACAGTATTTATAAATCACCAGTGCACAAGATAAACACGTGTATGTCTCAGAAGTGAGTGGTAAAAGAGTTATGTTGTCATTGTCCTGAAGGGCGTCACAGCTTCAATGATGATATTTGTTGTGAAGAGAAATGACAAGACACTAATAGTAGCAGCTGACATAATGTAGCTGTCCATAATGGTTAGTGTGACAGCTCCACTACAGGCCTGCTGTTACCAGAGCTGGGAAAACAAGAATAACTCAGTGTGGACTAGAGTTTAGTGGAAAAGCGTGCCTATCAGAAGAAGTGAGCCCTGTGTACCGCGCCCACAGACTCAGCCCCGGGCCAAAACAACAGCACAATTGCAGCATAGTGGCAAAAGCTGTCCAAACATCAATATTTCTCCTTGAACCTTGGCCAGCATCTTTCACTGCCTTAAACTAATGAAACTTTATTTTGTTACCACCGCCTTTTATGAAATGAAGTGACACAGCATCGATGGGATGTAGTGTTTTAGGGGCTGGGACTGAGTCAGGACCGTGACCTAGACCAAACCCAGGGAACTCACAGAACCAAACAAATAAAAAAGGATCAGTGACTCAAAAGAACAAGTTTATTTTTTGTAGTAAACCCCTTTACTGGTAACTTTACTAATCTGGGATCTGTGTTGACTTGCACTGCAGTGCATCCAATTTCATTTCATAATGCACTGCAGCACAAGACCATAAAATAACTATTTAATTAGTTTACACAACAAAGTTTCTTCAAGTAATTAATAACACACTTAATTAATTGTGTGTGCATTTCTTTCCAATGTTATTAATTAATGACACATTTAATTAATTCTGTAAGCATGCATTTCCAATTTTTTATTCTGTCATTTTTTGTCCTCCATTATATGATGGGCAGATCAATACTGCGGTATCAATATATCGATACTCATATAATACTCAATTCTGGAGTATTTTGATAAATAATACATGTGAAATAAAAGCACATGCATTACTTAAGGTAACCCAGCATCCACCATATTGGACTGATCCAATGTGACAGGACAGTTAGATGTTTTGTTTATCCTACTTTCATTAACTCACCACTGTCCACACTACAGTTATTTATTTCATACGGTGTACATTCAAGTTGTTAATGGCCAGTATTATTTATGGGATTTGTTTTCAAGGGTTAAAATTGAGTGAATGACATATTCATTTTTATTCTAAACTAAATTTGACCAAAAAGTAATCCATAATGTATCGTATTGCCTATTACTATCCTCTATATTTATCCACTTTCACTTTTTTTCTGCTTGTAAATACTGTGTAAAGAATTTGAGCCATGGTTACTCACCACATTATTACTCAGTCAGACCTATAGCTCAGTCCAACACTGACATGACATTGAGAAAATCTTATTACAGCAGTGTTGTGAAGAACACTTCTATAATATAATCTTTTACTCAGCCTGCATAATCTGAATACTTAAAATACTTCCACATTGAACTGCATTTTAAACTGAAATAAAAATCCACCGTAGGCTATCAGCTGAAGAGAGAGAATACATTTGTTTCATTTAGCTATATAATGATTTGTTATTGATGCTTCTATTTCCAACACTCCACCACCACTCTCGCGCTCTGCCTCTCCTCAAATAATAAATGGGCCTAAAACATAAGCAATATAAACATATCATAGAGTAAAGATACTAAAGTTAACAATGTAACTATAACATCTATTTAAATTAGTTCTATATTATTCTTGCACTTTTATGCCGATTTTTTTTAGGCATATGTCCAGGCAAACATGTGACTGAAGTATCCCAGCTATCTCATCTTTGACTGATAAAATGGAGGCGCAGCTGAAGGAGAATATGATCACTGCGTCACATATTTATTCATCAATTCATTAGAGGCCATTGTGGCAGCCCTGCTACACAGCTGGGAGATTTGGACTGGGCTTAAGATGGTATCAGCATCAGCCATAGAAAAAACCATCTCGGTCGACCTCTAATTTAAATTGTATCTGTAACCAAACACAATTAAACATAATTTGTATTGTTAATATGTAATGCCAGGTACATGTCATCTGTCACTCCTCAATACTGGATCACAGTCATGATGTGAAGAAAAGTTGTTGTGGTTTGGGTTTAAGGTCACCAAGACAAGAGCAAATTAAAAAAAGAAAGAAAAAAAAAGAGAGATGGGACCAAAATCACCAAAAAAAGTGGTCTTAAGATCAGACTTAACCAACAAAAGAATGCCAATTCTTTTTGTCTATTTGTCTATTTTTGTGCAACTGCTCATGTGATATTGGGCTCTAAAGACACAATAAAGTTGAACTCAATTATAGTTACATACAGTTACATACACCTGATACACTTTCAAACTGTGACTGTAAAAGGAGTGTTTGAGACGAGATGTGAAAAAAGTCCAGAAGTCAATGAGTACAAATTGATTTCCAAGCAATCTCATGAGGAAAAAGGTGAGTCTGGTTTTGGAATCATCCTCCTCCTCAGACAGTGATGGAAAAACGCAAAGGACAAAGAGAACAAGTCGTGACAAACCTCCCAGGTCCACTCTCCACAGCAGTGCCATGACTCGAGTGCGATGAGTCACAGCAACACAAAGCAGGCTTCAGTCCACACAGTGCAGTATGTAAAGTATGTACAGTATGCTGCAGCTCTCCATTAAAGAGGCTTTTGAAATGTTGATTGAGCTCTTAATCATGGAGATATGATATGGACCTCTAGCCTTTCTGCTCGAAATATCACTCTGGTCCTTTTGCTTACTCACTTTTTACTATGCTTCCTTTCACATAACTTTGTATTTTTATTTTATTTATTTATGACCTATAGATATGTTTTAGTATTTTAGCCTTTATTTGACACAGACAGTATAGAAGCAGGGCAGGAAATGGGGTCAAAGAGACTAGAAAAGAAAGAGAAAGCATGTTGAGTATTTCACCCAAAATCTT
The DNA here is from genome assembly GCA_020698575.1 of Bostrychus sinensis. Classification (NCBI taxonomy): domain Eukaryota; kingdom Metazoa; phylum Chordata; class Actinopteri; order Gobiiformes; family Eleotridae; genus Bostrychus; species Bostrychus sinensis. The sequence continues at coordinate 12,081,252 of CM036242.1, read as the reverse complement.
GGGCTTCCACACCTTTTTTCCTTAAGCAATGGAGTCTTGTGTGGTGGAGTGTGCATTTTTGTCCATGATGGTTCAGTGCATTACTTATCGTTTCTTTCAACAACTGTATTTGCAAATTCCAGGTCTTTCTGAAGCTCTTCAGAAGTGCTCCTGAAGTCTATTGACTCTTCTGGTAATTCTTTTCACTCCTCTGCCAGAAATCTTGCAAGGAGAACCTAGTCGTAGTCGTTTACGGTGAAATTATGTCTCTCTCTCTTCCGGATTATGACTGGAACGTTCAGGAGTACAGTCAATAAACCCTAACCCTCAAAAATGAATGGTGTTGGTTGCTTTGCTGTCTCTTATTACCTCAATGTGACAACACTTCACTTCAATGTCAACTCCTGACGAAAGAGTAAGTTAAAGTGGAGTACCATAAGGTGTTTAAAGAGTGCACTGACTATCCAAGCCCATGGTAAGCTATTGTTCACTAGCTTTTATTTGGATCTACAGAGAGGCTGCACAATAAAGGTCGAATAAAAAGTGAATAATAAAAAGTGTGTCAGGCTGAATAAAAGGCAGCCCATGTGACTCCAGAAGAGGGTCACCGCTCGGGAGTATACAGAAAGCTTTGTTTCCGCCTGCAACCTGTAAATTTCTAACCCTCCTGCCACTGCCCAAGCCTTGTGCTTTGCTCTCCAGCTGCTCCTCGTCCTCCAGTTAGCCAAAGTGCCCCAGCTCAAAGGCGGCAGATGAAAAGAAAATTTTGTTGCATGTTTAAAGGGATGCGTCCTGTTTAGTTCAAAAAGAGCGCCTTTTCCTTGACCTCGGCGAAACACATCATGAGGCAACAGAGAATTCAGAAGGACGTTAGAAAAACAGCACCACCAGAGATTTGAGCTGCAATTACACAGGGCTTACATGTCTGCATAATTAGGCTGCGGTCAAACTGAAGGAGCCACTGGGTAAGCATACTTGTGCACTTATCGAAATGCATTATTTTATGGGGCCTGTAAAACAGTTATTTATTGCATTTTATAAAAGAAAATGAGTGTATTTAGTAAGTGGCTGTTGTTTAGGCACTCATTATGATAAGATGAGTCCTGTGATTACAATGCCATTTTACGATCTCAGGGTCAAGCTAGTATAAAACTGAATTAATGATAATGACACGATGAAACATGCAGCTACAGTAGTCTAACTAATATAAGCAAACAATGGGATACAATAAATATCAAATGACCAGAAACATTGGGCCTCATTCATAAATGTTTACTTCAAGGGAATATGTTAGGTTTTTATTTATATTTTTAAACTAATATTTGAAAAGCATTTCATGTTTTGCAACCTTTAAAATCATTATCTAGCTTAAAAAAACAAACAAACAAACAAAAAAACATTTCTAGTAAGTACTCTATTTGTGCCATAAAGAAACAGGTGAAGAGACCGCAGAGGGCAGCAGAGTGCAGGAGAGTGCAGACTTTTGAACATAATTTAAAGACTAAAAGGAACTTCACTTCCTTAAACTCTTTGTATAATGTCATTTTACCACAAAATGAAAAATAGGACAGCAGTAGACAAGCCATTCCCTATGGGACCGTAGTCCCGCCACTGCGCTGCTAGCCCTCCTCTTACTCAAAGCAACCTGGACCTAATCCCTAATGAAAAGAAAAAGTGAAAACAGGACAGTGGGTACCACCAGGTCAAACAAAAACTAAGGCTAACAAAAAAGAGCTACGCAGGCCGGCTAGGACTGCAGCAGCATGACACAAAAGCGGAGCCCACGGGTGCAAGACCATGGCGTGAGCATCAGAGGAGGAGTGAGCTAGAGAGAGCGTGCGGCACGCTGGTGGGCTAGAGTGGTGATGTCACAAACCATGATTCTTTTTAGCCAAATTAAATATTTTGAATAGGGAAAACATGGTGTGAAAATAGATAATAAACACTGCAAAATCCAACCATTTTCTCAGCTGTAGGTGTCCTGTCAGCCGAATACCAGGCGTTTCTTTTTTACATTGTGCTTTATGGGCAAAATATTTTTCTTTCTCTAATGCCATTTTGATTAGTGGCCGCTTTGTGGAACTGCAGCAGAAAAATCCAATGGTGACTAGAAAAGATTTTTCCCACAGAGCGAAATGTAAAAAGAAATGCCTGGTGTTCCACTGACAGGGCACTTACAGCTGAGAAAATTGTCAGATTTTGTAGGTTTTTTGTTGTTGTTTATTAATTATTGTCATACAGTAAAAAAGTTTTTCCTCATTTGAAATCTTTAATTTGGCTAAAACAGGATTTCTTATGATTTGTGACATCACCACTCTAGCCTGCACAATGGTCAGAACAAATTACACACAACGCAGCAATAACACAGAAGTAAAAAATACTAAAAAAAATGTTGGCTTCACATGCCAATGAGCACAGCCACTGAAAACAACAGTGGTCATGACGTCATTCACTATCCAGTTCTATAATACATCCATGGGTGGAGCGCTTCTACAGCAGTTTTACAGCTTTAACAGCAATTTGAAATATCAAGAAACACTACCACCAGGAGCGGTGGTGCACACAGAGACTAGTGCGTCCTTGATGTGGGCCCACAAACATGTAGCGAGGAGCCCTTTAAGTGACTGGTTTGCAAGAAGCAGAGGTCATAGCTTGGTATGGCACACTTCAGACTTGAAGCATTTCATCTTGTGTTTTTGAAACTTGTAAGTACATGCCATCAATCAAAAGTTTGCAGTAGTGCAAGATACTGCAGGTATAGCTGTATATTGCAGCAATACATTTTTGGTATAATTTTTCCCCTATCTTCTCAACATTAAATTTAGAAAGTTTCATATGTTGTTGGGACTCACTTCACCACCATCGTGCCATCTTCTGAATATGTTCACTGCCATATAAACTGAGAATGTAATTGATTTGAAATGGTTGTTGCAATTAGGGCAGCAGTAGCTCAGTGGGTTGAGCCTTTTGCCCTCTAACTGGGAGGTGGCAGATCAATCCCTGCTACAAGCATTGTGTACTCTTTTTATGTCTTTGGGCAATACACATAACCCATCTTGCCATCTTGTCTGTGGCACTAGTGTATGGCAGCGTCTCCTTTAGTCTGCCCCCAGATAGAAAAGTGCTTCATAAGACCGATCTTTTATTATTAAATGCTAAAATCGCTAAAAGGTGCTTTTTTTTTCATTATATGTTCTTGAAATGTGTTTATAAGGGCCAAAGCCAGGGGTTGTCCAGTGTTTACACCTTTTGGCAAACAAATAGCCTCTTATAGTGGCCCAAACTGCTCTGACCCTACCTTCACCACTACAGGACAAACATGCCTATATACACTAATCATCCATCCATTGTTTTTCTTCTGCTTATCTGGGACTGAGTCATGGGGGCAGCAGTCTAAGCAGAAATGCCCAGACGTTCCTCTCTGCACAAATCATATTATTATCATCAGCTGTTGTCTACCATCATCATTACCTCCGCCCAAAAGGTTATGTTTTTGCCAGCATTGCTCTGTTTCTTTGTCTGTTAGCGACAGCTGAAAAAAGTTGTGGTCAGATTTAGCTAAAATTTTCACTCACAGTCAGAAATGGTCCAAGGAAGACTTTATTACAGTCAGAAATATTCAAACATATTCAACTCCCTAGATTTTAAGGATTTATCAATAAAAGATTTTTCAGTGACCAGATTTAAAGCAGAACTCAGTAACTTTTTTTTTTTTTTAACCATAAATAAACTGTTTTGGAGTCCGTGTGATGGTTAAATGAGTTCTTGTGGGGTATGTATTTATGATAGTGCTTTACTCTGAACTGTAGGGGGAGCTTTACAGAGGAAAATAAGGCAAAAAGAGCAAAGAAACAACCAGAGTTACTGAGTTCCACTTTAAATCTCATTGAAAATTGTTGGTGGGATTTAAAGAAGGCAGTTGCAGCGCAGAGGTCATCAAACATCACTGATAAAAGGGCAAAGATTCCAGTCAAGAGATGTAAGAAGCTTGTTAGCAATGTATGAAAATGTTTTTTTAGAAGTTATTAAAGTTAAAGGAAGCTCCACAAAGACTAAGCTAAGGGCTGCCATAGCCATGTGTTAAAAGAGTAACATTTTTCTGATCTAATCTTGTCATCAGTTGTCAAAATAAAAAATAATTGACATAAATGCCATTAAATCATAATTCTCATTATCGTTCATTTACAACATTGTAATGTCTTTTGAGGTGCGGGGGTTGAACATTTCTGATTGCAGCTGTAGTTTTTAGTGTGAATCCAACTATGTTTGTGTGAAAGTTTTATTCCTATTTTGCAAGATAAAATCAATCATGTCTGTTAAGCTGGGGACACACTACAGGATTTTATGTTAAATTAACTTTTCTGAGCTTTCCACCATGTTATAATGTTGTTTCCTCATCAAAACATACCAGGAGCCATGACTTTGTTTCATTCATGCATGTTTGAGTAATCCTCTATTCTTTTACATTGAGTTTGTGAGAGTCCAAAATGGCTTGTTTCATCAGTGTCACTCTTTTCCATGTGTTCCCCCCCTGCCCCTACCCCCTCCTCACACCTCACACCTCCTCCAAGCAACCAAACAAACCAAACCGAACTGCAGCGGGCAACACTTAAACACTCGCTGCACAGACATGTGTTTTTGTGAGGAGCGCTGAAGGGACGTGACAGCAGGGGGACGGGGAGAGGGAGGGCTCTTAAAATGACAGGGACCTATAATCCAAGTGTTTCTCACAGAGACAAATGATGAGTTTCTTCAAGTAAGATTTTTGCAATAATTATTGTGTTTTCTAAAACAACACATTAGATGTTGATCTAGATGAGTCCTAAATAAATAAATAAAAAAAAAGCCTCACAAATAAGCATAATATAGGCCCCTTATTGTTACGCAGGGAAGCTATCATCTGTTCAAGCTACAGTAAGCTAACATTAGCAATATTTCTGCTTAACTCTTTATCAGCAACTTGTTTATTATTACACCACAAAAAAGTTAAACTGGTTTAATTCAAATGTGTTGTGTACAGTTTATAGACCTGTCGTGGTCCTGCTGTTTTCCATTGAAATTTGCAAAGTGTGACCTCTATGGTGCACTAAGTTGTGAATAGGGATGACATTCGAACACAGCCACTGGCACAGTTATTCAATGTTTTTTTCAGTTTTTCAGTCGTCAGAACAAAATCTGCTGAAACTAGTCAGATAGTGTGGGCTGGGCCTGAGAAAGTCCAGTAGTATGCCCCCAGCTTTAGTGTTATAACTCAAAATGTTAAAGGTGGATTTTCATAAAACTGAGAAAAAAAAAAAAAAAATCCATGTTGGGACACAAATGCCTTGTTGGAGGTTTGCATGCTTCTACTTTTATTGTCATTCATTGCACAAAAGCCACATATCACACATTCTTTGTTAGAGGTCCACAGCAGCTCTTTAGTGTATGAAAAACTTCCAGTTCAGTTAATTAAACCCCCATCAGTATTTCGAAGGCCACAGGACAGACGGCCCATAAGTCAGTGCCATATGTTCATGCCATTATTCCACTACTACCACCACTGTTTACTGCTCCCAACTTTAGTCACAGCAGCACAGTGCGAGAGCAGGAACTGGCCTGCAACCATTTCACCAATTAGATTCTATTTTCTTCTTGCATTTTAATAGAAATTACAAAATATTGTGACTATGTGGACATAAACAGACTTTCTTTGCACCAACATTTTAATAACTCCAAATGCTTAAGTTATTAAATCAATGACAGGATAAAGGAATCAACATATTGTGAGCTGACAGATACTTTTGTTGTAGTGTAAGGCTTACTCTCAACTACAGAAATGTTTTGTATAGTAAACTTTACAAAGTTCTGCTACCGTTTTGAAAGTGGATGCATCATAATAAATGGCACTTCTAAAAACATAACAAACAAGTTGTTGACCAAATGCTGACTAAAGTACTTCAGAGGTCATAACAGTATAAAGTGCTCTTTCAAAAAGCCAAAAAGGAACCTGGTTTCTTTGATAAAGAGCTTTTAAACCTACGCTACTCCAGATTTTTTTTATGTCTGTTTCCTTCTGTAATATTTATGTAAACTGAACCGGATCACCACCACAAAATACTTGCAAAATATTTTTATTCAGTCTGAAGTTTAGCCCTTGCATTAATCCTTACCTCACTTAACGTCTAGTGAATACTCATCTATTTCCTTATTTTGTTTACTGTGTTGTAGCCATTATTTTAATGCAGACAATTAGTGCAGACCAAAAGACAATGGGTGCATTACTAACTCGCTAAGCTTCTGGTGTGTAATGATAATTTTACAATCCCTGATAATAAAGCCAATATGATGTTTTGTCCAAGGCCAAATTTTATTCACACAAAAGGTCATGAATATGTTTACAGTATTAGCTGTCAAATCACATTTAGCCTGTTGTGGCCCAGGAGATAAGTTATTATTAGCTGGAATTTTTTATGGCATTGTTTTGAAAATTAAAATTACAGACTAAAAGTGAATACAAAAGCTGGAAGTTGAGTAAAGTTGAGTAAATGGTACAAACACTATAGACATGCATAGAAATGGCCAATAATCATCTTTTATGTTAAATAAGCAGTTTTAGAGGACCAACAATATGATCCCTTAAAGCTGCACTACCTGATTTCTTTTTTCCTTGTATTTTGGCAAAGATAATTACTTAGTTATTAGTACAGCATAACAGAGGCTCTGAGGTCACCTCTGGGCTGTATTATAAGGGTTTTTGTTTTAGAGCGAGGGAAGGAACAGTTTAACCAATCACACGCTTTCATAGGACAGGAGCACTCTGATTGGTCAATACATCCTTTATCTACCCAGAACTAGAATCTATCAGGAATAATGTGAAGGAGCCATTGTTTTATTTCAAAATGTATAGCTTTTTATTTTAAAGAATTCAAAGCAAACTCCAGATCTCTGCTATGTTATTGTGATAGCTCCTGGCTTGTGTACAGACTTCCAGGTTTGTGTGAGACTGTGATAGAGCATTGCCAAGGAGAGGAATTAGGAAAGGGGAGTGTATCATTCAAACTCAACATTTTTTTAGACACACACTTTTACAGTCACAAAATCAGGCAGTGCAGCTTTAAGTAAACATTGTTACCTTTAAATAATTATAGAGTTTAAACGCAACGTTTTGGTTAAACAGTTCACTACTTACAAGTTTATTATTCTGTAAGTATAAAAAAATATATATATAAAAATCTTTTTTACCCCCTCCAAAATTGGTATGTTGTTGTAAATGAGCCATACTCACAAAAATGTTAAAAATACAGGTAAAGTTGGAGAACTATAAGATAAAACACAGAAATGGGCAACACATCTACAATATATCTCACCAACAAAGTCCTAAAGTAAGTCAACAAGAAGCCTTTTTACCCCCCACAGATTATTTGTATTACAATAAGTGATTAAACAGTTTTCCTTAGTTGTATAAAAAAAACAAAAAAAAAAAACATTGACTTTTTTTTTTTCCACTGTTCACTTTGTTTAAGGGCTCACCAAGGCATGAGTAGTTTTGTTTTATTTGTTTGTTTGTTTTTGCTGCTTCCTGATTCAGCCCTCTACATGTATCCAGGCTAGGGACTGGGACTGGTATAGTGTAGCTATATAGCTAGTGTAAAATTTTTGAAATACAAGAACTAAGCATACTTTCCCTGTAACAAAAAAAAAAAAAAAAAAAACTGCTCATCACCTGGTCTTTATTTTAGTTTAGCTTTTGCTCAACCTTCACAGCTTGTTTGTACTGAGGATTAATTTGTTTTATCTGATTACAAAACCTCAAAGTGTAAAGTGGGCTGAAGGAGACCGAGATGAACTGACAGCTTGTCCTTCAATTCTCACACAAATACAGCGATGAAAAGCCGAATGAACAGGTGAATAGAGAGAGGGAAAAAAGTTTACAAAACATATGGATAAAGGTTCAGCTTCAGTAAAGCATGACTCACTGCACTGAGTCAAGTCAGTGTAATAAAAACAAACTAAGCCTGTTTGGATTAATACAGCAGTGTCTGTGCAGTCACTGTGCAAATAGAGGATACTCCAGCCAACGCTCCTGGCTGAGATACAAGATGCCCTAAAACAACCCTAAAATGTAACAATGCAGTAAGACTTTCAAACAGTATTACACCAACTAATTGGTGATTGTACAAGTCTATTGGACGCTGATATGACTGTTGGACTCAATATATGTGTACAGTTACAATTGTTTTACTTACAAAATCCAAAAGACCAAAAGGGCAGACAGTCTAGAGCAGTGGTGTTCAAAGACAAAGATGTTATCAGTTAGAAAAAATGTCTGTGGTCTATTGGCACTAAACTCATTAAAATGAAATTGCAATATGGAGCCCATAATAACACTTGGGAAACACTGGTGTTAAGCAAAGGTTGCCAAATACTAGACTAGGAAATAAAAGAGTTTGTTTCCAAGAATAATGTTCATTATGGTAAGCCATGTGTGCTCTTAGCAGCTTGCATTTATCAAACTTGTGTGGAAAAAAGTGCAGGACTTGTGTCATTGTGTGCTTCCACCTTTACAGTGTGTGGACCTCCCCAGTGGCAGTATAAGCACAGCTGTTAATGAATGAAAAACAAGCTTGATAAAACACACACACGCACAAAATATACTTTATTATAACTGTCAGCATAACCCCCCTCTCCCAAGAGCAGCAGAGTACAGCCTGATGGCAAGAGAAACAGAAGAGCTCCAGAGTTGAGCACACCACTGAAAACAAGGTGCTGCTGAGATTGAGCTCCTCTGGTGAGAGAAGGCTGTGTTCTCTAGGACAGTGTTTCCCAACCAGGGGTACCGGGACTCCTGGGTGTAACACTTTGCGGGGGGACTTGGAATTATTACATAATTTTATTAAGATGAAAAGAAAATACTGTGATGTTTACATATTAAAACTACTGAAAAACAAGCAAGCTCATGTGTGTCAATGATTTAATATTAGTCATTCATTCATCTTCTTTTGCCTATTCTTGTTATTAGGGGTTAGGGTTAACCTAACCTAACCCAGGGCTGACAGAGACACACAGACAGACAATCATTCACTCTCACATTCATTCATTAGGGGCAGTTTAGAGTCACCAATTTACTTTGCAGTAAAAGTATTGAGTGTAATATTCTTTTTTTATTCTTTAAAAGAATACCAACAAAGTATACAAAGAACTAATGAAACTAAGGCGATGGTTGCGGCTGCAGCACCAAGGACCCACTGGCCACAGAATGAAGGCAGCTCCGGCCTTTTATACCCAGCTCTCACCCAGGTGTGGCTGATGAGCTGGCAGGACTGGTGGGTGGAGACAAGGAAAAACAAAAAAAAACACACTACAGCACAAAGGCTGTAACACTCCCCCCCTTAAAAGTTAACAAATACCCTTGATAACAGCCTACTATACAGTCAACCCCCAAGTTACCACACCCAGCAGCTACACATCAGCTACTGAGTAGTAACATTGATGGACGACACATTTTAAGGAAGGATATGTAGTCGTTGTGGTCTTCAGTCTCTGGATAGGGCGTCGGCCACAATGTTGTCCTTTCCCTTCTTGTGCCGGATGGTAATGTTATAACCCTGCACCAACAAGGCCCAGCGCATCAGCCGCTGGTTGTGGTTGTACATATGGGCGAGGAACACAAGAGGGTTGTGGTCTGTGAACACAGAGACTGGAACACTGGTAGAACTGACATAAACATTGAAGTGCTGAAGAGCCAGGAGCATGGCCAGAGTCTCCTTTTCGATGGTGGAATAATTTAGCTGGTGCTTCTTAAACTTAGCAGAGAAGTAGGAGACGGGATGGGGCATACCAGCTTCATCATCCTGCAACAGTACAGCGCCAGCTCCAGTAGCACTAGCATCCACTTCCAGACTAAAAGGTTTAGAATAGTCAGGTGCAGAAAGGACAGGGGCACTGCAGAGGAGGGTCTTGGCTGCTTGAAAAGCACATTCACATTCCTCAGTCCATGTGTATGGAACAGAGGGACTACAGAGGGCAGTAAGAGGGGCAACTAGCACAGAAAAGTTTTTGCAAAAACACCGGTAGTAACCGGCAAGGCCTAAAAAACGGCGCAGTTCTCTCCGGGTGGAAGGAGTGGGGTATGACAACACAGCCTCAACTTTAGCATTAACAGGTCGTACCTGACCACGACCAACAACTTTACCAAGGTAAGTGACAGTGGCCTTACCAAACTCACACTTGGCTAAGTTCAGTGTCAACTTGGCCTCAGACAAGCGTTTGAACACCTCACGCAGAGTAGAGAGATGATCGGACCAAGAGTCAGAGTACACAACAATATCGTCCAGATATACATTACAGTTAGCAACATCACTGAGGACTAAGTGCATAAGGCGTTGGAAAGTGGCAGGGGCGTTTCTCATGCCAAAAGCCATAACAGTGTACTGCATAAAATGATCTGGCGTGACAAAGGCAGAGATATCGGACGCTCTAGAGGTCAAGGGAACCTGCCAGTAGCCTTTTAGTAAGTCCAATTTAGTGATGTGAACTGAAGGACCAATACTGTCGATACAATCCTCCATACGGGGTAAAGGAAAAGAGTCTGGTACAGTGACTGCATTAACTTTTCTAAAATCTGTACAGAAACGTGGAGAGCCATCAGACTTGGGAGCGAGAAGACAAGGAGAACTCCAAGGACTATGGCTTGGTTTAGCCAACCCATTCTCTAGCAAATATTTAACCTCTTTCTTCATGGCCTCACGCTTCTCCAAGGGACATCGGTATGCATGCTGTTTAATGGGAGGTGCAGAGCCTACATCAATGTCATGCTCTATGACATTAGTGCGAGATGGCGTGTCACTAAACAGTGAGAGATAGGAGTGGAGCAGACCTAGAATGTCTTTACGCTGCTCGTCACTGAGATATGACAGGTTGGTGTCTATACTGGACATAAACTCAGAGTTTGACAACCGACCACACTGTTGGGCAGCACAAGGCTCTACAAAATCCTCCTCAACTGCCACCTCAGAACAGACTGGGAACACACAAGGCACAGTTAGCACAGACTGTTTAGTTGTCACTTCATCCCTTTCAAGAAATGGCTTGAGCATATTGACATGACAAAGTCTGTTTTTTCTCCTTCGCTCAGGTGTCAGAATAAGGTAATCTGTGTCTGAAACTTTTCTTTCAACATCATATGGGCCAGAGAAACGGGCAGAAAGAGCAGAGCCAACACTTGGAAGCAAGACTAAGACCTTATCACCAGGCTTAAAGTGACGGTCTACAGCTTTCTTGTCAAAGCGTTTTTTCATCCTGGCTTGTGATAAAGAAAGTGCTTCCTTAGCTAAAACTGTAGCCTGCTGTAACCGTTCTCTGCACTTGGTAACAAAATCTGACACACTGGTTTTAGGCGTTGTCATGGACAAAAGCTGTTCTTTAAGTACCTTAAGTGGACCACGTACATTGTGTCCAAACACAAGTTCGGCAGGGCTGAAACCTGTAGACTCCTGTGTGGCATCCCTGACAGCAAAAAGCACAAATGGAACCCCTTCATCCCAGTCTCTCCCAGTGTCAAAGCAGTATTTGCTTAACATGGATTTTAATGTTTGGTGCCAGCGCTCTAACGCACCTTGGGACTCAGGGTGATAGGCACTGGACACAGAATGAGACACACCGAAAGACTGTAGGGTCTGCCTGAAGGTCTTTGAGAGGAAATTTGTACCCTGGTCAGTTTGCACAACTTTAGGGAGGCCAAAGGTGGTAAAAAACTTGGTCAATGCTTTAGTAATGGATGGAGCAGTGATTTTGCGCAGTGGAATTGCCTCAGGAAACCGAGTGGAAACACACATGACAGTAAGCAAAAATTGATTTCCTGTTTTTGTCTTAGGCAGGGGGCCAACACAGTCAACAATAACGTGTTCAAATGGCTCACCCACTGCAGGAACAGGACGAAGTGGTGCCGGTGGTACCACTTGGTTTGGCTTTCCCACAGCCTGGCAGGTTTTACAGGTCTTGCAAAAGTGAACCACGTCAGTTTTCAAACCTGGCCAAAAGAAGTGCTGTAGGACACGGTTGTAAGTTTTGGTAACACCAAGATGACCAGACCACAGGTGTTCATGGGCCATGGATAGCACGTGTCGCCTGTAACTCTGGGGAACCACAATTTGAAAAACTGTACACCAGTCATCTAAAACAGGCTGGCTACCTGACCTAGGGACCCACTTGCGCATTAGAACTCCGTTCTCAACTAAGTATGATTGTTTGTTAACAGGGTTCTCTAAAGCAGCAAAACACTTTGTTAAAGACAAGTCAGACTTTTGGGCCTCAATGAAAGCTTCACAGGTTAATGGAGGTGACACTGGGGATAGCAACTCTGGCTCTGCACTATTAACCTTGACCTTGGTGACTTTCCCCACACCACCAGAAGAGGGCACACTGTCCTCAGAGAAAACAGGGGCCAGCACTGAGTCACACAAATCAACGTCAGCCTCCTGAGCCAACTTACGAGACTGGGCTCGGGTCAAGACACTCACAGAGAACATCTCAGGATGGTTTTTTGCTAACTCATCCGTCTCAGAGCCAGGAATGGGATGGTCAACAACCTCAGGGGAAGGATAGACTTTGCCACCAGCAATGTCATTTCCCATGATAAAATCTACCCCATCTATAGGAAACTGGTCACGGACAGCAACTGGAAACACACCACTAACCAGCTTAGACTCAATGTAGACAGAATGGAGGGGAGCTGGTACAAAACTCATGCCAATACCTTTCACAACAGTGCTTGAGTGACAGTCGGTTTTAAAACTAAGGGGTAACACACCAGATAAGATAAACGACTGGGAACCCCCTGTATCCCGCAGTACTGCAACTGAGCGCTTCGCTTCTCCCGGGACTGAAACGAAAGCCTCAAAAATAAAGGGTTTAAAGCACTCATCTGGAGAAATGACTGGTTGATTACAGGTAATAGCAGAAGGACCAGCAGAGACAGTTTTAACAAGTCCCACCCCTTTTGGTGGTTTGGCCACAGGCTGTTTGCGTTTCAAAGCGTCACATTCGGCTATAAGATGGCCAGTCTTATGGCAATAAAAGCATTGTTTTGGTTTCGCTAACCTGGAGCTGTTTGACAAGTCAAGTTGAAAAGCTTTTTCACCAATTTGTGGTGTAGATTCACGCTTAAAAGCAGTCTTGTGCGTAAGGGCAAATTCATCGGCCGAAACAGCAGCTTGCTGGAGCGTTGAGACTTTCTGCTCATTTAAATAGACAATGAGGCGCTCTGGGAGACTGTTTTTGAAGTCTTCCAATAAGACCAACTCACGAAGTGAAACAAGGTTATCAACTTTACTAGCAGAACACCATCTATCAAACAATAGACTTTTTTCTCGAGCAAAATCAACGTAACTTTGATTCAACGACTTCTTAAGCCCTCTAAAACGCTGTCTATAGGCTTCCGGTACAAGCTCATAAGCTCGTAAAATAGCTCCTTTAAGCTTATCATAATTGAGACTGTCTGAAACCGATAAAGAGGCGCAGGCTTCTAGAGCTTTACCGCTCAATTTGCATTGCAACAAAATTGCCCACACATCACTAGGCCAATGCAGTGCAGCAGCAATGCGCTCAAAAGCCCCAAAATAAGACTCCACTTCGGACTCGCGGAAAACGGGGACTAACTGGATGTTCTTGGTCACATCAAACGTATCGCGAGGATTAACGGACACAAAGTTTTCAGCGCCAATAGGCCGAGATTGCAGTTCTAATTGTCGTATTTTAAATGCGGTCTCCGCCTCCAACCTTTTTATTTCCACCTCTTTAGCGTTGGCGGTTTCTATTTCGAGTTTCTTCAGCTCAAGTTCGCGTTTGAGGCGGAACTCTCGCTCCCTCTCCTCCTTCTGGATTTTCAAACGGGTTAAGCGGACCTCTAAACGAGCATCCCTTTTAGAACTCTGAGAAGAATCCATACTAAATGCTTCAAACGGGGGCAGAGTACGCGGTCCTTCCTCCTCCCCACCTGCGGGGTCCTGTTGAGGAGTTACCGGCAGCGGCTGCTCAGCCGCCCCGCTCGAAGGGCTACGCACTGGGGACGCCACTGCATCTCCCGCCACCACACAAACGAGATCACCAGACTCAGGTAAGGGCAAAACGTCTGCTCCGACCAAACCCGCTAATACAGCCTCCCTCAACTCCCCCTTACGCAACGTAGTAGAGACGGTAACACTGTAATGTCTGGCAATTTCAAACAAGTCGCATTTCCTACAAGTGTTAAACACCGCTAGAGTAGGATTAGCTACAAACGCTTTTAAATCAAAGGTAGCCATAACTCACCGGACAAAGAAAGCCACTGCAAATCCGGATCACGCAGCTGATTAACTCAGTCAGCTGACCGGGGCTACACCTGTGTCTAATTGAGCCACTGCGCGCTCCCGAAGGAAGCACCAGCGCGCGCACCTCACACACACACCACTCACAATGAAACAAACAGTAGACAGGGCGTTACACACACTAGCATCAAACGCACACAACATATGCCATCCCAGATCCCTACCTAACAAATATCTTAGCCTGTGTATCTTCTGGGGCTTGCCGGGCTCGGGGCCACTTGAAAGGCGAAGCACAGCGACCGAAGCCCTGTTGCGCCTACCCCCATCAGAGAATACACTCCGCCCAGGATTCACCCCGAAAACAACAAACTAAAACAAAAAACGGGTGACCGATGGAGTGACTGTATACAGCCAAGCGGGACACCCCCTAACCAATCTGGGAAAGCAATGCCAATTCAAATGTGCAAGCTAGAGAAACACCCGTGACCAACATCAACCGGAGCACACACACACACTCACATACATACCTGATCCATCTACCATATCCCGGACGAGCCCCCAAATGTTACGTGCCAGGGATGGCTAGGGGCGCTGGCACAGTAACTAAAAATAGATTTACGGGTGGTAGAAAAAAAACAGGAGAATGGAGATGTTGTAGGATTAACAAAAACACTAAGGTTTATTTACAGAAAAAAAAAAAGAATACCAACAAAGTATACAAAGAACTAATGAAACTAAGGCGATGGTTGCGGCTGCAGCACCAAGGACCCACTGGCCACAGAATGAAGGCAGCTCCGGCCTTTTATACCCAGCTCTCACCCAGGTGTGGCTGATGAGCTGGCAGGACTGGTGGGTGGAGACAAGGAAAAACAAAAAAAAACACACTACAGCACAAAGGCTGTAACACCTTCATTTTGAAATAAGTAGATAAGTAATGTAGAATTTAATATATAAATGTAATAGGAGTTTATATTGTTGTATTTTTTTTTTCATGGTATTTATTTAATTTTTGCAATGAAAGGGAATTTAAAGTATAATAAAGTTTAAATGTTTTTGTAACACAATTGTTTTACATGAGCATTTTTTGCAGGATCATGCATGAGTGAGGGGTACTCATGGTATGACAACAAGCCCATGGGGGTACATGAGACAAAAGAGGTTGGGAATCACCAGCCGTCCTAGAGCTGCTCTTAGCCAACACAGTCCTCTGTTCTACCACCACCTCCACAGAGTTCAGGTTCAGTCCAACCACAGACCACCTCTCAGTCTCTTTGTGTCATTTTTCTTTACACTGCCTCCCCAGCACATCTCTGGGTAGAAAAGGACACTGGAGATAGAAAGTGAACAGGAGTGTGGCGCAAACGTTAAAGGAGGCCATTCTCCACAGGAAGTACATTTTACTCTGCCTCTTCCTTTATACAAAGTCCATGTTTCCAGACCAGTTCAGCTTGCTGACACCACCCCACAAAGTCCTTCACTAGGGTCTGGTATTCCCCCTCCTCACCGGCCCTGATAAATGCCACAGTTCCAGTCTCATCAGAGAATTTCATCATGTGGCAAGTTTCCAAGTTGTAATGAAAGCCAGAGGCATGGACGAGGGGCAAGAGCACTGTTCCCTGTGGAGCACCTGTGCTGCTGGTCAGCCATGGAGGACACACAGCTCCCCATCTTAATGAACTGAAGTCTGTTGGTCAGGTAGGTAGGTCCAGACCACAAGGTGAGCATCCACAACCATGGTGATCAGTTCCCCTTCAAAAGCTAAACTTCGATGCTGCGTAGCATACGCTATGGGAAATGTTGTTTGCCGGTTGTGAAGCTCTTGTGTCAAACACGCCAAAGAGATTTGGCCTGCTTATATACCTCATGCTCAATCAACAGCACCTGCGAGATTGGGCACACCTGGTTGATTGGGCTGGGGGAGGTATAAAAGGCACGTGACAGGAACAGTCTCCAGATCAGTTTGTCTTCAGACTGCAGTGTGTGCAGAGCTCTGTGTGGTAAAGTAGGCATGTCTGAGCAGAATGTTAGGAATTGTGTCCCTCCCTGCCAGAGGCAGTTGGTGGAGGAGGATTTTCATGTATTCTGCTTTGTGTGTTTGGGGGAGGAACGCGCGGCCCGGGGGCTAGCGGGGGAGTGCGAGCACTGCAACCTTTTATCCATTAAGGTTTTGCGTGCTTGTCTTGCTTTCTTTGGAGGCAGGACAGCACTTCCCCGCTGCGATCCAGGGGGTCGTGTGTTGAGCTGGCGGAGGCGCTGGGATTAGAGAGCCTCTGTCCCTTGCACCAGACAAGGGACAGACCCATGCTCAGTGGCAGCATGGGTCTGTCCCTTGTCTGGTGGACACCTCCTCCCTGGCCCCCTCTGCCACTGCCTTGTGGCGCTCCTCCTGCTCTATGTAGTTTGAGGAGCTGCTCAAGGTTGAAAGCCAGGGCAGTGGAGTGGCTCAGTGTCGACTGGCTGCAGGACCAGGGCTCCCCCACACGCTCTAAATTGAACAACAGATTTCTGTCGAGTGGCAGGGGAGGAACCTCAGTGGCGGTCTCTCCCTGTTTTTGATGATGTCCATGAGGAGCTCTAGGAGGTGCTTGCGGGCTACCTCTCTCCTGGACATTGTCCTCTCTCCGGAAATCGACCCTCAACACCGAGCCATGCCATGTGACATCACCATTGGTGGGGAGGGTGTTTCAGGAGGCAGGTCGGGCTGGTGCTGCGCTGCACACTCTGACGGTGTTGCAGGCGTATCAGCATGATCTGCTGACAGGATCTGAGTGCGGGGGTCTTTGGATCAAGAGGTGGTCTCTCCCTCTGGCCTCTTCAGCAACGTTGTTGATGCTGTCGCCATGAGGTTTAGGGAGGCCAAACGCTACAAGGAAGCGTTTGTGAGATTCCTCCCCTGTCGTCCGTCGGCCCCAGCCAGATCCAGCCTCTTCCCGGCACCCCCCCCCCCCTTCCCCCCACCCACACCAAATTCTTGGGGGGGCTGACCGCCGCACCGCTTCTACAGAGCTGGATCTGCACTCTTTGATTTCTAGCCGGTAATCAAACTCCTGATGCTCAGGCACCCGGGTCCGCCTGAACGAGTTGGCGCGGCAGCTTCTGCTCTGGGCTCAGAATGTGCTCCTCTCATTGAGAGCGATTTATATCCCTGGGCACATGTGGGGGCGGATTTACTGTCCAGACAGGCTGTGACGCACGGAGAGTGGAAACTTCATCCCCACGTAGTGACTCAGATCTGGGAGAAGTTTTACAAAGCGGAAGTGGACCTTTTTGCCTCGTCTGAGACTGCACAATGTCCCCTCTATTACTCTCTGATCCCTCCAGCTCCTCTGGGTCTGGACGTGATGGCGCATGTGTGGCCCGACATGCGTCTTTACACTTTTTCCCTCAATTCCTCTCCTCCCGGGAGTCCTGGCGAAGTTCCGTCAACACGGATCTTGTCTCCTGTTAGTGGCGCCCTGTTGGCAGATCAGAATATGTTTTTCAGGGGTAATAGCTCTCCTCGACGGCTCGCCGTGGCCGATTCCGTCCAGGAAGGATCTCTTCTCTCAGGCGCAGGGGACTGTGTTTCAAGCTGGAGCTTTGGAGTCTGTGTCTGGCCCCTGAGGGGGACCAATTAAGGGGAGCGGGACTCCCAGCCCCTGTTGTTAATGCTATTTTGAGTGCTAAGGCTCCCTCTACTAGGAGGTGTTATGCTCTCAAATGGCATGTATTTGAGGCCTGGTGCATTGTGCACCATGCAGACCCTGTTCACTGCCAGATTGTTTCAGTGCTGGAGTTTCTGCAGGACAAACTGTCCTTGGGCATTCACCCTAGTACACTCAGGGTTTTTGTGGCTGCCATTTCGGCTAGCCATGCTCGGATAGATGGGGTGGCAGTGGGGAGGCACCCGCTGATTTCCCACTTCATTCGAGGGGGTAAGCAGCTGAGGCCTACTACTAGAATGACTGTCCCTTCCTGGGACCTAGCTGTTGTACTTGAGGGCATGGTGGCTGCCCCTTTTGAACTACTGGTGTCAGCGCCTGTCAGGTTTCTGACTTTGAAGTTGTTTTTTTCCATGGCCGTTACCTCTCTCAAGAGGATTGGGGATTTACGGGCTTTATCGGTTTCACCGTCCTGCCTGGATTTTGCCCCGGGCCTGGTCAAAGTTATTTTGCATCCTCACCCTAATTATCTCCCAAAAGTTCCTTTCTCTGTTCATGATCCTGTTATTCTTGAAGCTTTCTGTCCTCTGCCACTTATTACGCCGGAGCAGGAGAAGTTTCATTTACTGTGTCCAGTATGCACGCTCCGGACTTATGCCCACCACACTGGTCAATGGCGCAAGTCCGAGCCGCTCTTTTTGTGCTACGGGCGCCATCAGCGAGGGGCTGCGGCCACTGGACAGACTATGTCTCATTGGGTGAGGGATGCTATTGCTCTGACCTATGAGGCGTGTGGTTAGCCCCCGCCTATAGGTGTCAGAGCTCATTCGATCAGAGGGGTGGGCTCCTCTTTGGCTCTGGCAAAGGGGGCCCCTCTACACCTGATCTGTGATTCGGTGGGCTGGTCCCCTCCACACACTTTTATCAAGTTTTATAGTTTGGATGTTCATGTGACTCCTGGTTCTCATGTCCTTGAGTCTTCATCCTGAGTCGTGTTTGAGTCTCCTTGGTCTTAGTGCTCTTCACTACCTTGGGGGTCCAGACACTTTAGGGGCAGTGGCGTTGGTTCTCGTTCATTCTCGTTCCCATAGCATATGCTATGCAGCATCGAAGTTTAGCTTTTGAAGGGGAACGTCTCGGGTTACTGAGATAAAGCGGGAACGAGATACTACGTTTGCAGTGCCGCCCCTGGGGGCATGTCTGGGCCGTCTTCAGACAAACTTGATCTGGAGACTGTTCCTGTCACATACCTTTTATACCTCCCCCAGCCCAATCAACCAGGTGCGCCCAATCTCGCAAGTGCTGCTGATTGAGCATGAGGTATATAAGCAGGCCAAATCTCTTTGGCGTGTTTGACACACGAGCTTCACAACCGGTCCGGCAAACAACGTTTCCCATAGTGTATGCTACGCAGCATCTCGTTCCCGCTTTATCGGGGAACAGGGTTACACTCAGTAACCCGAGGTGCTTCTTCTGAACTAGATGAGGCTGGATGGTATTAAAGGAGCTTAAAAAGTAAAAAAAAAAAAAAAAAAAAGCACAACATAACCACTTACGCATTCAGCCCCCACTTTCGCTTGATATAACTGGGGAGGGTCTCTTATACATTCTGCACCTGGGGTCACTAGGCAAGTCGCTCAAGTGTAAACCGCTGTCAATAGAGAGAGATTTTACAGTGTTATGTTATTTGATGTGACACGCTGATGACACAGATGTCTTTCACGTAACATCTGTGTGTCACGCTAATGCAATGTGTCCCCGTTAAACAGGGACACCCGGTCACACTATTCTATCAGCCTTTATCATATTTAGTGCCAATTGCTCCTCTAAATAAAACAGCAAAATATTTGGACACTTGCTGATGCTCCAAATCCAGACACTAAGTTATTGCTAACCTGTGCATTCATAAAGTATTGCACCTTGCTTAAATGTACAGCACATAAATGCAAGCGTGTGTTGTTTGCAAAAGCTAAAAGTGTCTTTATGCATATAACTGCTATAATAAATGACTGTATTGATCATGTAACCAAATATAACCACAGAGAGTGCTTTCAAGTTTAAAATTAAACATGATAGAGCAGGTACAGAATTTCATGTAAGTACTGGCCAAAGTGTTCTGGGCATGTGTATGTGAACAAATGCACTTAAAAACATTATTGGTTTTGGCTCAGTGCCTTGAAGCCTATAACACGTAACCTTTCTGGGACAGTGTAAACAGCTGAACATATCACGAAAATTAATGTCAAAATTGAAGGTCAACCTGGAAGTACAATGGCTGCAGGAGCTATGGGCAGTCGCTGTGTCAGGAAGTGCTTTAGCCTTTTGCAGTCTATATTCTAAACACCGCACCACTGATTTTGTAGCACCACAGGACAAAGCAGTACACTGCAACAGCAACTGCATTATTGGTCATTATAACTACAACTTTGAATTTACTTTTGAGTATGTTATTAAATATGTGTGGCAGACCTAAGTATCACTGATGTTGATGCATAGCACTACTCTGCAGTCAGTTAAATTAGCCTTATATTCCAAACAGTAAACGTTATCTGTCCCCGAGGGCCAATTAAAATGGCATGCCTATAAAAACAGGCCATAAAAGAGATATTAGATATCTACTGGAGATGAACACATCTGTCAGTACAATGAGAAAGTGAAGAGAGGAATGTGCTGGAAAAAGTTTATTTTGGGGTGGTAGGGTTTACATGACAGGATTGGTATGCACAATGGACAATGTGGCTTTGAAAAATTAATTAAAATAACTGGTCATTTATTTTAATAATCCTCCATGACATTTAACCAGCAGTATATCTTAGTTGCATTTTATCAGTGGTAGAAATATCAGTACATTTACATGCTGGAGAGAGAACAATATTTCAGCCTCCCCAACGCTGATGGTATGTTCATGTTGTCTAGACATGAAGTTTTTCAACCTTTTCTGAGTTGAGTTGGCACATTTTTTTGTTGTTGAAAAAACCACCCACCAAAAATTTTACTTAATGACACTATGTAGAGAAAATA
Organism: Bostrychus sinensis; assembly: GCA_020698575.1. Classification (NCBI taxonomy): domain Eukaryota; kingdom Metazoa; phylum Chordata; class Actinopteri; order Gobiiformes; family Eleotridae; genus Bostrychus; species Bostrychus sinensis. Next base: position 12,060,329 of record CM036242.1, on the reverse strand, counting down.
CAGACATATTAATATCTCTGGCACTTTTTGGGTTAGGCAATGAGTTCTGCAACTTGTTTGCTTGCTTCAGGTGCTTTCTCACTCACTTTAGCATTTTTGTCTCATTCAAATTGCTGGTTTCCCAGTGTGTTCTTTTAGGCCAGGGGTCTGCAGCCCATGGTTTTAGAGCCCTGCTCTTGTGGCTCCCTGGGCATCTGGCATCTGAATATGCAACAAAAGAATAAGTAGACGACTGATTAATAGTGCCACACACAAGCACCATGAAATAGTTCCAGGGTGTAACTCTAGTTCTCTGAGTGAGATAATAAGTGCCGCATTTAACACAGTTCTTTGTTAGTTTGCAGTTATTAATTACCCAGAGGCTGTATTTCAGTCATTAGCCAATCCACTTTTGTGCATTAAAATTGATTGCTGCTCTTTACAGATTCAAATTTTGTGTTTTGGGGAAAAATTGACTCTTTGGATCTGGAATGTCAAAGACCAAAATCTGTCAGTCTGTGCTCTTGTTTTGAAATGACTGGTGTTTTGTTTGGATATGTCATTTAGGCTTATTTGGGACCATGGCGCTATTTGATAGCTTTTCAGGGTACTACTATACTGCTGCCACCTACTGGGCGGAGTATTACATTACCCTGACAGTCACCACATAGTTGTCTCAGGCACTCCAAATTATGTGCAGTAACTAAAGAATAACTGTGTGAAACAGTGGAGTGAAATTGTACATTTTTTCTTGGCACACCTGACCTCACTAACACTAGTGTGCCACAGCACACTGGTTGAAAATCAAGGGTCTAGATCATTGGTTTCCAACCGTTTTTGTCTCGTGTACCCCCTGGTCTGTTTTTGTTATACCATGAGTACCCCCCTCACTCATCTGTGTTGATTATTCTTAAAAAGTGGTCACACAAAATATTGGTGTTTATTAATATTTAATTTACTGTAGATACAAATTGCTCTGCATCTTTTCTCTCGAACTAAAATTTAAGTAAAAAAAAAAAAAGAAAAAAAATTGCTTGCCTTTAAAATAAAAATATAAAATAGAACTTTAATAATAGAATCTCTTATTACATTTTATTATTTTACTATATATTTAATGTTTAGGATAAATACAATAATAAAATAAATAATACTATTAAATTAATAATAGCAAATAATAATACTACAAAAAAATTTAAATATGAAATAAGCTATTAAACATAAAAATATGTAAGAAAATATCATATTCAAATAATATTCTTTAGCAGTTTTAGCAGTCAATGATACAGTTGAGCTTGAAATTTGTATAGTTATGAAATAATCTCAAGTACCCCCTGCAAAGTGCTTGCATATCTCTGGGGGTCCCCGTACCCCTGGTTGGGAAACACTGGTCTAGATAGTTAACAGCAGCATTAAATGTTTACAACATGTTATAATCTGTCTGTTAATGTCAACCAATTACAGACTTCCACTTTTCTTTATGACTCTCCTGGTTTAAATAGTTTTGTTTATACATATTAAAGGTTCTGTAAGCAGCATGCGCTCAAACTGATTTGAAAACAATGCTGCAGTCTAAACCAATGAATGGTCTCATCTCTGATTGGCAATGCAGTTTTAGAACCAAAACAAAAGATGTAAACAAAAACAACTTGGCCATTATGTAAATATATTTGTAATAGTTAATACCTCTACTATACCATTGTTATCAGTAAAACTAATATTTGATTTAAACATGCTCAGATCATATCTTGGCACACATGTGGTTCATTTTTATGAAATATAAAAAATATTTACTGCTCATGCACCTTTAAATGTAACACTACAATGTTATGAAATTGTATATAACAAAAGTCAGAATAGGTAAGACAGCACATGTAGCTTTAATAAGCCAAGGCAGTTGAGCTTTCTCTTTTAAATGTTCACGACACGAGAAACCAAAACCACCAAAAACAAAAAAACAAGCAGACCAGCAGCAGTGGCTAGTAATACTGTATGTATTCTCTCAGGTCTGAAAATGCATGATTATTGGTCTAAACTCTCAACTTTATGATCTTGAGCAACAACTCTTGGACCTTAAAATTGTAACCTTTATAGTTTCATAGTTTTTTATAGTTTGACAATAAACCAAAGATAAAGTGCAGTGCAGAAAGAGACATCACTATGACTTTAACTCTTGACACTACTTTACAAAAAATGTTGAACTAATGGATACAGAGTGTGGGTACTCATCCTCTTTCCTTCAAGGCCGTGCACGTCCTGATGCTGTTTATAAGTACCTACCTGCATGAGAGGGTCTGCTCATCTCTTGCCTTCAGTAAATTGAATCAAACCTTTCAGACCCATGGCCACAGTCACCCTCACCCATCTCATTAGCTCTCAAAACATTACCTTTTTGCAGTAAAAATGTAGTTCATACTGTTTACTTATAGACTCCTATAACAACATAGCACCCTGACTGTTTTCCTTTTATCTAAAAAGAAAAAAAAACAAGAACAATTTTGACCACAAACAGGTGAAGTCAAAAACACAGATTATCTCTTTATCATGCACCTTTTAGTGGGCGGGACATACAGTATTATCTGACTAAAAGAAAACGTTAGAACTAATACTCTACTGGTGCCAGAAAGAAACAGGTGAAGAGACCAGCGGATTGCAGAAGAGTACATAGCTGTGATGGTCTTTTAAACATAAACAGAGGTAAAAAAAAAAAAATAATAAAAAAAAAAAAAACAGCTTATTACTTCTTTAAACTTGTTGTATGATGCCACTTTAATACAAAATGAAAAATAGCTCTGAGGATAAATGAATGAGAGCAGACTGGATATAGAGGGCTTGGTGATTGGCAGTGCTTTTTGGAGTGGGCACAGGTTCGTGGGGGTTGAGTTACCGAGCGTTCTGAAGCCTCACAAAGGCTGTGCCAGAGAATACAGGATTACTCAAACAGGTGTGAATGAAGCTCCAGATATGTTTTTCATGAGGGAACAACATTATAACATGGAGGAAAGCTAAAAAAAACAAAAAAACAAAACACTACTACTGTCTTTTAACAAATTGCTTAAGCTTCTTTGATTACAGGGAAGGGTTTATACAATATTTACTTTTGCACTGACATAGCCAATTCTGGAATATGTGATTTTCCAGTAGGATTTTCTGTTGGCATAAATTCTAGGTTGACAACACCTGAAGACCAACTAGCCAATGTTATAATTCTTTATTTGAAAGTGAGCAGACACCCTTGCATGCAACCATGTTATCAGCCAAAAACTGATTGGCAAATACACGTTAATGATACAAAATAGAAATATAATCTAACCACAAGGAAGCACAAGCCAGTGTACTCATTGTGGCTGTCCCAGAGGGGTGCATCAGGAAGGGCATCTGGCCTAAAACCTTTGTCAAAACAATGTTAAAATCACTGCAGAATAGGAAGCAGATGATTTGCTGTGGTGACCCCCAAAGAAAAAAGCCAAAAGCAAAGAAAATATGACACAGATATATATTTGCTTTACAATGATAAAAGTCATGTACAGTGTGCTTCATTAGTTTAATTTTGGCAGAAGGGAGCATTATTTATTTATTTATTTTTTCTCTTGGCTACATTTCAGATACATCCCGTACTCTCTTTACTTCCCCTTTCCATTCGTCCTGCCCTCTCTTGAGCGCAGTCCCGGGAGTTTCCTCCGCCAGACCTTATGATAAATCACACAATTCCCCAAAAGTGCAACTTTAGATGTTTACTCCGTCAAAACAGCCCATCCATTTTTCATGGACGTGGATGCATGCCACTTTCCCAGAGCTCTTTCCGGTGCCGGCGAGATGGGCCGGGAGACTCCGAGGCTCCAGCTACAGCTCCGACATATAAAGTAAATTCTGAGCAGCTAGCACCACTTGTCCTGGTTACCTTATTTAGTACTCTTGATGTATCGACTGTGACCAATCAATGTGAGTACTTATTGTCCTGAGGATGATGGTTAAAGCTTTCACTCATGTAGGCTTTCATCAATACATTTTTCTTTAAGCTACAACACAACCAAAGATGTTTTTTTTTTTTTTTCCTTTTTCAAATAGACAGTTTAAAGAGTACAATGTTGACCTATAAACCAGAAAGCTGCATAATACAAATATAGGTTGTAAAAGCACTTTTATATAGCAGCTGCAGTCATACTTTTCCATCTAGAAAAGTGGTGCCACAAGCCATTTTACTGAGTGCTACAAAGGGACACAGTTTGGGAAAGGGAGGCCCTGAAGCTTGTGTTTTCTCTGCGCTGAGTGCAAGAGAGTGGCATCTATGTAAACAGTGACATTATACAATGGGCATGAAAGATGTGCCTTGTTTAAGAAGTGAATTTTCCAAATAGCTGAAGTATGCATGGAGTAGAATAGAGAGAAGAGGCTCAACAATACATAAAAGAAAAGTATTGTTTGTTAGTGTTTTTTGTTGTTGTCTTTTTCAATTTACTAGACTTTAAATGTAGATTGTAATACACATAGCTATTATCAAACTCATTTATCACAGCCAAAAAGAATACTTAAACAAGAGAAAAATTAGCAGTAATTAAATTCAGCAAAACTAGATGCACTCAGACAATGCAGACCTCAGCCAAGCCATTATAATTCTTTTAAAATTTCTACATCCAGACAGTGATCTGTATCTACATTCAACATTCTACATTAGTTCAATATTTACCTTTGCTTGTCATTAAAATTCAAAACATACCCCATGGTAAAGAATCATGCAAAGAAATTCCTGAATGCTCAAGTTACGCAAATGCTTAAGGGCATACAATTGCAAGAGCATTTAAAATGTAGAAGTTGTCTATCAAAATCTTAGCTTTGCTTTTAGAAAAATGAATAATGTTCTCTGCTTGCTGTGTAGCTTCTTTACCACACTGTTGGAATCAAAGGCCTTAACATGGTACTGCTTTGCAACTGCTACTTCCTTAGCTGTAGTCGGTTATCATCGCAGGATTAAAGTGGAACTAACTGTGAGGAAAGTCAATGAAAAGACTCTGTCAGTCCTTGAATGCACTGTGCCTTACCTGTTTCATGTGATCGCACTCACATGCTTCTCTCAGCCAATGAAACATTTAGGAGGGAATATACAAACTGCCTTGCCTGCCTTCAAATGAGTGGGAGAGAAGCCGAGAGACAACTGCTGCAGGTCAGTACCTCCAAACAAATGTTTGATTTGCTCCTTTTGCATTTCTTACACATTAAAACTAACTACATCCTTGTAAAACTCTTTGCTTGGATTTCGTTTATGCTGTGTTTGCAGAGTAAATTAATGGAATAACAGAGTCTGACTGTATTGTACTGAATTGTACTGAACTGTTAGCTTGCTGATGCTAAGACGTGGTTCTGCACTCACATACTTGCGTGCTGTTAGTTTATTTTATTATTTGATGGTAGCATGGTAATGCTAGTGGGTTAATGTTAGCATACTAACGTCATCTGCACTCATACTTGTAGTCTGTATATTGAGTATGCTGGGGTATTTCATTAGCCCACTGTTGCAAACATATGGTTTGACCTCTCATAATATTGTAATCTTTTTGAACTAATTACTACAGATATTGGATGTAACTATTAATGTTTCTGTTAATGTACAATAATGCACATCTATTGAATTATTGAATGCACAAACACACTCTTGCCTTTGGACAATTGTGCTACAAACATTTTCCTTGAACTCATAAACTTTGAACAGATATTCCACTTGTGTGGAGCATGTTTAGTTTGCACTGGAACTTGGACTGGTGCATTTATTGTTGTTGGGGGAACTATTCCAAAACCTTTTTGATTTGTGTTGTTGCTTATTCTAAACCAAACTGCTCAGTGGATTTAACTGTGCACTTTGATCAATTTCAAACCAATAATTCTACACAGCAGTGTTGTAAATATCTTTGTGGTTATGTGTTATTGATATACTGTATGTACCATCACTTTCACTTTAATTTGTCTTTTTATTATTTTCTGACTTACCACCTCCAGTGGCCATACCTTGTTTTCTGAGTCCAAAATACTAGCCACGTGTTAGCATAGCATTCTGCTAATAATAATTACACATTAATAGCTGCTAATATGTCAAATATATGCTACACTTTGTAGTTACTAGATTCATTTTATGTAGCCTCCAAGTAGCTACAGCAACAACATATGGAACACATACAAAGCAAGTTTAACACGTGAATAAGGCATGTAAAACAAAACACCTAATTACACAAAATAATTCCCATTGTTTTGGTTTGAAGGCACCATTATAGCTGTCAGCGTAAAAGACTTTCTGAAGCAGCCTGTCTTAATTTTCAGCATCCCATTTGCCACCATTTCTCATCGAGTGGGTGGATGAAATTGTCTATAATGGCACTGATTTTGTCCACCCCCTGATCAGCTGAGTGAGCGAGCTTAAGCAGACTGGGTGGCACCTTCAGCACACAGTTAGAAGTAGCACTGCACCCACTGTTATAGACTACTATTTTAATAGGTACTATGACCAGGAATTTTTAGACCAGGAAAACTCTGTTCAACCTTAATAATAATAGTGAGGAAAAAAACAAACAAACAAAAAACCTTTGCGCTGAAAAACGTAAATAAAACTAAATCTAAAAGTTTGCAAAGTCTGGAAAAGATAGTTTTACAAAAAAAAAAAAAAAAAAAAAAAAACAGAAGCTAATAGGCAACACTTTCTGTCTGGGTATAAAAGGAGCTTTTTAGAAAGATTGCTATCAAGTTGAAAATGTGCTATTTTTCATGGAGTGATAAAATATTAGTTTGAAATCCTTGCGTTCTGTTTTGAATTATATTTCTGAGTTCCAACTTCTATCAATCTACAGTAACAATTTGTTGTGTAATAGCCCCCAAATAATAGCCTAATAACACAGCAATATTTTTTTTTAAAGTAGGTACGCTTGGCCTGTTCAAACACAGGTATTTTTTATTCGATTTATTACCACCTCATATATGTTTAAAAACATATTTTGTTAGATTTTATAGTTCCAGCTAATATTTTTTTTAAGAAAAAGCTCAAGTAACCTGTGAATTATAGACAAAAAAACAAACAAACACAAAAAAAAAAATGCAATTTTTAGTGCATCTTTTAAGAAAATCCCTTGCAAAATCAGGCATTTTAGCCCACAACAATCACAAAAATTGCTCGCAAAATCCTGGAGGGACTGTATATTCACCCAAAATCTAAACCAGACCCTGCCTGTGACATTACTGCTTGCAGATTACACACCAAGCATCCTTATGCCCCATATGTCATATCAGCTGCTACTTTGGAGACTGGTTGAAGGTACTGGAGAAACAGATGTGCCAATGATGGATGCAATACTGAGCAACTTGGACCACTCCCTGCATCCGGCTTCAAGAAAACAAACATCAGCAAACCGTAAGCTGCAGGACAGAACACCTCCACCACTTCTTCTGATGATCATCTTGATGAAGCCTGATTCAATTAAGTGTCCTAACACCTGTATTTTCCATTTAGGATGACTAAAATTAACTACATACTGTATGAAATTGAACGCATCAAAACAGCATATCCTCCGATCCTTGGAGACTCCAGATTTTTTACCAACCAGACTCTTGTACCCTGGAGAACTAGCAGTCATTCCAATGCAATTTCCGATGCTGACAGTAACAAGTTGGATGATTATAATACAGTAGCAGTGTGTTTCCATTCCATATCCTCTCGTTAACATGTTGTTGTGAAGTGTTTAACTCCCAGGGGAAATCACTACAGACGCTGCTTAAATGCCCAAAACAATCTCTTCAGAATAAGTCCCCAGTGCAATCAGTCTTGGCTGTACACTATCGAGAGTAAGTGGCCATTGCGTGCATTAGATTACAGTGCTGTTAACGATGAGATGCGCTATCCCCCACGTGGAGTCCGGAGGTCTGGCGTTGCAGAATGGGCACTTTCTAAGTACCTGCTATCTCTTCCTCATTGTAGCCTAACAAGATAAATACGGAACTTCAAGCACTGCACTGGGATTCTTGCCACTGAAGGACGTTTTGATTTTGCAGACGATGCATGGTGGCTCATGAGCAATGTGCTTAATTCCCTCTTTATGCGTGGGGCTTTCAGACAGAGATGTAAAAAGGGACACGGTGACAGGAGCTTCCCAGGCCTCACATGCACTGGGACTCAGAAGGAGCATTCATCTGTCTTCCCCAAAGCTTGCTATGCTTATCTTAATTGATGGCAAGCTATTTCTGGCTGCCACGCAGTAGCCTTTCACATTACTCTCCCGCCTCGTCAGTCGCTCTACCCCTCCGGCTTCCTCTCGCCGCTCTCCATTTCTTCTCTTTCTGTTTATCTGGCTCACTCACTACAGTCCTCCTACGCTCCTCTCTCCTTCCCCCCGCCTCAGCCTGTATCTCCTCAGTCTTCCAGGGTGATTTATTGGCTCTGGTCTACCTGGTCTGAATTCCTGCCTGCATTATGGAAATCCTGTGATGCCTAATGCCAGCAGTGATGCAGGCTCGCTCCCCCGAGGGAAGTGTGCAGGCCAAACTCCGCATTAGCTGCTACATTACACGTTGTGTGAGGTATTGTGGGCTCCCAACATGGCAAAATCTTTCTTCTTTCAATTCAACCTAAGTAGCGTAAACTTAAACATGTTTCATTTAACATTGACAAGACGAATCCATGTCCTGGTAACACCACTGACCGCTTTAATTTGCAAGAATTTAGACATTTTTATTCATTCTTCTTAGAGTCCCTAGTGGCTGGAGCTTACCCTAGCAACAATGAGCCTGGGGCAGTGTAGTCACAGGGCCAGTGCATAGTGAAATACACTGACAACCATTCACTCTCACATATATTCATAAGGAGTGATTTTAACTCACGTAATGTATACAGTGAATGTCTTATGACAGCGGGAAGGGGTTTGAGTACCTGGGGAAAAGGAGTGCAAACCACTCTCCAACCATACATCCTGTTTCGATATTTCTGTCCACAAATGCATCTTGTAAACACTTGAAACACATTACCTTGGTGTTAATGACCTGATCATAAGAGTTGCAGCCCAATATGTCGACATCAGATATTACAGTATTGGGTTTAATGGGTAGCAGAACTTCTCGGTGCATCTTGTCTATTAAAGGACTGACACAGTGGCTTTAAATGGATAGTCATAGGTCAAATAGTTTTACACAAGCACAAAGCATTTCATGGATGTGTCTTTATGTAGTAAAGTAGCCTAACAAGTACTGTTTTATTTTTTTCACTATACCAGTGGTAGAATTGATAGAGTACAGTGGTGCCCTAAAACTAGTCAACAGCATAGTCTGTTTCCTAACCAGGGGTATGGGGACCCCTAGGGTTCCGTGAGTACTTTGCAAGGGTTACTTTTTAATTACTTCATAATTTATGTGGAAGAGACGATATTTTTATATGGAATGACTACATGTCTCAGAATGTAAAACTGCTAAAGAATATAATTTGAATATATTTTGTTACATATTATTTAAGGGGAGTTTTCAAATTATTTTTATTTATTGTAAATTTTATGACTTTCAAATTATAATTCGGGTGCACGGTGGCAGAGCGGTTAGTGTTCTCGCCTCCCAGCAAGGAGGTCGTGGGTTCGAGCCAACACACCATCACACGAACTGTCTGGGTGGAGTCTGCATGTCCTCCCTGTGTTACTGTGGGTTCTCTCCGGCTTCCTCCCACCGTCCAAAGACATGCATGTGTTAGGTGAATTGGTGACTCTAAATTGCCCCTAATGAATGTGAGAGTGAATAGTTGTCTGTCTGTGTTCGTCTCTGTGTCAGCCCTGCGACAAATTGGCCCCTGTCCAGGGTGTACCCCGCCTACGGCCCAAAGTTACTGGGATAGGCTCCAGTCACCCGCGACCCCTAATAAGAATAAGCGGTAGAAAATGAATGAAAATCTTAATTCATTGTATTTTTAGCTATTTTTTTAAAAAGTCTGGACAAACTATATACCGTAAAATAAGTAAGTAGTAGTAACAGGAATTTGTCTATATATTTTTTTATTTTAAAGGCAAGTGGATTATACTTTTTTTTTTTTTCATCTTGATTTTTAGTTAAAAAATTGCAGGTGAGTTAATGCAGTAGTTAGTATTTACAATAAATTAAGTAAATTATATTAAACACAGATATTGTTTTAACCTAACACTTTTGAAAAAATCAACAGGTATGAGTGAGGGGTACTTATGGGACGACAAGCGGGAAGGGGTTTGAGTACCTGGGGAAAAGGAGTGCAAACCACTCATCCTACCATACATCCTATTTCTATATATTTCTGTCCACAAATACAACAAGAATATAACTGTAATGTACAAATGGTAGTGAATACTGCTATGTCCGTAAAATAGTTAGATGGCTAAATCAAAAACCGCTAACACCTTACCAATGACAAACCAGGATTCTAAATTAGGGCTTTTTTCTTTCTTTTCTTTTTTTTTTTCCTTTCTTTTTCTTTCTTTTTCTTTTTTTTTTTTTTTTTTTGTCTTAATATTGATTTTGTTTATTTGCTCTCAGTTTCTACGTAACTAGCCAGTTTTGTTTTTGCCAAGCTTTTTTTTCCACCTAGCAAAGTAATAATGTTAACAATGCTGTTAAAAACAAACAAACAAAAAAAGGTTTATTATTGATTATGTAGTAAAGTAGCCTAGCAAGTACTGTTTTTTTTTGCTTTGACAAAGGCAGAATGCTATTAAATACTAAGATGGCATGTTTTTTTTCTTTTTTCTTTTTTTTTCTTTTTACTGGAGTATGGTAAAGACTCGCGTTAGACCACCTAATGAAGTTATTAGCCTAAAAATCCCCCTTTTTTAACAAATTGAAAGAGTTTTAACAGAACAGTAGATTGATGGAAAAATTGTTGTTTTTTCTCCATACCACTGGTGGAATTGATAGAGTACAGTGGTACCATAAAACTGATCAACACCATAGTTATAGTCTTCAAACAATAACCACAAATGGCTCCTTCAAAAATCCTCTGCAGACTCAACTTTCTGAAATAAGTCTTTCAAAGAAGAGTCAACTTTCTGTTCTTCACTCAACTCATTTCTGGTGACAGAAAGTAAGAAGTCAGTCAAAGCTTTTCTAAGCTGTCATCTGCGTTTTTGCTCTGTGCTCGGGTAACAACTTCATCTGTACTAGACTGTAAAACTACATTCACAGTAGAAGGTTCTCCCCACATCAGAGCTCTGGCTAGGTTATTTCCTAGTATAACCTGTATTCCCTCCACAGGTAAGCTAGGTCAGACCCCTAGAGCAACCTCACCTTTGATAAGGTCAGAAGACAGGTGGTGTACTGGGACAGTCAATATATGCAAACTCATGCCCCTGATCTTTGCAAATCCACCAGTTGCTGATTTAGGAGAAAATGACAATACAGATGCAGAGATAAAAGAATACAGGGCACCTGAATCTCCAAGAATGTTGACTGGCACATTCTCATTGCCACCTACCAAAGAGACATAACCCCTGGAGACATACTGCCTATAACCTGGATCAACCATCTCCAAATCAGCTTCCGAAGATGACTGAGAGCTTCCAGCATTTACCTGAGGCTCAGGCTTGGCGAGAGCCTGCACTGCAGCTATAGCTTTTGCTCTTTCACCTGAAGAAGCAGAGACTGCCAGGGCTCCGGGCTTGGGTGAAAGTTTACCTGGAGGAGTTTTAACTTTAGCCTTTAACACAGGACATTCATTTTTCCAATGACCACGCCCTAAACAGTAATTACAGGTTTTACTGGGATCCTGCTTGGAGCAGTTAATTGTTGACTCCTGTACATTAGCCTTTGGATAGGTTGTAGACTCTTTAAGTCTCCAGTTAGTGTTACATTTAGAAGTTAGCAAGTACTCATCTGCAAGTACAGCTGCCTCAGATGTAGTTTTTACTTTGTGCTCATTCAAGTAGTTAGCTATGCGGTCAGGAAGTGTAGGCGTGCATAGTGACAAACACCGATAACCATTCACTCGCACATATTTTCATACCTAATGCATACCGTGAATGTCTTATGACAGTGGGAAAGGGTTTGAGTACCTGGGGAAAAGGAGTACAAACCACTCTCCAACCAACTCTGTGTCAGCCCTGCGACAAATTGGCCCCTGTCCAGGGTGTACCCCGCCTACGGCCCAAAGTTACTGGGATAGGCTCCAGTCACCCGCGACCCCTAATAAGAATAAGCGGTAGAAAATGAATGAAAATCTTAATTCATTGTATTTTTAGCTATTTTTTAAAAAAGTCTGGACAAACTATATACCGTAAAATAAGTAAGTAGTAGTAACAGGAATTTGTCTATATATTTTTTTATTTTAAAGGCAAGTGGATTATACTTTTTTTTTTTTTCATCTTGATTTTTTGTTAAAAAATTGCAGGTGAGTTAATGCAGTAGTTAGTATTTACAATAAATTAAGTAAATTATATTAAACACAGATATTGTTTTAACCTAACACTTTTGAAAAAATCAACAGGTATGAGTGAGGGGTACTTATGGGACGACAAGCGGGAAGGGGTTTGAGTACCTGGGGAAAAGGAGTGCAAACCACTCATCCTACCATACATCCTATTTCTATATATTTCTGTCCACAAATACAACAAGAATATAACTGTAATGTACAAATGGTAGTGAATACTGCTATGTCCGTAAAATAGTTAGATGGCTAAATCAAAAACTGCTAACACCTTACCAATGACAAACCAGGATTCTAAATTAGGGCTTTTTTCTTTCTTTTCTTTTTTTTTTTCCTTTCTTTTTCTTTCTTTTTCTTTTTTTTTTTTTTTTTTGTCTTAATATTGATTTTGTTTATTTGCTCTCAGTTTCTACGTAACTAGCCAGTTTTGTTTTTGCCAAGCTTTTTTTTCCACCTAGCAAAGTAATAATGTTAACAATGCTGTTAAAAACAAACAAACAAAAAAAGGTTTATTATTGATTATGTAGTAAAGTAGCCTAGCAAGTACTGTTTTTTTTGCTTTGACAAAGGCAGAATGCTATTAAATACTAAGATGGCATGTTTTTTTTCTTTTTTCTTTTTTTTCTTTTTACTGGAGTATGGTAAAGACTCGCGTTAGACCACCTAATGAAGTTATTAGCCTAAAAATCCCCCTTTTTTAACAAATTGAAAGAGTTTTAACAGAACAGTAGATTGATGGAAAAAATGTTGTTTTTTCTCCATACCACTGGTGGAATTGATAGAGTACAGTGGTACCATAAAACTGATCAACACCATAGTTATAGTCTTCAAACAATAACCACAAATGGCTCCTTCAAAAATCCTCTGCAGACTCAACTTTCTGAAATAAGTCTTTCAAAGAAGAGTCAACTTTCTGTTCTTCACTCAACTCATTTCTGGTGACAGAAAGTAAGAAGTCAGTCAAAGCTTTTCTAAGCTGTCATCTGCGTTTTTGCTCTGTGCTCGGGTAACAACTTCATCTGTACTAGACTGTAAAACTACATTCACAGTAGAAGGTTCTCCCCACATCAGAGCTCTGGCTAGGTTATTTCCTAGTATAACCTGTATTCCCTCCACAGGTAAGCTAGGTCAGACCCCTAGAGCAACCTCACCTTTGATAAGGTCAGAAGACAGGTGGTGTACTGGGACAGTCAATATATGCAAACTCATGCCCCTGATCTTTGCAAATCCACCAGTTGCTGATTTAGGAGAAAATGACAATACAGATGCAGAGATAAAAGAATACAGGGCACCTGAATCTCCAAGAATGTTGACTGGCACATTCTCATTGCCACCCACCAAAGAGACATAACCCCTGGAGACATACTGCCTATAACCTGGATCAACCATCTCCAAATCAGCTTCCGAAGATGACTGAGAGCTTCCAGCATTTACCTGAGGCTCAGGCTTGGCGAGAGCCTGCACTGCAGCTATAGCTTTTGCTCTTTCACCTGAAGAAGCAGAGACTGCCAGGGCTCCGGGCTTGGGTGAAAGTTTACCTGGAGGAGTTTTAACTTTAGCCTTTAACACAGGACATTCATTTTTCCAATGACCACGCCCTAAACAGTAATTACAGGTTTTACTGGGATCCTGCTTGGAGCAGTTAATTGTTGACTCCTGTACATTAGCCTTTGGATAGGTTGTAGACTCTTTAAGTCTCCAGTTAGTGTTACATTTAGAAGTTAGCAAGTACTCATCTGCAAGTACAGCTGCCTCAGATGTAGTTTTTACTTTGTGCTCATTCAAGTAGTTAGCTATGCGGTCAGGAAGTGTAGGCGTGCATAGTGACAAACACCGATAACCATTCACTCGCACATATTTTCATAAGGAGCAATTTTAACTTACCTAATGCATACCGTGAATGTCTTCTGACAGTGGGAAAGGGTTTGAGTACCTGGGGAAAAGGAGTACAAAGCACTCTCCAACCATACATCCTGTTTCGATATTTCTGTCCACAAATGCATCTTGTAAACACTTGAAACACATTACCTTGGTGTTAATGACCTGATCATAAGAGTTGCAGCCCAATATGTCGACATCAGATATTACAGTATTGGGTTTAATGGGTAGCAGAACTTCTCGGTGCATCTTGTCTATTAAAGGACTGACACAGTGGCTTTAAATGGATAGTCATAGGTCAAATAGTTTTACACAAGCACAAAGCATTTCATGGATGTGTCTTTATGTAGTAAAGTAGCCTAACAAGTACTGTTTTATTTTTTTCACTATACCAGTGGTAGAATTGATAGAGTACAGTGGTGCCCTAAAACTAGTCAACAGCATAGTCTGTTTCCTAACCAGGGGTATGGGGACCCCTAGGGTTCCGTGAGTACTTTGCAAGGGTTACTTTTTAATTACTTCATAATTTATGTGGAAGAGACGATATTTTTATATGGAATGACTACATGTCTCAGAATGTAAAACTGCTAAAGAATATAATTTGAATATATTTTGTTACATATTATTTAAGGGGAGTTTTCAAATTATTTTTATTTATTGTAAATTTTATGACTTTCAAATTATAATTCGGGTGCACGGTGGCAGAGCGGTTAGTGTTCTCGCCTCCCAGCAAGGAGGTCGTGGGTTCGAGCCAACACACCATCACACGAACTCTCTGGGTGGAGTCTGCATGTCCTCCCTGTGTTACTGTGGGTTCTCTCCGGCTTCCTCCCACTGTCCAAAGACATGCATGTGTTAGGTGAATTGGTGACTCTAAATTGCCCCTAATGAATGAATGTGAGAGTGAATGGTTGTCTGTCTGTGTTCGTCTCTGTGTCAGCCCTGCGACAAGTTGGCCCCTGTCCAAGGTGTACCCCGCCTACGGCCCAAAGTTACTGGGATAGGCTCCAGTCACCCGCGACCCCTAACGGGAATAAGCGGTAGAAAATGAATGAAAATCATAATTCTTTGTATTTTTAGCTATTTTTTTTTAAAAGTCTGGACAAACTATATACCGTAAAATAAGTAAGTAGTAGTAACAGGAATTTGTCTATATATTTTTTTATTTTAAAGGCAAGTGGATTATACTTTTTTTTTTTTTCATCTTGATTTTTTGTTAAAAAATTGCAGGTGAGTTAATGCAGTAGTTAGTATTTACAATAAATTAAGTAAATTATATTAAACACAGATATTGTTTTAACCTAACACTTTTGAAAAAATCAACAGGTATGAGTGAGGGGTACTTATGGGACGACAAGCGGGAAGGGGTTTGAGTACCTGGGGAAAAGGAGTGCAAACCACTCATCCTACCATACATCCTATTTCTATATATTTCTGTCCACAAATACAACAAGAATATAACTGTAATGTACAAATGGTAGTGAATACTGCTATGTCCGTAAAATAGTTAGATGGCTAAATCAAAAACCGCTAACACCTTACCAATGACAAACCAGGATTCTAAATTAGGGCTTTTTTCTTTCTTTTCTTTTTTTTTTCCTTTCTTTTTCTTTCTTTTTCTTTTTTTTTTTTTATCTTAATATTGATTTTGTTTATTTGCTCTCAGTTTCTACGTAACTAGCCAGTTTTGTTTTTGCCAAGCTTTTTTTTCCACCTAGCAAAGTAATAATGTTAACAATGCTGTTAAAAACAAACAAACAAAAAAAGGTTTATTATTGATTATGTAGTAAAGTAGCCTAGCAAGTACTGTTTTTTTTTTGCTTTGTCAAAGGCAGAATGCTATTAAATACTAAGATGGCATGTTTTTTTTCTTTTTTCTTTTTTTTCTTTTTACTGGAGTATGGTAAAGACTCGCGTTAGACCACCTAATGAAGTTATTAGCCTAAAAATCCCCCTTTTTTAACAAATTGAAAGAGTTTTAACAGAACAGTAGATTGATGGAAAAATTGTTGTTTTTTCTCCATACCACTGGTGGAATTGATAGAGTACAGTGGTACCATAAAACTGATCAACACCATAGTTATAGTCTTCAAACAATAACCACAAATGGCTCCTTCAAAAATCCTCTGCAGACTCAACTTTCTGAAATAAGTCTTTCAAAGAAGAGTCAACTTTCTGTTCTTCACTCAACTCATTTCTGGTGACAGAAAGTAAGAAGTCAGTCAAAGCTTTTCTAAGCTGTCATCTGCGTTTTTGCTCTGTGCTCGGGTAACAACTTCATCTGTACTAGACTGTAAAACTACATTCACAGTAGAAGGTTCTCCCCACATCAGAGCTCTGGCTAGGTTATTTCCTAGTATAACCTGTATTCCCTCCACAGGTAAGCTAGGTCAGACCCCTAGAGCAACCTCACCTTTGATAAGGTCAGAAGACAGGTGGTGTACTGGGACAGTCAATATATGCAAACTCATGCCCCTGATCTTTGCAAATCCACCAGTTGCTGATTTAGGAGAAAATGACAATACAGATGCAGAGATAAAAGAATACAGGGCACCTGAATCTCTAAGAATGTTGACTGGCACATTCTCATTGCCACCTACCAAAGAGACATAACCCCTGGAGACATACTGCCTATAACCTGGATCAACCATCTCCAAATCAGCTTCCGAAGATGACTGAGAGCTTCCAGCATTTACCTGAGGCTCAGGCTTGGCGAGAGCCTGCACTGCAGCTATAGCTTTTGCTCTTTCACCTGAAGAAGCAGAGACTGCCAGGGCTCCGGGCTTGGGTGAAAGTTTACCTGGAGGAGTTTTAACTTTAGCCTTTAACACAGGACATTCATTTTTCCAATGACCACGCCCTAAACAGTAATTACAGGTTTTACTGGGATCCTGCTTGGAGCAGTTAATTGTTGACTCCTGTACATTAGCCTTTGGATAGGTTGTAGACTCTTTAAGTCTCCAGTTAGTGTTACATTTAGAAGTTAGCAAGTACTCATCTGCAAGTACAGCTGCCTCAGATGTAGTTTTTACTTTGTGCTCATTCAAGTAGTTAGCTATGCGGTCAGGAAGTGTAGGCGTGCATAGTGACAAACACCGATAACCATTCACTCGCACATATTTTCATACCTAATGCATACCGTGAATGTCTTATGACAGTGGGAAAGGGTTTGAGTACCTGGGGAAAAGGAGTACAAACCACTCTCCAACCAACTCTGTGTCAGCCCTGCGACAAATTGGCCCCTGTCCAGGGTGTACCCCGCCTACGGCCCAAAGTTACTGGGATAGGCTCCAGTCACCCGCGACCCCTAATAAGAATAAGCGGTAGAAAATGAATGAAAATCTTAATTCATTGTATTTTTAGCTATTTTTAAAAAAAGTCTGGACAAACTATATACCGTAAAATAAGTAAGTAGTAGTAACAGGAATTTGTCTATATATTTTTTTATTTTAAAGGCAAGTGGATTATACTTTTTTTTTTTTTCATCTTGATTTTTTGTTAAAAAATTGCAGGTGAGTTAATGCAGTAGTTAGTATTTACAATAAATTAAGTAAATTATATTAAACACAGATATTGTTTTAACCTAACACTTTTGAAAAAATCAACAGGTATGAGTGAGGGGTACTTATGGGACGACAAGCGGGAAGGGGTTTGAGTACCTGGGGAAAAGGAGTGCAAACCACTCATCCTACCATACATCCTATTTCTATATATTTCTGTCCACAAATACAACAAGAATATAACTGTAATGTACAAATGGTAGTGAATACTGCTATGTCCGTAAATTAGTTAGATGGCTAAATCAAAAACCGCTAACACCTTACCAATGACAAACCAGGATTCTAAATTAGGGCTTTTTTCTTTCTTTTCTTTTTTTTTCCCTTTCTTTTTCTTTCTTTTTCTTTTTTTTTTTTTATCTTAATATTGATTTTGTTTATTTGCTCTCAGTTTCTACGTAACTAGCCAGTTTTGTTTTTGCCAAGCTTTTTTTTCCACCTAGCAAAGTAATAATGTTAACAATGCTGTTAAAAACAAACAAACAAAAAAAGGTTTATTATTGATTATGTAGTAAAGTAGCCTAGCAAGTACTGTTTTTTTTTTGCTTTGTCAAAGGCAGAATGCTATTAAATACTAAGATGGCATGTTTTTTTTCTTTTTTCTTTTTTTTCTTTTTACTGGAGTATGGTAAAGACTCGCGTTAGACCACCTAATGAAGTTATTAGCCTAAAAATCCCCCTTTTTTAACAAATTGAAAGAGTTTTAACAGAACAGTAGATTGATGGGAAAATTGTTGTTTTTTCTCCATACCACTGGTGGAATTGATAGAGTACAGTGGTACCATAAAACTGATCAACACCATAGTTATAGTCTTCAAACAATAACCACAAATGGCTCCTTCAAAAATCCTCTGCAGACTCAACTTTCTGAAATAAGTCTTTCAAAGAAGAGTCAACTTTCTGTTCTTCACTCAACTCATTTCTGGTGACAGAAAGTAAGAAGTCAGTCAAAGCTTTTCTAAGCTGTCATCTGCGTTTTTGCTCTGTGCTCGGGTAACAACTTCATCTGTACTAGACTGTAAAACTACATTCACAGTAGAAGGTTCTCCCCACATCAGAGCTCTGGCTAGGTTATTTCCTAGTATAACCTGTATTCCCTCCACAGGTAAGCTAGGTCAGACCCCTAGAGCAACCTCACCTTTGATAAGGTCAGAAGACAGGTGGTGTACTGGGACAGTCAATATATGCAAACTCATGCCCCTGATCTTTGCAAATCCACCAGTTGCTGATTTAGGAGAAAATGACAATACAGATGCAGAGATAAAAGAATACAGGGCACCTGAATCTCCAAGAATGTTGACTGGCACATTCTCATTGCCACCCACCAAAGAGACATAACCCCTGGAGACATACTGCCTATAACCTGGATCAACCATCTCCAAATCAGCTTCCGAAGATGACTGAGAGCTTCCAGCATTTACCTGAGGCTCAGGCTTGGTGAGAGCCTGCACTGCAGCTATAGCTTTTGCTCTTTCACCTGAAGAAGCAGAGACTGCCAGGGCTCCGGGCTTGGGTGAAAGTTTACCTGGAGGAGTTTTAACTTTAGCCTTTAACACAGGACATTCATTTTTCCAATGACCACGCCCTAAACAGTAATTACAGGTTTTACTGGGATCCTGCTTGGAGCAGTTAATTGTTGACTCCTGTACATTAGCCTTTGGATAGGTTGTAGACTCTTTAAGTCTCCAGTTAGTGTTACATTTAGAAGTTAGCAAGTACTCATCTGCAAGTACAGCTGCCTCAGATGTAGTTTTTACTTTGTGCTCATTCAAGTAGTTAGCTATGCGGTCAGGAAGTGTAGGCGTGCATAGTGACAAACACCGATAACCATTCACTCGCACATATTTTCATACCTAATGCATACCGTGAATGTCTTATGACAGTGGGAAAGGGTTTGAGTACCTGGGGAAAAGGAGTACAAACCACTCTCCAACCATACATCCTGTTTCGATATTTCTGTCCACAAATGCATCTTGTAAACACTTGAAACACATTACCTTGGTGTTAATGACCTGATCATAAGAGTTGCAGCCCAATATGTCGACATCAGATATTACAGTATTGGGTTTAATGGGTAGCAGAACTTCTCGGTGCATCTTGTCTATTAAAGGACTGACACAGTGGCTTTAAATGGATAGTCATAGGTCAAATAGTTTTACACAAGCACAAAGCATTTCATGGATGTGTCTTTATGTAGTAAAGTAGCCTAACAAGTACTGTTTTATTTTTTTCACTATACCAGTGGTAGAATTGATAGAGTACAGTGGTGCCCTAAAACTAGTCAACAGCATAGTCTGTTTCCTAACCAGGGGTATGGGGACCCCTAGGGTTCCGTGAGTACTTTGCAAGGGTTACTTTTTAATTACTTCATAATTTATGTGGAAGAGACTGATATTTTTATATGGAATGACTACATGTCTCAGAATGTAAAACTGCTAAAGAATATAATTTGAATATATTTTGTTACATATTATTTAAGGGGAGTTTTCAAATTATTTTTATTTATTGTAAATTTTATGACTTTCAAATTATAATTCGGGTGCACGGTGGCAGAGCGGTTAGTGTTCTCGCCTCCCAGCAAGGAGGTCGTGGGTTCGAGCCAACACACCATCACACGAACTCTCTGGGTGGAGTCTGCATGTCCTCCCTGTGTTACTGTGGGTTCTCTCCGGCTTCCTCCCACCGTCCAAAGACATGCATGTGTTAGGTGAATTGGTGACTCTAAATTGCCCCTAATGAATGTGAGAGTGAATAGTTGTCTGTCTGTGTTCGTCTCTGTGTCAGCCCTGCGACAAATTGGCCCCTGTCCAGGGTGTACCCCGCCTACGGCCCAAAGTTACTGGGATAGGCTCCAGTCACCCGCGACCCCTAATAAGAATAAGCGGTAGAAAATGAATGAAAATCTTAATTCATTGTATTTTTAGCTATTTTTTTAAAAAGTCTGGACAAACTATATACCGTAAAATAAGTAAGTAGTAGTAACAGGAATTTGTCTATATATTTTTTTATTTTAAAGGCAAGTGGATTATACTTTTTTTTTTTTTCATCTTGATTTTTAGTTAAAAGATTGCAGGTGAGTTAATGCAGTAGTTAGTATTTACAATAAATTAAGTAAATTATATTAAACACAGATATTGTTTTAACCTAACACTTTTGAAAAAATCAACAGGTATGAGTGAGGGGTACTTATGGGATGACAAGCGGGAAGGGGTTTGAGTACCTGGGGAAAAGGAGTGCAAACCACTCATCCTACCATACATCCTATTTCTATATATTTCTGTCCACAAATACAACAAGAATATAACTGTAATGTACAAATGGTAGTGAATACTGCTATGTCCGTAAATTAGTTAGATGGCTAAATCAAAAACCGCTAACACCTTACCAATGACAAACCAGGATTCTAAATTAGGGCTTTTTTCTTTCTTTTCTTTTTTTTTTCCTTTCTTTTTCTTTCTTTTTCTTTTTTTTTTTTTTTTGTCTTAATATTGATTTTGTTTATTTGCTCTCAGTTTCTACGTAACTAGCCAGTTTTGTTTTTGCCAAGCTTTTTTTTCCACCTAGCAAAGTAATAATGTTAACAATGCTGTTAAAAACAAACAAACAAAAAAAGGTTTATTATTGATTATGTAGTAAAGTAGCCTAGCAAGTACTGTTTTTTTTTGCTTTGACAAAGGCAGAATGCTATTAAATACTAAGATGGCATGTTTTTTTTCTTTTTTCTTTTTTTTCTTTTTACTGGAGTATGGTAAAGACTCGCGTTAGACCACCTAATGAAGTTATTAGCCTAAAAATCCCCCTTTTTTAACAAATTGAAAGAGTTTTAACAGAACAGTAGATTGATGGAAAAATTGTTGTTTTTTCTCCATACCACTGGTGGAATTGATAGAGTACAGTGGTACCATAAAACTGATCAACACCATAGTTATAGTCTTCAAACAATAACCACAAATGGCTCCTTCAAAAATCCTCTGCAGACTCAACTTTCTGAAATAAGTCTTTCAAAGAAGAGTCAACTTTCTGTTCTTCACTCAACTCATTTCTGGTGACAGAAAGTAAGAAGTCAGTCAAAGCTTTTCTAAGCTGTCATCTGCGTTTTTGCTCTGTGCTCGGGTAACAACTTCATCTGTACTAGACTGTAAAACTACATTCACAGTAGAAGGTTCTCCCCACATCAGAGCTCTGGCTAGGTTATTTCCTAGTATAACCTGTATTCCCTCCACAGGTAAGCTAGGTCAGACCCCTAGAGCAACCTCACCTTTGATAAGGTCAGAAGACAGGTGGTGTACTGGGACAGTCAATATATGCAAACTCATGCCCCTGATCTTTGCAAATCCACCAGTTGCTGATTTAGGAGAAAATGACAATACAGATGCAGAGATAAAAGAATACAGGGCACCTGAATCTCTAAGAATGTTGACTGGCACATTCTCATTGCCACCTACCAAAGAGACATAACCCCTGGAGACATACTGCCTATAACCTGGATCAACCATCTCCAAATCAGCTTCCGAAGATGACTGAGAGCTTCCAGCATTTACCTGAGGCTCAGGCTTGGTGAGAGCCTGCACTGCAGCTATAGCTTTTGCTCTTTCACCTGAAGAAGCAGAGACTGCCAGGGCTCCGGGCTTGGGTGAAAGTTTACCTGGAGGAGTTTTAACTTTAGCCTTTAACACAGGACATTCATTTTCCCAATGACCACGCCCTAAACAGTAATTACAGGTTTTACTGGGATCCTGCTTGGAGCAGTTAATTGTTGACTCCTGTACATTAGCCTTTGGATAGGTTGTAGACTCTTTAAGTCTCCAGTTAGTGTTACATTTAGAAGTTAGCAAGTACTCATCTGCAAGTACAGCTGCCTCAGATGTAGTTTTTACTTTGTGCTCATTCAAGTAGTTAGCTATGCGGTCAGGAAGTGTAGGCGTGCATAGTGACAAACACCGATAACCATTCACTCGCACATATTTTCATACCTAATGCATACCGTGAATGTCTTCTGACAGTGGGAAAGGGTTTGAGTACCTGGGGAAAAGGAGTACAAACCACTCTCCAACCATACATCCTGTTTCGATATTTCTGTCCACAAATGCATCTTGTAAACACTTGAAACACATTACCTTGGTGTTAATGACCTGATCATAAGAGTTGCAGCCCAATATGTCGACATCAGATATTACAGTATTGGGTTTAATGGGTAGCAGAACTTCTCGGTGCATCTTGTCTATTAAAGGACTGACACAGTGGCTTTAAATGGATAGTCATAGGTCAAATAGTTTTACACAAGCACAAAGCATTTCATGGATGTGTCTTTATGTAGTAAAGTAGCCTAACAAGTACTGTTTTATTTTTTTCACTATACCAGTGGTAGAATTGATAGAGTACAGTGGTGCCCTAAAACTAGTCAACAGCATAGTCTGTTTCCTAACCAGGGGTATGGGGACCCCTAGGGTTCCGTGAGTACTTTGCAAGGGTTACTTTTTAATTACTTCATAATTTATGTGGAAGAGACGATATTTTTATATGGAATGACTACATGTCTCAGAATGTAAAACTGCTAAAGAATATAATTTGAATATATTTTGTTACATATTATTTAAGGGGAGTTTTCAAATTATTTTTATTTATTGTAAATTTTATGACTTTCAAATTATAATTCGGGTGCACGGTGGCAGAGCGGTTAGTGTTCTCGCCTCCCAGCAAGGAGGTCGTGGGTTCGAGCCAACACACCATCACACGAACTCTCTGGGTGGAGTCTGCATGTCCTCCCTGTGTTACTGTGGGTTCTCTCCGGCTTCCTCCCACCGTCCAAAGACATGCATGTGTTAGGTGAATTGGTGACTCTAAATTGCCCCTAATGAATGTGAGAGTGAATAGTTGTCTGTCTGTGTTCGTCTCTGTGTCAGCCCTGCGACAAATTGGCCCCTGTCCAGGGTGTACCCCGCCTACGGCCCAAAGTTACTGGGATAGGCTCCAGTCACCCGCGACCCCTAATAAGAATAAGCGGTAGAAAATGAATGAAAATCTTAATTCATTGTATTTTTAGCTATTTTTTTAAAAAGTCTGGACAAACTATATACCGTAAAATAAGTAAGTAGTAGTAACAGGAATTTGTCTATATATTTTTTTATTTTAAAGGCAAGTGGATTATACTTTTTTTTTTTTTCATCTTGATTTTTAGTTAAAAAATTGCAGGTGAGTTAATGCAGTAGTTAGTATTTACAATAAATTAAGTAAATTATATTAAACACAGATATTGTTTTAACCTAACACTTTTGAAAAAATCAACAGGTATGAGTGAGGGGTACTTATGGGACGACAAGCGGGAAGGGGTTTGAGTACCTGGGGAAAAGGAGTGCAAACCACTCATCCTACCATACATCCTATTTCTATATATTTCTGTCCACAAATACAACAAGAATATAACTGTAATGTACAAATGGTAGTGAATACTGCTATGTCCGTAAAATAGTTAGATGGCTAAATCAAAAACTGCTAACACCTTACCAATGACAAACCAGGATTCTAAATTAGGGCTTTTTTCTTTCTTTTCTTTTTTTTTTTCCTTTCTTTTTCTTTCTTTTTCTTTTTTTTTTTTTTTTTTGTCTTAATATTGATTTTGTTTATTTGCTCTCAGTTTCTACGTAACTAGCCAGTTTTGTTTTTGCCAAGCTTTTTTTTCCACCTAGCAAAGTAATAATGTTAACAATGCTGTTAAAAACAAACAAACAAAAAAAGGTTTATTATTGATTATGTAGTAAAGTAGCCTAGCAAGTACTGTTTTTTTTGCTTTGACAAAGGCAGAATGCTATTAAATACTAAGATGGCATGTTTTTTTTCTTTTTTCTTTTTTTTCTTTTTACTGGAGTATGGTAAAGACTCGCGTTAGACCACCTAATGAAGTTATTAGCCTAAAAATCCCCCTTTTTTAACAAATTGAAAGAGTTTTAACAGAACAGTAGATTGATGGAAAAAATGTTGTTTTTTCTCCATACCACTGGTGGAATTGATAGAGTACAGTGGTACCATAAAACTGATCAACACCATAGTTATAGTCTTCAAACAATAACCACAAATGGCTCCTTCAAAAATCCTCTGCAGACTCAACTTTCTGAAATAAGTCTTTCAAAGAAGAGTCAACTTTCTGTTCTTCACTCAACTCATTTCTGGTGACAGAAAGTAAGAAGTCAGTCAAAGCTTTTCTAAGCTGTCATCTGCGTTTTTGCTCTGTGCTCGGGTAACAACTTCATCTGTACTAGACTGTAAAACTACATTCACAGTAGAAGGTTCTCCCCACATCAGAGCTCTGGCTAGGTTATTTCCTAGTATAACCTGTATTCCCTCCACAGGTAAGCTAGGTCAGACCCCTAGAGCAACCTCACCTTTGATAAGGTCAGAAGACAGGTGGTGTACTGGGACAGTCAATATATGCAAACTCATGCCCCTGATCTTTGCAAATCCACCAGTTGCTGATTTAGGAGAAAATGACAATACAGATGCAGAGATAAAAGAATACAGGGCACCTGAATCTCCAAGAATGTTGACTGGCACATTCTCATTGCCACCCACCAAAGAGACATAACCCCTGGAGACATACTGCCTATAACCTGGATCAACCATCTCCAAATCAGCTTCCGAAGATGACTGAGAGCTTCCAGCATTTACCTGAGGCTCAGGCTTGGCGAGAGCCTGCACTGCAGCTATAGCTTTTGCTCTTTCACCTGAAGAAGCAGAGACTGCCAGGGCTCCGGGCTTGGGTGAAAGTTTACCTGGAGGAGTTTTAACTTTAGCCTTTAACACAGGACATTCATTTTTCCAATGACCACGCCCTAAACAGTAATTACAGGTTTTACTGGGATCCTGCTTGGAGCAGTTAATTGTTGACTCCTGTACATTAGCCTTTGGATAGGTTGTAGACTCTTTAAGTCTCCAGTTAGTGTTACATTTAGAAGTTAGCAAGTACTCATCTGCAAGTACAGCTGCCTCAGATGTAGTTTTTACTTTGTGCTCATTCAAGTAGTTAGCTATGCGGTCAGGAAGTGTAGGCGTGCATAGTGACAAACACCGATAACCATTCACTCGCACATATTTTCATAAGGAGCAATTTTAACTTACCTAATGCATACCGTGAATGTCTTCTGACAGTGGGAAAGGGTTTGAGTACCTGGGGAAAAGGAGTACAAAGCACTCTCCAACCATACATCCTGTTTCGATATTTCTGTCCACAAATGCATCTTGTAAACACTTGAAACACATTACCTTGGTGTTAATGACCTGATCATAAGAGTTGCAGCCCAATATGTCGACATCAGATATTACAGTATTGGGTTTAATGGGTAGCAGAACTTCTCGGTGCATCTTGTCTATTAAAGGACTGACACAGTGGCTTTAAATGGATAGTCATAGGTCAAATAGTTTTACACAAGCACAAAGCATTTCATGGATGTGTCTTTATGTAGTAAAGTAGCCTAACAAGTACTGTTTTATTTTTTTCACTATACCAGTGGTAGAATTGATAGAGTACAGTGGTGCCCTAAAACTAGTCAACAGCATAGTCTGTTTCCTAACCAGGGGTATGGGGACCCCTAGGGTTCCGTGAGTACTTTGCAAGGGTTACTTTTTAATTACTTCATAATTTATGTGTGAAGAGACGATATTTTTATATGGAATGACTACATGTCTCAGAATGTAAAACTGCTAAAGAATATAATTTGAATATATTTTGTTACATATTATTTAAGGGGAGTTTTCAAATTATTTTTATTTATTGTAAATTTTATGACTTTCAAATTATAATTCGGGTGCACGGTGGCAGAGCGGTTAGTGTTCTCGCCTCCCAGCAAGGAGGTCGTGGGTTCGAGCCAACACACCATCACACGAACTGTCTGGGTGGAGTCTGCATGTCCTCCCTGTGTTACTGTGGGTTCTCTCCGGCTTCCTCCCACTGTCCAAAGAGCCGTGTTAGGTGAATTGGTGACTCTAAATTGCCCCTAATGAATGTGAGAGTGAATAGTTGTCTGTCTGTGTTCGTCTCTGTGTCAGCCCTGCGACAAATTGGCCCCTGTCCAGGGTGTACCCCGCCTACGGCCCAAAGTTACTGGGATAGGCTCCAGTCACCCGCGACCCCTAATAAGAATAAGCGGTAGAAAATGAATGAAAATCTTAATTCATTGTATTTTTAGCTATTTTTTAAAAAAGTCTGGACAAACTATATACCGTAAAATAAGTAAGTAGTAGTAACAGGAATTTGTCTATATATTTTTTTATTTTAAAGGCAAGTGGATTATACTTTTTTTTTTTTTCATCTTGATTTTTAGTTAAAAAATTGCAGGTGAGTTAATGCAGTAGTTAGTATTTACAATAAATTAAGTAAATTATATTAAACACAGATATTGTTTTAACCTAACACTTTTGAAAAAATCAACAGGTATGAGTGAGGGGTACTTATGGGACGACAAGCGGGAAGGGGTTTGAGTACCTGGGGAAAAGGAGTGCAAACCACTCATCCTACCATACATCCTATTTCTATATATTTCTGTCCACAAATACAACAAGAATATAACTGTAATGTACAAATGGTAGTGAATACTGCTATGTCCGTAAAATAGTTAGATGGCTAAATCAAAAACCGCTAACACCTTACCAATGACAAACCAGGATTCTAAATTAGGGCTTTTTTCTTTCTTTTCTTTTCTTTTTTCCTTTCTTTTTCTTTCTTTTTCTTTTTTTTTTTTTTTTGTCTTAATATTGATTTTGTTTATTTGCTCTCAGTTTCTACGTAACTAGCCAGTTTTGTTTTTGCCAAGCTTTTTTTTCCACCTAGCAAAGTAATAATGTTAACAATGCTGTTAAAAACAAACAAACAAAAAAAGGTTTATTATTGATTATGTAGTAAAGTAGCCTAGCAAGTACTGTTTTTTTTGCTTTGACAAAGGCAGAATGCTATTAAATACTAAGATGGCATGTTTTTTTTCTTTTTTCTTTTTTTTCTTTTTACTGGAGTATGGTAAAGACTCGCGTTAGACCACCTAATGAAGTTATTAGCCTAAAAATCCCCCTTTTTTAACAAATTGAAAGAGTTTTAACAGAACAGTAGATTGATGGGAAAATTGTTGTTTTTTCTCCATACCACTGGTGGAATTGATAGAGTACAGTGGTACCATAAAACTGATCAACACCATAGTTATAGTCTTCAAACAATAACCCACTACAAATGGCTCCTTCAAAAATCCTCTGCAGACTCAACTTTCTGAAATAAGTCTTTCAAAGAAGAGTCAACTTTCTGTTCTTCACTCAACTCATTTCTGGTGACAGAAAGTAAGAAGTCAGTCAAAGCTTTTCTAAGCTGTCATCTGCGTTTTTGCTCTGTGCTCGGGTAACAACTTCATCTGTACTAGACTGTAAAACTACATTCACAGTAGAAGGTTCTCCCCACATCAGAGCTCTGGCTAGGTTATTTCCTAGTATAACCTGTATTCCCTCCACAGGTAAGCTAGGTCAGACCCCTAGAGCAACCTCACCTTTGATAAGGTCAGAAGACAGGTGGTGTACTGGGACAGTCAATATATGCAAACTCATGCCCCTGATCTTTGCAAATCCACCAGTTGCTGATTTAGGAGAAAATGACAATACAGATGCAGAGATAAAAGAATACAGGGCACCTGAATCTCCAAGAATGTTGACTGGCACATTCTCATTGCCACCTACCAAAGAGACATAACCCCTGGAGACATACTGCCTATAACCTGGATCAACCATCTCCAAATCAGCTTCCGAAGATGACTGAGAGCTTCCAGCATTTACCTGAGGCTCAGGCTTGGTGAGAGCCTGCACTGCAGCTATAGCTTTTGCTCTTTCACCTGAAGAAGCAGAGACTGCCAGGGCTCCGGGCTTGGGTGAAAGTTTACCTGGAGGAGTTTTAACTTTAGCCTAACCAGGGATACGGGGACCCCTAGGATTCCGTGAGCACAATGCAGGCGTTACGTTTTAATTACTTCATAATTTATGTGGAAGAGATGATATTTTTATATGGAATGACTACATGTCTCAGAATGTAAAACTGCTAAAGAATATAATTTGAATATATTTTGTTACATATTGTTTAAGGGGAGTTATTCAAATTATTTTTATTTTTTGTAAATTTTATGACTTTAAAATGATAATTTATTATATTTTTAGCTATTTTTTTAAAGTCTGGACAAACTATATACCGTAAAATAAGTAAGTAGTAGTAACATGAATTTATATTTTTCTTTTATATTTTTATTTTAAAGGCAAGTGGATTATACATCTTTTTTTATTACTTTTTTTTCATCTTGAATTTTAGTTAAAAAAAAAAATGCAGGTGAGTTAGTATTTACAAATAAATTAAGTACATTATATTAAACACAGATATTGTTTTAACCTAACCCTTTTGAAAAAATCAACAGGTATGAGTGAGGGGTACTTATGGGACGACAAAAAGCCCAGGGAGTAGACCAAAAAAGGTTGTTAACCGCTGGTCTAATTGAGGAGCACCAAGAAGCATCACAGCCACTATGGGTTGTAGCTTGATAAACATCTTGCTCCATGTGAAGAACGCTAATGCAAATATGCTGTTTATGAATTTTTGCATTCATTAAGTTAAGCAATGTTAAGCAATAAATGAGGAATAGAACATTTCTGTTACCGCATATGATAACACCTGTCTTCTCATGCATTGTTTTCTGTGTTTGGGTGCTCGAGGGTTAAGATTCTCTCAGTGTCAGCTCTTTGACTCTAATCGTTCCAGGTTTAATCTCTTGATTATCCCGTCCGCCGTGATCTTGCCTCTCAAGCAGCACCGTGGCGTGATTAAGCTCAGTGGATATGACTGAAAATGATTTAGTGGATTGTCTCCGATACACGCCGCTATTGATACCCATGTTTGCCGTTCTTTTGGTTTATCGACACATCCATTCATCAAAGGCTCCCGTGTGCGTTTCCACATTGGGTGCAGCTAAAAGAGGTGATTTCATACTCATGTACGGAATGTGGCATGAATTTTTGATGGCTCTTAAGTACGGATCTCAGTGGCTCCTACGTCGCTGGCACTTCTTCACTTTGTAAGGACCTTAATGTGCTGCCTTCATCACAGTTCATCAAATACAGCCGCCCTGAGATTCCCAATTTGTTTCAAGTAATTTAACTCCTCTTTAGCTCCTGGCTGTGTTAAAAAAAAAAAAAAAAAAATATTGGCACCACTGTCAACCACTGTTATTAGCCTCGCTGCACATATTCTCCAAAGAATGCTAAATGAATCTCCTACAGTGAGTGTAGCTAAGAAGAACTAAGGAAATTCAAAACATTACCTTAGTCTAATCATCTTTATATGTCTCAGCCCCCCAAAAAAGAGTAGTCTGCTTTTTCTTAAATGTGTTTTTGATTATTGGAAGGTATATTTACCAAGTTAAAAATACATTATTCTTGCCTGGGGGATAGGGCTTAAAATCAATTCTGAATTTTTTTATACAATTATGCTACATTACATTTATTTACAAAAAAATACAAGTACATCCTTGCTTAATATGTTCACTGCAGCAATATCAAAGTAGCAGCATGTACATTATGTTAAATGAAAATAAAGGTCTCCTGTTTTAGTGTTCTGTCTCCATAGATAAAAAAAACAGGCACTTTAAATGGGACATTGTGTTTTTTGTCAGTCTGTTTGAAGTAACTTTAGAGATTTGTGTCAGTTTTTCTGTTTTATGGAAAACGCCTTCTTTTAGGGAGCTGTTGTTTTGGCTTTTGCTAAGAATGCTTGGATTAGGAGTCTGTCGTCCCCTGCTGGCAAATGTGAGGAAAGGCTAGTGCGTAAAATGGCTATTTAGTATGGCTATTAGCAGCATGACACTAACAGATAGATAAATGAGCTGATTGCTTCGTAGTGACAGCACTTTTAGCGCTGGAATGATCAGAAAGAGTCTGGTGATAGTGCATGAGCTTTAGAAATTCGCACGAGAACTTCCTGGTGTCACGTGTCATAGAGCAGTAAGTCAGTGTTTTCAGCTGTCAAGAGGGGCAGCAACTCAGCGTAGAGTATTAGTCTAACATGCAAGAGTTTTTGGAGGTGCAAACAACATTAATACATAGTTAAAATAGTTTTTTTGATTTAGAAAGCTAAGTACCCTTCTTCATTAGCCTGTATCGTTTTTTGTTTTAACATTTGCTAAATGCTATTAAATATTAAATTGTGTGAATGTAGCTGTAAACTCCAATATTTCATTATGAAAAGGTAACAGTAGAGAAAGGCAAAGCTAGAGTTCAGGATCATTATTACTCCTCTTTTAAAATTAAATCGATCCAGCTGTCCCAAGTGTTGTATCATCACAGCATTTTATACAGTTTTGTTAAAAATGTAAAAAAAAACAAAAAAAAAAAAACAAAAAAAAAACAGCATGGGCGATCAGCAACAGTCACAGATTTTACCAAGACGAAAGTAAAAGAGCAACAGCAAACATGATGGTATTTACACCACATTTATTGGAAAAAATGTCAAAAATAGCAGTGGTCTGTTTCAGTTGCTTTGATCTGTGTTTGCTTGTGTCCCTAATGGTACTGTTTAGTTTGTCTCTATCCATAAGCTCTGGGAAACTGGACCAACATGCAGACGAAATAAACGTGGAAGATGGAAAGAACGCTCTGTTTGTATCCAAATGCATATATAATGTAGATTATAAAAGAACTTTTAGACTGCTTAATCAAGTCATGAACCTAGTTCAACTAAATTGAGAGTGTATCATTGAATAGTCCCCAAATATGGCTGCGAGCTGCATCCAAACTAATCACTCAGCCATTTAAAGCATTTTTAAGAATTACGTCAGTCTTGAATGGAAAACAACTACTCAAATGAGTTATTTGAGTGCTAAAGTTGTAACCATAGAAACATGTTTTGTCTTGTGTTTACATGTTTGTTACATAGGACTATTTCAAATTCAGGCCCATTTTTATGCCCTGAACTTCACCATGGAAACTGCAGCCAGTGTCTAAGGCTGTATTTTAAGTCGTCCTCCATGACAAAATGACCTCATATTTTATAATCAAGGTTAGACTCATTAAAACTTGTAGTCGGAACAGAAACCTAATGGATAATAACTCAGCCTAAGTCCTTGTAGTGGGTCTTGATGCTGTAAAAAAGAAAATGGAGACATACTGCCCAAACAAATCTTTATTTGTGCAGTCAGATGAGTCATTAAATAATCAGGTGAACCAACTGCAAGGAAGATGTTTGTGGAATTATCTTTATATTGCCACACAATTGAGATGTTTTAGAATTGCCTTAAGTAGAATGTAGCAGTGTTTAGACTGCATTTTGCATTTTAAAGTGACCCTGTGTCCCATGTACATATTGCCTGAAAAAGTTTTGATGTGTTGCTTGATAGATTGCCAATGTATTGAACTGGGGCAAATTCTAAACTACTGAAAAGAAATGTAAAGGTAATATTTCCCAGTAATTGTTGCATTGTTGAGCGGATATCCTGTAAGTGATCCAATATAACTATGTATGTCCAATCTGAAACTATCGATAATTTTGTAGCAATGACAAACAAAGCTATTAGTATAATACAAATTCCACTGGATCCTTCATCTGTGCTTTACAGTTTCAGGTCCAACCCAGTCCATTGTGTTCTGCTGCTCCAGAGACATAAAGAAGCCTTTATTTGTAACATGTGTATGCATATATGCTTTTATAATTTACAAAAAATGAATTACTATAGAAGAAAAAACAATGGTTGAGACTGTAAGGGATGGTATTGGAATCGGTATTGGTATCGTCAATACCGGGCTCGGTATCAATTGGTTTTGAATCGAAGGTGAGAAAGCTGGTATCGTACATAATTACTGATTTGTATCATTTGGCATAGATTTTTACACTGGTTGCCTTTCCTGACACAACCCTCTCCATTTATCCAGGCTTAGGACTAGCTGGATTAGAGTCCAAGAGGCACACCAGTGCATAATAAAATTAATAGCACTTTGTATAGATAACTCAATTTTACAAGTTTATTTTCTTGCATGCATGGCCATGTTTAATAGTATCTTGGCAGAAACATCTTGTTGGATGGTCAATTACTTCAGGATGCTCGACACTGCATCACCGCTGCCTGGCTTAAGTGGCATCAAGTAATTGCAATGTCAAGTAGTTTCCTCAACTACACTTCAAATTTGGCACAGTTTTTGTAATTTTATTTTTTTTCTTGGACACGGCCAACCACAAATTTAAATTTTTCTTCCTTAAAGCCAGGTCCATCTCACAAAAAAAGTGTTTATGAAGATGTTAAAGTATACACATAATTCCATACATAACTTCTGGGTGAATATAAATTAACTGAGACCTTGCTACACTTGGGAATGGAAGTGAAACACATGGAGCATGTGAAGTTTTTAAAAAAAGCACTACATGTGTGCCAATTAAGAATGACGCTTGCAGGCCAATAAAAAATAGTTTGGACACCCCTGGTTTAAGGAATTCTCTCATCTGATTGTATATATATATATATATATATATATATATATATATATATATATATATATATATATATATATATATATATATATATATAAAGGCAAGATTGAACAGGTGAGTTTTTAGCTTTGATTTGAAGTTTTGTAAAGAGTCCGAATTCCTGATGGGTTGTGGGAGTGAGTTCCAGAGGACGGGGGCAGCTGCAGGGAAGGCTCTGTCACCCATGGTCCGGTGGCTTGTCCTGATGATGGGAGTGAGGAGATTAGTATCTGCTGATCTGAGGCGGCGGGTGGACCAGTGCTGGCGGAGGAGATCATTAAGGTCAGGAGGAGCTAGGTTATGGAGGGACTTGTAGGTGATGAGGAGAACCTTGTATTGGATACGGTATTGTATGGGGAGCCAATGGAGCTGTTTAAGGAAGGGGGTGATGTGGTCTCTGGAGCGGGTGTGGGTGAGTAGGCGGGCAGCAGAGTTCTGGATGTATTGCAGTTTCTGAAGGTGGGTGGAGGGGAGACCATATAAGAGGCTATTGCAGTAGTCAAGTCTGGAGGTGATGAAAGCATGGATTAGGACTTCTGCGGTAGGTTGTGAGAGGATAACCACAGTTTCCATAAAACTTGGAAGTTGCTGTCCCTCATGGGTTAGAAGTATTTTCACTTATTGTCCCTGTCTTGTTACCACGCCGACTGTAGTAGCACTCCCTTCACAGCCATGCTTATTCTCAACATTGCAACTTTGCTTTGAGTTCTCTTTGCACATATTACAAGAGAACACAACCAGTGACAGCGCGAGAGGCACACTTAATTAACTTTGATCTAAAGGGATTTACGAAATAATGCACTCCGGATCCATGCGGAATATGAATGACGACGCAGCAGACAAAACTTTACCTGCCAGCTTTGGAAATGCGATAATAGGATGATGACAGTAACTGGTGAAAAAACTCTGCAGCGAGTTTAACTGCGAACTTGCAACTTATCAGCAGAAAACATAATTCATACTTCAGATATATATAGTCCCTATAGCAATTTCCTCTTGTGTAACTCTTTTATGCATTTTCTCACTGCAGATAGAAGCCTTCCTGTTGTTGATAAATGTCTGAATGTTCCAATTAGACATCGTTCTTTGTCAATCTGTTTTTTTTGTTTAACAAGCATCGGCCATTTTTCACATAGTCAACTACATATTTAAAGTGTTGGTTACATAAACAAGAATGAACTATCTGTTCCTACCTTGTATTGTAAGGCTTGTGACATAACATATTTCAGTGTGTACAGTCACATTAATAAAGGTAGAGGGAGGTGTGACCCTGGAGCTCCATTTATCCGCGTCTGTACTAGTCCAAGCCATTAGCTGACCAAAATAATGTTGATTTGAAGAGACATTCCAGACTGCAGAGAAAATAATTTCAATAAAAAGGGCTCCTTGATATTTTCAATGGAACAAAGGTACAAGTACTAATGGAAAAATGGTCACTATCTCACAGCACAAAGTTGGAGGTTAATGGTAAAACCAATCTCAAGCTAGATATAGTCTTCATTTATTATACAATGTTTGTGTATATAGTGAGACCATGCAACTTACTTCAGTGTAAGTTTTGCAGCTTTAGCAATGCATATGATCATTTTCTCAGGCAGATAGCTTGTACAGTGTAACCAATTGCACTCAGAAATACTTGCATTAAGAAATAACCAGTTAAAGGGGAACTATGCAACTTTTTTACCTCTATTAAATGTCCTCTGTTATTCTAAATCTAGTTTTTTGAGCTTCACACCATATTATAATGTTGATTGTACCTCCAAAACATACCTGGAGTAGCTTTTTGTTTCATTCACGCTTGTTTAAGTAATCCTGTATGCTGAGGCCATCTCCATTCTCAAGAGGTGAAAAGGCTTGGGCTGAATCCGAAAAGGGGAAATTGTCAAGGAACTTCCTAACTCCTTAAGCTCAAACCGGATGCACGTCATTGTTCCCCATGATAAAAACTGTCCAGATTGTTTTCTCAGTAAGGAAGGAGTTAGGGGAAGGCGCTTCATTTCTTCCTTAAAAAGCTCCTTTAGCAGGAAGCTCCTCAGGTTCCTTATCACCCAGAGAGGAGCAAGGAACTATCCCACAATCCACTGTGCCATCTCCTGAGTGTTGTCAAACATGGCCGAGTTTGGCCGATCTCCATGTGATGAGTTAGTGAAGAGTTAAAAGTATCACTACCTCAGACTTTAGTCCATAAAATTATCTAAATAAAGCTCGTTTTATATGTTGTAGAAGACACTAGAGCCACAGAGTCTAATGTCTAACTCCTGATAAATGATTAATGTGCGACACTGTGAGCTGGAGCTGCTCTGCGCATTTTTGTTTACATTTTAAAAAACATGAAACTTAAAAATCACGTTGCTAATTAGCATAGATCCACAGCAGCGTCAGTGTGGCATTAATGCTGCTGACTGTCCAGAGCAGAGACAGAGCTGCTGTTGGTGAGTCTCAGAGAATATTTATCACAGCCTGTACTGTGTGGATTACAGCAGTGTTTCATGGTTAAACCTCTGAGTTTCTGTGAGTCAGAAATGATTCTGAAGTCTGTGGAGTTAGTGCAGAGCTCTTTATTAAACACAGCAGTAGCTTCACCTGTATGGAGTGATTGCGGATTATTGCTGTACATTGTAATGTTGAAAAGATTAGCAAAAATTTGCACTGCCGTGGTGCATGAAGCGCGCTAGGTCCATGTAACTTCCCCTGGTTGTTTCCGCTGCTGAGTTAGGATGGTCAGATCTTCCAAACACCACTGAAGCTCCGTCTCCTCCCTGCAGTAGGAGTCTTACTGTTGACCTCATGATGTAGCTCTCAAAGGTTAAAGGACAGGAGGTAGGAGGTAGAATTTTTCTAGACACGTGAAATCAGGAAGTGCACCTACACGTTTCTAAAGCCCATACACCTATAGAGAGTCATTCTGATAATTTCAGCTCTTAGTGACTGCAATTAATCTTTTTGCATTATGTTGCTAATAACCATGCTAGTTAGCCATTTTATGCTATGAAAATTCCCACCGTTGCCACCAAGGGGTGTCAGGCACCTAATTTCTGCAAATTGAAAGTTCACCAGCTCACCAAAAGAAGACATTTTCCATACATGTACATTATTTTAAGCTATAAAACATGAAATACTGATACAAAGGTGTCCAAGATTATTTCAAGGGCTCAGGAGAGAGAAATGTGACCAAAATAGCGATGTAACAAGAAATGCTGTATAGTGGTGCCATTGTAATACATAGAACTACTGTATATGTGAGGCATGCCAAGGGAAGATGCTTCACAACCAACCCAGATTAAAATAACATGGCCTGGAGAAGGACAGCATGCACAGGTTTCTGTGAAGTTGTCAGCTACAAACTTAACAAAAAAGGAAAAGGTAAGAATCTAGTTACCACACACTGTAAAAACAACCCTGCTAAAACCAGAATTGAATGGTGCAACAAAAAACTAATTGCTTGCACCAGTGGATAATTTCAGGGTAAATTAATTGGATAATTAGTTTCACCAGTGTGAATGTTTCCCATTAGAATATCATAATATTGCACTGCTTTATGATTATATTCTAATTGTTAATATGATGCCAAATGCGCAACATAATATAAGCCTTAGTTTGGATAGCAGTACTTCAAAAACCGCAATTAAATCCCTTGTATAGAAACGCCACTATAGAGAAGTGCGTACTTTCTTTGGTCAATGTCTGAGAGCCACTTGAAAAGCTCCAGTGGACACACACAGGCCATTCTTATTTATGTTTTTAAAAGCCACCAAGACCCAGCTGCCCTCCACTGCCATTCTCCGCAGTTCTTCTTCAGGGCAGCATTTACAAAGTCTTGACTGACAGTACCCTCACTCTATTA
This sequence comes from Bostrychus sinensis, assembly GCA_020698575.1. Taxonomy (NCBI): domain Eukaryota; kingdom Metazoa; phylum Chordata; class Actinopteri; order Gobiiformes; family Eleotridae; genus Bostrychus; species Bostrychus sinensis. The sequence goes on along the minus strand of CM036242.1, from coordinate 12,023,157 downwards.
TTACCCTCCACCTTCTGAATAATACACTGGCTGCATCTTTCACCGCGCAGTCCTCGCATGACCCACAAATCTGTCCGGAGCTTTTATTTTTGCTCAGTGAAGCAACAAGCAGCCAGCGCAGGTCTTATATTATAACACAGCATCGCACCTCCTAATTAGAACTCCTTTAGCGTCGCTACAGCTAATCATGCGCAGTATTATCAAAGTGGATTCACAGAGGAAAAACAAAAATTAGATCACACACTCTTGACTAGTTTTCGTAGTAAATAAAATTAGGCTTGCTTTTATCAATGTTTTTCAAGCAATTTTTTTTTCTTTTTCACTTGCTGTCTTCAGAGATGGCTCCTATGCAATGTTCATGCCTTGAATAAAAAGGTGCTTGTTGAGGAACATTTTCAACAGTTTATATTTTACCAATACAACCCTTGGCTTAATAGTGGTTATTACATGGTCATAAAATTGTCAAATTTAAGTTAATTATAGACCCTTTTAGTGTGTCAACAGAATGGCTGTGTTCCAAAGAATTGTGCATTTACTAAACAGACCCTAATATATTTTCCATGGAGGATTTAGCATTAGCCAAAGATATTGCAAATTATGAATAATCAAGGTGTTTTGGCAGCTAAAAACCAATTGACCCCATGTAGGTAATATCAGAACCTGGTCAAACATTAGCGAGTGAGTCAACAATCAGCCATTTTATTTAAAGGGATTATATTATGTTTTTATTCATGTTTTCAGAACCAATTTGGTTGCCTCTTGAAACAGCTTTGCACATATTACAAATTTTAAAAACATTATAGTACTAAAAGAGAACGTTTATAATAAGTACTCTACAGGTGCCATGTTTTCTTCATATTAGAAACATTGCTAACATTAAACATTTCCTCTCCTGTGCAGGCCTAGAGAAAGTCATTCATGCTCTTGTTTCTAGTGGACTTAACTACTGCAATGGACTTTATTCAGGTCTAACAGGGATTAACAAGGGATGGGTACCCAGAACCGGTATTAAAACGGCACTGGTGCCACGTCATTGCGGTTCACTTGGATCGACACGTTTCAGCCTTTACAAGTGCTCTTTATGGTACAGAGTAGTCGCAGTACATGTCGTGTTAAAATATGTGAGTGAAAAATTTTTGCTCCTCTCATAAAAGACGAGAGATCGCTGTTCCCTCAGCTGCTGTTTGTGTGAGCTGAGCAGAGCAGAGCGGGCGGGGCAGCATCGCCCTGCAGCAATGTACTCAAATGGCGAAGAAAAAGTGTGGCTCAGCTTTGCCAAAGTATTTGCCGACACCACGTGCGGACACGGTGGTGACAAGCATTGCACGCCAGCGCACTTAGTAATCTGGCAAAGAGCACAGAAAGATGGTAGGCTAATGTTATGCTAGCAGCCCACAGGAGGGCACTTTTACATTTCCCTGAAACACAGGTGTGACCATAAGGCAGCTTAGCCTATAAAAAAATAGGCTACTGCTTTCTCTTAAATTATACTAATTATACTAAATTATACTAATTAAATTAAAGTAATTTCATTTTTCATAGTCATAGTCATAGTATTTAAAAAAAATATATTACAAACGTAAAGTTGCCTATATGAAAAATGTCCAAAAAGGTTTAAAAACAGAGTAATTAATGTTATTTATTCAATTGTTGCTAAAAAAAAAAAAAAAAAAAAAAAAAAAAAGTATCAATAAGAGTAGTAGTAGTCGTTTTTAAAGCCCTGAAAGGTCTTGCCTCTTCTTACATGTGGGATTTACTTTCCCCATATCTATAAATAGTTTTTAGAATACGTTGAAGTTTTATTGGTGGGGGACCGAATTTAGGGATTTTTGGAAATTTAAGGGGGCCCTGATACTCTTGACTTTGGAAACGGCTGCAGTAGACTACTTGTTGCTATGGTAACAGTGACAATCATACAGCAAGAAGAGGACAAAATTGTGAAGCGTAAATATGATGCAGAGCCGGTGAAGTATGGTTTTATCTGCACTGATTTAGTGAAGGAGATGTTTTCAGAGATGGCCGCAGGATCAGAGGACAATGCAACAGTGAGTGCTTATCAAATTTAAAAATGGGGCAGACACTGATTCTTCCCACGTAGCCCACAGCAATGTAAAAAAACAGAGAAACCACATACAACAGCAGCGGAGTACTCCATCTGTAGCCAGAGAGGAAAGTGATCAGTCTCCCGAGGTAAACATGCCACTGTCAAATCGTTGTAAAAGCTCTTACTTTGCCTTGCAGATGGATTAATCAGCAGACAGCAGTAATTATGCCATTTTACATGGTGATGTGAGATGTTCACAAACTCCCTACCATCACAAAGGCAGAGGACGTTATCCACACTGCAGACTGTCGAAGGGCTAGAGCTGGGACAAGTGCGGGAGAATTACAAAGAGTAAAGAATAAAAAGCGTTGCCTTCACCTCTGAAAATACCTCTAAACTGTTTAAAACCTTGCATGCAAAAATGTTTTCAACATAATTTGAGGTGGTTTTACATGGTTCAAAAATAATTTGTGCAAAATATTACTTGGATAGCTATGATAAGAAAGGTATTGAGGTATTTGAATGTACAATTAAAAATGTAATTCAGAAAGGTGACACTTGGCTGGTTACATTGATGCCGCATACAATTGGTTGCGTGACAACTTCAAGGTGATTGTGACTGCACAATTAAATTAATATGCAAGGTAAAAATGCGTTGTGTAAATTTCAATAACTTCTCAGCACTGATGAGTCGTGAAACATGGACTCCGGTTTCCTGAATCCCATGTGCTAATTAAATTTACACCTTAAGTTTCTCATGGAGAGAGCAAATTACAAATACAAATCTTCCATCACAAATGTTTTTACCTTCTTATATCATATTATTGCAATATAAAATATGCATGCATGTAAGTATTTATAATCTTTCCTTTGGTTTTTTTCCTTTCCGGGGTTGCAAGAGCAAATCATTTGTCTCCTAGCGTACAACAATTTGCTTACTGACTTGGCACACGTTTTATGCCGGATGCCTACACAACAATGCCACAGCGAATGCAGTGCTGTAATGAAAGCTAAAGGCGCTCCAATGAAATATTAGAGCGTGTGACTTCTTTTTTTGTGGTGACTTTTTTGTTTTTGTTCAGGCAGTGTATGTTGGCTGCACATTGGCAACATGTGAATTTAAATGGCTACCTCTGAGGAGAAGAGAACGTTTAATGGCACAGATCCCCAATGTTTTTTTTTTTGTTCCTGTCGATTAGTGCCTCTGATGGCACAACTAACTAGCATATTTGCTATAGGGTGACCACCTGTCCCACTTTTGGTTGTGCACATTTAGGCATCTGTCCCAGAAAGACAGAAGATAATGTCTCTCTTTTTCATTGGTGCTCAGTGGATCTTATAAAAAGTATGATTAAAGTTAGGAACAACAACGCAGTATCATTGTTTCTTGTGTAAAATGTAGAATAAATATTTGTGGGCATCCAAGTTGCTGGGTTGGAATAAATACATGTAGTTGGTGTTGCTCCTGTTTTTCAGGACAGTGTGCTGTTGGCCAGTGTTGAAAAAATGAGACTGGGGGATTTAATTTTAGATTTTAGATTAGCTCAGTTCCACCTTTTTATTCCATGGATGAAAACAACACATTAATGTTTCATAAACAGTAGCAAGTCTCTAAATGAGGTTTAGACTCTAAGTTAGATATGTATATCATCAAAACATCTTTTATTTCTTGAGTCTGTCCCTCTTTGTCATACCAAATCACACAACTTGTCCCAGTTTTTGCACTTTTTGAGGTGGTCAACCTAATTTGCTAACTTGAGTAAACAGTTTATTCAGCTGTCATTGGAGTAACATGTTTAAGTCTGATGTCACTGTAAAAACAAACTATGAATAGGTTAATTATTGACTCTAAATAACCTTAGTGAATTAATCTGAGAGTAAATGATTGTTTTGGCACTGGATGTCTCTATGTTAGCCCTGCAACTAACTGGCCATTGTCCATGGTGCACACTGCCTCAGGCTCAAAGCTGCTGGCACAAGCCTCTGCCACCCTAAACCTCTAACGCAGTGGTGGAATGTAGTGATTAAATAATAAAAAAGCAGTGCATCTTGAGACTGAATCTTTTAGTGATCTTTTATTTTTTATTTTTTTTGATGTTTCTAAAGCAGTGGTTCCCTTGCCTGGAAATTCCAGACTCACCGCTGTACCAGCGGATGAGTCTGGTCGCCTTAGAATCAATTCGATTTCTAGGGCGGAGCAAACCCGAGTTAACGGGCAGCGGAGTTAGCCAATCAGAAAATGGCGGACGTGACGTTAACAAAGCAGACAATAACGTGAGAAAGTAAACAAACGGAGTAGTGAAGCCACGAGGGAGGAACGAGAGAGTTATTTCAACATTACCGTACCATACCGCTGAATGAAACAAACTCTCGGCTCCTCGGTGCGCCATCTTTATTGTTGTCGGTGAGGAGATGTGTACGAGTGACGCTGCTCGCGAAGAACACGTGACTTAAATAAACCAATCAAAATGCACGGTACGGTTGGGATTTGAGTAAACCACTGCGGACGGCGTGGTGACCAGACTGATATGTCTCTGTAGAATAACACAGAGACATATCAGTCTGGATTTTCCAGGCAAGTGGTTCCCATAGTGAGGTCCAGGCCCCCTTTGTGGGCCGTGAAGGTACTTCAGGGGGGCCGCCATAAGTTGTGTACATTAAGTGTATAAAAAGAAACCGAGTTTAAAATGAAATATAGCCGCAAGCGGCGATGGTAGGCCCTCGCCTGCCGCGCCCGGAGCTGGGGCAGATTTGCCAAAACTTGCCAAATTTTTTGTTGTGGCTCTGTAAAAATTTACCAAATGTGACATAATTCAGTGGCTCCATACGGATTCCATTGTAGAGGATTCCCATTGGAATATAATGGGGAATTTCTGACATTGCCAGTGGCAAAACCGTACAAGGTAAAGCATTAGTCCTATTGACTTTTTTCATTGATGTGAGCTGATGGATTTCTTTGCCAAATTTTGTGCATTTCCAATAAACTTTATTTTTTCCCTTCCATAGGGATTTTTGCCTCACTCTGCAGGGGGCGCTATTGCAGCAATTGGCATTTTTTCTTCTTTCATGCCCATAGGTCCATGGAGTAAATAAGCGATTAAAATTTGATCCACATTGGGCTCTGCATGTGTGAGTTAGAACAAATTAGGGGTTGTTAGTGAGCCGCAGAATAAACATGAAATTTGGGGCTGTGCTGTGGCAACACCGTTTAATATTCTACAAAACCTTGAACAACTTTTAATCTCCCACTTGTCTAGATGATGTGGAGCGATTTTGGTGTCGCTGGGTTAAACGCCCTAGGACGAGTTAGTTAAAGTACGAGAGGAGGAAATGGCGCCTTCGGCGCCGGGTCACATGATCAGTCCAATATGGCCGACTTCCTGTTGGTTGCCTAGCAACAGCTCAATATAATTTTTTGTTTGGTCCGACATGACCAATCATTGACCTGAATTTCGTTCGTCTACGACATAAATACAGGGCTAGACACATAAATTACATAAATTATCAAATTTTTCGCCAATCTGGCAGTGCGTGCCAATTTTTGTGACTTTTCGTTCATGGCAAGTGACCTAAAAATGCGATTTCGGAGACAGAAAAAAAAAAATAATAATAATAATAATGAAGAAATCTTTGAATTTCAATTATCCCTCGCCATAGGCGAGGCACCTATATATATTTAGAAAGGGCGTGACACGACCAATCTGTTTGTGGGGTCCTTAGTCAATGACGTGTGCCCATTGCCGAAATTTTGTCCCAACAATTACAAATATGCCGCGTTTGCGGCACACACCTATATCACCGGATCCGTCAAGATCTCATGAGTGTGGCTATTAGTGTTTGATTAATGGTGAGCGCTTCGCGCTCTGTTTTGGTGCGCTTCGCGCACTTTGGGGCAGTGCGCTTTGCGCACTGCTCTTCAGTTACAATAGGCCCTACGCCACCCTTGGGGCTCGGGCCTAATTACTATTAAGTAGTTATTTTAAAATATGACTTAATTAAGCATTTTTTGCCATGATTTTTGTGATGATTGTATAAAAATCTATTGGGAAAACATAGGCTTTTGAATATTGCGAAGTTTCATTATTGGGGGTCCATATGGGATTGTCTTACTTTTTAAGGGGTCCACAATGCTCAGGCAAAGGCTGTTCTAAAGATTTACTAATTTACTGCATCTTTTACATAAAAGAACTGCAAGTCTACAATGAAAGAACGACAAAAACAAATTATTTCAAATGAAAAGTCCAAATACTTTTTACTGTAAACCAACTCAAAAGATGTAGTGGAGTATAGATACTTGCTCTAAAATGTAGTATAGTAAAAGTACCCCTTGTAAAATTAGTCAAAGTACAGATACATGAAAATTGTACTTAAGTAACTAAATACTTTTACTGTTGTTAGATTCCACCACTGCTCTAACATAAATAAGGCAAAGAAAATGAATATACTGAATTGTAACTTGAATACACAAGCTAATATTATACAATACTGCCTCCCAAAATGTCTCCTCTGCAATGTTCTGGTAAGTATAATTGTTAATTTGCACAAAAACGAATAAACACCACGCTATAAAGGAATGAAACAGCCTGCTGCATTGTGTATTAGAAGGTTTTGAGTTTGGAGGAGAATATGCTAGACGTGTTTTCATTCAAACCGACAGCTAATCAGAGGGGAGCTTGTCATCAAAAGCATTCAACGCATCATAAAACCTCCATTCAAACAACATTCCCCAGGTCTTTTTCTCTTCTCACTTTTTCCTCGCTTGTCCTATGCATCACAATGAACAGGGAAAGGCACAGTGCATTCGAGGTGATGTAATATTAGAAAAATGTTAACGCATGTCAAAACTTCAGTGTGTAATTATAGCTCAATATGTGTGGGCTGTTAAAGTATAATTTCCTGTTGCTGGTTATACGTGGGCAAGATTGTGTTTAAGACTGAATATAATGGTATAGTTGTTAATGTAATCTTATGTATTCAATCTCATCATGGTAAAATCTATTTAAAATGACGATGAAACATAGTACAAGCAAATAAAGCTCCTAAATTTAACAGGCATGTGTAAGAGAGGCTGGAGATACTGCAATAAAAAGGTAGAAGTTTGTTTTAGCAGCTTTCTGAACCAGTTTTCTACATTTTAGAAAGATTGTGTGCTGGATTTTTCATTTTTTGTAACAAACCACTAATGGCAAAGACTCAGTTGTGGAGAAAACCAGGAGACAAGGTAAAATCAATAAAATTTTTGCATGCAGGTAACTCACAAAAATGTAGGCAACAGTATCCAAAAGGGTAATCCAAGTCAAGGTACAAAACAAGCAAAGGTCAAATCCAGAAATTCCAAAAAAATTCACAAGGACAATGCGAAACAGGTCTGAACACACAAGGAAACAAAGACAATCTGGCAGGGAACAAAGGGGAAACTAAATACTCTCTGTGAGGGGAGGCAATAATGGTGGACTCACACCAAAAGCGACAAAATCTCTTTTCTAAGCTCAGATTCCTTTTTCCTGTCGCCTGCCCCTCCTCAGGTCGCTGATGAGGAGTGGGACGTTTCAAATGCGTCTTTTGACCAATTCCTCTCGAGTGTCTGTCAAATCTTCTTCTGTGATTGGCGGTCGCTTCGGCAATGTCGCTCCACAGTTGCGTTAAGTTCACTTCAGTTTAACTCAAAACTACGCTCAGGTCGCTTGATTTGCGTTGCCTCTGTGCGCCAGCTTACAGAGGAAATCAATGTTCGCTGAGCGCAGAGGTGGGAAACACAGGAGGGCAGGAAGTAAATCTGAAACAAGGACAGGTAAATGCTTCAAAATAAAACAATGGGCCAGGGGGAGAACATGACATTTTTAAGAGCCACTCACATTGAAATAGGCAACACTATATTAGCACAACACAATATCCGTACCACAAGAAACTACTTTTATCACAATCATGTTATGGTCCAACAATAGAGACTGTCACAACAAGCTGTGTTCACGTGGAGTCATCACTTTCTAAAGCAGTGGTTGTAAACTGATCTGGCTTCAGGACCCACCATCACTCTATAACGACAAGCCGCGACCCAAATAAAAAAGATAGTTATAGAACTGGATTTTTTGCTCTTGTTGAGTTTCTTTTATATTTTTTCTATTCTATATGTCCCACACTGCCACCTACTGTTAAAGAGTGTAAATTGATGATTTATTAAAAAAAAAATTAAACTTTCTTTTTGTGCCACAGCAGAGGCCTGCGACCCACTGAAAACTGCTCTGCGATCCACTTTTGGGTCCCGAGCCACCAGCTGAGAACCACTGTTCTAAAGGGCCTATAGTGTGAGACTGAGCTCGAGCTGCTAAAGAGTCAATGTCAGATGTCTTAGCATGGTTTATGGCTAATATTTCTGCAATTACTGAGCTTACCGACATGAAACAAAAACTGGCAAAAACTTCTCTGTCAGCACAAAATAACTAAGGGTAAATTATTTTTTCACTGTAGTGTCAGAAAGTGGTGATATTTTTCTATCATATAGGTGTGATTGTTACCACAAGATTAATATAGTGAGATTGTGCAGGTTCAACATTTTTCTGTTCAGTTATTTCTTTGAAGCCTTGAGCACCAATAAATAAAAGGATAAAAGTGTCCTTTTCACATTTTTTTTTCTTAATCACTGCAGTGGTTCCAACTATTCAAAACACAGATCTAAATCACTTCATTTTTACACTCTCTAACTAAATTTGTTACTTTGCCCATGTTAAATGACAAAAGTGTCCTCATCAACAAAAAATCATAAATGTATACATTCATATTTTTTATACTTTTTCTTTATACATTTTTTTTTTTTTTTACATAAATACCAAATATTTAATTTTCAGAATTGTAACACTTTTTATGCCAGTGTATTTTAATTTATCTTTGTTGGGGGAAAAAACACACAAAAAAATGAAATCTTTTTAATATTCTCAGTGCAAAGTGGATTTTTTCTTGGGGGAATAATTACAGCCTTGGTTCTGTCAAAGATTATCAACAACACTTATTTAGATTTTTTTTTTTTTTTTTTTCTTTTCTTTTTTTTTCTTTTTTGTTGTAGTAACAAAAAGTTACAACCAGTTTTAATGGGAATTGGTTTTCAGATTGTACATAGCAGGGGAAATAATTCTCCCTAAAACAAATGCTGTTAGTTCTCTTTGACAGATTCAAGGCTGTAATAATCCCTCCCTAGAAAAATCCACTTTGCATTGAGAATATTAAAACTATTTCAGTATATGTCTGTTTTTCTTTTCTTTTTTTTTTTTTTTTTTTACAAATATTGAGTTGCTATTACATACGCTGGCACAACAAGGGTTAAAATTCTGATAATAATTAAATATTTGGTATTTATGATCAGAGAAGAAGTAAAAAAAAAAAAAAAGAATGTATACATTTTTTATGATGTTTTGTGATGGGGAGACTTTTGTCACCAAACGGGAGAAACGTAACTTTTTAACATTGGGGCTTAAAAGTTGGCCTCTGCCCTTCATCTGAGTTTTTGACATCATCAAATTCAAGAACATGAAAGGAACCTATTAGGGCCCATCAGAGGCTTTAATGAAACGTCCTCGTGTATATTACAGTATAAAAAGATAAAAAGATCTCAATTTAGCTCTAGTTTACATTTGTTTTAATCCCGGTTTATTCTTACTTTTGATTTTGACCCAGTGTCAACAGAGGTCTTGACTTTGTTTAAAGGGGATATATTATGCTTTTATTTCATTTGAAAACAAATCTTGGTCAGCATTGCATGTTTTGCAACCTTTAAAAACATTACGGCAAAATTCAAATTAGCTGTGAGAAATCAGCGGAAAGAGAGCTGTACACTGTTTTTTTGGATAATGTAATGAGAGCAGACTGGATGTAGCGGGCTTGTTGATTGGTCAGTGCTTCTTGGAGTGGGAGGGGCTTTGTGGGACCCAGAGTTCTGAGGCCTCAGAAACTCAGCGCCAGAGACTAAAGGATTATTTAAACATGCCACAACCAGTTGAGCCACAAACCTGTTGCCTCTTTTCTTTTTTGAATACATGAGAAAAAAGGCAAGCTTCCTTGGAGAAACTGTTGCCATCTGTGCAGTTTTTACCACTTTGACAGCCATCTTCACTCATGGAAAGATTTTCTATTGCCCATTCAACAGACCATTTAGATCACTCCTTTAGTAATCGTCTGCTCTTGATCCCTGGATCCTTGAAAGTAGTATTTTGACCCCTTAAAGTCTCTGAAGGGTCACTAAAAGCATGCCATACCTCCTATACAGTACTTGCCCAATAAAAATGTGCAGTGTGCAACTTGGTTAAGACACATTTCCTCTGACATAGGCCACAGATAGACAACCATTAACTATTTTATTCATTCTCTGTGGGTTTTTTACATTTATAAATTAATTTATACACTCATGTCTTTGGACCCACAAAAAACATCCTAAAATATAGAAGCCCAAGCTTTTCTAAACTTCATAAAATCTAAATTCAGAGAGCTTCAGCTGTGTCCTACATTTTATTATGGCCCTTGGTACGAATAACGCACAAACAAAAACTGAAACCTTACACACATATTTGAGAAAATGCAAACACATACAAAAACTCATACAAACATTTGGAAACACGCACATAAATTGAAACAAAAACAACATGCGCGTTTATGTGTGCATGTTTTTGTGTGCATGTTATTGTTTTTGTGTGCATGTTTTCAAATTTGTGTACGTATTTTTGTATTTGTGTGCGCGTTTTCATATTTCTGTGTGCATTTTGCATATTTGGGTGCACATTTTCATATTTGTGTGCATGTTTCCAGATATGTGTGTGCATTTTCAAATTTGTGTGCACGTTTTTGTATTTCTGTGCACGTTTTCATAATTGTGTGTGTTTCCAAATTTGTGTGCGCGTGTTTTTATTTGTATGCACTTTTTTGTTTTTGTGTGCATGTTTCCAAATTTGTGTGTTTTTTCGTATTTGTTTGTGTTTTTATATTTGTGTGCGTGTTTTTGCATTTGTGTGTGTTTTTGTATTTGTGTGAACGTTTTTGTATTTTTGTTTGTGTTTCCAAATTTGTGTGCACAGTTTCATATTTGTGTGTGAAAAGAAAGAAGACAAAAGCACATATCAGCTTTTATTTTTAGATGTTACAGTGACTACTGACCTGCTTCTTACATCAAGACAAAAGTACACAAGTACACAAAGCTTGTCAAAGCAATGCTGGACAGTAACAGTGCTATTTTGATGCACTTTTACATTTTTCGTGATGGCTTGTAATGTTGGAATTACTCTTTCTGCAGAAATCGTCAATACGACTGGCTGTGTTCCTGAATGGAGCATAGTGCACATTAAGCAGCTACATATTTAATGCGGAGGGACTGGTGGGGACTAATTAAGGTAAAATGAGTGGGATTTGGAGAAAACTTTGAAAGGCACTCCAATGTGTTTAGCTCATTCATTGTGGTTGACTGAACCGACAGCGTGTGTAGTGGTTGATTCATGTGGTCCCAGTTGATCCCAATTTGGAAGTTGTCTCTGTGACTTTGTGCTTTCGACTCTGAATATTAACTGAAGTGACTAGTTATTTCTCCATTACTGCTTAAGATGACTACTTCACATTCTGAATACTTGAGTAAAAATTCTGTATGAATAAATTCATTTGCTGCTATTCCTTATAGCTGCTATATAAATGTGACCATTTAAGTAAGAAGCCTGCCTACCAACAGTGATAGGCAGGCTTCTTACTTGTCATTATCTCGAGGAATCTTTTGCTCTTTTGATTTAGTTTAATTTAGAGCATGTTTCATTTCTCTTTTCATCCTACTGTGGTTCTGCTTAAACCTGATCTAGGCACTCTTTAGTCATGATTTAAACCTGGTTTGGTCCTGGTTATGTGGTGGATTAGATCTGCTTAGTCCTAGATTAGTTCTGGTTTAGTCCTGGATTAGACCTGTTTTAGTTCCCATTTGTTTGTATTTAATTAAAGTTTGCAGTATTTAATCAATTAAGGAGTTCCACTGCCCTTTTGTGACATCAATACAAGTGTACTTCCCCACATTCAGACCCACGACCAGGGTTTAGCTTAAATTGCCACTGTACTTTCAACCTAAACCCACTTTTCATTTGTGATGGTTTCAGCAATATATATTTAAGCTTTTATTATATTTCTATGCAGTAATTATAGTCAGTGTATGTCAGAGACTGATTCATTCTGTTAAACAGGTCTTATACAGGAGATACAGTAGAGTAATATCACTGCAGCTCCACCGCTGCGGAGAATGTGAGCGATGTGCCTCTGACAGGAGGCTGTTTATAGATCTGCTACAGGCTGCATGATTTAAACTTTTATTGGTTCAACTTACTGATTCTTTTTACTCTTACTTCACTCTTTGAGGGGGTAGCTAACTTATTACCAGCTAGCAAAACATGCTTTAAACAGTTATTTTAGCAAATAACAGCAACAAGTACAGTAACAACATTCACTCTCATCAATGCCATTTTACCACAAATATTTTGTTTTAGTATTTTATTACATACTCTGATTAAATTTTGCTCAGTCAACTTTCATTTTAAAAACCCTTATCACTTAATGGTGATAATGTGTTATGACCACCTCCCTAATATGCAGCCTCATAGGTATCATTATATGATGCACTACATATTCTGACACTTTCAGAACCAGCATTAACTTTTTCAGCAATTTGCTTTGTTGTCGTTTTGTACAGGCATGTATCATAAAATAGCTATGGAATTTGTTTGATGTTTATAAAATGCAAAAAATAAAAATGAAAAAGATCAGTATTGGGACTCGGCTCGGCTAAAATGAAACATTTAATGTATCAGGACTCGCTTTAATTTTAGACTCATGCTACATGCTCATCAGTTGGATCAGGCCACACAGGCAGCCTTCACACCCCATGTGCATCACCTGTCGCCGTTTCACCACTGGTCTGTTTTAGGACCATTTTAGATAGATACTGATCGCTGCAGACCAAGAACACCTCACAAGAGCTGCAGTTTTCTCTCTAGCCATCACAATTCACCCCTTGTCAAACTTACTCAAATTTTTTACTCAAACTCTTCTCCTTGCTCATTTTTCCTGCTTCTAACTCATCAACTTTGAGGACAAAATGTTCACTTGCTGCCCCACATATCCCATTAACAGGTGTCATAATGAAGAGGTAATCTGTATTATTCCTTTCAAATGTCAGTGGTCATAATGTTATAGCTGTTTATATATGTAAAGTTAGTTTAACCTAGGGAATATTGTTGCTGCATTTGACTGATAATACCATATTTTTTGCACTTTTTAATTTTAACCCATAATTCCCAAGCATAAACCTGCATAGATCAATTTTGGATATCATTATGCTGAGTGACCCCATGAATATAGCAGTTCTCTCACCGGCCCAGACAGACTCTGCCTGTAAACCTACTCACAACAATTTTAACTTTGAATGACCAAAATGGCACACTCCAGGAATTCTAAAAAGTGCACCTAAAATACCACTGGTCTCTCCCCTGCAGAGGCTCAGACGTCCCAATAAAGCCCGCAGACAGTCGGTTTGAATGCTGTGCAGTGCTGTGACTAAAAGCCACTTCTCTCTGTTCAGATTCGGCCCCTGGCTCCACTAACAGTCCACTCCCCGGTGATCTAAACGCTCTCGCTGGGTTTGATTGCTCTAGCACCACTTTTTAAGGACAGCTCTGTGTAAATAATTCAGATTCTAAGAGTAAGTTGAAAATAAATTTTGTGTGTTACCAGGGTCCACAGATTGGGAACCGGGCTATGCAGTGCAGTAAGTATTGATTGTCATGTTGATATTGTCTTGTTCAAATGGAAAGGCTGATGTAAATGAAATGAAATGCAGAATTTGAACATATCTATCTGTTCTCATCTGTGGTTAAAGGTTTTTGTGTGTGTGTGTGTGTGTGTGTGTGTGTGTGTGTGTGTTGACAGAAGTGAATATGTAAAGGTTGCAATCTGTCTCTCTAATACAAGCTACAGGAAAAATATATATAAATATCTTGTTATTGATCGAAACATATGGAAAACCACCTATACAAACAAACAGATGAATCATGATGGATTTGTGTGCTAGCTTCACTTTAATCCAAGAAAATGTAAAATTGGCAGCATTTCTCTGTTGATATGGAGCCTTTATTCTTTGCCCTTAAACGTAATATTCTCCATTGTGTTCAGGGGGTGCCAGTTGAGCAGAGGGTTAAGCGTTTGCCCCCCATCTTATCTATATTAAGAAATTGCCTCCAGATCATATACGTAGAACTGAGTTCACACATGCAAATGAAGTTGGGACATGATTTGATTTCAAACATGAGTGCTTTCACTGAGCTGCAGTAAAGGGTAGGGAAGAGCAGGATAATTGTTTACAAGCACAAATTTATAATATCCCTATTTGGAATTGTAGATATATTATACACAGAAATGAATCTATTTTTTTCCCCAAAATTGGCTAGATAAAGGACTTTGGTCTGTTTGAAACCTTTTAGACTTTATTCCATTTGAAGTTTTATCTCTACAGTTTGACCTAAATGACCCAAAACAATATGAAAAAGTTAGGAAAGCCCTCTCACCCTCTGTCATTTTATTTTTTCAAAGTATAATTCTTAGTAATGCCCAGCCATGTTTTCCAAATTCCTTGGTCAATGAGGTCTCCCTTCCCAGTCAAAATCTGAAAAATGTATTGCTCCACATAAACACATTGAAGCTACATCAGTATAGTTTTTACTTTTAAACAAACCAAAACAATAATGAAGGGACTTATAATATGTTCCTTTGTTGGTCTAAAATGTGTGAGTATGTCTCTAAAAACTGGGCTAATGTTGTTTTGTTTTGCACTGAGTGCTGGTGAATGCCTCTCCTAGTTGGAGTATCCTGTATAGATGCCACAGTAGTCTGACAATGAACCAAATTATCTAGGTGCTCCAATCCAATTTAGGTAAAAAAAAAAAAAAAAAAAAAACGAGTATTTGTTGGACAAAACTCACTAAAATCTACTTTACACTGCTCCAATGCATTATCATTATAACAATATACAGTATTATCTCATATCCAGCTACTACTTTGTACCAATGGGCATGTTGGGTCTAACAATAGTAGCAGTTGTACGGTTAGAGACTAAACCTACTTTTGCAAAACTTTTCTCAACGTAACAGACTGTTTAGCAAGACAGATTAATGATCTGGTGCAACTTTTGAGATTTCTGTTTAAAGCTGGAAATAGACTGTAAACAACACTACCAAAATGTTACTACCTACTACAACATCTGCAGTACTAGCACTTTGGCCATACTCTCCTACACACTAAACATAAGCCTCTTTCATTTGTGAGGCTTTCTATTAATTTCCTTTTATGCTTCAATAAGTTGAATTTAATTGATGAAAATGCTTTTAACCTTATAGAAATGATTAGTACAGTATGCATGTATTAGAGCTGGACACCATAGCTCTACATTGATGGTTAGATTTTAAAAAGCAAGTTTATTCTTAGCATTTGAATCATTCATGCGTCTTCCTCAAACCAAACTATTTTCATACAAGACACTCCCACAATTATGTTCTATTTACAGGAAGTGTGCAGCTGTGACCTCCTTTTCCCTTAGTGACTACAGATACTGGTCCCATACTCGGTGATGTGTATGACTACACACTTTTCGTCTGCAATCAAGTTCAAGATGGCCAAAAAAATTAAAGATTGTTATACTCAGATTAGTTGGGATTTATCTGCTTCATTTATTTAAAAAAAAAACAAAAAAAAACGGCTAATTATTTTATTTTGATAATGAATAATTATTTGGGATTATTGTCCTTTGTTTGCTTTTGTGCAAATCCATCTCTGTGACTACTCCGTGAGAATCTTAAAGCTCTTGAAGTCTCTTACAAGAAACAGAAAATGAGTTGCAGTTGTTTTGATATGCCCATATAAAGAAAACAACAAATAAAAATGAAATACATTTTTTATCAAACAGAGCGTGACGATTTTTTGCAGTTGTTTTTTGTTCGAGCAAACATTCAGATGTAATTTATGCTCAACACAGGCACACAAACTAGAGTTTCACAGTCTATTCTGTGAGAAAGCAGAAACTTAACAATGTGAGTGACTCAATACATAATGTGGTTACAATCAATGTGTTTTTAGAACTTTTAATAGTTGTGAACACAAATTTTGGCATCAAAGGTTCAAAAGCTGCTTAAAGGCTACCAAAAATATCAAATTTCGAAGATGCTTTTGGCAAATAGCAACTTGATGACTTTGAGTCAGTAGAGAACATTAGCAAATGACTTGAAATTAAGACGCTCTTCACAAATGATCATTAAGGCAGTTATGTTATGCCAAATTAAATCATTTTCAAAGCTTTCTTTCATGTTATAATGTTGTTCCCTCATCAAAAACTTACCTGGAGTTGTGTTTTGTTCATTCATGCCATGTTTTGTTGTTCACTCAAGAGTTTCTGAGGCCACAGAACCCTTGGCTCCTTGAGCCATACCTCAACTAACCCTCAACATTCAGCCTGCTCTTGTTGTTTTATCAAAAAAGAAGGCATCATACAAAAAGTTTAAGGAAATAAAAGAGTCTTTTTCTTTGATTGTGTTCACAGCGCTGCACTCTGCTGCCCTCTGTTGGTCTCCTGACCTGTTTTTTTATGGCACCAGTAGAGTATTTATTAAAAACATTTTATTTTAGTGAGATAATGTTTATAAAGATTGTAAAACATGCAATATTATTCTACAGGCAGCAAAAAGTTGTTTAAAAAATATGAATAAAAGCATAATACAGCTCACAGACACATTCAGTGACGGGAGAAGGCAAGTGTCTCGCCCAGGGACACAACAACGACAGTATGCACTTCGAGGGAGGCTTGAACCACGCGCTTAACCCACAGTGCCACTGCTGCCCCTCACAATGATAAAGATTAAATTTCTTCAATCCACATGGTGATCCAAACTAAAAACGAACTATTTGTTTTAGGCATTTTCTGAAAAGAAGGCATAAAAATTCCAACCATAACCTATATTATTATTATATTATTATATATTTTGCTTGCAGAGATACAACCCAACAATGACTCTAACCAATGCTGCAAAAAACATAACTTCTTAAGCAAAACTACTAACTTGTTCAGCCCCTTTATGACTAAAACTAACAGACTTGCCATTGTACTTGGAGTGAAAGCACATGAGAATTTAGTGTGCAGTATAATTTGGAGGTCTGTTGTTGATGTATGAGTGTTTAACATTCTTGACATGTTAGCAGCAGAGACACAATAGCCAAGCTAAAAGTAGACCATGTGAAATCTTCTTTATGGTTCTGTACTAGAGGCAGCACATAATGGTTTTCAGACATTCCTTCCAAATGTCCCGTTAATAAATGCTTTGTGCAAATGTATTGAAACGGTTTATCTGCTAATAGTGTGCCCCCCCCCCCCTTTCTAATTGTCCCCACTAGATGTCATTTTCTGTGAATGCTATCTCAAGCCAAATTATTCCAATGTACAAGCACTGAGCAGTTTAAATGTAGTTAAAAGTGAGTTTTTAGAGAGAGATATTCCAATTTCCACATGCAGCTAAAGGGACAGCAAGTAATAGTTGTGTTGTAGGAGCTGTCAGCACTGTGGATAGATCAGGAGGCCACTGCAGAGAGGAGAGAAAAGGCCTGCCGTGAACTCAGACACTGCTGGGTCCTGCTGGGATAACGCAGCATCTCAGTCTACTTATGTAACTTTTGTTGGGTGTTAAATATAACTTTTTTGTTTTGTTTTGTTCCTATTGATTCATAAATATGTAACCGCAGATACAGTTGGGAAAATAAAACCTGCAAACACAGACAGCAAACCTAGGCCAAGGCATTAGAGTTTCACCCTGAATCCAGACACCAAAAAAACTATCATTTGTTGTTTCCTTAAAGCAGAACTTGTAAGTTTTTTCCTTAAATAAGCTGTTTTGGAGTCCATGTGATAGTTAAGTGAGTTTTTGTGGGCTAAATAAAGCACCTTGCATCTCCCAATGCTACCTCTCGGCCAAAAACAAAACTTGCAAGTATGAGCATTGCCGACCCGGTGTCACGGGAGTCTCAAGTCTCCTGAGAAAGCGCCACATTGCGGTTGGCGAAATAACAAGCTAGCAATGGCTTTACTTCTCAATTTTTGTCACGGCAGAAAGGCCAAATGGCAGAAAAAAACTTTGTGCAGATTGGAAAACAAAAAGCAAAGCCAAACAAGAAGTCAATTGGACTTGTGAGTATTTAAGCCAGTGCTTTACTCTGAAATATAGGGGGAGCGCCAGAGAGGGAAATGAGGCAGAAACAGCGAAGAAATTACTGACTAAGTTCTGCTTTAATCTTTGGTCAAACTCTGCCTTAAACATTTAAGGGTATAGTTAAACCCAATAAAATTCATACCCTGGCTGAATTTTTTGTTTAATTTTAGTTGCATTTTTACTTAAGCTAATGACTCTGTTCTGGTTGGAAATGACACAACAAAGTGCAAAGTCCAAAACTATTTATAGTCTCTTTAAATAATAAATGGTAAAGACTTTATTTTCTGTCACACAGCTGCCAAACATTTTTATAGTTTTTTGAACATTTCCGCAAGAATTTTGAAACACTTTTATTTTGCAGAGATCTCCAGCTTCTTTGCCTTTCTGGCCTTTAGTTCCCTCCACAAATTCACAATAAGATAATTCAAGTCTGAACTCCGGCTTGGTCACTTTGAGATGTTCATGTGTTTACTACTTTTCCTTTGTGTTTTGGGTTGTTGTCCAAGGCCAAGGTATAAAAAAATTGCCCTGTCGCACAATGGTAAAGAATTCATCTCCGGGTCGCCATGGCAAACCAGTCACACAGTGATGTGGATTTTACGCTGGATGCTTTTCCTGTCACAACTAGCTGCATACAGTGACTGGACTAGACAATGTGGGTAAGTGTCTTACCCAGGGACATAACAACAGTATGCGTTTCAAACAGTGGTGCAACTTAGTAATAATGGGCCCCAGTGCAGGATTTCAGAATGGGCCCTAAAGTTATGAAGCACATTCTGTACTACAGGTTCATGCACTAAGCTTTTTAATTTATAAAATGCAGCTGTTTTACTGGAGTTTGATACATAAAAACAGGTGCTTATTAATTAATATTTTTATTACAATTTGTGTGTTTATCATAATATATTATTTTTGTTATGAGTTTAGGAATTTACCAGGATTTACAATTGAATGTAACTTAAAAATTCTGTTCTGTAGCAAAGCTTTGTTCTGCTCCTAATTAGAATGAATATTTTAACCACAGACTTGACCATAGATGAAGAAGGGCCCACTCTAATAGGCCCCTAATAGGCTGCACTGCCTGATGTTATGCCCCTGGTTTCAAGCGAGGTTTGAACCACCGACCCTCTAGTTCAGGGGTGTCCAAACTTTTTTTCCTTGAGGGCCACATACTGAAAAATATATGTGCAGGAGGGCCACTCAGTCGAAGCGTCATATTTTGCATCACCACAAAAGATGTCACTTTTTCTTGCCATTTTTTACCTGCATTTCAAACCTTGCAGTAAACAGTGCTACCTGTGGCAATTTGGGCCAATTGTGAATGAAGTCCGAGGGCCAATAAAAAATTGTCTGCGGGCCGCATTTGGCCCCCGGGCCATACTTTGGACACCCCTGCTCTAGTTGGTGGGCAAACATCTAACCCACTATTGCCATTCACAATGTTTAAGAATCATTTAAAAAAAACTTTTCAATCTACATCAAAAATTTATAATTTGCTCCTTGGCTTATGACTGCCTGATCATAACTTTGAGATATTTTGCTAGCAGAGATACAACCCAACAATGAGTCCAACAAACACTGCCAAAAACATAACTTCCTTAGCAAAACTACTAATTTGTTTTCCTCATGTTAACCATACACCGTTTCCCATCATGCACTCAGCATTTGTAGCACATTCAGTGGGGCACTGCTGGCCTTGATCTCACCAGATTAACAGCACATTGGTATCGTCAGAGAAAGTTGGTGCCAAGTCGGACAACAAATCTCTTACCACCAAACAGTGCAAACAGACTGACAGCCGTTGATTCTGCACAGGCCTGGCTCATCTCAAACACATATTGTAATATCTCTGCTACTTCTTTTGGTGGAAAGTAAATTAAATCATTGCCTCATTCAGGATGTGCAGCCTTTGTACATGAGCAGGTGTTAATGGAAATGAATATACTCAGTGTGAAAGAAGGCTGCTAATGAGACCTACAGCCTCCACTCGGTTTTGCAGTTAGCCTCTGTCCTCAGCTTAAGGCCAACTGTATTCATCAGCATTTATAATTTGGTTGTAGTGAAGCAAAGGAGCACACAAATTGTAGAGATATATTCTAAACATAATACAGTCAAAAGGCAGACATTTTTTACAAGTAGGCTATATATTGCAATGATTGTATTCTAAAAGTAAACACAATCATGTTCTAGATTCAAGTGCGGAGGTGGAAAGACATTTACAAACATTTACAAATATATATATTGAAGTTTACATAAACACAATTAGGTCCAATCTAATGTCACTTGAAATAGCCATAGGAATAACAGTATATTAAATCTCTTTTACATTATACTTATAAGTTACAATCAGAAAGAGCTGGATTACTTTATAGTACAGGTTCCTAGTTCAGTCCAACTGTGTCTGCAGACAAAGCCAGAAGCACAGTCGGAAACTACTGTCCAAGGTCTGTGTACTTTATGGTGACGTTTGTCTTATCATGAGAAAAGCTAATTGTAAAATGAGCCAAACTCTTTAAAAAAAAAATTAAAACAGTAAATCTGTTATTTAATTTAGTCAGTTACTGTTTCTTCAGACCTATGAATGAGCTGCTGTCTTGGTTGGCCAGGTGTTTTTTAATATCAACCGTGTTTTCCTAGTTAAATTAAGGGAATGGGGGAAACCTACAACTGGATGTTTATTATTTAAATGTGTAGCCTACTGAACAGGAGCTATACTGTAAACTGCAGTTGTGTGGGCGTGTGAGAGAGACATTGCTCGAAAAGAGCAGTTACTTTTTAGAGTTTTCATACCATGAGGCCAAAACAACTGACAAACAACTTGGCTAACAACATAGTGCAACAAACTTTTTTATACATCCCTCTAAACGCTGGTCTTCTATTTCTTTTCTAAACTGGTCAACCAAACATGTTACAAAACCACAACTTGAATTATAACATCAAGGTAAGTTAGCCTGGGCAGCTTTAAGGTGTGGCAACAATTCAATTCAATTCAGTTTTATTTGTATAGCCCAGTATCACAACAAAAGTCACCTCAAAGGCCTTCACAGACAGTTAATCAAACATAAACACACAATCAGACTTAACACACAATCAACACTAAACTAGACCCAGGACATTCCTTTTCTTTAGACCCTCCTTCTTGGTAAGGAAAAAACCTTAAAAAAAACAGCTGTGTGAAAAAAGAAGAAACCGTATGGAGCCCATACTGAAGGAGAGATCCTCTCCAGGACGGACAGGCAACATGTGTCTAGACTGTTAGTCCATTAGCTCATCTATAAGATCATAGTTCAGCTCTGTAAGGATGCAGCAAGTGGGCCTCATCCAGACAGGGGAGTAGGGTGAGGTAGATCCTGAAAGTCCACAGAAGTGAGGTTGAGGGCCCACAGGTCGGGACAGGAGCAACAGCAACAGGCCTCTTAACTGATTTCCAGGGGCAGGACTTGCAGGTGTATAGTAAACATATCACAGAAACAATAAGCAAGTGGAACGAAAGCAGAGTGGGTGCAGACTTCTTTCACAACAATCATGGCAGTAGTAGAAAACTGTATAACCGTTGCTAGTTTTGCCACTGAGTATTATGAGCAGTACTTTTTCCTAAACAGGAAGCCAGCTAAAGCCAGTTGTATAAAGACAAGAAAACAAGTCAGTTTGTTTGAATCAGCAGTTGATGAAGGAAAGCAAGGAATGCCAAATCAAGTGATTGGAACAAATTCTCTATGGGAGAGGAACCAGACTCTCCTGCTTTTGAAAAGAAAGTGGGTGAGTCTGGCTGGCAGGGCTGTCATTGGCTAAAACCAATCATGGCAGACATGGTGCTTCATCCAGTCACCTCCAAATATTTTACTCAAAGTCCCACCCCTCAACAAAATATTTGTTGATTAATACCAGTATGTGGGCCGCAGTGCAACTTAACTGTATATCAGCCTGGCTTCTGTCAGGTTAGCCAGACTGAAAAAACAGTTAATATTCATTTTTGTTCATTTTCTCTAGCATCACACTCTGAAAACTGTCACCACATTCTGTAAACTGTACTCCATGTTCACCCAGGTGTAACTACAATTACAGCCTGCTCTGATGTCTATTGAAAAGAGTAGTCTGACGTTGCAGCATTCTCATTATTGACCAGCGCTGGATATTAGAAGGTGTAAATGGGTTTTTGACCAGTGAGAGAAAAGGCTAAATAGACATTCAGTCCTGTCCTGATCCCTGTACACTCTTTTTATTATTGTGTACTTCTCGCTGCTCTCACTCTATCGTCACTATATCCTCCTGCTGCTCTTGTTCTCATTCCGGGAGCACCTTCAAGCTTATCATCACAATTCACAGTTGATCAGTGATTGCCTGTCTGAGCCCCATCTCCTCTATAAACACGGCGACGCACACAGCCTATACGGCACAAATACACCAGTGTTATTATTCTGGCTGCGCCGCGCCATCAGGCACAGATATATAGATGGATATTTAATTGCTATTGTTTTTTGTCCTTTCACTGCAGTCCACCTTGTTTTGTGTCCCGGTGCTTTCTCATTCCAGCTCTGCTTCGGGGGTTTACAGAAAAGACTCAAGATACAATTTGCCGTCATAATCTCCTCTGCCGCGGCCAGGCTGCACTTTGCCTGCGCGGCGGTGGCTGCTGTGGCTGTTTGCTCTAGGTGATGAGAGTAATTGAAAAAGACTGTCACGTATGAAGTGTCTCAACAAGCGGCGTGTGCGCATGCATATATTTCTGGGCTCCCGCAGAAGGTGTCTGGCAAAGGTTAAGCCATGCTAGCAGCTAAAAAGTACTTTAAGTGTTTAGATATACAAGTTGATTGAAAATTGAGTTTTAGTAAATGGCATCTCATGAGGATCATCTTGCAATTTTCTAATTACAGTTTTTCCAGAGGACATGTATTGGGGGAAAGTGGTTTGTATTCTTGCCTTGCAGCAAGAAGGTGCTTCCAAAGACATACATGCACGGGTCTATGTGGAGCAACTGTGAATGCTCAAAACAGCATTGTCAGACACAAGATGACTGTAAATTATATGAAACCATTGAAGTACAATTAGAGTTAGCATGCTGAGTTTGTATTCCTTTGGCAGACATTCCCTTGCAAGTATCGGTAATGGTGAGTCAGAAAGTAAAAACTGATCATTTGTGTGGACTGACAATTCGGAGCAGCCATGCATACACAACTATCATAGGTGGAAATACTGTACTGATGATATTACTCCAGGAAAATTCAAAGTACTAAAATATATAATGAATAATTATGATATTTCCGGCTGCTTCCTTTCAGTCAGGGCTTGCCGCAGCAAACCTTCATGGATAATTTGCCAGGGTTTTACGCCAGATTCTCTTCCTGACACAACAATCCACACACTGTGATTGGAGTTTTTGGGTGCCAAGTGGGGGAATCAAACCCATCTACACCAAAGACAGGGATTTTGACAAATCGGTATGCTTTATTGTCCCTGTAGGAAAATTTGTTCTCTGCATTTGACCCATCCTTTTAATGCCACTGGGGCAACCTGTCAGAAGCAGTGGTTGACCGCAGTGCAGCACCCTGAGGCCCTTCTCTAGATCTTGAGCCAGGATCCTTGTCTGTAGTACCTAGCGAGAGGGTTAAACTATTGTGCATGTTTTAGGTTGGGAAACCAGAGTACCCAGAGAAAATGCACCCAGACACTTGCAAACTGGGGGACTCAAACAGAGACCCTTCTTGCACTACACCACTATAACTTAAGAGTATTAAATATAAATGTTATTTCAGTGCAAATGACTTTTGAAAATGTTGTTATTGCAAAATGTACTAGTACCACCACCACTACGACTACTACTTCTACTACCACTATGACTCCCACCACAGCTACTACTACTCTTACAATGTTGTAGAAGTAGCAGTAGTTGCAGTGTGTACCCACTATGGTAAAAAACAAACAAAAAAAAAAACCCCAAAAAAACAAAGATGTATCAAGTAAATTACTCGAGTAAACACAGCTAGTTATTTTCCACCTCTGATGACTGCTTACTACACACACATCAGCAAACATACAGTGCATCTCCTCACTGTATGGTTGTCTGATAGTATCTAAGCCCAAGCAGATGCTTCTGCCGTGTCAAATTTGTCTGACACACTTAATAAGAGGTTCTGCTGTGTCTTAGTATAAGATAAATGTCTTATCAAAGTTGATAGTATCAAAATCAGGGCCGTTTTCAAATGCTTTAGTCACTTGTGATGGTTTTGGCTTTATGCCCACAATATGACAAAGAGGTAAGTGTGCTGAAGTATTAGCAGTGAAAGTATGCTTTGCAGCACTCCCATTATGAGGCGACTTAGGGATCGAGCAGTGAAAAAAGGAAAGGAGCTAAAATAAGAACAATAGGCTTTAATTGCAATTTTAAAAATCCCTTATTATGCCAAATCATTTTTTTCAAATTTTTGAGCTTTTAACCATGTTATAGTGTTGTTTGCACCTCAAAAACATACCTGGAATAGTATTTTGTTTCATCCACGTATTTTTGAGTAATCCTGTATTCTGTGTCCATCCCCTGCTCAAGAGCTGAAAACGCTCAGATCTCACTGCATGTTTCTAAAGCCTATAGCGTTGGCATAGAAAATGTATGGAAGTGTAAATGCTGTGATGATAACAACACTTAAAACGGACAGATCTTTTTACGTACAAAATGGGTGTATTAATGAGCTGTTCCAATTGACATTTTCAAGTCGGAAATTCCCGAGGACAACTGGAACGCAGCATTAAAGGCTGTTAGTTTCCAGAGGCACTAAAGACTTTTGGAAGCACTGTGTGGAACTAATCCGGAACAATATCACCTTGTATCACTCCCATCAAATCAATCAAGCTGGATTGTAGCTCAGCTTAGAATGATGTTTCTCTATCTCTGCATTATACATTTCACAACTTTGTAGAAGGTTCCATCTAGGAGATGGATATTTTATGATCACTGCTTGTATGAACAGCTGTCTGTCAGAGGCAACAAATACAGTCTGTTTACCTGTGTCTGCTGAACACTGCGAAGCATGACTCGGACATCCTCCGTGCATTAGAAGAGAACAGATCCAAAAACCTGTGGCAAAATTTTCATTTAGACTAAGTGGAGCCACAATGAAGTGTCTTTGGTGTTGTCAATCACCACAATCATTAAAGCAGCATTACCAGCCAATATGAGTCTTTTTTTTTTTTTAGAAAAAAAATGTCTTTTGTTTTTTTCCTTTTTTTAAAATTCTGTGTAACATTTTACAATGAACATTTTGTGAGGAGCATTTTATTATATGTATATATGAACAATATAGGGCCTTTAAATTTCTGCCAACAGTTATATATATTTCTAAAACTGACTATTCACTTTCCATAGTGTTACATTAATATTACGAACAACAATGTTCATTCTATGTCAGTGCTGTGGAAGTAACCTGAATTAAATTTAATAAAGTGAGTACAGACAGAGAAAAGCTTCTATAGACATTAAAAAAATAAAAAATAAAACAATTTTTGGAAGACCATTAGAGGAAAAAACACTTAGGCCTCTAAAGTGCTGGCATTGTGTCTTTATACAAATCCAATGTGATGATGTAACTGATATGCAAATGAGGAACATCATTTAGCAACATTTAACTTTTTTTTGAACAGTGTCTAACTTCCTCCCATTGAAAACCATTCGTTTTATATGAATGTTATTTTATGGATTGTTGTGTGGGCCTCTTGGCCAGGGCTCCCTTGAAAAAGAGGTCTTTGAATCTCAATGGGACTTTCCTGGTTAAATAAATTAAAAAAATATATATAATAATAAAAGAATGAACATTTGGAAACACTGGCTGGGCATTTAAGCAACATTTATTCTGTCAAACCCAACCCTGAATTTTGTTTCGAGTATTTTGTTAATAATACACAACAATACATTACAGAAAGATTTGGTATCAAGAGAGAAAAAAATGTATTTGTTAAATTCTAATGTAATGTGTTCACTTTTATTTTGTAACAATTGGTTGATGAAAGTTTGAGAGTCTTGTTGCAAATACTTATTTTTTTCTGATTGCAAAGAAGCATTTTACAAAGAAAATGTGCTTTTTTTGTCCAGCGAGCTGCTACTTCAGGTGCTATGTAAACGGTTTTGTAAATGGGATTTCTGATTGGAATATTTACCCAAATACAATTCTCCAACAAGATGCCTGTTTTAAAACCTACCAAATAAACTCAAATATTTCGGTCACAGACAAGGGTTTTACAGGTTTTGAGAAACACTGTGTATCATTTTGCCAAAAAAAGTGATGCATGCATATTGCAGGGCTACTCTGTGCTGACATTTGGCTTTAGAATGTAATCAGTCGTATAAAAGTCTGATGGATTTTCCATATTAAACATGAACCTGAACTCATCTCTCACCCATATCAGCAGCTATTTTCTTCAACCCACTTCACACTGTTCATTTCAAAGAGGCCTGTATTTAGACCTGCTCATCTTCCAAACCATGACCCTTTTCTTCTACTTCAACAGGAGAGCATGATTTCACCTCTCCACAGTCCAGAATGTTCCCATGTCTGCGTATAGGTATGTTTCTAAAATTGCAAAGTGAAGAGTGAAGTTTTCAAAAGAGCAACACTGAAAATTCCTCATAATTTTACTTAGGACTTGGTCATCTTTAACCAGAAAGTAATATAACATTTACTTTATTTAAAGGAGAACAATGTAACTTTTTTACCTCAAATAAACTGTTTCGGAGTCCTTGTGATGGCTGTAGGTAAATAAAGCTTCCTGTATCTTGGCGTAGCTTTGCAAAAAACAAAAAACAAAAATGGGAGTACTAGCCCAATGTCCCCTGTCTTGCAAGAAAGTGACACGTCCTGGCTAGCAATGGCTTTATTTCGTTGATTTTTGTCAGGGCAGAGGGGCTAAAAGGCAGAGAAAACCTTTGTACGTATACGAGAAGGAGAGTCAAGCCGAGCAAGAGGTCATACAGAAGTCAACCGGACAGACCCATGAGTTTTCACACTAGTGCTTTTCTCTGAAATGTAAGGGGGGCTCCGTAGAGAAAAATGAAACTAAAACAGCGAAGAAGCGAGGAAAGTTACAGTGTTTCAGTGTTGGCATCTTGTGACAAAATGTACCTTTAACGGGAGAGGGTGAGAGCGTAGTTTTCCACAGACTTATGGGTGAATCACAGAGGAACTCCTTACCTTAAATAATCTGTATGAGAGTCCGGGTGATGGTAAAATGAGCTGTAGTGGGGCAAATAAAGTGTCCTGCATCTCCTCCTGCTGTCTCTGGGCTGAAAAATTACAACTGCATCAGTGAGCGCTGCCGACCCGGAGTCACTGAAGTCTGGAGTCAGGGAGAAAGCAGCACATCGCGGCTAGCATAACAACAAGCTAGCAATGGCTTTATTTCTTGGTTTTCATCATGACAGATTGCCAAACGAAAGTAAATCCATGTGAGGGACCACACAGGAGTCACCTGGACATCTTTTGAGTAACATTACAACAGTGCTTTACTCCAAAATGTAGGGGGAGCACCGTAGAGGAAAAGGAAGCAAAAACAGCAAAGAAATGAGACAGGTAACTGAGTTCTGCTTTTAAACATTTTCTGTTAAATATATTGACAGCTACACAACAGTGTGTCATTGAGCTTCGTGTCCCTGATCCGTGTAAGCTGCGCGACAAAGGAAAATTTACGTCTAATGCCTGTGAATTTTTGCTTAGTTTGTTTACTTCTTCTATAAGTATTTGAGGAAATTGTTACTTGATTAAAAGTATTACTGTATTTTCTGGACCATAAGTCGCACTTTTTTTTCATCGTTTCGCTTGTCCTGCGACTTATAGTCAGGTGCAATTTATATATCAATATATATATAATTTAACATGACCAAAACAGCACAAGAGGGCGCTCTAGGCTTGTGACAACTACTGTCAGTAGTACTCAGTGATATGGAATGAAATCGGGATCTTGCTTGTTATGTTAGTTTAGCCTGTTCAGCCTCACAGGTATGTTCTTTATGCTATTGCGTAGTTGAATAACTGTTAATGTGTAATGTTAACATACTGGACACCTATTCAGTCTGTTGTTCTGTGTGTTATTGTGTAGTTGAATAACTTCCCTTTCCAGATTAAATGACTGTTCTTGGCCTTGCATTTTGTGAAATAAATGTTTAAATACAGTAAATGCGACCTATTGTCCAGTGCGACTTATATGTGTTTTTTTTTCCTCTTCATGATGCATTTTTTGACCGATGCGACTTATACTCTGGAGCGACTTATAGTCCGGAAAATATGGTAACTAAAGCAGAAAGTACTTTGTGCTACAACCCCATCTAGTGTTGTTACCACCACTGCTTGGCATTTCCCTCAAGGTGAAATAACATTAGTAATATAAACATGATATAAACTATGATGTCCTCAACTGTCTTAGTTACATAAAAATAGTAAAAAAGTGAACTCCTGGCCACATATCAGTGTCTGTGGAAAAGTGGTTCTTAGTGAGGTTGTGTGGATCACTGTCACGTCCGACTGACTTATTTCAGTAAATACTCATCAGTTTTACTCCCACTTTCACACGCTTTGTAGAGTTGGTTGTTTTGCCACTCCGTATGCGGTCCGAATAAAAAGTGACGTCAGTGCATACATTCTACAGGTTGCATTCACATTGTAGAATTTGATGACGTCAAAACTTCAGATGGAGAGCAGATGCCAATATCAGGGTTTCTGCAGGGTCTTAAAAAGTCTAAAAAAGTCTTGTAAAGTCTGAATTTAAGGCCTTAAAAAGTCTTAAATTTGTCGAGATGACTGTTAGGTCTTAAATACATACAAACAGGTCTCAAATACAGTATGTCATGTACATTAGATGCAGCTACCAAAAATGTCCACTTAAATGCTCAAAGGCATTTTACTGGCGGCAATACAAGAGCTTAGACCTTTTCTCACCAAGACTAAAATGCTTTGCAGCACTCACTGTCACAAATTGTCTCAGCTTTTTGTAGACTGCATGCTTATGAAAAACGTCTTATTTTTCTTGATCAATGGTCTTAAAAAAGTCTAAAAATATTTTGTATCAAACTTATTGAAGCTTGCAGAAACCCTTCAATATAAATGTGTAGGTAACATACTATTTTTAAAAGACATATCCAAACAGAAAACCCACAAATTATGATTTTTTGTTAGCAACTGGGTGCACAAGCTCACCATAATAATTGTCTGGCTTAATGCCGAGTCAACAATCATGCCTGTATGTTTCAATAAAATCACCACTTTTTGATGCTAAACCACACCAAGACATCTACATTTTGACTCTTTAGCAGCAGATTCTACCATATAACTCTGACCTGCCTCCAGCTCAGTGTTAAATTATAGGCCCTTTAGATTTCTTTGACATTACGTGAACACGACCTGTTAGAGCAGGGGTGTCCAAACTTTTTCCAAGGAGTGCCAGATTTGAAGATGTGCAAATATCCTTGGGTCAACAGTCCCTCCAGATGTTTTCTACAGTAGGAACTGAAAGTGTTTTCAAAAGCCATATACTTATAATTTCCCAACATTATAGCATCTTTGGACATACAAAACATCCTGTAGGTCTTTTTTTTTTTTTTTTTTGCTCGGGCTAATTTTAATGCTTAAAAAGAGTAATAAGACAAAATTTCTAAAACCAAAACATACAAAATTTGTACTGATCTTCTATACAAATTGTTGTGTAATCTAGAGACACAACGGCAATTAATTTCCAACCTATAGATACAAGACACAAGGCAGAGAGTAGTTTAGCTGCACAAATGTACAGATCAAGCTATGGAAACACTGGTGGGCCATAAGCAATACATTTTGTCATAGAAGCTGAGGGCCATATAAAATCTCGACCTGTACCACAAATGGCCCTCGGGCAACACTTTGGACATGTCTATGTTAGAGCACCATTATATTTAGATGTTTATTAAGAGTAATGTTTACTTTGTCACCAAAAGACATGCATAACTGACATCAGTACTGCCATGCTAATTGGTCAAACCAACAACAGTTTGGATGCAAACACATTGCCTTGAGCAGAACTATGGATTTCAGTGAGTTTGTGAACACATTTATTTCACTGTGTAAGGTAATGCAAATGCAACAGAGCATCGGTTGACATAGGGCAGGGGTGTCAAACTCAATCGGAGCTGGGGCCAAAATTAGAAAACCAGTCTTGGTCGTGGGCCGAATAAGAGAATTGTATAAATAATAAAGCCAGCCTACTGTATTTTTGTTCTCAGTTAGGCTATAATTGGCTTTTTAACATAGAATAATACTTCCCCGCAGAACTGCAGGTGTAGATTTGTGGTTTTAACGGGCTTTGTAGTTTTGTTTTAAATCAGAACTCAACAAATAACAACAAATAGGCCACAGACTACTGACTAACACTGGCCAATTATTTATTAAGTATTATTTACTGCCACAGTTACCTAACTCCTCATATAAGACAGGTGTTTTCATCAGGTCCACTCTGTTTTATTGTGACAGTGTACTACCAGCAGATAAATATTTAGGCGCATGTCATGCCCCTTATGTAAGCCCAGCACAACTTTAAGCTGAGTCAGCACCTACACATAAACACGTATTATAGGCTTATTTAACATTTATTGAGCAAACTACTGTCCACCTCTCTGTCCTCTGCAGGACACAGTGTGAGCAGGATTATACCTCTTTCTGGGCAGGTTTAGCTCGCTGTGTGTTAATGAGTGCATTAGAGCACAAGTAGCGACAGAGAGAAAGGAAAAAGAGCGACGGAGGGCAGTGCTGTGAATGAACTTTTTGCTGATAACTTGTTTTTACTGACACAACTTGGTTTTCTGTTTTTAAAGATGTACGGTTTGTAAAGGAGATGTTCTTACACTGCTGTGCGGTTGGAGCATGGTTTTATTACTGCTACATTAGCTCGACAAACAAAGTGTAGAGTGTTTACAGAGAGTCCCACCTGTTTAAGAAGCTCCTGCTCACACTGACCCCTCTTTGCCCATTTCTTTTGTGGAAAGTTAAATTTCCTGTTGGAGAATCCTTCACTCTCTCTCTGCTCCTGCGGCTCGTTAAATGCCGCTCACTAAAACAGCGGGGGAGGGGCAGTGCCGGCGCGCAGCGGCGCCGCTTCTGCAGTACATTATGGGAGATGTAGTTCAAACAGATCGAGCACAATATATCGGCGGACCATTATTAATATAAAATGGAAATGATCTCGCGGGCCAAAAGAAATTATCCTGCGGGCCACATTTGGCCCACGGGCCTTGAGTTTGACATATGTGAACTAGGGTGTTTCTCATTTGCCAGGCTCCTTCCTCCAGAGTTAGCCACTCTGAAGCAAAGCCAAGCCACTGGGGGTCAAAAGCTAGAGTAGGCTTTGGGCTGGTCCCAAGCCTGGAAAAAAGTGCTATGCCAAATAAATATGTACATGACTGCACAGATGATTTGTTGTGGTGAATCAAGCCCCAACTAAAGGAAAAATTAAAAGAGGAAAACAAAACATCAGGTGTGGTTCTTGAAATAATATTAATAAAAAAATCCTCTCTTCTCTCGTGTAGACATTTTTGCCTTTTCAGCCATTTGACGGCTGTGTCATGACAAAAATTGAGAAATAAAGCCAAAGCAAAAAATTAAAATGGTTGCAGTGCATTGTGGGCAATTTGGAGCAAGATGAGGCCACAGAGGATCCACAGGTGCATCCTTCGTGAATGAACCAAACAGAGAAGGTGAGGACGTGGGGGAATTATACCATTTGGAGCAGCACTTGGCTGGGTGCTGTTCCAAATGGTTAAACAAAGGATCCTGGCAAATAAAAATAAAAAAAAACATCTATAGACTTCACCTTCTCCCCATGTAACAATACCTCGTCACCTAATGGTTGCTCTCTGCCTTTTATGTCATGTAATACAGACACTTGCTATTCACATCTTATAAATACATTGGAAGACAAGAGAAAGCAGAAGAAAGCCTCCTGAAAGCAGCTCTTAACACAGTCTGCACAGCTCCCTCAATTTAGAAGCCGTGAGGTAGGTAATGTTCTGCTTTCTTTGTGGCGTCTCTAAAAAGTGCTCTCAACTTCGCTCAAGCCCGAGGTCATTGTTCAAGTTGCATCACTGTGGCAATTTGTGTTCTGCAGGTGGCTCTCGGTTTACTTATAAAGATGTATGTGTTCTCTTCTCATTTCTTCTCATTTGGTGCGTGTAGTTTGCATGTTGATCCGAACACCATTTATCAACAGCCTATGTAAGAAACCACTGGCTGTCAGTGTGTTGTACAAAACTCAATCTTTCAAATTTTCTCTTGAATAAAGTAAGATAAAGTGTTCATTCTTTAAATAAACATTGGACAAAGTGGAATAACATGACTGGCTTGTGCACAGTGATGGAGTACCTTAGTGTTTTAGAACTAGATTGAGGAAAATCAAATAAACATGGTAAATATCAGAATAAAAAAAAAGGGGGGGGGGGGGGAGGGGTCACAAAATGAACCTCTATTATTGTTTGGCTGCTAAACATGGCTCCCACGCAACACCTGCATCTGCAATAAATAGGCTATATATGTATAACCCCATTTTTTAAAAAGTTGACGCTGTATAAAATGTAAATAAAAACAGCATTTAATGATCTGCAAATCTCTTAAAACCTTTTCAACCAGTGGAGGCTCATTTTAGCTCATTAATGATGATACTTAAAAAGCCAAATATTTTCTTAGGTGATACTTGGTGTGGTACTGTGTATTACTGTACACTATTGGTCCATTAAGCCTTTTTTTCTCAAATTATTTTAAAATGAAAAGATGCTGTATTGTCTCTGTAATTGCATTGTAAAATGTACAATTGTAAAATGTTCCTATTTTCCAGCAGTGCTTAGTTTGTCTGGTTGACATTCAGCCTGCCTGCTCTGGACAGTTAGGAACAAGAAAATGAAGTCATCCAACTAATGGTAGACTCGACTGTGTTTTAAATTAGATTTTTCAACACTGGCAAATGCACAGTATTATTTTGGCATAATTCTTAATTCCTGAAAACAGTTTTGATCAAGGTGCTCCACTTTATCAGCTGTGCTCTTTCTCCAAATAATGAATGAATATTAAACTTAACACAGTGTTTTTCTTGTTGCTGCATTTTACAGGTGATAATAATCAAAACATACGGCAAATGAAACGTGTTTTTCTAGGGCAAGTAATTGGGTTGCAACAATTTCTGTTAATGTTCCTGTAACACATAAGGCAGCACACAGATGATAAAATACAAGACACAGAATTCACCTGTTGATGTGTTTTTAATCTTTTTTTTTTCTTTTTATGAAGTTAGATTATATGAAACGAGAGAGAAGCCTACATAAACATTTTAATATGGAGAGCAATATCTTATGGTTTAACTAAAAGATGCATGGTGAGTTTTAATGAACACGTTTCTGTCAAAGTGAACTTGAGCAAAACCAGAAGTACAGTCACTGATGTTAACTAATTATGAGTATTAACTTGTGAAAAAATACTGCTGTATGTAAAACATGATGTACTGATATTCTTGGTGTAAACAAAAAAAATTAAAAGAGGAAAACAGAACATCAGATGTGTTTCTCTCCTCTCTGGTGTAGACGTTTTTGCCTTTTCTGCTATTTGGCTGCTCTGTCATGACAAAAATTGAGAAATAAAGCCATTGCTAGCTAGTTTTGCAATGTGCTGCTTTCTCGCAATACTCGAGACTTTCATGACACCATGACAGCATTCAAACTTTGCGTTGGTGATTTAATAAATATGTAGATTGAAGCATGCGCACAAAATTAAACGCAAAAGGCAAATGTAATTGCTTTGTGTGTACTGTTTATTGCAACTACTGAAGCTAAAAGTGTGTGTAATTTTAGCATGTTGGAGAGGCAAGTGCAAAAGTTTTGCAGAGGAAAGACTGCTGCTGTTTGTGCACAAATAAACTGAGAAAAATAAGAAAAAAAGGCTTTAAAAAGGCTAATTTTCAAAGATATAGATACACATAAATGAGTTTTTCTGAGGGCGGAAACAACAAAGACAGACTTTACCTGCAACACTTTTTCTTTTAGTTTCGCTTGTATTTCACTGAACTGCAGCTGTCTTTAACACTGGGCTCTGTTACATGTCCTTTTAAAGACTTTACAGTAGAGGCTGAGAAGTATTTAAACACAGCATATGTGTGATGACAGTCACAGAGTCAGTCCATGTGGAATTATCCTGTTGTTTTCCAAATATGTGCTGAGACACGTGCTGAGACCTCTCGCCCCTAAATTTGTGTTGCCCCACTTCAAACGGCATTGCTTCAATAGTAAACACAACATGCTATTTTTTGCTTTTCTACTTCCCTGATACAGCCCAGGTTAGAACTGCAACATGTTTCTCTGTCAAATCTCTAACACATCCATGTCTCCATCTGCTGCAGTTGATTGACAGGCTGCACTGGGTCCAAGTGCTGCAATCACACACCGGCAAGCTCTAAATTCTTATTTGGCACAGTCACTGATAATAAATCTCATGCAACATGCCCACAAATAGCAGGTACTATTTTTTTTTAATCTGCACTCTGCATTAAGCACCCTTCTTACTAAAATCTGGCCTCAAGTGTCTACAGTTCAGGCAAAGCAGCTGATTAAAAAGTAACTTGAGCTTTTGTTGGATAATGTTCTGTAACATTCTACAGAGTAGGTTTAAGGCAAAAAAGTATTTTTTTTCACAACATACTGTATAGCACTGGTATAATGAACACTTGACAGTCAAAGTGTCTGACTGAACCAGAATAGCCTGTGACCTTTTGAGTGTGATGTTGCTGAAATCTCCTTACTGACTTCACTGTGAGAGACAAATCCACTCACTCTGTTACGGTCCACACATCTCTATTTACATGGCCCCCAGCTTTCATTCCAAGCAGTTGTTCAGATTTAAGTTCAGTGTATGGATAATATCGACAAGGCTCTCCTAGATTTATGAGAAAGTGTGTGCATTGATCTTCTCAGAGATACTGGAGGAAGTTGACATGTTGCAGTATAATTGATCCATGCACTCTGAAAGCACATCCACACACTTTTATTGTGTACATCTTCTGTTTCGCTCCAATCTATTTTGACTGTTGGCTAAGCTGGGAATTGAAATAAAGCTGTTCCAATGAGCTGCAGACGGATTTGTTGGCAGATGGTGTGTTATGTCACCTGAATTCTCCAAAGAACAAACAACAAAATAAGACATTTGCATGGCTTATAAACACTGGCTTTTACAGCTAATGTATTATAAGCACCACTAACTGATTTTATTTTTCATCCAGGTCCAAACCCAGACATGCAATTACAGATACTGTTACCCAAGAAAACTATTACTTGTGAAAAAATGCTACTTTTACTAGTGCATTTTTTAAATATCTAAATCAGTAAAAAAGAAAAAAGAAACAAAAAAGATCTCTAAGCAAGGAGGGTTGCTTATTTATCTTATAATTAGAAGAACCCTGTCCTCTTCAGATTTCAGAATGTAGCAGTAGTAGTTGTAATAGTAGTCACAATAGTAGTAGTTGCCGTAGTAGTAGTAATTTAAGTTATTTCAGTTGCAGCAGTAATAATGCTAATTTATGCATTTGGCCTCTCTGACCACCGCCAAACTCACATTCACACATACAGTTTATACGCAAGGTGGGTGAAGTGTCTTGCCTAAGGACACAACGGCAGTATGCAATGCTGGTAGTGGTTCCTCATGGAGACAAAAACTATACCATACTTGAGTGCACATTAGAGTACTTCTTCCACCATAGCCAGAGCGAAAATAGACACTTTTGCTGTATTATCTGCCTCCATAATCCAACAGCCAATGGGAGTGTCTCTTATACCAGAGTGCTAGCATATCTTAAATAATAAATACTAAAGCCTTAAGGTCTTGTTTTCCTCAGATGCCAAAAAAAAAAGAATACATTCTGTTTAAGACATGAGTTTTATCATTTTTTGCAATGGGATTCTGCTACAACAAACATTATTGATGCATGTTTGATCCTAAATATGAGTGATGGCCTATGCTGTATGGTCTGACTCGTCTCTTTAAATCAGTTGTTTTATCTCTGATAACTCGGCCTCCTGCTGTTAGGAGACATGAGGATTTAATGCTTTCATGGAAGACTCAAGTTAAATCAGTAAACAATGTTGGTCTGTGTTTGGCATAAATCAGGACCAGACTATTGTTGTGAAGTGTCTCTTATGTTGGTATTGTGAAAACACTTGGTCCTGCAGTGCTGGATGAACTCATTTCCTCTGGGATGTTATGCAACACTCTTACAAGGAACAGGTTGGAGTGTGACATCTGGCAGAGTGTGTTGGCACATTCTCACAACAATACAGCAACATGTGAACACACAAAGCACTAAAACTGAAAATCGAAGGTGATTAGTGTGGTGTGTGCTTGGTTCTTTGCTCATTAGTTTTCTACAAGATTAGTGCAGGACAGTACCAGTAAATTTCCTTTGCTAAAAGTAGTCCAAAGGCCATACCGCCTTGTGGATGTACAATGCCGTCAGACCTCGGAAGCTAAGCAGGGTAGGGCCTGGTCAGTACCTGGATGGGAGACTGCTGGGGAATACCAGGAAGTCAGTCTGAGTGAGTGGTTGGTGGTGGTTGGCAGTGGTTGGAGGGACCATTGGCGCAGATGTGAGTCAGTCTACCCCAGGGTAAACTGTGGCTACAAAATGTAGCTTACCACTGACTATGGAGTGACTGAAATACCCCTTCCCTTCTGTGTAAAGCACTTTGGGTGACTTGTATCACAGGAAAGATTGTCCTGGTAAGGTAGCGTTGCACAGTTGGGTGCTCTCTATGATTATTCATTTGCCAATCTTCCACTTTATTCGGGGGCAGCACTCTAGGCAAGGAACGCCAAACTATCTTCTTCCTGGACATTTTCTCCAGCTCATTCTGGGGAATCCCAAGGCCAGCCAGGACATAGTCCCTCCAGCATGTCTTTGGATTTCCCTGGGGCCTTCTCCCAATGGAACATGCCTGGAAGACCTCCCCAAGGAGACATACGAAACAAGCCCAAGCCACCTCAGCTGCCCCCTTTCGATGTGGAGGAGCAGCAGCTCTACTCATTTTATTGTATTTCAAATAGGAGAGATTCGAAGTTCATAATGATAAATGATGTGGTACTGAAATTTTTAAGTCAGAAAACTCTTTGGCGTGGTACGGTAGCAAAGAGACCGGCACTCATTCCTCAGAGCAAGAAAGTCACAAGTTTCAATTCCTGGGCCTTTCTGTGTGAAGTTTGCATGTTCTCCCCATGTCTGGGAGGGTTTTCTTTGAGTACTCCGGATTCACGCATCAACCTAAAAAAACATGCATTGTAGGCTAATCCTCCAGCTCAGTCTCCTGACCAGGAGCTTTCTAGACCTGGAGAAGGGTCCCCGGGCATCGCACTGTAGTCGCCCGCTGCTTCTGACAGGTTGCCCTAGCGGCACTAAAAGATGGGTCAAATGCAGAAGATAAATTTTCCTATGAGGATGATGAAGTATCTTTTAGCCTATACCTTAACCTAAAACCCAGGCAGAGATTTTATGTGACGGGTTGTCGGAAGAATGGATTTTTTTTAGGGCAGATCTTAGCTGAGTGGAAGTGGAGTGGCAGAAGATGAGAGGGAAGAATCGTTCTGGATGATTTTAAACTCCAGCTTCTTTTGTTGGGAATGAAATCCAGAATTATTAACACGAGGATAAAATAATAATTCTACCAGAGCTTGCAGGAAGTGTGGATGGTGTGCATCAGTTAGGTCCAGGGCTAATAGGGAGAGATTAACAGAGGTGGCCAAGCGGGAGCACAAAGGAACAACAGGAAGTAAGGTTACTGACCAAGCATCCTGATCCCCTCTCAACATAAAAGCTAGATGCTAGAGGTATACTGAGCAACTTGGATCATCATCTCCATTAAAATAATTCTCAATTCTCTGACTTAAAAAGTCATCACAAGTTGAAATATATATATATATATATATATATATATATATATATATTTGTTGTGTTTAGGCAAAAATGACACAGGAGATGGTTAGGTATCATTAATTCATCCAAAACGAGGTTTCTTGTTCAACAACCTGCTTCCTGCTATGTAGCACAGGAAAGTTGTAGGACATTTTGCCATAAAAACTAACAAAGAACACAGACTGGTGATCAGTGAGTATGAATATTTAGAAGAGTGCATGCATGCTGTTATGCTCTTTTGAATAGAATCATATAATTTTTTTTTCTTACTTTTTTACTTTTGTATGATGCCATTTTACAACAAAATGAAAAATACATGTGAGGAATCAGTGGAAGCAGAGCTGTTTTACAGCGTGGGCAGGGGTTTGTGGAAGAGGCGGAGATTTGTGGAGCCAAGCATACTGAGGTCTCAGACACTCAGCGCCAGAGACTACAAGATGACTTAAACAAATGAAACAAAGCTCAACTCCAGATATGTTTTTGATGAGGGGACAAATATATATAACATGTTAAAAAGATCAAAAAATTTAATTTTACATAATATAGCCCCTATAACCAGTACAGGCATTATACTAGGGGCCCCTCAGGATCAAGTCTCTGTGTGTGTGTATGTGTGTGTGTGTGTGTATTAGCTCTTAAGTCTCTGTAAAATTGCTCCTGTCTGAGTCGCTAGTCCAAAAGTAACAGCAACATTTACAGAATACTGAACTACCATCCTATGTTCTTTCTGAAGCTCAGGGGCTTATATTTG
The DNA here is from genome assembly GCA_020698575.1 of Bostrychus sinensis. NCBI lineage: Eukaryota > Metazoa > Chordata > Actinopteri > Gobiiformes > Eleotridae > Bostrychus > Bostrychus sinensis. Next base: position 11,984,174 of record CM036242.1, on the reverse strand, counting down.
ATATTTCACTCTGCGCTTTCTAGCAAACTATAATAATACATTTGGAGAATGCACTGGAGGCACACATAAATCATGTTGATTTATCTAAAGCCCCTAAAAGTACAATCTAATGTTTTTGTTAGATAGAAGCAGACTATGCTCCACAGCCGGCTGTAGGTTTGAAGTTCTAGGATGATTAAGTTTGATGAGGACTTCCTGACGCAACATGAGGCAAGTCAGTAGCAACGCTAATGTGGAAAAATGCTTTTCATCAGCAACTTGGTTAAAAAAATAAAAAAAAAACGCCTCAACATTAGAACATTCTTAATCATCTTTCTTATCTACACGGCTTTGATCACAGCACGAGTCGTGAGGATGTAGGCCCTTTAGCTCTGCATGTCAAACAAACACGCCTCTACTGTAGCCATACTGCACTCCAATATATTTTAACATGTACAGATCTCTTCATCATGTTATGTTGCAAAAAAATCAAGGCATTTCTTCCTCCGACATGGAGGTTCCTTATCTCTGCCTGACACACGGTACATTTGTGCCGATCGACACTGGCCTGGCACACAAACGTTTTGGCTCTCATCCTGGTGGAGCCGCTATAAGGAAATCTGCATATGGCTCTTTTCTTCACCCACACAATGGATTAAGTAGGCGACCATAAAGAAAGCCACATCCGAACATAAACCCAACATTGATTGCATAACGTACACCTCTCTGTGCTTATTCCTCCGCCAGCATCTCAGGATCAGATGGGATGTTATTTTGGCGCGTGCTCATTGTCAGTTTACTTGCACTGGTAAAATAAAAACGCTTGTGTGCCTGTGGAGTATTTCTCTTGTCTCGACTGGAGCCGCCTTGCAGCTGCTTTGCACCTGTGAAATGCCGGAGCACATTCATCTACGCTGACCCCAAACCAACCCCTGTTACTCTGAGTAAAAACACACAAGATAAAGATTTCTTCAGAACCAACCTCCTGTGCCCCCACTGCTTCTCAACACAAAGTGATACCAACAGTGAACTCCTCCTGCGAGCATTACGGTAACATAGGCTTTCATCTTCTCACAGTGGGCTGTTTGACTGCTATGCAAAAGAGTAGTTCTGTTTCATGTTGGATATGCTTCCTTTTGTGCTTATTATAAATAGACTGCACTGTATATTCCCAGTTCATCGACACAGTTTCTGTTTTTAGCTTAGGTCAAATTTCTCCCCATTGAGCCATAACATTATGACCACCTGCTTGTTATTGGTGGTCATAATGTCATGTGTTTTCACCTCTTTCCTAATAAACTGCCCCATATACAACAAACTGTGATGCACTGTCTATTTCAGTGGTTAGAGCTACAGTGGTTCACCTCCGTTCCTTCCTTGGACCACTTTTGATAAATACTGACCGCTGCAGACCAGGAAACACCCCACAAGAGCTGCAGTTTTGGGGATGCTCTAACCCAGTCGTCTAGACATCATATTTTGTCCCTTGTCAAACTGGCTTAAATCCTTAAGCTTGCCCATTTTTCTTGTTCCTAACCCATCAACAAAATCGACGAAATGGTCACATGCTGCCTACTATATCCCAACCACAAACTGGTGCCATGACAAAGAGATAATCTGCGTTATTCACTTCACCTGTCAGTGGTCATAATCTGTCTGATTGGTGTAAATAAATGTGGTACTGTCTAAATGAGAAAAAAAATAAATAAATGCAATTTTGAGACCAAACACTCACTGTACAAAGACAAACCGCTCGGATACTTCTGAAGATTATGTTAAATGCCCACACAGAACAAAATGATGAAGATGGAGCAGTTTGCTTTACCCTCACAGTGAAAAGGAATGCCCTTTAGTGTCTATCTCTAAAGACCTGCAAAGCCTTGTTAAAAGACGCTAAACGCAATCAGCACATGGCCAATCTGCATACATAAATAAAGTATGTAGCATGCACACTGCTCTTCATTTTTGTCAGTTTGCAGTCACCTCTAAACAAAGGCATTAGAGGTAATACAAATCCTTTCTCTTTGATTATGAGTGTTTTAGCATCAGCAGAGTCATAACAGATCATTTTAGTTTCTTTGGGCACTTGCATTAGCCACATGTCACTGTATAATGTAGAGGTTTGAGGATGCTATTTTTGCTAAATTCTGTTTTATCATAGGGCTATTTCTGTCATTGTTCTCCCAGCCCTAAGTAGTAGTGTTTTTATTTTGATTTTTAAGTAACATTTTCTCAATGCAAAGTGGAAAATTACACAAATGTAAGTAAAAAACAGTTTGAGACAATGTACTGGTGGGTTGTGCCTTGATAAGTATGCGGAAAAGTGGGTCTCAGGTTGAAAACCACTGGTCTAAATCACTGGCTCCCTGTTTGTTAAGTGTTTTTCCCCCTGCCTTTGGTGCGGGAGGTGAGGTGATTTGATTGTGCAAATTCACATGGAACCAAAAAAAAAAAAAAAAAAAAAAAAGCTCCAGCCACAGTAACTGTTAGTCCCAAGCCTGGATAAATTGAGAAGGTTGTGTCAGATAGGACCATCTGGCGTAAAGTACCCGTGCATATGGTACGCTGTGGCAACCCCTACAATAAAGGGAGCAGCTGAAAGAGGATTTCTGTCTCTAATGTTTAATGCCTGCCAGCAAGAAGGTTGTGGGTTTGATTCTTGATTCGCAGTTTTTTTCTTGGATCCTCTCTCTGTCCAAACACCTGCATGTGGTGGCACAGTGGTTAGCACTCTCGCCTCACAGCAAGAAGGTCCTGGGTTAAATTCCTGGACTGCGTGGGGCTTTTCTGTGTGGTGTTTGCATGTTCTCCCTGTGTCTGGGTGGGTTTCCTCTGGGTGCTCCGGTTTCCCCCATCAACCTCAAAACATGCACAATAGGCTAAAACATCCAGCGAGGTACTCCTGACTCAAGATCTGGAGATGGGTTCCTGGGTTCTGCACCGTGGTCGCCCACTGCTCCTGAACAAATTTTCCCTACAGGGGACAATAAAGTATACCTTAACCTTAATCATTATCGGTGGTTGACATACAAAATGTTATTTTATAGTACTGTAATGGAAAAATAAAGGTCATTTAAGTGTTGTAGTGTCACCAGATTTTTTTACAGTAAAATTCTGGTAACCAAATATAGCATACACTAGTATTGCTGTGATTACTCCGTAGGCTAGTAACATATGACACTAAGTCCGGCTCAAGGAGGGGGGAAAGGATGTGCTCAATAAACCACAGACACAGAACTGCATTCAGAGGTGAACTATATTACAGTGACAGATGATATTTACAATATGTACAAGTTTCTTTTAGGTTCATATTAACAGTTGAGGCTTTCCAAACCAACTCTGGCTTAGCTTCCGAGATCAGACAAGATCGGCCGTACTCCCCGACAGTTCACACAGCCCACACAAAGGGCAGAGTCCAAGGATTGAAAATTTTGTCCATAAAAAAGTCAGTCTGTAGGGGGCAGTGTTAGTGTGTGCAAAGGGGTGTGTGTAAGGGAGCAGCTGCAGCGCCTCCTACCACACCGGCAGATGCTCTGTCTTTGTCTGCTCGAGGCCTAGTAGCTCACCATCCATACGTGAAACCTGGCCTGCACAAAACAGGACCAAGCAATCAGTAATACTATTTAAGCATTACAACCTAAAACATCATAACCATATAATCAAAATGTCACCATAGTTATCATTTCATCATATTTCATCATCATGTACATGAGTTGAATTTAAATACTGCACATAGCAATATAAATCATTTGACAATCAATAAGAGTACTCTAAAAATTAGCAGTATTATCCAAAATACTTTTCAATATCAAATCATGTTTGACCATTTCATAATCAGTTCACATCCATGTTACTTTAAATATCAAACAATGCATTATTCATATCAATTCTATACAAATAGGCACAGCATGAACATATTTTAAAATTACAATACAATAGAAACACGTACAGCCAGCGCCAGCACTGGCCGACATGTCCATAGAATACGTAAAAAGCGCTAGCATTATCACATTAGCTCCTTATGAATCACAATGACACTCACCAGTTCCCGTGTCATTAAGTCACCCAACAGCACAGTCTCAACAATATGATGGAGGCATCTAAAAAGGTGATTAGGCAAACGGTCAAAAGGCAGTTCAAAGTACAAAACTGACACTCTTAGAGGGCTAAACGCCTACCTGCAGCCGCTCAACCACCACGAGCTCACACACACACAGCAACAGCGCCCGCCATCTTTTAAAGAAGCGTACGTGTGGAGTCCCGCGATACTAACACGAAATCTCGCTCCAAATCTCGCGACATTAGTAGGAAATCTCGCAATAATGAGATCTCAGTGTTGAGCCGAGGCAAGGCAAAGAAAATACCTGGGTTACACAAAGCAGCCAGTATTTTACCATAAATTGTTCAGATTTTTGTGCCTGTTTTGATTTGTACATTTTTTAATAGTAGGATAATTGCTTAATTAGTAGCCCAGGCCACATCTAAATGTGTGGAGAAAGTATACCCTTTGCCTCAAAAAGTAAGGATTTATTCAAGTCAAACTAGATATGAAACCATGTCTAGCCCTATATAACCCATGCATGTTCAAGTTTTGGTAAAATAATGACATGTTTACACAGTAGTATTAAGAGTACATGAAGGCTGGTGTTTACATACAGTATGTTTGGTCTGGAAACATAACAGTAAAGTTGTTTACAGAGCGAACTGTGGGTATATTTAGGTCATTTTCACCTTGTAGTTTGGTAGCCTTTGTGTGGGGACTAAAGTTGGAACATAACCTTTAAATCAGTTGTTTATTTTTTACCTAAACTGTCACACTGCCTGACCTAGTCTTTAGACATGTTTTATTTAGTAAACATTTTATATCTTACATCAATGTAGGCCTCCATTTTTTAAAGCCAACTTTATATAAGAATATTTAATTTAACCCACTGTTTTAAAGAAACAAAGCTACTTTTCTTAATTAGGCTATTTAATATTTCACAGATGTACTGTAATAAGCTTCTAATAAGCTAAACATACTATTGTCTGCTAAAGCCTATTATAGCATTCTGTGTCTCCCTTTAGGGCCCTGACCCACCATTTGAGAACCACTGTGCCAAACTCCCTTACACTTAACACATTGTACCAGCACCACTTAAATATATTTCGATGGTGACTGGCTTCAAACAGCACATCAACACTCACAGATCTCAGAGAGTTACACTGAGTAACTATTAAGCACATCTCACGCAGTCTCTGCACCTGGACCTTGTGATGAATACAACCATGAGTTTGTACATTTTTATCGAGGAAACTACTGTACAGATCTCTCTGTCCTCTGCTGGACACAGTGTGAAGTTGGTTTAAATCAGTTTATGCTCTTGGTAGCCCCGAGTTCTCTCCTTTGTTTACCGCACATGAGAGCAGGCAAGACTCGAGACTGACAAGAGGTGAGAGACGAGAGGAAAGGATGCAGTGACAGTGCCATAAAACTGTATTTTTCGAAACATAAATAGAAGAGTTAAATCACAGTTTCTCTCACAGCAGAAAAAGTGAGGAGCACACAGGATGCGCAGCTGGAGAGGGACAAGTGACGTGCTTCAATAGTAGACCTTTAGTACATTCGATGGGCTCTGCTGTGATCATTCACAAAGCAAAAACCAATCAGAGGGCGGTATTTGGAGAGAGATTAGACAGTGCCCTGTTTGCCGTAAGTGACGAACAGACAGAAGTGTGACCACTACTTTGTCAGAGAGATGGAGGCAGGGCCCTGGTGCAGCTGCGGGGCCCTACACAACTTGCATAGTCTGCGGATAGAAAGGTCCGGCTCTGTAGTGGTCCAAGACTGTATTTTCACAGCCAAAAAGCCAGTACTCAGCCACAATAATGATACTTCTAAATGCATACTTCTAACGGCTAATTTACACTGAACATGTCACTTGTGCTGCACTTATCCGACATGGTATTCTTCCCACGTATCTGACCAGAGACCACGAGTTCATGAGAGAGTTGCGAGTTAATGCTCGAAGTCATGAGTTCATGCAATAACAACCATGTATACAGAAAGCTGCATCTAAAGCTGGGGACACACTACACGATTTTCTCAGTTGTTACAGATTCTGAAAAGACTAGGAGCACACACTAACCAACTGGTTTCAGTAGATTTGCTTCTGATGACTGAAAGACTGGGGTTCACACATTTAACAACTGCGCCTCACACACTACAAGATCTGTAACCGCAACTGACGCTAACCAAACGCAGCAAACTCTGGCGGGGAACTCGCGAGAACTAAATGGTAAACAAACATGGACGCTACCTGGGTCGCTGTTGCCGTTGTGTGCGCAGCTATCTGCTTGGAAAAAAGGAAAGAGAAAAAACAGCTATGTATCCAGTTTCACTTGGGTAGCGCTCAACTTTCTTTGGTGTTTGCCATGGTTGTTTATGTTTTCTTCTTCTTCTTCTTCAAATTTCTGCTTATATTTTCCCGTCGCTTCCTGTTGCTTCGTCTGCATCCTGACGCCATTTCCTGTGTCCTATCAACTGTTTTTCATTGGCCGCTGGACACCATGAATTTCCAATTGGATATGTAAACAGCCCACACTACAGGAGTGTGCGTCCAGAGTCGGCTTTAAAATTCAAACATGTTTGATTGCTTGCGACTGACGTCAGGCCAGGTTTTTGTGCCACACACACTTGCCGACTCGAGTCTTTGAACATCACACACTAATGGATTTCAGGGGCGACTGGTGATTACGATTCCCTGCAACTAGTGTTGACTGGTAAAGACTCACTGCAACTGTGAATCGTTATAAAATCGGGCAAAAAAATCATGTAGTCTGTCCCCAGCTTAAACAAAAGCCATGTTTGTCTGTCTGACCACAGCCTCTCATTCATTTAGATATATTTTCTGTGACTTTTGTGTGTTTGGGACCCCCGTGTCACCGGTTAAGACGTAATGTTTATGTACCATTGTGGTTAAAAGTCTGCACATAGTGTTTTATTTTGGAATATACTAATCCTCTGTTCTGGTCCCGGGTCTGAATTCCTGTCTGGCTTGATCTGGTCTGTTCAACTTCATGCATGGGAGCTGCAGCATCCATCAGAAGTAGACATATTTCTGTTGGAGAGCTGGATAGAACTTGTACCGCAACGGGTACAATGTAAAATTTGTCATTAATCTACGCTGATTCTCAACAGCTCTTCTTCAACTTTGTCACTTTTCAACTGTAGGTAAATCATACATTTGATCTCGAGCGTAGGCTAAAACAGTGTATTTGTTTTTATTTGGTTTTATCGGTAGATCAAATACAATACAATAGATCTTTGAGACTGAGTTTTTAGGATGAAGTGTTTTTCACAGCTGCAGATAGAAAACTCACTTTTGTCCAGCATATTTCATTGTCCAGGGATAATTGGCCAGCTTTGTTTTTCTGTTGACTCCTGGCATCAGTATCTGTCCTGCTGTGTCCACATGAGTGCAGATCCCATTTGCCAAGAGGTCATATTCCAATGCACTACTCTACTCACAATACAGTATTTTTATTTAGTGCTATTGTATGTAAAAAAATAAATAAATTCAAAAATTCAAAAATAATAATAATTTGCAGGAATGTGCAAAAAAAAAAAGTTTTAACCTTATCCACTTGCCAAATTAAATTTTCATTTCCCATCAAACAGAATTACACAATTAAATTTGAAAACATATTGTTATTTGAAGTTTTTTTAAACAATGTTTTAACTACTGTAATATTATAAAAATAAAATTATATAAAAGAAAGTGAAATTAAAATCCTCATGCTTTTTGTACGTAAGTTTAGATGGTCTGGTGTAAATTTAAAAAAAATCAGTAAAATTTCCAGTAAATTTCGTCTGATGAGTCATTATTTCTGATTTACATTCAAAATGTTTTATGGCACAGTAATGGAAAAATGAAACTCATTTAGGTGTTAAAGTGTCACCAGATTTTTTACAGTAAAATTCATAATCATCATAAATTTTACTTTTTTTTTTTTTTTTTTTTTTTTTTTACAGTATACCTGTTTGGTTTGCACATTTTTGAATATTAGCACAGCTTAGTTAGCAGCCCAGGCGTCAACTTAATGTGTGGAGATGTGTGCCACAGAAAAGTTTGGATTTATTAAAATCAAACTAGATATGAAACCATGTCTAGCCCTATATAACCCATGCATGTTCAAGTTTTAGTAAATTAAATGCATGTTTACGCAGTAGTATTAAGAGTAAATGCTAGTGTTTATATAGAGCATGTTTGTCCTTGAAATATAACAGAAAGTTGTTCACAAAGTGCACTTCACTGCAATCATGCACAATTTGGTGCACAGTGGCAATGGCTCTGCATCATACTGAGATTGTGAAGCACAGCGTAAACCAAAAACAACAATCTTGATAAATCACCAACTGGATTCATGAAATAACCATTGCACGTAAGCCAGACCCACACCTACAACAGTGCACTGGCTGTTTTGTTTTCATGAATGCTCTTACTGAATCACTTAGAGTGCACACATTTTGGCCTTTGATTATATGCACTCTTTTATGACAGATTTTACTTTCAAAAATCATGAACCTGGCCCACTGAGTCAGCATCTCTTTGTTGTCATATTCATCCTTCAGTCCACTGTCAGCTCGTTACACCGTGTGCTTGTTTTCCGGTTTTTTAGGATTTTTAACAAGCCCCAGTCTGCTCCACATCTGAATATTTGCTTCTTGGCGTCTTCACTCTCTCCTGTCACTCACCTGTAGAAAACTATTTTTAGTTTTTTTCCGGCCCGGCTTTCCTACGTCTCATCTCGCCCTAAAAGATGCAGTGCTGACATGAGAGCGGTGAAGTGGTCCCGTCTATCCCGCACCAGGGGGTAGTAACACACACATCACAGTGGTGGGACAGATTGGGCATAAATGGGGCAGCTGTTGCAGAAAATCAATGTTGCATTAGATTTGTGCATTGGCATAAAAGCACAACCCAGGAATAGTGTACATTGGCTGGTTTTGTGTGTATCCAGCCAGTATCTGTAGCAGGGTTTCCGTCATCACACCCAGCTTATTTTTGCCTGGTGCCATTCACTTTCCTGGCATAGTCAATTTGATCTGGAACTCTTTCTTGTTGGAGCTGTCGTCCGCTCAAACTCAATCCTTTTTCATCTTTAAGAGGTGACTCATACAGGCAGAGATCCCACGTTCAAAACAACCAAGATGACCAGAAGAGAATGAAGTCTTCAGAGCAAAAACGATAACAGCCATTTACAAAAAGATCGCTGCTGCATGCCATTGTGAACCACGTTTCTACTTCATACAAGTCTGACAGTCGCAATGCTTTCATCACATTCTCTTTTCTATTATCAATTTATACTGCGTCTGTTGGTTCCTCTCACTGGAAATCCAACTCAAAACAAAAGGGGGCATGACTAATTCCTTGTGTAGAATAGAAGAGAACTATTAAGATTTCTGGACCGACTAGTCTGATGGTTCTACATCAGTCATAATGATGTATTTGTGCCATCAGTAGGAACCTCGGAAGTCACAGTTTGCAAACCTTGTACTGTGGGCTCCAAGTCCAGATTTGAACCATGGGACTTTTTTGCACTGAATAGTTTTAAAGCTAATTCGATGTTTATTTGACTAGTAGGGCTTATTTTTAGGCTTATCCTAAATCACCATGAAAACATATGCTGCAAGTTTAGCTTAGTACAGAGCTAGTTTAGGGCTGGGTCGTCAGCAAATTTTTTATTAAAATGTTTATATTTTATATTGAATTTTAAGACTATTAAGATATTTGCCCAAATAAAAAAATACTAAAATAAAAGTGTAATAAAAATGTAAGAAAATTAAATTGTCAATGCTTTTTCTAATATTTAAAATTCTAAATTAAATATCACATGATATAATTATAAATATCACACCTTTTAATTGTTTAATAGTGAAACTTGCATTTCTTACAAGTGTTATTGTTTCTGGAGAAATTATGTGGAAGAAAATGAAATTTAATTAAAAACACTTTTCTCATGAGTTTTATTGTTTAAAATAATTTTGCTCTATAAGATTTATAGACAGTTACATGAGACCTTGGGCACATTTAGGCAATACTTCCATAAAAAGGTAGAATGCAGCATCTACATATTTTGTCTAAAAAGTTTTATGGCTCAATTGGGTCCCATTTTAGAGAAATGCTGGTTTAAAGTTTGCGGTAACTACAAATTTTACACTAATACAAAGGCAGAACGCACTGCAGCTCAGTTCAGTCCTGGCTAATTCAAAAGCACTCACTGCACTCTGCCTTTGTATCACTGAGAGATTTCTGTACTTACTGCAAAATGTTGAAAAATGTTTTGTTCTAACTTTGAAATAGGATACAACTCAGACTTTTTTTCTGCCAATGCACATGCTAAAACCATTTTTCCATATTTTACCATAAATACTGCATTGTGCCATTTTGATAGGAATGTAATGATGCACTCAAGGTTATGACTCAATACAATTTTAGTACAGTTTTTAGTTTGAGAATTTGCTGCAGTCCAACTATAACATTTGACATCATTTGTGTCCCATCATCAAACTAAAATAGTCTTAGTTAAAAACAATTAAAAAGCAGAAGTTAAATATGGCGGCCTGTACACAGTTTTAAAATTGAATCATTTTTATGCCAATTCAAATTTTTGCACCTTTTAATAGTTTTTAGCCAATTCACAATGTATTGTTACATCCCTACAAAAGAAAATTCTGCATAAAAAAAAAATATTTTGGCTGTCCAGGTACATGCTGGCAGTGAGAGGGTAGAGGACATTAGAAAGTGGCTCGATACTCTGCAGTGCTACATGTGCAAGCTATCAGGCTCTAACGGTTACAAGTTAAATGCTGCAGAATAATTAGGATTAAGTTACGTTAGACTTGTACCACACCGCACAGGGGACTCAGACTTACACTAAAACATGTGCTTCCTCACCACAGACCTGACATCTGCCTGGCAAGATGAGCTTCAAATTGCTAAAGTTGCTAAACCTAGTCACTATTTTTGACATAATACAAGGCTATAGCTTTTTTTGGCATTCTCGTTCTGTCTGCTAATGGTAAACACAACAGTCGACAAGCTTAAAATCATAAGAATATTGAATACTTGCTGTCTCTAGTGCCTAATTTAGTGCCTTTTACACAGAGAATTAATTGAATGAATGGCAGTTTTGTTATGGCAGTGGAGACATTTGCTTGTGAAATGGTCCGTACTGAAACTATGAGTGCAGTGGAACTTTTTCCTCTATTAACTATTGAAAGTTTCATTTGAAGTAGCACAAACAGCTGCTGGCAACTCAAAATTAAAGGTGTGACCCCATTTGAAGTTCACTTGTCCATAAGTCAACGTGCCCTGAGCGACAGCCGTAACATTTGGTAATACTGGCACGGACTGAACCCTTGACGCACTCATATTGTAAATGCTTCAGACAAAACACTGTACTATTATTAATATATGAGTAATGTTTAAGTAAGGTACAGATATCACATGCCAGTTAAACGTTTTATACATTCATTGCAATTCTCAAGGTAAAATATACTGTCATGAGTTTACCATAAGGCCTTAGTGTAAATGAAATTGTTGTAATGGATGGAATGAGAGATTTTCATTTTCAAAAAGCCAGTGGTCCTTTCTGAAGGTTTTTCAATCAGAACAAATGTGAAAATGTGTTAAGGACATTGAATGGAAGGCTACAAGAAAGTCCATGAGCGTCAACAGCACTGACATTTGGAGGTATGGCGTCAGCTCTAGGCAGGTGTAACAATATGAAGTAATGGACATATAGTTTGCAAAGATTTAATTTTACAAAGAAAAGAAAGAAAGTTCTCCCATGCAACTCTTCATATTAATATCAAATTAATTCAGCTACCTACTGTGTGTGTGTTTTTCGCTAATACAATAATACTTACAAAATGTAAATTGGTCTAACACCTTTGTAACACAAATTAAGAATATAGTGGGTCCCAAACTTTAATGTCTTGTGTACCCTCTTGGCTTTTTGTTATAGCATGAGTTTCCCTCACTCACTCATACATATTACTGATTCTTCAAGTGCTCATCTAAAACATGTGTTTATTAGTATAAAGACATTTTATAGTTGTGTTATTGTAAATTCTAATTCTCTTTTCAAATGAAAAATGCTATTAAAAATTCAATCAATTATTGTAAGATATTTTTATGTTCTCAAAACCTAATCTTAAACTCATAATAAGTTGACAACAATGACAAATTTAAATAATAACTCTTCTTTGAAACTAGCTTTTAAACAAAAAAGAAAGCAAAATGTTCACTTTTTTTTTTTAGCAGTTTCACCTCCTTTTTTATCAGTCAATGGGACACTTAAGTTTGTCTTTCAGAAATTTCAATTGTTCAGTATAAAAAGGCTGCTAATATTCTCTTATCATCTCGTAAATAAATTATGAAATTATTCCAATTCTCCTAAACCCCGATAGGGAAACAGTGATATAGTGAATAGCTGCAGTCAATTATCCAAACAGCAAAAAGGTTTCTTGGGTCCTTGAAGCAGTGTCAGCAAGTTCCAAAGCTCTTGTGGCGACAAAATACTTTTTAGTGCAGAAGTCTTTGCCAGTGTCTAGCCTTTTAGTCTGTTGCTCATCAATTTTATATACATAATGTGTGCAGACATTTCCTCACAAAAAATGTTTTGTGGCCAAAAATAATTGCTCACACACACGCCTTCAAACAGGGGCGTAGCACGAAATTTTGTGCCCTTTGTAAACCATCTGGTTGGGCCCCTATGTTCACTTGATCAGTTTCTCTCATGCATATTACAGGCTTTTTGAGGGCCCCTCTCTGCAGTGGGCCACACACACACGCACGCACACACACCCACACACACGCACACACACACACACACCCACACACACACACACACGCACGCACACACACACACCCACGCACACACACACACCCACACACACGCACACACACACACACACCCACACACACACACACACACGCACACACACACACCCACACGCACACACACACACACACACCCACACACACACACACCCACACGCACACACACACACACACACCCACACACACACACACACACACGCACACACACACACACACACCCACACACACACACACGCACGCACACACACACACCCACGCACACACACACACCCACACGCACACACACACACACACACACACACACCCCCCCCACACACACACACACACACACACACGCGCACGCACGCACACACACACACACAGCTCTTGTGGCTCCTTGGGCATCTGACAGCTGTTTATGCAATAAAAGAATAAGTAGATGACTGATTAGAAGTGCCACACACAAGTGCCACGAAATAGTTACAGGATGTAACTCTAGTTCTCTGTGAGATAATCAGTGCAGTATTTAACACAGTTCTTTGTTAGTTTGCAGTACCACTCACCTATAACTGCTATATTTCATTTATAAGCTAAGCAACCTTTGTGCATTAAAATTGGTTGCAACTCTTCAAATTTTGTGTTTTTGGGAACAATTTGCTCTTTGGATCCTGAAGGTTGCAGACCCCTGGTTTATAAAGAGGGGACTGAGGAAAGGACTGGTCACTGAGCAGCTAGCAACAAGTAAGACGTCTGTTTCCTGCTTATACCTGGCCCGTCACCTACATCATCATTCTAGTAAATAAAACTATTTTTAAGGAATTATAAAAAAAAAATAAATGTAATTTACAATCAGACTGAAAATATATATTTTTGTTTCATTATGAGTTTGATAATACTGTATTATAAAACTGCAGAATTCAAGTGCATAAGAGTCCTCAAACCTGTTCTTGGGATTTCTTCTTTAAGAAGAACATTTTTCTATGACAAAACAAATGTTAAACATCCTCTTAAGTAGGGCTTAAATTTGCAAGCAAGTCATTAATGAGGCCCAGTGCTCTGACTGGATAAAAATCTCACAAAAGGCAGGTGGTTCATTCTGTTAACTGCTGTGTATTCATCCAAAGCACCTGTCCTTTGTAAAGGAACACTGTGGAAGTCCTCTCAGATCATTTTATAAACATACCAGCTGGTTAGTCAGGTTAATCTTATAATATGAAAAGAAGACGTAGTACTTCTTTGGTTTGTTCATCTCAACTTTTGATGCAGGTTCTCAGCAGTCCACGCAGAGCTCACTTTGAGAGAACGGCGAGTCACATTTTTTAAGTCAAGAAACAATCACAATGACTTTGAGCCAGTGCAATTTAAGGTAAAATCTTATATAATAAGGTTTTAAGTTCCTTCATCTCCTAACATCCTTTGTCAAACTTTCAAAAACAAAAGCCAGAGAACAAAGTGAAAGCCAAAGTCCATGTCAGGCTGGCAGTACTGTAGTCTTTAAATATTTAGTGCGACTTCTCTGTCAGGGAGGTCAGAGTAGCTGTAAAAATGAGAGCGAGTGCAGTATGAGGCATGTGCTGGAGCGGCTCTGGAGCCCTGCCAGTTCACCGGTGGTAAACTGTTGGTGACTGGGGCTGATAGCCACTGACAAGCTGCTAAGTCTTTCCCAGGAGTGGACTGACTGCTGCTTTACTGCACTACTGTCGGCCAGCGCGGCACCGACTTAATGCATTCTGACACAAACGCCAAGGGAGGACTAAAATACAGGGAGTCAAACACAAGTGCTCCGACGCCCTGTTTCTCTGTGTATGTGCGTGAATGCGTCAGGCAGAGGAGAGGCAAGCTAATTGAAGCTGAAGTGAATAATTGAAAAGCCAAAAACTGAGTCAGAAAGTATGATTAATTTAGTTTCAGCGGTGCTATTAGATTTGAAAGAAGAAAAAGAAAAAGAAACTGCCTGGGGTTTGCATGCGGTTCCTCTGCATCATCCAAAACAATCCCAGACATGCAATAAAAATCCTGCTTAAACCTATTAATATTACTTATGCAGATGAAAACAGCCATGATGGAGACATATGATGTAGAATGATTCAATTATGCTCACCGTGTCAGAGCTGGGTAAAGAGAACACGGAGATTAAAGCATGATTTATACACAAACACTGGGACAATACTGCAACAATGTCCTCTAACGTCAAATTAACTTTATGGAGTGATTACTTTATTTGGATAAAGAACAGTGTCTGAAATATGAATGTAGAATACGACGTATGACAGTAATGGAAGCCAGTGGAGTGCAGATTTTTGTAATTCTTGAATTCACTGAAATGTGTGCACTGATGCAGATGCTCACATTTCCAGTTTTATAGCTTATTCTTGAAATTTTGTTTTTTAACCTTGGAATTCAGTTTGGAATTCAAGTGGTGACTATGCCTGACTGTCATGGGGGAGACTGGGGTTTGATGCACCAAGGGAATTCATCCACAATAGGCACCTCTAAACAAGGACAGGACAGGGTGGGATGGGTCAGATTCGGGTGTTTCCACTTTTCCCAAAAAGTGTTCCCAGCTGTTCTAATTTTGGCACCCGTACTTGACGCGGAGTAATGGAAACACAAGAAGGTTTTGGGTCTGCATGTTCCAAAGCGTCCTATACTGACATATCCTGTACTGTTCCTCCTATTATAAATGTATGTTACTTCTGTGCCTGTCCCATGCCTGCATAAATAGAGAGTTGCCTCAGGAAGGGCATCAAAAGAAAAGAAAAAAAAAATGCTGCTAGAATCTTCATGCAAACAAATCCTTGGCTTTTTAAGTACCATCTTTAATGGACTAAACCAGGAATATACCAGGACAAAACCAGGTTAAATCTCTGGCTTTTCAAGTTCCATCTTTAATGGACTAAACCAGGACTGAACCAGGACAAATCCAGGACTAAACAAGGGTCATTTTTTGGCTTTCCAAGTACCATCTTTAATGAACTAAACCAGGACTAAACTAGGACAAATCCAGGAGTAAACCAGGTTAAATCTTTGGCTTTCCAAGTACCATCTTTAGTGGACTAAACCAGGACTGAACCAGGACAAATCCAGAACTAAACAAGAACTAAACCAAGACTTAGCAACAGTCTAAACTAAAAATTAATCTGAACTAAAACAGGAATAAAACTGACTCTAAATAAATCTTGAACTGCAAACAACTTCTGTGTACCACCAGTGGTACCCGTACCACAGTTTGAGAACCACGGCACGAGAAACATTGCTACTGTTTGTGCAATGGTTTTACAGCCACAAGTGGTAAAAAAACAGTGTACCTCCTATGTCAGTCCCAGCCTGGAAAAATGGAGAAGACTGTATTAGGAAGGGCATCCAGGGAAAAAACCCATGGCAAATCACTCAGCCAACACTAGTAGGCAGATGATTTGCTAGTATTGATTCACTACTTCATTTTTTTAAGATAACGAAAGACAACGAATAATTGGATTTGTGTGGAGTCACTACAGACACAGTATTACTCAAATACAATCACCAACAGAACCAACAGTTTCAAATGCACAGCTATATACTGGCCTATCCCTATAACTCTTATTAGTGAATGTTTGTCCATGCAGCATGCCTCAATGTAGCTAGAAAAATATGAAAACAACAGAGCCTCCACGTAGACAGTGTTCTATAACCATATCGACATTTTTTTGTTTTTTCTTACTTACCCAGTGTTGTGCATGAACGAGTTCAAATGAACGCGCTCACTGAACATGTTCATTTTTCTGTGAACTTTGAACTGAACGCAACACATTTGTAAATCAAGAACTTGAACGTGAATTTGTTCAGATTATGTGAGATGAACAACGTACGTCACGTCAATTAAACGTCGGAATTTGTTTTCACCTGAGTCGAGTGAAGAGGTCTGATCGCACTTTTTAAACAGCGCTGTCACTCACTGCCCACGGGCTCCACTCCAAAACTGCACAGCTTCACCAGAGAGCGCTTGTGTGCGCAATGCATCTTGGGTAACGTAGTGTGAAGCCAAAGATAGTCGAATCTAATATCTTTGGCTTCACACTACGTTACCCATGATGCACTGCACAAGCAAGCATAACAACGAGTGTAGCCTTCATAGCAACGCCGGAGCGGGCAGCAGCAGTCAGTCTGACAATGGCAGTGCAAGTAAAGGCACAGAGAACACAGACGATGCTGCCTCTAACTCTGATCATTTACAGACATTTTACACATTGTCACACAAAGACTCTGACGGTAAAAAACTTACCTTTCTGTGCAAGCTTATATATGCAAAAACGTCCATTTTGTGTGATAGAATTTAAGATCTACAGTGAACAGTTTCAGGCTAGAAGGTAGGTACATGTGTCGTGATAGAAGTCATAGTTTGAAAAACAAGTTCAGCCTTTCATTTACATATCTCACCTAAAAATAAAATGAACTGAACTTTGAACTAGTTTAAAATTAAAGTTGTGAACTATGAACGTGAACAGTACACTTTGAACTTGTGTGAACTGAACTTTGAACTAGTTCATGAAAAGTGTGAACTTGCACAACACTGCACTTACCATGTGTTATTCTTTGCTTTTATGTTTTGCTGATGAACTTCATAAAATCCACTCTCATGCTGCAAACAAAACACACCTTGGTTCTGTTTGATTCGGATCAATGCCACCTTTTTGTTGGACCAAAAAATGTCTGCTCGTGCAATTTGGTGGGACAAACATCAGAGATAAAAGCTTGGATATTATGTGCACGTTACAACTTACTGAGTCTAAACCTCACTTAGATAGAGATACAAGAACTGCTCAAGAAAACTCTTGAGAAAGATTCTCTCAGCTGAGCACATAACTCTAGAGACTCAAAGAACACCGCAGTCCTCATCAACATTTAACTAGAATTAACTATGTATGCTGCGGTATAGCTCAGTTGGTAGGGCTGAGGAACATAAACAAGGCAAATTCAGCCTGCCTTTAAATATCTTTGAAGGTACTATGAGCATTATTAGTGATGGAAATTTCGATTTATTTTAGTAAGCCAGATCATTTGGATCGACTCACCAAAAAGAGACGGCTCTTTTGGCTCCCCATTGGCTCTTCGTTTTACCACCTACACCTTTTATGTTTCAGCCAGATGAGTTGCATTGTGCCCTCATATATAACTTAAATACACAGATTGTGATAAAGTATTTAAAAGCTCTGATGCTTTGAAACTACTCAATGAACCGACTCACTTACAGAACCTCTCTGCTACACATAGCATATAAAAATATTTATAATTAAGAATAAAAATAAAAAAGGGCAGATGTTTACTTCTTTGTTTTAAACACACAGACCCCTTACAATATGCAGAGCTTTATTTAGTATTAAAAACTATAAACAACAGCAACAGCTCATGTCAAAACTCAGAAAACTTTATTATAACTATACACTCTAATAAAAATAAATAACATAAATATATTGCAACGTGCATTGTGCAAAACAGCAGCACCACACAGCTTCGAGTGTCTCTCTCTGAACTAACCACCACCAACTATCTATCTGCAACTTTTAACTTTTAACTTTTTTATGGCAGATCCAGTTTCTTCTCTCTGTTATTATCTGCCCTGTGTCAGAAAAAAACAGCTCACAGATGGGAGCCAGCTCTCACTGTTCACTTTAAAGAGCTGGCTTTTTCTACCGACTTGTTCACGACTGACCCATCACAATTTTTTACATTTTATATTTTTTTATATTTCATTAAAATTACTCACATGTGTCCCAAGATATGAGGTAAACATGTTTAAATTAAATATTAGTTTTACTGATAACAATGGCAGGCAGGCAGGCAAGTTTATTTATTTGTAAGTAATTTAAATTTAAAGTGCTTTATGGGGAAAAAAAGGCAAGTTTAAAAGTACAAAGACAAGATTTACAATTTAAACAATAAAATTATGGCATCAGAAAAACGACGACTATGCAAGAGGCGCAATAAATACATCCACGAGCAGATTATTTTAATTCATGCGCGCGTATACTACTCTCCATGTGCACTTTGAACGTCCCACATGCACAGAATGATTGACCACGAGCGCGCGTGCTGCTCCTCCACGTCCCTATGTTTCTCTCCTGCGCCCATGATGTTAAATTCTGCTCGTGCGTGGATCAGATCCTGCTCGCTCGTCTAAAAGTTTTGTCAGTTTGGGGGCGGGACCCTCCAGAATCACTGAGCTGCTGTGATTGGTCGCTTTTCAGTAAACCCCGCCCCGTGACCTCTTCACTCACTGACAGCTGCCTGCTGCTAACATCGAGACAGAGGAGGAAGAGCTTGGTAAGTGCAGTTATCTTAAAAATATCTTTAATTTAATTAGTACAGTCATGTATATGTTGTGAAATAGTCCATAAGACCACAAGCCTCTGACACAGGATCTGACATAAACGTAATGCAGACAGACTTAAAGTTATTACATTAAAGAACGCCATCTAAACATGAGAATGTGCATGGAGACGAGTGCTTTGTGGTTGTGGCGGGTGTATTGGGGTGGTGGGGTACAGTTCGAGCCAGAGTAATAGTAGTCTATACAAGTGGCAAAAAAAAGTATGTCTGCCCCTTAGCATTTTTCCTTTATTGTTGCCTTACAACCTGGAATTTAAATGGATCATTGAGAAGTTCATGTCAGACACTTTACATCACATGACAACTATGAAAAAAAATAAATAAATTCTGAAGCAAATTAGAAATATGACAGAAAAAGAGAAAACTTAAGTTTACAAAAGCATGTACCCCCTCAAGTTAGTACTCTGTAGAACCATCTTCTGAAGGACTTTCAGCCAAGTGTTGCTTGGATCACAAGATCACTGAGTTTTATTACTCATTCTTCATCTAAAAACATCTCAAGCTCCTTCAGGTTGGATGCATTGTACAGCAGAGTTGGAGTCTTTTTCTTCAACAATTTTCTTGTATTTATCCCCATCCTTTAGTCCTTCAGTTCTGAGCAGTTTCCCAGTCCCTACCAATGACAAAGATCCCCACCGCAGGACACTGCCATCACCAGGCTTCACTTTGAAGAGGGGGCCACAGTCAGGTGCTAGGTTTGTGCTACACATAGCATCTTTTATTGATGGCTCATTTTAATTGTATCTGGACAGAGGATCTTCTGGTGTTTGGAGAGTCTCCTACGTGTCTTTTGGCAAACACAAAGCATGCTTTCTTATTATCTCCAAGCAATGGCTTTTTTCTGGCCCCTCTTCCACACAGCCCAGCTCTGTGGAGTGTATGGTTCAGAGTGGTCCTGTGGACAGATACAACAGTCTCTGCTGTGGAGCTCTGCAGCTCTTAAGGGCCACCTTTGGTCTTATTGTTGCCTCTCTGATGAATGCACTGCTTGCCCGGTTTATGAGTTTTAGATGGTCTTCTTTAAGCAGGTTTGGTGTGGTTCCTTATCTTTTACATGCTGTAATAGTGAATTAAATTGTGTTTTGTGGCATAATGACAGTTGAATTGCAGTCAGGCCGACCTTATCTAACTATTTCTGTGACTTCTAAGGGTGAGTAACACTCAAGTTTTCTGTTTTTCTGTCATATAGTTATATATAAAGTTGTCATGTGATGTAAAGTGACTGACATGAACCTCTCAATGGTCTATTTAAATTCCAGGTTGTAAGGCAACAATAAAGGAAAAATGCTAAGGGGGTACATACTTTTGCTTGCCATTGTACATATTCTAGTCAAGAAAACATTGGTGAATGCCAAACAAAGCATCCTAAGTAGGCTTACATACAAATCTTAGCGTAAGAATGTTTCATTCTTGTTTTGTTGCTCTTAACTTGAATGTTACTTTTCAGCACCAATGAAAAATTAGGACAATATCCTAATTAGTGAGACAGTGGGACAAATGCCCAAATGGCTGTGTGGTACAACCAAAAGTGGGACAAGTGGTCACTCAAGCTCTGAATAGATTTGGATTTAGACTTTACTGCAAGTTTGTTTGCTCATGGTCAAAATGTTTGGATTTTCAAAGATTTTTATTTTTTTTTTTTGTGTGTGATTGATTTAACCTCTCAAGTTTGATTGATGATAAAGATGCAGATACAGATACAGCAAGTGCAATGTTTATCTTGAAGTACTCAGAAAGCAAAGACCTCAGCCAAAACACTGACCCTATCTTGCAATATCAAACCAGACCTACACTTGAACCAGGAATATTCTATCTCAGGGACAAAAGGCCCAATCAATTGACCCACAAAACATCTGACAATGGTAAAAATCCACTAAAACTAATCATTTGTTTCTTTACTGACCCCTTGTGGCTGGAGTTAGTACAGCATTTTTAGCCCTGTCTTTACTCTCTGTCCTTACAGAAAGGTTTCAGGGTACACAGTGCATCACAGTTTGTTGCGTATGGCTGCAGGAGGTGGTCATAGCACATACAATGACTGTCAGTAATAGGCAGGTGGTTATAATGTCTGATTGGTGTGTGTGCAATGTTTTGTCACATTCAACAATAGAAATGCCTTAAAAATGTGCCATACAAATTGTACCACTCCAGTTGAAATTGTCACTACCTAGTTATTTAAAAAAAAAAAAAGACAGTATATTGTGTAAAAAAGTAGCTTCAGGCAGAAATTCCACCCCAGATTAGTAGCCCTTCTTATTAATAACCATTACACGTTTTAATAGATTTTTTAATAGAACAATTATCAGTGGAAGGGCCTTGAGAACACTGTGTAGGAAGAACTGAATTATATGTGGTAGTAAAATATTTGTAAAGTTTTTGATGAACTTTTTGCATTTTGAGTAGGAGTTGTGTGAATGGGAGCCAGATTTCTTGGAACAAACCCACATTCACACAGTCTTCAATCTAATCACTGCCAGCTCAATCTACCGCTCTTCAACTGTATTTGCTATGATTTTTGTATCATTTAAATATCAAGTTCAACTGTGTTAGAGTCCTCTTCACTTCTTACCACTTTTGTATTTTGAACATGTTGCTCTGTGTTCACCATTCAACCAATACTGTTTCATTAATCAATGCATAAGTGCTTTTCCAATTGTTAGGCGTGTTTGCTTTGTTTACCTGTCAAGTGACTCAGGGGTGGAATCATCTTATTGTGGGTCCTCTCCAGTGTATTCTGGCATCCTCCTACCTTGCAATTTTAGATGCCACTAGTGAGTGAAGGTGAGAGTGAATGGTTTGTCTGTTAGTGTATCTCTCTGTAAGTATTGGCCTTAAATCCAAATGGCCATGGCCCAGGACATATGTTGCCTCAGGCTTAAAGTTGCTGGGAAAAGACTCCAGCCACCCACAACCCCTCAACAAGAATAAGTGGTAGATAATGAATTAATTTGATTATCAAGAGAGACAAGTGGGATAAACCTTACCTTACCTTACCTTACGGCGCAATATGTTTGGAAATTGCGATTATGGTACATGTTTTATTAACAAATGTATAAATAATAAAACAATACTAATAGAACTACTACTACCACTACTACTACTGCTACTACTACTACTACTGCTACTACTACTACTACTACTACTAATAATAATAATAATAATAATAATAATAATAGATTTATGTATCCTTTTTGGTTGCTCAAAGCTTTACAAGAGTCCATTATTCATTCACTCCACAGTCACACTCTGAAGGTTGTAAGCTAATTCTGTAGCTGACTGCTGGAGATATAGCAGCCATAAAGCGCTAATGGCTACTCCAACTACCACCAAACACACAATCACACTAATGCCACAGATGGGACCCACTGAAAACCAGGCATTTTGCCCATGTGGGCGTGGTTTAGCCGGGAAGCTCTGGTGCACGTCCGCAACTCATGCACCCGCCCTATATCAATTTTACCAGTTTTATCTAAAGTCATCAAAAAAGTTGTAGCAGCATGGCTGATTGACCATTTAGAAAACAGATAGCTCCTCCACCCACAGCAGTTTGGACTTAGGCCAGGTTATTCAACTGAAATAGCAAACTGCTGTTTAATTGAATATGTTAAAAAGTCCCTGGATAAGGCCAACGTGGTGGGAGCTGTATTTATCGACCCTAAAAAGCCCTTCCATACAGTCAACCATAGTCTACTTTATCTAAAATGTTAGGTTTTAATTTCTCTGCTGAGGCAGTAATGTGGTCTACAGCTTATCTCCAGTCTAGAGCGCAGGGTGTTAAAATAAATCTGGACATATCTGCACTCTCAAACATCAAAATGGGCATTCTGCAAGGCTCTTTACTTGGCCCTTTGTTGTTTAGTCTCTTTATAAATGACTTACCTCTGCACTGCTCAGGGGCCAGTTGTCAGCTCTATGTGGATGATGCAGTTCTTTATGCCCCCACTGAGTCACCTGTGCAGGCTGCAGAGGCACTGTCCCACCGTATGTCTCACATCCAACACTGGCTCATCCAAAATCAGTTAGTTCTAAATTTGTCAAAAACAGTGTCTATGTGTTTTTCTATTAGGAAACACAATTTAAAAGGACATTTCAGTATTAATTTACAAAATGAAAAAAATCACTCTGTTACAGAATTTAAATATCTTAGAATGGTCCTAGATCCTCAACTTAAATTTGATAAACATATAAAGAAAATCTCAAAATCAAAACAAAGTAATCTTTATTGTTTTAAACTAATCAGAAATGACATTCCAAACCAGGCAGCCCTGCTGTACATGAATGCTATTATTTTTTCTCATATATCATACTGCATGACAGCATGGGCACAGGCTGCTCCTACTGCAACCAAATGTATTGGCTCTCTACACAATCAACCAAAAAAAATTAGACAAAGAGAAAATCTGTCATCATCATTGTACCATCCTTAAAAAACATAATTTATTTAGTTTTGTTGGCTTTATTAATTTCTGTTTTCTTAAATTAATTCACAAATGTATTAATCATTTATCACCTGAGCCGTTAGGTAAATTTGTGTGAATTAGCCATGGCTACATACACTGTGATACAGGCATCAGATTGTTTTGATATAATGATCTATATTGGTTGTATCTGTCCCTATCAAATAAAATAAAAATAAATAAATGCAGCATTTATGCTAATTTTTACAATAAATATATTTATTTGTGAAAGTGGTTAATGTTAGGTTTAGGGAAAGGGTTGGGATTAGTTAGTACAAGTATGTGGCAGTAAAATAACATTTGTTCTTTTTTCCTCTAATTCTGAGCTGACAACACAATAATAAACCAACCCTAGCCTTGTCCCATAATCTGTTACCAAAAAAACTCTTTATTTTTTATTACTTGCTCATTCAAGATAGGTTGACTTAACAGTCTCCATCCTAAAAGAGTTTCTGTGACGTTGAATGTTAAGCTTCGCCTACGAGCAAAATGCCTGGCTTTTAGTTTGTCTCTCAAGGTGGATGAGGTGTCTGGGGGGGAGCAGGGTTCGGACCGCCAGCCTTCCAGTTAGTGGGCGCCTGGCTCTATCACCTGAGCTACAATCAGACTTTACTTCCTCCTATATTGCTGTTTTTTTCCACTTGCTCTGCATTGTGGGTAATTGCCACTGAGCAAGGTGAGGTCATGAAGGAACCAAAAATGCAATCTTGGTACCTCAGCCAATCAAAGATCCTCCTTTTGTAGGAAGTGTGGATTGAAACTCATATTATCTCATGGTCTTTTTCTTATTATTCCATTTTTGTTTCTTTCTTATTTCCTATGCCATTAGCTGATTAAACAGCTTTCCTCAGTGAAAACAAAACCAAGTCACACTCTGCACACTTAACCATTCATTGATGTTATGAATCCTCTCTCATGAATGACGATGAGCCCCTCATTTGTGTTGTGCTGTTCCCACGATGCATCTCCAGCTGGGTGCTATCTGCCGCCGAGATAGAGCCATTTGCGAATGTGTACACTCTGAGTCCCCCACACATCAATATGGCTGCATTGGCACATTTTCCCCCGCGGTGGAGTTGGGAGTAGCTCGGGGTGCTGTTAGCAGATAACAGTCATCAGTAAACAAACACACAAATCACACTCTTGAGTCGGGAGAGTGCCGAATGTGACACTCCGCTGACTGAACTTTTATCAAAGCCTCGGTGAGCCCTACGTTAGCGCATACAAAGCTGTTTCATGCTGCTACACAGAGCCCAAGCATGCCTCAGCCTGCTGCAAGAGTAATTGGCCTCATGTGAATTTCAAAAAATTTGTCAAGCCTGAAAAAGCCAGAGTTAACAACAAAACTTACCAAACTTTTGAAACCAAACAACGAAGGGATAGCAGGATCACTTCACACTAATTGGACAGATTAAATCAATGAATGGTTGAATGCTGTTTTCATTTGGTCTTCTGGCATTGTATTTTCATTCACTATTTTGTTTTCGCCTTTATTTCATGACCTTTAAAACAAATGCAATTCAAACTGTAGTAAACAATATTAGCAAGCAGCAGCATTTGCGTGGGTCATTGAATTGTCCCCATATTGAAATCAAGGCTGGAGGTAGCTGCAAAAGTGCACTCTTGAGCCCCTTTCCTACATAAATAAGGAACACTTTGGTATCAGTCTTCATTCTCTTTAAGATAAGATCCAGTAAAACTTGGAAAACAAATTAAAATTAACTATACGCTATAATTTTTTTTTTTTCCTTTCTCTATGGCCGAGATCAGTCTGACTTAATTTCAGGCTCTAGATGCACCATTTTAACATCGTGGCACAGGTGAATCGGAAGCTAGAGCTGCTTGCTATGGCAGTGTTGATGTGCAAGTAAATAAATCAAAAAAGAAAATGTGTGGTCACGTTTCTGGTGGGGAAAGGCCCTGCTGTTATTAAGTATGCACTGATGTTTTTCGATTGGTCTGACAGAGATGGTAAGGTGCAGCGAGAGGCAGACACACTCTGCGACGAATCTGACAAAATATATCTGACTCTGCTTGATATCTGACGCAGCTCGTTTTTGGTCATCAGACAACTCTATCTGTGATCTTTGTCCCTGTCTTACTATAAGACGTACGGCCATCGCTTTTGAGCTACAACGTCTGATGTTTCCCACAATTAGGAATCTTTCATCTGAGAAATCATGCAATGTATACCATGCCTAAGAGTTATTTACAGAGTGCAAAAAGTAATTAGAAGCACATGGCTAATTTGCTTCAATCAACAGTATCAACAGTGTCAGTATCAATTATGAAGGCACTTGCACAAAATTAGACTTAAATTAACTTAGAAAAAAGGACACAATATATGTACTTTGCAGCTTGATCATAAACCCCATGGACCCTATTCCAAGTATGTGTGGCAAATACTAGCAATGGCATCTTCCTCTGTTTCTCTACAGAAATAATACTAAAGTACAGCGACTACTTATATAATAATTAAAAAACACAGGTAAGACCCATAGGTCTGCAGGTTTTCTTACTCAGAGGAATGATGAGATGTTATCCATTTAAACATAAGCACTTCACACAGAAGACCCCAGAAATGCAGCTTGAGTCGACCATGATACTAGCTCTAGTCACAAGGGGTCACTACAGATTATTTATTTTCTATGATGCCTTGGTGGAGTTCTGTGCTGTACAAGTGTTTCTAGTTTAACCGTTGTTATTAGAAAGCATAAAATATTAGTTGCAAAAGTAAGATGGAGCCTGGAAGTGACATGCTGTGGCTCCCACAGAGCTCTGATCTCAACATCACGGACCTGCTGAGAGCCTTCAGAATCTGAGAGGCGCAGACAACTGGGACAACTGGAGGGGCTTGTGGCATCTTCATCAAAATAAAACACAAATACAACCACACATAAATACTGCCTCTAGAAGCACAGATGAAGGAATTAGTCCAATCTCACGAGTTAAATCATACACTAAATTGCCAAGAGTATTTGCTCACCTGCCTTTACACTTTTACTTAATTCTTAGTCTATAGGGTTTAATGTGATTTTGGCCGACCCTTTGCATCTATAACAGCTTCAACTCTTCTTTCCGCATCTCTGTTTGAACCACATTTAAACTATTGTAATGTCATAATACGTACCCAAGTTACTTAAAAAAATTACAGACCCTACAGAAAAAAGTTATACGAGCCATATCATGGGCCAGGTTAAATACTCCCTCTGATCCTCTTTTTTATAAATACAAACGTCTGAAGCTCACTGAGTGCAATATTTTTCAAAATGCCTGTATGATGTACAATGTGGTATTTGGACTTAGTCAACTCATTCAAATTTATTTTCCCACTCATAGATATAACACAAGGGGAAAAGAACTCCTAAAAGGCAAAAAACGGAAACTGAAATGCACAAGTTTCAGTGTAACATGTACAGGTCCACAGATTTGGAATGAGATTGACACCATGATAAAAGAATCAACATCTCTGTCTATTTTCAAAAAAAGATTAAAACAAAAATTGCTATTAAATTATGTACCCCATATGGCTGGTTCCCATAAAGTAAACTTATGTAAAAGCTGTATATGTGTTTAAATTGTAAATTATGAATTAGTATCTGATGTGTCAAAACTTGATCTAATGAACTATGAATTAATGTTTAGGATTTCTAGGTCTGAGATAAATGTAGGTGTTAGGTATTTGTTTATAATTGTATGTATGTTTATGAAATGTTTGGGCCCCTATTTATAAGCTCGGGAGCTTTTGGGGAGTCCTATTTTACAAAAGATTTTATTAACAAATATGATTTGTGCCTTGTATATTTGCATATTTTGTAAATAAACTTTGAACATGAACTTTAGAAGTGTTTATGGGAGTTTTTGACCATTCTTCCAGAAGCGCATTTGTGAAGGCCTGGCTCACAATTTTCACTCTAATTCATCCCAAAGGTGTTCTGTCAGGTTGAGGTCAGGACTCAGTCAAGTTCTTCCACACCAAACTCGCTCATCCATGTCTTTATGGACCACGCTTTGTGCACTGTTGCGCAGTCATATTGAAACAGGAAGTGGCCATCGCCAAACTTTTCCACACCGTTTTCCACAAAGCTGCTGCATAGGTGCTTGATTTTATTCACCTGTGGCCATGGAAGTGATTGGAACACCTGAATTCAGTTATTTGGGTGGGTGAGTGAATATTTTTGGCAATATAGTGCAAGGGCATAAGTTTGGGTGTAATATTGGGGGGGTTAAACTCTCTGCCTTTTTTATTTATTTATTTATTTATTTATTTTACACATTAAATCATGTAAAAGAAGTATGTTAATTTGGAGTTTCTGTATTAGAAATGCATTATGATACTTTTACTGTGATTTACTTGGCTTCAGCTATGTATTAGGCTAGTGTCAGTGTCAGTGTTAGCACAATAGCAAGGCTGATTAGTTAATAATGCCCTTTTAATAATGCTCTTTTCATAATAGCACAGGTTAGAGACAGGCAGCTATCACCACTATAACACCAGAGACTGAGCGACACACACAGCAAACAGTGAACGCTCAGGAGAGACAATGGATTGGGCCATACCAAGTATTCTGCACAGGGAGGGGGGGTTGAATTAACTAACTATTATTTTGCTGGCAAACAAAATTAATACAGAAAATTGACGAGTTATTCGTGCAAGATAATTCATATTTGTATTCATCGCAATGTTGTGATTATTGGGGGGGTTATATTGGCTCCCCCATCAACCCCCCACCACCCCACCACCACCCCCCTCCCCTTCCCCAGAAATTACACACCTGATATAGTGTATATTTAAAACACTTTTCATTGGTTTTAATAAATACTCTACTGGTGCCTTAAAGAAACAGGGAAACAGATCAACAGAGGGCAGCAGCTTTGGCCCTGTTATGGATTTGTATATAGACTGCTTTAATCCATCAATCCTTTTTTTCCATTCCTGTATACTGATGTTGTCCAGTATCCACGATAGAAATTGATCATTTCTTCCTTGGCCCCCAACTGGCCTTTGATGAATATTTCATCACAAACATTTTTTTTTTTTTTTTTTTTTTTTTTTTACATCTTGCTAACCCACTCACAAACCAAACCACATCCAATGCCGGTGCAAATGTAACTTTCTTGGCAGAGGTAATTTAATAGATAGACAGTAGTCAGGGTAGAAATGTCCTTGTCAAATTAATTTATAAAGATGTCTACTTGTACCAGTGCTCAAGCCATTGTTCTAAAACTACCTTCATCCTAGGCAGAGTATTTAACCAAAAGAAAATATTTATTTATTTATTAGGCTTTTTTTTTTTAGCTTTTTGAAATTTTTTGGGCACCTTTTGCATTAGTATTTTCACATTTTTTTCTCACGTCTTTTATCTGATACAACACATAGCTATATGTATTTGTATATTCTCTCTATTTTTTGATTAACATATTTAACATTGTTTGTTTGTTGTTTGTTTGTTTGTTTTTGACTATAATTTGTTGCAATTTTGTTATTGGCTATTGCATCTATACAAACAACTGTATGGCTAACTGTACAAATTAATATTTAATCAAAAAAAAAAAAGAAATGTGCAGGAGCATTTTCTGGTTTCTTGTGTCTATGTAGAGCCGTGAGGCGAGGTACTTTAAGATTTTAAGGAAGAGAGGGCATCAGCAAACAGGATAACTCAAACAAGCATGAATGCAACAAAATACTACTCCAGGTATGTTTTTGAGGTGGAAACAACATATTTAACATGGCTAAAAGCTAAAAAAAAGTCAATTTAGCAACATTTAAATATGTTTATATTTAAAAGCCTTCAGTCTCTTTTAGGGACCTTGAAGTATAAATACATTGACGGAACAACATAACCACAGTAATTTGAACATTTGAATAATGTTGTGCTATTGCTATCCCTTGGCACAAAACATCGTCTCCCATGTCTCCCAGTGGTAATAAATCACTATGGATTATGATTAATGTGGCACATCTGTAAAGGGATTATGCTGAGGAATCAATGCTGCTGCTCATTTTTCCTCAATCGAGATATGAATATTTTAGCCACAGTTATTAGGGATGCTATTCATCATTACTGCTGTTGCTGTTTGTTATGGCCGCCTCTGCGTCTCCGTGGATACTGCAGAGCTGCCCCACTTATTAAAAATTCACACCAAGGGCACACCTTTTCAAGGCATTAAGGTGAATTAATTGAAAGCAAATGATGTGAATGTCCAACAGACTCGTGCCAAATCACATAATCATTTCCAACTTGGAAATCTCATTTTCTTGGACAAACAGGACAAAATGGGGAAGTTGCCGCAGCGGTACCAAAATGTGTGGCCAACTGAATAGACCTGTTGATGTGCCCCCCTCCCCCGCCCATCCTTCCTGCCCTATCTCCCCCGTCTCATCATCAGGTCCCATTGGCCCTTTCTCTGCCGCTCAATGAAATAGACACAGATTGAGGGATGTGAGTCAATATGTTCTCCGAGTTGGGGACGTGGGAGGTGAACAACTCAATAAGATGCCAACAGGCCGGCTGCCATTAGGTCTGCTGCTGCTGGTGCTGCTGCTGCTGCTGGCCGAGACAGACAAACAGAGCTGTTTGCATTCACACCGCCACAAAACGAGCTCAGCTTAGAGCCTCCTACAGAATATGATTTTGCTATCATAGTAATCTATAGCCTCGTTTTCACCAGGGCAGAACAGGTCAGGTCTGTTTCCATTGTCCAAAAAGAATATGAAGCATTCCAAAATAATAGCAGTGCAAGTCATAGTAATAACTCAGCTCAGTGTGGTACGGTTAAAATACAGAGCTAAAGACTGCAGTCTGTTTATTGGCTGATTGCTTATGTTCTTACTTAGAAGCAAATAAAAAAAAATGGATAGCATTTTATACTATAGCTCAGTGATAGTATGATAATAGTGTGGTCATAGCATGATAATCACAGTAGTACTATAGTAAATCAGAACCGGATTTTTTTTTTTTTATTGATATCCTTCATTAATCTGTCATGTTTACAATTTATGAAAATGGTTTAATAAATAGCCTAGTACAGTACAGAAATGAAGCACTCGAATGTTGTCATTGGCCTTATTTTCGTGGCATGTGACTCAACTCGGACATATGCCTAATGACTTGTGACTCAACTCGCCTGGTGAATTTCTGAGTGGCAATGACTCGTGACTTGCCTTTAGGTTCATGCTGACATGGACTTGGACTTAGAGTGTATTCACACCAGGAAAGTCTGTTGGTCTGCTTCTTTGGTCCAGATCGAGCCTGGACTTTATTTTTTATTTTTTTTGTTTGGTTCAGATCATATTCTCATTGCAGTTTTTGCAAGTGGACTGAAATTTGTAAACAGAAGCATGTGTGTGATAATTGCTGCTCCCATCGGCCAGAAATAACGTGGGGGGGCAACGCAAAGACATATAACCTGAAGAAAACAGTCATGCAGGACTTGCATGCTGCACTTGTTACTGTGATATTTATTCTGATTTTACAGCTACAAATCTGTGAAAATCATTTTGAATGTCAAGAGCAGCTACACTGTAAATAGTGGTATTTCACTCAATTAAAATTTGTGTAAAAAAAATTGGCCAACACCTGCCCAAAACTTGTAATAAATGATGTTACAATAAATATTGATTTGTGTATAGCAACTCTCTAGTCATTTTTATTTTATCAAGATGTGTTAGTATAGACCCTTCCAGGAATGACATGCTTTAAAAAGTTGCACACGCAGCCTGGTACCAATATTAACATTTTATCCCTTATTTTTACGAGGGAGCAAAATAAAAATATTAATTTAGTCGTTTCTGAACTGCAGAAATGAATGGTTGTTGTTTATATGTTTATTAAAAATTACTCTGAATCAACATAATGCAGATTTGAGTCAGTACAATTCACTAAAGTGAACTTACAAAAGTAGGATGTCAAACTATTGTGGTCCGCCACATTTCTGTTACTATTTGTCCTGTGTAACATTGAAATTAGGAAATGTAAATTACGTAGCCTTTAGCTTGTATGCTAATTATAAATGATAACTGCAACCTTACATTAATGTCAAGTAAAAGTTGACACACTCACTAATGTTATTAAACTAGGCTCTGATATTACTCACATGTGGCAGTTGCCAAACCTATCTTGATTATTCCTAATTTGCGATTTTTGGTGGCTAGCGCTAATTGCCCCATTAGAAATGTATTATCGTCTTTTCAAACCTCCGGTTTCCAGTCTTTGGAGCGCAAACGTTCTGGTTACAAACACAAGAAGGGGCTATAAAAATTAGGTCAAACAAAATTAAGCAATAATTGGATTTGATTTATACTGCATTGATTTAAGCAAGAAAAAACTGATGAACGTGACTCAATAGGCATCCTGTGTTCCTGACAATTTCCGCCCACATTTTCTGCAGAAACGAAGCAGATTTGTCGCGTTGATATTCAGGCTGGTACAGTTTTAATCTCTTATTTTTTTTATAAATGAATTATTTTCACACGCTTTTTTTCCTGCCTACCTCATATAATGATGAGAGACAGAAATACTAGACATACTGGCTCAGACGTCACCTGGTCAAACAAGGTCTGTGTCAGATTCTGGGGAACCAGAGCACCTTGATGAGAAGTGGGCTACTGGAACAAGACAGAAATGGATGAGATGCGAAAATGTGGGAACTTTGAAAGCCAGAATCAACACTCACTGCTAAACAATTAGTAGCTTGTCCTCTACTCAGTGGTCTCCGAGCTCGGGTCCTCTACTAGAGGCCTGGGAGCTTGAGGGTTCTGCGCAGTATCTTTGCTGTTCCTAGGACTGCGCTCTTCTGAACTGAGATGTCTGATGTTTTTCCTGGGATCTGCTGTAGCCACTTTTCTAGTTTGGGGTTACTCCCCGAGTGCTCCGATCACCACGGGCACCACTGTTGCCTTCACTTTCAAGGCCTTCTCAAGTTAGTATTTCTCTAGTTTCTCATGTTCCTTTTTCCTGCAATCGCTTGGTATTGCGATGTCAACCACAACGGCTTTCCTCTGCTGTTTGTCCATCACCACAATGTCTGCTTGGTTCGCCACTACCATTTTGTCTGTCTGGATCTGGAAGTCCCACAGGATCTTAGCTCGGTCGTTCTCCATCTTGACCTCGGGACTTCCAGACTACTCTGCACAGATGTTCCTGTACACTATACCAGCCACTTGGTTATGACGCTCCATGTATGCTTTCCCTGCCAGCATCTTACAGCCTGCAGTTATGTGCTGGATTGTCTCAGAGGCCTCTTTGCACAGTCTGCACCTGGGGTCTTGTCTTGTATGGTAGATCTGGGCCTCTATTGCTCTGGTGCTCAAGGCCTGCTCCTATGCAGCCATGATCAGTGCCTCTGTGCTGTCCTTCAGTCCAGCCCTTTCTAGCCATTGGTAGGATTTCTGGATATCAGCCACTTCAGTTATCTGTCGATGGTACATCCCATGTAGGGGCTTTTCCTCCCATGATGGTTCCTCCAGCACCTCGTCCTCTGTTTTTCACTGCCTGAGACATTCACTGATCACTTCGTCAGTTGAGGCCATCTTCCTGATGTATTCAAGGATCTTGGATGTTTCATCCTGGACACTGGTTCTGACACTCACCAGTCCTCTGCCTCCTTCCTTGCACTTAGTGTACAGTCTCAGGGTGCTGAATTTGGGGTGGAACCCTCCATGCTTGGTCAGGCACTTCTGTGTTTTCACATCTGTAGTCTGAATCTTTTCCTTTGGCCACTGAGCTGACTCCTTAGGACATGCCTGATTTGTTGGAGGTATTTGGCTGTGGCCTGTTCCAGGTTGCCATTTGCTTAAGGGA
Source organism: Bostrychus sinensis (assembly GCA_020698575.1). Lineage (NCBI taxonomy): Eukaryota > Metazoa > Chordata > Actinopteri > Gobiiformes > Eleotridae > Bostrychus > Bostrychus sinensis. The sequence goes on along the minus strand of CM036242.1, from coordinate 11,950,700 downwards.
ATCCAAGGTATTTGTAGCTGTCCTGAATGTCTGCTATTCTGCTGTCTGGGAGTGAGACCCCTACTGCTGGTGCCCAGAGTCAGGACTAAACTCAGTGAAGCAGCATTTCAGTTTTATGCAGCTAAACTCTGGAACAGTCTTCCTGACAATGTTAAACAGGCCTCTGCTCTGACAATGTTCAGGTCCAGACTTAAAACTTTTCTTTTTAGCTGTGCGTATGTCAACTGAAAGTGTTTTTTTCCCGCACTATTCTCTATTAATTTAATTTTAAATTGATTCTTAATTATACTTTTTAAATTTGATTTTATTGTTGTGATTCTTGTGTTTGTACTTTTAAACTTGCCTTTTTTTCTGTAAAGCACTTTGAATTGTTTTGTGTATGAATTGTGCTATAGAAATAAACTTGCCTTGCCTTAGTGTATGGACTACCTTAACTCTCTTTGTCACCATCCGCTCACACTTCTCAAGTCTGAATGACTCTGGCGGGCCGGCTTTTCATTCGGCCCCCAGAACATCCCCATGAGCTCAGAGCCCAACTAAGAGTGTTTCCAAGTAGTTTGGGCTCTTACTCTGCAGTTCATAGAAAAGAGCCAAAAACGCTTTAACTCGACCTGAAAAGCTCAAAATGGCAATAAAAAGATGTTGCTCATTTCTCTGGCATAGAAGCTTGTAGAACAAAAAAATCAAATTGATTTTGTAGCTCTTCTCAAGTTCTACTTGCACAGCAAGTTTGATTGAGATTGCCTTGATGCCTTTATGAGAGTGTCTGGCCCTTATAGTGTCTGCCGAGAAAAATTCTGGTCCTTGGACAAATGTAGTTGAAGACCCCTGCTGTAGACACAGATGTTGATGTAACGTCAATGCTTTTTCAAGGCAACATATAATCTTGTGATGTTCCAGACCTTTGCTCGAGAAAATTTTTCACAACCTGGACCTCATTGAATTTTAATTGATGATCCCTGCCGTAGATCCTGGTTGTGCAGATCAGTGAGTCAATGTCTTGCTCGCTCTTGGCGTACAGCTTGATGTCATCCATGTAGAGGAGGTGACTGATGGTGGACCCATTCCTGAGTCGGTATCCATAGCCATTCTTGGTGATTATTTGGCTGAGGGGGTTCAGGCTTATGCAGAACAGCAGCAGGGACAGAGCATCTCCTTATGTATGGTGTGGTATATCCCACATTTAATGGACACGTGTAATTGGCATGCAGTTGGCCTCAAGGGTGGTCTTCCACTGCCTCATCGAGTTTGCAACGAAGGCTCTTAGAGTCCTGTTAATGTTATACATCTCCAAGCATTCCATGATCCATGTGTGTGTGGCCGGCCTGACTGCATTTCAATTGTCATAATGCCACAAAACACAATTTAATTCATCATTACAACATGTAAATAGAGGAAAACACACCAAACCTACCATCTAAAACTCACAAACTGGGCAAGCAGTGCATTCATCAGAGCAGCAACAATAAGAGCAAAGGTGACCCTGAAAGATCTACAGAGCTCCACAGCAGAGACTGTTGTATCTGTCCACAGGACCACTCTGAACCATACACTCCACAGAGCTGGGCTGTGTGGACGAGTGGACAGAAAAAAGCCATTGCTTAAAGAAAATTATACGAAAACATGTTTTGTGTTTGCCAAAAGGCACGTGAAAGACTCCCCAAACACATGAAGGTCCTCTGTCCAGATACAATTAAAATGAGCCATCAATAAAAGATGCTATGTGTAGCACAAACCCAACACCTGACTGTGGCCCCTCTCTAAAGTAAAGCCTGGTGATGACAGTGCCCTGCTGTGGGGATCTTTGTCATTGGGGACTGAGAAACTGGTTAGAACTGAAGGAATGAAGAATGGAGATAAACACAGGACAGTTGTTGAAGAAAATGACTCAAACTGTGCTGTACAATGCATCCAAACCTGAAGGAGCTGTTTTTAGATGAAGCATGAGCACAAATCCTACCGATTATATGAACCAAGCTCATAATTACTTATCCTAGAAGACTTGGAGCTGGAAACCCTTCAGAAGGTGGTTCTACAGAGGACTAACTAGAAGGGATGAATAGTTTTGAATGCTCAAGTTTTCAGTTTTTCTGTAATATTTCTTATTTGCTTCACAAAAAATGTTTTGCATCTTCATAGTTGTTGTCATGTGATGTAAAGTGACTGACATGAACCTGCCAGTGATCCATTTCAATTCCTGGTTGTAAAGCAAAAATAAAGGAGAAATGCAAAGGGGGGTGAATACTTTCGCAAGCCACTGTATATAGCTAGATTAAACAAAGTACAGCTACAGTAATTATGTCCTATAACAGAGATTTCAATGTATGGATAGTTTTACCCATGCAGCTGTCACATGAATCATAGTGTACATTGTGCAAGTGTTCTCGTTACTATTATAAGTCAAAGGACCAATAAAACTTTGTTCACTTTGGTTTGAATGTAAGATGAGTGTTAGGGGCCTGTTCACACCAGTATCAGTGCATGCTGTCATCGTCCCTCGGTCATAAGTGGACAGTCCCCTGGTGAGTTTCCTATGATCACTCAGGACTCATTAACTCGATCTATATGCAGAGCCATCAGCTCACGGAACAGCGGGAGCCTATGTTCTGTGGCCTTTTCATCTTCTCCACTCACATTAGCCTTGAGCACAGCTGCTCCTCATTGTAAGGTGTCACATGTACAGGAAACATATAGACATGTTGGAAATCATACACAGTGTAGTCAGTTAACATGGACGCGTATGGGAATAAACGGGGGCCGGGACATAAGTGCTCAGTTGAACCAACCAGCAGGGCCCCATACAATGAGCTAGCTGGAAATAAAACTAGAAACATTTGGACAGCGCAGGACTTTACAAAGGCAATGGTCATAACTAGTGATGGTAAAGGTATAATGCCCAGACATGGATTGGAAACTTTTACTTTTAGTTTAGGGGTAAATGCTCTATCTATTGAGCAGCAAAGCCTTTATAGCTGGAGTTAGTGTGTTTGGCCCTATTTTGCAATGATACAGAATCCTATGTTTGTTACATTCCTAAATTCTGATGGTGTTCTGGATCCACAATTGAAACTAGTAATTGAAAAAAATATTTATAATATACATTTATATTTAACTGAAGCTAAAATTGCCCTGCGACAAGCTGGCCCCTGTCCAGGGTGTACCCCGCCTTCGGCCCAAAGTTACTGGGATAGGCTCCAGTCACCCGCGACCCCTAACGGGAATAAGCGGTAGAAAATGAATGAATGAATGAATGAAGCTAAAATTACAATGTAGAAGTCAACCACCAGGGCCCTCTAGTACAAAGAGCTGAAAATGCTTTTATTTATCTAACCTTTACTTTACTACAAATTATTATTTACAGTGTTGACCTAGAAGTGCTGAGAACACTTGAATTTACACATATGCAAAAACATTAAACTATTGTTCATTAGTAAAACATTCACAAGAGTCCTTAAAACTGACCTTTAATCTGCTTTTAAAGGCAGAAAGTGAGATCATTGAAACCATATGAAGTGTATTTTGATACAAGTTCCAATCATTTGGAGCAGCAAAACAAAAAGACAAAAGGTCAAAAGATGACTTTGTTTTGGGAACTTTTAGTTTGATAAACTATGAGGATCGAGTGTTATACCTCGAGGGGATTTCATGTTGTAGCAACTGGTTTAGATCAGGAGTGAGACCTAACATAGTTTTATATGCAAACATAAGCCAGTGGATGTTGTGACGAGATTGCAGTGAGGGCCAGTTAACTTGAGAATAAAGCAGACAGTGATGTGTCTTGAAGGGGGAATTTGTAACAAAGCGAACAGCAGAGTGATAGATTGTATCCAGTTTTTGAAGGCTTCCTTTGCAAGCGTGGGGCTTGGGTGCTTGGTAGGGTGACCACCTCAAAAAATACTAAAACTTGGACAAGTTGTGTTATTTGTGGGTCAAGAAAGGACAGACTCAAGAAATAAAAGCTCTGCTATTTGACATTATCTAATTTACTGACTTAATGAGTCTACACCTCATTTATTATTATAAAAGATACAGCTGCTAAAAACACACGTTTTGCAAAGTAATGTCTTTACTGATACTTTTCTCATCAAAATAAAAAAGCCCCATGGAGAGACGCCTTTCCTGAAATACAGGGCAGCAGTACACACCAACCATATATTTAACTCAGTGAGAGTCCCACAAATACATATTCTACATTTTACACTGGGAATACTGACCTTATCTTGTTGTTTTTAACTTGAATCTCACTTTTTAGAGGCTAAGATCTACTGAAAAAGTGGGTCATTATCTTATTAATCCTAATAAGTGTCTAAATGGCTGTGCAATACAACCAAAAGTGGGATGGGTGGTCACCCTAATGCTGGGGTGTCCAAAATTATTTTAAAAAGCCTGAAAAATACAGGTTTATTTAAATACAATCCAACAGAAGTCTGTGTGAACAGTTTAAATGTTAATTGGTAATGTATGGTTAAGGTATACTTTATTGATCCCTGTAGGAAAATTCATTCTCTGCATTTTTGACTCATCCTTCAGTGATGCTGGGACAACCTGTCAGGAGCAGTGGGCTGCCCCGCTGCAGCACCTGAGGACCCTTTTCTAGATCTTGAGCCAGGATCCTAGTCAGGAGTTCCTAGAGGTTTTAGCCTATTGTGCATGTTTTGAAGTTGATTGGGGAAACCAGAGGACCCACCCAGACACAGGGAGAACATGCAAACTCCACACAGAAAGGCCCCACGCAGTCTGGGTATCGAACCTGGGACTTTTTTTGCTGTGAGGCGAGAGTGCTAACCACTAAGCCACCATGCCACCGTGTAACTGTTACCACAGAAAGTATTAATTTAATTGAATGAAATGAGTTAGTCATTCTGAGCAAAACACCATACACTATGGATGTGTATGAACATGTATAAAAGTACAACTTTACAATGTAGCATGGCAGAAAAGTGGTTAGCTCTGTTGCATCACAACAAGATGGTCCCAGGTTTGATTCCCTGACAAGTTGGACAGGGCCTTTTTTGGTCGAATTTGCATATTTTCCCCAGCCACGTTCATTTGGCATCACCATGTATCTGCATGTTTGTGTGCATTGTTAGTTATAGCCTTTCTGATTCACTAAGCTCATATGAACATCAGTTTTATGTTTTGCTGGAACCAACCAGCTAATTAATTACTTCAAAAACAGCTTCTGATGTACAGCTGCCAGACACACCACACTCAGTTTACCATTAAACGCTATTTGAGTGCTGGCTACATATGCTAACAGCAAAACAAAACAGAACTAGTGAAAGGCAAAACAAAATACCTTATCATGTGTTTATTGAGATAAATTTGGGATAATTACAGAGTGGTTATGCATCGGTCTGGTGCTGAATGTTTGATAGCATTAGTAGAAGTGTAACACGTTCCTTAAAAGCCACAATGTGCGTCAATTAATTGTATCTCACTGAATCTCACAATTCAGTGTGTATCTCCCTCATGGGTTCACCGTAAATTTAGCCATTAAAATAATCTGCATCTGTTCTGTTTTGATGGATCATTAGTAAGTAGGGCCTGCTCTTTTGCGCCACATCCTACCTCTTTACACTGGGCACCAGCCTTCAGACCTTAATGTGAGTATGAATGCATTTTATGCCAGTCCATCGCGCTTTTAATCCTGAAAATTTGCTTCATAATGATAAATATGCACACAGCTCTTGGTAGACATAATACTTTTTGTAACATTTGGTACTACTGCAAGCTACAATTAATATTTATTACCTCTGCCAAAGTGGTTATGGTTTGTAAGTTGGTTTGTAAGACTGTGAGCAAGATAAGTCAAATGGATAATAATAAAATATAAAATATGGATTTGGACCATCGCCTGGATCCACAAATTATGCCAATGGTTCTGTACTATTGCTGGATTGAGATATCCAAGCTGTTTAAAATATACTAACTCCAGCCATAGGGGGCGTAAATGAACAAATGATTACTTTTTGGTATGGATCTAGAGCAGTGATTCTCAACTGGTGGGTCCAAACATGGGCGTTTGCAGTGGGTCGCAGGCCAAGGTTAATAAAATAAATAAATAAAATAAAAGATAAATGGAGTGTCATCGATTTACACTCCTTAACAGTAGGTGGCAGTATATGACAGGTCTATAGAAGAAATGTTAGCGCTGCTTAATTTTCCTCAAAGCACAATGTCTTTCAGTATTTACCTCATATACGTGAGTACTTCTGAATTGCACTTTTATTGGCATTGCACTTTTTAATTCCCAGTTGGACTTTTTTATTGAATGTATTTTGCTGTTAAAATGTCTGTAACTGAAATGTTCTGATTGTAATGTCAGGCTTATTATCAATGCTTAAGTGACTGGATATTTTTATTAAGATATTGAGACTTGAGACAGAGACGTTATAGTTTGTGTTTGTGCATGGAAGCACAATTGAATGTGTTATAAAGACTGAAGTTACTGACAGGAAGAGTTGTTTTAAATTAGAATACAACTAATTCAGTGTAGAAGAAAACAGTTCCCTCTCTAGCATTGCCACTTGCTTGGTTTATCTGTAAATGTATACTGATGTTATACTATCTCAGGTTCAAACTGCAGAAAGTGTTTATTTAACAAATTTGAGAAGTTTTATTTGTGTTGCGGCTTGTCATTATGGGGTGATGGTGGGTCCCGAAACCAGATCAATTGAGAACCACTGCTCTAAATCCAGGTATTTTTAGTAGATTTAAGGCAGCACCTCTTTTGGTCATTCTTCTTTTCAGTTTTTTGCTAAAACCTTGTAATATGTGCTACAACTACCAGTCAAATATTACACCCCATAATAATAATAATAACACCCCACCTTTTACAGTGTTTTTATTTGTATAACTGCCAGAGGTTAGTAAAAAGATAAGGTTAAGGTTACATAAAACTGAGAAAAATAATGCACATTTCCAAATTGTACACAAAGACCTTTTTATGTGAGAAGCACCCTGAACCATAACAGCTACAGTATTCTGCAGCACCATGCAGTACCCACTGGTGTCAGGGGTTCATACAGCGAGATACTGACTCAAAACATGAGTCCAAGCTGAGCCAGTACAAGATGGTGAATTTAAAAACATGGAGAGGCAGGACAATCTCCAGACTTAAACCCTATGGAGCTGGTTTGGGATGAACTGGACAGAAGAGTGAAAGCAAAGCAACCTACAAGAGCTGCATATTTATGAGAGCTTCTGCAACACAGTTATTATAGAATATTTGGTTTCCTTTGGAGAGAGAATGTCACGAGTGTGTTCAGCTGTCATACGTCTATCTGCCAAAGATGGCTACCTTGATGAGTCAAAAGTGTAGAATACATTTTGGTTTGTAATGATTTCTGATTCCATGATTTCTGTTTAATTTTCACTTGAAACCTTGACTTGGAGGCTTGCATGCTCCCGTGACCCTGAGAACAATGCCATCGAGAGTTTATTCCTGGTAGGGCCACCCTTAACGAGAAAGGTTGATGTGAGGAGCCAGACGAATACTAATCCAACCCACCCAAAGGATTCAACATGACTCCTCATATGGGTTACAGATACCCTCCACCGGTCGTCTTGGCACTGGGTGAAGACAGTGTGGTTGTCTACACTATAAAAGAAGACATGCACAGGCCAATCTCAGCAACATGCAATCTCAAAGTCCTACGGCGACAGGGCAGAGGTGATGTAGGCAGGGTTGTAAAACCTGGAGGCCTTCAGTCAGAACCCAGCATGTAGGCGGGTGTAAGGATTTCCCTCAGTATGGACTTGCAATCAGTGCCTAAGAACATGCAGATCAAGGATCTGCCTCATAAGCCGTCAGGAGATGTTGTACATATTACGTACATTCTCATCATGAATAATTCATTCATTCATCTTCTTCTGCTTATTCCCGTTAGGGGTCGCGAGCCTATCCCAGTAACTTTGAGCCTTAGATGGGTTACACCCTGGCCAGGTTGTCGCAGGGCTGACACAGAGACAAACACAGACAAATAACCATTCACTAGTGGTAATTTAGAGTCGCCAATTCTCCTAACGCATGCATGTCTTAGGACTGTGGGAGGAAGCCAGGTTAGCTGGAGAGAACCCACAGTAACATGGGGAGGACATGCAGACTCCACCCAGAGTGTTGTTGCGTTGGCTGGTCTGAGAATCAAACCCACATCTCCTTGCTGGGAGGCAAGAACACTAACCACACCGTGCCCCACTTATCATGACTAATATATATTGACATTGTATGTATGTTGATACATTTTTCTAGTTAGTCTTTTGTTTTGATTATTGTTTTGTATCTGCCCCTTTATGCAGCCCCTTGACCAGGTCGTCATTATAAATTATAATTGGTTCTCAACTGACTTACCTGGTTAAATAAAGGTTACTTTCATTGTTTAAAAATCAGGCCTTTATGGTGCAATAGGTTGTGTTCATGTTTTATATCAGAATCTGATGATGATCAAAAAAGATGGAGGGCGGAAGTCAGTACTACTGACATTATTTTTCAAAGAAATCAAAGAAATATCTAAACAGAATATCCACAAAATATTCAACCTGATTATTTTTGTGTTAGCAACTGGATCCATGACCTCACTATATTTATCTTATGGCTGTAGATACTTTTATGAGCCCAGGAAAAAGGTGCTGTGGCAGCTCAGAGAAACACAGAGAAAGAGAAGCAGGGCTCACGGCTACTGATATGGTTGGATGTTTTTTAGATTGATAATTTCTAGCACATATAAATACATCAGCATATTGACACTTAAGCATCAGATTCTTTATAGATTTTTCCCTGCTCTCCATCTCAGTCTAACATTATAGGGCCTTTAGAATGTCGTAACATCACATGAACACAGCCTATGTATTTAAGATCCACGGTTTGAGTTCATTTCTGGCTGCTGTATTTTTACCATTGCAACACAGCGCCAATGCCTTTGAATGAGGTTTACGCACTATGGGCCAGATTTGTCAAGGGTTTGTGCGAATGCTAAATAATTAAGACATGCTAAAAGTGGAGCAAACACGGGAGAAGCTGAGATTTACATCTCTCACAGGAGCTAAATGAGCCCAGCGCAGATTTTGCTCCTGTGACTCAGTGAATATGTAAAATGAGGCTTTCTCGCTAGAACGTGCAAAATTCAAGGCGGAGAAAATCCAAATGAAATCACTTTGCGGTTGCTATTTGATTTAGCACAAGTACGGGAGCTAAAAGTGCATGAAAATTTAGCACATTGGAGGAGCATGTGCAAAAGTTTTGCAGAGGAATGAGTGTAGCTTTTAGTGCACAGATGGGGCTTTGAAAATAAGTTATAAAGCTTAAAAGATCATTTAGAAAGATACAACAGTAACATGTTGATTTGAAGTTTGAGGAAACAATGAGACAGACTTTACCTGCAACACTTTTTCCTTGATTCTGGTTCATATTTCCCTGAACTGTGGCCTCTACAGCTCTTGTCTCCCATCTGTTTCATGTACTTTTCAATCCTTATGGTGACGGAATAGTCTTTAATTTCACTTGTGTTTATCCCATTGCCTCACAATGCCCGCTGTGGCGCTTGATTGACAGTTGGTCCATGGCTCAAGGCTGCGCTGCGTAGATTTGGCTTTGGATTGAGTGACATTGAAAACATTTTTTAACGGTTATATTTATTTGATCAAAATCAGCATGGCATAGAGGCTACTTAATACATTTTGTTTGAAGGGTTACTGGCTCTGATAGACAGTGAATAGGACTTTCCTCTCTGTCCACTTTTGTCACACAGAGGGAAACGTCACCTGACTCTGATCAGTGACAGAATCACATGAGATATTTAACAAGGATGGACTAATAGAAAATAAAATGCAATGAAATGATTATCCAGCAAAGACAGTGAGTCTGCTATAGTCAGTTATGTTATTTGAGGCTGGACATGTTGACTTTTGCGATGCATCACTGTTGGAAAGATGCAGTCAGAGCTGGCAGAGCAACATTGCTCTCACTGTCAGTGCGTCTATGCTCACCCAAAATTCTCATTTACATATCAGATTTGCAGCAGCAATTACTTGCGCAGTTTCTCTTTGTCTATCACACACAACACGCCCACAAATAGCAAAAGCTATTTTTTAAGCTGCACTCCTAATTTAGCACCTGTCTTAGTAAATCTGGTCCTAAGTGCTTCTCATTTTTTACTTGACGCTCTGTCTTCACAATATAGAGTTGCTTGGCAAATTTGAAAATTTGAGTCTTATCTGCAAGTCCTAGGTAACGTGGCATTTAAGTTTAGGAACTTGAACCGCCGCAGCTGCATGTATTTGTAATGACCAGCTGTCCCATAGGTCTAGTGTGCTCTTGTGCAGATATGACTGTGTGGTAAAGGAGGTGAGCTGAGCCTGTTAGACGGTGAATCCAGTGTGAAATGCATGTTATACTTGGTGGGATCATTTATATTTCCTCACAGGGCATGCAGCTACAGTGCACTAAGCAGCAGCTACAGGGGGCCCTCCAAGAAGCAAACCCACACTGTGCAGGTGCATGGCTCCACCAGTGTTTGCTGTTTGTGTTCTTTGTCAGGAGTCTATATTCTGTTTTTTTCTATTTTTAGACTTACTTTTTGCTAATGAATTCATGTTAAGATTTAATTTTCATAGCTTTTTTGCTAAACCCACATCATTTCTAATCTTCTCAGAAATGTGGAATATATTATAATGTTATTATGTGGATGAACAAAATGGAGCACATCAGTCAAATCTAGGAAAATATGCAAACGTGGAAGGCCATAGAACTTAATGGAAATAGCTATTTTAGTTCTACTACATCCCTTTTTCTGGTTCTAGAGAAAGGGCAGAGGTGTAGGAAGTACTGCAGAATACTGTTACTTCTACTACTAAGAAATATTACTCAAGTAGGCACAAAGTACGCAATAAAATTATTATTCAAGTAAAAGTAAAAAGAGTTAAGTTTACATAGGTATAAAAAGTACAAACTGCTACTACCACCACTACTAGTACTACTATGTCTGCCATTACCACTGCTATTAATACTACTTCTACTACTATTACTACTAGAGAGATTTTACCCAAATTGCTTCCACTGTCTGTGGCACTGGATTGTGTGGGTGTTTTTTTTTAACCCTTAGGCTTTTCAACCTTCATTTTTATCACGCTGCATATTGTTGAATTTACCTTTATGTCCTACATTAGAAAAATAAATACATGACAAACAGATGGTAAATTGTTTGCTGCACTATTTGAACACCAGGCCTACACAGAAAACAGGTTTCTGGATGCTTTAAAAGTAAAGCCAGTTTATTCAGTATCAGTGATTTAACTAAATACCTTACCTTAAATGCCAGTATATTGTATATTCACTGTATCAATACAATGTGCTCTACTGGCCTTGTCAGACACGTACACAGGCTTCAAATAAGAGTCATTCTATCACATTTGAAGATTTACAAAGTGAATACTGCCCCCTCTACAGTTTACTGAACACCTGTGGACAACAGGGGGACTGCAGGGGAGTGATATATGATCAGGGCCATGAGGTGCAGCTCATGACATAGAGACAACCATTTACTGTCTGGGGCAGAGGGAGCTCACTGTGCACAGGTAAAGATCACCTCTGTGTAATGACATAGCCTATAAAGCCGCGTGTGCGTCACATGATTCACGTAAGTCTCTCTCAGACTCCACATATTCACATTTAGATCTCTATTGCAAAGGGTTATTTATTATTATTATTATTTTGGTTTATTCATTTCTTTTATTTTTATTAGGTGTAATCTGTGCCTGAACGCCTCATGCCTGTGTCTGGGGCGAGCTGCTCTCAGGAGGGTCACGGAGACAGCAGCTTCAACTCCCCTTCAAATCCCTGCTCCGTCCGCGTCCTTCTGAGCATTAAAACTAAATTATGGTAACTAACTTACTCTTCTACGTTCTTGTTTGGAGAAAAACATCAGAGGTACTGTTTGAAATGTCCGCGATTTTGTGCCGATAGAGCCTTAATGAGACGTGCTTATGTTTGATATCATTAATGGTTGTAACACTTTAACGCTCGATATCTCTGTGATTTCGAACTCTATCAACACGAAACAAAGACTGACATGAAGTTAAAATCTCCTCTGTCGATATATCAACATGTCATGTGCAGCAGCAGCTCAATACACTTTGAAATGTGTATCAGAAAACACACACAAGTAACACACACAAGAGAGAGAGAGAGACTAATTATTTCTCGCACACTTATCAAAAATCATACTTTTATTTCTTTGAGAAGCATCAAGTCTTCAAGTCATGGGACTCAAGTCCAAGTCGAGTCTCAAGTCTCAGGCCATTTCATCAAATCGAGTGTAACGTCATCAAATTAGTGACTTGAGTCTGACTCACTTTTACTGCTATTACTATATGATTACCACAACTACTACTGTCACTTCTAATACTATTGCTACCTGCTTTGTTTACGTCTAATCTAATCCAGCGTCTTGTGCAAATGATTAACGGTGGCTGCGGCCTAACCCTAGCCCATGTTATAATGTTGTTTCCTCCTCAAAAACATACCTAGAGTTGTACTTCCTTTACACATGCTTGAGTAATCCTGTATGCTGAGACGCTGACCTTCTCAGAAGCTGAAAACGCTCTGCCTTCTCTAGGAATCACTGGCCAATCAGCAAGTCCTCTACATCCAGTCTGCTCTTATTAATTTATCCAAAAAGGGTGTTCAGCTCTGTTTCCACTGATTCCACACAGCCATTTTTATTTTTAATTTGTAGTAAACTGGCATCATACAAAAAGTTTAAGGAAGTTTAAGAAAGTTTTCTTTTCAGAATAGCACAACAGAACTACTCTCTGCTGCCCTCTGCTGGACATGTTTCTGTACTTTCTGTAACGGCAGTAAAGTATTTACTGAAAATGTTTTTCTTTAGTCAGATAATGTTTTTTATAGGTTGCAAAATGTGCAGTGCTGTTTTAGAAGACTGGTTTAAAAGATATAAAAATAATCCATAATCCCTTTAACTGATGCATTTAAACAACAAAGAAACATGATAAATGTGAAAATAAAGTATCTGAGATACAATTCTGTTTACCAGTATATACATATAGCCTGAATGTAAAAAAGGAGTACATTTAAGGCGCATTTTCCCTTGGTCCCACAATTTTGTAAGTCCTCCACTGTGGTTGAGCAGAGTGGTGCAGTTATGGTTTTGTGATTGGATAATTGAGGATTCTCACTCATTCAATGCTTACAATGGAAAAGAAAACACAGTACACTTTTTCAAATGAAGCTTTTTGTGCTGTTTGTTGTATTCCAGAAAAAAAACAAAAAAACATATATTTATATATTTTCTATTTCAAGAACTAGTCTGGGCCATGTGGATTTTAGTTGGATCCCCAATGGGTGGAAGAATCAGACACAGATTAAACTACTTCTGAATGAACTGCCTAGACAAACTGTATAACCAGTCTGAAAACACTACTTGCCGCTATGATTGGTCAGAAAGACTTTGGTGTCACTTTGCATGGGAAGGGTTCTGCACCCATTTCGGTTTTCTTAAATGAGGGAATAGGTCTGACTGGCTGATATATGGTTTTAGTTTTTATAGTTTTAGAACAAGCGATAAGCTCCGCCTCGTTAAAATTCACATCTTACATCTTCAATTCTTTTCTGCATTTTACTTTATATGATGATCTTTTTATGATCTTTCTCTGTGTAACAAGACATACCTAGCACTAAAATAAAAACTTTCTCTCGCTTTCCCTGTCAGCCATTATTCAACGGCTGATCAGAGCGTCCCTTTTTGGGGTGTGCCAGCAGATAATAATTGTAAATAATCCAACCTATATAACATCATAAACCATATTTTTTAACAGATGTTACTATATTAGATTATTTTATGGGTTACACTAATTCAAGGGCAAAAACTGGACACCTTTACAAACAGAAAGCTGTGAATAAAGCAAACATAATCTATTCTTTCTGGCTGCAGTATACAGCTATACCTACAACCACTGCAATAAACATTTATTTACTTATTTTATTCTAATAATAAAAATAATAACTGATTCAATTTATATTGCACTTTCCAAGCCACTCAACCTTCTCAGTGTGCTTTACAATTAGGACCACTCTTCCTTCACTTCTTCACATCTCTTTTTCTTATTTCATTTATTCAGGCAAGGTGGGTTAAGTGTCTCGCCCATGGACACAACGGCAGTATGCAATGCTGGTAGTGGGGATCGAACAGCCAAACTTCCGGCTAGTGAGTACTGTGGCTGCAAATCATACTCCATATTTTAAACGTTTTCCTTAAATTTACTTGAAATATCATAATAAAATAACCTCTGGCACTCTTACTTATTGCCCCTATTACGGTATATAGCTCAGTATGAGTAACACATTTTGTTAACTCATGTCTTTGCATAAAATATGACCCTAGATTACCCTCTAACCTTGAATGACATAACCAGTCATGTAGCTGCACCCAGCACAGTCGAAACACAAATCTCTTCAGAGGTTACCTGTAATAATAATAATAATAATGTTGCTTGTGTGTTCAAGGCTAATGTCACTAATGAATGTTAATTTTGGAAGCAGAGATGTGATATGTTTTTTTCTAAAGCACTTTCTGAATTAAATTAGCAGAATGTCGGCATGACTCATTCGTTATGGTGAACAGTGCTTTTTCCTAACCGCACCGACACGCGGCAAACCAGTGACAGATGGAAAAGAATATGCAAGTGAATCACCATTATTCACAATTAAGCATCTTGGTAATGCATCTCCTTGGAGCTCATAGTAAAATGATCCATTAACATATGCTGAAATTAACGGATATTTGCTCTCAGCTTCTGGCACAAGCAAACCAACCCTGCCAATCATCAGCTCCTTTATGTCATATATGGTAATGTTGCACTGTTTCACAAAGTTTATTCTGAAAAGAGTCATGTACAACAATTGTTTTAAGGCACTTTCCATACATGAAGGTCTGTCACCTATCTTCCCACAAAATATTTAAATAATATTAATTCATATGGTTCATAAATTCTTTTTATTTTATTGTTGTTGCTGTTTGTTCCAATGGTCATAGGATCATGGAACTTTTAACTGTGCCTTCCATATTTTGTAATTGAAAAAAAAAATGCCTCTAAAGGCTTTTAATTGTGCCCCTAAAGTGAGATTGTCAATTTATCGAGTACATAATTGTAAATGTTGCAATATGCCAAATTAGGTTGCATGTTGAAGGCTGGTAAACCATATTTTTGGTGTATCATATTGGTCTTAAGCACCGACAAGTGAACATTTTTATAAATATTGCTGTCTGACCTGATCACTTAATGTTAAGTGCTAAACCGGTGTAGAAGGTGGTAAATCTGAACTCAATTTCTATAAACGATAGCAAATTGCTAGCCAGCTACACTGGCTTTTTGCCATCCAAAATGGCAGCAAACCAAGTCATATGAATGAGAACGGTCTATAGCCTCTATATACAGCTTAACCCTGTAGTACCCCTGTAGATTTGTGTTTTCAAATTTGTCTGATAATAAAACTTGCAGATATTTTTTGGTATACTTAACATCCAGATATATGTGTAACTTCCGTCATTAAGTACAGTATGTTTGGATGCAGGCAGATAACTGGAAAATTATTGCTATAAACCAATGTTAGCTGGGCTTTTCAACACCATGTAAATATCTTACTCCAACAGAGGAGATGGTAATTTCTCTTAAGGATAACAAATCTGGTTGGAACATGTTGTTCACTGCTACAAATATTCAACTTCCATTTAAAGAGTCACGAGCTGAATGAATAAAAATTCAAGTTAAAATTTCTCCATTTCCCTCTTATATATTTGTGTTTCATTGATATCTTTCCATCTGGACTTACTGCTGCCATTGCTCCAGCATATAAATACGTGCACAAGCTTAAACTCAAAACTAAACTTAACTTAAACATTTAAAGTGTCCCTGATCTGAATTGACTGAGTTGACTGAAGTTATGCTGACTAAATACTGTAAAAAAACAAAACAAACAAAACAAAACAAAACAGGTAAAACATCTGGGTTGGAAACAAAGTCATGTGCATGCTCCTAACCCAAACAGTGGTGCAATATAACGCATGTAAACAAGTCATATTATGGCTTAGCTTATTTGTTATTTGTTGGTTATTTTGGGCTTCTAAGTCCTAAATGTTGGACTTTCATAGCTTATGCATTTTGTTGGACTCATTTATTTGCCCTTTTGTAAAGCTGACATTAATTACCAAGTAAAGCCAATTTTATGAGCATGCAGTGCTACAAACAAACCAGGTTTAATGCTAGCTTCTTTCCTTTGTTTTAACAAAGGCGATATACTGGCACGGGAGATTCTGTTCATTCTTCTCTCCCTTGCATGTAAACTCAGACAAAGAAACAAAACAAAACAAAAACAAACAAAAAAACAGCTGAGAGCCATGAGCATACCCTGTTTAATCTCTGCATGTTGTGTATGTACAGTTTCTCCTGCAAACAGCACAGAGAAACACAAAGCCCAAACTGTGCCAAACCAAGCGGAGCCATAGTGTGAAAACATGGCTTCAGTGTTCAAGGCTGTGACACTGCTCAGCCAATGTTAAGCTGCGGAGCAATTTATTAAACGTGGGCACAAAGCGTCCTCGGTCAGGTCATCCCGTAGTCACACTGTTGATGTATTATTACAAAATTGGCACAAAGTAAATGTGTTTGAACCACATATGCGTGCAGTGGTACAGTCTAATAACCCGGTATCATCTGTGTCTGTGGTTGTCGGACTCATTGAGGCATAATGGAAGCTGAGTTTTTCATGAGATGTGGACAGCATTGAGAAAAGAAGCCATCTCTTTTAGGCGGACCATTGTGAGGGCTCATCTTTATTATTCACTCTGGCAGACTGACTGGCCCTGCCGCTCGGCGCTTTGGCACACACTCGCTAACAGCTTCCAACTGATGAAATAGCTCTGTCTCAATATTTTCGTTCTGCTTTGTTGAGGAAAACCCAAATGTCTGGGCGGAAAACAGGAAGAAGGCTGCGAGTTACATAATGCATGATTTGCGATGGTAGACGGCGCATTTTGTTTGACTAAATCTGAATAGGATAATTGCGTCTTAGAAGAAAGCTGCCATCGTCTCGGTTGTGGTGTGTCATCTTGCCCACTTGGGTTTGTTAGAGAAGCCGTGCTGAAACTAGACACATGCAAAAACATGCGGTTGTTACAAAAGAGAACTCTCTCGAATAGAGAAAAATACAATGCCTGCCAAAAAACAACAGTCTTTGGGAGCTACTTTATTTAGCCACCTTCTGTTTATCAAGCCTAATTTAGTCTTATATGATTGAATTTGCTTTATTGCCAGCAATTGAGTTTTGTTTTAGTGAGCAGAACAAACAGTTTTTCCCTTTTTCTCAGGCTGAAAATGCAAAAAAAAAAAAAAAATTT